>CM060904.1:1055202967-1056489634 GCA_030737815.1 Allium fistulosum | reverse complement strand
CATTCTAAATACTTTATCACATGCACTGTATATATTTTTCATTTAAGAAAAAGTCACATTGCATTTGTTCATATCTCCGGTTCATTTCTTCTGCACTTCTGCGTTTCAGTTTCCACGGAAAAGATTCAATTGTTGTTTAGTTGCTGTTTTCAATTTCCACTTCTACATTTATGTTTTCAATTGCTGTTTTGTTTTTGTGCATTTCATTTGATTTAATACCTCAAAAGATTCAAAACTGTTATGTGCATTGTGCATCTTGTTTCAGTTTTGCATTGTGCACAAAAGAGTTTCAGTTTTTAATACATTTTACCGTTGTTTCAGTTTACTACTTTGTTGCATTTTCGGAAAAAAAAATGCTTTTCTACATTTCCGCTTTCTACATTTTTGTTCACTGCATTTCCCCTGTGTCTTTAACTTCACTTCCGTTACAAACATCATTTTTGTGTTTTTTTCTGTATTATGCATTTTGTCTCAAACTGTTGTTTACAAACTGTTACAATCACTACTTCAAACCTTGCACATTCCCTCCCCCATCTACAGCAACATAAATTTGCTCCTATCCTATCATCTTTCTGTGCACATAAATTTCCTTGTTGCTAGCATATAAATTTTCTCCTATCCTATCATCTTTATGTGCACTTTGTATCTTTTCACTTCAATTTCGATTGCTTTGAGGCTGAAGTTGTTGCTGCCCAGTCAGTAGGCTATCAAAAGATGCTAATATCTTGCCTCACTTTGAAGCCTGGATGGTATAGAACTATATTCATTTGAGTTGTAGCTGCATGTTTTCGAGACCTAAGAGTTCATGCATTTAATTACATGTTATATATTAATAAACTATAAATTAGTGTCATTTTCTATATCCGTTCTTCTATGCGTAAAGTTTGATTGATTGTAAATCGATTGATCATGCAGATATTAAGCCTTGCCAACTCTGTATGTATACTTGCAAAGATGGAAGATCCTATTAGACATGTTCTTAAACAAATGGAGGTTAGACAAATACATTTTTCAATGAATTTTCTGAATTAGCAAATTTTATGTCACACTTGTATGTTATCACACTATAAATTTATATGCTGGTTTATGCTGTTAAGTTGCTTATATTTTTATGACTCACATCCTTGATTTGTCTACTTTCAACTTACTACGTAGATATGATTTTTTTTTACGTGTTGCTCGTTTAGGTAGCAGATGTCTTAATTTGGAAAAAATTCTCTTGTCCTTTGGGTATTCTGCTGGTAGTTTTTGAATCATGACGTGATGCACTAGTTCAGGTAAAAAGAGGCTTATAGCTCTTACTTTTTTTATACATTGTTCTGTTAACAAAATTTCCTCCTTAAAATTGTTTCCTTGTAAAAATATCTTAGGGAACTCTTTGTAAGGGATCTTGACATAATTTTGTAAAGCTTGGGTACCCTACTACTTTTTTTAACAATGTATAATACTTGCATGAATTTTAAAATGATGTGGATACATTTTTTTAGTAAGAGGGTTTTTACATGTTATTCTACTATTTTTCCTGATGTAGATTTCTTATTTATTTGAATTTTTCCAGGAACAATAACTAAATATGTTGAAATGAACTTTTGATATTGCCAGTTTGTATATGAATTCCATATATTTTCTAACTATTGACCAATTTATCTAACCTAACAGCAAATATCTGCTGAACAATATGGTCAAATCTATGTTTTCATATTGTTTATAAATTATAACTTGTGAAATATACATGAGGTGAAAATATTGTTTGATACTAAAAGTCAGTTTGTGTCCTATCTCTGTTTAACTCAACGATTTATCTGATTTGTAATATTTTAGTTTGGAACTATAAGTGCTTACTTAAAAGGCCATTTAGTATTTTTTATTTAAAGTAAGAAAGTTGGATAAATCTTCAACCATTTATTTATTTTGGTACATGAAAAGAGTGTATTTCTCATCTCTGTGTTTTTTTATTGACTATGCCTATCTATGATATAGCCATAGAAAATAATTCTTTTTTGTCAAAAAAAGTAAGGAATGAACTCTATTTCTTTCAACGTTTAATCATAATTCGGTTCGAGAGAATTATTTGGTTAACTTATACACGCATCAATTATTAAAGAGTTTGCGATATACTTTACAGTGTTTTATTTCCTTGAAATCTTTAGTTAATGCAACTGACGGAGGATTGAATATTTGGGACTGGAGTTTTGTCGAAGATTACCTATTTGCCATTAATATTAAAAATTTCTGTAGTGTATCTAATACTTGTTGTAATTTCGGTAATCTGTCAAGAACGAGGAATGTTGTTAAGTATCTCTTTATACAGTCATCAGTATATTTTTTCTTATGGGTTTTATTTTACACAATATTAATGATTTGTACTGATCTAGGTATTGCATGCATTCACAACTGAAGGCGCACATTGTGTTAAAGTAAATGAAATATTAAAAGGTTCCGAAGTAAGTTCTTTTTACTCTCTTCTTCCTTTTGCAAACTTGATCTAATGCAAATGTGGCTGTATACATTGGAAAATTACTTATTTCTTTGGGATATTTATTTTCTTTTTTTTAGGTATGGGGTGCTTATAAAGATCAAAGGCACGATCTTTTCCTTCCATCAAATGCACAATCTGCAGCTGCTGGAGTTGCTGGACTTATCGAAAGCTCATCTTCCCAACTTTTGAAATAAGTATTTTATGTCAATATTCCAGTCTCCAATAAGCATTAGACGATTGGAGGAAGACGTTATGTACCGTATGTATTGTACTATGCATGTAGTATTATGTAATGATGTCGTTGTTGTACTATGTATGTTATGTATATTTGTTGAACTATGTAGTGGTATGTGTTGATGTAGAACATTATAATTCAAACATTTGTTATGTTTGGTTTGTGTTTAATCTATGAAAAATATTTGGTTTAACAATCTTTCTTTTGTGATACTGTTAAATTTGCAAATTTTTGTATTAATTATGATAATGAAATGACTGTCCCTGGTGCAGAGAAAAATTTCGAATAATTTTTTTTAAAAATAAAATATTAATTACCAACGGATTAAAGCCGTTGCTAGTATTTAAAACATCAGTTATACATCTACATTTAGCAACGGCTTTAAGCCATTGCAAAATAAAATCCAGAATGGCTATAAGCCGTTGCTAAAGTATATTTTGCAACGGCCCTTAGCCGTTGCAAAAATTATATTACGCAAAGGATTTGAGCCGTTGCGAAATTTTTACCACTGCCCATTTCGCAACGGCTCAAAGCCGTTGCGAAATTATTTTGCAACGGCTTAAAGCCGTTGCGAAATGAGGATTCTGGTGTAGTGTCTTTGTATTGATCTCTATATTGTATTGAGTTGTAATAACTAGACAGTTGTTTATAACTGTCTAGTATGTCATGTATAATCTGTGTAACTCTGATGTATATGATACTATGTAATATCTTATGTGTTATATTATATTTCATTCGTTCCGCTGTGAGTATCTGTTGTTGTTTCTTTATCTCTTCTCTTCTTTTCTCTTTTCTATCCCTTTATTTCTTATTAATGATTCGTCATTCTGTGGAATGAATGGCGGGTCGTTACACTTGGTATCAGAGCACTTGGTTGAGTGAATACCTAAGCTCTGGAGTAGTGTCTATCTTGAGAGAGCATATTTGTAATTTTTATATAACTATATATATCTATTCTACCTATTTGTTGGGTTACCTGTTCGGGTTTTCCAATATGAGTTCTAAAGGTAGATAGGGTAGTGGTGTGTGTAACACAACTACCAATGGTTGGAATTTGAGTGTTGAGGTTGGAAGTGTATCGGTCGAGACTGTAGGCCTAATACCGTCTCGAGTAAGCTTTGCTGTGGTGTAAGGATTTCGCCGATCTCCGAAGGGAACTGTTAAGGTTCGGAGTCCATCTTTGAAGTGCCAGTTTGGATGAGTAGAGTTGGATCTGTCAGTTAGGCAGAAGCGAGTGATGGTATCTTGATACCTCAGGTAATAGTAGCTGTGTGATGAGATACAGTGACTATGGATGTTTCCGAAGATGTTTTCTTTGGAACAGGTTAAGGAAGTGCGTCTGCTTCGGTGTTGTGGCTGAGTTCAGCATGGTGTTTCTGTTTGGTTTGGAGTTCGAGTCTCTCGAAGAGCTTTTGGTTAGGAAATCTTTGGCATCAATGTCAGCAGTGCAGCTCGGAGTATTCTGTGTGTTGGCAGGAAGATTTCTGGCTGAGCAGTTTTTCTGAAGTTGAAGTTCAGGAGCAGCAAAGTGGATCCATTTCTTCGATATATTGGATAGTTAAGTATGAGCTATTCTGATTTGTTAAGAGAGAACAGTTTTTCTTTGGAAATTAGGATGGGTTGATCGCAAAAGTGAATTGCGATTGCTGAGTGTTCTCTTGAGTTATCAGAGATTTGCTGGATGTCTTCAGGGAAGTCAGAAGCTTGTCCGCATCTGGAGATTGAGTTTTCTTATCGGCTAGGATTCCAGGAGTGGTACCAGTAGTTCAGCCTAGTGGAAGGATGGTTCCTAGAGAGAAGTTTGGTAAAGCAGCTCAGGTTTTGATGGAGCATCTGAGATTTCTTTATGGATTTATTGGACCATATTTTTGGGATATGTTGTCTAGTTTGTTCTTGTGTTCTACTTCAGATCAGAGTGGTGCAGCGAAAGCAGTTTGGGAGTGCATCTCTGGATAGGAGAAGTAAGTTTGGAATCTACTGATAAATGTGAAGTAGAGTTGTGTTTGGATCTCTTCTGTGTTCTAATTTGGATAAGTATTTAGTCTTCAGGACTGAATTGCCAGTTTGGATAATTGGGATTCGATGTGTTTTACGTATCTCTAAGGGAGTACGTGTATGATCTATCTCTGGTTTTGGAATCAGCAGTTCAAGAAGTTTGGTAGTTGAGTCAGACTCGTCTGTAGTCTGATATCCTGTTTAGTTCTGTAGATCTAGATGAGTAGGAGATTTATAGCTTAGTAGTATTGATTGTTTGGATTCTGTAGAGCGAGTATCCTGGTATTTATACTTGGGAAACTCTAGGGAATTCTATCCAGAATTTTGTCTGGATAGTTAGAATTGTTTGATTGGATGAATTGGTTGCTATGGTTGTTAGCATATGATTGATAATATATGTGTGGTTTAAAACTAAAATCTTTAATGAGATTATTAAATTACCTTTGTTTAAATTTCGGGGACGAAATTATTTTAAGGGGAGAGGAATGTGATATCCCGGAAATTTGAGCAATATCAATTTAATAATCTGTTAAATAATTAAATTGATATTGATAATCTTGACAATAAAATTTGAATTTAATTTAATAATCTAATTAAATAAGTATTTAATTGGTGATTTTTATCTTTTTAAAGCTAATAAGATATTTTCTTTTTGTAATATATATATTTATTTGTATATATTGTA
This sequence comes from Allium fistulosum, assembly GCA_030737815.1. Lineage (NCBI taxonomy): Eukaryota > Viridiplantae > Streptophyta > Magnoliopsida > Asparagales > Amaryllidaceae > Allium > Allium fistulosum. The sequence continues at coordinate 1,056,484,240 of CM060904.1, read as the reverse complement.
AATAGAAAAGCTTTGGTAAATTGGAATTTAGATTTAATTTAATATGAACTTTTCAAAGTTATTTAAATAAATAATCTTATAGCTTTAAAATACTTTAGGTAAATGTTTAAATTGTTTAAGATATATTTTAACTTAAGCTTAAATATAAATAAGATTAACAAAAAGGTTTGTTTTATTTCTTTTTAAAATATTACTTGATAATATAATCTCTTATAAAAATTATTTAAATTATCAAATATGTTATTTTCAAATAATAAGTATAATGTATTATTTTTATAAACATGAAGGGTTTTTAAAGACTATGGAATTGTTATTTTTAAATTGAATAAGTAGTTGTATATGTATATATATATAACTTGACTTTTTAAATTGAATCTTAGGATTTGATTTGATTTGAATTTGAATTTAAAGTGAAATTCAAAAGAATAAATATTTAAATTGTTTTGGATTTTAGAATATTTGTATAAACTTTTATTTATAAATATAATTAGTTTGGTTTCTTTAAAAAGTGATTTATATATATAGATAAGTATTTAATAAATAAGAAAAAGGCTTTTTATTTACTTTTAAAATAAATAAAAATATAAAAAGACAAGTGTTAATATCTTAAGCCTTTGTTTTAACATGTGTAAATAAATGATGAACTCTAATGACAAGTGTCTTATTTATTTTCATTTTTCTTTTATTTTTATAAAATCATAAATTTACTTATATATACATATGCATTCCCTCACTTTATTTCTTTCTAATTTCTTTTTAAAACCAAGATAAACTCAAACCTCTTTCTCTAATACAAATATGAAAATCAAGTCAGTAATCCATATTTCTCAAACCCTTTCTCAAATGCAAAAATCTGAAATCAGTACCATTTCTCAAACAAAAACCTGAAAATCAGTAATCAAAACTCCTCAAAACCAGAAGTTTTCAAAATCAAATCCCTGTAATCTCATATTCAAAAATACAACTCAAAGCTTGTTCTTTTGAAAACCTGAGATTTAATCAAAGTCTTCAGCCTGATCATTCTTTTCATCTCTGGAATCAATTCAAAAGTCAGTCTGCATTCTTTCTTCAACCTGGAAGCAACATGCATGTAGTTTAAACCAATTTAAAGCTTCAACAACTCAAGTTTAAAAATCAAATTCAAGAAGCATTCAAGTTTAAAGTCTTCAAAAAATAAAACTGCCTCTGTTTCAATGTATATCAGGTGAGTAACATTTTTGTTAAAAATTTCTTAAGTATAAATTGGTTGCATGTCATTGCTGTGTTCAAATTTGTATTGTGTAGTATATTTATGAATTTATATTATTGAATTGCTAAAGTATGATGTATGCATGCATTTGAATATATGTAACTTCTCTGTTTCCAGATTTTGTTCTTGTTTTGGTATGTTCTTGCCTGTTCTAGAATGCCAGTTTTAAATCCTGATCAAAATCAATGATTTCTTGTTCGAATCCTTATTAAGGCTAAAGATTTAAACAAGTATGAGTATGTAACATAAATTATAGTTTGAAATTTTATTTAATATAAAATAAAACTGTAGTGTCTCTGGAAAAGGAAATATAACAAGGCAATATTTTGTAAGTGAAAATTTAAAAGTCCAGATTCATTAATCCAGGAGTATAAGTTGATTACTTATACTAAAATTCGATTTTTAAAACATAAATTATAATTTTTAGTTTACAAATAATGGAACATTACTGGTTTAACCAGAAAACATGTTTCGGGTTAAAACTGTTAATCTAGGAGGTTGGGTTGACCAACATTGTTTCTGGTAGTAATGGAGTGATCGAAGATGTAGAGAAAATTACTGGAAATTGAATTAAAGCAGTGAGGCAGTAGTGATTTAGGATTAAAGATTTTAACCCTAGTTTTTACTAGTCTTGATAAAATGATCAAAACGGGTTCTGTAGTCGATCGAGTGAAATAGGGTTTTGAGAGAGGGAAGCTTGGTCGTAAATGAGGACATGGTCGGAGTTGCAGAACCTCTGGTGGTCGGGGTTTCGAAGACGAGGCAGTTTCTAGGTTTCTGATGTGGTTCCAATTTTGGTTTTAGGCTCGATTTTGATTTCGTTCTAGTTTCGATGATCGAGTGGTTGGATTCTGGTGTAGGGATGAACGTCGTCATGTGGGGATACTCGGCGATGGTCGGAGGCGACTGCATCTTCGGTGCACGTGCACGCGATCGTGAATATATCTGAGTGAAGTCTGGGTTTAAAACAGAGTGTACTCGAGTTTTTCTCGAGTTGTTTCGTGAGATGCTCGAAGCGTTTAAGGGTGCGACTCGAAGTAATTTTGTAAGGGCTCGAGTACATTTGTGTTGTCAGGTTTTTAAAAGCCTGTCAGTTTAAATTTAAACTGAATTTAAATTGTGAAGAAATATTAAGACAGGAATTGAAATCAAAGTTTTAATATATGGATTCAAGTTGGTTTTGAATCTAAGATTGGAAATAAATAAGTTTTAATAAATTTAAATGTTTTAAATAAGTTTAAATGTTAGTTATATTTAAATGTTTTAAATTTAAAAATGAATTTGGTTTAAGCTCTTTTAAAAATTCTTTTATAAGATATAGAAATTCTTTAACATGTAAAAGTTTTTGAATTGGTTTTAAACTTTGTTAAAAGACAAATTGGTATTCATTTTAAATCTCGAATTTAAAATGAAATTTAAAAGTAAATTTGAAAATGGATGTTTTTTCAAATGTATTTGTGAATGATAATTTAACCATGGATAAGAAAATGTTTTATCTTAAAGTTAAAATCATTAAATCTTTAATGAAATTTAAAATGGTTTAAATAATCTAATTAATTAATGATTTGGATTAATTAATTTGTAATTAAGGATTTAAATTAACTTAATTAAGGTTTAAGATTAATTAAATAGAATAATTAATTTGTAATTAAGGATTATAAATTAAGAATATTAATTAATGATTAAGAATTAATTAATAAAGTAACTAAAGATTAATTAAGTTATGGTAAACACTTAATTAATTAAATAATTAGAGATTAATTAATTGATTATTAAGATTTATTAATTTGAAATTAATAATGGTTAATCTAAGTTAATTACTTAAGAAAAGTAATTAAATAATTGTTAATGAAGATCATTAATTTGAGATTATTTAATAATTAAATAATGTGATTAATTTTAATAATTAATTAGATTAATTAATTTAAGGATAGTCATTTATGAAATTGTTTAAGTGTAATTACTAAATGGAAGTAATTAAGAAATTAATTACCCATTGTAATTAATTAAGTTAATTTGATTTAGTTTAAGTTAATTAATTAAGTTTAATTAATTTAGAATAATCAATGGATGATTTGATAAATAATTACTTAATTGTAATTAATAAGGTATGATTATTTAGGGAAGTAAATAATAGATAATTACTTGAAGTAATTAATTGAATGGTGATGTATTAATGGAAGTAATTTGAGTTTAATTACTTGTGAATTAATCAAGGGATTAATTAAGAAATTAATTAAGGAGTAATTAATTTAGTTAATAAAAGTAATTAAGGGTAGTTAATTACTGAATCAGATTAATCAAGAGTGATTAATAAATGTGGTTTAATTAAAGGTTAATTACTTAATGTAATTAATTTAATTAGAGTAAATAAATAATTAATTTGTAATTAAGGATCATTAATTAATATAATTAATGATGTAATTAAGAATTGATTAATTAAGAAATAATTAATAAATAAAGTGATTAATTAATGTAATTAATTAAGGATTAATGTAATTAATTATAGTTGATTAATTTAATTAGTTATAGTTAATTAATTAATGGAGTAATTAAAGGTTAATTACTATAAATGATTAAGGATAATTAATTTGAGTAATTAATTAAAGGATAAATTACCTGAATGCAATTAAAAGGTAATTAGGGAATAATTAATTGATTTGGAATTAATTAATGGTTAAGTAAGCAGGATTTATAGAATGAAGTAATTAATTTAATTCACTTTAAATTAATAAGAAATGGTATAAATCATTACTTATGGATGGATGAATAATAATGAATGCTTTGCATTGTTTGATCTCTCTGATGAGATAATGTGCTGATTCGTGATATGGATGTTTAGTTGAATTGTGATGATAATATGGATTATCTGCTTATATTGATAATGTTGATTATCTATTGTGATATTGTGAATTATCTATCTATGTGAATATAGATAATGAATTGAATTGTTTTAAGTTTAAAACAACTTGGCCTTAAAAGATACGTTTTGGATTTCGATGAGATCGGGATCGGGTTTCCAGATTTGGATATCCGAATACCACATCGATCCAAATTAACGATAGGTCGTGAATCTCAAGTGAAGATGAAGATTCAGAGTACAAGGGTTATTGTCGTTAACTCTGAGGGTGATTCCAAAATGAGTGTAACGAGATAATGCCTTCGATTTCGTTCGAACCCAGAACGAACTTGTATGGATTGAATGCTTTCAGCACATCGTCAGGTAGATGATGAGCATTCTAAGATAGATGTGTTCTATTTAAAGGTAATCGTAGCCTCAAGCCTCACAAACCGAGAATGGCTAAAACAGGGGAGGTGCAGTAAGGTTAGTGGGTAGCACCTATGTAGGACAAGATTACCTCTGTCTAGATGTCCCTTCTTATTTCGGTTTAGTGTGCGGTTGGTCATGACAACCGTGGGGTATCTTGTGCGGGAATTATCCAGTAAGGGATGTTCCGGCCTTGTGTTACAGGGGATTGGGAGTGATCCTCGGTACGGTGATCTAGGCCACGTACTGTGACGAGCGGTACCCCGGTAGCCCTACCATTGTATGGAATCCAATTTCCAATAAGTGATAACGGACTTGATTGTATACCTATGTATGCTGGAATTTAATGAATGTAACAATTTCGGCTATTTCATATTTATTTGAAAACCCTAGACCTATTATAATACAATCGAATTTCCTATCAAATGTTTTGGTTAGCGTAAGGTAAAAACTTACCCATGTTTATTTGTGGGGAGTCTTACGTGATACCTTTTCTTTCAAAAAGGTTTTGAAGTTAAGCAAGTTTAACCTGGTACTCACACCAGACCCATGTCTGACCCAAGTGTTTATTTCTGTTTTATAAACTCTTGGGTACTCAAATTTTTACGAGTAGCCAAGGGATTCTGGTTAGCTTTGACGAATTATGGAGGAGCAATGGAGCAGGAGGCTTCAGCGTTGTAGATGTAGATAGTAGTTCCGTTGTGTTGATCTTTGTATTGATCTCTGTATTGTATTGAGTTGTAATAACTAGACAGATGTTTATAACTGTCTAGTATGTCATGTATAAACTGTGTAACTCTGATGTATATGATATTATGTAATATCTTATGTGTTATATTATATTTCATTCATTCCGCTGTGAGTATCTGTTGTTGTTTCTTTCTCTCTTCTCTTCTTTTCTCTTTTCTATCCCTTTCTTTCTTATTAATGATGCGTCATTCTATGGAATGAATGGCGGGTCGTTATAGGGCTGTATTCTAGGAAACGACCCAGAATCTCAAAATTCGACTCATGTACTCCTTTGAAAAATTCAATCGATAACATTTACTTCGAGACTCACAACTCAGAGCAGTACCGAAAACTAGCCTAGTGACAGTCCACCGAAGACTAGAGGAAATTCGGGAAATGTTGTATATTCCAAGATACACAGGGTGCTAACACTGGCGATTGCAAACACCTCCGAGATGTGATCGGAAATCTGATTCGGAAAGGAAAGTTTTGACAATAACCACAAGCCCCATGGAATAGCGGCCAGGGAACATCCGACCCCTATCAATAAAGAACTTTGATTATAAATTGGACCCCCTACGATCGACTTCCAACTGAGAAGAGCTTGGAGAAAGTGGAATAGCGAGCATACGACGTTGCTTCACTTATCAATGGTATTTATTCCAATCTTCTTTGAATTATTTCTATTTCAATTTAAATTGTGTTGTGAGCTACGACCAACTTGAACTAAAATACTTCCAAACGATGCAAGTAACTAAGTACTTAGAGTTAGGCGCCAACCAATATCCATGGACCATGATCGGACATTTGGAGTTTCATCCAAATAAGCATGATTCAACCGCTCATCCTCTACCATATGCCCCTAACTGAGGGCCCATGACTTGAAATGGAAAGTGGGTGTGACTTGACCATCCACTTACTACTCTATGATTTGATTCTGACATAACATCTGTGCCTTACTCAGAGCCCGACAAGATCAGGATCCAGCAAAAAGTGGACACGACTGATCGTTCACTTATCAATTTCCATGCCTGACTTGGAGACCAAAGAAAGACTCGGAGTGGATGCAACCCAACCATCGACTCCCCAGCACATATTTGAAGTTTGCCAAAATACTTATGCCTCTCCCGAAGCTCAGCACGACCTAGGTCCAACTAAAGTGGATGTAATTTGATCGTCCACACATTAATTCATGCTTTGAACACAAGAGGCAGTTCGAAAGCTCGACTTAAAGTAGTCGTGACTAAATGCCTACTCATAAACTACCACCCTCAACATGTGGACACGACTGTAGCTTAAGGTGGATGTGACTTGATCGTCCACTCGAAAATTCTCCCCTTCGACTTGCCGGGAGGAGTATGAAGCAAAATGATGGACGTGGTTCAGCCGTCCATTGACCAACTCGGGTTCCCAGAGCGTGGACCGGAGTATAAATATCAAATGGGTGTAACTGACCACCGATCATAAAACTCTGGTCCCTAGAGTGCGGACCGGAGTATAGACACAAAATGATGGATGCAGTTCGACCTTCCATCGATCAACTCTGGTTCCCAAAGCATGACCGGAGTACAAACATCAAAGGGTGTGGTTGATCACCTATCATAAAACTCTGATCACCAGAGTGCGGATCGGAGTATAAACACAAAAGGATAGATGTGGTTTGACCATCCATCGATCAACTATGGTTCCCTGAGCGAGGACCAAAGTATAAACATCAAAAGGGTGTGACTGACCACCCATCTAAAACTTTGGTCCCTAGAGTGCGGACCGGAGTATAAGCACAAAAATATGGACGCAGTTCGACCGTCCACCGTTCAACTGATTCCTAGAGCGTGGACCGGAGTATAAACATCAACAGGTGTGATTGACCAACCATCATAAAACTTTGGTCCCCGGAACATGGACCGGAGTATAAACATGAAAAGTGGATACATTTTGACCATCTGCTCCTCAACACTTGCCATTTACTTGTCAACCATCTGCAAATCAGCTCCTTCCCATGATTCAATATGAACAACTCCAAGTAAGAGTGAATGTGATACGACCGACTACTCCTCAACTTCCAACTCCGACTTAGGGGCAGAAGAAGACCATTTTCCGAAATAACTCTAAGTCACCAGAGTTTGGACTAGAGTACGAACAGGTGTGATTCGACCACTCGCGAACAAACTCTTATCCCCAAAGTGCGGATATGAGTATAAATAAATAGATGAGTGCGATTTAACCACTCACTATTCCATAAACTCCGACTTGAACTCGACAAGAGGAGTATAAACTGGCTATGGATGGAATTCGACCATCCATGAACTAACTCTGCTAACCCAAGATTGGGGACAGGAGTAAAAATTACTGAAAGCTAAATGCGACAGCTCACTGTAGCTCTGGCTTGGTGTTTATTACGACTTAAGGAAATGACAGTTTGGAGGCCTTAATACCAAACCAATTGGAATGACATCCAAAGTTATGGGAGACTGATTATATCATATCTCTCGATTGACAGGCAATATCAATCCGAACTCTCTATATACCATCGGATCGAGGGTCAATAGCGATCCACACTAACCACAAATGGATGTGGCCTGAACATCCATCGAATAACTACAGTCACCAAAGCGTGGATGGTAGAATAAACCATGAATGAGTGCGACTTGACCATTCATTCTCAATCACCTTCCTTTGATCCATCAGGAGGAGTACAAAACCGGATGAGCATGACCAGACTACACCTGAGCCAAATCCATTCCTAGATTCAACGGTAGAGTATAAATCAAAATGGGCGTTACTGACTGTCTAGCTCCGAAGGTGACACGATTATTCATTCGTTGAATCTTACCATGATCCAACTAATAGAGCGATACGAAATGGACGAGACTCGACCGTCCACACACTGATCCTTACCCTTGGTCTGACAGGGAGAGCATCAATCACTAATTGGATGTGACTTGACCATCTATTCTTCAGGTCCTCGCTTGGAGTATGGGGACATTTGCACCAAAAATGGACATGTTTGACCGTCCATCGCACAACTCATGCAAGAAATCCGACGGAGAATAAAATTCTTCCCCCTGGGAAGTATAATCCAGAATAGGTGTAACTCATCCTTCCATCAAAAAACTCGATCCCATTATTCAACATGAAAAAATATAAAGATAAACTGGACATAACATGCCTTCCTACTTATCGATGTATGCCCTAGACTTAGGGGCACGAGTGAGAAACAAGATGAATGTGAACCAACCATTCATCGATTGACTCTAAGTCTTCAGAGCTTAGATGTGAGTATAAACACGAATAGGATGAAACTCGACCGTCGATGCAGTGCATTTATGAAACTGAGATGAAGAGTAGAAGTGTGATCATCCAAAGACTGATTGCGATAGCTCAAAATTGTGACTTATACCTAGTGTTTACAATGACTCGAGGCTACGAATAGAAGGCTTCCTAGAGATAGAATCGTCGAATCATTGCCCAAGCCCATAGGCAACTGATCATCACTCTAACCTGAACGATGAGTAATAGATCATGAGTATATTGAATAGAAAGCATGTTACTTGAATATACAAGTAGATTGAAACTCAAAGCCAGAGTTGGCTATTCAATTGTGCACAACACGAAGCTGAATCCTACTCAACATTTGATTCAGTGTGCTTAGAGGCCTGATCTTTGACTATTTGCAGATAATCGATCAAAGCATTTAGATCCCTTCACTATCAGACTCAATAACTCATGTCAAGGCTCTGGGATTCGATCGAAGTAACCGTCATCATTGACCGTCCCAATCGGATTTAATGTCCATTGTTACATGAAATAGTTATGTTTGAACTCAAGGAATCCAAAGCTGCACCTGATGAGCTAATGGTCGACATTACGGTCAACCATGACGACCCATCATAAGTACTGAAGATTGGATTATAGCTCAGTACAATGATGATGAAAGAATTAGCTGGGTTTTCTCGAACTAATCTTGATGTGTTCGCTTGGACCCATTCTGACATGTGTGTAATCCCACCAACTATCGCGAGCCATGCATTGAATATCGACCCTAGGCATGTCCCGATGAAACAAAAGCAACGTGGCATGGATCTAGAAATATTTGCTGCACTTAAAGTAGAAGAAGATAAACTCAAAAACGATGGGTTTATCCGTGATGCCCTCTACCCGAAATGGGTATCCAATCCAGTTCATGTGAGAAAAACTTATGGGAAGTGGCAAACATACGTCAACTACTCTCACTTAAACAAGGCATGCCCAAACGATAGCTTTCCACTTTTGAGGATCGACCAACTGGTAGACTCAACCGCTGGATATTAACTACTTTATGGATGTGTAATCCGGATGTAGCCAGATCCTGATGCATGTCCTCGACCCTGAGCACACCAATTCATTACTGATCTAGGGTTATATCGTTCTGTTGTGATGCCATTTGAACTAAATAACGCTGAAGCTACTTACCAGAGACTAGTCAATCGGATGTTCAAAGATTAGATCGGGCAATCAACGGAAGTATATGTGGATGATATGCTCGTGAAGTCATGACGATCAAATGACCACATCGATGAATTAGCGGAGATGTTCGGTTTCTCCAAAAATATGGAATGAAACTAAATTCCTTGAAATACTCTTTCGGCGTTCCATCGATGAAGTTTTGGGGTTTCACCATCAATTCTCGCGTAATCAAAGCAAATCCCAAGAAGATTCAAGCAATTCGAAACATCTAGGTACCGAAGACGATTAACTAGGTATAGAGCTTAAATGAGAAGGTTGCCGCCCTAAGCCGCTTCATCTCCAGGGCCACCGACAAGTGTATTCCTTTCTTCGACTTGATCGGGAGAGGGAAAAGGAACTTTGAATGGATGTAGGATTGCATAGATGCATTTCAAGCTCTAGTAGATCACTTAGAGAGACCTCCCATCCTATCCAAGCCACCGGATCGAGAAGACTTATACATCTATGTAGTGATGTCAGTACACGCCATAAGTGCCACACTATTACGTGAGGAGAATCAAATCCAGAGGACTGTATATTATGTTAGCAAGCGATTGACAAAAGCTAATAGAATGTACCCAAAGTTGGAAAAGCTCGCGTGCTGCCTGTTGATTGCGCCATGAAAGGTTCGTCATTACTTCCAGGCTCACCCCATCAAAATCTAAATCGACCAGTCATTATGACAGGTCCTACAGCAACCCTAGACGTCTAGAAGGTTGCTCAAATGGAATATCGAGCTAAGCTAATTCGATATCATTTATCTCCCTCGGAAAGCTATCCAGGGACAAACATTGACGGACTTGATAACTAAATTCACTGCACCAGACGACTCTCTGAAAAGCAGTGGAGAATCAACCAACCAATGGAAAGTGTACACTGATAGAGCATCCAACAATCGGTGTTCAGGTGCCAAAGTCGTGTTAGTGACTCCTGAGAGAGCAATCGATCTACTACACCTTGAAACTCCACTTCCCTGCAATAAATCCTTGTAATAAATAGCGAAGCTGAGTATTAAGCCTTGACCACCGCGCTCAAATTTGTCAGAGAAATGGAAGTGAAAACTTTACATATCTTTTTTGATTCCCGATTAGGAGTATGCCAAGTTAGGGAAGAGTATCAGACTATGAGGTAGCAACTTGCCCCTTATCTCGGTTGGGTACAAGAGCTACTGGCCGACTTCAAGTATTACACCATTACACACATCCCAGAGATACAAAATGAGAAAGGCAACTCACTGGCCATGATGGCCAGTTCCAGAATGTTCAGCAGATAGACTTTGTCCCGATTAAAGTACTAGATGCTCCGCATCAACCAGATAGAGATTAACTGGGGTCTGGAGACGGAGCCGGAAAAGGAGTCATAGATGATTCATGTCAAAGGTTATCTACAACGAGGGATCCTACTTGGATGGAGGAATGAAAAACGACAGATCTTCCATAAAGCTTCACGCTAATCATCCAAAAAGGAGTCATGTATAGAAAAGGCTTCTCCATTCCCCTACTTCAGTGTATCACCCATTATGAAATCAAACGAGTCTTAGGGAATTCCATGAAGGAGAATGTGACGATCACAATAGGGGGCAAACCCTGACAAAGAAAAAACTCTTCTATGAGTATTACTAGCCAATTGCCAAACGAGATGCAACTGATCACGGTAGACAGTGCGATGAGTGCTAGATGTTTGCAAAAAATTCCGGAAGCTCCACAGATGGAAGTTACACTAATGGGTATTGATATTATCAGTTTCTTACTGATCTTTAAAGACGGAGCGAAGTACGCCATCGTGAAGTGGATTACTTCACCAAATGAGCTGAAGCTAAACCTTTAGCCATGATCACGATGAAGAAAGTAATCAACTTTGTTTCTCGGAGCATCATCTATCATTTTGGCCTACCATGAACCATTGTAAGCGATAATGGAATGCAATTCGACAGCGCTGAATTTAAATACTTCTATCGTCAGCATCATACTGAAAATAGATTTGCGGCAATTTCTCACCCTCAAGCAAATGGACAAGTCGAAGCTGTCAACAACCATTCTGAAGAAACTTTTGGAAAAGGATAGAGGCAAGTGGGTGGATGAACTCCCAACAGCATTATGGTCTTACAGAACCACCCACAAGTTCGCGACTGGCCATACTCCATTCGCCCATGCTGACGGCTCTAAAGCAATCATTCCTGCAGAACTTGAGGTCCCTTCCCATCAAGTGACTTATTACGACCCCTATTTCATTATAAAAAATATATAAATAAGGAATTTCAATCTAACTGCAATTAAACTATAAGGAATTGGTGACGACTCATGAGCATACATACGCATCCAGAGCCAATGATAAGAACATATGCCTGAACATGCATGTGTATATTCTAAGAATTCGATTTCTTGAAACCAACAAATATTGAATTTCCAATTGGAGTTCTTAGAGAAAAGACTGGATCAGATAGCCAAAGCTTACTAGACTTGTAGAACCAGACATGGATAGCAACTGACAGAATACAGTCCTGAATTTATACTATTAGGAATCGACCAAGAGTCATGACGAATAGAAAGAAATGCAACTATCAGTAAAGACGACTCAACGGAAGGATAGCAACCATTCAAACAAATTCCAAAATTTAAAATCACTAAATTCTCATATAAATGAAAATCTACTGCTAGCAATTCAATAATGCAACCAATCATCCATGCATACATCATCCAATCAAACAAATATATAAACGACTAATTATTGTACACAGCAAAAGCAGTCTATCAACTTCCATTGCGCAACTTTGATCACTACGGGTTAGAACACTACTACACAACACTAAACCATTAAAATCATTTTATAAAAATAATTTGTGAATTAATTCAAAATTTTCACAAATATGTCCCAATGATTATTTCCAACATTTTTTTATATTTCTGCCCCTATATAGATAATTAATATAACTGTCTACCACACACCCCAGGGGACAGGAATCTAAGTCTCACTAAGTCTAAATCTATGATATTATATTCTATAATTTTCTAACTCAGCTCTGATGCCAAATGTAATGACTCCATCGCTGTACCAATATTACTAAAGAACATTATAAATAATATTGTATAATAATACAGAGAATACAGCTTGGTAAGGGCGACCAATGTAAATATATCATTAAACTAACAATGACACGTCGTCCTTACTGTTTTACTAAGTCTTTGGAATAAAATTTGACATGTATAGTCTCCGTCTAAAGTAATAAACATACCGGTTTCTTAGAATTAGAATAGTATAACATATAAAGCAATAGTCACAGATTACAGTGAAAAAATAAACATCATATATCTATATATAACTATGATTCTACAGAATATAATACTAGACCCATATAATATGCATCCAATACAAGTCACTATCTCACAATGTACATCTCATATACAAACACAAAATCATATATGAGATAAACGATAAGGTCAATTGGTTTATCTCCTAACTAGAACACCTATCCAAAAGTCTACCTGTCCTATAACCCAAAAAGTTTCAGCCTGACCCGACTATTATAAAATAAATGGGTTAGACTATCTAGAAATATCTAAAAGGGTGAGAACAAGATATAACATAAGGATATATGACATATAAATAAATACAGATGTCATATATAAATAAGTCACCGGAATTATCTAACTTAGAATCTCTCTCAAGTCACGAAATATTTTAAATCACTAAACACAGACATATCGTTAAATCTCAGAATCCTTCTCAAGACACAAATCATGAACACAAAATAATCACAAAACCCAAAATTTTGGAATAAAAGTAATATCTCCAAAATCCAAGAAAAACATAATCTATACCGATTATCCTAATCATCTCTAACAACCGGACTGATTGTACTCATACCGTGGAAAACAAAATCTGGTATCATCCAAACCAGTCTGATACCACTGATCGTTCATACCGTAAAAAAACCAAACACCAACCTATCTCAAGGATCGTTCATACCAATCACAATGATTGTAGAAACATAACTCAAAGACCAGAGAAGACATAACTCATACCGATCACAAGTATCGTAGAAATACAGAAGCGTACTTCTTAAGGATCTATCGGCCCACATAAATACCCAACACCAAAAGAGAGTAAACTCTAAAGTGCCAATTATTATCACTTTAGTAATCATGAGAACTTAACCAAAACTTCCCATACCGCCTGGTAAAATTCAAGTATTTACTAAAAGCTAGTAAATCTCACTCGTTAGGGATAGCACTGGAAAACCTAAACTACACTCTCTTAAGGATCAATCAGCCCACACAAATGTCGAACACCAAAAGGGAGTTTGACTCTAAAGTGTTAAATACTTTCCTAAAAGTAATCATAAGAATTTAACAAAAGAATCCCATACTACTTGGTGAAATTCAAGTGATCGCTAATGGGTTAGAAAATTAAACTCAACCATATTCGATGAATTGCTTAAAAGCATTTAAACCAATCAATAACGCTAAGTGGACTATTAGTACTCCTCAATTATAGAATTAAGGCTCTCTAAATATTTTATCCCCAAAATCCAAAAGTCACAGAAAATGCCCAAATGACATAAAATCCAATAAGAGTTTATAGTTTGAAAGCAAATAGTATAATTTTATCATATATGAAATGATTTCTAAAATACTTTTTTTATAACTTACTTTTAAACTTCTCATTTAAAAAACCTATAAACTCATTTATTATTCAACTATATTTTTTTGAAAATTGGTACAGTTTATTGTGAAAACCAATCATATATTTTCTTTATATGTCTCATCAAAACCTTGTAATCCCTCTAACCTAAATGAGTGCCTTGCAAGGAAAAAGAGCATACATAAAGTATGTATATTAACAGTACATAGTGGGGCAAGAAAATCAATATTAAATCTTCGTAGCCTGCCTACCTAAACACAAATCCACAAAGCATAAACACTCTTCTCCTTCAGTCATCTTCTACAAACTAATTCCTTTATCCCACATAATTCAGCTTAACCCCCTTCTCAGAAGTAACTCTAAATTTCTAGCAGTCCTCTCCATAGAGCTTCCAATATCATTTATCAGATACACTATCTCCTATGCTATTTGTTTGGATCTGGTTAAACTATTCATCTTCTGATTGTGGAAAATACGCATGTTTGTCTCTTGCCAAGTGAAATAAATAGTGGGAGTAAAGGCCACACAAGCTAGACCTCGAATTTGGTTCTTTCGCCTAAATCTGGTGAGTATTTGAATTGCTTGTTCCTCCTTTGTTGGTAGAATATCTGGTATGAGGTCCAGTTTCAATTTCATCCAGCACCTTATAAACATTGAATATGCACACTGGAAAAAAAGATGGGAACTATCTCCTCTTCTTTCTCACATAGAATGCATAAACTATCACTAATAACCCCGAATCTCCGAACTTTGTCCCATGTGTTTAATCTGTTCATTATAGCAAGATAGGATATAAAAGACATCTTCCTACTACTTTTAGAATGCCAAATTTTGCCATACCAATCTCTCCTCATTCCACATTCTCGAACCTTATCCAATACCTTATGGAAAGAGAACTTTCCACCCTCACACAATTCATACTGATCTATATTAATGCTTCTTTGGATATGTACGTCTCGAATAACAGTTTCCACCTCTCTGGTAGCTACAAGCATTTGTGGTCTTAATTCACCATCTTGTATTATTGCAGCTACCTTTATATGTGCATCACCTATCAACTGATATACATGCATATCCAGCATATCAATTAAGCATTTACATTTTATCCAGGGTTCTAACCAAAACAAAGTGCCATCACCATCAAATATAACTTTATTAAAATATTGTCTTCCAGTTATTCTCAATCATAAGATAGATTTCTAGGTACTTAAAGAATTATTGTCTATATGCATTGACCAAAAATGCTTTCCCTTGCAATATCTATTATTCATCCAGTTAGTCCAAAGATTGTCTTTTGTCAATATATTCTACAATAATTTAAGGTATGCTGCCTTTTTAGGATTAGAAAAAAGTTTTAGAACCCTACATCACCTCTGATTTGGGTTTGCATAGGATATTCTAAGCAATTTTATGCTTCTTACCTCCCAAACAAAATTCCCACATAAAGCATTAAGTTTATCTGAGGTAAAAACTGGTATTTGAATATCCAATAAAGCACGGTAGGGTTTATAATTGAGTTGATCAATTTAGCTTTGGCTGTAAAACTCAGAAAATTTGTGCCCCATCCTTGCATCTCAGAAATTAAGACCCTACCTCAAGTTGTAATATATTTCCATTGATTGGCTTTTGAGTCGCTATTCAACTAAAATACAGTCTGCTCTTCGTTATATTTACATTTAGACCTGAATGGGTATTGAGCTTTTGAAAATTTTACTTCAATGTAACCGCACCAACCACACTTGTCTTCCCAAAGACCATAAGGTCATCGACATAAAGTAAGTGACTTATATGTGGTTTAAATTTATACATTGGGCAGAAAAGTTTAGATTCAGTAGCTTCATTCATTAAATAAGTAAATAAATTCCATTGCAATAGTAAACAAATAGGGAGAGTGGGTCTCCTTGACATAGTCCCCTATTGCTATAAATAAAGCCTTTTGGAATACCTTGAAATAAGAGTGAAAATTTTAGTGTATTGATGCATTCAAAAATAATATTTATGAAGTGTGTAGGGAAGCCCATCCTCTCTATAATATAGCATATAAATCCCCTGTCAATCATATCATATGCTTTCAAAATATCTACCTTAACACAAAATCTATCAATCCTTTTCTTGTTAATGTATTGAAGTTTTTCATGTGCTAGTAATAATGTCACCAATATACTACCTAGTGATAGATGCACACTGATTTTCAGATATCAAAAAGGGAAGAAAATGCTTCAGTCTATTACTAATAACCTTATTGAAGATCTTATAGTACATATTACAACATGATATAGGCTTGTAGTGCGTAATATTAGTAGGTCTCTCTATCTTAGGTATCAGAGTAATAAATGTATGATTTATACCCTTGCATAATTTTGCTGCATGGAACATGTCATTCAGAGCTGCCAATAGATTTTCCTTTATGTCCTCCCAGTGTAATTTCATAAATTTTGAATTCATGCCATTTGGGCCAGGGCTCTTGTCATCATGTACTGAAAATACTACTTTTCTAACTTCTAGCATACTAATATTCTATAGTAGAAACTGATGGCTTTCTGGATTTATAGTTGCAATTGGTTGAAAGTCAGAAAATGCAATAACTTGAATACCATTAAATAAGTTAGTGTAATATGCAATAGCTTCCTGTTTAATCTCCTTAGGTTTATACAGTAAATCACCTTGATCATTAATGAATGCCTGGATATTATTAATATGTCTTTTGTAGGACATTGTCGAATAGAAAAATTTGGAGTCAGCATCCCTCTGTTATAGCCAGGTGATGCAGCGTAATCTACAAATTCAATGGAGTTGAATCGTTCAAGGGCCTTAGGTCGCTCACGACCTAGTGAAGGTCGCTCGCGAGGTAACACTTTAAGCACCAAGGCATCGGATTTAGATCGGCCGCGACCTAGTATATTGGTAGGTCGTCCAAGCGACCTAACGAGTCGAGATAATCGACCTAACGAGCTAACTCACCACACAACAACGCAACAGGCCGAAGCTCAGCGACCTATCGAAGTTAACTCGCGTGAGGGGCTAGGTCGCTCAAGCATGTGACGCTCAGATCTTTATGTCGCTGAAGTTGAGTACTTACTTAGGTCGCGACATTTCTTAGGTCGTTCGATTTCCTGAAGCAGAGTTTTTCTTATGTCGCTCAAGCTTAGGTCGCGTGAAGAGTTCCTGAAGCTGGATTGACTTATGCCGCATTTACTTCTTAGGTCGTAGGTCATTGAGTTGCTTTGAGGTGTTGTACTTGTATTCTTTCTTAGGTCGTATGTCGTTCTTGTATGTTGTTGTTGTAAATATGTGTTGTAACCTGTACTCATATTGTTATGTCGTTGTGTTGTAACTAGAGTCGCTGCATTATTTGAAGTATTAGGTCATTAACGACCTAAGATAGGTCGCGAGTGTTGTGATGTAGGTCGCGAACGACCTAGTGCTGGGTGTTGTAAACTGCCTATAAATAGGGATGTTGGGTGATTTGTAAACTTGGTTGATTTTGAATAAACTTTTGTTTGATTGCTTTGTGCCTCTTCTCAAATTGGTAGTTGAGTGTAATCTCCTATCTCCACCTTCGGCATTCGAGTGCGCTCGAATCAACGATTGTTGAAGCCGATTCACGGAATCTAGTGCGCTAGATCAACGTACGAAGAATCATAGATCTTCTTTCACGGCATCGTGCGCGATCAACGTGACGAAGATAACTAGAATCCGGTATCTTTGAGATAAAAAATTTGGGCGTTTGGTATTTTCAATCCACCGGTTGCTACTTTCACCGTTTCATCCATTTCAGTTATCCGCTGCTGCGTCACCAGGGCACCATTGCTTTCTGTTGTAAACTCCAAATTTTAATATTTTGTTGTATATGAAGTTTGTGTTTTGCAAATAGCATGTCTTCATATAACTGCAAATTGCAAGGGTCGTTGTCTATTACTAATTCTAGAGCTGCAAATTCTCTTTCAGCCTCCTCCAAGTAAGTATCCTCCCTTACTCTTGTCTTATTCCATTTCTTAAGCTCATCTTTCATGCATGTAATAACTATTAGAATACATAGCTTGGGAAACCCCATGTTGAAGTATATAGTCCCCTAGTTATACATGATAAATAACCTTCTTTGAAATGCCATTGATTGTCATATCTAAAAAGAAAGCCCTTCTACTGTATAACCAGAATTAAATGTAGTAAAAAAAGGGTTGTGATCACTTGACAGTTGGGACGGGGCCTTCATGTATGAAAATATATACAAGCAAGTAGAGTTAACAAGAATTTTATCTATATTAGAGTAATACCTTTCTTCCTCCATGTGTAGCTGTAGCTAAGGGGTTTAATCTCTATTAACCCGGATTGGAAAACACAATGGTTGAAAGCTCGCAGCTGAGAAAAATGGATGGGTAAACCACCTTGTTTGTGTAGGGAAGAAGAAGCATTATTGTAATGACCAATTAAGACCCAAGAATCGTGGATAGTTTCTGGATCTTGGATTATATGTTGCCATAAGATCTGTCTTTCAGTGAAGCTATTACTTGCATATATAACAGTATACATAAGTAAAAATCCTCTAGAATTTAAAGCACTCATGGTGATGTGTTGTGAAGATGTCGATACAACTGAAATGCTCCAAACAGAAGTATCCCATATCACCGAAAAATTTCCTGTATACTGGGAACAATTGTTAGCAATTAAACCCCAATTTATTAGGATTTTTGTCTCCAACATGAACAGGTTAGTTAAGTTTAATTTATTTTGTAAACCATCTGTAACGGCTCTAATGGCGTCTTCTGTTTAGCTTTTGCGAATCTTTCTCCTTTTCTGTCGCTCTTCTTTTCACTACTCGTATTACTGAAATTACTCTGCGGATCTAGCGTGCCTTTTCATCTTGATAGATGGAACCGTTACCGCACTCGAACGTGGGAGAGTTCCTCCTCTCTGGCTCTTTTGTGCGTAACTGTCCGTCGTTCGTTGCGATTGGCACCGCCTTATCGGCTTTGGTTTCTGGCCCTTGCTCGGTGATCTTTTCTGGTGTTAATTCGATCGAGGTTAGGGTTTTTTGCTTGGTTGATTTTTGGGATCTGTGTAGATCTCGCTTTGTATGGGTCGATTATTGCTTTTTGGAGCTTTTACCGGTTTGGGGTGATGGTCTGCAAACTCAAATGCCGACTCGTCACCGCCTCGGTGAAGCTGGTGCTCGACCGGTGGACCCGTGGCCTCCTTCAGAGATTGATGTGGTTTCGACAAGGGATTTCATCCCCCTTTTCAAACCGATGCTATTCTTCTCTGAATCATGTGAGCTGTTGCCTTGGGGTGAGATGTCTTTGCTGGTGGGGTCGGTGAACTGTGGCACTATTGATTTGGGTATCTTTGAGACTGAAGAGGAGCTCACCACCTCTTCGAGTCCTCATGTCGTGACTGTCGATTCTGAGTCTGCCATGGTGGTTTGCGGTATTCTAAAGGGGTTGCTCGATGTGGCATTGTGTTGCCCTGTTCTTAAGGCTGATGGATGGGGCGGTATGATGAGGAGCTCAGTGCAGGTGCTTGGCCCTGATGCTTTTTCGGCAGCTTCTTTGACTGAAGGGGATTTCACCACCTCTTCCAGTCATGTTGAGTTGGGTTGCTTTTCGGTGCCCGAGCAGTTGTTCTGCTCTTCTCGGCATTGGTTCTTTGATGTGGATGTGGGTTGTTCTGTTCCGATGCATTGGTTACGGGCAGTTGCTTTGCGTGGCTCTGTTAGGGAGAGTACTTCTTGTGTGCCTGATCTGATATTTGTATTGTCTGCTTTGCAATTTGCGGGGGCTTGCCAGATTTATCCATTTGTTATGATTCAGCAAGCAAATGGTTATTTGGTATGTCAGGCTTTGGTGGGCTGTTCTTATGTGTACCTCGTCGCTCAGCTGCAGGTAAGTGCTTTGGTGGCCGGTCAGGTGAGTTTTTTGGTTATGCATATCATGTTTGGGGTTGATTTTGGGACATTGGTTCCTTGTCGACTTGTATCTGTTGGTTTATTCTGTTTGGTTATGAGCCAAGACGCGCTTCGGCGTGCTCTCCCTGATACTGCTACCATTCTGTTGTTTGGTGACGTATCAGGTCACTTAGGCATTGTGATCTCCGTTTGGAGCGTACAGTGTTGGAATATTTGTCTTAGCCATAGCGAGCCCTAGTCTGTGTCGTTTGTGGCTTGTCGTCTTCCTATTTGGATTGATTCCCATAGGTCTCTACGGAGAAATTATCCGGTTTGGGTCGATTGGCTCAGGCGGTGTTCCATTTCTGATTGCATAGTGTACCCTGTTGCGGTCCACTATGCGGTCAGAAGGGAATATTACCAGTCAGTTGCGACCCGATCGGGTGAATTTTCTGCTAGGACCACCCTGCGAACCTCTCCTGTCTCGCGGGGCTGCCCTTCCTATGGCAACCCGGCTTGGGTTAGGTTCCGACAGCATCATGGGATGCGATTTTACACCTCCCCTACATATCATCGATATCCTCTCTCTGTCCCGGATCCTTCTGATTCTTCGTCTTTTTGCTGTTCATCCCGTTGTTCTCTTCCTTCGTCTCCTTGTGCCTTATCGGTCGTCATTCCGATGCTTTCTGTAGAGGAAATTGCGTTGATTAATGACCGGCTGTCTCGTCTGACCGAGAACTCTCTCCCATCCAGCTCATCTTCTCCTCTGACCGGTTCGATGGCGAGATTAGGTGAGTCTTCGGTGTCCGCTTCTTTGCGTCAGCCTATGCGCAGAGCCTCCAGTCGTAGATCGCGTGACGCCTCGGCCATCCCCCGCACTATTCGTACTCACTCTATAGCGGCGAGAGAGCAGATTGATAGATCTGCTCTATCCTCCTTGTATCTTATCTGATCGTCGTCTGTGTGGTTTCTTTTGCTTGTCTTCTTTTCTCTATCTGCTGCTGGCTTCATGTCGAACTTTCTTTTCTGGAATATTCGAGGTATTGGAAACGAAGCTTCTTCTGCTAGGCTAAAGCGGATTGTCCGTAAGCATTCCATCGGTTTAGTGGCTATTTTAGAACCTTTTGTGGGTTCCGGGGAGATCACAAAGGCCGTGTTGTCGTTAGGTTTCGGTGGTGCTTTATCTAATGTTTCGGGTAAAATATGGATTCTTTGGTCCAAAGATTGCAATATTAGCCCAATTTTTGACTCGTCTCAGCTTTTATCTATCTTGTGTTATTCCTCCTTCTCACCGCAACCGTTCATTTTTTCGGCGGTATACGCCAAGTGTGACCGGTTAGAAAGATTATCTCTCTGGGATGACATACTGTCTCTTGCTGATTTTGGTTGCTCGCTTTCAGTAGTGGGTGGCGATTTCAATGTTGTCGCTAGTCAGGCTGAAAAATTGGGAGGGGTAGCCGTCAATCGTCTCTCGGTTTCAGATTTCAATTCTTTCGTTGCGAGATCTGGATTATCTGAAATTCCTTTCGTTGGTTCCACTTTTACTTGGTCTAACAATCAGGCAGGTTCGAACCGGATCCTCTCCAGGTTGGATAGGATTTTTGGATCTGCTGATTGGTTTAACCTTCCTTATTCTTTCTCTATTTCTCATCTCCATCGGTCTTGCTCTGATCATGCACCTCTTGTTTTACGGTGCGCTTCGCGTTCTTTATCAGGGCCTACTTCTTTCCGTTACCTTAGCATGTGGAGTTCCCATCATAGTTTTCTTCAGGTGGTTGAGGAGTCGTGGTCCATTCCCATTGTGGCTGCTCCCATGGGGGCTTTTTCTGGGAAACTGAGGCGTTTAAAGGCTTGTCTTAAGACGTGGAATTCCCTTGTTTTCCGGAATATTTTCGACCGGGTGCGAGCGGCAGAAGCGTCTCTGATTCTTGCCGAAGCATTGTTCGACGAGAGTCCTATGGCGGAAAACAAGGAGCTTTGGGCTTGCGCTCAATTGTCCTTCTCTTCGGAACTTCGTATTGAGAACTCCTATCTTCGTCAAAAGGCGAGGATCAAGTGGGTGGTCGAAGGTGATACGAACTCCAAATTCTTTCACTCTTCTATTCGGAAGAAAGCTAATTTGCTTTCTATTCGCGAGATTGTGAGATCGGACCAATCTGTGGCTTCGACTCCTTCTGAAGTCAAAGAGGTTTTAGTCTCCTATTTTCAATCATACCTGGGATCTCCATCGGTGTCCGACCCAGCATCGGACATCCTGCCTTTCATTCCTCGGCTTGTTCCTGCAGTGAGAAGTGAAGATTTGGCTTCCCCGCCATCGTCTGATGAGGTACGTGCCTGTGTCTTTGCTCTTAGCAAGGATAGTGCCAGTGGGCCGGATGGTTTTAATGGTTCTTTCTTTCGTTCTGCTTGGTATATCATCCAAGCTGATTTCTGCCTGGCAATTCAGCATTTCTTTTCCGGGGCCGCTCTTCCAATTAGTTGGACTTCCACTAATTTGGTCCTGATTCCTAAGTGTGATAATCCTAGGGCGTGTTCGGAGTTTCGCCCTATCAGCCTTTGTAACTTCGCTAACAAGGTTATTTCCAAGGTTTTGGCCTCTCGTTTAGCTCCTTACCTTGATCGCATTATATCTTCTTCTCAAGCGGGTTTTGTAAAAGGTCGTTTGATCACTGATAACGTCCTTTTAGCCCAAGAACTTGTTTCTCAGATTGACCGTAAGGTCAGGGGTTCTAACATCATTTTCAAACTTGATATGGAAAAGGCATACGACCGTATGTCCTGGTTTTTCATCATCAAGGTTCTTCGTGCTTTCGGGTTTCCTGAAACCCTTATTGATTTGGTTTGGAGACTCATTTCCAACTGTTGGTATTCTGTACTCATAAACGGATCGGCCAATGGCTTTTTCAAGGCTGGTAGAGTGATCCGCCAAGGCGATCCTCTATCTCCTTCTCTTTTCGTTATCGCGGCCGAGGCCTTCATACGTGGCATCCACACTTTGACGGTTTTGGTCAAATTCAGCGATTCGGTATTCCAAGCGGGTGTCCACTGGTCTCCTCTCTGTCATTTGCGGATGACATTGTTAATTTCTCCAATGGAACTCGGTCCTCTATTCGACGCCTTATTCGGTTCATTAATCTATACGAGAGGTGTTCGGGACAATTGGTCAACTCTGCGAAGAGTTGCTTCGTTCACGCGAAGGACATGGACTATGTGCGAGTTTCTTGGGTCGAATCTTTTACTGGTTTCAAGGCTGCTTCCCTTCCCTTCCTTATTTAGGTATAGTTCTTTACCGAGGAAGGAAACTTAACGCCATTTTCGACCCTCTTACGGATAAGGTTAGGGGTAAAATTATCCGATGGAATGCGTCCCTTCTGTCTCAAGCTGGTAGATTATTGCTTATTCAATCGGTTCTGAGCTCTATGGGTACTCATATCTTCGCCGCTATGACCCCTACTGTCTCTTTCTTTCGTTCGTTCCAATCTTTGGCATCCTCCTTCTTCTGGGGTTCGAAGGGTGACAATCGCCGACATCACTGGGTGTCTTGGACTGTTATCTGCCGTCCTAAGAGTGAGGGTGGATTAGGTTTGCGTAATCCGAAGGACATCTGCTCGGCTTTCGCTTGTAAGTTATGGTCCAGATTTGGGTCTAACAATTCCTTGTGGGCCAAATTCCTCCATGCTAAGTATCAGAGACTGGCATCCTCAGATTATGTAGGCTCTCCTTGTTACGCCAGTGAGACTTGGAAGCATATGCAATCGGTCAAATTGCTCGTTGATTCTCATAGCGGCCTCTCCGGTTGGGATGGTGGTTCGTTCTCTATTCTGAAGGCTTGGAGCTCTTCTCGTTCACCTTCTCCGGTCCTTCCTCTTTTCTCCTTCATTTGGGACGCTCGAATTCCTCCGAAAGTCTCTATCCTGATGTGGCGAATTTTCCACTCTGGGTTACCGGTCGATGAGAACCTCCAGTATATTGGCATTCCGTTTGTTTCTCGATGCAGATGCTGTGGCAATGGGGAAACTGAATCGATTAATCATTTGATTTTCGGTGGATGGTGTGCTAGATCCACTTGGAATTTTTTCGGTAATTTTTTGGGAGTTCGTGGCATCATCTCCTCGCCTAATGATTTGCTGACTTCTTGGTGGTTTGATTGCACTGGGAAATCTCTTCGCTCTATCATCTTTCGATTGATTCCTTGTCTGATCTGTTGGCATGTCTGGTGTGCGCGGAATAAGGCTATCTTTGAAGAAGTTCCAATGGATCCTCTTTCCGTTGTTCGGCGGGTAAGAGATGATGTTTTCTTAGCTTTTCAAGGCCGACCCTTCAGAGGTTCGGCCAGTGCTCGCTCTGGTCGCTTAGTGAACCTATTATCTATAAACTGCTCTCAATCTTCTAATAGAGCAGGTATTGGATGATTGCCGAACCGGGGACTGCTAATTCTGGATTAGTAGATCCCTCCCGGTCCGACTTCCCTCATCATTCCCCCTCCCCCCCCCTTTTTTTCTCTAACAGTGTGATTTTGCTTTCAGGCTCTTGACTATCTGAGGTGATTCTGTTCTTGATTTTCTTATGCTGTTTGGAGTTTGCTTCAAGGATGTCTTCGGTCTTTCAGCTTCGGTGGTATTGGCCGTTTCTTCCGGTTATCTAGGAGGGGCGGCGGATGAGCTTGCTTTTCTTCGACGGTTGGACCCTAAACATCGTAGTAGGGTGGTGGCCTTGCCGGAGCTCGAGTACGATGTTGGAGGGGCGGTGTTATACAGTAGCTCATTGGGTGAGAAGAGTGGCTGGGCCAGTGTTTTTGCCTATGCTTCTCGTTAGTATGTATTGGTTCCTTTTTGGTTGCTTCGTTTTATCCTACGTACTGGGTTGTTGGTGGTTTTTCCTGTTGATTTTTAGTTTTGGTTACCTGTCAGGCATGTTGACAGCTTTTGGATGAGTTTATATAGTACGTTTTATGAAAAAAAAAGTTTAATTTATTTTCCACCAAGCCAACAATTGTCAGCTTAAATTTTGTTAGGAGTTTGACAACATCACAAGCATGTTGTGGTGTATTTATACCCTAACATTTCATGTGATCAAACTCATTTAATAAAGGAGTTGCTCCTTGGATTTCTTTTAGGTGGAGCATGAGAAGCTTCAACCTTTTTACCTTTTCCTTTATGCAGATAAGTTGGATTCTTTGATATGTAGTTTGAGACATCCACTGTCTCCTTCATTTGTATTTCTTCTCTATATAATCTGTAACATGTCGCAGTTCATCTTATCTATTGTAGAAGGGAGATCTTGGTCCAAGAAATCTAAGTGGTCAATGGAATTATTGTCCTTTTGCTGTTCATTTGCACACTGTTCTTGTTATTTTAGTGGAACTGGATGTGCCTTTGTTTCAGGTTTGTTATGTTTAGCAGTTGGTGCGGTGGATGTAGATGTATTAGGCATATCTTTCTTCTCTTTAGGAATCCACTTCGGTTGGGAAATTGTAGCATGAACAGAGGTTTTATGGCCAAAAATGTGACAGTTAACACACTTAGATGGAATATACTCATATTCAACCACAACCTCTTTCTTTTTTCCAGTGTGTAGTAATATAGGGATTGTGTGTACCAAGTTAGATTTTGTGTTAATCTAAACTTGAAGACATGCAAATTTTGTATATTTTTTGAGTGTGGTATTTTCATCAATTTGCACAGGATTCCCTATGTAACTGACAACAATGACAAGGCGATAGATGTCCATATTTCCATGTCTAGATTGAATAATTTAATCCATATCTAAACCTCTCTAGCATCATGTTATGAAATCATAACCTGAATGCCATATACCAATAGTTAAAAGTTTAACAAAATATGAGTATGTTGGTGAAGCAATCACTTTATCAAAATATTATTTAGCTTCAAACTGAACTGTGTAGTGCACGTTTGGAGCATTATGTATATGAAAATCACCGACAGGCTTCCAAACCTTTTGAATATATTCTCTTAATTTGGGATATGCCACCTTGAAATCGGGCAGGCGTAGATCAATGGTGTTGATCCAAGAGTCTGTTGATTCTTTAAAAGTTTCTTCATGGATATATATGTAGCCTTCAGGTTGTTTTACATACTTTAGTTTCTATTCTTCTTTGCTTCGTGACTTTATTGGTTTTCCTTGAAGAACTTCGAACTAGGTTCTGGTACCGTCCTCTGGTGTATCTCTGGTAAAAGGTGCAGTATTTGAGGTGGTTGTAAGTCGTGGATCTAGCAGTTTATTTGGAGATGAAAATGGGCAGTTACTTGCAAGTTCGACCATTTTTTCCGTTAACAAAGAGTTATATATATTTTCAACTATATATATATATATATATAAAGTTGTTCCAAATTTCTATTTTAAAGAAATCCATAGTTAAAATTCATATTTTAAAGACTATATATACAAGTCCATTTATTTTATAAAATCACAAATACTCATATCCCAAACCCATATAGGTATTCAAACATTTGTCTGAAATTGTTTGTATCAAAATTGGGCACAACACTCTTCGGAAGTGTTTGAAGAGATAAAATGAAGAAAGTAAATGTAAAAAGAGGATTATCTAACAAACACTCCAAACAATAATCAGAAAAACAGCAAAAGAACGCAGAGATTTAGAGTGGTTCGGCGTGTTGCCTACGTCCACTATGAAATGATTGACTTTTATTAACTTTTGCTTGCTGGTGACAGCGGATTACAACAGTAAATTTTGAGTACAACAGTGATTTTTGAGTGCAACAATGGTTTCGACAGAGTCTGAACATCAAAGAGCCAAAAGGTCCCTTTTCTATAGGTCCTGAGCTGCTATTTATAGGCGTATGCTGCAAATATCTCGCTCAGATCTCGGGAGACCTCTTTTTGCACGTGAGTGAGCCCACGCGATCGATCCCATGTGATTTGCACACGATCTAGGATTACCCTTATTATTTCCCAAAGCTAAATTCTATTTAACTTTTACCAAAGCTAAATTAATTATCTCATATTATAAGTTCAAAAATCATTTCTACTTATATTCGTCAATTACAACTTGGATTTTTAAATTAAATTCGTTTATCACAACAAACTTCGATTTTTTCAATTTATTATGGTAGCAAATCCATCACACAGAAACTCGAAAATGATACTGATGATGCTGCAGTCATCACCCTTATTATTTCCCAGCAACAGTAGTGAATCCAGTGCTTTAATATTCTTTTAAAATTTCCCTTTTATTTATAAATCACATTTATAAATCTTTTTCTCATATAATTTCACTATTTTACTTTACTTATACAAGATTATTTCACAATTGTAAATCATTTTAATTATAATTCCATACTTAATAATTCATTTGCTTATATACTATTCTTTTACAATTGTTGTTTTTATTTAACTTATTCAAACATCTTTTATTAACTTATATATATATATATATATTTACATTTTCAACAACCAAACAATTCAATTTTATATACACTTTAATAATTTCTTGGAAAATTACTTCTTTTATATACAAAATATAATCGAGGTAAAATTATTTCATTTACCCAATTTAAAATGATACTATGTCGGTTCATCTTGTTTAAGAGTTTAGAAACCCCTATCGATACACTTAGCTAGACTGAACCGACCAGAATCTATAAACAATCAACCGATAAGTCAACACAATACAAAACAATTTCATATTCACTAACAAATACGCGCTTATATCTATTATTACACTCACACTCATTCTAGAGTACTACTGACTCTATCTCTAATGAGTAACACCCAACAGAGCCAAGGTTGTCGCTTAACCAAATGCTCTGATACCACATGTAACATCTCGAGATTTTCGACTTCTGAAAATCGACATTAATACGTCCACTGTATCAACTGCCGAGCAATCGAATGCCGGAAAACCGAATTGTTATGGTTAAAAAGAAGAGGTAGAAGAAGACAGAAAGAAAGAAAGAAGAAACAACAGAAACAATATCAGAATCTCACATTCGCAGCGGAACAACATATAATAGATAAATGAATAATCTTTAAATCAAAGAACTATATCAGTTTATACATTACATCATCATCAGAGTTTACAACAACAATATACAACACAACACATCAATGGACAGTTATACAAACTTGTCCTCATACAGAATACACAGCGGAATACTAATATCATATACAAGTGATATGCCTCGCCATCCAGCTCGCCATTGAGCTCCATAGCATCTCCTGAATCCAGAATGACCTGATAACCTGACTCTAGGCTGCCCGTGTGGAAAATTATGGGCACTCAGAGTTTAGGAAGGGAACAATAAACTCCAGGTTAGTCATGGGACTGGTGTGAGAACTTAAAACTGTTATTATCTTTAAAACAACAACAAAGGAAATAAAAGACATCCGCAATGCTTTTTGGAAAATGAAACTACCATAAGGCCTCCCGCCACACACACAATGCAAACGCAGAATTGGAGGAGATTTTTCCTTATGCTAGTCAAATATGCTTACTACGCAAAATCATTGGATATTATTACTAGTGCATAGTGCAGAAAACATTTTGAAAGTATAATATTAATCTTAGCCAACATAGGCATTCTGCACTTATGCCTACTATAGCTACCATGTTCAATAGCAGGTTACCGCCACATTCCATGGTAGGTTATACAACTAAAACCGTATAGGGCTCGTAGTGTTTGATTGGATTTCCAACAAATGTTCAGGCTAAGGAACTTCCTACTGCCAATGGGTACGCCTCTAGATGGACGTCCCGAGAACTAACTAGCTCTCTGCCAACACAAGGCCAGGTTACCCCTTACACTAGGTAACTACTGCATGAATATGCCACCCCCCGGTCCTTTGGGACCTTTATCCGAGGCGCCTCAACAAAACAACAATCACACAGTAAATGAGATTGGAGTAACCACATAGGTTAAATAGCAGGGCTCCATACTTGATACCACCCTTTTCCAAAAGGAAATGACATACCCTAAAGGGAGCGACCCTCATAACCTTACCGCATCATTCCTGTTTCGACCATTTCCGGGGTGTGAGGTCTGACGAAGTCTCGTCCACAAAGCTACGCTTTTTCCACAAAGCCATGCTTTGATCAACAAATGATCAGCAACACACAGCAGCACTCAGCATGCCACACTACCAAATTGGGAGTATATCACTGATAACTTTCAACTACATAACCTCTGAGCTCGTACGTCTCAGAGAAGGGTGTTAAGCTAAGAGAATAAATTCTCCGCCACCAAACAGAAATGTATTTGAAAGAAATTAGCTTTATATCTCAAAATGTAATGTCAGACATGTAACCATACAAGTCTGTTCCGGGTTCGAACAGAACCGAAGCCACTTCCAAAGAAGCCCTTGCAATCCGGGTATTTACAATCCCGATCGAACTTCCCATCACAAAGGAAATCTCTATATCGTAGCTAACGGTGCAGAGACAATCGATAGGTGATCCTATCATTTTCACAAATACCCGGTCTTCACCACCGGTCTTCAAATGTTATCCATATCGCCATATCACTTATTCGGAATGGGTTATATGACACAAAGGTCCTCTCCCGGCTAATCTGAATAGTGAGTACAATATTTTAAAACATATGAATATTGGGATTTCAATTAAGTCACAACTTATTACCCAAAGCTTTTCTTCCAAATGGTTTAAACAAATTACCATTCTAAATCTTTAAACAAAAAGATTCACTTCATAAAGTTTACCCAGTTTCACAAAGATTCATTCACAGATTTCCAAATCAATTTCCATTTCAATTGGATTAACCCATTAAATCTTTAAATCAAGATTTAACTTATAGCTTTCAAAACTATTCACAATTCAAGTCTTTTATAATATAAAAGATACACCTTTTAAAATCTTCTTTAATTTCAAGATAAAGCTTAATCATCTTCACAAAGGTTAATTCATAGTTTTTCCAAACTATTCACAATTTCATTTCAACTTGAAATGTTTCGATACAAATTAGAAATCTTTTCACTTTATGAAAGTTATTATTATTTGAAAACAGATAGTTTTCGTTTTGGGAAAAACTGGTTACAATTACACAGGTTAAAGCCATCCAAGTACAAATCTTGGATTTAAATTTAAATTTCCAAAACCATATTTTTTTTAAATGGTTAAAAACCCATATAAACACCTTTTATAACTTGTAAAATCTTTTAGACCATAGTTTCCAAATCATTGAATTCAATTTCAAAATATTGAATTCAAAATTTAAATCAAATGATTTAAATTCCAATTTTATTAAGTTATTTAAAATAACTCTTATTTTTAAACTCATTTTCAAAAACTTTCAATTCCAATTCCAAAACTATTTTTTTTTGACTCAAAAATTCAATCTTTAGAATTGTTAAAAATCTGTGACTTAACTGATTTCCACGTGAAATCCACATTTGTGTGTGTATTGTGTAGTCCAAGGGTTTAACACAATAGTGCAACAACATTCAACCATCATAGATCAAATATAACAATATAATTGATAAGCGGTATAAACTATAACGCTTATCTTTCATTCACAGATCACAGATATATATATATATATATATATATCACAGATAAACAAATTACAGATCACAACACAAATCAGGATATATCACAAAGCATCACATATCAGAGATATCAAACAATTCAACATCCAATATAATCCAAACATCCATAGATAGGATCAATTTAATCATCCGATTAATTTAAATCAGATAAATTTCTATAAATCAATTTTTTTACTAGTTATGGTAAATTAATAATCAATTAATTTCAAATTGATTTTCAAATTTATTTCAAAACACCAAATCAAATTTTCAATGAATTTCCAAATTATTTCCTTTTTAAAATAAATTTCTTTATCTCTTCAAATATATTTAAAAATCCAAATTTTTAAATAAATTCTTCAACTTATAAATAATATTATTAAAAATCCCTTTCTTAAGCCCTTTTCCCGTAATTTGGAATTTAATTCAATATGATTCAAAAATAAGACTTTATCTTTTTTTTCAAAACTCCTTTTTAATTTATCCAATTCTTAAAATAAATTTTTACAATAACTTTCAACTTGAATTTTAAAAATCCAATTTTATTTATTTCTGGTATCCAACGATACCAAAAATATATCCGGCTAAACTGTAGCCTTCAACAATTTCAATCACAAATATAATCATACACAGATTATAAACAATTACAATATATGAAACCAATTCATACAAATTTGAGGAATCCAGTTGGATCCCTCCAACCTGTTTCCCTGCATCCACAAATGTTAGCACAATACCAATTCCACTTCGAGGTGGAATATCGTGGTATATGGGATTTATAAAATATTATCCGCTATTATGCGGCGCAATAGGGTCTCATCCGCTATATAATGCGGGAAATCAACTCCATATACATATATAATACCAATTCCACTTCAAGTGGAATATCGTGGTATATGTTTTTAATATAATAACCTCCACTTAATATGCGGCGTATAGGGTCTATTTCAATTCAACCAATCATCAATCATTATCCAAACACACAATCAATACTATCAAAAATTTTAAATCTAACTATTTAAAATTTAAATTGAAACACAATTCGATTGAGTGAGGAGTTCTCACCTTGCTTCCAAAAACAATTGCAGTGTTTTGTTTCGAATAAAATTAAACACGCGTTTAATTTTACCCGAAATTCAAACTAGCTCCAATCAATCCCAATCTAGCACCATAATGTAGTGCTCGACAATACAGACCCAACGCAATTCGTTTCGTGCGAAACGAACCTCGTATGAATAAGATATCAATTTCTAAAGATTGTACGAATTTATTATATAATAATTTACAAATTTCTTTTAATTTATAAACCTTAATCCTATCAGAGACGTTCAATTTTGCATCCACGCATCTGAGCCCGTGCGCGTTCTTCTTCTTCATGCTCCTAGGGTTTTTTCAATAACCCATTGCCGCCACAACTTCCTCAATTTACGCGACCTCCACGCCGCACTAGCCTATGATCAGCGACCACCGTTCCAAGCGTCGAAGCATGCTCCACCCCTGGCCAGCGACCAGCCCCACTCAGCTACGCCTATCGCATGGAAAAACGTGCGCAACCAAGCACGAACGCAGGCCAAAATCTCCACCTATGGTCGACGATAACGCAGATCGACCGTTGGATTTGTCGAGCTCGAGGAGCTCTACAAGTTCGTAGTTGGAAGTTTCTTGAAATATTGCATGGATTGGAAGAAATTAAAGGGAAAAGAATCATGTGATTTCGGCCATTAAAACGTTTAGCCGGCGGCTCAAAAATATCAACTAGGGTTTCTCTGGTTAAACGTATATATATACGTTTTATAAATATTATTTTAATATTAAATCCTTTTAAAACAACTTTTTCTCACGAACTCCGAATTAGACATGCCACCATGCGATTATAAGGTTTTACCCGCATTCCGAACACAATGGAACGTGTTTCGGGAGCTAATTCGATCATATGCGCGAGTTACGGAAATAAACGATCAAATTAAAATTAAATCGATAAAAACGATTTCTATGCGTTTTAGCTTGCCCCGGACAAACCGTAAATCCAATTGACACGAAATTTGAAACCATACAATAATTTAACATTACGGATCCGATGAAACTAGTTTCGTCAAAATCTGAGACTATTTGAAAAATGGCTATTTTCACTCGTCAATTAAATATTAAAATATTCAATTTCTACAAATTAACTTTTATTTCAATTTTAAAAGTTTACAAACATCATTCTAACTCCAATATGATTTAATATTACTTTATAAATCATTTTTATTCACATTAAATCCAATTTCCAATTATTTACGCAATTTCAAATATTAAATTGTCGATTTAATTATCCAATTAAATCTCTATATTCGAAATTAAATTTATTCGACTTACAAATCTTACTTGTTAATATTTAAAATCAATTAAATATCTAGATTTCAAATGACAGAAATTTTGGGTCGTTACATCATGACTATATCCATGATATTTATACCCAATACAAGGAGTGGATGAAAGCCGTAGATAAAGCATCGCCAGTGGCCTTTGTGCGAGCGAAGGTAATCGAGAAGCTAGAGACCGACCTCGCCCAAAAAGATCATATTATCCAAATGCTCAACGCTGAAGCTGGATCCTCTCAGAAATCTGAAATGGAGGCCATACAAAAAGCTGACGAGCCAACTCTATCTATGGAGAGAATGCAACAAACGCATTTCACTTTGGTGGAGGAGATGGGCCACCGAAACACCATAGTTACCGCTGAAAGGGATGATACTCTGAAAGAACTCAATGAGCTTAAAGCTAAATTTTCTGAAATCATCAAGGAGAGGGATGATGCAAATAAAGCAGCCCAGGAGGCGTGCGAGCAAGTGGTGGTGCTTTGGGACGAAAAGGATGCGGTCGTACTTAAAGTTCGGGAGGTCGAGGCCAGGGTTGAAGAGGAAGTTAAAATGGTCGAAGCCAGGCTAGAGGCAGATATCGAGGATTTTCTTATTACTTACAATGCCAATGTTTTAAAGCATAGAAACCTGGCCTGGCTTGACAACTATCCAACAAATCTATTTAATGCTTGGGGCCGATTGGTAGGAGATGAAAAGACCGCCCAACAAGCCGAGTCAATTGATGAGTTTGAGCTCGAGAATTGGGTGTTGAGCGAGGATGAACGGAAAGTTCTCCACGATGCAATGATCTCGTATGAAAAGGAGAAGTTTGGTGCTCAGCATTCGGAAGTTGAGAAGGCTTTGGTGTCGAGCATCATGGTTCAAGTTCTGAAACTCTCTTGCCGACTCAGCCTGAATCCACACCTGCGGTTGATCCTTAGCCCGTTCCTGCCTATAACCCGGATCAACCGCAGTTGTCTCTAGCTCGCGAGCAAGTCTCTGGCCGTTCCACCATCCGCGAGTCAAACTGAGGAAGGTACTTTGAACATTCTCTATGCTTATCCGAAATCGGAAGCGTTACTTGAAATAATTACTAACAGTCCTTCGTTTACTCTTATCCAATGATTGGAGCAACATCGGTCGTGCCTCCTGCAACTCAAGAATCACACCATGTGCAGGAGGCCATTATAACAGAAGCGACCACCACAACAACCACGGCACCAACTGATGGAGCACAAGGAAGCACACTTATCTTTGATGAGTAGATGATGGAGGAACTTCTCGATCATCATAGTGACCCCTTTGCAGATTTACCATTCATTATGGGTGGAAGCGTACCAATGACAAGTTCTTCGGCCCTAACTACGGGAGTCCCCGGCGATGCGCAAACACTTCATGAGGAGGAAATCCTAGCTGAAATCAACGCTGAGATGGAGTCAGCCGCGCGGGGCAGCGGTTTTGGCGGTGGAATGGCTGGACCTGGTCCAGCCCCTTTGCGGATGTTATCTCTGGGAGGAACGGTCGTTGAGACGAGTGTGTCTATCCCACCTCCTTCTGTTGATCCTATCCCTCGGACTCCGCCTTCAGGAAGCATTCCAATACACTTGAGTTCAGAGGAGGAAGTCGATATAATGCCCCCGACTAGAGGTCGGCCGCCGAAAGCCAAGGGCTCAAAGAGAAAACCAAGCGACAGCTCCAGCAGGTCCACACCAAAGAGGAAACCAAAAAAGAAGAAAGAGTAGATACATCTTTTCTGCTTACTTTTGAGTAGATAGGAATTTCTTTAGCTTTTGTTGGCCGTGTATAGATGAGGGTTCGGCCCTTGCTAGTAGGATTTTTGGGATAAACTTGTACTTAGTTTTCTTCCACAAATAGTTGAAATGAAATTCCATTTTGTCTTTAACTCGATTTCCATTTATTTGCTTAAGTGTTTCAGCATTTAAATTCCAGTCCAGTACACTTGTTGAACTTCAACCCTTGGATTGGATCTGAGTTTATTCGTTAAGTCCTGAAACCATGACTATGAGTTATGACCGAGCGTTAAGCCAGACTCCGATGCAGCACTGTCTCCGTCAATGATTGACACATAAGTTCTGCCCCCATTTTTAGGGACGAATTATAAAGATCAGGTGGCAATTGTACTTCACCTTCAACACATCGAGCTTAACGTCGTTGGATTGATGCTGAAACAAGGAAATTCGAGTGGTTGAATCACACTCGCTCATTTATCGACGATTGCATCCGCACTCCAGGGATTTGCATTCGTACGTCAGCGGTCGGTTTTGCCTGCTTAAGTTTCAAGGATACGTCCACGCTCCAGGGACTTAACTCATTTTCACGGGTGGTCAGTCACACCCGTTTAATGTTTGTAACCATGTCCACACTCTAGGGACTTTAAATGGATTTGCGAGTGGTCAGTCACACCCGATTTACATTTACACTTTGACCACGCTCCGGGGGCTTAGAGTTGTTTGACGGACAATCGATTCCAATCTGGTTTGTGTTTAAACTTCAATCCACTCTCCAGGGATATAGAGTTAACGTTTATACTCCAATTCGCACTCTGGGAATTTGGAGTTGGTGTTTATATTGACACTCCGGTTCGCATTCTGGGAATCCGGAGTTAGTTGATGTTTATACTCCAGTTCACGCTCTGGGAACCTGGAGTTGGCCGATAGATGGTCAGTCACATCTACTCAGGCTCTAGGATTTCGTTCGCACTCCGGGAACGACGAATCTATCAGGATCGTGGATGATCGATTTGCAGCCACCCCGAGTTAACAAGCGAGGTAGTTAGATGGACGGATCCATCCTCCTCAAACTTGGTCAAGATATGGGTGAAGTCGTTAGGTGGACGGATCCACCCTCTTCGAGACCATATTTGTAAGTTTATACTCCAGTTCGCACTCTAGGAATCTGGAGTTAGTTAAAGGACTGTCGTGTATCAATCCTTTTTTGACTTCAGTGTGATGACTTGCCCCCGAGCTCCGGTTGCACTTAGCGAGTAACCGGTCGTATCACAGTCACTCCCTATTTGAATAAATTCCACCGTCGGGTGGAATTTAGCTCTTCGTGCGTAGTGATAGTTGTATGACACATTCAATAACTCACCTCTCTGGCTCGAAGAGATTGCATTTTATTACTGAAATAAGAAAATACGGCAAAATCAGTTGCCTTATTACAAATTCAAATTTCGAAATGCAAAAACAAATTGCAAATGAAAAATAGACTAAATAAATAAGCAGAGCCTGTCATGTGTAGTAGCGATGAAGACTTTCGTTGTTCCAGGCTCTCGGAAGAGTGAGACCATGAACGGTCGATAATTTGAATGTGCCATCTCCGAGCTTTCATTCAATAACATACGGCCCTTCCCAGGTTGGCCTCATATGCGAAGGACCGGCTAAATTCTCTTAAGGACAAGGTCGCCGAGTTCAAAGGTTCAAGGTCGGACCTTGGCATTGTGTAATCGGGCGACTCGACTTCGGTATGCGGCTGCCCTCAAATCAGCCTCTTCACGCTTCTCATCCAATAAATCCAGAGATTCGGCAAGTAATATAGCATTTGTCTTCGGATCATAGTATGTCACACGATGAGAAGGCAGTTCTAGTTCGACTGGAATAACAGCTTCTGAAACATAAGAAAGAGAAAACGGAGTGTGGCCGGTCGCGGACTTGTAGGTTGTTCGATAAGCCCATAAAGCCATAGGAAGTTCATCGACCCACTTGCCCCGGCCTTTTCCAGTCGTTTCTTCAGAATAGACTTTATAACTTTATTAACAGCTTCGACTTGTCCATTCGCTTGAGGGTGTGCGACTGTGGAGAATTTCTTCTGAATGTGGAATCATTGACAGAAATCCTTAAATTCAACACTGTCGAATTGGGTCCCGTTATCAGTGATGATAGTATGTGGGAGACTAAATCGGCCAATGATGTTGCGCACTACAAAGTTGATCACCTTCTTTGTTGTGATTGTAGCAAGGAGTTCAGCTTCCGCCCACTTGGTAAAGTAATCAACTGCTACGATGGCGTACTTCACACCACCTTTGGCTAGAGGTAGAGAGCCAATAATGTCGATGCCCCATACAGAGAACGGCCATGGACTAACCATCTGAGTTATTTCGGTAGGTGGGGCTCTAGGAATCCGAGCGTGCTTCTGGCATTTGTCACATTTTCTAGCGTAGTCTTTGTGTTAACCATGATGGGTAGCAAAGCTCTTTCCTAGACTTGATGCAAATCTGAATAGGATGGAAGAACTTTTAACTTGAATCTGGATCTTCTTCTTAGATTTATGCAATCTAATATTAATAGTAGATCTAACGAGCAGGAGAAAAACTGGGTTTTCTCAATGAAAGCACCAAAGTGTTTGTACCAAAATTGGGCACAACACTCTTCGGAAGTGTTTGAAGAGATAAAATGAAGAAGGTAAATGTAAAAAGAGGATTATCTAACAAACACTCCAAACAATAATCAGAAAAACAGCAAAAGAACGCAGAGATTTAGAGTGGTTCGGCGTGTTGCTTATATCCACTATGATATGATTGACTTTTATTAACTTTTGCTTGCTGGTTACAGCGGATTACAAAAGTAAATTTCAAGTACAACAGTGATTTTTGAGTGCAACAATGGTTTCGGCCGAGTCTGGACGTCAAAGAGCCATCCAATTGAGTCGGGATCGATTGTGAGTGTTGCTGAGGATGTACGCAAGCTTCTGTGAAAATTTGGTAGCATTTGGACTTGTAGATTGTGAGTTATGATCGATCCAAACTTCTATTTTCTCTAGACTGTTGAATTCGTATCGATATCGTTCACATCGATCTGTTCGTATCACTTTTTGCGCACGTGCTCACAAGTTGACGTGGCGCTAATTCCTCGGATCGATCCACTTTTCATGCCGAGTGATTGAGTCTTTCATAGGAACGTATCTTGTTCGTATCGATTCGGTTGAGTCATGTTCGCATCGATCGCAGTCGTTCTTCTCGTATCGATTGTCTTTGCTCTGTTCGTATTGATCCTCATAGGTCACTTCGTATCGATAGCTGAGGCCAATTCGTATCGATCGTTTGATCTTTTACTCGTATCGATCGTTGATCGATCGATACGAGTTGTGCAATTGGGATCGATACGAATTGACTCCAATTGATGGATACGAAGTTGAGTGTACGTGATGGATACGAACAACAGATAACTGATGGATCCGAAGTGATGTTCATTGATGGATACGAACAACGGCTAACTGATGGATACGAACAGATGAAGCTTGATGGATACGAACAAAGCCTTTCAATTGATGGATACGAAGAGTGCAGTTTCAAATGGATGAAAGCGAAACCAATGCGAAGAAAGCGATGTAATGGATAAGAACGAACCAATTTCCTTGGCTTGCATCGATCATATCTCGAGCATACGGACTCGGATTGACTTGAAATTTGGAACATTAGCTTCCATAGCTTTGCAGGTCATGTCATGTTGATTGTAACTTGATCCAGACTTGGACAAAATTCGTCGATGTTCATAGTGAGCCTGCATATAACCGATCCTCGGGATGAAATGTCCTCGGTTTCCAGTTAAGTTCTTGGTGTCACGGCCTTGCCAAAAGGTGGGATAACAGAAATCAACTTAAATTTATATTTCCAAAAGCATATTCTAAAATACATAACCATTTTTACTATGAGTACTTAATATGTGTGTGTGTACATATATATTCGCTTTATAAAATCATTTATAAAAAGGAATTGTATTAATATGAATTTGTTAGAAATTGATATATTATAATAAACTTTCTTTTATAAAATTACTTATTTTAAATCTATTTATATTAAGCAATTAAACTCAAAAATCAAACCAATTTAATCTATCGGTTAGAGAATCCAAATCCTGGAAAATTGAGAAGCATTCAAAATAATCAAGATACTCAAAACAAGATTCAAACAAAACAACAAGAGGCAAACCAAGTTAGAAGCAAAAGTCAGATAAAATGGCAATTTGGACCCATTAAAACTCAACATTTTGCAAAACTCAAAACATGAAAGTTGTAGATAAAAGACTAAGGTGTCTATTAAGAAAAATATCATCCAATTCTGACTTATGGTTCAAAAGTTATGGCCGAAACAAATCTCAGGTTCAAAATTCAGTATCCTTGTCGTTCATTCTCAGGTCAAGGACAAAGAAGTGCAATTTAGACCATTTTAACCTTAGAATTTTACAAAACTCAAAATATAAAATTTATAAAATAAAGTCTAGTCTTTTCAGAACATTAAAAGTAATCGAATTCCAAAAAGAAATGAGAACGATGTGTTCAAATTACCAACAACATCTAGCTCGAAATTACAGGAGCAAGGCAACGAGTTTGGAATAGGTTTCTGATCGACCTATGCTCAAAATTTTCAAAAGTGTTCAACATGAAAGTTGACACACATGATATAAGTTTTCCATAACTTTAAAATTTATCAAATTTTCATGAAAATCGAAAATGATATGACTAAAATAGTAACTATGATTAGCTCAGGAAATGAACTTAACAACCATAATTCATTTAGCAATGAATTCCTAACATAAGAACTTGCAATCTCAAGCACCAAGCACACAAATCAATCATTCCACTATAAAATCGAAACCAAGCAATATGAATATTTAGAGATAGATCTTTTGAGGTTTTAACTCACCTTATTCACCAATCCAACTTGCCAAACACTTCTATTTGAGATTTGCAATCCCATTTTAGCAAACCTTATTAAACAACCAACCAAAATACAACCAAAAAACCAATTTGATTTACTG
Source organism: Allium fistulosum (assembly GCA_030737815.1). NCBI lineage: Eukaryota > Viridiplantae > Streptophyta > Magnoliopsida > Asparagales > Amaryllidaceae > Allium > Allium fistulosum. The sequence continues at coordinate 1,056,444,348 of CM060904.1, read as the reverse complement.
TAAAACTGATTTTCAAGCCACAACTAAGATGTATTCAAGTTAGATATAATTACCTTGACAATTTAGCTTCCTATGATGGTTTAGTTTGCAAGAGGTTTAAAAGGGATTTGATTTTTTTAGGTTTCAAAGAGGAACTAGGTTTCTCATTTCCCTTTACTGCTTATTGTAAAATGAATGGATGGAGAATGATTTCTCATAGTTAACACTAAACTAGGCTTGGGTTTGAAATAAAACCCAATAAGAAAATTAATTAATTTGTTTTCTTAATTTATATAATTTTATTAAAAGCCCATTCTATATTTTATGAAATCCAAAGTTTAATACAACACAATACAAATGCACAACTTCATTTTAACATCATTTTAAATGCTAATTATATCTTTATACCTTCAGAAAAAAGGTAAAATCCCAAATTTTCTTTTATTCAAAAATAAAAGTTTCAAGTCAATTAAATATTCTAATTTTCTCTAATATTAAACAAAGTCTAGAATTTACCAAAATTAAATAAAATCACAATATTGTTTTCAAGTGATTTTAACACTTTGAAAATACCAACATTTCCAAATTTCACAATGATTTAGAACTAGTCATTTTAAAACGAATTAACTTTCACAAAAGAATACAAATTCCAAATTAATAATTTAAATTCTTTAATTTAAAGTATTGTTTATTTTACTTAATTAACCCAAAAATTCGAGATGTTACAAGTATGATGTTCAAAACCAAAATGATTCAAGTACGTTATCAAAATATGATTCTGATAGTCGTACCCGAAGGGATATGATTCGTCGACTGCAAATATGTCTTTAATAGAAAGACTAGTGCAGTTGGGATACAATAAGTAACATTGATAAGAATAAAATCATAACTTTCAACTGTTGAAACTAGCATAACAGATTCCTCATTCACTATGCTCAAGACGATTCGGATTTTACTCACAAAATTATCGCTTGGTATAACATTGTGTTTTTTAGCACATATGTGTTGAAAAAAAAATTCTAATTAATGATTTAGAATAGACTGTTTGCATAAAAAAACCAAAGTTTCTCAAAGCCAGTGGGAGAATTATTCAGTTTGTGGGTTTTTTAGATACAATCCAAGAAATGGTGCTAAAGTATCATTCTATAAGCGTCAAAATTGGAAAGTTTTTTGACAGGAATATCATATGGTTTGATTTTCAGTAAAGATGCAGAGGAAGCATGTGTTCATAAGGAAGAACCATTAAAAATTACATAGATTTTTCTAAACTATAAGTAAACAACATACTATTGATTGTTAACGATGTACTTTATGTTAAAATCACTTCGGTTTAGGTTGTTTAATACTTGATATTGAGTTTGTAAATTTTACCTTTTATAGTAAGCATTAAGGATATTGGGAATGTCCCAAACGATATGCAAAGACACCTTATTAAAATGTTTAATAAGGAATATGTAAGATGGATTCCTTATGCATTGACAATAAGAATTATCATACATGTTGTATAGTCTATCATATCTAGCTTACGAATTTGATGCATGAAGCAAACATCAAATCCAAATTAATAAATGGTAGTCTAGAGTGTTTTTGGGTATTTATGAAATACTAAAGAAGTGTTTACAGATTCCACGAACTCCTTATTAAGGAGTGTTCGGACTCAAACTTTATAAGTGTTATCGAGTATAATATGTCAGTATTAAATTCATGTTCAAACTTTATCTAAGAATCTTTTAAGTTAAAATGTTCCAAACGAAAGATTATGGCAGTTTCAACAAAAGGATAAGTATGTTGCCTTGAATAGTGTCATAATAAAAGCAATGTATAAATATAAATGCACAAATTTATAATTGGGCTAAGGATGATTCCAAGTATTTAGTAATACTACATTATTATGGTATGATAATAATGTAATTATAAGAGCTCACTAGATGTCAAGAAACATACTCCAACTAGTTCCGTATGATAAAGGTAGTTTATCAACATTGAAGAGAGTTGATTGATAGAATAGAGAACTAAAACAACATAGAAAATTGGTTCATGAAGGGTCTAACTCAATCAGTTCTCATCAAACTGATTGAAGAGATATGATAGAGAACCCATAATTTGCCTCAAGTGCAAGTGGGAGATTGATAGAGTTAGGGGCATGCCCTATGGGCAATTATGTAATTTGTTACATATATCTAACTCGTAGCGAATCTTGTTCAAAATAAAAGGTGTTTTTTCAATTATATACTTGATATAATGTGTTACAAATAATTGATTATTCATTTTAAGTATATATAATGAAAGATCCATAAATGATTGACAGCAGTTACAGTATGTTGTAATCATGAGTAATTTATCATAATATAATAAACATACTATTTTAAATATTCATAGTCAAGATATATCCAAACTGGAACATATGTTGAGACTAGAGTATGTAATGCTTAACAAATATTAGACAGTGTATTACCCATGACTATTGGGGGCATCAAGGGGTTATGTACTAATAGTTATGGGATAACTATGGAATGACTCACTCGATAGTTTTCTATTAGTCAACATAACTAAGGTCAAACAAAGCATAATGATATGACTATATTACACAATTCCCACGACTTGAGAACACTATCAATCTTCAATGTGGAAACTTCGCTTCGATTATGGTTAAACCATGGCATGATATCCATCGAATGACGATAGTTGGGTTGAGTGGAAGCATTGGAAGTAAAACAATATTCAAGAGAAAATTCATGTCCTCATTTATATAGGGTTAGTATCAAGGGGTTAATTTAAGTCAATTAAAAGTTAAAGTCTATGGCTAGAGCATTTCGGTTAATAATTATTATTATTACTGAACTAAAGACTTTTGTGTTTGGACTATAAAGTTGAATGTGGACGATATCAAAATTTTGACCATTACCAAATTTCGTAAGTCCTAATGTGGAGTTTTAATGAAGAGAATTGGTGAAAATATTTATCACTGCTAAGTAGCGCTTAAATATGTAAAATTGGATTTTACCGAAGCTATACAAGTGATATTTTAGGCGAAAATGTCCCACCACTAGCTAAGATGAAGTGTGAACGTTAATATTTGAATTATTCGATAATAATCATTGATTGAATTTGCACCTAAAGAATCGGTACAACAGTAACGTTGAATCCCCAATCTACCACCCAATTTAATTATATTTAATTAAATTAATTAATATTTATAAAACCTTAATTATAATTCTTATTTGAATTGTGTTGATCAGCATTGAAAATATTTGCATATATAAAAATTTTATACACACTTGTCGATATTCGATATTGATGTATATTTAGATTTGATCTAGCTTAAAATGATTTGAGTCCTAATAGGGAGACAAGTATGGTCAGCCATAATAGAGCTAAGTTGGCTTGGAATTTGATTCCAAAAGATATGTAAATGGATAAGGAAAAGAAGGATATGTTTCTATCTTTGACCCCCTTCTTTCCTATGTTATTTAGACATCTCTTGCCACTCTTTTCTTATGATTTATTTTTATAGTTTGTGCCTTCAGCTCTCCCATATAGTCATGGCTAAAATAACTTCTCTTCCCTCCTCGAAATTCAAGCAAAAAATACAAGATATATTCAATTAGAATTCAAAAGGAACGGGGTGTAGCTTTCTCAATTGGGTTGCGCCTTCTGGAATCTTGAACAAGGTTTTAGACGAAGCAATAAAGATTCAATATCTAAAGTATTCTCTTGGATAATAGCAAGGTGCTATCTACAATTACAAATTCACATAATTATATAATTAATTATGATATGTTTTTATTTAATTGCAATATATTTTAGACCTACTTTTGTCATGTCTAAATTATTAAATGTTCATCATGCTAATTTAATTTAGATCCATTTTCTATACCTAATTTGATTATATAATCTTTATAGTTTACATATATTTTAGTTTCTTCGTATCATTTGACTATTTTTTGTTTATGTGTAGCTTAGATCAAAATCATTATATTGGATTTACATATGCCTAAATTGTCAGATTTGGTTTGATGTTGTTTTGCAATTATTGTTCATTAAGGAAAACCAAATTGATTGTAAATTTTGATTAAGTACATATATAAACACACACGCATATACACACACAAATGTATATATAGCTTACATTATTTTACAAACAATTTTGACTGAAACCATTTTGGTTAACTTTTAATTATTTTGATTGCAAATAAATTCTTAATCAAAACTATTTTGATTGAAAACCTTGTAATTAAGTATATGCATATATGTTTTATGTTTTCTAAATAATTTTGATTCATAAAAAATTGAAAAAAATTTTGATTTGAATATATTCTATGTGGTTTTTGTCTGCATTAATGTAAAACTATTTCAATTTAAAATTGATAATTGGTTTTATGTAATATCATAAATTATTTAACTCTTTCCTAATTGAAATTCTGATAAGACTTTGCTAAAATTTAAATTTACATATATATTGAAATATTATATTGTAATCCTTCGATACATTTGCTGTTTTTTATGTTAAGACACAGTTTGCTATTATTTATGTGTGAACCTCCATATGTTAATGGTTTAACTCAAATTTTAACAAATGAAATTTTATGCAAAATCAGAAAATTTAGTTTTAGACTTTTTATTAATTATATGTGTGTGCACATATTTTAATCAAAAGTTTGGACAATAATGGCATATGTAAAAGGACTAATGGCTATACTCACAATATATGTAAAAGGACTAATGGCTATACTCACAATATAAAGAGAGATAGATAGAAATGAAAGGTTGCTCTCTCTACTTTTATAGCCTTACCTTACTTTAATTAATTATATATGTTAAAAGAAGAAAACAAAAGGTTTCCTCACCTGAAATTTTACATGTTTAGGTAAACATATATGCTCTGCTTATATGGTGCACTTACACTTCAAACATATGAATGTATTTCATATATTTATTATAGTACATACAAATTAAAATTAAAATTTTAAATTCCCTTTTAACCAAATTAAATAAAATATGATTTTATTTTAAACTTCATAAGATTGGATCTCTTTGACATTTTTTAGACCCAATAGATCCAAAAATAGGAAAATATTTCAAAATCTACGTATTTCAACCACTTATGGTTGGCTTGGTTCCTTTAGTCTGTAGTAGTGCTGGCCGGTGATTGAAGCGATGCTGATATAGATGAGCTGACTTGGAGTCTGGCTAAGAGCGGGTTGGCATGAGGGAGCCAGTCGTCTTTGAGCTGGGTCGGAATGGACCGGGTAAGGCTATGCCTTATTTTTTTTCTTATCTAAGTAGCCACTTGTGAAGGCTGCCTAGGGATAAGACAACCAGGCTCCACCTTGATGTCTTGCTAAGTGGGTGGGCTGGTTTGAGACCAACTTGGGTCCGGGCCAGCTTGAATAATGGCCAGACCGCCATTGATTGGGCCAGGTCATGTCTTAATCGAATTATTAATTACTTACGAGGAAATTGAGGGCAACATCCCCTATTCCAAGGCCCAAAAATAAGCCCTACTAATGCTACAGTCATCTATAGTATTATTCTTCGGTGACAAAATGAGATCAATTAATAATATCAATAACATTAGAAATAAAAGAATTTGAAATTTTTCAAAACTTAATTCTTTAATAAACTTTCATATTCATTACATAATCTCATTCATTGCCCTCATTCACAGAAAATATAATAATTACATAATACTCCAAGAACGACATATGAAGATGCCCTCCTGCTTAATTAGAGTCTAACTACTAACTGTTATAATTCTTATCATTGCATCCATTTAAACAAGAAAAACAACACGGTGGAAAATAAAAGCTCCTAATAATAGTTAGCTTGCCTCCTGCACATCTCCGAAAGATTATTCATCAACTTGAAAACCCGAAACCCTACTCCCGTCCAACTCAAGTGAGTACCCAACAATTTAAGGGGAAAAAATCTTCGGGTCAGACAAATAGATTGGTGTGAATAATAATATACTATCTCGAATCAAATTAGATATATAGTGAGACCACGCCATTAAGTAGAATGGGTTTTCCCCTTATTAGTAACTTGACAAAATATGTCAATCATAAATCGCGCACCGGCAACCACGATGGTTAGATCATCATAACATAATCATTTGTAGGCATCCAATATAGGTACGTCTTCATAGGGTTATACACAAGCTCACCCTACCCAACCTCATAAAATAAACTATCTGTCTAAATTTGATGGACTATCCGTCTCAATTTATGTGGACTATCCATCTTACATTTATATAGATTTTCTACTTAAGGCCATGTGTAATATCAATCACACATAGTCTATCTACTTAAAGTCGTGTGGGCATCACACATGTCATAGTTTCCTAGGATGACTATCAACCCATCATAAATTATATAATAACAAGAATAAAACATTTTTCATTCAAATGTATTCAATCTACATTCATTGGTATCCCTAATGAGGTTGCCTAACTTTTAAAACATATAGTTTATTGAACCTTTAAAACATTGGTATTCCCAATTAGCTTGTCGAATCTCCAAAATATATGGCTTATCCAGCATTAAACAAAAACTATGCAATTTGTAAACTTACAATATTTATGCCACTAGCATAGGTAGTCAAAAACAAACATTTAGATTTTGTAAAACATAGGATTATAATACCAAAAATATATGGTAGTCAACTTTCCAAAACACATAGGTTATTATGCCTTTAAAAACGAAGATTTTAGTTTGCAAAATGTAAGGCTTTCGAGCCCACAATCAAAGTTGTCAAACTTATAAACATACACCATCTTAGCCGTAAAACATGGATGTCAAAAACATAAACATATGGCATAAATGCCACAAAATATAGATGTCGGAAATATAGGTGACAAGAGATGTTAGGTTTAAAATGTTTAGGGATGCCCATACTCTATGTCTTAGAGGTTTTCGGACCGTTAAAAACTTAAGATGCCATAACTTTAAAAGGCTTGAGGATTCCAAATCTTTAAGGTGTCGTACCTCTACAACATTAAGATATCGGAAACCCACCATAATGGATGTCGCACTTCTATATAAACCAATACATCACACATCTACAAAGTAGATGTCACATGTATCACTCCATATAGATGTTGAATATATAGATTTGATATTTCCTATAACCGTCGTATAGTCATTCTAGGTATCAGCTTTTTCATAGATGTTGCATAACAAAGAGATGGAGGTGTCGAATATCTTCAATGGCGTTTTTATAAATAAGTATAAAACTGATTTATTTCTTTTTCAAGCTATTTATTTTTACCAACTCCAGCCTCTTATTAAACTATATATCATTGGTTAACCAAAATCTGTTCCTTTTATTTTTTAGAAATTTACTGAAAACGCGTTTACATTCCCAAAACAAATTTGCAAACTTTTGTAATTAACATCATTAATAAATATTAATTATTAGCCTTTTCTAAAATACTTAATTCATAGAAAATCATAACCCTTTAGGAAAAATTCCTAAAGATCACCGAAAATCAGAATGTACATCCTCTTTTACATATAAAAGTTTCAGGACCAAAATAACTATTTAACTATATTTAGTAGTTAAAACCCGAAATAAACCCTTATTTCCCATTAGGAAATTCATATAAAATTGGAAAATTATAAAATAAAAAACCCATCTCCAAAATAATATTTTATACGTTATCTCAAAATTTTAAGTCAATTGGAGATCATATGTTAGATTTACAACATTAAACCTATCATAATACTTTCATAAAATTCCCATAAATCATCAGTCATCAAATCAAGGATATAATCTACTATAGTATGACACATAATCATAAAACAATTCAGAATTCTTATCCAGATCCGATAACAGCATAGTAAAAAGAGATGGATACTATTATTCACCTTAGGTTGAATGAGAGAGATTGAACTTGTTGTTGGTTGTTTTTCCCCATGCTTCCAATTTGAATCCTGTAGGGTTTTCCCTTCTTTTTCTTCTAGCAATGGTCGGCCTCTTGTATTTACTTTTTGATTGTATGAAATGAAAATGAGAACGAATGAAGAGGTAATGGTTTGAGGAATAAAACAAAGGACTATTCTCACTTTACCCATCTTATTAATCCTCTTCTATTTTATGCTTAAAACAATCTTGTTAATTGATTAATTAAGGCATAACCTAGTTAATTATCAAATCTAATTCTCTATATCCCTATACTCCACATTATTCTATTTAATTTATCTAATTATATCTCATGAATAATGTTAATCAAAAATTAAAGGTGTTACATGTTCCCCCTTCAAGAAATTCATCCTCGAAATTCGGTACAGGTCACAAGTGTAACAACAACGCTGGTATATCCTAATAGCTAAATGTTTATATAACAGATATAGAACATACCATCAAAGATACTCAGGATAAGTATCCCTAATCCTATCCTTTGTCTTCCAAGTACAATCTTTCTCGTTATCACTCCACTAGACTTTCACTAACTTGACTGTCTTGTTCCTCAACTTCTTCTCGCCTCTTGTCACAACACGTAATGGTTGTCTAACAAAAGTCATATCTGGTTCTACTACCAAATCTTCCAATGTAGTCGGAGTAATAATAGTCTCTGGATCATGCTCTTGCTTCCTAAGATGAGAAACATGAAAAATATCATGGATTTCAACCAAATTATTTGGTAACTCTATTCGGTAAGCGAGTTTCCTGATCTTCTCTATTATAGGAAACGGTCCAACATATCTAGTGCCAATTTCCTTGACTTTTCGAATGGTACCAAAATATTTGCACCAAAAGTTGGCACGAACACCCTATAAAATGATATAGAAATAAATGAAGATATCTTAAATTAAATAGAGGAAACAAGTTGAAAACAAATAAAAAACAATGCGAAACAGATTTATAGTGGTTCATCGTTGAATGCCTATGTCCACTTTGATGAAACGGTTTTATTGATCACTTGAATTTCTGAGTGCAAGAGGGATCAGATCGGAATCCATAATTACAATGGAGTATAAGAAAAATAACGGCATAAAGATAAAATGAATAATAAAGTTAGTATTTATAAAGATAGACAACTGAATATCTTTTTTAAAATTCACTAGCAGAATCTCCAAATGCTGACGAGGCCACTTGGAAAATTTCGAGGCCCAACTCCAAATATAGAGTGATCGGCCTCGATCTGTTGAGACGTCTACGTGGCATGCTGTGATCGGTAGTATGGGTCCCCCTCCATGCTAGCTTCATGTTTCCAAAGTTTTATGCATAGTTGACTTCATGTTTTTAGAGATATCGATCGATTCCCGTTGAGTTGAACTGTTTTTTGATGTTGTTCATAGCCATAGTGATCTAATCCATTCCCCTACCTAGGTGAAGGGATAGGTACCGATCCCCTGCCTAGGGGAGGCACTAATCCATACTTAGAATGTGACGTAGAGTTCCTATCTTTGTTTCATTTTATCATTGCTTCGTATTTTTGTATGTGTTTGATCTCTAGACTCCATGGTCGCCTTTCTGGGCTGCTTTCCTTATCCATAATCGGGGTTAACTTGTCCAATCAGTCTAGGTATAGCCTGGTCAAAAGGCTGGATAACACTTGCCATCCAAAGTATGCCTTGTTTCGAAAATGAAGTTCTTTGAATCGAAGAAATTTAGAGTCACCGAAAAGGATTCCATTCAGTTTCTTGAACGGTCTTTATGCTTCCATTGGATTATCTTTCCGAAGAGTCGTATCCCTCTCTATTCGTTGCGATGCATGGTCGATTTCAGACAAGTATAAATATTAGATTGTAACTTGTCGACAAAATTCCATACTCGGTTCCATTGAGCTAATCGGTCAAGCTAGTAGGCCTCGGTTATCAGAACTAGATCTCGCTTTAAGATTTCAGGTGAGAATTTAACTTCCGTCGATTCAAGAAATTGAGTGTTGGATATGTACACATGCACGTTCATGTACGCATTCATCGTTGGCTCCCGAACGTGCTTATATGCTCACAAGTTGTTGCCAATATCATGTAGTTGAAATATATTTGCATTGCTATATTTTTTCTCTCTTTTTTTTAGCAATGGCAAGGGATCGATAAAAATCCCCTAGGTGGGGCGATCGAATTTGATCCCTCTACCTATGTGGACTTAGTCGATTTTGGGCTTCGAGGCATCAGCCCGCTTTTTCATATATAAGTTAATAACTTAGCTTTTTCCACTCCACTTTGTTTATTTGCTCTCTCAAGCAATTCAAACCCATATTTCCCTTCAAAACTGCCATTAATAAATCTTGATCTTGAGCGACCCATCGATCCATTCAATCCTCTAGTCGATCCAATTTTCCACCTAACCAGAAACTCCCACTACTGCTCCAAATCGTTTCTGCTTTCGATCTTGCTAATTTAATCCTAGATCCATGCTTGAATCTACATTAACCTCATACTTCTTGAGTTAACTTGATGCTTGATCTCACTTTTGTATTTGATTTTACATATATAAGTGGGATTTTGATCTTATAGTACACGATTATGTGTTTTAGCGTGATGAGACGATGGGATTTAGCTGATGGTCATGAAGGATCAGAACGATGATGATATAGGGAGATGTGAGATGGATGAGTATAGGGATAGGATGTAATGTGATGAAGAGATCGGAGCGGTTGCGATGTACGAATTGGATGTAGAGATCGGTTCTGCTAGTGGATCAAAGAAAATAATGACGAGTTTCAGATAATAGTAGGATCGGTCGTAGGAATGAGGAAGTAAATGTAGGAATCGATGATTAAGGCATGTTGGATATGTAGATGGAATGGTTGGTTGTGATTTGAGAGGAGGGAATGGTTAGAGGCTTAGCGATTTTGAAATGGTATAAGGCAATACTACTTATGTGAGGGCTCGGGTACGATCCCTTTACCTAAGGAGACTTGGTGGTTATTTTTAGCCTATATGAACTTGAGCACTTTAATACTTAGCTACATGAACTTGAACTTGAACATTTTCCTTGAGCTTGAACATGGATTAAAGACTTGCATATGACCTCGGACTCGAACATTTGGACTTTGTATTCGAACATTCGACTTATCTATTTGTATGAACTATTATATGAAGACCATACTCCCATATGCTGATAATTGATCCTGATGCTTACATGAAATCTACAACCATCGACTTGGAAGCCAGTTGGGACGATCAGCGATGACGGTCACTCCGGTCGAATCCCAAAGTCTCGTCACAACTGCCACTTTAATTCTAAAATGTTTATCATTGCATCACACAACACTACACCACACTGCATTAGTTTACACTTAGCATGGGGGAACAGGTTAATTTTTCTAATGGTATAATCTGTTGAGTTTGATAGCTATGGGTTCCAGACGCTCGGAGCGTTTAGCTGCTATGGGCACTAAAAACTTCTTCATATGATAATCTCAACACTGAGTCGAGCTCTACAACAATATCTGTTCAAAACTCTCTAGGCTAACAATCTGAACAGCTTGAAAATTCTCAACATATGCTAGAAATTCCTTCAAACTTAAAAAATAGAAATTGAACCAGCTCCTGACACTTAAGAAGATGCCATATTTTTAAATGATCCGGAGGGTCCGATGGCTTCAAGGATCGATGAGGCCTCTCTTAACAGACTGTGCATTAAACACGATATTCCATACGAGGATGTGCAAGTCCCGTCTCGTAGAGGGTTCACTTGCCCCTGGATGGGTGTATTACATGCAACAAGTTTATGTGGTAGGTAGGTTGCATTCCGCTTTTCAATCCGTTCATTCGGAAAATGTTATACTATTTAAGATTAGCACCGCCCTAGTTGCATCCAAACAGTTATGCGTTTCTACATTGCATGTATATGATATGAATTCTTATATCATGAGCCTACTCCAAAAGACATCAGATTCATTTACAATCTCAAGCAGCGAAAAGGAAGCCTCTTGTACACTTTCCTTGAGTCAATCATGAATTACCAGGTTATAACTGGCACTTGGAACAAACTGAGCGCTTTAAAGAATGAATGGTTCCATGAGCACTTCCTACTTGGTTTTGCAGGTTGGTGGATGAAAGGATGTAAGTATTGCTTCAAACTCAACTTTATGTGCTTTTATTCAAGCTATATCCTAAACTAAGCATTTTTTATTAAATATTGCAGGTATCCATCCACATCCCACTAGGTACTCGAAGGCAATTTCAGCCTCATAATATACCGGTAGTGATAGGGTCATCAGATCTTTTCTTACCGACGAGTGTCTTTTTGTCTTTGACTTACTAGAAGAGGGTCGTAGTATGGGGTTGCCAAGGAACACTAAGGGTGAGTGGTAGAAAGAAGAGGCGCCGCTGAGCAGGGGGTGATGAAGTTGATCCTATCATGCCCCCAATTGAGGGAGCTCGAGATGTCGTCGAAAAAAGCAAGGTGAGTGCTGATGCTAATGAGCCTGGTTACGATGTTGTGAGCTCAAGTCATAAGCCTTCGGTTGAATCCTCCCAAGATCCACGGCTCCCTACCGCAGAGAAAATAAGAAAATGGCTCTTTTATAAGCTTCGTAGAGGGCGGGTCTCTAAGAAATCCAAGTCAACCTCTGCTACTATAGATCAATCTATCTCTCTGCCTTTATAAAATTTATTTGGGGGGTTGTTGGGAATCCCTATGCTAGATGATGTTGGGAATCATGATTTTGCAAATTTAGGCCTCGAGGACTCCGAATCTCCCATTCGATTTGGCATTGAGATTCCTCCAACTAGTGTAGGAGAGAATACTCCAACTAGCAAAGCTCCAGTAACCGGTCTGTCGGGGGAACACTAGGACACTCATGATCACATGCACTTCACCACACAACACTTGTCTAACTTTAACTCTAGTGATTCTTATACACGTTCATTTTGTTTGTAGGATCTATAGGACACCCCTGCAACTATGATTGCTTGAATAGACAAACATACTCTCGGTCGTCTTATTTTGGGCCCAGTCGACGTCTGGACCCTAATCGAGATAGAGAAGTTGAAGAAGGAAGAGAAGACCAAGACCGAAGCCACCAATCCAAGGACTCATGATCCTGGCATAAGTCAAAATCCTAGTCCTCTCACTATAAGGGTGTCGGTCAACACCCTACTATATATAGTAGTAGCAAATCGTTCTCTCATGCACCCACTTCGGCTACCGCACTCGAACAACATTCAGGTTCTTTCGACATCCCTTGATTTTCGAAATGCTAGTCTGGCGCAGTAGGTCTTAATATTTCATCTTGCAAGCATGACAAACGAGCCCTTTTAGCCCCAACTACTCTTGATGCAACTGTTGCTGAGAAGATTGCTGAGCTCAAGGCCACATTTCCTAAGTTATGTTTTGATGAGTTCAAATTTGTTCCTGTTTTGCATTTGATTCCTCCAAAGGCCAAGGACGTAGTGCTCTCTTATGTTAATGATGTCTATGTCAAGCATAGTGCAACTTTCGTATGGTTGAGAGAATTTCTGAGGTGTCGATGGAAAGGAATCACGAAATTGATTGCTTGACTCTTCAGGTGATCCACGATAAAGACATCATTAAGCACTTGGATAAGAAGGTCAAGCAGTTAGATACAAAGTTGGTCGATGTTGAGAAAAAAGTTAACGAGTCTTCTAAAGTCATCGAGTGTTAAATGAAAGTGCATCAAGTTGAATTGGACACTGCTGTTCATCGCAGTTGTACTTTAGCCCTTAAAAATACGTCTTACAAAAGGAGAAGGATGTGCTGAAAAAAGACAATGATGCTTTGTCCCTTTATATTAAACAGCTTGAGGAGGAGCTTGAGAAGGAAAAGCAAGAGAAACTTGAGGCTCGGCTGGAGTCTCAACGATACTACGAGAAGATTGTCGAGGCTCATGAAACTAAAATAGAGGCTAACAAACAACTTATACAAATAGAGGCCCTTAAGAAAGAGAATAGGGAGGCTAATCGGACAAAGATAAAGGAAGAGTTCGATCTATTGCTGATGTATTACAATGCATGTGTCCTCATGTATCGCAACCCTCCATTTCCTTGGAGAGGGTATCCTGAGTCACTTATCGAAGCTTGGGATCATATTGTAGATCTAAAGAAGAAGTCCCTCGGCGTTGCTTAAGTGACCAATGAAGAGCAGCTGATGCATAAAATATGGCGCAATAAAGAACCCAATTAACTCAGGACTGCTTAGCTCAGTTAGTCGGTGATCCAACAACCACTAGAAAGGGGAAAGATGGTGGTGAAGCCTTGAGAACAGGTTCCCAAAGCCTCCCACTACTCAAGCAATTGGTGCTTCAATTTCTCACGCCCTAGAAAAGGATGTAGGCTGCGATCCAGATCAGTCAGGGATGCACAAATCTTTTGGGTTGTCTTCGATTTTGGAAGGTGACACTCAAGCTAAAGCCGGAGGCCAATATGGCGAACGTACATCTCTCACTTCTCTGATGTTCGAGAAGGTTTACATCTAGCGTCCGATAGTCATAGGCTACCCATCGATCTTCATGAAATTGCAGGTCCGTCTGAATCTATCCATGCTCCTGATGATGATGTTATCCTGGGACAGCAGGCATTGACCATGGGGTCCACTGTAGCTGTCGCTGTACAGGTGGCTCCTACTGATCAACCAGTTGAGACTCTCGACCCAGATGATGAAGTCATAGGGCTCGTAATGAAGAAAAGACTAATAACGAGCATGGCCAGGATGAAATAGAAGACGTCATAGTGACTCGTGCCTCCAAACACATTGGTAAACTTAGTATGAAGGAGCGCATTAAAAAGGAGGAGCTAGATTTGTAAGCCAAGAAAGAGAGTGCTAAAGTGGATATTACTCTGCTCCAAGTTATACTGTTGGGCGGTGTCACTCCTAAGGAGGTCGACCCTTTTGTATCCCAAAATGAGATTGCTTGTGCATGTGTCTCCGAAAGCATTTCTCCTAAGGTGGCAAGGGAAAAAGAGGGTCGAAGAGGAGAGGACGAGGCGGTCACTATGGAGAGTCCAACCTAAAGAATACACCAAAGAAGCCCAAAAAGGATGATAAATAGTCGTTGAATCGGCTTGGGTAGTGTGTAGCTAGGTAGTTAGTTTCTTTTTGTTGGCCCCAACTATGCGGGTACGGCCTCCGCTTTTGCCTTTTAGTTTGTGAAATAAACTTGTACTTTCCAAGTTTCAGCATGTGAATAAAAACACTTTCGTTTCTGTTCAGCTTTTGTACGAAACTTGTATAAGTGTTCAAGCTATTACGTTTTTGATTCAATATACTTGTAATTCATCGCTCGTCATTCAAGCTGCAATGTCTTTCGCTCATCTGTTGAACCGGAAATAATTATATATGTAATTAAGTTAATAAAAATAATTAACTAATGTTGATTACCATCAGTTAAAGTTAATGGATAATTAATGTTGCATAAATGTTAAGAAGGATGATAACGGAAAGAAATTATATCGATCGTTTTAAGGAGTAGTACGTATAACAAATCAAATGACGGTAATTAGTTGCAGCAATAACACATGACCAGTCATCACTAAAAGCTTACCGTCAACCGATAGAGGCTGGCCATATAGTGATAGCATTCAATCGGTGCAACTGTAAAATTAAGAATAAACTATGGTCGATTGGCCCGGATTTAATATAATTTAATCAGACTACTAAAATTGATTTGAACCCCTATAACTATGGACCTAAACCCTCACTTTTCATCTCATATTTTCGGAGTGACGCCTAAGCTCTTCCATTTTCTCATCTCTATAAAATTCTAAATTCTTAAAAGTAGTTATAGTTTTTGCATATATGCAAGTGGAGAATCATAGAGGATTATCGAGAAGAAGAATAGGGTTAAATCAAATCATCGAAGCCAAGATAAATTATAAATCCGGATCTAAAATGCAAATTAGATCCAAACCTCTTTTCCAATCTAGATTTCTAATAAATATGTGTATGCATATGGTCTATATATCCAAATTGGGAGAAAAGGGAGTCAAACTGGAATAATAGGGAATAGATCTGGAGATTTGAAATGCTAAAAAGGTGAGTGGGAAATTATATATTTTTATATAATATTGGATTTATATCATTGTAAATCATTTCTGTATGCCTAAAATGTAAATTGGAGTTGTAGCCTAAAATTGTATATGTGTAATGAATTTATAAACTTTGCCTACATATTCTATGATTGAGAACTTGAATTATATTTTGTATGTATGTGAATTTGGAAAGTTTTAGTTAGTAGTAGTCCTGAATTGAACGTTGAATAGCAGAAGTCCCTTAATTTGATAGATTATATTGTAATTCCATATTTGTTGATTAATAAATTTATGCAAGTAAATGTAAATTAGAAGCTATCATAATAAATTATTGGGATTTAAGTGGTATATTAATCCTTCAAAATGTAGGGTGTTGCAATGTAAATTTCTATAGATTATCAAGTTCAGTTTTACAATTAAAAGTGTATCGTATGAAATAACAAGGAATATGCCTGAAAGAAAGAGATGTATAAAATCGAAATATTTATCGTATTGTACTATCTATTTCAATAACCACGAAAAGATAATTTCTTGTAATTTCAAACGCAACACAAATTCCCTATTTGGATAAGATATATAAATTCACAGTGTCAACCTTTTCGTTTAAGGAGATGTAATTCCAATACATTAAAATGCAGAAATCGTCTAAGAAGAAATAAAAAATAGTAAATGTGATAAGAATAATGGTAAAGTGAACCATTAAAATATATGTAATAGAAATAAGAAAGAAATCGAATAATAAAAATGAAAAGGTAGGTAAGTAATAATTTAAAATAAAAATAAAAAGGAATAGAAAGAAAAGTTCAATAAAAAGAAATAGGAAGTAAATGGGAAAAGATATTTAGATCTTTTAAAAGAAAGCGGTAAATGACCTTAAGTTAAATAAGGTGTAAAGGCATAAAGAAGTAAAGAAATATAGTTAACAGCGAATGGTAAAGGCATAATAAATAAACAAGAATAAATGAAGATACAGATATACACATATATATATACAAACATGGCCTCAAGTTCTGTTTATGACGGGCATGAATTATTAAAGTTAGTAAATAACTTAGTGAATAAAGATGACATAATCATTAGAATGGGTTGTAATGCGAGGTCGGCAGTGTTACACAATAAAAGTTTGTCCATCGCAAGGGGCTACCAGCGGTTGTGTATACATTATAATAATGTGATTAATGTCCAAATTAGGCAGTAGCACCTGTACATAGGTTTAGTATGTCATCGGTCTTGAGCAGTCAATGGGAACGAACGGGTTTTATACCTAATGCGGACTACACCTTCTACTAGTGTATGTTATACCGAGGTCATGCAAAGCCACAATTGTTTCTAGTTTGGTTGTTAGGGGCATGGCTAGTTAACCCTTAAGAGAGGTCTTTCAAACAAATGGGGTGGTCCGTGGAGCCGAGTCCATAATAGTTCAAAGAACTGAGTTCATTAAAGTCAATGGAGCTAAGTAAACAATAGGAAGCGGACAAGTAGATAATCCCCAAGATGAAATAGAATACGACTAAACTATTATGACATCATCATTAGGCACTGGGGGTGTCCTTTGGTATGCACGACAATGAAAATATGATACTGTAGTGATAATGGATGTTGATGGGATGTTGGGTTAGGGATACTAGTGGGGATAGTATCTTGGTCCAAAGAGGGATTGTTGTACTTATATTATATATATAGTTAAGGTCCACTTTGGGTGGATGGGGCTTATCGCACGCATACATGGGAGTCAAGATGACTAAGTAAAATAAAAGGACATAACATGTAATCGAAGGCAATCGGCATAAATTAGTGTTATATGTGCAAAATGTATAATTTACCAGTCACCAGAACTTTGTTCTAACCTCTCCCCAGTACAACCCACAGGATAGCTTTAGAGGGATGGGTACTGGCACAAGATGGGAACAGTAGAAGAATAGGTTTCATTATGCATGTCCAGCACTAACAAGGACACTAGTAATTGGAAGTGTCAATCTTGGCCAGTACTATATGATTTGTTATACTTTACTATTATAATGTGAGTTATATCGATGGTGCTCTGATATGCATTTATTTATTCGTTTGCGGGATACCAAACCAATGATCCGTAGTTTGGTGCACTTGAGCCTTCGATTTGGAAAAAATACTCGCTCATTGGGGCGCGGGTTGTCACATTTGGTATCAATGATTAGGTTAGTTGATCCTGAAAATTAGGGAATGTTAAGTGAACAAATCTGTATTTTGCCTATAAATATAAATATATATTCGCCAAATCCTAAGAATTCCGACTATGGAGTAGTTGCAACCATACATTAAAAGAGGGACAAGTTGATTATTAGTCGGAATAACAAATGAAGTTGGAGATGTACACCTACCCAATTATCCCATGGGAAATAGGTCATATGGAAAGGCATTGACTTAAGAAGAGCATGAGTACAATATATGGAAGGTCCCTGAGGCTAGATAGTACATGACTCCCCAGTTGGACTCTAGATAGCCGAATGGTTGTAGATCCATGTATGATTGTTGATTTATGATGTACAGTAGGTCTAGATAAGGGGAAAAGTAAGAGTCCATATTTTGTAGATATTCGAAAGCAATTGAATTTTCCGGAGGAAGATGTGTAGCAGTAACTCCAAGATAATAGCCAGATTTGCATATTGTTGGAAGAAGGTAAATAAGCAAGTTGTAGTAAGAGAAGTCCCAAAATATGGACAAATGAAAATCCACTTCGAGTCTGACCCAATGGAAAATAATTTTTAAATAATAAGTTTGAAAGGATTTTCAAGAGAGTTAGTTAAATGTAGAAAACCCTTAGGTTTGAAAAATAAATATTAGATTTTTGGAAAGATAAAAATATTTATACTATTTGAATAATATAAAAAAATTATTGAAAAAATATAAAAATATTTAGTTAAATTGAAAACTTTCATGAATGGATTTTACCAAAGCTACTGGTTGAAAATATATATAGCGTATATAGCTCACTAGTTTTGCTAAAAAAGAAGAAAATTTTAAGTTGACAAATTATTTTTGGGGCGGATAATAGGGAGTGGTACTAGTTTTAAATGGGGTAAATAAGGACGAGATATGAAATTAAAAACCCGATGGCTGAAATTAGAACAAAGCGGTAGGCGGATGCACCATGATAAGTAAATCGTAGTTTCTTAGAGTAACTAGAGCGAAGGTGGAGAAAACGAAGATGGAACGAAGTATTGGTATTAATAGGTTATAGGAAAATATTAGGTTTGGCCCAAAAAGGGTCCAGGTTCAACCTGGGCCAAAACAATAGTAGTAGTCGACCGTAGGTTCCTAAGGTGACCACTGAACCCTAGTGGTCGAATGTTCATGTTATGAAGCGATAAATAATTGCATCCAAGCCGCATTGATTCATTTCACCCAAAACTCCCCTCCCCCCAAGCAATTTGCGGCTCTTGTCCCACCATAGGCTGCCAACCGTCTCCAACCATCACCCAACCACCTAGCAATCGACATCGAATACCCTAGCAACTCAAGGGTAGCATGCGACCCCTCTTTTACCCCAGAAATCGACGTTTCCCAAAGCCACGGATCTACCCAAATCAAAACATTATGGCCCCTCCTTGCTGCACCCTCGCCTCCAAACACCCAGGACTAACCCACATGAGATAGCATAGTGTCGGAATCATGAGAATATTATTTAGAGTTATGAGGAATATGCCCGTTGTAGACTTCTACATGGGCAACCAGTGAATTTTTAGGATTTCACCACTTTTGGATTGGAGGGTCTATTCACAACCACAAGATAGTTACAGATTCTATGCCATGATATGTTTGAGCGAGAGTTCTATTCGAGGTATATGCGTCTATTTGACGCTAATTTGGTGTCTACTTTTGATGAGCATGAGGCTAGCTTTGCATCTCAAGTGAAGGGGACAGATATTTGGATGACAGATGCACAGTTTGTTAGGATCCTATATATCATAGTAGTAGGAGCGGATCTAGATGATATTGAGACCACTGATCCCAATATGCTAGGATGGATCTTTCAGCAGGGGACTAGCATATGGCAGATAAAGAACTTGCGAGCCAAAGACCATCTAGTCATTCGCATCATCCAATATAACATCATCCCCAAAACTGGAAGTTACGACCAGATTTATCCCCTCTTCTAGAAGGCCACCTATGCCATTATAGGTGGTATCTAGGTAAACTGGGCTATGGTGATCATGGACCACTTTGTGAGCGCACGAGTAGGGACATAGTGGAGCTACATCCCCTACTATCATCTTTTCACTGCCGTCTTCAGACAATTTAGGGTGAACCTCCTAGGTGAGCCGATATAGATAGATATACACCCATCATTAGATAAGGCCACCCTTAAGAGGATAAGGATTGAGATGTTGACCGTAGATTTTGGAGGTAAACAATAGGAGGCAGGGCCGGCATAAATGGATTGGGACCATTGGGCTGATCAGTAGGCCGTAAGGTATCAACAGTAGGCCCCCGATTATGGCACGATTCAAGAGTACCAACGTCGGATCGAGGTCGAGCTTTCGTCGGTAAGCCAACAGCATTAGGCAATGGAGGAGAGACAACAGGAGACGCAAGCGAAGCAGCAATGGCATGGGCAGGAGCTTGGATGCGTCACCGCAATGATCCTATCACTTGGGTGCAGCTATGGCTCTAACTCTCGTGGAGGACAATCTCCTAGTCCGTAGATGGTGGTAGTTAGCAGCTAGTAGTAGTATTGTATTTACTTCCAACAGTTGTTTTTCTTTTAGCTTGCGTTGTAAGCATTTGTTATCTCTGTAGTATAAAAATGCATACAATATTAGTGGAAATGTTCCCCTTTTTATGTGTTTTTGTGTAGACCGCAATATTATTCGAAAAACAATAAAAACAAGGAAATTTCATAAAAAAGCTTAACTAATGCAAGAGAAAATAAAATAGTAAAGACTGGAAATTATGAAATAAACTACGAAAATTTATTAAATTAGTTGCTAAATAAGATCTATGTCCCTAAAACTAGAAAAAAATTGGGAGTAAATTTTGGCAAATGAAGGATAGAGAAAGGTTGTTGCGAAGCCATAGGTCAATGTCCATGTACCTAAAAAGCCAAAATTTACAAATGAACTTTTGTATTGGTTGTTGTTATAAATAAAAGAAAATTTTTTAAATTTAAAATTTTACCGCGTAATTAGGTAAAGTCCACTATGGATGTTAAACTATTGACTAAACCTCGATTCCATGCGGTGTGGCACAATTTCAAAATGCCACATAATTAACATGGAGGAATAGTTGACGGGTTAGTTTGTATGAATTTTACTAGGCCACAATAGTGGTAGTAAAATAAAATACGGTTAGAGAGAAAAGAAAAGTCTATTTTAGTTATGGGATCTTTTCCCCACATACTTTGTCGATAAGTGAACAAAAAGTTAATTTCGAAATAACTCCTTTTTAAAATTTAAAAAAAAATTCTATGCAGACTGTACTTGGAAAAGTTGGAAGGAGATATCTGGGAAAAAGAGAAGGTTTCAAGGTACAATAGGAAGTTGGATACTCGAGAAAAATGGTGAACATACGGAATTCTCCATCTAAATGTTTTCCCAGCTTAAAGAAAATTGCCTTAGAAAACTAGATTTTTCAAACTTGGATATTAGCAACGGTATACTAGGATTTTAGATGATAGGAATTGGATGAAAAATGGTTGAATTATACTTCCATCCGTGGAAGTGTGGGGAAATTTGGATGCAAAAACAAAGTTTTTGATCTTCAAAATTTACATACATGTTGAACTGCCAGTATATTTAAGATATTTGCATAATATTTTCAAAACTATTTTAAGAGGAAATGCATTCATATAGGAGGCACCGATTAGAGTTATACTACATACATATCATATGTATTGTGATACACCATGTACTTGTACATGATTATTCGTAAAATTGATTGCAGACTAATCGGTTGTTACCTTAGAATGGTTGTGTGTTATGTTACATTATTCGGCTTTTAAGGAATTTCGGAGATGAAATTCCTTTAAGAGGGAGAATGTTACATCCCTTAATTTTTACAATAATCAATTAAAAAATAAATTGATTAATAAATGGTAGCGTCGAAAATAGAATTTACAAATGTTATAATTTGACTATGACACTTGTGTCGCTAGTTTCGTGGCAATTTTCTGATCAATTTTTCATATATAAGTTTTCTGATCGGAATTAAAATAAAAAAGTTATTGATGTTTAAAATTTTGAACTGGAAATAATTATATATGTAATTATAGTAATAAAATATTTAGCTGATATTAATTATCATTAGTTAAAATTAACAAATAATTAATATTGCTAAAATGTTAAAGAAAGATGATAATGGAAAGAAATTATATTGATCGGTTTAAGGAGGAAGTAAATAAAACAAATCAAATGACGGTAATTAGTTACCGCAATAACACACGACCGGTCGACCCCAAAAGCTTGTCGGTCGACCGATGCAACTATAAAATTGAGAATAAACCGTGGTGAATGGCCCGTATTCAATATAATTTAATCGGACGACTGACATTTATTTGAACCCCTATGAGTACTAAACTAAACCCTCACTCTTCTTCTCATATTTTCGAAGTGATGCCAAAGCTCTGCCATTTTCTTGTCTCCACAAAATTCTAAATTCTTAAGAATAGCTATAGCTTATATGTATATACAAGTGGAGAATCGTAGAGGATGATCGAGAAGAAGAATAAGGTCAGATCAAATCATCAAAGTAAAGTAAATTATAAATCTAGATCTAAAATGTAAATTAAACCCAAACCTCTTTTCTATTCTAGATTTCTGACAAATATGTGTATGCCTACAGTGTATATATCCAAATTGGAAGAAAATGGAGTAAAACTGGAATAACATGGATTATATCTAGAGATTTGAAAAGCTAAAAAGGTGAGTGGGAAATTATATATTTTTATATAATATTGGATTTATATCATTGTAAATCTATTCATGTATGCCAAAAATGTAAATTGGAGTTGTAGGCTAAAATTGTATGTGTGATGAATTTATGAAACCTGCATATATATTATGTGATTATAACTTGAATTATGCATGTGTGTGAATCTGAAAGTATTGGATAGTAGTAGTTCCTGAATTTAGTGTTGGGTAGCATAAGTCGATTAATATGATAGATTATATTGCAATTCTAGATTTGTTGATTAGTTGATTTATGAAAATAAATGTAAATTAGAAGTTGTCATAATATATTGTTTGGATTTAAATGGTATTTTAATCCTTTGGAATGTAGGGTGTTGCAATGTAAATTTCTTAGATTATCAAGTTCAGTTTTGCAATTAAAAGAGTATCATTATAATAATAAGCAATACATCAAAAAGAATGAGATGTATAAAATAGAGATATTTATCGTATTTTGTACTGTCTATTTCAATAACAATGAAAAGGTAATTCCTTGTAATGCCAAATATAACACAAATTCTCTTTTTGGATAAGATATAAAAGTTCACAGTATTAACCTTTTCTTTTAGGGAGATGTAGTTCTAACACATAAAAATGCAGAAATCCTCTAAGAAGAATTAAAGAACAGTAAATGTGATAAGAATAATGGTTAAAGTGAACCATTAAAATATATGCAATAGGAACAAGATAGAATAATAAAAATATCAAGATAGAAACCGATTAATAAAAATATAAAGATAGACAAGTAATAAGTTAAAATAAAAGGAAAAAGGAATAGAAAGAAAAGTTCAATAAAAATAAATAGGAAGTAAATGGGAAAATATATTTAAACGCTTTAAAAGAAAGTGGTAAATGACCTTAAATTAAATAAGGTGTAGACGCATAAAAAAAGTAAAGAAATACGGTTAACAGTGAATAGTAAAGGCGTAATAATTAAACAAGAATAAATGCAGATACACACACGCACGCACGCAGACACACATATATACACGTAGCCTCAGGTATGTGTTTATTATTGACGTGGATTATTAAAATTAGTAATTAACTTAGTCAATAAAGATGACAATTATTAGAATGGGTTGGAATGCGAAGTCAGTAGTGTTACACAATAGAAGTTTGCCCACCGCAAGAGGCTACCCGCAGTTGTGTATACATTATACTGATATAAGGTATATCCAACTATAGGACCCGTGGAGTTATAAACGCTTGCGTATAGGAGAATGAATACCACAGTAGAGTATGCTTCAATCATTTAGGGGGGTATTGTCTTGATTGCATTAGGCAATCTAAATGAGGTGGTGAGCAAGGCTCAATGCTATGTCAATGTGTTGGTACCAAATTAGGGAGTAGGAGTTGTACATAGGTTGAGTATGTCATCGGTGTTGAGCGATCAACGGAAAAGACACGGGTTACATCTAACAAACTACACATTCAACTAGTGTAGATCACACTTAGATCATGCACCGCCACAGTTGTTTATTGTTTGCTTGTTAGGGGCAAGGCTAGATAACCCTTCAGAGAGGTCTTTCAAAATGAATGGGGTAGCACATGGAGCTGAGTCCATAATAGTTCAAGACGTTGAGTGCTTTATAGTCCGTGAAACTGAGCCCACGATAGGAAGCACACAAGTAGAAAATCCCCAAGATGAAATAAAATACAGCTAAACTATTATGACGCCGTCATTAGGCACTGAGGGAGTTCTTTGGTATGCACAACAACGAGGATGTGATACTACGTTGATGATAGATCTTGACAGGGTGTTGGGTTAGGGATACTAGCAAGGATAGTATCTCGGTTCAAAGGGGAATGTGATACATACATACACATGTGTGTGTATGAGTGTGTGTGTGTGTATGTGTATGTATATGTATGTATTTATGGTCTACTTTGGGTAGATGGGGCTTATCATATGCGTATATGGAGTCAAGACGGGTAATTAAAATAAAAGGACATAACATGTGATAGAAGGAATCGGCATAAACTAATTTTATGTGTGTAAAATGCATAAGTTACCAATCACCAAAATATTGTTATGGCCTGTAACATCGCCTATCTAGAGGCCCAAAGCTAAACGCTGCAGATGCTGCAGTCATCCATAGTATTAACTTCCGACGACTAAATATGGCTATGTTAATGGTATCCATAATATCAGAAGCACTTGAATATGAAACAAAATCACAGATTTCAAAAACAACATTTTAGTGATCACATTTCAAAACACATATTCCACATTCAAAATACATAATCCCATAATCGTTTCTCAGGTTAGATAAAATATAATTATTACATAAATATGCCAAGTGCGAAATATGAAGATGCCCCTTGGTTAACCGGAGTACTATATTGACATAACTATCTTAAATACAACACAGCGGAAATAAACAAAACAAAACAGCAACTCCTAAATAGCTATCCGTCAACCACCTGCTCGTCTTTGGAAGCTTTATTCATCAACCAACTATAACCTGTAAAACTTCAAACCTTAGCTTGCTTAAGTTAATTTTGAGCACCCTAGAGTTTAAGGGAAAAACATGACTTGGAGTCAGACATAAAGCCTGGTGTGAATAATATTGTACATCTCGGTTATTTGATGCTAAGTGAGACCATGCCGCTTAGCGGAACGGGTTTCCCTCACTAATATCATTTTAAAACATATCTTTTGCAAATCTTTATCCTGCAACCAAAACTTGTTAAAACTGTAAAGCATTATTATGTAAACATACATATTATATAATAAATGAACTATCTGTCCTAACACTATAGTTTTGTTTGGTTAACTACTGAACTTTGGCTTACTCGAGCCTACCGGACAATATAATCAAAATAATCCAACACCTGTTAGACGCTTCACTTTTGGACGGCCTGTCCCTAACTATCTATTAAATACTCCTCTTTTGGACCGTATGTCCCTAACTTAACATCTCCCATGTTCAGCTGATACTAATGGTTTTACGGGCTCACCAGTAACCTATCTATATACAAACATATATTTCCTTCTGTGTGTAATCATAATTTTAGTCTTACCTGTGACAAAGCCCTACACAATGGAATTTTGAACTAAATTAGCTGGGGCTAATAGCTAATGTATAGGGCGCGACCATATACCAGTCTCATCTGGTATTCTAATATCCGAGTCATTTTACTTAAATTTTCCTTGAAAACCTTTTCATCTCAAATTAATTTAAAACCTTTAAACAAAACTTAAACAAGGAAAATATATACTCTATGCTTTACTCAAAATCACTTTGCCATGCTATATATACTTTACTCAAATCTTTGTTGATGAAAATATTTAAACCTTTGAAAGTACCCCTCTCGATCCCATTGAAAGTATCCCTTTCGTAACTAAATAAACCCTTTTTTCATCTAGGCCGAAAGGCCAAAACCTTCCTTTCGGAACCATTTACATAAACCTTTTGAAATCATTAAAAAAAACTATTCTTCCGAAAGCTAAAAGCCTTAGACATCTTATCTTTAAAACATTTAAACATTGCCTTTCGAAACCATTGGAAAAATCTTTCCATTAAACCTTTCGAACCCATTGGGTAAACCTTTCGAAACCACTAGGGAACCACCCCTTAGAAACCTTCCTAAAAAATCTTTCGAAAGTATCAAAACCTTAAACCTTTCAAAAGCATTTGGGTTTAATTTTTAAAACATGTGGAAACACCTTTCGAAACCATTCAAAACCATCTCTTTCGAAACCTTTGGGTTAATCTTTAAAACTCTCTAAGAGCCACAAACAAAAGGGTCGAAAGCAACTCTTTCGAAAGCCAAAACGTAAGTAAAGAAGTGATGGTGTCGAAACCATCCTTCCGAAAGCATTGGAGAAGATATGGGGTTTTTATAAAACAAAATCAACACTTTCGAAGGCATTGCTTCGAAAGGTAGAAAGCGGCAGTTAAGGCTTCAACCTAGTCGAAACCGGTTATCTAAAAACAAAGGTGCAACCATTTTAAAACCTTTCCTTTAACCAATTCCTCTCAATCGAAAACCAATCAAGTCGAAAGCAATATAGTCGAAAGCAAAGCAGGCGTATTTTCAATTTAAGGCAAAGTAGCGCTTCGACCTCCTTCGGAACCCCTGGTTTCGACCGCATACCATCCGCCTTCTTTCCAATTTGCTGCACACCAAGTCTTTGATGCCATGCGCATTGGTTTGATAGTGATGAAGGCGGAGGAACTAAGTCGAAAGCCATCTAATTCAGAAGCAGGGTGCCAAAAGTGGCGAAACATACATTTTACATGTAAAACTGATTTTTAACCTTTTTAAGTAATCTTTTTAACTAACCTCCCTTGTTTGTCAAAATCTTATTGGTTGTTAATTTTTCTATTCTAAAAGCACTGCCAAAATTCAAAATTAATTAATTTAAACCATTTGCAAAATAACTCTTCTCCTTTTATAAATATATAAAATACTTAAGTCCATACCTTAAATAATTTTATATATTCATCAAACACTTTAAAAATTCTACAAAAATTCCAAAAAATCATTTTCAATATGTTTTCTAACATATATAAAATTCAGACCCAAAATATTAATTATTTAGCCATAAATAATTTAAAACCCAAATAATCATTTTCTACACTAGAAAATTAACATAAAATCACATTAATACAGAAAATTATGAAAATTGAAACCCATGACTAAAATATCATTTCTGATCTATAACTAAAATTGCAAGGCATTTGGATTTCATTAAATAGGGTTTCACATCAAAACATATCATAAAATCATAAATAAGCATAAATCATCAACAAGCATATATAAACATTTTTATCCTCAAAATCATGGCTAAACTATGCAAGATAAAAATCGAATTTCCTTAAAATCGAAAACATTTATGAAATAAGAGATGTAGTCATTATTCACCTTAGCTTTTAAGATTAAGGATTTGATATTTGATCTTGATTAAGTTGATTTGATTCCTCCTCTTGAAATCCTAGCTTTATCTTCTCTTGAGCTTGCTAATGGTGGCTGGCCTTAACTTATATTTTGCTTGTGGATGTATGAATGAACGTTGAAAGTAAATTCCTAAGGGTTTAGGGTGTTAGAATACTTTATTTCCTATTTACCCCTCATTTATTTGCCTTAACACTTAATTCTTTAGTTCGTTTGTTTATTCATTAACATGGCTCGGCTACCCCTTAATTAAATCACAAATCTCTATCCATTAATCAACCTACATTATTTAATTTAATTTAGCTAATAAAGCATCCTAAATAATGTTACTAAAAATATGGGGTGTCACAGTCTCCCCTCCTTAAATAATTTCGTCCTCGAAATTACGACAAGGTACACATCAAAACAATCAAAGGTAAAACATACCATCATTCAAATTAGAATAAGCATATCTAATCCTACTCTCACTCTCCCAAGTATAGTCTCTCTCATCGTCGCTCCACTGTACTTTCACTAATCTGACTGTCTTGTTCCTTAGCCTCTTCTCATCTCTCGCAACTATCAAAACTGGCTTTCTAACTATAGTCAAGTCTGGTTCTACTACTAAGTCATCTAACATAGTCGATGCTATAGTACACTCCAGAACTCTAACCAACATCCGAGAGATTTGCATGGTCTTCCATACAAAGCTTCAAACGGTGTCATCCTATACTAGTCTGATAACTATTATTATATGAAAACTCGACTAGGTGTAGATGATATTCCTATGATCCCTCGAAGTCTAATATACAAGCTCTTAACAAGTCTTCCAAGATCTTGTTAACTCTTTCTGTTTGCTCATCTGTCTGTGGATGGTAAGCGGTACTCATCTTGAGCTTGGTTCCTAAAATTTCCTGCAGACTCTTTCAGAATTCACTAGTGAATAAGGAATCTTTATCACTTACTATACTACTAGGAATTCTGAGAAGTCTAACTACATTCTTCATAAATAACTTAGCTAATACAAGTGCCATCCTATTTGACTTAACGGGAATGAAATTGGCACTCTTGGTCAATCTGTCCACTATAATCCATATACTTTCATTTCCTCTATTAGATCTCGGCAACCCATCTATGAAATTCGTAGAAATAATATCCCACTTCCATACCGAAATATCCAATGGTTGTAGCAACCCATTTAGCTTCTGATGTTCGGCTTTTACCTGTTGACAGTTCAAACACTGTTTCACCCATAAGCATACGTCCCTCTTCATTCCTTCCCAGAAGAAACTTCTCTTCATATCCCAATACATCTTCATTCCTTCTAGATGAATAGTGAACTTTGAACGATGGCATTCCTCCTTCCTAACGTCACTTACATTCGGATTACACGATCTTCCTTTCTTTCTCAACCACCCATTCTGGTCAAGACTAAAATCCTTCAAGTCATCGCTCTCTGTTCCATCCTTCAACTTCTTAATTCGTTTAACCAACATCGGATCCTCCTCCTGTTTAGAAGCAATCTTCTCAATCAATACCAGTCGTACTTCTAAACAAGATAATATAGCAGATTTCCCACTAGACCCAGCCTCGGACCTCCACTGCACTCTGTAAGTCGACAACACTTCCAAGTCTTTCCATTTTGCTATCATAGCCAACACTGCATTCTGATGCTTCCTACTAAGCGTATCTGCAACCTTATTGCCTTTCCTGGTGTGTACTCAATTCCAAGGTCATAAGCGGCTAAAAACTCTAACCACCTCTGTTGTCTCATATTCAGCTCCTTCTGAGAGAACAAATACTTTAATGATTTATGATCCGTATAAAGCTCAAACCTATCTCCCAAAAGGTAATGTCTCCACACCTTCAAATAAAAAATAACTGTAGCTAACTCCAAGTCATGAGTCGGGTATCTAACCTTATGCGGTCTAAGTTGTCTAGAAGCATAGGCAATCACCTTGCCTTTTTGTATTAACACTGCTCCTAATCCAGTTCCACATGCATCTGTATAAACTACCAAATCTTGATTCTCCTCCGGAACAGGTGCAAGGATCAATAAGTGTTTCAAGCTCTGGAATGCTTCCTCACACTTATTAGTCCACACAAACTTCAAATTCTTCCGCGTTAGATTGGTCATCGGCGCTGCTATCCGTGAAAAATCCTTAATGAACCTCCGATAATATCCAGCCAATCCAAGAAAACTTCTTATCTCAGTTACTGTTTCAGGTCTCTTCCAATTATTAACAGCTCCGATCTTATCTGGAGCGACCGATAACCCCTTCTCTGAGACCACATGACCAAGAAACTTCACTTCCTTCTTTCAGAAATGACGCTTCAAAAACTCCGCCTTCAACTGATTCTGCCTCAGTGTAACGACCCGTAAATTTTAATAATTTTAATAATGTAATTAACTGAATTTTTGTGAAATTTTAAATAATTAAATTTGGAAATAAAAATTTGGTATTTGGAATACGTCTACTTTAACATAACAAATGACAAATTTTCATCAGTAAATATGGAAGTTTATTTTATTGTGTAATTTTATTTAAATTTAAATCAGTTAATATTTGATGATAATAAAATATTTTCCAAACCTCAATATTTTTATATAATAAATTTGTAAATCATCTTCTAAGTGAGATGTCATATTTCGTTTCGCCAAATTTGGACTACTATTGCTCTGTTTATCTTATTTTCGGCATTTTAGCAGCATTTTCGGTACTGAATATCAACTTTTGATAAGATGGTCATATCACTGAGATCTGTGTACCATTCTGATCATCTCGTCGTGCTGATCTCCGCAGCATATTCGTTTGTGTGTTTCAAAGTCCGGAAGATGGCGAAATCTATGGAAAAGATTTCGTATCGGTTCCGCAATTTGGCTTTTGGCTTTCCATGACCATTCAATTTTCCACCATGTAATCCCAACAGTCATCTGCATTTATATTTTTTCTGAATTCATGTGCG
This sequence comes from Allium fistulosum, assembly GCA_030737815.1. Lineage (NCBI taxonomy): Eukaryota > Viridiplantae > Streptophyta > Magnoliopsida > Asparagales > Amaryllidaceae > Allium > Allium fistulosum. The sequence goes on along the minus strand of CM060904.1, from coordinate 1,056,413,654 downwards.
TAGCTTTCTCCATTTCCAATAACTAATATATTTTTGGTACGTTCATTTTTCCTCTGGTTTATTTTTCCTCTGGTTCCAATTATATTTTATTCATTGCAATTCCTTTTCAATTTCCTGTAGCTTGTTTCTTTTCTTTGCTAAACCATCATCTCCCCCAGCAATTAAATGGCTGAACACCCTTACATCCGTCTCTACGTCTTCCTCCTCCAAGCACGCACTTCCCCACTTTGCCCGGCCACCTTTTTTCTTGCACTGTGCTTCCCCATCCCATCCGCCTTCCACTGGACAACCATCGGCCACCCATCCAAAGTCGAGCCCACCATGTTGCCGTAGTAATCTTCCTCCACTCTCCATGCTCCTAGCTTCCTCCACTTCTGCCGAGACCAAGCAATCACCACCCAGAACGCAACTCCTCTGCTCCTCCTCAACTGCCGAGCCTCATCAAACCCGAGCTAGCCTCTGGCCATCTCTTGTTTAGGTTAGTACTCAGTTTATATAAATTATATATGTTATACTAAGTTATAATATGTTATGTTATATAAGCAGTATGATATATGTGTTTAAATATATATGATACGACAGTTTTATATATATGTTAGTTTTACATAGGTCTAGTATATATATATATATATTGATATTTGATTTCATCTATAATTACATATGTACAAGGTAATAGATATTTGATATATGTTCATCTTATAGCCTCTCTGTTTTTTTAGTAAGTTATATATATATTAGTTTATAATCTATCGGTTTCAGCCGTACTATTTATATGTACAAGTTGGTTATAATGTAAGGTATTATATATAGGTATGTAAGTATATATATATATATATATATATAGTTTATATAGATCTATTATTTGAAAGGTTATATGAGTTCGTATATATAGTTATAGTTTTAATGTGTTAGTATATATTTTATACAAGCTGCTCTGTTTTCTTTTGTTTATATCTTGCTGTTTAAATATGCGAATAAATAAGGTTTGGTTTATAAAGAGTATTTTATATGTCAGTACTAGTATATGTCCTCAGTTCTACAGTTTATATATTAGTGTGTGTATATATATATTGTTGATTTCAAAGTATTATACGTATGTAAGTTTATATATATTATTTTTATATATATAAGATATGATATGGCTGAGTTTATATATAAGTATTTATTTCAAAATATATTATGTATATATATGTTTGATTTTAATGAATGTGAGTTTGTATATGTTTATATATTAATTTATATATAGATGAGTATACCAAGGTTTGAGTTTTTAATAAATATATAGAGATTTTTACTTATAGGTGTTTAGATTTAGTACTTATTTGAAAATGGATATATATATATATTTTATTTTAATGAGTTCCAAATTTAATATTGGTTAAGAAAATAATATAATAGAATAATATATATATATTTCATTTCAGTCTATATCAAGCAGATTCTGATTTATTTTCATCGATTCCTTGTTATCAGCCTTGATCATCGAATTCGTGCCAATTTAGCTTTGCTTTGGAATTCGTGCTCGGATTTGTAACTCATTTCATCGCCGAAAATTCTCTAGCCTCGAAAGGTGAGAATCACTCACGATTAACATTCTTATATTTATTAAATTTGATTTCATCGGAAACGACAATTGAAATATGCTGCTAAATTGAACTGTTAATTATATAATTGTTGTATATGATATGCCATTATCTGTATCTGTTCACCTGTGAGATATGACACCATATCCTGTTGTTTATATTTTACTTAATTTATCACTGATGATATATGCCTGTTGTCAATGTGTTATATTATTTTCTAAGTGCCACTTTTGGCAATCTCGTGTGAAATTTTTAGGACATATCATTTCTGAATCCGGAATTTCCATGGATCCTTCAAAGATTGAAGTGATTCAAAATTGGAAGAGACCGGAGAGTATGACGGAAATCCGTAGTTTTCTTGGATTGACGGGCTATTACCGTCGTTTCATAAAAGATTTTTCTAAAATTTCTATGCCTCTTACTAGTTTGACAAAGAAGGAAGTTAAGTACATTTGGACAGACAAATGTGAAGCTGCTTTCAAAAATTAAAAGAACTCCTTTCTGATGCTCCTATTCTTGTTATTCCCGAAGGGAACCAAGACTTTATTGTTTATACCGATGCAAGTTGTATTGGTTTGGGAGCCGTTCTCATGCAAAGGGAACGTGTTATTACTTATGCTTCTAGGAAATTAAAGCCTGCCGAGACTAGATATGCCACTCATGATTTAGAGCTCGCGGCCATTGTTTTCGCCCTTAGAATTTGGCGTCATTATCTTTTGGGAGAGAAATTTGTTCTCTACACCGATTATAAATCTTTGAAGTATTTATTTTCTCAAAAGGAACTTAATTTGCATCAACAACGTTGGCTCGAATTCCTTACATCTTACGATCTTGATATTCTTTATACTCCCGAAAAGAGATATCATGTTGCCGATGCCCTTAGTCGTAAGCAACAAGCGGTTGTTTCCATGATGATATCCGAATGGAATGATCTCGAGACTTTATCGACTTGTGAGATTCGAGATCGTGAATCTGATTCATGTTTGTCTCTTGTTTTATGTATCCTTGAGGCTCATCCTCCTCTTTTAGACCGCATCCTTGAAGCTCAAAAGCATGATCCTGAGTTGGCCCTTCTTAGCCAAAGTTGTAGGGATAAAAATAAGGTTGATGGTTTGAAAGACTTTGATATTGATGCTCGTGGAGGCATTCGGAAATTTGGTAGATTTATTGTGCCAAATATTATTAATCTTCGTAAAGACATTTTAGAAGATTCTCATCGTTCTAAATTACCATTCATCCCGGTAGTAGTAAAATGTACACGGACATGAAGCGACTTTATTATTGGGATGGAATGAAATCTGATATTGCTAACTTTATTAAGCGTTGCATGACTTGCCAACTCATAAAGGCTGAGCATCAAAGGCCCGGTGGGTTATTGCAACCTTTAGACATTCCCGTTTGGAAGTGGGATCAAGTCTCTATGGACTTTATTGACGGTCTTCCCTGTTCTCGTTCGGGTCATGACAGTTTATGGATGATTGTAGACAGACTTACAAATCCGCCCATTTTATTCCTGTTCGGTCTAATCGGACCGTACCTCTTTTGGCCAAACTCTATGTTAAAGAAATTGTTAAATTGCATGGAGTTCCTACTTCTATTGTTAGCGATCGCGATTCATTATTTACTAGTGGATTTTGGAAAGGTCTTCAAAAAGCTTTGGAAACAAAGCTTATTTTTAGCACCGCTTATCATCCTCAGTCCGATGGACAAACCGAGCGTGTGAATCAAACTCTTGAAGATCTTCTTCGTGCATGTGTTCTTGATTTTGGTGGAAGTTGGGAAGATCGTATTTCTCTTGTTGAGTTTTCTTACAATAATGGCTTCCAATCTAGTATTGGTATGGCTCCTTTCGAGGCACTCTATGGAAGGCCAGGCTGATCTCCTTCGTGTTGGTTTGAAGCCGGTGAGAAGCTAGTTTAGGTCCAGATTTTATTCATGATGCCATAGAAAAGATTGACCTTATTCGTCATAGGATGAAAGAAGCTCAAAGTAGACAAAAATCCTATGCCGATAACCGAAGAAGGAATTTGGAATTTTCTGTGGGAGATTTGGTATTTATTCGTGTTTCACCTATGAAGGGCGTTGTGCATTTCAATCGATCAGGAAAATTAGCACCTCGATATATAGGTCAATTTCCCATCATCGAACGCATTGGTTCCGTGGCTTATCGCCTTTTATTACCGGCTCAATTTTCTGCTATTCATGACGTTTTTCACGTTTCTCAATTACGGAAATGCCTTAGAGATTCCGATTCTATTCTTAAGCCTGGTGTTATTGAAGAAATTGAGCTTTCACCTAATTTGACTTATGAGCAACATCCTATTCGTATCATTGTTACGGAGACTAAATGTCTTCGTAATAAAGATGTTCCATTTGTGAAAGTTCAATAGTCCTCAAATCCTAAGAATTACGCTTGGGAATTCAGAGAATTCATCGAGCGAACACATCCGGACTTACTCTCTCGTGCTCCTTAAGGTGAACTTCTCGCTTCAAAATTTTCTTTTGCGTTGTTATGCCTTAGTATTGTTGTTACTTTTTATTTTCTTCTTAAGTATTGCTAGGACGCAATTTCTTTAAGGAGGGGAGTCTGTAACAACCCGCATATTTAACGATTATATATTTAAACGTTTTATTTAAATATAGCATCGTTAGTTGAATTTAAAGTCCGAAGTGTGACTTTCTGTAAACGGTCGATGTAACGACCCGTATTTTTACGGATCAAAACATTGTAAAACAGTTGTTATTTGATCGTAGTATGGTTAAGTTGTTCAGAGCCTAGGTCGTTTGGAGCTTAGGTCGTATAATAGTTAGGTCGTAGACGACCTATAGGAGTTGGCGACCTAAGGAAGTTAGTGGTAACAGTTAACGACTTAGGGACTGGGCGAGGTAAGGCTTAGGTCGTATGATAGTTAGGTTGCGTAGTAGTTTAGGTCGTATGTTAGTTTGGGACGACCTATAGGAAGTTGGTGACCTAAGGATTGGAGCGACCTAAAGAAGTTGGCGACTTAAGGAATTGGCGACCTAAGAGTTAGCAACCTATAGGAATCGGCGACCTAAGGTTTAAGCGACCTAAGGAACCAAGCGAGTTAACGACCTAAGAAGGTTAGGTCGTGGATGAGTTAAAGAGATAAGTGGGTTGAGTCGTTAGGTCGCGTGGGTGTTAAGTCGTATCCTAGTTAAGTTGTTAAGTCGCTAAGAGTTAAGTCGTAGGGTGTTAAGTCGCGCAAGGGCTTAAGTTGTAGGTCGCGCATTAGTATTGAGTCTTAGGTCGTGACATTTTAGGTCATGGAAGCGCATATGCAGTTAGGTCGTGTAGTGTTAAGTCGCGCGCATGTGCTAAGTCGTTGAGTCGGAAGCTGTTAGGTCGCGCATTGTGTTAGGTCGCTGAGTGTTAGGTCGGAGGGTCTGTTAGGTCGTGGACGACCTAAGAGCGAACGACCTAAGGGGAAATCAGCCTATAAATAGGCGGGTTCTTCTTCATTTTTGGGATCCGGATTTCGAAGCAACGAAGTGCTGCTATTTTGAGAGCTCGAGTTCTACACTTCTTCACTTCTTTTCTCCACTCTAATCTTGTGATTCCTTCCATCCAAATCGAAGATCAAATCGAAGATCCAAGAGCTTAGATTGAAGATCTTCATCCATCGAAGAGAGATTTCATCGTTTGAAGCGGAGTTTTGATAGATCGAGTTAGATTCTTCGCTGTCCAGATCTGAAGTGTGTTGCTTTTGAGGTGTTTAGGTGATTTGGTGAGTGGTGATTATCTCTCACATGGATCCAAAGGAGTATATCGGATTGATGGCTTGATTATGTGTTAAAATAGTGATTTTCTTGCATTTTCCTAAACTTAAGTGTAGATCTATTGTTCACGATGATTTGATATACATTTTACTACATGTTAAGCTATGTAAGTTCATTCATCAAGTTGTAGAGATATTGCTCATAATTCATGTTTGTTAGATTTAGACTCTTTATTTACAGAATTGCCATTATTGTTATAATTGTTTATTTGATCATGTTTGAATGCTTGATTACTTGGATTAATGATTGACTTGATTGATTGTTATGAATTAGTTGATTGATGATTTGATTTAGACAAGATGGTCGAAGATGATTCAAAAGCTAAGGGAAAGGCTCTTGAATTGGAAAAGCTGCTCGTGGCATATGTGGCGGATGATGAAGCCCATATGGATAGATTTGATGATGTTGATGTTGAGATGAGGCTTTGCTATGATGAGATGAAGCGAGGCCTGGTATGAGATAGCCTTGGTTTAATCCAGACGGGATCATCCCAAGCATGTTGATAACTCGGTGAAATGGTTCGAGTTGAGGATAATGGTTCGCTCGAGAGGCGCTTGGGCTAGTATGGAAATAGTCGTCGAGGAGGATGACTAGAAGGCTGAGATTTCATAGTTGTTGAAGGTTCTAGCAGGCTCAAAAGCAAGAGTACGTTGGGCAGATTCGATAGTCCCTAAAGACTATGATTGTAGTCGAGTACTCTGGGCAGATTCGATAGTCCTAGGCACGGGCTGCGACGACGTGCGGAGTTTTGTCTAGAACCGGGGTCGCCATTAACCCTTGACGGACGGCTGAAAGAATGTGCCGGTCATTCAATTAACGGTGGTATCGAAGCAATGATAACAGTGATAGCCAGAGTCATGGATGTTTGGTTGTATCGTCATTCGGTATCAAGAGCGATGTTTTCTGGGTGCTTATCTGATCTTGGTTTAGGCCTTGGGGGTTTGTACTCAGAAAACACCGACCTTGACTCGAGTGATAATTGCTTTACTTTAAATGTCTGCTTTGCTATGTTTATTTCTGCTTAGTGTGTGTCTGGGGGCTATCACTGTAGAAAGAGGTGGAGTGGGAGGGTTGGATTCCTATTCCTTTTTCCTTTATGCTCTTTTGGTATGTTGTTAGTTAATTTACCGCTCACTAAGACTGTTGTCTGACTCAAGGTTTTATGTTTCACTCTTATTACCTTGGGCTGTTCATCCGCTTTGGGATGGGCAGACTAGGTAGCAGGTGACAGGTGCTGTTCTTAGTTTCTAACGATGCTGATGACGAAGACGAGCTGGAGGCTTGCATATTATTTTCTTACTATATGTACTGGATGTTCCGCTGTTTTGTATAATTCTCTGAGTGATATGTAGTGAGGCTTGATGTATTGACTATTCAGATGTTTGTATTCAACTATTATGAAGCTTAATTGATAAGATTCTATTTTGTAAAGCTTCACTATATATGTTCTCTATTGTATTTTGTCCATGCGCTGTGAGTAATACGATAGATTATGCTGTTTTAACTTAACCTTGGCAACCGTCCATGGCTGCCTGGCACACTTTACAGTGCACTATTTCCTTGTTCAGTGCAGGGGCCATGGGCGGTCGTCACAGTCGAATCCGGACTTGAGACCACTTCCATTGAGTCCAAAACGGCGTTTGCGACCTTTTTTAGTATAAACATCGATATGTTTGGAGTTGATTAGAATTTTGCTATTTTTCTATTGGGCTTTGGGTTTAGGTTTCAGCCCACTAACCCAACAAAATACCCTAACTCCACCCCTCTCTTCATTCATTCGTTCTATTTTCCTAACACTCTCAAGCTAAAGGAAAATGGGGGAAAGAAGAGGAAACTAAAATTCCTAAACCCTAGATTACTAGGAAATTCAAGATTCAAGCTCCAAAATCAAAGAGAAGCTTAGGTAAGCATCCTCTTTATCTTCTCCATCTCAATTCCTCTTCAATTTTCAGAAATTTCCTATAACCTAATTTAGGAAATATTTGTCTATGATCATAGATTGGAGCTTCTAGAGTTGAAGTTGAAGAGAGTTTGATCTTTCCTTTGTTTTAGAGCTTCTCATTCATTGTTTTTGGGTTCAAAGGTGAGTTCTTGAACTCACATCTATGTCTATACCTTTGATAGTTGTTAGGTATGAATTCCTAACATCTATTTCATGTCCATTTGCTTTTGAATTGAATTGAATTGGTTCGGTGAATTTTCCAATTATTGGTATTTTGAAGTCAAAGTCTATGAAAAATCCTAATATGGATGTTTGGACATGTTGTTCGGAGTGTATTGATGAGTCTATAGGGATGGGTTGTCGCTTGGCATAAATCCCTAGCCATCGTCACTCATTCGATCACTTCTGATATAATTTGGCCATCATTGGCTTAGGTAAAATATTGCCCTGAGCTTCAGCTCAAACGTCTGGTAGTATGCTCAGACGTCTGAAGCTATGGAATAAAAATTCCAGTCTTTCAGCTCAAAAATTTGAGCTTACTTCCCAGACGTCTGGGCGATCTGGAATGAAAATTCCATTCTTTCAGCTCAAACGTCTGGGATAACCACCAGACGTCTGGAGCTGGCAAATTCAGCCAACTTGCCTACTTTTTATGTGGGTTTCCATTTATATCGATTTTTGTTGATTCGGTTGGTTATTATCACTTATTATCGACTTTGATGACTTCTTTTCTGGATTTTTGGAGTATCCATTTGGTGGATTTGATATCGATTTCTATGGTTTTGATTCACGTCATCGAATGTGAATTTTTGGTGATTGATTGTTTTTACAATCATTTCTATGATTTGTCACTTTAAAATACAAAGGTTTCTATACTAGTAGTAAATACTCAAACTCTTTCACATAATCGATTTCAACACTACTTGTAAATACAAAGTTCGTTTTTAAAACCGTTTTCCAATCTATTAGTATATACAAACCTTTACCTCATTCGTACGAGAAATCCAATTAAACGACTTAGCAAACAAGTGGTATGAAACGCTTGCGTTTACTTCGTCGATTAATTCTTAGACTTGTTCGATTGAAATCTTGTGACAATTTTCGAGTGGAAATCTACAATTTGTTCGTAAATATTTAAGTTAAGCCAGTGGTTATGGGACATGAAGCTAACTCATATATTTACTAGCTTAGTGTAATTTACACTTCTTATTGATCTATGATGATCATTTTATGATTTAGGCTTGCGATGTGCAGTGTCTCATTGTCCGCATGAGGGACTGTACCTCGTTTTGTGGAGCTTCATCTCATTTTTATAGGCTAGCGACATATGGGTTTTATGGAGTTCGGTTCATCGGGTGTACCGTTATTGTACTACGTCGTTGTTCCGAATTATTTGAGTTTCAGGTTCATCGGGCGTACCGTTATTGTACTACGCCATTGCACCGACTCTATGGTTAGCGACCATGGGATAGCGACCCGTTTGTGATACACATGTTGGTGAGTTTTCATGTTCCCGTTTGTGATAGGCCTCCCCTTTTGTGTTTTCTGGATTTCTAATTGTTGATTTATGGAATTTGTGTTTCACCCATTTTTGCGATTGACATTGATATGTTTTGTCAATATTTGAGGTTTGGTGAATAAGCAAAAGAATGTGATATTCTTTTTGGATATTTGACGAGATTTGAGATATTGTATGATTTTTATTGTTATCGAATGTATACTTGTCACGGTATGGCATTATTGTTATCATACATTTTTGTGGTATCTCTTATCCTTTCTCATCTCATATGATATTTATAGCTAGACTGATCCGTTTATTATTTTGCTTCTTAAATAATACTCGGGTCAGACCGAGGTGTTACAGGTGCTTCCACTTGACTTCTTAGCAGGGGCTAGCTTCTGACTTTTAGCTAAATACTTTAGCTTAGTAGTTTTTGCTTTTATACATTTGAGATAGAGACTCTTGATGTATACATATTATTTTGCTTAGCACTTGTACCTATTCTTTTGTGATGTAGTGGATCTTGTTTGACCACTATTTTGATGTACACTTCTATGTGTTATATTCATATCTGTTTCCGCCTTAGTGATATGAATATCTGTGACTGATTTGTGTTATTCTTATTTTATATTTGTTTCTGAATGCCTCATAGCCACTGTGTAGTAGTTTTGAGTTTGTATTGGATATGTCAGATTTCCTCTTGAAATGAAATGCATGACATACTATCTGACATATCGGTACTCGCACAAAGAAATTACACAGATGGTCGCTCCTCAACGGCCTTATTCTTCGTACTAGTCGACGGCATTACCTTGTAGTGTCCTTAGCTAGTGTAAGTATAGAGGTGGGGCGTCACAATAACTTACCTAGAAAGTTTAAATGTAATTAGAATGTAATTGGATAATATACACTATGATAGAAGTAATAGGATATCAAAAATGATATTTTGTTAAGGGGATTTACTTAAAATAAATTGGATAATAAACTGGATAATAGAAAGGAAAATTTATTTTTTGAATAATAAATGGTTAAAATAAATATTTATACACTTAATATATGTTGTAAATTATGTCAAGTGGAATAAATTAAATGAGAAAACGAATGCTATTTAAGGAAATAAATATGAACTTAAGAATAGTGAAATTGGAATTTTAAGTGAAATCGACTTAACTAGGGTCAAATGGATTTAATAAATAAGTTGAATCAAATAAATGTTGTTTGAAAGAAATTTTATAATAAATGTTAAAATTTGAAATAAATCAAATTGAATGAAAATAGCCTGAATTGAAAAAAAAAATTTGTGAATACAATGAATATTCATTGATTGAATAAAATGGATTGAAACAAAATTTGTTGAATAATCTTCAATTCAAACTAAATGAAATTTTTATGGTTTGAAGTTACAGTTTGAACTAACAATTTTGAATTGAATGACTATCTATTGATTTAATAAAATGGATTAAAATGGTTGAATATTAATTTCTTTAAATTTAAATTTATATGGTTTTAAATTAATTGTTTTATTTGTATTTCAATCTATTTTCTTCTGGTTGTTTCTATTCTCCTACTTCCTTTTCGGGGACGAAAAGGTTTTGAGTGGAGGAGAGTGTAACGACCCGTAAATTTTAATAATTTTAATAATGTAATTAACTGAATTTTTGTGAAATTTTAAATAATTAAATTTGGAAATAAAAATTTGGTATTTGGAAAACGTCTTTAACATAACAAATGGCAAATTTTCATCAATAAATATGGAAGTTTATTTTATTGTGTAATTTTATTTTAATTTAAATCGGTTAGTATTTGATGATAATAAAATATTTTCCAAACCGAAATATTTTTATATAATAAATTTGTAAATCATCTTTTGAGTGAGACACCATATTTCGTTTCGCCAAATTTGGACTGCTATTGCTCCGTTTATCTTATTTTCGGCATTTTAGCAGCATTTTCGGTACCGAATATCGACTTTTGATAGGATGGTCATATCACTGAGATCTGTGTACCGTTCTGATCGTCTCATCGTGCTGATCTCCATAGCATATTCGTTTGTGTGTTTCGGAGTCCGGAAGACGGCGAAATCTATGGAAACGATTTCGTATCGGTTCGGCAATTTGGCTTTTGGCTTTCCGTGACCATTCAATTTTCCACCGTATAATCCCAACAGTCATCTGCATTTATATTTTTTCTGAATTCATGTGTGTGGCTTTCTCCATTCCCAATAACTAATATATTTTTGGTACTTTCATTTTTCCTCTAGTTCCAATTATATTTTGTTCGTTGCAATTCCTTTTCATTTTCCTGTTGCTTGTTTCTTTTCTCTGCTAAACCATCATCTCTCCCAGCAATTAAATGGCCAAACACCCTTACTTCTGTCTCTACGTCTTCCTCCTCCAAGCATGCACTTCCCCACTTTGCTCGGCCACCTTTTTTCTTTCACTATGCTTCCCCATCCCATCTGCCTTCCACTGGACAACCATCGGCCACCCATCCAAAGTCGAGCCCACCATGTTGCCGTAGAAATCTTCCTCCACTCTCCATGCTCCCAGCTTCCTCCACTTCTGCCGAGACCAAGCAATCACCACCCAGAACGCAACTCCTCTGCTCCTCCTCAACTGCCGAGCCTCATCAAACTCGAGCTAGCCTCTGGCCATCTCTTGTTTAGGTTAGTACTCACTTTATATAAATTATATATGTTATAATAAGTTATTATATGTTATGTTATATAAGCTGTATGATATATGTGTTTAAATATATATGATACGACAGTTTTATATATATGTTAGTTTTACATAGGTCTAGTGTGTGTGTGTGTCTATGTATATATATATATATATATATATATATAAATTGATATTTTATTTCATCTATAATTACATATGTACAAGGTAATAGATATTTGATATATGTTCATCTTATAGCCTCTCTGTTTTTTTTAGTAAGTTATATATATTAGTTTATAATCTATCGGTTTCAGCCGTACTATTTATATGTACAAGTTGGTTATAATGTAAGGTATTATATATAGGTATGTAAGTATATGTATATATATAGTTTATACAAATCTGTTATTTGAAAGGTTATATGAGTTCGTATATTCAGTTATAGTTTTAATATGTTAGTATATATTTTATACAAGCTGCTCTGTTTTCTTTTGTTTATATATTGTTGTTTAAATATGCGAATAAATAAGGTCTGGTTTATAAAGAGTATTTTATATGTCGGTACTAGTATATATCCTCAGTTCTATAGTTTATATATTAGTGTATATATATATTGTTGATTTCAAAGTATTATACGTATGTAAGTTTATATATATATTAGTCTTATATATATAAGATATGATATGGCTGAGTTTATATATAAGCATTTATTTCAAAATATATCATGTATATATATGTTTGATTTTAATGAATATGAGTTTGTATATGTTTATATATTAATTTATATATAGATGAGTATACCAGAGTTTGAGTTTTTAATAAATATATAGAGATTTTTATTTATAGGTGTTTAGATTTAGTACTTATTTGAAAATGTATAATTTTAATGAGTTCCAAATTTAATATTGGTTAAGGAAATAATATAATAATAATATATATATTTCGTTTCAATCTATATCAAGCAGATTCTGATTTATTTTCATCGATTCCTTGTTATCAGCTTTGATCGTCGAATTTGTGCCAATTTAGCTTTGCTTTGGAATTCGTGCTCGGATTTGTAACTCATTCCATCGTCAAAAATTCTCTAGCCTCAAAAGGTGAGCAATCACTCACGATTAATATTCTTGTATTTATTAAATTTGATTTCATCGGAAACGACAATTGAAATATGCTGCTAAATTGAACTGTTAATTATATAATTATTGTATATGATATGCCATTATCTGTATCTGTTCACCTGTGAGATATGACACCATATCCTGTTATTTATATTTTGTTTTATTTATCACCGATGATATATGCATGTTGTCAATGTGTTATATTATTATCATAACTGTTCTCACTCTACAAGTTCCCTGTTAGTATAGAATTCCCCATGGGTTGAAATGATACATACCCGTACGATCTTGTAGAATAGGAGAAAATCGTTGTGGGTTGAAATGATAAACCCAAGCGAATTTCATTTGTTTTAAATTTTGGGATTGCGGGTTGAAATGATATATACCCGTAAATATTTAAATTGCGGATTGAAATGATAAATATCCGTATCACTTGACCATAGGATAGAAAATTATATACGGACACCGTTGGTCTATATTTTGAAAATGATTTCTAGAGTTTTGAAAGGAGATATATGGTTTTAAAAAAATATTGATTTTTAAAATATAATATATATATATATATATATATATAAATGTTATTTTTATATATGTTAAAATTGTAGATTTTAAAAATTATATGTTTTGGAATTTTAAATTTATAAGTTAGTTTTGAAATTATAAAATTTAAGATTTTCTTATAATTTTATTTTCCTAAAAATATATATAATAAGATCTAATTTAAAAAAAATTAATTTAATTAGTATATAATATGTTTTAAAATATTTATTTAAATTTTATATTAATTTTTTAAAATAGATTTATGACTTTAATAATAAAGGTTGGAAAGATAAATTAATGTTGACTTGGAATTTAAATTGGCTAAAAAAAAGAATTGATTTAAGAGATTTTGAAGAGAAATGATTATAACTTGGTTTACAACTTGATTTGATAAAAAGTGATTAAATGAATATTCTCAATTTTTAATAAAATTGAGATTGAGTAATATTGATTTAGGTATATAAATTGTGATTTAAATAAATTGTTATAAAAAAATGGTTAAGGGAATAATTTCCAAATTGAATAATTTAAAGTTAATGTTGGAATATAACTGAAGTTTATATTGTAAATGTTTGAATATTTAAACTTGAATCTTTGAACTTTAAATTGAAATGGTAAAAATGGAATTGATTTAAATTGAATTTTGGAATTTAAGATGATTTAAATCGATTTGCGAAATTGGAGGAAACTTATTTTATTATATAAAGTAATTTATTATATATATAGACTATTTTCATTTATAAAGTATTTTATTATATTATATATAAACTATTTTAATTTATAAAGTATTTTAATATATATACTATTTTCAACATCTAAACTGTTTAGGTGGAAACTGTTATGATTACAAAAGTGTTACGATTTCAAAGTGTTATGATTTCAAAGTGTTATGATTTCGAAGTGTTATGGTTTCAAAAGTGTTATTATTTCAAAAGTATTATGATTTCGAAAGGTGTTATAAATTTAAAAGTGTTACGGTTTTGGAAATGAGTATTATTAAAAGTGAATAATGATATTGGGTTTGATATGGTTTTTTAAATGAACATGATATTTTGATTTGAAGTATGAATTATTTGAAATGAAATGACCACGGTGTGAAATAAGCATTTGGTTCTTAAAGAGACCGGAATCGGATATTGTCATACTCTCTGCAAATACCGAAAACCACTTTAAAAACTGTGTGGTGGAGATTCCAGAACGAAGTAGGATGGTTTGGTTACGATTCTATATGGTATTTACGTAGCCCTGACTCCCGTGAGTCAGCTTGATGTGGCTAAAACAGGAGCTATACCGAGCTAAGTGGGGCCATTCCCCCTATCGGACACATTTCATCGATACCATTCTATTACTTTTGTGATTTGATTGGGTGCACCTTTGATTTGGGAGTGTGTCATGAGGTGGGCGGTAGTAACTGTTATGCGTTACCACCAGTCCGGGAGTGCAATTGATATATCTACCCTGGCATTGCTTCGAGTGTCGTGTTCACATGCCCTAGCGCGCCTTCTACGAGTTTGTTTTGTACCGTACCTATGTGATGTCCTCTGGGTAAACCTCCAGTTTACGGAGGAGTGTATGGCATTGTATAGACTACGGGAATATATAAAATGTGTTAAGGGGGATATGGATAACGCCTTAACGCTATTTTAATACTTTTACTTTACTATAGACATATTATAATAGCGTATTGTACTACATAGTAGATAGTTCCATGGATCCTTAGAGGATGGGTATCCCAAACATCCTTTAAGTTACTTGTATTTCAGTTGATATTTCACTTGAGTTGGATTGATTGATATAGGAATGTTAATCCTGACTCGAGTGTTTTTTGTTTTGCTTTACGCTCAGGTCGGACTGAGTGTCACAGCATTTGAGGCTCACCTTTGGAGATTGGAGCTTTGTTTGAAGATCTATCTATCCAGCTTTCAGCTATTTCGGTTTATTCCAGTCACTTATGTTCAGACTTGTCAGTTGCTTCTGTACTTGAGACTACTTTGTATTTGAGATATTCTGTTGTATTTTATTTCAAACTCTGTTGTTTATATAGTAGCTTCATGAACTGCTATTTATCTTTTCCGCTGCTTATTGTTATATTACTCTGTGTCTGTGATTCTGTGATTGATTTATTTACTGTATATGTTGAGTTTTGCCAAATATAAATTAACAATTTGATATTTTGAGCAATTCAAGTCTGACATGTGCGGATGCGAATGGTTCGAAATACCAGGTCGTTACACTCAGTGTCTCAAGCACAATTCTAAGATGAACTTCATGCTCCCTTTCATCTTTGGAGTATATGAAAATATCATTTACGAACACCAACACGAACCTATCCAAGTACTCTTTGAAAATTTGGTTCATCAAGTCTACAAAGAATGCCAGCGCATTAGTTAGTCCGAATGGCATAACTAACCATTCATATGATCCATATCTGGTGCTAAATGTCGTCAAAGGTATACCATCTTCTACTACCCTAAGCTGATGGAAACCTGTAGCCAAATCCAACTGAGAAAATATCTTGGCTCTACTCAATTGATCGAACAAATCGTCAATTCTAGGCAATGGATATCGATTGTTTATCGTCTTCTCATTCAGCTTATGATAATCGATACATAACCTTAACAATCCATCCGGCTTCTTAGCAAACACTATGGCTACTCCCCAAGGTGAACTACTAGGTCTAATAAAATTCTTCCCTTCCAAATCTACCAACCGCACCTCCAGCTCTCTCATCTCTATAGGTGTCATCCTACTTGGCATCCTACTAACTGGTTCTGCTCCAGGCACCAAATCTATTCAAAACTCAATGGCTTGTTTCGGTGGCAATCCTACTATAGGCTCGAAGACATCCGCGAATTCTCTAACCACAAAAACGTAATTCAACTCATCTTCCAACTCCACTACACCCAATAAAGTATTCACCTCACAACTAGGGCTTTCTACGGTATATACAATCTGATGACTACAATCAGGGTGTCTAAGTGATATTTTTCTATCATGGCAAAATATCCTAGCATCGTACTTACTTAACCAATCGATGCCCATTATTATTCCAAACCCTATAAAGTCAAACATATGCAAACTGCAAATAAAGGTATGATCTAACAAACCAAACTCTAAGTGGTTACACTTCATCCCAAGTGTCGCTACCCTCCTATCGGATTTGCAACCCTTATGGAAGTAACTAAGTATGTGGGTTCTCAGTTAAGCTTATCTACCAAACAACGATATATAAAAGAATGTGATGCACCAGTATCAACCAGAACGCTAATAGACATACCATGAATCTGAGCATACCTCCCAACACTGCCTTTCCTTTCTCCTGCGCTGTTGGTCCTGATGTAGCAGGTTCCAATGCAAATACCTTGCCTCTTCCATCCTTAGCAGGCTCTTTGCATTGATTCTTATAGTGGCCAATCTGATAGCAGTTAAAACATCTGATGTTCTTCCCAATCTCTTCTTTCGCCTTTCCAGTACGGCACTCATTAGCAAAATGTCCCTTCTTGTCGCACTTGCAGCAAACAACCTCAGACTTTCCCTTCTTTGCCGCTCCATCTTTCTGAGCACCTTTCTAATGAAAGAACTTCCTCTTCTGGCCTTGCCCAACCTGAACCTCCTTCACCTTACTCTTCTCTAGACAAACAAGCATCTCCTCATGTCTCAAAGCCATCTCTACAACCACATCGCAGGGGTCTTTGATATGAGGCAATGTAGCCCTTGCTAACCCATGCTTTAACCCCCTTATGAACTTCTCGTTCCTCTTCAACACAATATCCACAGTAGCATACCCATTCCTAGCCAACTCCTCAAATCTTCTAGCATACTCCAAAACAAACATCTCCTCTTGCTCCAATTCAGCAAACTTCTTGAGTAAAGTAGACTGTGCCATCAAAGACATGAACCTCTCCTAAAACCTTCTCCTAAACTCAGCCCATGTCATCTCCTCTTCATTTACTCCACCCGTCACACTATTCCACCAAAATAAAGTTGCTCCCTGAAGCTGTCTCGAAGCAAGCCTCCTCTTCTGCTCATCATTGACCCCATGTCTGTAAAGATCCTCTCATAATGCAACAACCAGTTCTCCACTTCTATAGCATCCTCAGTTCCAATAAAGGGCTTCCCTCCAAGCCTAGCATAATCTCTGCTCAAGATAGCATAATGGTTGACCACCGGACCTTCCTGAACTCCTACTCCAGTGTTTCCTCCAACCACTCTAGCAGCAATTCTAACTTGCATCATGTTCATGAAAAACTGATACATAACTTCCATATCCACTTGTGGGACTCCAGCACCAACATTCTCTGCTTGTGCTTGACCTTGGTTTCTCCTGGTGTTCGGTATGGCATTTCCATCTGAGGTGGAACTTCCTCCAAGATTCACTCTTCCACTTCTAGCGTCCATATCAGTATTCAAGCCTCCTGAGATACAAAAGAATATCCTAAGAGATAGGAAACTATAGATATAGCATATACTTGTATATATATATATATAGCAAATACAAGTACGTTATGCGCTATCCCATACACCCATCTTACTCTAATTGCATAGGATTATGTTTTCAAAAATCAATTTTAGTTAAAGTTTTTCATAAACCTATGCTCTGATACCAAGTTGTAACATCCCCTATCTGGAGGCCCAAAGCTAAATGATACAGATGTTGCAGTCATCCATAATACTAACTTTTGGCGACTAAATACTGCTATGTTAATGTTATCCATAACATCAAAATCACTTGAATATGAAACAAAATCATAAATTTAAAAAATAACATTTTAGTGATCACATTTCAAAACATGTGTTTCACATTCAAATTACATAATCCCATAATTGTTTCCCAGATTCAGATAAAATATAATTATTACATAAATACGCCAAGAACGACATAAGAAGATGCCCCTTGGTTGACCAGAGTACTATATTGACATAACTATCTTAAATACAACACAACGGAAATAAACAACACAAAACAGCAACACCAAAATAGCTATCCGTCAGCCACATGCTCGTTTTTTGAAGCTTTATTTGTCAACCTACTAAAACCTGTAAAACCTCAAACCTCAGCCTACTCAAATTAATTTTGAGCACCCGAGAGTTTAAGGAGAAAACATAAACTTCGAGCCAAACATAAAGCCTGGTGTGGATAATACTATACATCTCGGTTATTTGATAATAAGTAAGACTACGCCGCTTAGGGAAACGGGTTTCCCCTCACTAATATCCTTTTAAAACATATTTTTTGCAAACCTTTATCCTGCAACCAAAACTGGTTAAAACTATAAAGCATTATTATGTAAACATAAATTATTAAATATCAAGTAATAAATGAACTATTTGTCCGAACACTATTGTTTGGCTAATTACTAACTTTTGGCTCACTCAGGCCTACCAGACAATATAATCAACATAATGTAACACCAATTAGACACTCTTCTTCTGGATGACCAGTCCCTAACTATATGTTAAATACTCCTCTCCTGGACGATCTATCTCTAACTTAAGATCTTCCAAGGTCACTTGATCCTAATGGTTTTGTGAACTCGCCAATAACCTATCTGTATGCAAACATATATTCTCTTCTGTGTGTAATCATAATTTTAGTCTTACCTGTGACAAAGTCCTACACACTGGAATTTTGAACTAAATTAGCTGGGGCTGATAGCTAATGTATAGGCCGCGACCCTATACCAGTCTCATCTGGTATTCTAATATCTGAGTCATTTTACTTAAATTTTACTTGAAAGCCTTTTCATCTAAAATTGATTTAAAACCTTTAAGCCAAACTTAAACAAGGAAAATATATACTCCATGCTTTACTCAAAATCACCTTGCTATGCCATATATACTTTACCCAAATCTTTATTGATGAAAACATTTAAACCTTTGAAAGTACCCCTTTCGATCTCATTGAAAGTATCTCTTTCATAACCAAATAAACCTTCTTTTTTCATCTAGGCCTAAAGACCAAAACCTTCCTTTCGAAACCATTTACATAAACCTTTCAAAATCATTGAAACGCATTTTCCTACGAAAGCTAAAAACCTTAGACATCTTATCTTTAAAACCTTTAAACATTGCCTTTCGAAACCAATGGAAAAACCTTTCCTTTAAACCTTTCGAAACCATTGGTTAAACCTTTAGAAATCATTGGGGAACCACCTCTTAGAAACCTTCCTTAAGAACCTTCCGAAAGTATCAAAACTTTAAACCTTTCGAAAGAATTTGGGTTCAATTTTTAAAACATGTGGAAACACCTTTCGAAACTATTCAAAACCATCTCTTTCGAAACCTTCGGGTTAATTTTTAAAAATCTCTAAGGGTCACAAACAACAGGGTCAAAAGCAACTCTTTCGAAAGCCAAAAACAAAGTAAAGAAGTGATGGTGTCGAAACCATCCTTCTGAAAGCATTGGAGAAGCGGTAGGGTTTTTATAAAATAAAATCAACCCTTTCGAAGGCATTGCTTCGATGGGTAGAAAGCGGCAGCTAAGGCTTCGACCTAGCCCAAAGCGGTTATTTAAAAACAAAGGTGCAACCATTTCGAAACCTTTCCTTTAACCAATTTGTCTCAGTCGAAAGCAATGTAGTCGAAAGAAAAGTAGGTGTATTTTCAATTTAAAGCAAAGTAGCGCTTCGACCTCCTTCGGAACCCCTGGTTTCAACCGCTTACCATCCACCTTCCTTCCAATTCTTTGCGCACCAAATCCTTGATGCCTTGTGCATTGGTTTCAATAGTGATGGGGGTGGAGGAACTAAGTCGAAAGTCATCTAAGTCGAAAGCAGGGTGCCGAAAGTGGCGAAACATACATTTTACATGTAAAACTGATTTTAACCTTTTAAATAATATTTTTAACTAACCTGCCTTATTTGTCAAAATCTTATTGGTTGCTAATTTTTCTTTTCAAACAGCACTGCCAAAATTTTAGAATTAATTAATTTAAATCATTTACAAAATACCCCTTCTCCTTTCATAAATATATAAAGCACTTAAGTCTCATACCTTAAATAATTTTATATATTCATCAAACATTTTGAGAAATTCGACAAAAATTCCAGAAAATCATTTTCAATATGTTTACTAACATATATAAAATTCAGACCCAAAATATTAATTATTTAGCCGTAAATAATTTAAAACCCAAATAATCATTTTCTACACCAGTAAATTAGTAAAAAAATCCACATTAATTCAGAAAATTATGAAAGTTGAAACCCATCTCTAAAATATTATTTCTGATCTATATCTAAAATCGCAAGGCATTTGGATGTCATTAAATAGTGTTTTCACATCAAAACATATCATAAAATCCATATGAATAAGCATATATCATCAACGGGCATATATAAACATTTTTGTCCTTCAAAATCATGGCTAAACTATGCAAGATAAAAATTGGATTTCCTTAAAATCGAAAACATTTATGAAATAAGAGATGTAGTCATTATTCACCTTAGCTTTTGAGATTAAGGATTTGAGATTTGATCTTGATTAAGTTGATTTGATTCCTCCTCTTGAAATCCTAGCTTTATCTTCTCTTGAGCTTGCTAATGGTGACCGATCTTAACTTATACTTTGCTTGTGAATGTATGAATGAACGTATGGAAGTAATTCCTAAGGATTTAGGGTATTAGAATGTTATATTTCCTATTTTACCTCTCCTCTATTTGCCTTAACACTTCATTCTTTAGTTCATTTGTTTATTCATTAACATGGTTCAACTACCCCTTAATTAAATCACAAATCTCAATAATCAACCTACATTATTTAATTTAATTTAGCTAATTAAACATCCTAAATAATGTTACTAAAAAGATGGGGTGTTACATGACCTCCTTCTCATTACAATCCACATGATAGCTTTAGATGGACAGGTACTGGTGCAAGGCGGGAACAATAGAAGAACAGGTTTCCTTATGCATGTTTGGCACTAACAAGGATACTAGTTATTGAAAGTGTCAGTCTTGATCGGTATTATATGATTTATTATACTTTACTATTTCGTTGTGAGTTATGTTGTTAGTACTTTGATATGTATTTACTTATTCATTTGCAGGATACCAAATCAACGATCCGTCCTTTGGTGGACTTGGATTTTCGATTTAGTGAAAATTCAGACCAACTAATGTGCGGATTGTCACATAAAGTCCATTTTTAACAACTCTATGTTCTATTTTCATTTCACTATTCCAAAAGAGAGATTGCATATTCTTAGAGTTAGAAACAATCTTTATTGAAGGCATACCGTTTATCATAACTCAATGGCGCTCTTAAGTCGACTTAGCTAAGGAACATGTACTCTCTATTATCGTCTGGACACATTTGTCAAATATTTAGTTCTTCAACCGTCGACTGTTTTGAATTGGTTAGCTAATCTAGTTGGTGATTTGAGATGTTTTGATGCAAATATCGTTGCAAGGCAAAAATTTGTTTATGCCAAGGGAAAGATTGACAGAGGGTTGGGTTGCAATTGTAGATGTGAGCTATAGTTGGAAACTAGATACTTGCACTTCTTGTTCTTGTTGTTCGTTCAAATTATATTGCTTCCTCTTGCAAGCACGGTTTGAGTCTCTAGTTTCTAAGTTGTCCACATTACCTATCCTAGCGAAAATCCCCCCTCCACGCTAGCCCGCTAGGCATTGTTTCCTAAGGCGCCCGAAGGAAGGAGACCCAGGGGAGAACAGATAGATGCATAGCCCTACCTCCTCGGTTATACTTCCCATGAGCAACTTGTCGGTTCGTCATCCCTGAAATAGCCCCGCTAAAGACCCAGCTATTATGACCAAAACTCTTAATCATTCAGCACCATTTATTACATTCGTCACTACATAAACAAAGTCACCCCCTATCTCTTGGATCTCAGTGGAGTAATCATGGGAACGCTATGCAACTGAGATGTGATACAACCCCTAACATTATTATTTTAGATTCGTCCCGAATGTGAGCATCGATGCTTAATTACCAAGTTTCGGGTGAAGGTAAAGCACTTACTCTACAACAGAAGGAGAACTAGGCGAGTGGAACAGCCTTTTACAAGAAGCTAAGACAAAAGTTGCATCAACTCTTATAACTCTACTAACTACGTTCCCAACCGTACTCGCGTTTTATTTTTTGGAAAATGCAGACGTTATAGGAACATGTTTGATGTGTGTAGTGACGCCTCTCTTAAGGAGGGATAGCCTTGTAATTTTGTTTTAGTAGTTAGAGCAGTTCAGTTTTGCTCACGAGTGTTACGGCACGCGCTTCGCGCATGATGATAGCACGCACTTCGCACGTGAATTGTGTTTGTACAAATTATATATGTTTAGCACATTCAAAATAAAATGGTTTGTAGAAATATTTAATCATATTTTTTCGTTGAAATCATTTGTTGTCGGTTTAAATTTTATTTCTAAGTTACAACATTAAAAAAAATTAAGTTTGAAGTTTTATTTATATTGTTAATTAATAATTTATTTGTTATATCCTATTTTTAAATGATGTTAATATTTAGTAGTATTTGTAGATGGACATTTTGAATTTGTAAAAAAAACTTTATTTGATATATCTTATTTTTAAGTGATATTAAGATTTGATAATATTTATAAACGAACGTTTTGAATTTGTAAAGAAATTTAAGTGTTACATCATATTTTCAATTGATATTAAGACTTGGTATTAGGAGCATTTTATAATCCATGATAATGTTAAAAAAATATGACACCAAAGGTGTTACAACTATTAATAAAGATGTACCTCAAAAAATTTTTAGTTGAGGTAGAAAAAGTCGACCGACCAATATAAACAACAGCCAGCTTTGCCAACAAAAGATAAGATAAGATAAAAAAAAACATAACCAGCAATGTCCTTTATTGCAATCAAGATTCTTATGTAAGAGTTAAATTATATAATTCCTCTAAGGCACACTGTTCAGTTAAACAATATGCACCGTGCCCTCGAGACATATGATGTGTCCTTGGAGTAAATTCTTTTACGGATATATAGAGAGCCATCAAAAATCAATTCTTGCACATCTTTCTTGTTTCTAGTGCATCGACCAAAAGCTACGGTTATGGTAGACCTTCCATCGCATAAGCCTTCCCTTTTCTTCTCCTTAATCACAACCTCCTCCTCCGCTTCTTATTTTCACTTTTCTTTTCTCTTTTCTACTTCCACTTCTCTTTTCTCTTTTCTAAGCTTTCATTCATAACTTCTGTTAGTTGGGACGGTACCTTTAATTTTCAACCTAAAATTTAGGTGGTTTTTCTTTAAATGACTATTCACAAATTTATGCTACCGACACACTAGTGATAAAGAATTACACCATGATGATCGATCCTTTGCAGAGAAATACTTTGAAGAATCCTACGATTTTACAACGAGAAAACAACCAATACTAAAATCATAAGAAATTTGATGTTGATGCTATATGTTGTTAACATCACATTGAACAATGTGAAGTTTATACTCTAGAAATTCAGATCATCCAAGATATGGAGTAACAATTGAATGTTCCGTTTCATTTATCACGCTATGTTCAATCTGTATTTTTCTATTTTAAGAAATATCGGGTTCAATTCAAATACTAATGTATGGTAACTAGCACAATAAGCAGTAGGTAAGAAAATGAGGCAGGCCTAACTTCTTAACCTGTGTAAAACTAAATTAACATAAGCAGCCTTTGCATGCAATAAACGCAGAAACTTGCAAAGCGAAGCTTTCTCTACAGACCCTGAGAATATAAGTGAGAGCCGGACGATATGAAAGGCAAAAGTCTATACGGAAAAAACAAAAGCAAACAGATACACCGATCATACAAGAAAATCAAGATTAACATACTATTTTTGTTCTTCAGAAATATCGACCATCGGAATTGTAAGCTCTGCCACCAGGATATGGACCACGAGGCTGCTGATACCCACGGTCCCTGGCTTGATCTCCATATGCGGATTCAAACTCACTGCCTGAAGCAGCACCATATCCTCTACTAATGGGCCCACCTGGTGGCCCATATCCATGAGGCTCAGAGGGTCGCACATTGCTTTGATAACCAACCATATGTGCCTGCTGCTGCTGCTGCTGCTGCTTTTGGTATTCATTATGCCTCGCTTGTGATTCTATACGTAGGACCTCTTCTCTTTTGTTTGCTTGCCTAGCTCTCATTGCTACCAGCTTCTCTTGATATTTTGTATTTATTTCCATCAACCTCTGCAAGCCAATTAATCAAAACAAGGTAAGTAATAATGCAAAAGGAAGTAAATAACAGTCCATGAACTGAAGGCTGCGTAAGATGACAGATTTTTATCAAGCGGTATTTATTATTATTATTTTCTTTTTAACATTGAAACTGTAAAAAGATCAACTGTGCAAGAACATTTTAGGGAACTGACCTCTCTATGCCTGGCATTTTCTTTGTCCTCTGCATCTTCAAGTTCCTTGGTCAACTCAATAATATCTTGGATAAACTTCTGTTCGAGACTCTCAAAAGTTTGTGGGACAGCAACGGTGTCTTCATAACCTACCTCCATGTCAGCTTCATGGGATGGAGCTCTTGGATCTTTAACTGCTTGTTTCTCTAAGCCTGGCTTTCCATCTGGTCTTTGACCTGGATATGTTTGTCTTGACGCATCAATTATTTGACCTGTAATACTAATGTGAAACTCGTTTGAAAAGTAAATTTGAAATAAAGAAGATTTACAGAATCAATTTTCCAAATCCATTTTCATGATATGTAATGTTTTACTACCATGTTTCGAGAATGATGCTAATGGTAAAATAACTTTCTGCAGTGTATAAAGAATATTTTTCACGAACAAAAAAAAAGAACTTTTTCCACACAAAAAAAATTAATATATTTTCATCTCTACTGTTAACAAAGGAAACACGTTTTCATATGATTTAATTTTTTTTTTTCCTCCTTTTTTCTCCTTTTTTGAAATGATAGATTTATCCCTTCTAATCTCCATTACTCCATCTATATCGATACTTCAACCAATGACTGAAACTTCAACCTTTCATCGAGTTATTAGCACTGCACTTGGTATTATTTAATTTTTTACTATTATGTTCTAGATAAATTGAACACCATTTTTACATATGTGTTAAATGATTAGTTTCTAATTCACAAAACATTTTACCATTTTTTTAAAATAAGCATACAATTTTAAGTAAAATTGTACATGTAGGCCAAACACAGTCATTTAAAAAATAAGAAAACTGAATGAATATACATATTTCATAAATGACGTTTTAATGTATATTACTGTATAATGGAAAATAAAATTCTATTCTATTCTTTTTACCAGTAAATTCATGTCCATGATTTACGTTAAATTTGAATAAAATTAAAAAAAATTACTGAGCAATCTTACATCTTTATTATAAAGCAAAACCTTGATCAAACAAGTTAAAGCGAAGCCTTTTTCGAGTTTCCAAGAATGCCTTATTTCCAATTTACTACATTGGCACACAGTATGGGTATATTTGCCTTTCGGCTATAATCATGATCATTTCTCCCTTTCTGTTTCATCCTCAGCCAGTTTCCCAATTCGTTTATTTTTTCAACCAGGAAGTCAAAATTGACGCTGATCCATTGTTTCTTTTTTTTCAAAGTGAACGGCAACAGTCGAGGTAATTGAATTTCTTTCCTTCTCTCTTCTTTATATTCTATATCCTGACTCCATTTGTTGTCTTTCCATTGCTTGCCGCCCCCTCGGATTTAAAAGTTGTTGAACTATGAATTGCTTTTATTATGTCAAAAATTCTTTCTTTCCATTTATTCTAATGAAAGATGATTCATATTAGTTTGATTGTTGTGGTTCTTATCGAAAGTAAAGAAGTCGTTGATGATCTTAGCGGTGAGGTTGTGACAATAAGTTACGATTTAATTTATTAAATGCGAGCATAATTCTCTTAACATTTATCCAATTTATAGTGAAACACATGTTGAATTTCTAATCAAATAAATTCAACCAAATATAATATTTATTTCAAAATTCTTTCCATTGAACTTAGGCGCAACCCATGTAATATTTAATTATACAGATCATTCGATTATATCGTTTGTTTCTACTGTAGGAAATTTATTTGTTGAAATGTCACAGTTAAAATTTGGAAGGGATTTTTAACTTCCATGGTGAGCTCACAGTTTGTTATCAATTACTTCAAAAAAAAAGTAATTCATAGGATTTCTAGTTTTGTACACATGCTTTGTATTGTTGCATTATAATCTTTTGCTACAACATTTTCAGTTATGTATTATGCTGCATTTGTAAACACGTACTTTGAATTTTTAAACATGTCAACAGAGATGTGAAAATGTAACCTAAGAACTGTAATTGATGTAAAAGCATATTAACTAAGCTATTTCCTTTGGCATACAAATCCATGTTCGGTTCAAGTTTACACTTACCTCCTATGGTTTCTAAAAACCCATAATAAGTCATTTGAAATTTTGATAATATTGGCCAAAACATGGAGGGAGTCACTGAACAAACATGATGCAAATTGAACTTTTGCTTCTGAACTACCAAGTTGCTGAGCATTTTCTCTATATCGCTCAACATTTATCACTATTCCAAATTTAGCGCTTGCAATTAGAACGGAGACCCACAAACCCGAACCAAACCCGAACAGAGTGAATCAGGGTCGGATCATCTAGGGTCGGGTCTAGACGATGAAAAATACCATTTAGACCCGATTAAACCTGATCCGAACTGACCCAACCACAAAACAGAAAAATATGTGTATTTTAAGTGTAATTACCCAACTGGAACCGATCCAACCCGACCAGAACTAAACCCTGGATTGGGTCGGGTCTAGGTTTCAAAATGTATAATTTAGACCCGACAAAACATAACCTGCCTAGAACTTAAACCCGTCGGTTTGGGTCCGGACCCAACCAAACGGGTCAAACTGCCACCACTATCCGTAATGTATGTGCATGTATTTATTCCACTTTGTTAGGTCCGTTTTATTCTGTTTACAATTTTAGTGTTTCACTGCAAAGATTAATAGGTGCAAATTGGTATATTTGTGTGACTTTTAAGCTTTGGTTTTATTTTTTTGGGCATAAAGGAAATTATGATAAATAAGTTGCATTCTAGACCTTTATGTAGTCATTGGTTATATATTGGTCTGTCAACGGGTTCAGTTCGGGTATCTTTAAACCCAGACCCGAACCTAGTTACAATAATCAAAATCCGAGCTCGACCCGAACTTGCTGGGTATTTCAAAACCTATACTTGAGCCCGGCTCGTCGGGCTTTTCAAGCCCGTTGGGTAATATCCGTATACCAAACTTAGAACATGTATGTTAAAACCATACTTCAAACTCGCAATTTTCGTAAAAATTATACACAAACAATGTTAACATACAAATTGAAAGACGATGTGGCCAAGGTTACAATAATAGTATGCAAAAACATCTATATGCAAACAAACAAATGGTAAGCAAAAACATCTACATGCAAAGAAACAAATGGTAAGCAAAAACATCTACATGCAAACAAACAAAATGGTAAGCAAATAACATACACACTCATGTTTCATGATACTACGAAAAAATAATAATCGGATCGGGTTCAAACCGGGACAGGTTTTGCCTACCCTACTCTATTAGTAACTAGGTGGGGCCTAGGTCAGGCCTGGGTAGTTAAAGTCAAACCCGTAACTGCATTGATAGGGCGGATTTGGACCAGGTTGGGGCCAAAAACCGTACCATTGACGGGCCTAGTCATGCATTAGCTTTTCCATTGAATATTTTTGGTGACTTATGACTTATGAGAGATACAAGATATATAAATAGTAGAATTTCTAATATCTATGTATCTTTGAACCTAAGAATTGCTAAAATGTCCTTTGCATTAATGATGTGGAGTAAAATTTTGACATTTTTATATGTTAAAGTGGCACTTTTCCAAATCTGACCTTGCATTGATAATTTAGAGCAGATCGTCGACTTTTGAAGTCTAACAATTCATGCCAGGAAAAAAGTGAGAAAACATGGTGTGTGCACGCGCACACAATGCCATTGACTAATGAAACAATACTGCACAGCAATATACATTTTGAAGTAGTTGCAAAAGCTTTGTTGCCTTCCATGTTGCTGCATCTTGGTAGATCATTTTATTGCTGACATCAAAAGGATTGATGTGTTTTTACTACTACTTCTACATATTGTACTGAAACTTACAAAAAATGTGCTGCTATTTCACAATATGTGCAACTATCCATGATAACTTTATTACCATATTTAGGAACAGTAAAATATTTGGTAAAGCCTTCATATGTGCATCCATAACTGGACCATGGTTTTCAAAATTTATCCCTGCACTCTTGGATATGAATGATATATTTACTACATACAAAATTAAACAAACATTGATAATAAATTTGATGATTTTAAATATGGAGAAGATGTTGTGGAGATAATTAAAAAATTTAATGCTAAATAATGATTTTAGAAATTAAAGTTGTCAAATATATATGATATAAAGAAAATGTTTTATATGGAAAAGCTTTATTTGAGATATCACAATGTAAGATACATGCATTTTTTCTTTATCTTGCACCATTCCAGATATGAAAGCTGCAATATCTGGACATGCACTATACATGCCCAATACATGCTGATCTTAAGAACTTCCTCTCCAGTATTGAGGTATATACTTCATGAATTTTCACTTTATTCCTATGTCTCGCACGCACGCGCGCATATACATAATACATGCACATGCGCATACGTGAACATTAATACTGTAGATTAATCACAACTCCTAGTAATGTGGTCGTCTCCACTCAACCTCTATGCTACCCCAATAGCATAGCTGCATAGGTCACTCAATCTGTCTAAAGATGTAGAAACATCAACACAAAGCCGTACGCAACCACCATGCTTTCCTATGTGTACTCGCATGGATCAAAAGTGATGACCGAAAACATCACAATGCCTTAATAGCATGTCGTTGACTATGACGACAATGGCAAGTTGTCGTCAATTCGGGTTGCGATCCCGAAACAATCAGCTAATGACGGAGAACTAGCTCATTTGGTGAAGATGTCTCGTATAACCTTAAGTAATTATTTATTTTATTGTACTTAAAAATATCAAAATTAATATTGCTATTTAACGTTTAAGTGGTATTTGAAAATATCCACTAATTATTTCAACACACACGCACATGCACACAACATATAAAAATAACGTTTCAGTTATAGATGATATTTGAAAATATCATAATACATCTTAACATAAATGATATTTTAAAATATCATTTATAAATTCCCAAATTAAATGATATCTGAAAATATCACTTCAAATATTTTGATATATCAATTATTATAATTTAATTTGACATAGACATTTTGTTGGATACAAACATTTAGTGTGAACATTTGTTTATCACATATAGTACTGCCATGATATATAATTATATATTATCATTTTCTTTCAATGATAAATCATTTACAGGATGTGCTTTTTTATAATGGACATGCATTTTATAGCATAGAACAAAAAAAAAGTGCATTATGCATCGAATGAGTTTCTGATAAAATATCCTGGAAGAATATTACTTGAATTAGCAAGTGGAGATCGACTTATTATTTAGCACATTTAAACACTTGAGAATATTGGATATGTGTTCTGTATCCGATCTCTTAAATTTTGGTGATCTTGAGTCTATCCTTCTCTAAAAGAAAACTGCACTATAATTGTAGAACATGTTGATAAAATTGTATTTAGGTTGACATAATATTATTCTATTTAAAATTTAAAATAGTAATACAAAATATGCTAACATATTGTTAGGTTTGTCATGTATAGTAAATTTACTGTTATCATACCATCCTTAACCGGTTACCATTTTTGAGTTAAGCCGGTAAGTATAATAGATATGGTAACTGTAACTTTACCATTTTCAACGGTAAAATATCGGTAACGTTTTCTCAAATCAACGGTAACAGTAATTTATCAATCCATGTATAATACTCAATGCAGTCAAAAAACTGCACTATGATTGTAGAACATGTTGATAAAATTATATTTTAGGTTGATATAATATTATTCTATTTAAAATTTAAAATAGTAATACAAAATATGCTAACATATTGTTAGGGTTGTCATGTCCAGTAAATTTACCGTTATCATACCATCCTTAACCGGTTACCATTTTTGAGTTAAGCCGGTAAGTATAATAGATATGGTAACTGTAACTTTACCATTTTCAACGGTAAAATATCGGTAACGTTTTCTCAAATTAACGGTAACACTAATTTATCAATCCACGTATAACACTCAATGCAGTCAAGGCGAAAAAGCGCAAAGAAGCACAAGGCTTTGCGCTTTTTTGCGCCTTAGTTGCGTTTTTTTCCTGCTGCTGCACTATAAAAACTGCAGCTAAAACCACTAATAATTATGCAGTTTTGACAATAAAAAATTTTGAACAGGTTTTCTAAACCCAAATTAGTTTTTCTGTTTAAAAATTTCACACAGATTTTAAAAATAAAAAACTGACTTGAACAGATTTTAAAATTAGTTTTAAAACTGATTTGATCAAACTTTAAATTCCAAATTAGTCTTAACACTGAAGTTTTAAACAAATTAGTTTTTAAATTTCAAACAAATTTAAGACAAATCAGTTTTAATATTATCAAACTATAAACTTAAATTAAAATTAAAGAAGAAAAAAAAGACATACCACTGAGAAGGAGGAGCTCGAGGTTGACGGCGCGGGCTGAGAAGTGTCGACGGCAGGCAAGGTCGGCAGTTGGAGCAGGCGCAGGCAACGGCAGGTTCAGGTGCAGGCAACGGCAGGTGCAGGTGTCGGCAAACGAGGTCGATGGTAGGCAGGCGACCGCAGGCGGAATGTAGTTTTTTTTTCGATTTCGATTGCATATTTCGTTTATACGGTTAAGTGGAGTTAGGGTTTTTTCTTGGGTTCGATTTTGGACTGGGTGATGATGGGCCGAACACTCAAAATTTTAGTTTTCTTCAAAATAAATAAAAAGCGCGCTTTTTATTTCTTTGCACCTTTTTGCGCCTTAGAGCTTTTCTGCACTTTTTTGCGCTTTGTTACTACTAAAATTCATTTTGACCTAATCGAAACAAGTTTGACCAGAAGACAAAGACCAAGCGGAAAAGGCTCCAGCTAGACCTTTCGAAGGAGTCGAAGGGATGCCACAGCACAAACCCAAAAGCTTTAGAGCCTTTGAAAAAGGTTGAAAGGATGCTACAGTCAAGGTCTAGAACATTCTCAACCTTTCGAAGGGGTCAAAGGCATCCTTCCGCTTCAGTGACCACCTTACGAAGCAGACGATTCCTCGTGCATGAAGACCTTTTGAATGAGTCAAAGCTACACCTTTCGAAGATGAGGAATGGTAACCCATCGTATACGCGCCAAACTTTTCGAAACCAAAGGTTTCTCCTACACTCAAACCAATCAGAAGCATGCATTACCCAGAGCAACCCTTTCGAAAGCCAAACCAAGCCTTCCGAACCGGTCGGAGCCATTATAATCCAGGGAGGTTTTGCATCAAGTCACGGGCAGAAGTTCACAAGCGACTAACAAAGTCGAAACCACCAATGTTGCAACACCTTCGAAACCACTAGTTAAAGCCTATCGACAGAGTCGAAAGCTCCTACAAAGCAACATAGAAAAGAAACACGCAACCATCCCTTTCGACAAAGGCGTAAGCAAACTAAAGATAATACAGCAGCCACCTTTCGACCAGGTCGAAAGCATCGGGGTCGAAAGGTGCTGACCCGCATCTATAAATAAGACCCAAGAGGTCTGGTTTAGGAGATCCGAACTCAGTCATTTTAAACTTGTACTTTCTTAATCCAAAAGGCTGTAAATCCTAATTTGTAAATTGATTTGGGGAAATTGAGTAATAAAGGCTTCTTGGTGCTGAAAAAGGGGAAGATTTTGCATTTTTGATTACTTAGTTGTTAAAAAGCATCATTATCAGAATTCATTGTGTATTTCCAGGTGTCGACCATGACGAAAGGTTCTTCCGACCTGATCAAGATCATTATATATCCAAGTAACTGTAGTGATAGACTCCAAGCCACCTTCTATAAGACTTCTACTTTCGACAAGGTCAAAACCTTATCCCAGTCAACTCTAACCCTTGGATCCCAATCCAAACCCAAGACACATAAGGCTACAGCCTTCGATATGGTCGAAACCTCAATTTCAACTGGATTTACTTCAGATCACAGTCCCAAGCCTACCCACTAAACATCTTAGCCTTCGACAGGGTCGAAACCCACCAAACTCAACCTAGATCCTGTATTCTTAGAGATTCTCATTTGTGTTCTGCAACTGTTTCGAAAGGAAGGCTTTCGAAGGGAAAACCAAGCTATTTCAACAAGATCGAAAGGCCGATAGGAAAGGAAAAAAATCGTTTTGACTGGGTCGAAAGGTTGACCCGAGAAAGCCTCACTACTGCAACCTGTTCGAAAGGGTAGCCAAGGAGAAAACACACATCCTATTCTCTTCAATTTAACTAAAGGAAACCAAAAATGGACAAACCTTCTTTCTTAACTCAAGTTCGGGGTGTTGACAAGATTTTGTGTTAACATTTTGGCGCTAGAAGGAGGGCTTGAACCTCCGACTTGATTGAACACCCAACACCACTTGTCTCTAACCTAACTCAACTCAATCTCAAGCTTGTCTACTTTGGTCTAACACCATCATGGCTAGAAGAATCAAAAGATACGAGCAAGGGTCTTTCGAACCACATTTGATAGGATTCTCTCTAAGAACCATCATGGATTCCAACCAATATGAAGAGCAAAGACTAAAATTAGAAGCTCTAAGAATTATGAACAAGAAAAAAGCAGAATCATATGATCCAGAGAAATGGAGCTTGAACCCCTTTCATATTGACCACACCCTTATTTTTGCCTTAGGAAAAAAGAAAAGTGGAAGTGACAATTTGTTCTATCAAATGAGGAAAACTATCAAACATTATTTCAAAGGCACAATCTTTGAAAAAGAAATAATGACTGACTACAATGCCTTTGCACATAAATGGCAACAAGCAACAACAAGAACCTTCTTCCTTAACTCAAGTTCGGGGTGTTGACAAGATTTTGTGTTAACATTTTGGCGCTAAAAGGAGGGCTTGAACCTCCGACTTGGTTGAACACCCAACACCACTTGTCTCTAACCTAACTCAACTCAATCTTAAGCTTGTCTACTTTGGTCCAACACCATCATGGCTAGAAGAATCAAAAGATACAAGCAAGGGTCTTTCGAACCACATTTGATAGGATTCTCTCTAAGAACCATCATGGATTCCAACCAATATGAAGAGCAAAGACTAAAATTAGAAGCTCTAAGAATTATGAACAAGAAAAAAGCGAAATCATATGATCCAGAGAAATGGAGCTTGAACCCCTTTCATATTGACCACACCCCTATTTTTGCCTTAGGAAAAAAGAAAAGTGGAAGTGACAATTTGTTCTATCAAATGAGGAAAACTATCCAACATTATTCCAAAGGCACAATCTTTGAAAAATAAATAATGGCTGACTACAATGTCTTTGCACATAAATAGCAACAAGCAACAACAAGAACACTTCCAACACAAGAACTCCAAATGGTGTCGAAAAGGAAAGCAATCGAAGAATGTGAAACTACAAGACCAAGAAACAAGAAATCAAAAAGTCATCCTCAAGAAACAAGTTTCAAGTCTAGACTTCCTAAAGAATGCAACTTAACAACATCCATAGAAAAGATCTACTTGTTAACCAAGCATGAGCTTAATTACTGGCCATCACAGAAGAAGAAGCCAAAATATGAAAGGAATCTAGGGGGATCTTACTGTCATTACCACATGATTACCACATGATGAATGGACATAAGACTAATCCCCTAGAAGGGATGATAATCAAATTCTTCCATCAAGGAAAGAATGATGAATTTGTAAAAAAATATTAAATGAGATCAATAAAGAGTTGTTTTTTTAAAGAGAATCCACATGGTTGGAAGTAAAATGCTCCTCTTATTTGGACACTATCTAAGACGGTAGGAAGCATCTGTCTGCGCCGAGTTGGCCAGGGCAGAGCGCCTCCTGGAGGGAGGTCGGAGTAAGCCTTTATCAACGCCATGCTATGGCCAGGATAAAGCACCAGACAAGCCCTTGGCCGCGCCTTTGGTCAGATCAAAACACGTCCTGAATAGAGGACGGAGTAAGCCTTTATCTGTGTCACGCTATGGCCAGGATAAAGCACCGAACAAGCCCATGTCCGCGCCACGCTACGGCCAGGACAGGGCGCCTCCTGGAGGGAGATCGAAGTAAGTCTTTATTTGCATCACGCTATGACCAGGTTAAAGCACCGAACAAGCCCTTGGTCGTGCCTCTGGCCAGGTCAATGCACCTCCTGGAAGGAGGTTGGGTAAGTCCTTAGTTCAAGCCTCTAAGAATGAGCTAACCAAGAGCACCAGACAACAAAGGACTAAGATGTCCAAGCCCAAGAAGGGACTCATCAAACAATGGACTAAGATGTCCAAATCTAAGAAACGACATATCTCTAAAGGACTAAGATGTCCGAGCCTGAGAAACAGCATATCTTCAATGGACTAAGACGTCCAGGCCCAAGCAGTGGCATATCATATTATGGACTAAGACGTTCAAACTCAAGAGGCAACCGATCAAATTACAACTACATACAAAACCCAAAGGGTTCATACATGTCGAAAAAGACAGAATCAAAGGAGTAGAACAGAACTTTACTTTAATACCTGAATATGGGTTTCAGGACTTTCATTTCTGAACTTCATTTACTAATACCTGAATCTGAGTCTCGGGTCTTTATCAATCACTTACTGCCTTTATCATACTCGAATCTGGGTTCCAAGACTATTACTTATTAATGCCCTAATCTGGACTTGAGATTTTATCATGGATTTTTGATTATCCACTATTAATGCCTGAATCTAGATCAAAGACTTTTCTCAAGAAGATCGTCATTATGAGTTTCCGTTAATACCCGAATCTGGGCCTTGGACTTCTAAGTTTTCAAATCTCATTAACACCCGAGTATGGGTCATTGGATTTCTATTACAAATATATTTAAATAATGATTTCTGGATCTTTTTCATATTTAGCTCTTTATTAACTATCTCCAGAGGATGACTTTTTAATATTTATACCCCTGCTTCGGGACAGGATTTTCCACCAACAAACTTTGGATATTTCAGCAATGTGGTTAAAATTTCTCATCGTAACGCAAGATGGGATTTAGATATTTGATCAAATATAAACTACTTATCATATGATTAACATGATTTATTAATCTTCACAAATGATATGCATAGATTTAAACACAAATTTCAAGCTAACGATAAAAATTGTTGTTTGCTTCATACTATTCAGGGAGATCAAAACGGCAAAGAAGAATGAAAGATTCAACAAACACAGAAGTTATGGTGTAAGCTATCAGACAAACGCTTCAGAAATAACATTATAGGAAAGGATCACAAATCAGGTGATATTTACAAAATTTACATGATTTATATGACTTACGAAATTTTTTACAAATATACAGGACAAGTATATGCATTTCATGAATATAAATCTATCATAAATCTTGAGCAGCTTTATTCAGATTTTCATCAATTGAAGGATCTACAATGTAACGGATTGCGATGCAGAGGACCTCTTTGAGTTTCTTTTCTTTATTCTTATCCTATCTACATCGTCAATTACATCAATATTAGTTTTCAAAACGCGATTAAATGCTTTATTTGCACCTCTTAAGGGTATTGTTTTCCCTTTCTAATTCAGCAACGCGCTTCAAAAGGAGATAATTCTCGCCTTCGAGTTTTTGGATTTTAGCAGCATATTCATTTATGCGCTATGAATATTTTGCTTTATGTTGCTCGTCAAAGTATTTCATCATTTCGAACTTAACTTTCCTACACCACTCGTCCACTGCCTTCTCATCTAATAAGCCTGGAGGAGGATTTGTTATAGTGGAAAATTTCTAAGCAACAAGGGAAGTTGATCTTGTAACTTTAGCAGTAGATGAAGTAGCATGGGAGACTGGTAAATCAATACTCGAGATATCGTCTCTCATAATAAATTCCAACGACTCACACTGAGCTTGGTTTTCCTTCAATTTCATCTCCAAATCACTCATCTGTTGAAGAAGTTCTGACATTTTATGATCAAAGTCGATTGAAGGATTCGACTTAACTTAACTCTTCAAAGCAGAAATCATTTCGTTCTTATTATTAACATCAGCCTCTAAATTGGCGATTTGATCCTTAAGATTTCTGACGATCGTTTTCTGAAGTAAGAACCTTTTGTGCCATTTTAAAGCTTCTGTATTGCCATAAAAGCGAGCGAGTAGGGTATCTTTAAGGAGTTTACTCTTTTCAAGTGTTGTTAACAGAGCTTATCTCTAAGACTAACAAAACGTGACGCTGAATCTAGTGAGAGAGAAGCTGCTGATAAGTGTAACTCCTATTTAAATAACAAGAAACGGAATGAAGTCAAAACCAGAATGATAAATCTTTTTATTGTTACGATAAAAGGTTACAACTTAAATGACAATGAAACTGAAAAAGTACAATTGGATATTTACTTTACATCTAAAGCTGAGAAACTGCATTTCTAACTTTATTTAATGAGTTAGCAGAAAGGATAACGGTCGAGTCAAAAGGAATATTGACTCCTTCTGGAGTAACAACCGGTGGATATTTACTGTAATCCCACTCTCCGTCGGTGGGACTATCGCGTCCACATATTAGTTTGGTGTGGAATGTCTGAATCTCTTCGAGTATTTTCTCCTTTTCTTCACCAAGGAAGTCAAAGCGGAGACGAGGGTGTTTCATGTAAAGTCTTTGTAAATCTCTAAGAAAACAATATCTTGCCAACTTTGAAGATTTTAAAATTGGTGCCTTTTCGAGGTAAAATCTTCTCAATTTAACGTATTGACTTAGGTAATCTCTAGAGACAAGGTTGCTTCAGGAACATTCTCTCTGTGATAATATAATAAAATGCAGCTAAGTGTAAAAAGCAAGACAAACAAATATTTATAAATTGATATATTATTACATGCTCACAATCATTCATTTGGTTCATGCAAAATTGACTTGGTAAACAACTCTGAAACAAATTTGTTCTTATAATACTTGAGTTTTTCAAAAGGTAGATCTTGGGGAATGGATCTGACTCGTGGTAAGTTCCAACAAGCGTCGAGGTGCGGGTCAGATCCGAATTCGTCCAAGTATCTTTTGTGTAAACTCCTAAGTAAACCCCCACTAAAATCACATAAATATGAGAAATCAACAGTCGGGTGTCTACAATAGGCCATGTATAAAAAATTAACTAAAACGTCTCTCTCCTCGATCAACGTCTAAAAGAGGGTGATTAATTCTCGATTTTCTTTAAGAAGACCATCATAACGGAAGCGCGCTCTCCTTAAACGTGGGACGGCTTCTTGATGCTTAAAGAAGGCTAACATAGCCGCACTTCTATTGAGTCTATGGTATTTATCAGAAAGAATGTTGTGCTCCTTCAATTGCCTGTCTAACTCCCTATATAACATATTTATCTGTGCATGTTTCCTTTCAAGTTTGGTATTATAGGGGTGAACAGTTTTCTTCCTTATCTAAAATAGATGATTTACATTATTATCTTCGAAGAAAAAGATGTTTAAACATAGAATCGCATACCTGTGATATCGGGACTGATGTTTGAGAAACTTGTCCCTTTTCTTTCGGCTCCTCGGCGTTAACAAAAGCAGGTCCTTCTTGAGGAGCAGAGGATGCGGCAGGTTCAGGCGGGACTGCTTTGTGAGGAGATGGATCATTTTCAGAAGCTCTTGTATTATCGTCCCTGTCTTTGTCAGAAGCTTCAGTATGGTCACCCCCGCTTCCACCTGATCCTTGCCCGCCGTAGGTGTTATCATCATCATCATTATCATCATCATTGTCATCATTATCGTTGTCCCCCTCATCTTTGACAACGTCATTTTTGTCGCCTTCATCTTTTGAGTCAGATTCGATCTCGAAGGAAGGGACCTCAAAAGAGAATCTTGGAGGCGTCAATCTCCTCCTTTTCAGCGGCTTCAATTTCTTGCTTCATCAAATTGATCTTACCCATAACTCTATCAACAATGGCAGAGTCAAGCGAAGGAAAGCTTAGCTCAAGGCATTTGTCGATGTTGTCAACGAAAGCGAGCATCGGAGCTTCTTTGAAGGAGTTCATCATGATCTCATCAAGTGTAGTATTAAGAAATTGTGACACTCGTCGTTTCGCATCAGAGATTGTATCGACTGCCAGTTTCAGAAAAGCTTTGTTCTTCTCCAACTTCTCTTTCAAAATGGCATTCTTTGTCGCCATTCGGGTCTTCGCCTCGTCGGATTTTTTATAGTTATTTGCATCGCCAAGTTTTCGTCGGCAAGAAGTTGGCAAGCTTTTCTTTCTTCTAAGATAGTGGATTTCGACCGGGCAAGATAAAGCTCTCAATCGCTCCAGTTCAGATGTAGCTTCATCTTTTTCAGTAGACAAGGAAGAAACTTGGTTTTTAAAGCAGAAATTTCCTCCTGAAACTTGGAGGATTCGGCAGAGGATTTAGATGTCTGCTCATGCAAAGATAACCAACTCTTGAAAATCTGAAAGGAAAAGTACAGCATAAGTCGAAAACTTTAAAAAAACAGTAACAGTAAAGTTAAGCGAAGAAAAACTTACCAAGAGTTGTTCTATCAGAGAACGATAGTGACCCACCAAGTCAAAAACGGAGGAAGGCGGGTGGAATTGACTGCAGTAGGAGTCTTCTTGGATTTATCCTAAGAAGCTTCAACAATCGGAGTCTCCGAAGTTTTGTCAGGAGATAAAGATTCCTCCTCCTCGGAATCAGGAACATCGATTACTTTAGCTATTTTCAGAGGCGGTTCCGCCTCAGTCGATTTCTCCAACTTTCTCTCGACCGCCATCTTTGTTCTAGCAAGAGATTGAGCAAAGGATGGCGCACGGGAAGTCGTAGGAAGAAGGAGCCAGACCACCAGCAGGTTTTTCAACCTGAGAAGCAGTTGAAGAAAGTTCAAACAGATTATAAGTTAGCAGAATTATTTGGAAAGCAACACAGAAATAGAAAACAAATCCCATGTCTATAACTTACCAGAATGGTTGGAGCAAATAGGTGACATAAGAGAGAAATTTGCAGAATCTCCTAGGGAAAGGAGACGTTTGCTTTTTGACGTATGTTGGATTAGAGGTGGTTCCTCCGACCAGAAGGGAGGAGAGAGTGCTTCCTCAAATTCGAAGGGTTCAACAGCTTCCACCGACTTTCGATCCTACCAGAAGCTACAATTAAAGACTTCACCGTTCTCTTATCTGCCTCATTCAATTCTTTAGCGGGAGCACCTGACATAAGACAATAATCAGAAAAGAAAAATAACTAGATGGAAAGAAAATAACGAAATCCGAGCTTACGATGAGTAGAGAAAGTCCCGCTGATATTTGAGAAGCATCTGACGAAGAAGAACTGGTCCTCCCAGTCTAAACTTGTTAACTCCATCAGATATCAGTTTCTTCGGAGGGTTCGCTCTGAAGATTTGGTGGTTAAGATCGCTGAGCTTGACTAGTTGGTCGAGGTGGTTTAACACTTCAGCATTCGGAGAAGGGATGCTAGATTCTAGAGCCATCAACTTCAAAGATAGGAGATAGGTGTATACATTCACAGACAGCTGGATTGGAGCGATTCCGAGATAGGACAGAAACCTAGATAAGAAGTCCGGGAATGGAAGAAACTCTATATGCCATACGTGTATTGCGGTATATGCAAAGAACTCTCCAGGAGGGCTGCTGATGGTGTTAGTTTCTGTAGGTGGAATGACTTCCACTCCGGTGATTCCATAGTCATTGAAAATGGCATCCACTTCATCTTGTGTAGATATCAAAGAACGCTTTGAAGTGGCTTCGACCTTCTTTGGAGAATTCATGGTTCTGCCAGGTGAAAACATTTCAGTTAGAATTGTCAGTCTATATAAAGCTAACATCTTTCAAGAATTAGTAAAAACCTACGCCGCCAATTTAAACATCAAACAAAATATGAAGCTTCAGGTTCTTGAAAGAATGTTAAAATCGAAAATGAGATATGTTGAGCTTTCGATAGAGTCGAAAGGAAAGAAAAAGTTCGACAATGTCAAAAGCTCAAATATAAATGTCTATCGATCTTTCGACGAGGTCGAAAGGGAGGCTAAAGTATATGTCCAATCGGCACCCTTCAACAATGCCGAAAGCTCAATAGGGGCTATGTTATTAGAAAGGAATAGTCAAAACCAACTTTAAAAAAATTGAACAAAGTATACACTACTAGTATTCAATAAACAAGATAACAATACCCTTCGACGCTGTCGAAACCCATGACTTAAGTTTTTCTAGGGGAATATGAATGTTGTCGAAACCGTACCCATTGAGTCGAAAGGTCCTAAGTTAGAATCATATAAACTTTGAACGTTTCGACAAATATTGGAGAAATGTGATTATAGAAGGTTTCGACTCATTGTTACAGAAGGTTTCAATAGGGTCGAAAGGGCATCATGGTTTCGAAAGCATGCCAAAAACAAAGTTTCGATCAATACAACAAGTTTCGACTAAGTCGAAACGTTTGGCTTGATTCATGAATCTTATAAACTGTGCTTTCTTCAATCCAGTTTATAAAATACATCTTTCTCTAACTTAAACAAATCTAAAGTAAGTTTACATGATTGGTTGCGAAACCCACGAGGCGAAACCCATGCTTTCGAAGATGTAGGTTACGATGCATAACCAACATCCTCGAAAGGTGTTAAAGTCGAAAGCAGAAAATTGCTTTCGATGAGGTCGGTTTCGAATGAACTAAAACATTTCGACGAGGTCGATCAAGTTAGCGCTACATTACCTTTCGACCTCATCGAAGAGGCTAAGAAAGCAAAATAAAAGTCGCCACCTTAATCCCTTTCGAAGGGGTAGAAAGGTAAATTCGTGGCGTCAATTTTTAATTCGTACAATTCAAATCTTCCAGGCGAAGAAAACAGGAAATCATGTCTTCCCCAAACCCGATGTCTACCCAGGAATTCAAAAAATTAATAAACAAATGAATTAAAACGCAAATCAACTATTTAAAAATCACTGAGATAAAAATTCAAATCTTCTAAAAAGGCAATAAAAACGAAAATTAGCAAAAAGGAGAACAGCTAATCGAACAATGAAATCGAATTATAGAGTACTTCCAGTTAAGTTAAAACACGAACAATTTTCTGTAAATCAAATTGAAAATAGATATCCCGATTGTCAGAATTGAAAAATTAAAATCCACCGTGAAATATATTAAAAAAAAGAAATCTCAGAAGCGAAATAAATAACACTTACTTTGATCTGGATTTTTGATGAAGAAAAATGAGAATTATCTAGAGGTTTTAAGCTTTTGATTTTTCTCAAAGATAATCTCTTTTGTAGGTAAGTGAAAGGGATGAAGAAGAAGATGTCATTTATAAGAAAAGTCGACAACAGCGGCAGGCCGTTCAATCAGATATAAATGAACGGTCCAGATTTACGCGGGAATACCAGAAGGCGGAAAAATCTGGGTTTCGACATGATTGCCTTGAAAAGTCAAAGAGCATCCCTCCGCAGGGGGTGGGAGCAAATGTTACTACTAAAATTCCTTTCGACCTAATCGAAACCAGTTTGAGCAGAAGAACAAGCGAAAAAGGCTCCAAACCTTTCGAAGGGGTTGAAAGAATGCTACGGCACAAGCCCAAAAGCTTTAGAGCCATTCGAAAAGGTCGAAAGGATGCTACAGTCAAGGTCTAGAACATTCTCAACCTTTCGAAGGGGTCGAAAGCATCCTTCCGCTTCAATGACCACCTTTCAAAGCAGACGATTCCATGTGCATAAAGACCTTTCGAAGACAAGGAATGGTAACCCATCGTATACACGCCAAACCTTTCGAAACCAAAGGTTTCGCCCACACTCAAATCACTCAGAAGCATGCATTACCTAGAGCAACCCTTTTGAAAGCCAAACCAACCCTTTTGAAAAGCCAAACCAAGCCTTTTGAACCAGTCGGAGCCATTATTATCCAGGGAGGTTTCGCATCAAGTCACAGGCAGAAGTTCAGAAGCGACTAACAGAGTCGAAACCACCAATGTTGCAACACCTTCGAAACCACTAGTTAAAGCCTATCGACAGAGTCGAAAGCTGCTACAAAGCAACATAGAGAAGAACCAATCAACCGTCCCTTTCGACAAAGGCAGAAGCAAACTAAAGATAATACAGCAGCCACATTTCGACCATGTCGAAAGCATTGGGGTCAAAAGGTGCTGACCCGCATCTATAAATAAGACCCAAGAGGTCTGGTTTAGGGGATCCGAACTCAGTCATTCTAA
Source organism: Allium fistulosum (assembly GCA_030737815.1). NCBI lineage: Eukaryota > Viridiplantae > Streptophyta > Magnoliopsida > Asparagales > Amaryllidaceae > Allium > Allium fistulosum. The sequence continues at coordinate 1,056,371,150 of CM060904.1, read as the reverse complement.
ATTTGTACTTTCTTAATCCAAAAAGCTGTAAAACTCTAATTTGTAAATTGATTTGGGGAAATTGAGCAATAAAGGCTTCTTGGTGCTGAAAAAGGGGAAGATCTTTGCATTTTTGATTACTTAGTTGTTTAAAAGCATTATTATCAGAATTCATTGTGTATTTCCAGGTGTCGACCACGACAAAAGGTTCTTCCGACCTGATCAAGATCATTATATATCCAAGTAACTAGTGATAGACTCCAGGCCACCTTCTGTAAGACTTCTACTTTCGACAAGGTCGAAACCTTATCCCAATCTACTCTAACCCTTGGGTCCCAATCCAAACCCAAGACACATAAGGCTACAACCTTCGACAGGGTCGAAACCTCAATTTCAACTAGATTTACTTCATATCACAGTCCCAAGCCTACCCACTAAACATCTTACCTTTGACAGGGTCGAAACCCACCAAACTCAACCTAGATCCCGAATTTTTAGAGATTCCCATCTGTGTTCTGCAACTGTTTTGAAAGGAAGGCTTTCGAAAGGAAAACCAAACTATTTCAACAAGATCGAAAGGCTGATAGGAAAGGAAAATAATCGTTTCGACTGGGTCGAAAGGTTGACCCGAGAAAGCTCTCACTACTGCAACATGTTCGAATGGGTAGTCAAGGAGAAAACACACTTCCTATTCTCTTCAATTTAACTAAAGGAAACCAAAAAGGATAAACCTTCATCTTTAACTCAACTTCGGGGTGTTGACAAGATTTCTTGTTAACACGCTTCACTAACATTTGCATCTTGAGTTTCAAAAAGGCTCACTAGGTGCGCCTTGCACTTTTTTGCACCTTTTTGGGCCTAGGCATGCGCCTTGACTACACTGATAATACTTGGATATTCATGTAAAATGTTGAGTTATAGACATTTAGAAGCAAACAAATGATTAAATTTGGTTTAAACGATGCTAATTACGTTCTTTTTTCCCATTGTTGTCTTTTATTAAGTGGCATGATAAAATATATGATTAAACACTATTATAGTATAAATGTATAATATATATATATTGTACGAGGCTGAGCACAAAGCTGGGAGCTAAGATTGGCTTTAGAGTTTAAGCAGAGTTCAGGCATAGCCTGGACGAAAATAGTGTGACATATATTTATTTTGCGCAAACAATATCCGCGTTAAATAATTACAAAAAAACTAACTATTTATTAAACTATATTAATGTTAATTAGATGATCACTACATATTAGTTTATCATAAGTGACACACACATATATATGTATGTATATGTGTGTGTGCGTCTATATATATACACATGTAAATGTTTTATCAGTCAAGTACTTTTTAATTATAAAAGCAACAAAATATATATTAGTAAAGTTTGTATTATGGCAATAACTGAACATTTGTAAGCCAAATAATCTTAAAGAACTCAAGTACAATATTAATGAAAAAATACAAATTTTAACTTATAATTAATTATTTTTTGTTTGTAAGAAATCATTTTCAAATAATATAAAAGGCTGACATGATTAAAATATAAAAAATTAAGAAATCGGTGAAGCCAAATTTTAAAGAAGAGAGAAATTATATGGTAACTTTTATTCTCAAATCAATATAAAGAAGAACCGTTAACATTTACTAATTGTTCATATATTTGAAAAAAGATATAGAAAAATTATTCAAGCATTGAAATTATTGAAATACAAAGATTTATAATAAATAAAGTAACCATATGATTTTATTCTAAATGTATTAAATTTAGCAAGTAAAAAGTAAAGTTGTACTAAAAACGCCTATTTTCTGGCGCCCTAAGGAAAACTCAGTGTTCAAATGGTGCTTCAGACAACGGTGCTTCAGATAACGTAATAAAACACGATTATAAAAAGACGGGGTGTTAAAATTGTAAAAAAGCACCCAATCGGGGCTCAGCAGCGCCTCGGCGGCCCCCTTGACAACATAGATATACATATATATTTTTAGACAAACGGTAATTTACCATGATCAATGTAGCATTTACTAATTTGTTGGTATAACAGCCTTCGGTATACCAACAAATCGGTAACGTTAAACAATTATGGTTTATCAGTAAAAACGATACGGCAACGATATCCGCAAAGTGGTAACGTTAACATTTACCATAATAGCCATAAATCAACTGCAGTTTAAGATGGTGAGCATGGAACTGTTATTTAACTGAAGATATTCCTAAATATATTTCTAATGATATATCAAATGGCATTATTAAAAATATTTGTTTATAACATATATCAGATGATATTGCCAATTACATTCCACACGATATTTTCGGTTATATTGTAATGATAATCAAAATGATGTTATCCGAAGTAACAATGATTTTAATAAAGATTTTTCTGAAACTAGCAATGCATAAGTTTAAATTAGCTATATTAGTTTTTATTTAAAGTTCCTAAACAAGACTTCCTTGAGTTCTGTATTACCATATTGAGAAAAAATATGGATCTTTATAATTCTTGCTATTTTCGTAAATAAAGATATGCATTATTATGGGCAAAAGTAATGAAAATGAAATTATACGTCCTTTTTAGTCGTGAAACTGCTTTTGACTACCATTACATTTTGGCAATTATATCATGAATGGGTTGTTTAGCAGCACACGTGCACACGTTGTTGTCCACTCCAAAATTTTGTAACGAACAAGATATTATACAGATTACAGTTTTTGCACACGTTCATCGGATGTGCATTTACTACTGGTCTATTTTAAGAGAAAAGTTAATGGATGCTGCCATGATTAGGAACAAAAAGAAAAAATGGAATTAAAAAATCAAAAACCTGCAAAAGTTATTCCTATAGAAAAAAGACAAATAAATGATAATAAGAAAATGTCATGCACACAGATAAATAATAATAATTTAAGACTATAAACATCTAGTGATTTGAGGCATATCTCACAATTTTCCGTAACATACCTTCATGGTACATATGAGGTGAGATAGCATGTGATGCCTTGGGCCCATCTCTGTTCCATTGCCACTGTCCCCCTGCTTTTGAGGACATGTATTGGCTTTCTTCATCTGCTCTTCCTGGATAATGGCCTATTCCTGCATTCTGTGGTGGTCTCTGTGCTTGAGCATGCTGCATTTGAGCAGCAATCATTTGATTCATCCCAGAATCAGAATAATGATCTTGTCTACTCATTTTTCACAAAATATAACTGCCTTCTGCAATCAGAATCTGTTACGATTACATAATTAACAAAGGTATAGAGAGCTAAAGCTAGCATAATACATATAGTCTGAAACTGAGAGAAAGAACAAAATAAATGAAACATGGTTGTTCTAAAATAAAAAAGAGCTTCAGAAGAAATTGGGTGGTTCATTATCTGCTTGCTATAAAAGTTAATTCTCAAATGTCACAAGCGATTTCAGACAATGAGCAAATTATTGATGTAGATTTCTTGGGAAGTAGAAAATGGTAACCTTATTCTTCATTAAGGAAAAAAGGGTTATGTGCCTTACATAAGCAAGAAACAAGTTGTTACCATACTATGGGCATTTGTGCAGCATATGAATTATGATTTAAAAGAAAGATGATGTTAGCCTAAGGGAAAACAAATAACTATCACGAACAAAAAGTACAAATGCAAGTGCTTTCTTATTGGAGCTTAACTTTACAGCTTAGTACAAATCAAGAAATTATGCCTAAAGAGATCAACTTTCTACTTCAATCACTTAACAGTCGAAGAAAAAATAATATCCACGCTCGATGGATTTGTGTCGTGCGCACACGGGCATGTCGATGCTGTTTGCTGTGTGGTAGATGCTCAATCCAATTGGAATGGTACACTCGATAAAGAACTAATTAAAATTTACGTACTCCTATTTCTGTTATATGTTGTTTTTCGACTTTCTATGCATGCACAGATGCGCTAATTTGAAATATATTTATTCATGGACTAAAGTTGAACTTCTTTCATTATAAATACAAGGTTATAATTGAACTTCATCAAAGAAACTTAGTACTCAAATACAGTGATTGCAAAAATCGCGAGATCGTAAGTTCCAAAGCGCGATTTGGTAGGAATCGCAGCCTTCCCGATCCAAGAGTTAAATTGGATCGCAACCCGTGTAAAATGTGCGATTTTATTTCAGCACGAAAATATTGGAGTCCAATACTGGATCGCGATTTCAATTTAAACATCGAATTGAAACAAAATCAAAAGAGATTTAGTTCGGCATCGCGATCTCGATTCAGCGAAAAAGAAAAAAGAAAACGGAGGAATAAGAAGAAGCAGCAGCAGCAAACCTGAATTTTTTAGAAACCCTAAGCTTCAGGGAGGAAGATGATTGACAGAATGTGTTAACATTGGGTCGGTCTTATCTCCGCACACCAAATTATCTGCCTAAGCCCATTTGTCCTTCCATCCATCCAAACACTCCGCGGAGCTCTTACCTCGCTCTTACCTCACGATTAATTTTTATTTCCTATTCTCGTACACGCACTAAAGTTTTTCTTTTTTCAATAAAAAATCAAAACCGCATTTAAGAATCACTTCGTTGATTCATAGGCAGTTGGTACTGATTTCAAACGCAAAAGCTTCTCAAACTCTGTTCTTTTCGTTATCCAATTTTTTTCATCAATTGTTAAATATTCAAATCGACGGTTGTTTTCAGTAAATTTACCACAGTCTTGAAATTGACTTAGTTTAGAGAAACTAGACTATAAAATGATGAAGAAATGAGTCAGATGCTAAAGATGTCAAAAATGAAGAAATTAAAGATTTGGTCAAGTTTCCAAAATACAGAACAGGTTGCACCGACATAATTGATACCGACGTGATTTGGGAACTATCAAGAATAATATAAGGAAGAAGCACACAAAATTTGATTAAGTTTTGGACAACAAAAACATGTCGGTAACGATGTGATTTGGTCGGTACCGAGATAATTTTGGATCTTGTTTTGGTTACTCTTGGAGGCTTGGGACTCAAGCTACGAAGAAAAATTAAAGTTTTGACACACACAAACATGTCAGTACCGACATGTTTGATTTCCTTGAAAAACGTGTGCGGCAATCTATTCTTCATGCTAAAAGTTCGGATCTGAAAGAAATGACTGGTTCAAACCGGGAATGGCGAAATTTGTGTTGAATCTCGCCTATAAATAGCAATCTATCTTCAACTAGAAAGATAATCAATCTTCTTCATCTTCTATTTCATAAGACTTTGAGAAAACGGAGATACATTAGATTGTAACTTGGGTTTGATTATAAATTGTGTGTTCTAGAGAAAATTCATAAATAAAACCGATTGAGTGGACGTAAACCGAAGATTTTGCCAAATCACTAAAAAATCTTATGTCCCTTCTTCATTCTCTTTCGATTTCTTCATTTTAATATTTGTTTAATTCATTTTTTATTGATATTAGGGCCTTGTACCAGTTTTTTGAGCAATATTTTTTGTGCTTCCACTAAGATGAATTTAGATCTTGTATTAGAAAAGATGAAGAGACATACTATAAGAGTCATTGTTGGACCAAGTCAACTCGAGCATGGGGCAGGCAGAAGGTGTCCGCTAGTTCAAATCCACATTTTATCTATATGACTAGAGAGGAGGTGGATGGGATGATGACAAGTTTGCAAGAGAGATTGATAGCTCAATAAGAAAAGATGATGAATGGATTCTTCCGAAGAATAGAATAATAAAGTGCGGCTAAATCAAAATCAGAGGTTAGAAGGTGGAGTAGATGGACAAGAAAATAAAGCAGAACAAGTTGGAACCATCCTCCAGCACGTCAACAATTCGGTACTGAGAGGTCCAGACCAGTCGGTAACGACATGTTTGGACATAGGAGCATGGTCGATCTGAATGTCAAGCATTGAAGGGCGCGTCAAATGGATGATGTCGAGCTTTGAAATCAAGATCGGAATGCAAACTTGCACCCACAAGGTTTTGAACCGGAAATTCCCTATAGGAACGGAGGCATGAAGAAGATTTGAATCAAAGGCATGCGAAGAGAATTCAACTGAATCCAAATTATCGCTTAGCTAAGATGGTAAGACATGTACTTCTAGGTGAAGCTATGGATCGAAGTTTGGAGGATGTGAACGAAAACAATTTCACCTCAAACATCAAATATGCTAGGAATCCACCTGATTTCAAGTTACCTACTTTGTAGCCGTATGATGGAAAGATGGAGCCAACTGTTCACTTAATGATATACATCCAAAGAATGAGAGTGTTAGCAGCTTCGGAGGAGGTGATGGGATGATGCTCTCATTGTACTTGACTGATTTAGCTGCCATGTAGTTTTTCCAACTGGATAATTGGTCCATAATCATTACATGGGCTGTAACACCTCTAATTTTTTATTAACATTATTCAGGAGATTTAATTCGATAAATTAAATAGAATAATATGATGTGTAATAAAATAAGGAGGATGAGATTTGATAAATAATAAGATCGAGCCTTAACTAATTAATTGTTAAGGTTGTTTTAGAACTTAAAACATAAGGATATATGAGAGGGGCAAAATAGGAATGAATCTATCTTTCACCCTTTAAACCCACCCTCTCTTCTATCATTTTCACTTTTACTCACACAAAAACAATTAAGGTAAAATGCAAGGAGGCCAGCCATTAATCAAATTTAGAAGTGGAATACTAAGGACAAATCAAATGGGAAAAGCTAAGAAAACCATTTTCTATCAAATCTCAACTCCATTATCCAATCTAAGGTCAATAATGATTATCCATCTTAAGTTTTCTATTTTTGTTTCAGTTTTATGATTAAACCTGAATTCTTTGATGTTATTATGTCATGTTTTGAATGTTTGAATGATTATATGCTTACTGATGAATTATTGGATTTATTTATGAAACTGGTTAATAGGTTTAAGTATGAAAACCAATCATTTGATATCCAAATGACTTGAAATTTTGATATGATGTTACAAACATTATTTTAGAAGTGTGCTTTTAATTTCATAATTTTCCAAGTAAGTATGAATATTTCGTTAATTTTCTAAGTGAGGAAATTGATTTATTTTGGATTTAATTATTAAAAATAATTAAATAATGTTTTTGCCTCGAAATGTATATATGTTAAAGAATATGATAAATATGATTTATTATGATTTTTGGAGATTTTTCCCAAGTGTTTACGAATTATTATGAATTTCTTAGGCTAGAAAAGCTCAGTAATTATATTAAAATATTAATATAAATTATATGGGTTGCAAATTATTTGAGAATGAGAAACCAGAATTATAGCAGTTTTCTTAAAAGAATTTGGTAAAGAAAGTTATTATCCAATAAGAATTTGATAAATAATTGGAGTTGGAGAAAAGATATTGCTTTTTAAAGAATTAAAAACATGTTTTATGTTAATTGCGTATTGTCGTGCGCTATTAATCAATGTCGTAGCCTATCAATGCCACATGTCGTCTCTAACCAGTAGGGAAGCATATAATAGCAACTTTGTTAGTATGCAATGATTCCACTAAGGTTGGGACTTCAATGTCGACATTGATGTCTGCCACGTTGATGATGTCGCTGGTGTTCTATGCCGCTAGTCTTCTATACTGCATATGTTATATGCCGCGTGTTTTAATGCTACATATCAATGACGCATATTTTCTATATTGACATCAACTCCATAAGGCAATAATGCCACCAGTTTTCAATATCAACTCCGTATGATTTCAATGCCGCTATTTTCTCATGCCGCAGTGTTTGATCATAATGCCGCTATAGGCTATTTCCAACATATATTATAAAGAAGCAATGATGCCGCTATTTTCTTATGCCGCCTTGTTTTAGCTATGTCGCCGTTATAGGCTATTTTCGACATTGGTTTTATATGGCAATGATGCCGCCTAACTTAATATCGACATTCCCATATTTCTAAGTTTGCAATTTTTATACTATGCAGCGCATAACTATGTCGCATGTATTCGGCGATCTATATGTATTTATGATATGCGCCATAAATGGTTTTGGCCTTATGGCCTTGTGTTCTATAAAGCAGATACTTTAACATAGTTTCGATACAGAGGGGTGCGATAATCATATAGGCAATATTAATACCGCACTTTATCAATTCAATGGTTTTATTATATGTGGTTTCATAGTCTATAGTTTTGAGGTATGACAACCTTTAAGTGACTTCGAAATTCATAAATGTTATTTTATGAAAGCATATATATCTTGGCATAATATTTTGGATAAAGTAAGAGGACTATATTTTCCTTGTTTTAAATACGAAGTAAAGGGGTTAATCATATATGATGATAAATGTTTTCAAGGAATAAATTATCGTTTAGCCAAGTTTTTATCTGAAATTACCAAAGAGGGTTATTACTTAAGATTAAGTAATTATAAGATGTTAATTGATTGAACATATTTGAATGATGGATGCTATATGTTCTTATTTTATTTGATTGGTTATTTTGCATGATTATTATTGTCATACTCACATCATGACCCATAACTGTATTTTGGGACATAAAAAGGGCAGAATAACCAGCTAGGTTGACCCATTGGTGAGTATAATTGGATTTAACATCCTGAGTGAGTAGAATTGCATCCAGGAGATCGGATAGATCAAAAGAGTTAAGATGCCCAGAACTGATCCAAAGATTACGATATGAGGTATGGTATTGGAATGATCCAATAGGTTCATAATGATACCATAAATACTATGGCTTGAGTAGTGTTATTGGAGGATATCCAATAGGTTCCTAGTGATTCCATGAAAACTATGATTGGAAATTGTTGTTAGAGAGTTCCAATAGGTTCACGGTGATTCCATGAAAACTATGGTCGGAAATTGAATAGGTTCACAGTGATCCCATGAAAACTATGATTGGAAATTATTATGGGTAGAAACCAATAGGTTCTTAGTGATCCCACGAAAATTATGATTCCAGACAGGTAATGCTTAATAGCTTTGAAAGATTATTAGTCAACCCCTGAAAACTAATAGGTTCATAGCGACCCTAGGAAAATATGGATTGAGACAGATAGTCAGTTTTGTAAAAAGGTGAACTTAGGGTAGATATAACCTTATGTTAATGGAAGAGTCAGACTTACCCTGTAACAACCCGGGGTTTTGCATCAATTAATTGTCGTCATTAAATGATTAATGGCGATAGCTGATTGTTATTGGGATTTGACCGGGTTTAAATTCTTTTGATAAATTGTTAAGGGATTATATGGGCTTGAAAAATCTGGTCCACGTTTTCATTTGTTTTGAAACCATGATAGTATCCAATACCCGACCCCTCCATTTCATTTTCGAAAACTCTAAAACAACGAAAGAAAGAAAATAAATGGCGGCTCGTTCGTTTCCTCTTCGTTCAAATTAGGGCTTCGAACAAATTGAGGTGGTCAATTCCAGTAGCTCGATCAATGATGCTTTCTCTCTACTTGCGGCTGCTTAAATTCGTCGATAAGGTGAGTGATTTTAAATTACTCACATCTAGTTCGAATCTCGTTGATTTCCGTCTTGTTCTAATTTTGTTTACTTGGATTATTGAATATGCTGACTTGGTTGATTTCCTTGCTTGTCAAGGTTTTGATTTCTGGCATTTTGGTTCCGTGAATTTTCTGATGACTACGGCCGAACTTGTTTCAACTATTAAATGCTTTGAAATTTCCTTTATTTTTGTTCGAAACTACTATTAGACTTTATTGGTATCAATTGGTTGTTGACTTTGATTATGGGGTTTGTTTCGGCCTTGAACATTCTGTTGGTTGCCAGGTTGAACTGTAGGTGACTTTTACTTTGAACTGCAGTTGTTGAATTCAAATATTTTGTTTTGAAAAAGTAATATGTTTTATTTGTTACATATGCTTTTTTGAGTACATGTTGGTTTTGTTACATCGGGGCTGCTTCATGATATCTTCATGTTGTCGCCAGACTTGTTTATGTGCAATTCACCACTAATGCACTGATTTCGTACATTTTATTTTTGAGTATAATCTCTGCATTTTTATTCATTATATAGCCTGGTTTTCATGTACATTGATGCCACTTCTGATGCCTCTAAATCTGTTTGCAACTGCTGGAACCGTTGTTGTCTTCACTTGCATACATGTTCTTCACGTAGTATGTTTTGGGTTGTAGCCGCAACTCTGTCCACTGTTAGCTTGATTCTTGTTTGCTGCCTTGTTGTCATTGTGTACATGAAGGTGGGAATTTAAAACTTGGTCTTGGATAATGTTGCATGTAGCCACCTCTGTTTCATTTGAACAGGTATTTGGCTGCAGCCCATTGTACGTGTGATTTTCTGATTGCTTGAGTTTTTGCTGAATTGAGTTTCATTGTAACATTCGCTTTGAAACATTGTTGTTTCACTATTTCTTTACCAGTGCGTGTTCACTGATTTGACCCGGATCATAAGTGCCGTGCACAATTCTGTGTTGCCATACCCCTGGTACACTCACTCATTTGAGTTTGTACTTTGTCAGTTGATGGCTTCAAGCCTGAACTACTTTGTTCTTGTTTTGGTATGCCACTGTTTTATGTACCTTGTCCATGTTGTGCTGTCCAGTTGAGTTCGGCACTTGAGTTGTCGTTGCTTGTCTGTTTAGTTTCTTGGCTAATCGCTTGTTTCAACTGCAGTTTCACTGTGCAGTTGTGTTGAGTCTGTGACTTGACTTTTGCATTTTGTTATAGTTTGATTTGGGTTGTAATTGCACCACTTTTTTCATGTTAAATGGAGTCACTGAAACATCACCAATTGCGATCATACATAAATATATGTAGGTTGTTGCACCATTGTTGTTTCACTGCTCCACTGGTTACCATTTACTTGAATTGTGTTTCACTATGCAGCCCTGTTCATTTGAAACCCTGTTGCATTTGGGTTGGTGGCTGCATTAAGTTGTTTCATGTGTGATCTTGTGGTCGCTGCAGTTTTTGGTTGCAGTTTGCCCTTATATTCATTGGTGACTGCAGTTTCGTATGTATGCAGTTTGCCCTTGTTGGTTTGCATCACATTGATGCAATTGGATTTGTTTTTTTTATTACACTTGAGTTGAATTCGGTATTTGGGTTTGACCTTGTATTTGATTGTGAATTTTCATTGTGCCTTCGGGTACACTTTGTTCATTTGCTGGTGTGATGACCCTGAAATCGGCCTTCGAAAATCGGCACATGTACGTCACTTGTACTCAAAATGCCGCAGATTCAAACGTCGAATCTGGTTCACCGGAGCTTATAACACAGTAAGTATAACAACACAGCGGAAGAAAAGAAATAGATGATATCATATACAACTCCAATGAATACAATATCCAGAATAATATACAACAATGATATCAATATGATACAACAATATCATAGATAAATAATGATACAGCGGAAAGCAGAAATGATAACTCCAAATGATCAGTCAGAGAGACTGATCCCAACCACACCAATGTCAAGCTCGAACCACAAAGAGAAGCAAGTGCAGTCCTAAACTCCAAGAACTGAACCAGCTCCAGATAATCTACTCAACCTGAATATCTGAGAAACCTAACTCTAGACTGCCCGTGTGGAAAAATTGTGGGCACCCAGAGTTTAGGAAGGGAACAATAAACTCCGAATCAGTTATGGGATTGGTGTGAGCAACAAAAACAGTTTATCTTTAAAACAACAACAGAGTATTTCAAACATTGAAATCCGCAATGTTTTTGGAAAATGAAACTACCATAAGACCTCCCACCACACACACAATGCAAACGCAGAATTGGAGGAGATTTCTTCTTATGATAGTCAAACATGCTTACTACGTAAACAAAACTCCTTTGATATTATTACTAGTGCATAGTGTGAAAATATTTCAAAAGTATAATATCAATCTTAGCCAGCATACAACATTTCATCGTATGCCTACTATAGCTACCATGTTCAATAACAGGTTACCGCCACATTCCATGGCAGGTTATACAACTAAAACCGTACAGGGTTCGTATTGTTTCTTTGGATTTCCAACAAATGATCAGGCAAAGGAACTTCCTTACCGAAATGGAAACGCCTCTGGAAAGACGCCCCGAGAACCTAACCGGATCTCTGCAAACACAAGGCCAACACTACCTCACGCTTTAACCAAGCTGTAACTAGGTAACTAACACACGAGTCATGTCATCCCCCGGTCGTCACCGACCTTTATCTGAGACGTCTCGATCATAAAGCAACAACCACAAAGTATAATAACTGTGCAGCATCAACATAGGTAAAATATCTGGGCTCCATACCATGATATCACCTTTTATCCAGAAGGAAATGACATACCCTAGGGGCGCTACCCCTACAAACCTTTGTCGCAACATTCCTGTTTCGACCATTACCGGGTTGTGAGGCTCGACGAAGTCTCGTCCACAAAGCTACGTTTTTTCACAAAGCCACGCTTTTTCATAAAGCCACGCTTTTTCACAAAGCCACTCTTTTTCACAAAGCCACGCTTTTTCACAAAGCCACGCTTTTTCACAAAGCCACGCTTTTTCACAAAGCCACGCTTTTTCACAAAGCCACGCTTTGATCAACAATTGATCAACAGCACTTCGTATGCCACATTACCAAATTGGGAATGTATCACTAGTAACCATCAACTACATAACCTCTGAGCTCGTACGTCTCAAAGAAGGGTGTTAAGCTAAGAGAATAAATTCTCCGCCACCAACAAAAATGTATTTGATAGAAACCAGCTTTACATCTCAAAGTGTAATGTCAGACACACATCCATACAAGTATGTTCCGGGTTCGAACAGAACCGAAGGCACTTCCGAAGAAGCCCTTGCAATCCGGGTATTCACAATCCCGATCGGATTTCCCATCACTTAGGAAATCTCTATACCGGCGCGACTCAGTGCAGAGACAATCGATAGGTCATCCTATCGTTATCGCAAATACCCGGTCTTCACCACCGGTCTTCAAATGCCATCCATATACGACGTATCATTATTCGGAATGGGTTATATGACACAAAGGTCCTTTCCTGGCTAAACCGAATAGTGAGAGCAATTAAAATCATATGGATACTGGGGTCTCAGTTAAATCACAGCTTAAAAACCAAAACTTTTCATTCGAATGGTAAAACAAATTACCATTTCCAATCTTTTAAACAAAAAGATTCATTTCAAAAACCTTCAATGGTTTAAACAATTTCCACACTTTTAATCTTTTAAACAAAAAGATTCAATTCACAAAGTTAACCCCATTCACAAAGATTCATTTATGGATTTCAAAACAATTTCCATTTCAATTGAATTAACTCGTTAAATCTTTAATCAAGATTTAACTTATAGCTTTCAAAACTCATTTCCAAAGATTCATTCATAGCCTTTCAAAACAATTCTATTTCAAGTTGGATTAACTCGTCCGGTCTTTGAAATCAAAGACTCATTTCATAGTTTTCAAAACATTTCAATTCTATTTCAAACTTGAAATTCTTTCAACACAAATTGGAAGTTCATTACTTTTGTGAAAGCTTTTAATATTTGAAAACAAATAGTTTCGTTTTAGAAAAATCCAGTTATCTTTACACGAGTTAAAACCCTTGAATTAAATTCAAATTCCCAAATCAATACCTTTAAAATGGTTTAACCCATATATAACTTATACAGCATCTTTAATCCCTAGTTTCAAATCATAGGATTCAATTTCAAACTTGAATTCAAATTTAAATCAAATTATTTAAATTTTCAAAACTCGATTAAGTTATTCAAAATAACTTTTATCTTTGAAACTCATTTCAAAAGCTTTTCACTTTAAACCCAATCCATTTCCAATATCAATTGAAATTAAAATTTCAATTTCAAAAGTATTAAATTTAAATTTATCTGTGACTTAATCAATTTCCACGTGAAATCCATATTTGTGTGTGTGGTGTAGTCCAGGGGTTTCACACACAATAGTGCAACATCATTCAATCATTACAGATCAGAATACAGAAATATAATTGATAAGCGATATGAACTATAACGCTTATCGTTCATTCACAGATCACAGATATATAAAGGTCACAGATAAATAAACTACAGTACAGATCACACACAATCGGAATATACCACATAACATCACAGATCAGGAAATATCAAAAATTCCATCATCCAATCAAATCCAAATATTCATAAGGAAGATCAGTTAGTTATCTGATAAATTCAAATCAGATTTATTTCTTATGAATTATTAATCCTGGTTAATTAACATTAATTAATTTCAAATCATTTGATTAATTGTCCTTTAATCATTTCATTGATCAATTTTAATCATTAAATTACCTTTAATTAAGTAGTTATCTTCAAGTAATTGATTACCTTTAATTACTTATATTAATTAATTATCCCTTAATTAATTATCCCTTAATTAATTTCATTGAGTAATTATCCATTAACTACTTTCATTAATTGATTTTCCCTTTATTGCTTACATTAAGTAATTAACCTTTAATTAATAAATTTTAAAATCTTAACTATTTATTTATCTATCCTTAATCATTGATTAATTAAACTAATTAATTATTCCTTAATTACTTTTATAACTTAATTAACTCAATTACTATAAGATAAACCATTATCTTTTATTAATTCCTTAACCATTATTAACATAAACTTTAAACATTTTGTCCTTTTACTCATCACTTAAATACATTTCTAAATTAAGTTAAGTAACATAAAACATACAACTCATAAATCAGTTATATAAAGACTATAAGTTAAGTAACATAAAACATACAACTCATAAATCAGTTATTAAAACATTCATTATATAAAGACTTGTTTTTATTTAAATTAAAAGGGACTTATATTTATGTTTAAGTTAAAACTGGAAAGTTAACGTTCACGTCCCCGAAGGTATACTCGAGAAAACTGCTGAATTCCCCGAGTCTTCCCTCGAGCCACTTCTTCTTCCTCAGATTTCCTCTTTCTTTTTTCTTTTTTTTTGTTAAAGTTTAAAACTGTCGTTCATTCCCACTCACTCGAACTCCACTTCAAGCAAATTCACATAAAACTCGAGAACAACCCGAGTCCTTCTCTTCTTCCCCCAGCCTTCACAAACCCAGATGCACGAATTTCACGCGTGCACGTGCACCACTGACCAGCAATGCTCCGGTCATCGTCGAGCACCCCAACACGTCGCCTACAACCCTAGCAACAACTCCGACCACCCAAATCATCGAGAACCCCCACATATAAAAATCAAGCAGTTCTATCGAACTAAAACCCAAATCCACATCTGAAAGAAACCCATCGCCTGAAATCACCTCGTATAGCCACCACCGACCACCAGTATCCACGCCGACCTACCCAGAGCGACGTCACGACTCCAGCCACGTCTTCCCCCATATGTGATTGAGACCGGTCACCTCACGGCGATGAACGAATCTCAATTACCACGTCTTCCCAGGCCAGACTTTAAACCCTAGTGCGACAAATTACGATCATCACGGTTAAAAAAAATCCAACAATATTTTTCCATCACTCTACCATACTCCAGCCTCCCCCGTGACAAAACTCGAATCTCCAATCGACGCCGTTCAACGGCAATACCCCAAAAACCCAAAACCGAGAAACTCACAAATTCTTGATCAAAACAATATTAAAAATTACAAGATTTTCACTAAAATTCATGATTCGTTTGGATAAATCAGACTATATAATTCAAAGATGAAATTGTTGTTGTTGATTTTTAACCAAAACTTGATTTTACTGTAATCCCAATATTTACAGTTTATTTATTAAATAATTTTACCTTAAACTGTTTTTAAAAACAAGATCATGTTATTATTCGCATTTTATCTTCAGAATCCAAGGCCTAATGTAGAGTATTTAAGAAGATAGGAATTAATCTGAAAATGTTGGGTCTGTAGCTAATAACAGAGCATTCATATTTGAAGCCTGTATTTTTTTTTCTAAATTTGCCAGATAATTTATAACCAACATACTTTAATTATTCTTGGATCTTAGTTTATATTTCAACACATGATTCATTCAAATATTAAAGGTTATAAGAGATTAGTTAAAGAAAACCCGAGTTTTCTTGGATAAATTCAAAAGCCTGTAAAACTGTGAACAGAAGCTTCATTTCCCTATTTTCCAGACATGTACAGAACTATGTATATATACTTGCTGATATATAGGTGTAGATATACACAAGCATTTATCATTTTCCAAGGCATCTTCATCACAGACATAGAAGGGCAAAGAAGTTGGTTTTAAAAATTTGAGTTTGCTCACCTGAATTCCAGAAAACAGAGCCTCTTTTTTGAAACAGAACTTTGAAGTTTTGCAAGTTGAAACCTTTTGAAAAACTGGCAGTTGAATCCTTTAATCTCTGATCTGTTTTGGTTTAAGTTGAACTGGAGTGTTGTTTTAGTTGAACTATTGTTTGAGTTTTAATGATATTTGCTTCAGTATTTTATTTTTCTTCTTTTGTTTTGGAATGGACGAAGCAAAATAAATGGAGGAGTTTGATAAATATGAGTTTACAGGTGATAAACTATTTTGTACAACACATGGTAGATATTATTTAGTTTGTACAAAATAAGATCAGAGATCTTTTTCTTTGGAGGCTGAAGTGATAACATTTCGTGCGTGCATTAATTGGCTTGTACCATTTTATTTTTCTTTCTTCTCAGCTGTACAAAATATTTGAAATGGTGGTGGCTTCCCTTAATGATGTTGTACAAACAAATATATATATATTTGCTTCCCTTCATTTCGGCTGATGGGTATAAGGTAGTGTACTAGAGATATCAATTAGGCTTGTACAAATCTATTTTTACTTTATTCCTTCTTTTACAAGCTAGTTCAAAGATGTTTATATCTTTTGTTTTCTTTTCGGCTGAGAAGATATTAGTAAGTACATATGCTTCCTCCCTTGTTTACATGAATCATTTCATTTGATCTTTTTTTATTTTATTTTGTTTTATTATCTTCTTGCATACACTTGTTTTTATTTCTATTCCTAACCTACATATGGAATGAGTTTGTTCTTAGACTTATATCTATTTCTAGTATAATTACTTACTTTTATTTCTTTGTTTTAAAGTTTAACTATCAAATATTTAATTCATATTAAATATAATTTTTATTTGGATTCGGGGAAACTCGCATCCATTTATCCATTAATTTAACAATTTTAATTCAAAAATCCAATTAATTATCAATTTAAATTTATATAAAATTCGGGGTCGTTACAGATGGCCACTGGGTGGAGACTGTACTCATGCCGTTGCAGTTCCATCTGGTTCGTTGTGATTTGAGTTGGTGCTAGTTGCTATTGATTCGCTGAGCTTTTGTGTAATTCATCACTATAGTGGCGAGGCAGTACACGCGTGCGTATACTGCAGCCACACAGTATTGTCATTTTGAAATGATATTTCAATTGTTTGAAGTGTATTTGATTTGGCTTGATTTGACCATTTTGTTGTTGTCTAATTATCTATTTGATAATTAGATTATGAGTTTCTAATTATTTATTTAATAATTAGATTTTGTTGTTAATTGCCGTTTAGGCAATCCTGTTGTTTTTCTAAAAAAATCTTCTTTGATAATTTGAGTTTGCTGATTTGTTGTTTAACACTGTTACGTGTTATATCTACCGTTATCCGATTCCTTATTGAAGGGTTGGATATACGAGATTTATTGTGACGGTCGTCTATTTGATTGTGACTGTCGTCTATTTGATTATTTGATTATTATTGCCTGTGCATTAATAACTGAGTTTGAATTAGACTGACCCGCATATTATTTTCTTTTGAATTTAATACTCGGGTCAGACCGAGTTTTTACAGGTTGTAGATATCTTGCTTTGGGTTGCTGCTTGAGCTATGAAGTCTTTTCATATCTTTTGAAGTGGTCTTCGTCTTTTTGTAGTAGTCAGTGTACTGATTTAGGTTGATATGTATTCATGTATATTAGTCGATAATTACTTGTATATATAACTTCCAAAGTCGACAGTTGTAGCTGTATCATATGTATTGTGTCAAATGTATTGTAACTGACATCAGTTATATATATATATATGAGACTTTTGTTATCTGTGTTCCACATCTTTAGTATCTATGTTATTATTATATATATTGTCCTAAACTATTATGAACCATCGTAGTTCGTTTCATACTGGAATTGGGTATGTCGATGGGAGTAAATAAATAAGAGATGAAAAATAAAAATATATACCACTCCTATCGAGGTAACTAATACTAGTGTAAGGCCCAACTACGGATGGCCGCTCCTATCCAGCCTTATTCTTTATAATAATAGACAGTATTTCTTTTAATACTCTTTGTTATTGTGAGCATAGAGGTGAGGCGTCACATACCCACATTGCAAACTTGCATATAATTATGTTATTATGTTTTAACCATTGTGGATGTAGGAGCACAGTATATGGTTGATATGTTGGTTAAGATACCAGTGAGGGGAAAACCCATTCTGTCCAGTGGCGTGATCTCGTAAGATATCTATTTTGGTTCGAGATGGTTGGTTATTATTCACACCATACTATTTGTCTGACCTGAAGTTTTTGTTTTTCCCTTTAACTCTCGGGTCCTCATTTGAGTAGGTCGGAAGGGTTTATAGGTTTCCAATAAGATGAATAAGCTTCCAAAGACGTGTAGAAGACAATCTAGCTATTTAGGAGTTCTTATCTAATCCATTATGTTGTTTGATTTTTTTTGTATGGATGTAATGTCAAGTTATATAATTGCCAAGTGTTAGACTATGATCAACCAAGGGGGCATCTTCATATGTTACTCTTGCAGTATTTTGTAATAATTATATTTACTCTAAACGCGGGATTGCGAATGGGATTATATAATGAATATGAAATGTTATTTATGAAATGAAATGTGAAAGTTTGCTATTATATTGTGTTTAAAATAAATTCATATTCATATGCTTTTGATTATTAATATGATTGACATAGCCGCATTTTGTCACCGAAAATTAATATTATAGATGACTATAGCATCCGTAGCACTTAGTTTCGGGCCTCAAAGTGGGGGATGTTATAAGTTGGTATCAAAGCATAGGTTTATATAAAACTTGAAAGATTAAAAGATTTTTGAAAACATAATCCTAATGGATCAGAGAATAAGGTTAGGGTATGAGATAACGTTATAGTAATGTACTTGTATTTGCTATACAAAAGTATGTATTCTCCCTCCTCTCTTAGACCGTTCTTCTGTATCTTATTAAGGCTTGTATGCAGATTACGAGAAAGCAACATATGGAAGAAGGAAACGGAAGAGCGAATCTTGGTGGAGGAAGCACTACAACCAATGGAAATGTTCGACCCAATACCAAAAGGAACCAAGGTCGACAGGCAAATGCTAATCAAAACACAAGTGTTAATGTAGGTGTGAAACCCCACCGGTAGATATGTGGAATATGTATTAGTTCTTCGTCAACCTGATGCAAGATGGAGCAGTTGTAGGAGTAGTTGGGGGAAATGCTGCCAATGTGGGAGGAGTTAATTCCATGGTGCCGGTTGATAATAACTATGCTAAGTTGAATCGAGATTATACTAGTCTTGGTGGAAAGTCTTTTCTTGGAACTAAAGATGCTATTGAAGTGGAGAATTAGCTATTGCACTGTGAAAGAATCTTTGTTGACCTAGGATTGAATGATGATCATAAGAGGAGGTTGGCATCGAGGAAGTTGCAAGGAGCTGCTTTGTACTGGTGGAACAGAGTGACTGTTGGAGTGATAGAAGAGGAATTGACTTAGGCAGGATTTCGAAGGGGATTCGAGGAGAGATTCTTATCTAAAGTAGCCAAGTCCACCTTGCATAAGAAATTTATGGAATTGGACCAAGGGGATATGTTAGTGTTAGAATATGTTACTAAGTTTGGTGAGCTGTCTAAGTATGGATATGTTACCATTGACACTGTGATTAAGCGGAATGAGAAGTTTATCTAGGGTTTGAATCCAGAGATTGCTAAAGCGACTATGCCACATCTCCGAGATCCGAGTAATGTAGTGGTAGAAATGGCTGTAAGGAATGAGGAAATGCTTGCGACTTTTGGGAAAGAGAAGTCAGTGGAGACTCGTGGCTTTCAGAGTAAGAAGAGGAAGTTCCTCAAGAAGAAGGGAGCTCAGAAGGGTGGAGCTGTCAAGAAAGGGAAAGATGATCTTGTTTGCTTTAAGTGCAATAAGACAGGACATTTTGTTTATGAGTGTCGAACCGGTAAGGGAAAGAAGGTTGCGGAAAACAAAGGTGTGAAGTGTTTCAACTGCGACTATATGAGGCACTACAAAAATCAGTGTCTAGAGCCGGCTAGAGGGAATAAAGGAAAGGTCTTTGCTTTGGAACCATCATCTTCCAGACTGACTTCTGTTGAGAAAGGAAAGTCTATGATGGAAAGTACGCTTTTGATTCATAGAATGCCAGTTAGAGTGTTATTTGATATGGGTGCATAACATTCTTTTACCTCTCATTGCTTGGTAGATAAGTTAGATCTAAAACCATCATACCTTGTCACTTCTTTAAGGGTAGCTAATCCAATAGGAGGATATGCAACTCCGGGGATGAGATATGACCATCTAGAATTTGAGTTGCTAGGTTATACTTTTGTCTATAGTTTGTTTGTGTTCGATTTTGCAGGTTTTGGAGTTATTTTGCGTATGGATTGGTTGAGTAGATACAATGTTAGGATATTTTGTCAAGATAGGAAAATATCATTGAGATGGCCTGATAGTAATGACCGAATCATATACTCAGTTGAGAATTCGAGTCCAGAAGTTTGTACTTTACTGGGTGCCACAGAAGTGGAAGCTGAGTTAAATTGGGTTTATGTTGTAAAAGAATTTGCAGATGTTTTTGAGCCTGTTACAGGACTACCATCGAAACAAGCTATTGAGTTTCAAATATATCTTATACCTGGAGCTGAACCCGTTAATAGACCACCTAGCAGGATGACACCTACCGAGATGAAGGAGTTAATGGTGCAGCTAATGGACTTAGAAGGAAAGAATTTTATTAGACCGAGCATTTCGTCTTAGGGAGCGGCCGTGGTGTTCATGAAACCAGATGGGTCGTTGCGATTATGAATTGATTATCATAAACTAAATGAGAAGACGATAAAGAATATATACCTTTTGCCAAGAGTTAGTGGTTTATCTGATCAATTGAGTGGAGCCAAAGTATTTACCAGTAGGATTTGGCGACAGAGCTCCATCAATTGAGGGTGGCGAAGGGCAATATTCATTTAACGGCGTTTCGAACAATATATGGTTCGTACGAGTGGTTAGTAATGACATTCGGGTTAACTAATGCGCCTGCCTTGTTTGTGAACTTGATGAATCGAATTTTCCGGGAGCACTTGGATAGGTTTGTGTTGGCGTTTATTAATGACATTTTGATATATTCTAAGGATGAAAGAGATCATGAGATTCATTTCAGAATAGTACTTGAGACATTGAGACAACATCAATTAAAAGTGAAGTTTTCGAAATGTCATTTTTGAAAAAGAGAAGTGAAGTTTCTTGGTCATGTAATTTCAGAAAAAAGGTTGTCTCTGGATCTAGCTAAGATTTGAAGTTGTAAATAATTGAAAGAGACCCGAGATAGTGACCGAGATAAGAAGTTTTCTTGGATTAGCTAGTTATTACCGGAGATTTATTAAGGATTTCTCATGAATAGCAAACCCCTTACTAAACTAACCAGGAAGGACATAAAGTTTATTTGGTCCGATAAATGTGAGGAAGCATTCATTAAGCTAAAGCATTTGTTGACAATGCGCCCGTGTTAGTTGTGTTAAATGGTAATCAGGACGTAGCGGTGTATACAGATGCATGTAGAACAGGGTTAGGAGTTGTGTTGATGTAAAGGGGTAGAGTAATTGCCTATGCTTCTCGACATCTTAGCCCGCATGAAGTCAGATATCTGATTCATGATTTGTAGTTGGCAACGGTGATTTTCGCATTAAAAGTGTAGAGACACTACCTCTTAGGGGAAAGATTCAAATTGTTTATGGATCATAAGTCAATGCGGTATTTATTCTCTTAGAAGAAGTCGAATATGAGATAGCAGAGGTGACTGGAGTTTTCAGCAGCTTATGATTTTGGTATTGAATATACACCATGAAAAGGAGATAAAGTGGCAGATGCACTTAGCAGAAAATATCAGAATGTGGTGTTAGCTATGTTGGCAGAATGGAAGGATTTGGAGGCGTTGACTGCTTGTAGTGTGTAATTAAGGTCGATTGCTAGTTCTAGTCAAAGTACTATCATGTTGTCTTGCTTGGAAGTTCGGCCAGTATTGATCAAGTGGATTGCTTCTAAGCAAAGAGATGATCCATTGTTAGCCGAAAGGATTAGAAGATTGGAAAGTGGAACTGAGATTGATGATCTAAAAGATTTTAGTCTTGACCAGAGAGGATGGTTAAGGAAGAAAAGACGGTTATGTGTTCCAGGTGTTAGTGGCCTAAGGATAGAAGTTCTTAGGGAGTGTCATCGATCGAAGTTTACTATCCATCTTGGAGGAACTAAGATGCATCAGGATATGAAATGAAGTTTCTTCTGGGAATGTGTGAAAAGGGATGTAGGCTTATGGGTGAAGCAATGTGTGAATTGCCAGCCAGTGAAAGCCGAGCATTAGAAGCCAAGTGGATTGCTTCAGCCTTTAGATGTACCAATTTGGAAGTGAGATTCGATATCCATGGATTTTATTGACGAGTTGCCAAGGTCGAATAGGAGAAATGAAAGTATTTGGGTCATAGTGGATAAACTGACCAAATATGCACATTTCATTCCTGTTAAGTCAACTAGGATGGCACCTGTATTGGCTAAGTTGTTTATGAAGAACATTGTCAGACTTCATGGGATTCCTAATAGTATAGTCAGCGACATGGATACTTTGTTCACTAGTGAATTCTGGAAGTGTCTACAAGAACTGTTAGGTACCAAGCTTAAGATGAGTACCTCTTATCACCCACGGACGAATGGGAAAACAGAAAGAGTCAATAAGGTACTTAAAGACTTGTTGAAAGCTTGTGTACTAATTTTGGTGGGTCATGAAAAGACCATTTGCACTTAGTTGAGTTTTCCAATAATAATAGTTATCAGACTAGTATAGGAATTGCCTCTTTCCAAGCTTTGTATGGAAGGCCGTGCAAATCACCAGCATGTTGGTTGAAGACTGGAGATAGATTGGTCTTTGGTCCGGATATGGTAAGAGAAGCCACAAAGAAGATTGAGTTAATCCGAGTTAAGATGAGGGAAGCTCAGTCTAGGCAGAAAAGTTACGTAGATAAAAGGCGTAAGGATTTAGAGTTCTCAATTAAAGATCATGTTTTCATTAAAATATCGCCGATGAAGGGTGTGGTATGGTTTGGAAAGTCAGGGAGACTGGCGTCAAGATATGTTGGACCATTCCCTAGTATAGAGAGGATCGGAAAACTCGCATACCGGGTGGAGTTACCGAGTAGTTTGGCAGGATTCCATAATATTTTTCATGTTTCTCATCTTAGAAAGTATGTACATGATCCAGAGACTGCTATTGCTCCGACTGCATTGGAAGATTTAGTAGTAGGTCGGATCTGATTTTTATTAGGCAACTAGCTCGTGTTGTACGAGAGATGAGAAGAAGTTAAATAATAAGACAGTCGGATTGGTGAAATTCCAATGGAGTGACAACAAGAAAGACTGTACTTGGAAGACATGACAGGATTAGGGATACTTATCATGAGCTGCTTTGACAGTATGTTCTATATTTGTTGTATATAGACTTTGTAGCTGGTAGGATATACTTAAGTTGTTTGCATGTTTGTTATGCTTATTATGTAGTCCTTACTGAATTTCGAGGACGAAATTCATTAAGGAGGGAGCCTCTAACGCCCCTAATTTTTTATTAACATTATTCGAAAGATTTAATTTGATAAATTAAATAGAATAATGTGATGTGTAGTAAGATAAGGAAGATGATATTTGATAAATAACAAGGTCGAGCCTTAACTAATTAATTGTTAAGATTGTTTTAGAACTTAATACATAGAAGGATATATGAGAGGGGCAAAATAGGAATAAATTTATCTTTCACCCCTTAAACCATCCCTCTCTCATACCATTCTCACTTTTACTCACACAAAAATAATCAAGGGAAAGCGCAAGGAGGCCAGCTATTAATCAAACTTAGAAATGGAAAATTAAAGGCAAATCAAAGGGGAAAAGCTAAGGAAAATATTCTCCATCAAATATGAACTCCATTATCAATCTAAGGTGAATAATGATTATCTATCTCAAATTTTCTATGTTTGGTTCGGTTTTATGATTAAACTCGAATTCTTTGATGTTATTATGCCATGTTTTGAATGTTTGAATGATTATCTGCTTATTGATGAATTATTGGATTTATTTATGAAATTGGTTAATAGGTTTAAGTATGAAAACCTATCATATTATACCTAAATGACTTGATATTTTGATATGATGTTAGAAACATTATTTTAGAAGTGAGTTTCTAATTTCATAATTTTCCAAGCAAGTATGAATATTTCGTGAATTTTGTAATTGAGGAAATTGATTTATTTCAGATTTTAATTATTAAAAATAATTAATAATATTTTTGGTCCTGAAATTTTTATATGTTAAAGAATATGATAAATCTGATTTATTGTGATTTTTAGGGATTTTTTCCAAGTGTACGAATTATTATGAATTTCTTAGGTTCGAAAAACTTAGTAATTATTTTCAAATATTAATATAAATTATATGGGTTGAAAATTATTTTAGGAATGAGAAATTAGATTTATGGTAGTTTTTTGAAAAGGATTTGGTAAAGAAAGTTATTATCCAATAAGAATTCAAAAAGTAATTGGAGTTGATGAAAAGATATTGTTTTTTAAAGAATTAAAAACAGTTTTTATGTTAATTACGTATTTCCATGCGCTATTAACCAATGTCATAGCCCATCAATGCCACATGTCCTCTCTAACCTGTACGGAAGCATATGATAACAACTTTGTTAGTATGCAACGATTCCACTAAGGTAGGGACTTCAATGTCGACATTGATGCCTGAGACGTTGATGATTTCACTGGTGTTCTATGTCACTAATCTTCTATGCCACATATGTTCTATGCCGCCTATTTTATACCGCATGTTTTAATGCCACATATCAATGCCGCATATTTTCTTTACTGACATCAACTCTACGAGGCAGCAATGCCGCCAGTTTTCAATATAAACTCTGCACGATTTCAATGTCGCTATTTTCTTATGCCGCAATGTTTGATCATAATCCCGCTATTGGCTATTTCCAACATAGATTATAAAGAGGCTATGATGCCGCTATTTTCTTATGCCGCCTTGTCTTAGCTATGACGCCCTTATAGGCTATTTTCGACATTGGTTTTATACAACAATGATGCCGCCTAACTTAATATCGACATTCTCGTATTTGTAAGTTTGCAAGTTTTATACTATGCAGCCCAAACTATGCCGCATGTACTCAGCGATCTATATGTATTTATAATATGCACCATAAATGATATTGGCCTTGTGTTTTTATAAATCATATACTTTAACATAGTTTCGATGCAAAGGGGTGCGATAAATCCCATGTAGGCAATATCAATACCGTAGTTTATTAATTCAATGTTTTTTATTATATATGGCTTCATAGCCTATGGTTTTGAGGTGCGACAACCTCTACGTGACTTCGAAATTTATCGATGCTATTTTATGAAAGCATATATATATATATATATATGTTGGCATAATATTTTGGATAAAGTAAGGGGCTATATTTTCTTGTTTTAAAGGGATTAATCATATATGATGATAAACGTTTTTAAGGAATAAATTATTGTTTAGCCCAAGTTTTTATCTGAAATTGCTAAAAAGGGTTATTACTTAAGATTAAATAATCATAAGATGCTAATTGATTGAGCATGTTTGAATAATGGATGCTATATGTTCTTATTTTATTTGATCGGTTATTTTGCATGATTATTATTGCCATACTTACATCATGACCCATAACAACATTTTAGGATATAAAAAGGGCAGAATAACCAGCTAGGTTGACCCATTAGTGAGTATAATTGGATTTAACATTCCGAGTGAGTAGGATTACAGAGATCGGATAGATCAGAAGAGTTAGGATGCCCAGAACTGATCAAAAGATTATGATATGAGGTATGATATTGGAAGGGTCCAATAGGTTCATAGTGATCCCATAAAAACTATAGCTTGATTAGTGTTATTGGAGGATACCCAATAGGTTCCTAGTGATTCCATGAAAACTATGGTTGGAAATTATTATTGGAGAGTTCCATTAGGTTCATAGTGATCCCATGAAAACTGTGATTGGAAATTATTATTGGTAGAAATCAACAGGTTCTTAGTGATCCCATAAAAACTATGATTTCGGACAGGTAGCCCTTAAGAGCTTTGAAAGGTTATTGTCAGCCAATGAAAACTAATAGGTTCATAGTGACCCTAGGAAAACTATGGATTGAGACAGATAGTCAGTTTTTTAAAAGGGTGAACTTAGGATAGATATAACCCTATGTTAACAAAAGAGTCAGACTTACCCACATTGCATACTTGAATATAATTATGATATTATGTTTTAATCATTGTGGATGCTGCAGCACAATATATGGTTGATATGTTGGTTAAGATACTAGTGAGGGGAAAACCCATTCCGCCCAGCGGCGTGGTCTCATTGGATATCTATTTTTGGTTCGAGATGGTAGGTTATTATTCACACCAGACTGTTTATCTGACCCGAATTTTTGTTTTTCCCCTTAAACTCTCGGGTCCTCATTTGAGTAGGTCAGTAGTAAAGGTTTCCATGTTTCTAGTAAGACATATAAGTTTTCGCAGACATATAGAAGGCAATCTAGCTATTTAGGAGTTCTTTTCTAATCTGCTGTGTTATTTGATTTTGTCGGTATGGATGTAATGACAAGTTATATAATTGTCAAGTGTTAGACTTTGATCAACTAAGGGGGCATCTTCATATGTCGCTCTTGGAGTATTTTGTAATAGTTATATATTTTTTGAATGCGGGATTGCGAATAAGATTATGTAATGAATATGAAATGTTATTTATGAAATGAAATGTGAAAGTTTGCTATGAAATTATGTTTAATTTTTTGTCATATTCATGTGCTTCTGATTATTGATATAATTAACATAGCCATATTTTGTCACTGGAAATTAATACTATGGATGACTGCAACATCTGTAGCACTTAGTTTCGGGCCTCAAAGTGGAGGATGTCACATGGATCGAGTTAGTGGAAAAGTTTATGAACCAATTTAGAGTTCATATAGTTTGACCAAGTAATGTGCTGATCCTTTCAAGTGTAAAGCAGAAAGAGAATGAGCTTTATAGAGTTACTTGATTAGACTTAACGCATAGCCGCTGCATTTCAGAAACCATGCTCGTCAATAGTACTGATGGCGGCGGTTTTCAGAGTTGCTAATAAGACTGATTTTAAGAAAGCATTGGAAAGAGATCGGCCAGTGGATCTCGTGGCCTTTTATTATTAAGTTGAGAGATATTTGTGCTTGAAGGACACAAAAGCCGAGAGCGGCGAAGTTAATGTTGTGGAGGATGGAGAATTATTTAAGGCAAGATCTGGAAAAGATAAAGGAAAAAAGAAAAGCCAACGATGGCTTTGGATGATCGAAGCGACAAAAGAGGGAACCGAAGTTTTCCTCTTACAATAAGTTGACCGAGACCCTGAAGAGAATATACCTTGATATTATGGATATATTATCAAACTCTGTAATTATGTAATTTATTTTAAATTATCTAACTCTGTAATAAATCCCACTCAAAATAAAAGGTGCTTGATTTCTTTTATATGATTTGTTATATTGTGATATAAAGTAATTGATTAAAAATATATACATAAGAAAGTCCTTGTAACGACCCACAATTCCGTACATTTTAAGTTGACAATAAATCACACATGTCCAACTCAATTTGAATGGAATAACATATATTATTTCAACATATAACCTTTACAACGGAAAATTTTAAATACATTTATCAGAGTTTAACTTAACATCAACATGGACAGTTATAAATCTATGCCCTAACAAAGGCATAATGCAATAGTACATAAGCGTAGTGGAAATAGATAACAATCTTCTAGCTCCATGCTCTGAGCTCTTTCAAAATTGCTCAAACTAAACCTGACTACTAGGCTGCCGGAAGTATAGGGCATCCAGAGTTTAAGGAAAAGAAAATAAACTTCGAATCAGTCATGGGACTGGTGTAAGAAACTTAAAATACAAGTATTTGAAAACAAAGGATATCTCATAAGACCATGCCACACATAAAAACAGAACGGGCTTTTTCCTTATGATAACCAAATCATTTCTACATAAAATCTAGTGATATTATTTTTAATGACGTTCTTTGAAAACCTTTCAAATAAACATATTCAAATAGCCGAAATAGTTACATTGGTTAAATTTGACGGCATAATAGGTTTACAACTAAGTCCAAAGGAACTTTTTGGAGGATGGATTTCCAATGAATAGCGAGGTAAGGGACTACTCCCGTACAGTACATTTCTAGAGGAATGTACAGAGGCCACCAATATATGGTCCTCTCGAATTAAGACCGGCCTACCCGAGATCAATAGATGGTACAGATAGCACCGAATATAATATCACCTCGGCAGTTCCCGACCTCTCCAAGACGTCTCACAACATACACCACAAAATTTAAACCCGATGTTATAGCGGGTAGAAATAAATAAATCTAGAAAGGTGATATCATACCCTAATGGTTGTGAACCACATAGCCTTAAAGCAACCCCTGTTTCACAATTCCCCGGGTGTGTGGCTAGAGGTAACGTTTACCTTTCTTAGAACATTTTTACTTAAAATGCCACATTGCCATTTCAAATAACACACTATTGATTTCAACAAAAGTACAACCTCTGAGCTCGTACATCTCAAAGAATGGTGTTAAGCATAAGAGGGGTTACCTCATACACCACCAAATAGATGTACGTTTGTAGAGATCAATTTACCGTGTTCGTAGAAATGCAGTGTCAAACATCCATCCATACAAGTTGTCCAGGAACGGGACAAACCGAAGGCACACTTCTACCACATCCTGTCAGGCATTACCCTTAAGATTAGTAGCGAGTAGTCCTTGCATACGAAGATCCCAGAACGAAAGGACCACTGCTATTTATTTATCTCGGGTGCTACTCTGAATTATCAACAAGTAGTCCTTTCGTTATGAAGATTCCTACCTTCAACTTCATTATCTTTAACATGTCTTCACTTTCGAACTCGTAAATTGGTTTGAAATGGTTTTCGAATAAGAATTACCCAAATCCGACTCTGGTTCCTTCGAACTAATCATCGATAAAAAGATGTTAAGTAGGTGGGTGATTAATATTCCATTAATTAGTATCTTTTTATCCAAAATATCTTCTTAGAGATATATATCTTTTTAAAACCATCTCTCTTCAGTGTACATACACTACGCCATAGATGACCTTCTGCAACATTTTTGCAAGGTGTTGCTAGCTAAAATGTTGCGACAGCTATAAAATTTTGGTCCTACTACAACGTTGTATTTTTGGTGTTACCTTAGCCATAAAAATGTGTTGCTCCAGCCAAACAAGTGTAACATGATGCAGCATTTTTATATAGTGTTGCTATAGATATATTCTAATTAAAAAAATTAAAAAAAATTACACCTCAGCGATCCACACCATTAGTTAAAACAAAATCTCAACCATTCATCCACTATCTACTACGTTTCCTTTATTTTCCGCTGACATTTTCATTCACGCGCTTCCTTTTCATTTCGTTCTCCCCCAAATCATATAAACAAAAATTAGGGATTTTTGTTCTACCCCGATCTATTCCTTTTTGCCTTAATTTCCTATTCCTCCAGCAGAGCCTGTAATCGCAACTCCAATCCACATCTTCTAATTCGCATCGTGCTTAGGGATTGCAAGTGGAATATCTGTTCGTCAGTGGTGACTTCGAGATTCAGAAATTGACGAAATCGCAACTCCAATCGTGCTTAGGGATTGCAAGTGGAAAATCTGTTCGTAGGTAGCTCTGATTTATTTCTTTGAAATTCTTGGGATGATTTGTGTTGTTTCGATGCGTTTGCCAATGATGAAGTAGGTGTAATTTATATGGCTTTCGAACCCTAATTTCTCTGATTTCACGAAAGCTTCGGTCTGGATTGTTGCGTTGAATTCTTTGAGTTGAATGATTTTTCCCTTGCACATTTGGGTCTTCTCGTTTTATTTGTAAAAAAATGTATATAAATTGGACACGATCTTAAAATTAGTTAAGTCATGTCTTACAAAAATAATAGTTTGTTAATACAAATGAATTTGTGCGTGCTTATGCATCTGAATTAACCGTTCACAGATGTAGCACAAATAGTGTTTGTTAAAATTAACCTGACATCGGTAAATACCTGACATTAGTTCACTGGCTTGTTTTTGATTTCTGATCTGAGCTTGTTAGCTCCTTTCTGCTGCATTTGTTAAACCATAACTTGAACCTTTGTTAAACTTGTTCACATACCTTTGTACCTTGCTGCATTTGTTAAACCAGAACTTGAAGTATTTGTATTCTGCTGTCCTCTTGAAAACTGCTTCACTTGAAAACTTCTGCATTTTTGAAAATCAGAACTTTGAAAGTGATCTTTGGTTTTCTAAAACTGTTGACTAATCTGAACATTGAGTTTTGATTTCCACGATATATACAAACATATGTGTGTTGAGCTTTGTTGGTTTTGCTTGGTCTGGACTGAACTAGTACCATGCTAACCTTGTTCCTCCAAGTCCTCTGTATATCATATTACTGCCTATGTTTCTCTTGTACATGCCCGATGCATTCACTGTTTTTGCTTGATGGGCTGCCTATGTGTTGATGATGTAATTTGATGAGGTAGTGAGTGGGTGTTTTGTGAAAGAGGTTGGGAGTGTGGTCAGTGTTTGGTAGATGGTAAGTGTTTCAGGCAATTGTGTTTCAGGTAAGTGGTAGATGGGCAGTAGTTCCGATGGGTGATGAAGTTGTTGAGGATGGGGTTTGCGGGTTTGCTAAGTTCAGTCTTCATTTGTGCATCATTTTACGTTGTTTCAAAGAAGGCTCGATCTTCTGAAATCGGATGAATCGGGCGGTGCCCACTTGTTCGACCTCGCCGGGACTGCGGGGCCCCAGACCCTCGCCGGCGCTGCGCCCGGACCCACTACTCGGCTCGCCTTCGGCTCGGCACTCGGCTCGTCATATATATGTCAGTGTCGGTGTCTGTATAAATTGAAACTGTATATGTAATAAGTGAACTGAGTGATGTAGTGAGGAATATCTGTATATGTGAATATCAGTGTTATATATCATTGAATTGTAAAATAGTGGAGTCAGGAATTTGTACTATTTTAAATGTTGAAATAAAATATTTATTTAAATAAATTACTGTTTGAATATCAAATTCTGTTGAATAGCATTTTATTAATTAAATATTTATTTCTATTAAAAAATCAAATATGCTCTACATTGTGGGCCTCACAACTTCAGAAAGTTAATATCTATAGCAACATTTTTGGAATGTTGCTATAGATACCTATGGGTGTTGCCATAGACCCAAATAGGGTTCTATTGCAACAATATTACTTATGTTGCCTTAGATAGTCAAAATGTTGCCTTTGAGGTCTAAGGCAACGGCAAAAATTGCATTACCCTAAAAGTGTTGCCATAGACCTATGGCAACATTTTTCGGGCCTGAGCCAACATTTTTTTTGTGTTGCAGAAGGCCATTTATGGCGTAGTGATAGGATCATTAAACCTCATTTATCAAATCTTTGTTTAATTAAAACCTTGGAGTAATTCCAAATCATTTCATCCTTTACTTAGGAAAATATCTCTAAATCATTTATTTAAATTTTAACAAAGATTTCTTATTTCCAAATCATAACTTTTAAACGGGTCAAAAACAATGTTATTTAAGACATCGTTTACTGTAAATCCAAAATAATTAATTTTAAGTAAAAGGATCCATAGGAATTAAAATAATTCCAAATCATTTATTTAAATATTGACAAAAGATTTATTATTTTCAAATCATAACTTTTAATAGGTCGAAACCATGTTATCTAAGACGGTA
Organism: Allium fistulosum; assembly: GCA_030737815.1. Lineage (NCBI taxonomy): Eukaryota > Viridiplantae > Streptophyta > Magnoliopsida > Asparagales > Amaryllidaceae > Allium > Allium fistulosum. Next base: position 1,056,339,072 of record CM060904.1, on the reverse strand, counting down.
GATCCAAATTAGTTAGTATTCGAGTAAAACGGATCCATAGAAATTACACCAATTTTACTCGATACTAATTTATGTATTCAACTTGTATTATTCATCGACTAGCGGTCGAATCACCTTTTAAATTCATATGATTAGTGCGAGTTCCCTCCTCGAAAGTTAACACCATGTATACGAAGATTATCTCTATTCAATCCAGGTTGCAATTAATTAATTTTAAAAATTAAATCTTTTATACTTGTCTTGTTTCCGACATTTCGACCTTATCCATCCCTCGTCCAAGAAAAAGGCCAGGTGAGATAGGGCACTGGTTGATCCTGAACATCTCCTTAGTTTAATCACCTCACATTCGGATCTTATGAATAAAAAAATTAGGTCTACACATCGGCTTTTAGAGCCAAGATTAAATCACTTTCTTATAACGGCTTTTCTTTAAATCATCTATTTAAGCTCTTTTAAATAATTATGAAACCTTCAAATTACCTTTAAAGTACTTAATTATTTATTTGAAAACATTTATTAAAGATTTGGGAAAGAATACTTAAGTTTAAATTTATATTTCAAAATTTATTAAAAGTGCTGCAAAAAGTGTTGCGAATAGTGCTTTTAAGGCTTATTTGATCAAAACAATATTTTTATCATTTAGAAATCCATTTCTATGACTCAAATCTCTTTTAAAACATTTTAACATATTTATATAATATATTCCATATTTTAAAAGAATTAAAAATATCACTTTTAAAGAATTTATCGCTTTAGTTTCCGAACTACCAAAACGCGACTATTTTGAAAACTTGTTTCTCTCATATTTCAAAATCTACTAAACGAAATCTCGATCCTTTTTTTGTTTGAAAACTATGATTATAAGAGTTCGGAAAATTCTTATTATAAAGAATTCCGACTCTGAATCCACCGTATAAATGGATTTAAACTTTTATGACGCGAAATTGCGAACTGCCGTTACGCGACGCGCCTATTTTTGACTCAACTTTCGTGACTTGTCCAAACATCAGCAATTTAGGTTTTAATGTTTATAAAACATTTTAAATCATTTCAAAGGGGTTTAATGATTCCATATCACTTTTATAACTTGATTCGGAAAGTGATTTCCTTATGTAATATCGACGTGTATTTAACGTCACTTGTTTACACAATTAAACACTATATTAAAACAACTAATACTTGATGATCAAAGCATAGTAAATATCCATAGCAATCATAGCACATCATCAATATATATATATCGAGTTTCTCTCCTTCATTGGTTTCTAACTTTACAAAAATTTGTTATAGCTTCGCTACGATCGAACCAAAGCCTACGGAATCAAGCCTTGGACCTTTGAATGGGCTCGGCCTAAGCTTACAAATGGAGATGGGCTCGGCCTTGGGTGGTGGATGGTGTGGCCGTGAGTTTGGAAGGTGGAGAGGAGGTATTTTATTTGGTTTTGGTGGGTGGATTGACATGGTACATACATGTGTGTATATTGTACTTTATTTTGGAACATTTTGCCATAGCTTTGCTACATTTTTTTCTATGAACTAGAAGCCATTAATGAGCTTCAAAAAGAGGAAGAAGAAGAGAATTTTGTGAATGAATGTGTGAATGTAGGTGGGTATTTATAGGAAAAACTTTGGAAATAAATATCCAAATGTGTAAGGACCAAAGCGCCCTTTCCCATACCCCCTCCATCACCATCTAGGCACACGGCTCCCCCATGTCATCCTTCATGTGTGTGGTGATGATGGTGTGTAAGTGAGTTTGATGTTTGCTTTTGACTTTGGTAAAATACCTTAGACATTTTGTAATATATATATATATATATATTTGTGTGTATGTATATTTGTATGCATATATATGTTCATGTATATACTAGAGCATGCATGTGTATGTTATATATACGCACATGACATATAAACAATGTTGCAACAACTTCGAACAACTTCCGTTCATTAAACCGTTGAAAATCGGGAAGCCAATTCCCGGTCATATTTTCACTTATAAATTAATTTACATATAAATGTAAAAAAAATTGAAAACTAATTTCTTATCATTTTTAACCGATTAAAATAATCATATTTGATTTATAAAACCATATAAATTAGTATTAAATAATTGTTTACAAAAAGTGTTGTTATATCGACAAAGCGATATCAATTTTCCTATATTTTCAAATCAAGTATATATCCTTTTAAAACTATTATAAATGACTTATTATCACTTCATAACTAATTAAAATGAATTATTATCATTTAAAAACAATTTTTTGAATAATTATAATAATTATTAAATCTCCATTTAAATTAATAAGTCAATTATTAAATATGATGTCATTATCGATGATGTCATAAATACATTTTATTTTCCAAAAATAAAATAAATTATTTTATTTCATATTCTTCTTTAAACAGATAAATAAGTGTATATATCCAGCTTCGTGCGCCACTTCTGATAATTATAGAGCTGTTTATTGATAAAACGGTTTTTAGTCATTTTATCGATATTTTTTCAAAGCATATATTTTTGTAAATACTTAATCAAAATAAGATTACCATTATTATTTATTGTTTAAGACAACATAATCCATGTTAAAAAGCCTTGTATTTGAATATTTAAAAATAAATCAAACTTATCAAATTGATAAATTTGCAGGTCATTACAGTCCTTAAATAAATTGTTATGTGATTATAATTGCAAGTAGTTGCAATCATGAGTAATAAATCACAACACAAAGTGGCATTTTGTTTTAAATATTTCTGGTCAAGTGTTTCGAGAAAGGAAATCGATACATCCATTAAGACTGCAGTTCGTAGCACTCTCCAAATATTGGGCAGTGCATTAATCATGACTACAGGGGCACCAAAGAGTACGTACTCATAGTTATTGGATAACTATGGAATGGTAACATTGGAATTATTCAGTTATTAATTGTTGATTGAATTCACGGTTGTGAGTCGCTTGATCGAATTCATTTAGTATTTGAAATACCACCTGATTTAATTAGTTTACAATATTTATAAATTAATTAAATTTAAGAAATATTAATTATTGTCGTATTTTATGTTTGGAGTGTATTTAGTAAATGGACTAGTCTGTAGAAATATTATGGATGCTAATAGTAATTAATATATATATAAGTTATATATGTACATATCAATATACGATATTGATATATATTTAATTTGGATTTAAATTGAATTGATTGCAATTGGTTTTGTAGTTTACGATAGAGTTAGGGGTATGCCCTAGGGGAAATTATGTAATTTGTTACATATATCTAACTCGTTGACCAATCTTGTTTGAAATTAAGGTATTTTCTTTCTATTATATACTTGATATACTATGGTTATATTAATTAATAAATTTAATTAAAAGTATATTTAATAGAAAATCCACAGATGGTATGTTTTGTGATGGTAGTTACAAAGTGTGGTAACCGTGAGTAATTTATCACAATGAAATAAATATACCATTTTAAATGTTCCTAGTCAAGATGCATCGAGACTGGATATCGATGTACCCGTTGAGACTAGAGTACGTAACTGTAACGACCCGACTTTCTATGCCCAGAAAGTCGCATCATTATGAAGAAAGAAAGGGGTAGAAAATAGAAAAGAAGAGAAGAAAGAAAGAAACAACAACAACGATCTCACAGCGGAACGAATAAATTATATTAATAACATAAACTATTACATAGTATACAACAATTTACAGAGTTTACACAACTATACAACACATACTAGACAGTTATAAACATCTGTCTAGATATTACAACTCAATACAATACAAGACTCTAACACAGATCTCAACACAGCGGAATACTATATCTACGAACGCCGAAGCCTCCTGCTCCATTGCTCCTCCACAATTCGTCAAAGCTAAACCTGAATCCCTTGGCTACTCGTAAAAATTTGAGTACCTAAGAGTTTATAAAACAGAAATAAACACTTGGGTCAGACATGGGTCTGGTGTGAGTAAACGGGTTAAAATTGTTTAACTTCAAAACCTTTTGGAAACAAAGGTATCACGTAAGACTTTCCACACATAAACATGGAAAAGTTTTTACCTTACGCTAACCAAAACATTTGATAGGAAATCCAGTTATATTATAATAGGGTCTAGGGTTTTCAAGTAAAATACAGAAATAGCTGAAATGCTTACATCTCACATTCCAACATAGTTGGGCACAACTAATACGTACGGCACTTATTGGAGTTTGGATTCCATACAATGGCAGGGCTACTGGGGTACCGCCCGTCACAGTACGTGGCCTAGATCACCGTACCGAGGAGTACGCCCGCTCCCCTGCAACATAAAGCCGGAACCATCCCTTACTGGATAATTCCGAACAAGATAATCCCGTAGTTGGCGCGACCAACCACACACTAAGCCGAATAAAAGAAAAGGGACCTCTAGACAGGGATCTATCTTGCTCTCAGTGGGTGCTACCCACGAAGCCTTGCTGCACCTCCCCTGTTTTAGCCATTCCCGGTTGATGAGGCTTGAGGTTACGATTACCTTAAATCAGAACATATCACTTAGAATGCTCATCGTCCGCCTGACGATGTGCTGAAAGCATTCAATCCATACAAGTTCGTTCCGGGTTCGAACGAAACCGAAGGCATTATCTCGTTACACTCGTTTTGGAATCACCCTCAGAGTTAACGACAATAACCCTTGCACTCTGATCTTCATCTTCACTTGAGATTCACGACCTATCGTTAATTTGGATCAATGTGGTATTCGGGTCTCCAGACCTGGAATACCGGTATACGGAAACCCGATCCCGGTCTCATCGAAATCCAAAACGTATCTTTTAAGGCCAAGTTGTTTAAAGGTTTAAACAATTTAACTTATCTATACAGATAGATAATTCACAAGTCACAATTGATAATCACATTATCATTTAAACAGATGATTCATAACCAAATAGGTAATCCATATCAACATCACAATAGTTAATCTATATTACCATCATAATGCAACCAAGCATTCATACCACACAACATTACTTATCTCATTTCTGAGATTACATCCATTCAAGACAATCAATGTCATTCATTCTTATATAAGCAATGATTTACTTAATCACAACATAATTAATTTAAAATGAATTAAATTAACTATCTCTATCTTTAATTAATTTAAAGTGAATTAAATTAATTACTTCTTCTCTTAATTAATTTAAAATAAATTAAATTAATCACTTCATCATAAATCTTACTTATATAATCATTAATTAATTACAAATAAATTAATTAATCTTTCTCTAATTATCCATTTAATTAATCACCTTGATTAATTATACTTTAATTACATTTAAGTAATTATCCTTAATTAATTTCACAAATTAATTATTCTTAACCAATACAGTAATTAACCTTTAATTACTTCATTAATTAATTAATTAAAATCAATTACTTTAATCCTTAATTAATTACAATTAATCACTTATCATTTGATTAATTAATCTTAATTAATCAACTCTTAATCATTAATTAATTATAACTAATGATCCCTAATTACATCTTTAATTATTTATTAATTACATTAAGTAATTATTCTTAATTAATCCATAATTATTAATCACCTTTGATTAATAAAATCCAGTAATTAACTTCCCTTAATTAATTCCATTAATTAATTACTTTAATTAATTACCTTCACAAATAATTAATTACATTGTTAATTAACCTTAATTAAACCACAATTATTAATCATCTTTGATTAATCAAATCCTTTAATTAATTTAATTTAATAAATTATTAAATTAATAACAAGTGATTAACTCTTAATCATTTTCATTTAATAAAATAATTATCCTCTAATTACTTTATTTAAATATTTTATCTTTACTAAATTATATCCAGTAATTATTTCTTAATTACTTCATCAAGTAATTATACTAAATTAATTTATAAGTAATTATCTTTAATAATTACTAATTAATTACTTAGTTAATTATTTAACTAATTATTTAAATAAATGAACTAATTTCTTAATCCTTATATTTAAAAGATCTTTAATTAAGAAATCATTTATCTTAATTAAATAATTTAATTATCTTTCCATATTAATTATCTTAATTTAATTAAATCTCTTAATTACTTAAGATAAATTCTTTATTATAATTGATTTACTAAAATCCTTATTATTTAAACTTCATTTAAAATAAAACAATTTTAGAAATCAATTATAATTAAAACATTTTAAACTCCTTCTCGACTTTCAAAATCTTTAAACTTCCATAGTTATTAAATTAACTTTAATACAAATAACCATTTGAAAATCTATTTATTTACCCTTTAAAAACTTATCTATTTAAATATTAAAACTTGTTAAAACATTTATTTTAAAAACCATTTCTTTTACAAGTGAAAACTTGTTTAACTTTGCTTTTTAAAACTTAAACATTCTGTTATATTTAAAATCTGAACCACTGAAATCTACCTCACCCAAAAACTCGAGCGAACTCCCAGAACTCACGCGTCAACCCCGAGTAAAACCCCTGTTTACCCCGTGCTTCTCACTCTTCAACCTGCTTCGAGAAAAACTCGAATTTTCCTGGAAAAACACACGAGCAACTCGAGCCTCCAACCTTCTTCTCTAATGCCAAATACTGGTGCACGAAAACCGTGCACATCAACGTGCACTTCCTCCCCAGTCGACGGCGAACTCCACTCCGGCCTCCACTAAGTCGAAAACGAGTCCTACAACAACTCTCGAGATCCAGAAAACTCAATTCGATTGAGAATCAAATTTTGACTCTCAAACCCATTCGCTTGAAACCACCAACACCGGAAAACCAACCCTCCCCGGCAACCAAAGCTTCGAGACAACCCACGACTTCCACCGTAGCTACGCCACAACCTCCAGAACCTACGACAATGACCGCGATCGCCTCCGGTTGTCCTTCGTTGCCGCGAAACCAAGATGAACGTCACGAGAAAAACAGGGTCTTAAACCCTAACTTGATCAATTGCGACCAACTCACTCACAAAAAAATTCACGAAAGATTTTTCCCAAGCTCACTACCTCCCCCTCTACCTTCGAGTTCACCCACGGCACGTCGATCGTCGCCGTTCACCGTGAATTGGCCATAATGCCAAAAACAATCAAGCCCCAAATTCTCTCGAAATTCAAATCTAAAAATCTTGATATACATACTAAAATTCATGATTTCCTATAGTGAATTCAATCCTGCAATCAATTCTTAAAATTGATTCTATTAATTTTTGACCATAATAAGATTTTTACTGTAAATTTTAAAAAAAAAAGAGCTAATCATTTAATTTAAAATCCTATACTATTTTTAACTGATAGGTTACTCGATTATAAACAACTTCTATTTACACTACGTAGTCTAATTCGAATTCAAGAACAAGCATTTGAATTTATTAGAAAATTTTGAACTGTTATGAGCACACAGTAATAACAAATTATCAATACAGTATTCAAGCACAAATGTTCAGACATGCATCCAAATTAAGTTCAAACAATTCATTAACATCATGATATCCAACACAAAACTAAGTTAAGATCAAGATTTAACTGTTTTTAGAAAAATTCCATTTACTCACCAATAGAAACAGAGAAGTAGATTTTGTATATATACATTCACAGGCATACAGACATTTCAGATATATATAAACATGCATTCATATCATATACTAAGCAACACAATTTACATAAAACATTCATCACATGCATCCATCACAACGGATTTTTAAAACTGTTTTTAAGTTTAAGGTTTACTCACCAGATAATAAAGCAGAGAACAGTGAGCATGTTCCAGGCTCGAATATCTGAAGTGTTTTGTTGATGAAAATCTTTGCATGCTTACAAACTGATGTTGAACTTGCTGTTGAATTTGAATGCCTTTGCATGCTTACAGATTTGTTGATTTAAAATGTTGAACAGATCTGACTTGCAGTTGAACTTTATTTGAATAGCAAGTTGAAGTTGCAGTTTTAATTGTTGTGAAGAACTTTGCTTGATTTTGAATTTCAGGTTTCAGATTTTGATTTGCTTTTAGTTTCTTTGATTTCAGTTTGAAGAAGAAAATAAATTTGAGAAAGTTTGAACTGAAAACTTTTGAACTGGAAACAATTAACCAGGTTTCTCTTTTACAACATTTAATTCAATTTTAAAGAAAATAAATCTTGCCACTTGTTTTATTACCATTTAGACAAATGTACATTCATGGTTTAAATTTCTTACAAATGTTAAAACAAGTATAATTATGTCTAAACCCTTAATACAAAAGTATTTATGTTTATATATTTGTGAAAAATGTGAATTTGTATTTACCTATGTTAAAATTATTTATATTTTACATATGTCTTATTTCTTTTATATGTTTACAAACCATTCTAATTCAAGAGATATTTTAAAAGAAAGCTTATTTATATCTTTATATATATATATATATATTATAACCATTTTAATTTAAGTATTTTTAAAAGGAAACAAAATAGAACTTTTATTAAATCAAATTTAAGCTAAATATTTATCTTATGTTTTGAAAATATAAAATTAACCTTAATTAGCTTTTGAAAAATATTAAATTCAAAACAAAGCTTAAATCACAATTCATACATATATAAATTATCAATAGATTAAAATAAATTTCAAACAATATCAAATTATAACATATACATACATATATATTACAATTTGAAAATTCAATCTTTTATTTAAACAAAAGATTCTCTATTCACAATATATATATACCAATATATTTATATACGGTATAAGTATAAAACATTTATATAAGTTTTAGAAAGATAAATCTTCTCAATTTAAAATTGTTAGAAAAGATATTCCCAAATTAAAATGTTATTAGTTTTCAAAGAAATAAACTTGCCAATTTAAAATATTATTAACATTTAAAATGAATAAACTTGTCAATTTATAAAATAAATTAACAAATCAATTTACTTATAAATAATGATTATTAAATTGATATTGCCAAATTTCTGGGATATTACATTCCTCCCCCCTTAAAATAATTTCGTCCCCGAAATTTAAAACAAAGGTAATTTAATAATCTATTCAAATCACAAGCATATTTTATCATCCATATGCTAACAATCATAGCAAACAATTCACCCAATCAAACAATTTTAATTATCCAGACAAAATTCTGGATAAAATTTCCCCGAGTTTCCCCAAGTATATATACCGGGATACTCGCTCTACAGAATTCAAACAAAATCAACACTACTAAGCTATAAAGCTCCTACTCATTTAGATCTACAGAACTAAATAAGATATCAGACTACAGACGAGTCTGACTCAACAACCAAATCTTCCAGAACTGCTGGTTCCAAAACCAGAGATAGATCAAACACGTACTCCCTCAGAGATACGTAAAATACATTGAATTCCAGTTATCCAAACTGACAATTCAACCTTGTAGATCAAAGTACTTATCCAAATTAGATCACAGAAAAGACCCAAAATAACTCGGAGCTAACTTCCCAGACTTACCCAATCTTATAGCTCCCTTTAATCAGAGAAAAACTTCGCAACAACGAAGTCTCCAACTTCGAATTTCAAAATTCCTTCGTCTCTTATTCTCAAAATCCTTCTGACAATCCTGGGCTATCTACAAATCCTTTTTGATCAACTCAACCTTCGCTGATGCTTCTAGAAACAAACAGGACCAAAAATAACTCAACCAATGATCCTCTCAAGATCTACCCAATCCAAAACACAACTCTACTACCATCAGTAGACTGAACTAACTTCTCCTATCTGGAAAAGACAAACAGGAGCACTCGCCAAACTGCTTCCGCTACACCACTCTGATCTGGAGTAGATAAGAATGCTGATGAAGAACACAAGCACAAACTGGACAACACATCCCAGAAAATCTCAGATAACTCAAGAGAACACTCAAACAATCGCAAGTCTCTTTTGCGATCAACTCAGCCAAATTCAAAAGAAACTGTTCTCTCTTTACCAATCAGAACAGCTTACACTTATCTATCCTATCTATCAAAGAAATGGATCCACTCTGCTGCTTCTGAACTTCTTCTTCAGAAAAACTGCTCAGCCAGAAACTTTCTGCCAACATAGAACACTCCGAGTCGCACTGCTGTCACAAACCAAAGACTTCTTATCCGAAACTCCTCGAGAAACTCGGACCTCAAAGCAAATAGAAACACCCCACTGGACTCAGCCACAACACTGAAACAAACTCACTTCTTCAAACTTGTTCCAGAAGAAACATCTTCAGAAACGTCCATAGCCACCGTGTCTCATCACACAGCTACTACTTCCTGAGGTTACCAAAATACCATCACTCTCTTCAGCTCATCCAATAGATCTACTCTATTCATCCAACTTCAAAGATAAACTCTAAACCATAACTGGTTTCCTTCAGAGATCGGTGAAATCTTTACACCACAACAAAGTTTACTCGAGACGGTATTTGGTCTACAGTCTCGTCAGATATACTTCCAACCTCAACACTCAAATTCTAACTATTGGTAGTCGTGTTACTCACACTACCACCTTATCTACCTTTATAACTTATATTGGAAAACCCGAACAGGTAACCCAACAAATAGGTAGAAATATATATATATTTAAAATGATACTTTTTATATAGAAATTATTTCTGGGTAAAATTATTTCATTTACCACTTTAAAACAATATTGTGTCCGTTGGCCTGGTTCAAGTGTTTAGAGATCCCTATCAATGACGTTAGCTACTCGTATTGACCAGAATCCATATACCACCCTACCGATCAATTAACACAATATAAAACCATTTTACATAACTATCAAATACGCGCTCTCGTATATATACTCAGACTCAACAGGTTGCTACAGATCCTATTTCTAATGAACAATCCTTCCGAACCTAGGTATTCACTCAACCTAGTGTTCTGATATTCACTTAACCAAAAGCTTAGGCATTCGCTCAACCTATGCTCTGATACCATATGTAACAACCCGAGGGCAGTGGCGACCGGTAGGCTTTGCAACCATCCCAGACCCACCGTGGCTTACATTGGTACCTCGAATTTGCTTTTACGGCCAGCCTCTCGACTCGCAACCAACCCCTCAATGGGACATGTAGGGGTAAGAGTCTCCCGTTCGCCACCAAACCGCGAAGCGAGAACCCCCTATCACGCTGTAATGTAGCAAACCCGATCCCGGTCTCATCGAAATCCAAAACGTATCTTTTAAGGCCAAGTTGTTTAAAGGTTTAAACAATTTAACTTATCTATACAGATAGATAATTCACAAGTCACAATTGATAATCACATTATCATTTAAACAGATGATTCATAACCAAATAGGTAATCCATATCAACATCACAATAGTTAATCTATATTACCATCATAATGCAACCAAGCATTCATACCACACAACATTACTTATCTCATTTCTGAGATTACATCCATTCAAGACAATCAATGTCATTCATTCTTATATAAGCAATGATTTACTTAATCACAACATAATTAATTTAAAATGAATTAAATTAACTATCTCTATCTTTAATTAATTTAAAGTGAATTAAATTAATTACTTCTTCTCTTAATTAATTTAAAATAAATTAAATTAATCACTTCATCATAAATCTTACTTATATAATCATTAATTAATTACAAATAAATTAATTAATCTTTCTCTAGTTATCCATTTAATTAATCACCTTGATTAATTATACTTTAATTACATTTAAGTAATTATCCTTAATTAATTTCACAAATTAATTATTCTTAACCAATACAGTAATTAACCTTTAATTACTTCATTAATTAATTAATTAAAATCAATTACTTTAATCCTTAATTAATTACAATTAATCACTTATCATTTGATTAATTAATCTTAATTAATCAACTCTTAATCATTAATTAATTATAACTAATGATCCCTAATTACATCTTTAATTATTTATTAATTACATTAAGTAATTATTCTTAATTAATCCATAATTATTAATCACCTTGGATTAATAAAATCCAGTAATTAACTTCCCTTAATTAATTCCATTAATTAATTACTTTAATTAATTACCTTCACAAATAATTAATTACATTGTTAATTAACCTTAATTAAACCACAATTATTAATCATCTTTAATTAATCAAATCCTTTAATTAATTTAATTTAATAAATTATTAAATTAATAACAAGTGATTAACTCTTAATCATTTTCATTTAATAAAATAATTATCCTCTAATTACTTTATTTAAATATTTTATCTTTACTAAATTATATCCAGTAATTATTTCTTAATTACTTCATCAAGTAATTATACTAAATTAATTTATAAGTAATTATCTTTAATAATTACTAATTAATTACTTAGTTAATTATTTAACTAATTATTTAAATAAATGAACTAATTTCTTAATCCTTATATTTAAAAGATCTTTAATTAAGAAATCATTTATCTTAATTAAATAATTTAATTATCTTTCCATATTAATTATCTTAATTTAATTAAATCTCTTAATTACTTAAGATAAATTCTTTATTATAATTGATTTACTAAAATCCTTATTATTTAAACTTCATTTAAAATAAAACAATTTTAGAAATCAATTATAATTAAAACATTTTAAACTCCTTCTCGACTTTCAAAATCTTTAAACTTCCATAGTTATTAAATTAACTTTAATACAAATAACCATTTGAAAATCTATTTATTTACCCTTTAAAAACTTATCTATTTAAATATTAAAACTTGTTAAAACATTTATTTTAAAAACCATTTCTTTTACAAGTGAAAACTTGTTTAACTTTGCTTTTTAAAACTTAAACATTCTGTTATATTTAAAATCTGAACCACTGAAATCTACCTCACCCAAAAACTCGAGCGAACTCCCAGAACTCACGCGTCAACCCCGAGTAAAACCCCTGTTTACCCCGTGCTTCTCACTCTTCAACCTGCTTCGAGAAAAACTCGAATTTTCCTGGAAAAACACACGAGCAACTCGAGCCTCCAACCTTCTTCTCCAATGCCAAATACTGGTGCACGAAAACCGTGCACATCAACGTGCACTTCCTCCCCAGTCGACGGCGAACTCCACTCCGGCCTCCACTAAGTCGAAAACGAGTCCTACAACAACTCTCGAGATCCAGAAAACTCAATTCGATTGAGAATCAAATTTTGACTCTCAAACCCATTCGCTTGAAACCACCAACACCGGAAAACCAACCCTCCCCGGCAACCAAAGCTTCGAGACAACCCACGACTTCCACCGTAGCTACGCCACAACCTCCAGAACCTACGACAATGACCGCGATCGCCTCCGGTTGTCCTTCGTTGCCGCGAAACCAAGATGAACGTCACGAGAAAAACAGGGTCTTAAACCCTAACTTGATCAATTGCGACCAACTCACTCACAAAAAAATTCACGAAAGATTTTTCCCAAGCTCACTACCTCCCCCTCTACCTTCGAGTTCACCCACGGAACGTCGATCGTCGCCGTTCACCGTGAATTGGCCATAATGCCAAAAACAATCAAGCCCCAAATTCTCTCGAAATTCAAATCTAAAAATCTTGATATACATACTAAAATTCATGATTTCCTATAGTGAATTCAATCCTGCAATCAATTCTTAAAATTGATTCTATTAATTTTTGACCATAATAAGATTTTTACTGTAAATTTAAAAAAAAAAAAGAGCTAATCATTTAATTTAAAATCCTATACTATTTTTAACTGATAGGTTACTCGATTATAAACAACTTCTATTTACACTACGTAGTCTAATTCGAATTCAAGAACAAGCATTTGAATTTATTAGAAAATTTTGAACTGTTATGAGCACACAGTAATAACAAATTATCAATACAGTATTCAAGCACAAATGTTCAGACATGCATCCAAATTAAGTTCAAACAATTCATTAACATCATGATATCCAACACAAAACTAAGTTAAGATCAAGATTTAACTGTTTTTAGAAAAATTCCATTTACTCACCAATAGAAACAGAGAAGTAGATTTTGTATATATACATTCACAGGCATACAGACATTTCAGATATATATAAACATGCATTCATATCATATACTAAGCAACACAATTTACATAAAACATTCATCACATGCATCCATCACAACAGATTTTTAAAACTGTTTTTAAGTTTAAGGTTTACTCACCAGATAATAAAGCAGAGAACAGTGAGCATGTTCCAGGCTCGAATATCTGAAGTGTTTTGTTGATGAAAATCTTTGCATGCTTACAAACTGATGTTGAACTTGCTGTTGAATTTGAATGCCTTTGCATGCTTACAGATTTGTTGATTTAAAATGTTGAACAGATCTGACTTGCAGTTGAACTTTATTTGAATAGCAAGTTGAAGTTGCAGTTTTAATTGTTGTGAAGAACTTTGCTTGATTTTGAATTTCAGGTTTCAGATTTTGATTTGCTTTTAGTTTCTTTGATTTCAGTTTGAAGAAGAAAATAAATTTGAGAAAGTTTGAACTGAAAACTTTTGAACTGGAAACAATTAACCAGGTTTCTCTTTTACAACATTTAATTCAATTTTAAAGAAAATAAATCTTGCCACTTGTTTTATTACCATTTAGACAAATGTACATTCATGGTTTAAATTTCTTACAAATGTTAAAACAAGTATAATTATGTCTAAACCCTTAATACAAAAGTATTTATGTTTATATATTTGTGAAAAATGTGAATTTGTATTTACCTATGTTAAAATTATTTATATTTTACATATGTCTTATTTCTTTTATATGTTTACAAACCATTCTAATTCAAGAGATATTTTAAAAGAAAGCTTATTTATATCTTTATATATATATATATATATTATAACCATTTTAATTTAAGTATTTTTAAAAGGAAACAAAATAGAACTTTTATTAAATCAAATTTAAGCTAAATATTTATCTTATGTTTTGAAAATATAAAATTAACCTTAATTAGCTTTTGAAAAATATTAAATTCAAAACAAAGCTTAAATCACAATTCATACATATATAAATTATCAATAGATTAAAATAAATTTCAAACAATATCAAATTATAACATATACATACATATATATTACAATTTGAAAATTCAATCTTTTATTTAAACAAAAGATTCTCTATTCACAATATATATATACCAATATATATATATGGTATAAGTATAAAACATTTATATAAGTTTTAGAAAGATAAATCTTCTCAATTTAAAATTGTTAGAAAAGATATTCCCAAATTAAAATGTTATTAGTTTTCAAAGAAATAAACTTGCCAATTTAAAATATTATTAACATTTAAAATGAATAAACTTGTCAATTTATAAAATAAATTAACAAATCAATTTAATTATAAATAATGATTATTAAATTGATATTGCCAAATTTCTGGGATATTACAGTAACGCTCTCCAAATGTTGGGCAGTCTCACGCTGTTGGGGGCACCAAGGGATTACGTACTGAAAATTATTGGATAACTATGGAATGACTCACTCGATAGTTTTCTGTTGGTTAATGTAACTAAGATTAAACAGAAAATATCGATGTGACTGACTGATAAACACGGTTCTCTCGACTTGAGAATATGTGGATTTTCAGTATGAAAGCTCTGCTTTGATTATAGTCAAATCATGACATGGCGTTCCATCGAGTTACTATATTTGGATCGAGTGGAAGTATTGGAAGTGAAGCGCTATTGAAGAGAGGATTTGTCTCCTTAGTTATATGGGGTTAGTATCATGGTCAACTCAAGTCAACTCAAAGTCAAAGTCTCTGGCCGGAGCATTTTAGTAAATAATAATTGTTATTATTGAACCAAGGACTTTGTGTTTGTACTATAAAGTTGAATGTGGACGATATTGGAATTTTGACCATTACCAAATTCCATAAGTCCTAATATGATATAGTTTTGACAAGAGAATATGTGTAAATAATTGTCACTATCAAGTACCGCTTATAATAAGTAAAATTTGATTTTACCAAAAAGACCTGTAAGCGATGAATTCAGCCAAACTATCATACCACCTACTAAGTGACGTGTGAACATTAATATTTGAATTGTTCAATATTAACTGCTGACTAAATTCACACCTCTGAGTCGCACAACCCATTTGTGACTTCTTCGAAAACCACACAATTTAATTAGTTTGTAAAATGTTGCAAACTGTTTAAATTATTTAATATTTATGAAATATTAAATATTGTTAATTTATTTAATGTTTTGAATGTTGTTGGTAATTATTTTAATGCATACATAGAAGTTATATTTGCATATATCGACATGCGATATCGGTATACTTTTAAACATGTTTTAAATAAAAAAATAATTACATAAAAGTTGTTTTCTTTTATTTGGAAAAGTTGAATATTTGGAATGTGCTTGGATCGGCCATATAATGGTAAGAGGAGGAAATAAATTAATGAGATTAATTGAAATTTAAAAAGAGGAAATAAAGGAGGAAGTTCTAATAGGAGAATAAGAAAAGGTTCCTTTAATTCTATTAAAAACAAAACCTACACATTTTTGAAAGTACACAGAACAAAACGTGAATTTTACTTTTTCCTTTTTTCTTGCTCTTCTCTATAATTCAGCCATGGCTGAAACTTCATCCAAAAAAAAACATCAAAACAAATTCAAATCAACATCAAACTAATATAAAAAGGGCGGTTCATTCTTCTCTTGCAAAGTGGGATGGTGATTTTTAAAATCTGAGGAGAAGCCACCAATTAAGGTGTGAAGAAGGGCAAGGTTTATCAGATCTAGAGAGTGATCAATCAGATCTAGGTATTCTTCTATCATTTAAGGTGTTTCAACATGCTTCATCCTAAGGTAATTATATGTGCGTATAATTCGATATTTACATGTTTATTGTATTATTATTTTGATCTATGTTTGTTTATCATTTCCTTTTAATGTATGTTTATGATAAATTGACATGTCTTGAATCTCATATTACTTCTGATAAATTGTCATCATTCTCTGTATGTTTGGATCTATAATTTCTTACCACAAATTTACTCATGCCTACGTTGTTCAAATTTCTTTTATTTTATTGTAGATGGTTATGAAGTTAAAAATTGACTTTGATTGAGATTTATATATACAATGAGATAATCTTTACTTATTCAAATGCTAATGGATTATATACATATGTTAAGTTATCTACCATTCCTTGAATCTGATTTTAATTACATATGTTAAATTTTTGTACAATTGTTACAATCCTTGTCAAAAAAAGTGGATACCTTGATTTAATATTAATGAATGGACTCTAGTGCAAATTTTAATTATTCGTTGTTTTCTATATTTAAAGTTTTATGTAAAGTTTGAAGTATCGTTTCATTCCTAAATTAAAAATTTAATGAAAACGTTTAACTTTAAAACCAAAAACCTTTTGTACAAATGTATATACACATATACCATATGCTACATTGTTTGCAAATACATACTTTCAAATTCAAATTATTAAATTTTAATTATCAGATATATGTAATATAAATGTTTTGTTTAAATCAAATTTGTACAAAGATTATTAGCAATAATGTAACCTTTTTCTTTTGTTAAACATTTCCTCAATTGGAATTTTTTCTATTAATGTTAATTTAGGATTTCAAATTATTTAAAACAACCAATAGGTTTTCACTTTTTATGTATGAATCCATAATTATTATGAATGTACGCATCCATAATTATTATGAATGTATGCATATATTTCATAGACAAAATTTAGAAACAAAGGCATGTGTAGGTCTGTTTATAAGTAATCAATGTCATTTAATGTATTAATTGTTACAGCTAAATGGTGAAAGAAACGTTTGGTTTCCCTTTTTTCATATTTTATCATATCCATGTGTAGATTTGATTGATAAGTAATAAATGTCATTAATGTATTACTTGTCGCAGTTAAATGGTGAAAGAAACGATATGTTCCTCTCCTTTCATATTCTGTCATATCTTCCCTTTATTAATTGAATATGGTGACAGAGGGAAACAAATAATTTCCTTCTCTTAATTTATTTTTACATGTTTCATTTATACATATATACACCACTTATACATTGCACTTACACTTCACATAAATAAATGTATTTGATACATTCATCATATCACATACATTTGTATGTTTAAAATTCCTTAAATTACCATATTGAATAAAATATTGATTTTATTTAAAAGAAAATTTAGATAAGATCTAAATACATTTAGACTTCAAAGGCCCGTTAATGATCCAAAATGGTATTTTTTTGAAATCCACCCATTTCTTCCATTGTGGGCTGGCTCAGTTCCTTCAATGGTATCAGAGCCTAATAACCTATGCAGTCTAAATTAGTCATGTTACTAATTAAGCTTGCACACTTAGTACGGTGTCTAGAAAGGTGATGTCTAGGATTGGAATTGGGTAATCAAGTACCATGTCCTACCTGGTTACCTTCCTAGCCTGGAAGTTTGTGATATCCCGGAATTTCGAGGAATTTAAAATGTGATAATCTCTTAATTAAATTAGTTAAAATTGATAAAATTGTTATTTTCAAATATAAATAACCAATAAATTAATAATGTGATGTTTTAAATTATGATTTTAGATTGATTTTAAATAAGAATAATTAGTTACAAATTTAATTTGTGTTATTTTATAAATAGATTTAAATAGTCCTATTATTTCTAATTTAATAAGTGTTATTTAAATGTGTATATATATATGTGTGTAGTTTAGAAGAAAATTATGATTTGAGAATTTAAAATAAAAGTGTTCCAATATAATTACAATAAAAATTTATCTTAAATTTAAGTAAAGCTCTACTTATTCACTTTTGATCTATATAATAATTTGATGTAATTTTGGTAATAATGTTTAAATTAAAATAAATCCTATGAATATTAAATATAAATATAAAAAAAATATGGTCATAAATGTAAGTATTAATATATATAAACATATTTAACATAAGTGAAAATAAATAAATAAATAATTAAACGAAGTGTTTGGTAGTTAAGTTTAAAATAGAAAAATATACATTAGTTAAATACATTAAGTTTAAAAATAGAAATAAAAATAAGTAGTCATGTAAGAATAGAAATAAATATACAAGCTAATATAATAAAAATAAATATAACAACTTTAAAATGAGAACTTAAGTAAGTCTAGAATTATATAGTATACATGTATTTGCAGGCTAGAAATATATGTACTATAACCATATGTATATGCAAGGAATAAGTCAAAACAAGAAAATAAAATACATACTAGAGGTACAAAATAAAGTAAAGAAATGGTATTGTAAGCATGTAGATATGCAAGGCTGAAAGACATAAGGAAAAGATATCTTCATTTGTTTGTACAGATATAAGTACATACGAATTGAAATAAAGGGGATAAGTATGGCATTTTAATAAATGCTTGTACCAATGTTTCATTTCAGCCTCTTTATAAAAAGAAAATCTCTGATCAAATCTTGTACAAATGCAAATATCAGCCCTGTGTACTTGTTTTCTTTATATCAAGCTTCCTTTTTCTTTTTCGTTCATCAAACAATGTAAACCAGAAAGCAAACCTGTAATCATCTCCTCTGAAACAAGATCAAAACCCTGTAGAACACTTTGTCATTTAACCTGTAATCTTTTTCTCAACCCTATAATCATTTTCAAAAGCCTGAGCAAAGGCTATTCTCAAATGCAACCTGAACAAATCAAAGCATCTTTCAAGAAAATCTGAAGTCCATTCCAGTTTCAAAGCTTCTTCAGTTTTAAGGAAATCAAGCAATGCAAATATTTTCAGTTTTGAAGTTTCAAATGTTCAAAGCTTTTCAAGTTTTCAAATTTCAGTTTTGCAAGCCTTCCAGTTTTCAAAAAGCAAGCTTTCTTTCTTAAAATCAGGTGAGTAAACATTTTTATTTAAAATCTAAATAAGTTAATGATTGTTGCTTGTGAAATCTTTGTGATGATGATATCTTGCATGTGTATATATAAGTATAGGATGCTGTGTATATGTAGATATAAATGTGCTATATGTTTGTTATGTTTGAACTGTGCATGTCTGTTGTTTTTATTACCTCTGTTCTTAGTTCAAATTTTAAAATTTAGATCTAAATTCCAAATCTCTTTCCCTGATCTCTATTAGGCCGTAGTATTTAAACAAATTCAGTGTTAAATCATAAACTTGAATCTAAAAATATTTTTTAACATGTTTGTTATATATGGAAATCTGGAACTTAAGATTTACAGTAAAAACCTTATTACATGTAAAAATCAATCATCTTAATTTACTATTTTAAGATGATAACTTGAATCCATTTTAAAAGTTAGGATTTTTAAGACAAAAATCATAATTTTTAGATAAGTAATCAATGAGATAAGCTGTGTTGATCAATTTTGGGTTTTTGGTCAATCATCGGAGATCGGTGATGATCTGGAGCTCGGGGTTTTGCCTGGAGGAAGTTTAGTGATGGACGAGGCTAGGAAAAATGGCGTGGAGGTGAATAGTTCACCGTGGTGTCATCGGCGAAGGGATCTAGTTTCTAAACCTAGTTTTTGATGAGGTCGGAAGTAGGACCACTGCGGAGCCTCTGGTGATTCTAGTTGCTCGAAACTCTGGGGAATGGTTCATCGGAGCATAGGGTAGCTTCGGGTACGATCACGTGACCTATAATGGTCAGAGGTGGATGAACGAGGTGATTACGTGATGATCGTTTTTGGGGCAGTTTGGATCTGATGGCTCGTTTGCGAGTTCGACGTCGACTCAGTTTTCTGGGTGATCGTGAGACTAGGGTGGGACGTCGCCGATGTGTGGAAGTTCGGAGATTGGATCGTGGGTGGCCGGAGTTCTGGTGCACGTGCACGTGCATCTTTGTATCTGGGTTGGTTTGGGGCTTTGGGGAAGACGATGCATTCTCGTGTGTTGCTCGAGATCTAGCGAGGTCGACTCGAAGTAAGGATCGAGTTTTGGGGTATTAGACTCGAGTTTATACTCGAGTGTTTGGTGGGTGAAGCCTACAGTTTTTCAACATCTAAAATTAATCTAAGTTTTTGTAAAAAGGGGGAAGAAGTAGGGAAACTCGGGGCTTGACCCGAGTGACCTTCGGGTTCGACCCGAAGTAGGAAAAAATCCAGTTTTATAAAAGTTTTTAAAATAAGATTTTTGAAATTTAAAAACAAATTGGTTAAAGACTTTCTTTATAACATTACTTTATAAATATCAAATTGTTCCTTAACATTTGTTAAGAAGTGTTAAAATTTATTTAATCTAAATTTTTGTTAAGTAAAGTTAATTATAAAGATAAAGGGTTTTTAAAATGTAAATGGTAATTAAGGTATTTATAAGATAATGTTTATCTTAAGTTAAAGAAGTTTTATTATCTTGGAATTAATTAAGTTAATTAGGGAAATTAAGTATAATTAATTAATTTAATTAATTAAGGATAAAGGTTAATTAAGTAATTAATTCAAGAATAATTAATTAATTTAATTAACTAATGATTATGATTGATTAATAAATAATTAAGTTTTATTAGTAAATAATTAAGAGGTAATTAAGAGATAATTAATCTATAATTAAAGATTAATTAAGGGTTAATTAAATGTTAAGTAGAGGTTGATTAACTAGTAATTAAGAAGTAATTAATTTGTTATTAAGTTTATTTAATTGATAATTAAGATTTATTAATTAATAATTAAAGGATAATGAATCTACAATTAAGATTTATTAATTTGTTTAAAGGGTAATTAAGGGATGAATTACTCAAATTGTAATTAATAAAATGAATGTGATAAACTTTAGTTAATTAATTGTTAGTTAATTAAAGACAATCATTTGATGGTTGATTAAGTATGAATACTTAATAAGATGGATAAGTATAATTACTTAGCAAAGTAATTTATGAATAATTACTGGATGTAATTAATTAAAGGAAATTACTTAATAGGAAGTAAATTAAAGTATAATTACTTAGTAGAAGTAATTAAAGATTTATTACTTACTGTAATTAATCAAAAGGGTTTATATAATTAATTAAAAAGTTAATTAATTAAGGTAAGTAATTTCAAGATGGAAATTCCTATTTATGATTTAGGTTGATAAATGGAAGTGAATAATTAAAGTTAATTAATTAATGTAATTAATTAAGGATTAATGTAATTAATTATAGTTAATTAATTAATGGAAGTAATTAATTAAGGATCATAAATTAATGTAATTAATGGTAAATTACTGTGAATGGTTAAGGATAATTAAGTTGTGAAATTAATTAAAGGGTAATTACTTGAATGTAATTAAAGGTTAGTTAATCAAAGATGATTAATTAAGATGGAAATTTGAGAATGATTAATTAATTGATTTGTAATTAATTAATGGTTAAGTAAGTAGGATTTATAGAATGAAGTAATTAATTTAATTTACTTTAAATTAATTAGAGACAAGGTAAATAATTTAATTCATTTTAAATTAATTATAAATGGTGTGATTATTAATTCTTGCTTATGTATGGATGGATGATATTGTTTGCCTTGAATGGTTTGAAATCTCAAATACGAGATAAGTAATGCTGTGTGATATGGATTATCTATTTATGATGATATTGTGAATTATCTATCTGTGTGTATATGGATAATAAAATTGAATTGTTTTAACTTTAAAACAACTTGGCCTTAAAAGATACGATTTGGATTTGATGAGACCGGGATCGGGTTTCCAGATTTGGATATTCGAAAACCACATCAATCCAAATTAACGATAGGTCGTGAATCTCAAGTGAAGATGAAGATTCAGAGTGCAAGGGTTATTGTCGTTAACTCTGAGGATGATTGAGTGTAACGAGATAATGCCTTTGGTTTCGTTCGAACCCGGAACGAACTTGTATGGATTGAGTGCTTTCAGAACATCGTCAGGTGGACGGTGAGCATTCTAAGAGATGTGTTCTCTAAAGGTAATCGTAGCCTCAAGCCTCATCAACCGGGAATGGCTAAAACAGGGGAGGTGTAGCAAGGCTTCGTGGGTCGCACCCACTTGAGAGTAAGGTCATCCCTGTTTAGATGTCCCTTTTTATTTTGGCTTAGTGGTGCGGTTGCTGATCACAACCGTGGGGTGATTTTATTCGGAATTATCCAGTAAGGGATGGTTCCGGCTTTGTGTTGCAAGGGACTGGGAGTAATCCTCGGTACGCCGATCTAGGCCAGGTACTGTGACGGGCGATACCCCAGTAGCCCTGCCATTGTATGGAATCCAAATTCCAATAAGTGCCATCGGATTTGATTGTATTACCCACTTGTTGGCTAGTATGCTGGAATTTAATCATGTAACAATTTCAGCTATTTCTTATTTACTTGAAAACCCTAGACCTATTATAATATCACTGAATTTCCTATCAAATGTTTGGTTAGCGTAAGGTAAAAACTTACCCATGTTTATGTGTGGGAAGTCTTACGTGATACCTTTGTTTTCAAAAGGTTTTTAAAGTTAAGCAACTTTAAGCGTTTACTCATACCAGACCCATGTCTGACCCGGAGTTTATTTCTGTTTTCTTAAACTCTCGGGTACTCAAATTTTTACGAGTAGCCAAGGGATTCAGGTTGGCTTTGATGAATTCTGGAGGAGCAATGGAGCAGGAGGCTTCAGCGTATAGATATATATTGGGTTCCGCTATGTTAGTGTTTATGTGTATTTCCGCTGTGTTGTATCTCTGTGATGTTTTGAGTTGTATGAAAGACAAGTGTTTATAACTGTCAAATTTATGATGTATAAGCTGTGTATCTCTGATGTATATGATACTATGTAATAGTTATGTGATGTATTATATTTTGTTTCGTTTCCGCTGTGAGATTCTGATGTTGTTTAGTTCTTTCTTCTCTATCTTTTCTCTTTTCTATCCCTTTCTTTCTTATTGATGATGCGATTTTCTGGTAATAGAAGGTCGGGTCATCACAAAGTTGGAGTAAGCCCAAAGGTTACCCTTAATAGAAAAGGCCCAATTTAATTAGGCCTTGGGCTAATTTTCAAAATAGATTTGAAAATTAAGACAAGATTTTAAATTTAAAATAAAACCACGTTTATTATAAAAGGTTGTGATATAACAAAAATTTTCAAAATGTTTGAAAATGTAATGCAAAGTTCAAAATGTTTGAAACTATGTAAATATTAATTTCAAAATTTAATATTATTAATAAGATTAATATAAGTTAATTAATTAATACTTATATGCATGTATTATATATGTTGATATATGTTATGTTTTTTTTTTTGAATTACCTAGAGAACCAAGCTTCGCTTGTAAACTCTAGGGAAGTATGTGCCTGCCAAACACATACTTCGGGTACTTGTTACAGGGTTGTCAGTTTCGGGGCTCGAACTCGTGACCTTCGATCACGCAGTCCGGACCATCAGTTACAGGGTTATGTTATTTTAAAGTGTTTGAGATAACATAAGTATACATGTATGTATATAAGATAAAATTTGAAATTAATATAATTTAATTAAAATTGTTTAATTAAATAAATTAATTAAATGTTAATTAAATAAATAAAAATATGCATATATAAGATATATGTGTTATATTATAAAGGTTATATTAGATATGTCTAATATAAATGTTGTATTGGAATACTAATATAAAATTAATTAAAGAGTTAATTGATTTAAATTGATTAAATAAGAATTAATTAACTAAAATATTATACATAAGGCTATCATATAAATAATATGAAATATAAAAGTTATATAACAATAAAACTTATATGATATGAATGTATAAACTAAAGGTAGAATATTAAAGAAACCCAAATAGACTTAAGGAATAAATACATACGTAAATTTACGTATACGGTGATTTCTGATGTGTCACTTGAATCATGAAGGTATTTCATAAGAAAATACATTATTCCATAAGTCGATATCACTCGATATAATATATTAAAGATTATGAATATTCAATATAATGTTGTCCTCTACCATATATATTAATAAATTACTTGCATACTCCTTAGTTGTTGAGCAAACTCAAGCTAGGGATGTTATGTGTAGTATTATTAATATATTGAACAGATGAGGTAAGATAACTGTATGTATTTGTTGAGCAAACTCAAGGTACATATAGGCCATCATGATATGGTAGGTACGAGTGAATAATCTCTTTCGATTTGTTGAGCAAACTCAAGGAAGAAATGAGATTAGGACAAGGAAAAATGGGTTAGGAGTTGTATGTGATACAACCGATAAGGAGTTATCCATCGTTTGTGGGGCTATGATTTGTTGAGCAAACTCAAAGTTAGAATATGAAGACAGATGAGTCCTAACACCCACTAGTGAAGTCGAAAGACTTCTATGTTTCATCTTAGGGTTTGGAGAAACATAAAAGACTAGTGAGAGCCTTATTAGAAAAATGAAATGGTAACATTTAACCTTTCTAATATTGTAAAAAAAATGCTAACTAATGTTATAAATATCTACAATGATAAATTTCTATGCTAAACAAATGGAAATATAACACCCACTATTAAATTTCTATTGCATGTGTAACAACCCTAAATTTTGTGATTTATTTTAATTGTTTATTTTGATTATGTTATTTGAAATTTTGATTTAAGAATTTTATTTTATTTATTAAAATGAATAAGTTATGTTATTTTAAATATAAATGTTGATTTTTATGTGAATTATAGTTTCAAACTTGTATAAATTGAATATTTTACTGAATAGTGAATTTCTGTTCAAACTGGTCAAACTTTGACCTTTAAACTTCAAATTTAAATTATTTAAAATCTTAAATTTTATCTTTTATTATGAAAATAGATGTAATAACTTGAACACTGCTTTTCGTTTCGTTGAAAACGGAGTTAAACAGTAAAAGTTATGTATATTTCAATATTGAGTGCAATTTGTTTATTCTACAATTTTGTTATTTTAAATTGTATAAATTATATTTTCTTTATCATATTTTATTTTTATATGTATTAATATGTCATTTTATGTATATTTTTGTCTTTTAATATTTTTAAAGTGAGGTAGGAATTTTTCTAGAGCTAGTAGTATTTTTCTTGTAATTTCCATGCCCTGTTTTTAATTTTTAAACATTTTCTTTAGTTCTTTTTCTATTTTTCTCCAATTTATTTATTTATTTATTTTGAAAATTATAAATAAATTATTTTATTTCAAATTTTCATTTCATAATATTTTTAAAATGAAGTGGATATTTTCCCAAGACTAGTAGTGATTTGTTTGTAATTTCTGGACACTGTTTTGTATTTTTAAGCAATTTCTTTCATCCTTTTTATATTTTCTTTAAAATTAATTATTTATTTTCATATTATTCCACTTGGTTTCGGTTTTAAAGGTATTTTCTGATTTATTGTTGTTTTTATTTGATCTTTAAAGAATGGAAACGTGAAGAGTTTAAGGCGTTTCATTTCTAGACGTTTCATTGTCCAAAAACGTTTCAAATGTCATAACCATCTCATTTATTCATTTTGGCTGCCCATTTTTAGTTTTCTAGCCGTGACTTTCATCCTATTTCTCACTCAAGAAACCATTCTTTCATTTTATTCATGGCTTCAAACATATTGGGTAGTGTCTTCCTCTTATTTTCTTCCTTTTCTTCCTATTTTCTTATGTATTTTTGCCTTTTTCTCTCCACTCTTTTGCTCGGTCTCCACTCCATAGCCATGGCCACCACCTCCTACACCTCTTCCCTGTCATCATCACCACCTACTCCTCAGATCTGAACCATGGTCGATGTCAAGACCCAAAAGTCGACCTTCGAAAATCGGCACCCGTACTTCCCTTGTACTCAAAATGCCGTAGATTCAAATGCTGAATCTGGTTCTCGGGAGCTTATAACAACATTAAGTAAATAACACAGCGGAATAAAAGAATAATACATTGATATACAATATCTGATACAACAGAGTGATACAATGAATATCAATATACATCAGAGATATGATACAACAAATAGCAGCGGAATAGAAAACGATAACACCAGCAGCGGATAATCTCCATCTCCAAAGCATCAATCCAGAAATAGCTCGAACTCCCAATAACGAGGCACAAAGATAAGCAAGTGCAGTCCGATCCAAAGACTGAACTAGCTCCAGAAAATCTACTGAACCTGACTATCTGAAAAACCCAACTCTAGACTGCTCGTGTAGAAAATTTTGAGCACCCAGAGTTTAGGAAATGAACAATAAACTCCGAGTCAGTCGTGGGACTGGTGTGAGCAACAAAAACAGTTTATCTTTAAACAACATAAAAGAATTTAAACATTGAAAACCACAATGCTTTTGGAAAATGAAACTACCATAAGACCTCCCACCACACACACAATGCAAACGCAGAATTGGAGGAGATTTCTTCTTATGATAGTCAAAGATGC
This sequence comes from Allium fistulosum, assembly GCA_030737815.1. Taxonomy (NCBI): domain Eukaryota; kingdom Viridiplantae; phylum Streptophyta; class Magnoliopsida; order Asparagales; family Amaryllidaceae; genus Allium; species Allium fistulosum. The sequence goes on along the minus strand of CM060904.1, from coordinate 1,056,311,750 downwards.
TTACTACGCAAAATCAAATTATTTTGGATATTATTATTAGTGCATAGTGTAGAAAACATTTCGAAAGTAGAATATAAATCTTAGCCAGCATAGACATTCCGAACTATGCCTACTATAGCTACCATCTAAACAGTGGTGACCACCATAAGTAAATGGCAGGTTCTACAACTAATACCGTACAAGTTCGTATTGGAGTTTGGATTTCCAACAAATGGTCAGGCCAAGGAACTTCCCATTGCCACATGGAAACGCCTCTGGAATGACGTCCCGAGAACCTAACCGGATCTCTGCCAACACAAGGCCGGGTTACCTCTGCAAAAATAGGTAACTACTGACACGCGTATGCCATCCCCCGATCGTAACCGATCTTCCCGAGGATCCTCGATTTCCAACAACCACATCAGAATAATAATGCAGTAACCACATAGGTTAAGTATCTGGGCTCCATACCATGATACCACCTCTATCCAGAAAGAAATGACATACACTAAGGGGCGCTACTCCCTAGAACCTTGCCGCATCTTTCCTGTTTTGACCATTTCCGGGGTGTGAGGCTCGACGAAGTCTCGTCCACAAAGCTACGCTTTGTTCACAAAGCCATGCTTCGGGTCAAACAAATGATCAACCTATGATCACAAAGATATAAGATCAAACAAATGATCATATCACAAATGATCAAACACTGATCATCACATAGCAACACTCAGCATGCCACATTACCAAATTGGGAGTATATCACTGATAACCTTCAACTACATAACCTCTGAGCTCGTACGTCTCAGAGAAGGGTGTTAAGCTAAGAGAATAAATTCTCCGCCACCAACAGAAATGTATTTGAAAGAAATCGGCTTTATATCTCAAAGTGTAATGTCAGACATGTATCCATACAAGTCTGTTCCGGGTTCGAACAGAACCGAAGGCACTTCTTACGAAGCCCTTGCAATTTCCGGGTATTCACAATCCCGTCCGGACTTCCCATCACAAAGGGTGATAAAATCTCTATATCGGGGCCAGTCGATGCAGAGACATTCGACGGGTTGTCCTTTCGTTTTCGCAAATATCCGGTCTTCATCACCGGTCTTCAAATGCTATCCATATACGACGTATCATTATTCGGAATGGGTTATATGACACAAATGTCTTTTCCCGGTTAACCCGAATAGTGAGCGCAATATTTAAAAATCATATGGATATGGGATTTCAATTAAGTCACAACTTAATACCCAAAACCTTTCTTTTCAAATGGTTTAACAAATTACCATTTTTAAATCTTTTAAACGAAAAGATTCATTTCACAAAGTTTACTTCGTTTCATAAAGATCTGTTCATAGGTTTCAAAACAATTTCTGTTTCAATTGGATTAACTCGTTGAATCTTTAAAACAAAGATTCAACTTATAGCTTTCAAAACGATTTCATTTCAAAGGGTTTAAACAAATCATCATTTTAAATCTGTTTAAAATAAACAGATTCAATTCATAGCTTTCAAAAAGAATTCATTTATAACTTGGAAAACCATCTTTCAATTCATACCTGAAATTCCTTTAAATTGGAATTTCATTTCTTATATATATACGAAAGCTTTTATCATTTGAAAACAAACAGTTTTCATTTAAGAACAATCCAATTTTATTTGCATGGGTTAAAGTCCTTGAATTATATTCATATTTCAAAATCAATACTTTTTAAAATAGTTTAACCCATATATAAACATCTTTAATCCCTAGTTTCAAATCATAGAATTTAATTTCAAATCTTGAATTTAAGTTTTAAATCAAATTATTTAAACTTCCAAAACTTCATCAAGTTATTCAAAATTAAATTTCATCTTTGAAATTCCATTTCAAAAGCTTTTCACTTTAAACCCAAATTTCTAATTTCAAAATCAATTGAAATTAAAATTTCAATTTCAAAAACATCAAATTTAAATTATCTGTGACTTAACCGATTTCCACGTGAAATCCATATTTGTGTGTGTAACAGTGTGGTCTAGGGGTTTAACACACAATAGTGCAACATCAATCATCACAGATATATCGATAAGCGGTATAATCGATAACGCTTATCTTCATTCACAGATTCATAGATAAAATAAATTTATCGGTTACAAAGATTCACTATTTCAATTCGATGTGGGTTTCGGATAACCAACTGGAATCCGACTCCCTGTCGCATCGAAGTTCAAGTGCCGTTTTACAGGCCAAGGGTTTCATATTCATATAACAATATATACATCACAGAAACAGAAATCACAGATCACGACATAAATCAGGACGTAACACAAAGCATCACAAATCAGAAAGGACAATCAATTCAAGGCATCTCATATAATATAATCATTCATAAGTAAAGTCAAGTATTCAATAGTTATTTATAAGCAGAATCAAATAATCGTTTAATCCTGATTAATTCAATTTATTTCCAAGTAAATTAATTACTTATGAATTAATTATCAAATTCTGATAAATTTATTACAAATCATTTGATATAAACAAATTTATCAAGCACCTTAATTAATTAAATTATTCTTGATTTATCATCTAAATTAAATTAACTCTTTAAACCGGTTACAAAATTAAAAAAAAATCAAAATATCCAACATTAATTTCAATTAGTGATTAATCCTTATTAATTCAATTTTCTTAATCACTTTCATTTATTTATTAACCTTTAATAAATAATTTCTTTCTCAAATTATTTACTTTAATTAATGATTTAACCCTTTATAAGGAGAACCTTTAACTAATTTACTTAATTTTATTTAAAAAAAATTTGCCTTTGAAACACGTCGCTACTTAACTTACAAATTTGAGTTATCTAATCATTTAACTTCCATTTAAACCCTTTTTATAAAAGAACTTATCAAACTTCAAGTTTAATATTTGTTTGAAAACAAGTCTACTTTTAAATTCAAAGTTTGTTTGAAACTAAACTTAGAACTGGGTTTAAGCTTGTTTAAATATATTATCCCAACCTTTTAATTCATTAAATTTGTTTATAATTCAATTTTTTATCAAAAAGAACACAAACCAGTGACAGGCTTTAACAAAACCTGTAACCAGAACTAATACTCGAGCATCCCACCCTTTGCTTCGAGTCCAGCCTAGATTTACTTCGGGTAAATCACGAAAACACTCAGGAAATGCTCGAGTCATCCCCTGCATCTTCTCTTACTTCTTTTAATTTATTTTATTTTTAAACTTGCTTTGTTTTAAATTCTGAGAACTCGTTACACTCGCGTACGAACCCAATATCACTCGAGCCATCACCCAAATTTTCTCGATACCACTTCGAGAAGAACATCTCCTCTTCCCCAGTTCTACGAACTGACACCAGTTCACCACCGTGCACGTGCACGGTGGTTCGCCGCACCTCCAGTGGCTCACGCCACCTCCAGCAAACCCCGATTCTCTCTCCCACTCAATATCGCAACCCAGATTTTCGAACGAAAGTCGAAATCGAAAATTCATCAGCAGCTTGACCAGTAGCTCGAGCAACCATGGAAAAATCGCTTTGCCCCACCAACACTGACCACCGGAGGCGATACCACATCACCCACGTCACGCCCCTACCTCCCCGGTCTTCACCCAAAAATCCCTAGCCACTCGATCGCATCACGGCGCCGCAATCAAAAGATTACAGAACACAAAAAAACTGGAACTCAAACCCTACTTTGGATTCGTCACAATCATTCTTGCATAAAAAAATATATTTAGCATTTTCCCTATATTCGAAAATCATCAAGCTAGCTACACAACAAGTTTCAACATTTAAGATTTGTTGAATCACCAGAAATTTACAAAAAAAAACATTTTTGTTCATTTATAAACTACACCTTGTATGCTTACCTAAAAATCATCAGTCTTATGTTAAAAATCCTACCTTTGTGTATAGATTCGAGTTGTATAATTGAATCAGAAATCTAGCATATTTGATTTTACATGTTAGAGAGGGTTGCTACTGTCATTTTCAAATTGCAAGCATATTTTATCACTTTCATATAAGATTGTATTTTTTAATGCCTAGATTATACTAAAACAAATAAGTTTTGTTTTGATTTCAAGTGCTAACATTGATTCAATAAAAAGATATGAATTTTTTTCTTTGATTGATAGTGAACACTGAAACCTGGAACAGAGGTATATCAACCAACATAGTTCAAATCAGATGCATACACACACATTTACATGTAGATATAAACACGCAGGCATATGAACAAAGCATTGTCATATCATACTTTTATAATCAACTTCAAGAATCAAGACAAACAGATGGTTTTAAAAGATTAAAGTTGCTCACCAGAGATTGAAGCAGAGAAGAACAGAGAAGAAGCTTATGCCTGGAAGTGATTTTGTTTGAAAAAAAACTGGAAACTGATTGCTCTACCTTAAATCTTGCGACTTGATTTCTTGTTTTATTTGTTTGATATTCCTTTACTTCATCCCAGAGACAACTGCTTACTCAAAACTGAAGCTCCACTCTTTTTTTTTTCCTTTTCTTTGAATTGAGTTTGTTGTTTTAAATTGAAGTTTGTTTCAGTATTTTCTTCTTTCTTTCTTCAGTTTTGAAATGGAACGAACTGGAATGAGGATTTGATGCATATAAAAAGTAAGTATGCACTATATTATTTGTACAAAAAGCATGCTGGAGACATTTGCATTAAATGCATGAAGCATGTTGCATTTATTGCTTTGAGTACTTTCTTCTATTTTGTTCTATTTTACTAATATTTTGTTTATTTACTTATCTTCATTTCGGCTGAGAGGATTTGTTATGTACAATATGAAAGACATTTTGTTGCAGCCTACTACTTGTCTTCATTTGTTTATACATAGATGCTTTCATATTTCTTTTCTGTTTTGTATTTTCTTGCTTTTGTTTAGTTAATCAACTTGAATATGTTTGACTGTCTAGTGCTCATACTTAAGTATATTTTGTTTTGCTTGTTGACTATGCTTTTGTACATAGATGTTTGTAATAATATGTTGTTAAAATTTTATTTTATACTTATGCTTTTAATATTTATAAGGTTTATTCTATTTCAAACATTTACTTCTATTTTAATTTGGATCCGGGGAAACTCGCTTCCATTTTATCGATTTATTTTACTAATTTTATCCAAAAATTTATTTAATTACTCAATTTAATTCAAAAATTCATTTAATTATTAATTTAAATAAATTAAAATCTGGGGTCGTTACAAACTTCCCCCCTTAAAAGAATTTCGTCCTCGAAATTCGCAGGCACGAAAACAAAGATAGAGATAGACAGATTCGATCTCCTATAATTCCTCAAACTCAAGATACAGATTCTGAATTCAAGTCGGAATATCTCAGAATACATACCAATTTGTCCCTCTTCGGACTTTGGTATTCACAAGAAATTACAACAGAATTTCAAAATTTGGTTTTAAACGAAATCGTTTTATTGATTAAATTCAAATTTTAGCTTCATATCCTATTAATCAATTTAACTCAATTTAAAATTTTCAATTTCAAATTCATTAAGATATAAATCAAAAAGCTGATAAGGAGTCGATGAAGATACGAAATAAGAATCTCCTACAACGGTTCGTAGAGCCATCATCACACCGAAACTTCTTTCTTATAGTTGATACGAAGCAAATCAAAGAATTTGGAAACGAATCAAAGAAGATTGATAAGAAGGTTATTTCCACTGTTACAGGGTATTGACCATTTATAGTCGTATTCCTTTGTCCCCTATCTCGTTCTCTTCTTGCACTCATACTCACTATCAGTGGATAATAAGAGAATTTACTGAGACGTTTAAACGGATATCTTTGGGATACACTCATTCTAGAGTTTACTTCACTCTATCTCTAATGAGCTACTTAACGTGTTATACTCCTGAACTAAAGTTCAACCTTAGCTCTGATACCACTTGTCAAGACCCAAAAGTCGACCTTCGAAAATCGGCACCCGTACTTCCCTTGTACTCAAAATGCCGTAGATTCAAATGCCGAATCTGGTTCTCGGGAGCTTATAACAACATTAAGTAAATAACACAGCGGAATAAAATAATAATACATTGATATACAATATCTGATACAACAGAGTGATACAATGAATATCAATATACATCAGAGATATGATACAACAAATAGCAGCGGAATAGAAAACGATAACACCAGCAGCGGATAATCTCCATCTCCAAAGCATCAATCCAGAAATAGCTCGAACTCCCAATAACGAGGCACAAAGATAAGCAAGTGCAGTCCGATCCAAAGACTGAACTAGCTCCAGAAAATCTACTGAACCTGACTATCTGAAAAACCCAACTCTAGACTGCTCGTGTAGAAAATTTTGAGCACCCAGAGTTTAGGAAATGAACAATAAACTCCGAGTCAGTCGTGGGACTGGTGTGAGCAACAAAAACAGTTTATCTTTAAACAACATAAAAGAATTTAAACATTGAAAACCGCAATGCTTTTGGAAATGAAACTACCATAAGACCTCCCACCACACACACAATGCAAACGCAGAATTGGAGGAGATTTCTTCGTTTGATAGTCAAAGATGCTTACTACGCAAAATCAAATTATTTTGGATATTATTATTAGTGCATAGTGTAGAAATCATTTCGAAAGTAGAATATAAATCTTAGCCAGCATAGACATTCCGAACTATGCCTACTATAGCTACCATCTAAACAGTGGTGACCACCATAAGTAAATGGCAGGTTCTACAACTAATACCGTACAAGTTCGTATTGGAGTTTGGATTTCCAACAAATGGTCAGGCCAAGGAACTTCCCATTGCCACATGGAAACGCCTCTGGAATGACGTCCCGAGAACCTAACCGGATCTCTGCCAACACAAGGCCGGGTTACCTCTGCAAAAATAGGTAACTACTGACACGCGTATGCCATCCCCCGATCGTAACCGATCTTCCCGAGGATCCTTGATTTCCAACAACCACATCAGAATAATAATGCAGTAACCACATAGGTTAAGTATCTGGGCTCCATACCATGATACCACCTCTATCCAGAAAGAAATGACATACACTAAGGGGCGCTACTCCCTAGAACCTTGCCGCATCTTTCCTGTTTTGACCATTTCCGGGGTGTGAGGCTCGACGAAGTCTCGTCCACAAAGCTACGCTTTGTTCACAAAGCCATGCTTCGGGTCAAACAAATGATCAACCTATGATCACAAAGATATAAGATCAAACAAATGATCATATCACAAATGATCAAACACTGATCATCACACAGCAACACTCAGCATGCCACATTACCAAATTGGGAGTATATCACTGATAACCTTCAACTACATAACCTCTGAGCTCGTACGTCTCAGAGAAGGGTGTTAAGCTAAGAGAATAAATTCTCCGCCACCAACAGAAATGTATTTGAAAGAAATCGGCTTTATATCTCAAAGTGTAATGTCAGACATGTATCCATACAAGTCTGTTCCGGGTTCGAACAGAACCGAAGGCACTTCTTACGAAGCCCTTGCAATTTCCGGGTATTCACAATCCCGTCCGGACTTCCCATCACAAAGGGTGATAAAATCTCTATATCGGGGCCAGTCGATGCAGAGACATTCGACGGGTTGTCCTTTCGTTTTCGCAAATATCCGGTCTTCATCACCGGTCTTCAAATGCTATCCATATATGACGTATCATTATTCGGAATGGGTTATATGACACAAATGTCTTTTCCCGGTTAACCCGAATAGTGAGCGAAATATTTAAAAATCATATGGATATGGGATTTCAATTAAGTCACAACTTAATACCCAAAACCTTTCTTTTCAAATGGTTTAACAAATTACCATTTTTAAATCTTTTAAACGAAAAGATTCATTTCACAAAGTTTACTTCGTTTCATAAAGATCTGTTCATAGGTTTCAAAACAATTTCTGTTTCAATTGGATTAACTCGTTGAATCTTTAAAACAAAGATTCAACTTATAGCTTTCAAAACGATTTCATTTCAAAGGGTTTAAACAAATCATCATTTTAAATCTGTTTAAAATAAACAGATTCAATTCATAGCTTTCAAAAAGAATTCATTTATAACTTGGAAAACCATCTTTCAATTCATACCTGAAATTCCTTTAAATTGGAATTTCATTTCTTATATATATACGAAAGCTTTTATCATTTGAAAACAAACAGTTTTCATTTAAGAACAATCCAATTTTATTTGCATGGGTTAAAGTCCTTGAATTATATTCATATTTCAAAATCAATACTTTTTAAAATAGTTTAACCCATATATAAACATCTTTAATCCCTAGTTTCAAATCATAGAATTTAATTTCAAATCTTGAATTTAAGTTTTAAATCAAATTATTTAAACTTCCAAAACTTCATCAAGTTATTCAAAATTAAATTTCATCTTTGAAATTCCATTTCAAAAGCTTTTCACTTTAAACCCAAATTTCTAATTTCAAAATCAATTGAAATTAAAATTTCAATTTCAAAAACATCAAATTTTAATTATCTGTGACTTAACCGATTTCCACGTGAAATCCATATTTGTGTGTGTAACAGTGTAGTCTAGGGGTTTAACACACAATAGTGCAACATCAATCATCACAGATATATCGATAAGCGGTATAATCGATAACGCTTATCTTCATTCACAGATTCATAGATAAAATAAATTTATCGGTTACAAAGATTCACTATTTCAATTCGATGTGGGTTTCGGATAACCAACTGAAATCCGACTCCCTGTCGCATCGAAGTTCAAGTGCCGTTTTACAGGCCAAGGGTTTCATATTCATATAACAATATATACATCACAGAAACAGAAATCACAGATCACGACATAAATCAGGACGTAACACAAAGCATCACAAATCAGAAAGGACAATCAATTCAAGGCATCTCATATAATATAATCATTCATAAGTAAAGTCAAGTATTCAATAGTTATTTATAAGCAGAATCAAATAATCGTTTAATCCTGATTAATTCAATTTATTTCCAAGTAAATTAATTACTTATGAATTAATTATCAAATTCTGATAAATTTATTACAAATCATTTGATATAAACAAATTTATCAAGCACCTTAATTAATTAAATTATTCTTGATTTATCATCTAAATTAAATTAACTCTTTAAACCGGTTACAAAATTAAAAAAAATCAAAATATCCAACATTAATTTCAATTAGTGATTAATCCTTATTAATTCAATTTTCTTAATCACTTTCATTTATTTATTAACCTTTAATAAATAATTTCTTTCTCAAATTATTTACTTTAATTAATGATTTAACCCTTTATAAGGAGAACCTTTAACTAATTTACTTAATTTTATTTAAAAAAAATTTGCCTTTGAAATACGTCGCTACTTAACTTACAAATTTGAGTTATCTAATCATTTAACTTCCATTTAAATCCTTTTTATAAAAGAACTTATCAAACTTCAAGTTTAATATTTGTTTGAAAACAAGTCTACTTTTAAATTCAAAGTTTGTTTGAAACTAAACTTAGAACTGGGTTTAAGCTTGTTTAAATATATTATCCCAACCTTTTAATTCATTAAATTTGTTTATAATTCAATTTTTTATCAAAAAGAACACAAACCAGTGACAGGCTTTAACAAAACCTGTAACCAGAACTAATACTCGAGCATCCCACCCTTTGCTTCGAGTCCAGCCTAGATTTACTTCGGGTAAATCACGAAAACACTCAGGAAATGCTCGAGTCATCCCCTGCATCTTCTCTTACTTCTTTTAATTTATTTTATTTTTAAACTTGCTTTGTTTTAAATTCCGAGAACTCGTTACACTCGCGTACGAACCCAATATCACTCGAGCCATCACCCAAATTTTCTCGATACCACTTCGAGAAGAACATCTCCTCTTCCCCAGTTCTACGAACTGACACCAGTTCACCACCGTGCACGTGCACGGTGGTTCGCCGCACCTCCAGTGGCTCACGCCACCTCCAGCAAACCCCGATTCTCTCTCCCACTCAATATCGCAACCCAGATTTTCGAACGAAAGTCGAAATCGAAAATTCGTCAGCAGCTTGACCAGTAGCTCGAGCAACCATGGAAAAATCGCTTTGCCCCACCAACACTGACCACCGGAGGCGATACCACATCACCCACGTCACGCCCCTACCTCCCCGGTCTTCACCCAAAAATCCCTAGCCACTCGATCGCATCACGGCGCCGCAATCAAAAGATTACAGAACACAAAAAAACTAGAACTCAAACCCTACTTTGGATTCGTCACAATCATTCTTGCATAAAAAAAAATATTTAGCATTTTTCCTATATTCGAAAATCATCAAGCTAGCTACACAACAAGTTTCAACATTTAAGATTTGTTGAATCACCAGAAATTTACAAAAAAAAACATTTTTGTTCATTTATAAACTACACCTTGTATGCTTACCTAAAAATCATCATTCTTATGTTAAAAATCCTACCTTTGTGTATAGATTCGAGTTGTATAATTGAATCAGAAATCTAGCATATTTGATTTTACATGTTAGAGAGGGTTGCTACTGTTATTTTCAAATTGCAAGCATATTTTATCACTTTCATATAAGATTGTATTTTTTAATGCCTAGATTATACTAAAACAAATAAGTTTTGTTTTGATTTCAAGTGCTAACATTGATTCAATAAAAAGATATGAATTTTTTTCTTTGATTGATAGTGAACACTGAAACCTGGAACAGAGGTATATCAACCAACATAGTTCAAATCAGATGCATACACACACATTTACATGTAGATATAAACATGCAGGCATATGAACAAAGCATTGTCATATCATACTTTTATAATCAACTTCAAGAATCAAGACAAACAGATGGTTTTAAAAGATTAAAGTTGCTCACCAGAGATTGAAGCAGAGAAGAACAGAGAAAAAGCTTATGCCTGGAAGTGATTTTGTTTGAAAAAAAACTGGAAACTGATTGCTCTACCTTAAATCTTGCGACTTGATTTCTTGTTTTATTTGTTTGATATTCCTTTACTTCATCCCAGAGACAACTGCTTACTCAAAACTGAAGCTCCACTCTTTTTTTTCCTTTTCTTTGAATTGAGTTAGTTGTTTTAAATTGAAGTTTGTTTTAGTATTTTCTTCTTTCTTTCTTCAGTTTTGAAATGGAACGAACTGGAATGAGGATTTGATGCATATAAAAAGTAAGTATGCACTATATTATTTGTACAAAAAGCATGCTGGAGACATTTGCATTAAATGCATGAAGCATGTTGCATTTATTGCTTTGAGTACTTTCTTCTCTTTTGTTCTATTTTACTAATATTTTGTTTATTTACTTATCTTCATTTCGGCTGAGAGGATTTGTTATGTACAATATGAAAGACATTTTGTTGCAGCCTACTACTTGTCTTCATTTGTTTATACATAGATGCTTTCATATTTCTTTTCTGTTTTGTATTTTCTTGCTTTTGTTTAGTTAATCAACTTGAATATGTTTGACTGTCTAGTGCTCATACTTAAGTATATTTTGTTTTGCTTGTTGACTATGCTTTTGTACATAGATGTTTGTAATAATATGTTGTTAAAATTTTATTTTATACTTATGCTTTTAATATTTAAAAGGTTTATTCTATTTCAAACATTTACTTCTATTTTAATTTGGATCCGGGGAAACTCGCTTCCATTTTATCGATTTATTTTACTAATTTTATCCAAAAATTTATTTAATTACTCAATTTAATTCAAAAATTCATTTAATTATTAATTTAAATAAATTAAAATCTGGGGTCGTTACAGTCGAACCCACCATGATACTAAAATCCAAAAAAAAAATACAACCTATGCCTTGAAAACATGCTAGTTTGAGCCTTGTTGCTTCACCACCTCTTTTTCCACCACCACCACCACCTCTAGCCGCCGCCACCACCTCGACACACCCATAACCATCACCTTCATCTTTTGTCCAAATCTGAAACATGTCATAGCCGAGCCCAATGACCTTGTAGACTGAGCCAAAGTTGAACCAAAACCACTATTTTGCGTAAGCCTCTTCATATTCATGCGTGGTAACTCCTCCACCACTTCAATACCTTGTAGCCATGCCTTATAGGACCCAAACCTGAACCAAAGTATGTCCAAACCTGAGCCAAAACATTCCCTAGGCCGTGCAATCAAATGTAGGAAGCAAGGCAAAAGACTGTGTATTCGTATCTCTTTTTACTTCAAAGTTGTTTCAATTTAATGTTGTATTGAATTATGATTTTATTTTGTTTTGTTTTGGGTTGTAACACAAGTTCTAAGCTTGGATCTCTTCCCACTTGAGCCTACTTTTGTGTCATCATGCCTTCTGGAATCCGTTGTGTCATTTGAGTTGATATCTCCAGCACAAAAAGGAGAGTAAATCTAACCAGACTAATATGTACTCATATAGTGATAAACTGACATCACTTGAATCTGTAAATGCATATCATCCTGTTATAACTGCTATATTATAATCATATGAGGTTCACCCATGCTTATTTATCTGTTATACCATATGTTACTATTTATTACGTTATTTTGTTTATTTATATCAGTTTATCACATTGCAAGTTCCCTGTAGATTAGAATCACTATGGGTTGAAATGATACATACCCGAACGGACTTTAGAATAAGAAAAAATCATTATGGGCTGAAATGATAGGCCTGAGCAGTTTTTATACATTTCATATTACTTGGGATTGCGGGTTTGAAATGATAGAACCCGGGTTTTCTTTGTAAATTGCGGATTGAAATGATACATATCCGTATCACTTGACCTAGGCTAGAAAATTTTATACAGACCCGTGGTTTGTATATTTTTCTGAAAATTTTAAAATATTTTAAAAATGTAAATATTATGATATTTTGATTTAAATTTTATTAAAATGATTTCTATAAAATATTAGTGATTTTCTACAAATTAAATAAGTGAATTAAGTAAATGGTGAAGTAGAATTTGAAATATAAGTTAATTTTGGAATTTATGATTTTGGTTATAAATGGAATTTATGTAAAGAAAATATGACAAATTTGATTTAAAGATGAATTTAATGATTTTATTAAGTAATAATAATTTTTAAAAGTGTTAATGATTTTGTATAAATAAAATATGGAATAAATGAATATTTAAGCTGTATTTGGAAATATAACTTAAATTGAATTTTGTTTAATTTGTTTAAAAGTGAAGTTTTAATTAAGTAAAATAAAGTTAAATAAGCTATGTTTTGGAAATTTAAACTTAGGTGTTAAGTTAAATTTTGAAATAAAGAAATGAAAGTTTATTTGTTATTTAATTTGATTTTGTATGGAAATTTGACTATATAAAATCATATAAATAAAAGTATGTAAATGATTGTTTTAAAGGGTGAATATATATGATTTTATAAGTTAAAATGATTTATATTAAAAGTTAATTATGTGTGAAATTGTAAATAAAACTCTGAATTTGATTTGACAGCATTTTTGAAATATAATGTAAAGATATTACAGCATTGGTAAATGCTGTAGTTGTTTTAAATGAACCATATAGCAAATTTGAACTAAAGGTTATTATAGCACTTTGTTAGTGCTATAGTTGTTAAATTTAACTAAAATTTCATTTGAAACTAAATTAAGATATTATAGCATTTTTAATTGTGTCTTTTGTTAATGAACTGTTTTAAAACATAACATTTCGTAGCATTTCCTAAGTGCTGCGAAAGTTGAATTTTCATTGTTTTAATAAACTTAAATGGATAAATGATCTTCGAAAAAGATTAAATTTTGTAAATTAAATATTTAATTATTAAATATAATGAATTGACTTTAAATGATTTAAATGGAATAGTTGATTGGGAAATACAACTATTTTGAAATGTGATTAAATGGTATTTAAATTAAAATTAAATAAATGATGTTTTGAAATGATATTTTGAAATGAATCTGAAATGATATCAAATCTTGGAATGAATAATTGAAGTTTATATTAGTATGAAAATTATTTGATTTACTTGTAATTTGAATCTATTAAAAAGATATTGGACTTATGAAACATAGGATATTAAAGCTTTGGAATTTATTTTATAATTTGAATAGTAATTTTTTGGATTAAATCTATATTTGAAATTTATAAGATTTGAAATGGTCTATGGAAATTTATTTGAAATAAATGATTGAATTGAAACTTTGGAAATTGAATACATGATTTGAAAGTATAATAATTACACTTTTAATGGTTTAAATGAATTATTTTGATTGAAATATAAACTATTTAAAAGGGTGACTTGAAATGAAGTTTTGAAAGGATATGATATTTTGATATATTAAAATGATTTGAAATGAAGTTTTGAAAGGATATGATATTTTGATATATTAAAATGATTTGAAATGAAGTTTTGGAAAGATATGATATTTTGATATATTGAAATGATTTGAAATGAAGTTTTGAAATAATATGATATTTTAAATATATTGAAATGGTTTGGAATTGATTTAATCTTTATTTTGATAAAGATTTGGATTTGAAATGATATTCTATTTTGAAGTACAAAATACTGTTTTAAATTTATAACCACAGGTTATAATAACGATTGGTTGTTAAAGAGACCGGGATCGGATATGGACATACTCTCTGTCGATACCGAAAACCACTTTGACAACTGTGTACGCGGTGGAGTTTCCAGAATGAAGTAGGATGGTGGCGACGATCTTAAGGTATATACGTGGACCCAACTCCCGTGAGTTGGCATAAGGTGGCTAAAACAGGAGCGATCGACGGGCCAAGGAAGTAGCACCTCTGATCGGACACACTTCTTCGATACCATTCTATTACTTGTGATTGATTTGGTGGCCACCCTTGATTTGGGAGTGTTGTTCGAGGTGGGCGGTAGTGGCTGCTATGCGTCACCACCAATCCGGATGCGTAATTGGTATATCTACCCTGGCATTGCCTTGTGTGCCGTGTCACCTACCATATCGAGCTTTACTATGAGTTTCTATTTGTGTCGTACCTATGGAGTATCTTCTCGTAGCCTCTCGGGGTATGTAGGTACTGTATAGACTATTGGCATTATTTTGTGTTAAGGGCTATATGGATAACCCCTTAACGCTATTTAAAAGTATGTTTATTTTATGATTAGACATTATTATAATAGCGAATATTACTACATAGTAGATAGTTTAACGGATCCTTAAAGAATGGGCGATCCCAAGCATTCTTTAAGTTACTTGTACCTTTATTACAGTTCACTTGAGTTAGTTTACATTATATAAGTATATATTGTCCTGACTCGAGTGTTTTGTGTTTTGCTTTACGCTCGGGTCAGCCTGAGTTATTCACAGATTTGGATTTCCACTCTCTTGGAGATTTGAATCGCTGGAGATTATCTGCTTGTCATGTCCTATCTATTTCAGTTCCATTGTTCTACTCAGGTTGTACTTGGTTATTGAGACTTCTGTTGTACTCTATTTCTTCTGTTATATCTTATGTAACTCTGATATATTTATATAGTAGCTTCATGAACTACTATTTCTTTTACTTCCGCTGCATTATTTTACTCTATGTCTGTGATCTGTGATTATATTTATTTACTGTATATTCTGAGATTTGCCAAATTTTATTTACAACGCGGTATTTTGAGCAATTCAAGTCCGACATGTGTGTCTGCCTATGCACTTGGAGGGTGCAGCATGATAGGGGGTTCTCGCATTTGGGTTTGGTAGCGAGCGGATGACTCTTACTCCTACATGTCCCTACGGGGTTGGTACAGTCGAGAGGTTGGCCGTAAAGGTAGAACACATGTACAACTGTATGCTACGGTGGGCGTTACCCCACTGGCGATGTCCCGTTACAGTTGGTATCAGAGCTTTGGCTTTGAGGCAAAACTTAGAATGTATGGTAAATTTAATTACAGGATCACTTTCATTCGAGCTTGAATCTCTTCATTTTATTTGATTTCCTTTGAATTTTGGAACGTTCCCTGCGGTTCCAAAATCCATTCTTGTCCCTCACTATTCATCTTCTTTTGATTCTGGAGTATTCCATAACTCCACTTCGAATGATCTTTATAGTGAATTGGCGGTCTTGCCAATATTCTAATTTTCTTGTAAAGGGGGAAACTCCTTTACAATTAACATCGATTCAGCAGAGATTTATATCTATCCTTGGTTTAGATGCTAATATCTTTTGTTATTCCAAACTCTATCTCTTGAGATCGGATGTAGATTTACCCCAGAAAAATACACATTTGATTTTATTCATTAAGTCACGGTTGATCCGGTTAAGGTTGCCCGCGATTTATCTAAGCTTATCCATCTTCATATTTTGATAATTAATCACCTTTTCTTTTATTTCCAAAATATCTCCAAACATTTTGAATTGTACTTGTAAATATATGTTTTGTTTTATATATTGTGGTTTGAGTTGTTGATGTTGATTTGGGATTCCGATCGATTCGTCTGATCAACGCTATCGATAGGATTTCTAAAACACTTTGACAGAACAAACTGACGCAATATTATTTTAAAATTTGGTTAATGAAATAAATTTTGATATAAGTAAATATTATGGAACTTAATAAATTGATTTAAATTGATTATTTAAAATGATAATACTTGATTTATCATTTATTGTTCTATGAATGAATTTATAAATAGTTGTTTATAAATTGATTTGGGAACTGAAATGAATTTAAATCAAGAATTTGAGAATTTAATTTTCGATGGTTTCAAACCTTGTGTTTAATTTTTAAAAAGGTTGTATTATTTAAAGTATTTTCGAATAGAAATTTGTTTCCAAAGAATTTTAAAGTTTTAAAATTTTAGTGCTCTTCTCTTTGTCGCTGGAAAATAATTTCGGTGATGGCCACGGCATCATCGACGTTCATTTTCGAGTTTCGAAGTAAAGAGACCATTCTGTAGTCTTGCTACAGCTTTGTTTTGGGAAATATAATTAATTTGAACTTCTAAAAAATGATTTGATTTATTATATATATAGATATATGACTTAAATTTGATTTGACAAATTATGTACATACATTTATTTATCTCTAAATGGTTTGAAAGGAATTGGAAATTTTATTCTTAAATTCTATCTTAGATAATAACTTCAATTATAAAAAGAAAATCAAAAATTTGAATAAATGATTCAAACTTGAGATAATTGAATTGGAAAGTTTTATTTGTATAACACAATTGCATTCAAATATAACTTACCTTAATTTCAGAAGTTAACAATGTAATTGGATAATATACAATATAAAAAGATTTTATAAATGAAATTTGAGTGGTTATAATAAATGTTATACACTTAAATTTTAATTATAAAATGATTAACAGAGGTAAATATAATAAAGGGTAATTGAATAACTTACAATAAAATAATGTTAAAAGAACTAAGGATAAAAGAAAGCAGTTATAATAGGTGTAAGTATATTTAACATGAGTGATAAATATATTGAGAGGAATAAATTTAATTTTAATTAGGAATAAAGAGGAATAAAATTTATTAAGTACATTGTGAGTATAATAAATGATTTTTTCTTCTTCAAACCCATGGTTTTAAAAATTGTTAATTTAAGATGATTGGATAATAAGATAATGAAATTTGAGATATTTAAGATTTATTTAACTTGTGTAAAGATTTATTCTCTATTTAAGTTGAAATTTCCGTGCTTTCAAATTTATTTCCTTATTTTGTTTTTCAAACTATCTTTTGGTTGTCCTTATTATCCTTATCTTGCTACAGATTGGTATAGGCATCTTTCTATAATCTTTCTGCTTAGAAATCTTTCTATAATCTTTGAAAATCTTTGGTACTCATCTGGATCTGAGCACCACTTACCATCCATAGACCGACGGTCAAACGGAAAAGGGTGAATCAGATTCTAAAGGATCTTTTCGTGCTTGTGTTCTTGATTTGATCATCTCCACCTTGTCAAACTCACCTATAACAACAGTTATCAGGTATAATTTCAATCTTCTTGTCATCTTATCTTAATCCTATTTCACTCTATTTTTTTTGTGCTTTCCCATACCTCATTCCGTTTCGGAGACGAAAAGTTTTGAGTGTGGGAGAGTGTAACAACCCTAAATTTTGTGATTTATTTTAATTGTTTATTTTGATTATGTTATTTGAAATTTTGATTTAAGAATTTTATTTTATTTATTAAAATGAATAAGTTATGTTATTTTAAATATAAATGTTGATTTTTATGTGAATTAGAGTTTCAAACTTGTATAAATTGAATATTTTACTGAATAGTGAATTTCTGTTCAAACTGGTCAAACTATGACTTTTAAACTTCAAATTTAAATTATTTAAAATCTTAAATTTTATCTTTTATTATGAAAATAGATGTAATAGCTTGAACACTGCTTTTCGTTTCGTTGAAAACGGAGTTAAACAGTAAAAGTTATGTATATTTCAATATTAAGTGCAATTTGTTTATTCTACAATTTTGTTATTTTAAATTGTATAAATTATATTTTCTTTATCATATTTTATTTTTATATGTATTAATATGTTATTTTATGTATATTTTTGTCTTTTAATATTTTTAAAGTGAGGTAGGAATTTTTCTAGAGCTAGTAGTATTTTTCTTGTAATTTCCATGCCCTGTTTTCAATTTTTAAACATTTTCTTTAGTTCTTTTTCTATTTTTCTCCAATTTAATTATTTATTTTATTTTGAAAATTATAACTAAATTATTTTATTTCAAATTTTCACTTCATAATATTTTTAAAATGAAGAGGATATTTTCCCAAGACTAGTAGTGATTTGTTTGTAATTTCTGGACACTGTTTTGTATTTTTAAGCAATTTCTTTCATCCTTTTTATATTTTCTTTAAAATTAATTATTTATTTTCATATTATTTCACTTGGTTTCGGTTTTAAAGGTATTTTCTGATTTATTGTTGTTTTTATTTGATCTTTAAAGAATGGAAACGTGAAGAGTTTAAGGCGTTTCATTTCTAGACGTTTCATTGTCCAAAAACGTTTCAAATGTCATAACCATCTCATTTATTCATTTTGGCTGCCCATTTTCAGTTTTCTAGCCGTGACTTTCATCCTATTTCTCACTCAAGAAACCATTCTTTCATTTTATTCATGGCTTCAAACATATTGGGTAGTGTCTTCCTCTTATTTTCTTCCTTTTCTTCCTATTTTCTTATGTATTTTTGCCTTGTTCTCTCCACTCTTTTGCTCAGCCTCCACTCCATACCCATGGCCACCACCTCCTACACCTCTTCCCTGTCATCATCACCACCTACTCCTCAGATCTGAACCATGGTCGAACCCACCATGATACTAAAATCCAAAAAAAAATACAACCTATGCCTTGAAAACATGCTAGTTTGAGCCTTGTTGCTTCACCACCTCTTTTTCCACCACCACCACCACCTCTAGCCGCCACCACCACCTCGACACACCCATAACCATCACCTTCATCCTCTGTCCAGATCTGAAACATGTCATAGCCGAGCCCAATGACCTTGTAGACTGAGCCAAAGTTGAACCAAAACCGCTATTTTGCATAAGCCTCTTCATATTCATGCGTGGTAACTCCTCCACCACTTCAATACCTTGTAGCCATGCCTTATAGGACCCAAACCTGAACCAAAGTATGTCCAAACCTGAGCCAAAACATTCCCTAGGCCGTGCAATCAAATGTAGGAAGCAAGGCAAAAGACTGTGTATTCGTATCTCTTTTTACTTCAAAGTTGTTTCAATTTAATATTGTATTGAATTGTGATTTTATTTTGTTTTGTTTTGGGTTGTAACACAAGTTCTAAGCTTGGATCTCTTCCCACTTGAGCCTATTTTTGTGTCATCGTGCCTTCTGGAATCCGTTGTGTCATTTGAGTTGATATCTCCAGCACAAAAAGGTGAGTAAATCTCACCAGACTAATATGTACTCATATAGTGATAAACTGACATCACTTGAATCTGTAAATGCATATCATCCTGTTATAACTGCTATATTATAATCATATGAGGTTCACCCATGCTTATTTATCTGTTATACCATATGTTACTATTTATTATGTTATTCTGTTTATTTATATCAGTTTATCACACTGCAAGTTCCCTGTATATTAGAATCACTATGGGTTGAAATGATACATACCCGAACGGACTTTAGAATAATGAAAAATCGTTATGGGCTGAAATGATAGGCCTGAGCAGTTTTTATACATTTCATATTACTTGGGATTGCGGGTTTGAAATGATAGAACCCGGGTTTTCTTTGTAAATTGCGGATTGAAATGATACATATCCGTATCACTTGACCTAGGCTAGAAAATTTTATACAGACCCGTGGTTTATATATTTTTCTGAAAATTTTAAAATATTTTAAAAATGTAAATATTATGATATTTTGATTTAAATTTTATTAAAATGATTTCTATAAAATATTAGTGATTTTCTACAAATTAAATAAGTGAATTAAGTAAATGGTGAAGTAGAATTTGAAATATAAGTTAATTTTGGAATTTATGATTTTGATTATAAATGGAATTTATGTAAAGTAAGAAAATATGACAAATTTGATTTAAAGATGAATTTAATGATTTTATTAAGTAATAATAATTTTTAAAAGTATTAATGATTTTGTATAAATAAAATATGGAATAAATGAATATTTAAGCTGAATTTGGAAATATAACTTAAATTGAATTTTGTATGATTTGTTTAAAAGTGAAGTTTTAATTAAGTAAAATAAAGTTAAATAAGTTATGTTTTGGAAATTTAAACTTAGGTGTTAAGTTAAATTTTGAAATAAAGAAATGAAAGTTTATTTGTTATTTAATTTGATTTTGTATGGAAATTTGACTTTGTAAAATCATAGAAATAAAAGTATGTAAATGATTGTTTTATAGGGTGAATATATATGATTTTATAAGTTAAAATGATTTATATTAAAAGGTAATTATGTGTGAAATTGTAAATAAAACTCTGAATTTGATTTGACAGCATTTTTGAAATAAAATGTAAAGATATTACAGCATTGGTAAATGCTATAGTTGTTTTAAATGAACCATATAGCAAATTTGAACTAAAGGTTATTATAGCACTTTGTTAGTGCTATAGTTGTTAAATTTAACTAAAATTTCATTTGAAACTAAATTAAGATATTACAACATTTTTAATGCTGTCTTTTGTTAATGAACTGTTTTAAAACATAACATTTCGTAGCATTTCCTAAGTGCTGCGAAAGTTGAATTTTCATTGTTTTAATAAACTTAAATGGATAAATGATCTTCGAAAAAGATTAAATTTTGTAAATTAAATATTTAATTATTAAATATAATGAATTGACTTTAAATGATTTAAATGGAATAGTTGATTGGGAAATACAACTATTTTGAAATGTGATTAAATGGTATTAAAATTAAAATTAAATAAATGATGTTTTGAAATGATATTTTGAAATGAATCTGAAATGATATTAAATCTTGGAATGAATAATTGAAGTTTATATTAGTATGAAAATTATTTGATTTACTTGTAATTTGAATCTATTAAAAAGATATTGGACTTATGAAACATAGGATATTAAAGCTTTGGAATTTATTTTATAATTTGAATAGTTATTTTGTGGATTAAATCTATATTTGAAATTTATAAGATTTGAAATGGTCTATGGAAATTTATTTGAAATAAATGATTGAATTGAATTGAAACTTTGGAAATTGAATACTTGATTTGAAAGTATAATAATTACACTTTTTTTTAAAAAAAAAATCAACATTTTATCTCTCATGTCCTCTCATGGTGTCCTTCCCTCTTGTCCTCCCATTCCTGTCCCACCCCCATCCTCTCCTCCTGCTCCTTCCATCCCTGTCAGTCCTATCATCCCCTCTTCTCCGCCTTCTTTTCTGCCTCCTCCATTGCCTGATCCTGTTCCTCCTCCTTCACCAATGCCTGGTCCTCTTGTATCTCCCTTTTCTCCTGAACTCTTCCCTCCCCTTGGGTCTTCCACTCCTTCAGTTCCTTCAGCTTCATGGTCATCTCTTTTCAGTTCGAAACCTAGGAATGCTGGTAGTTATGTTCCTATTCATTTTGATGTATCTTACTCTGGATCTCCTATTGATCCTCCTCAAGAAGTGGTGAATGAAGGTATTAAAGCATGGTCAGATTGCTTGGTTGGATCCTTTTTGGCTGGTAATGTCAATTACATGGCTGTTAAATCTCATTTACAAAAATCATGGAAGCTTAAAGGATCTTATGAAATATTCTATGATAATCAGAATTATTACTTTAAATTTGCCTTTGAGGAAGATAAAAATCTTATTCTAAGGAGAGATCCCATGTTTATTAGGGGTCAAATGTTTATCATCTCTAAATGGAACCCGACCCTATCATCTGCACAGGCAGCTGAGTCCAATCTGGATCCATTTCTATAGAATTCCAATAATGCTATGGTCTCTGCTTGGCATTAATTGGATAGCTTGTCACCTTGGAAGGCTTGTATGCTATGATGAAAATACAGAAAGAATGAAAAGATTTGAATATGCTAAGTGTTTAATAGAAGTGTCTCCTGATAAAGAACTGCCAGATTTTCTAGCAGTAGGTGATGATTCTTGTACGAATATTTTGATTGAATATTCCTGGAAACCCCTTATTTGTGTTACATGTAAAGTTTTTGGGCATGCTACTAATCAGTGTGAGAGGAATAAAGAGTTACAAGCTGAAGTAGTAGTTGTGAACTCTAATGATATAATAGAAGATGATGGAACCAAGATAGATAAAGATATGCAAAATGATAAAGAAAAAAGGGGATTTCTTGTTAGAGGCAAAAAGAGAATTAAAACTGGGCAAAAGGTGTGGAGGAAAATAAATAAGGATGAAAGTAACAATAATAAGGTGAATGTAATACAGGAAGTTAATCAAACTGAAGAGATACAAATAAGTAAACAGAATGGGGATTGTTCTAACCAAATTCTCTTGGATCAGATTGAAGTGGTGTCTGATTCTTGTTTGAATCCTGATAAAAATGGTAATAAGGCTTATAATAGTATTACTTTGAGTCAGCAAGCTGTTTTACCTGTATCTGTTTCGAGTTCTGAAGATGAATTTTCTTTACTGGAGGTGTGTAATACTTCTGATAAGCCTGATGTTGTTCTTGGGGAAACAATGAGTCCTTCTAAAATGCAAGCAAACTCAGAAACTATAAATGCACTGCAAACTAATTGTGGAATGCAAGTTACAACACATAATGCTTTTCCTGTGCTTCAGCAAATTATTGAAGATGATGAAGTTATTCAACATCTACACAATTCCAGCTTATCTTCTGACATTCCCTGTGTCAGTCTTAATCCTGACATGCACAACATTGCTTCTGCTGAGTCTATCCCAACTCATAAATCTCCTCTTAATCAAATGTCCTCTAATTCTTTGCAAGTTTCTCCATATTCTTCCCTCACTCTTCCTAAACAAATATTCAATGACTTGGGCAATTCTTCTTTGTCAAAAATATCTTCTTTGCAACAATCTCCTTCCACTTCCTTTCCTGATTCTTCCTCTAAAAGGAAAAAAGGTAGACCAAAGAAATCCTCCTCTAACTCTACTGTTGATCTAGACAATAGGAGTAATTACTCTATTGATCAAATTGGTCTGACCATGTCGCCTTGTAATAATCATGATAATACATCGGCTGGGGTTAAAACCAGAGCCTCTTCTATATTATTATCTAAATGAATGGAAAAATTGGGTATTGGAATGTTAGGGGTGCTAACTCCATGGTCAAGCAACTGGAAATCTCTAATCTTATTTCTTCTCAAAAAATTGATCTTATGGCAATTGCTGAAACAAAACTCAATCATAATACAACAATCAAAGCTGTCTCAAATATTAAACATGGCTGGAACTCTATCCATAATCTCTCTCAAGCTCCTTTTGGTAGACTATTAATATTATGGAATCCTTCTATTTTTTCTCTTTCCCCTTTAACTGTCCATAGGAAATTCATTCACTCTGAGATCATTCACATCCCCACTTCTACTTCTTTCTATCTTACTGCTGTTTATGCAGATAATAATGCTACTCAAAGGCAAGTTTTCCTTGATATCCTTCCTTCTCTTCAACAGTCCAGTTCACCGTGGCTATGCCTTGGTGATTGGAATTGTATGCAGTTGTCTACTGAAAAAAGTGGTGGTGTTCCACTGTCTTTCAGTCAGACTAGACCTCTCAACAATGCTATTTATGATTCTAACCTCCTTCCCACCTCTGTTAGTGGTGCTTTTTACACATGGAACAACTCTAGTAGGAATGCAAAAAGGACGTATTGTAAACTTGATAGAGCTTACATGAATTTTTCCTCTGTTATCAAATGGCCTAACCTTATCACTTATGTTCCTCCTCCTTCTTTATCTGACCATTCTCCTCTTATTATTGAGTGGGGCAAGGACACTGTGAAAAGGCGCTCCTCTTTTTCATTTTTTAATAATTGGTCTAAGCACCCTGATTTCTTTAATATTGTTTCTGAAAGTTGGAAAATACATACATTTGGCAACCCAATGTTTATTTTGCAGGCTAAACTCAGGCATCTTAAGGATATTTTGAAGAAGTGGGCTCAGCATACTTTTGGGAATGGGAGTAGTTTTTCCTCTTCTATTAGAGAAAAATTATTCCAAATTCAAATAGATATTCAAAGTTGCCATGATTCTGCTCTTCTTCCTTCCTTGTCTGCTATGGAAAACTCTCTTTTAAAGGATCTATCTAAAGCTCTAGTGGAAGAAAATTTCATGGCAAAGCAAAAATCAAAACATGAATGGCATATGAGTGGTGATAAAAATTCATCCATTTTTCACAAATCTTTAAAGATCCAACAGGCTTTTGAAAATATATCTTCCATCCTTAATATGCATGATTTGCCTTGTTCTTCTCAAGATACTATCCAAGCTGCTTTTCTGGAATACTTTCAAATGAATCTGGGTAATCCTCAAATTCCATCTATTACTAAGGAACAATTCTCTCATATTCAGCTCCCTACTATCTCTAATGACATGAGAAAAGATTTAATTATGGAAATTTCTGATGATGAAATTAAGCAAGCTATATTTGGTATGAATTCTAATAGTTCTCCAGGTCTTGATGGTTTTAATGCTCATTTCTTCAAAACTGCTTGGGATATTATTGGTAATGATGTGATCAAAGCCATAAAGAATTTATTCAGACATAGTAAATTAGTTAAAGGAATAAATGCAACCAGACTTGCTTTGATACCTAAAGCTGTTCAACCTACTTCCGTTAATCAGTATAGACCTATTGCATGCTGTAATGTAATTTACAAATGCATCTCTAGAATTCTGGCTGCTAGAATGAAGAACTCTTTGGCTGGTTTGATTTCTCCTAATCAGAATGCTTTTCTTCCATATAGAGACATTACTGATAACATCTTACTTGCTTCTGAACTTATGAAGGGGTACAATAGGAAGTTTGTCACTCCTAGATGTGTTCTTAAATTAGACATACAAAAGGCTTATGACACAGTTCAGTGGAAATCTGTCATCTACATTCTTCATAAAATGAATTTTCCTATCCCTTTCCTTTGTTGGATATACACTTGCATATCTACTGTTAATTATTCTCTTATTATTAGTGGATCTACCTTTGGCTACTTTGGTGCTACTCAGGGAATTAGACAGGGAGACCCTGTTTCACCATATATTTTTGTGTGTGTCATGGAGCTGTTCTCTTCTCTTTGTTCTGTAGCTGTAACTAATAAGCTTCTGGATTATCACCCTTTATGCAAGAAGAATAGTATTTCTACTCTGCTTTTTGCTGCTGACCTGCTCCTTTTCACTAAGCCTAATATTAAGTCTATTAATGGGGTGATGGATGTTCTATCTACTTTTCAGGTTATGACTGGTCTATCCATAAATAGAAGTAAGTCCAGAATTAATATTGCTGGCTTGTCTGATCTTGATAAGGGGATCCTGTATGCCAAGTCTGGTCAATCTCCTTTCACTGACAATGAAATCTATCTAGGAGCTCCTCTGTGTACTTCAAAAATAAGGACAAACCAATGTTTGCAATTATTTGAAAAAATTACCACTAAAATATCTAGTTGGAATAGGTCTAAATTTTCGATGCCTGGTAGGTTAGTGATTGTTAAATCTGTTGCTATCTCCATGTGTGTGTATTATGCCAGAATCTTCATCCTTCCTGCTATGCTTATTAGCATGATCAATTCTGCTTTAAATCATTTTTTATGGCATGGAAACCCTTTTTCTAAGAAAATGATCCCAGTTGCATTTAAACATATATGCTGCCCTTATGATAAGGGAGGGCTTGGAATTATGAATATTAGAAGGTGGAATTTTGCTGCTCTTTCATCTAGAGTAGATAAATTATTGAGGAAAGACACAAATTTATGGGCTTCTTGGTGTAGATCTTATCTCATCAAAGATGGTAACTTCTGGTCTATCTCTCCTCCCTCTGATTGTAGTTGGTCTTGGAAGAACATCTTAAGAAGTAGAGATATATTCCTTCCTATGGTTCAGTTGGGCATGAAAGACATTGGCAAGATTTATTTTTGGTATGATCCATGGTCTGCTAAAGGTATAATTCTTGCTAATATTATTGATTATGAGACCAGAGTTATTTCAGGAATACAAGACAGAGCTTTTGTTGATAGTTATTGGAGTGATGGCACTGTTTCCTTACCTTATTGTAGCTCCTCTGTAGTTCGAGATGCTTGGAATGTTATTCGAAGTAAGATATATAACAACTGTAATGATCAGCAGATCAGGTAATATGGAATGACAGGTCTCATTCTATTGCTTCAGTATACAAAGTCATAGAATCTGCCATGGAGTATCTTCCTTTTCCTTGGTATACTAGAATCTGGAATTCTCAATCTATTCCTAAGGAAAATTTGTTCATGTGGAAAGTTTTGAAGAATGGCATCCTTTCTCTACAAAAACTTAAAGCCTGTGGGGTTATTCATAGTGATACCTGTCTTTTGTGTGGTAATGGTGTGGAAAATGTGTCACATTTGTTCTTTGAATGTGACTTTTCTTTTTACATATGGAATAGAATTTTAAAACCCTATGGCTTGCATAAGCCTATAAGAGTGTCAACTGTGGAATGGTTTAACATTTTCAAAGCCACTAGATGGAAGAGTGCAAGAGGAAAATTGTTGTTAAGAATTCTTAAGAAGTCTCTTTATCTTATTTGGATGGAGAGTAACATTAGAGTGTTTAAAGGTCAATCCACCTCTAAACATTTAATGGTCCTTTCTATAATTAGATCCATGTAGCTTTTGTTTTAATTTTGGGATGTTTGTTATGGCTTGTTGGTAGTTTTGTTGTATTGTGTTGTATCAATTTTTGCTAGTTCAATAAAATGGTAGGGGACCATTCAACCCCGCTGGCTTTGCCAAAAAATAATAATTACACTTTTAATGGTTTAAATGAATTATTTTGATTAAAATATAAACTATTTAAAAGGGTGACTTGAAATGACGTTTTGAAAGGATATGATATTTTAATATATTAAAATGATTTGAAATGAAGTTTTGAGAGGATATGATATTTTGATATATTAAAATGATTTGAAATGAAGTTTCGGAAAGATATGATATTTTGATATATTGAAATGATTTGAAATGAAGTTTTGAAATAATATGATATTTTAAATATATTGAAATGGTTTGGAATTGATTTAATCTTTATTTTGATAAAGATTTGGATTTGAAATGATATTCTATTTTGAAGTATAAAATACTGTTTTAAATTTATAACCACGGGTTATAATAACGATTGGTTGTTAAAGAGACCGGGATCGGATATGGACATACTCTCTGTCGATACCGAAAACCACTTTGACAACTGTGTACGCGATGGAGTTTCCAAAATGAAGTAGGATGGTGGCGACGATCTTAAGGTATATACGTGGACCCAACTCCCGTGAGTTGGCATAAGGTGGCTAAAACAGGAGCGATCGACGGGCCAAGGAGGTAGCACCTCTGATCGGACACACTTCTTCGATACCATTCTATTACTTGTGATTGATTTGGTGGCCACCCTTGATTTGGGAGTGTTGTTCGAGGTGGGCGGTAGTGGCTGCTATGCGTCACCACCAGTCCGGATGCGTAATTGGTAAATCTACCCTGGCATTGCCTTGTGTGCCATGTCACCTACCATATCGAGCTTTACTATGAGTTTCTATTTGTGTCGTACCTATGGAGTATCTTCTCATAGCCTCTCGGGGTATGCAGGTAATGTATAGACTATTGGCATTATTTTGTGTTAAGGGCTATATGGGTAACCCCTTAACGCTATTTAAAAGTATGTTTATTTTATGATTAGACATTATTATAATAGCGAATATTACTACATAGTAGATAGTTTAACGGATCCTTAAAGAATGGGCGATCCCAAGCATTCTTTAAGTTACTTGTACCTTTATTACAGTTCACTTGAGTTAGTTTACATTATATAAGTATATATTGTCCTGACTCGAGTGTTTTGTGTTTTTCTTTACGCTCGGGTCAGCCTGAGTTATTCACAGATTTGGATTTCCACTCTTTTGGAGATTTGAATCACTGGAGATTATCTGCTTGTCATGTCCTATCTATTTCAGTTCCATTGTTCTACTCAGCTTGTACTTGGTTATTTTATTGAGACTTCTGTTGTACTCTATTTCTTCTGTTATATCTTATGTAACTCTGATTATTTATATAGTAGCTTCATGAACTACAATTTCTTTTACTTCCGCTCCATTATTTTACTCTATGTCTGTGATCTGTGATTATATTTATTTACTGTATATTCTGAGATTTGCCAAATTTTATTTACAACGCGGTATTTTGAGCAATTCAAGCCTGACATGTGCGGATGCGAATGGTTGAAAATATCAGGTCGTTACAGCATGTTAACATTTCAACACCCATGCAAGTGTCTGATTTTACAATTACTGAATACATTCGTAGTTTGGTCACTTATGAATTTATTTGGTTAAGACCATGTATTTCATTATATGAGTTTCGAACTCTAAAAGCAATACAAGACTATGGATATTTGATCCATATACAATTGCATATAAAATGTTATATGGTGAATGATCAAAGTTTGTAATGTACAATATTTCAATGACATTTGTTCATCTGAAAAATCAAATAAACCTTAGTGTGAGATCAAGCATTCAACTTGATTGATTACAGAAGGGATCATATTGTGTTAATATAACACAAGACCGAAAACCACAAGATAGATCTAAGAACTCGATCACTGAAATGTCATTTTGATCGGTTTACGTAAAGTGCAACATATTTGATGTCCTTAAATGTTAAGGATAATCGAATGCGCTTTGTTAAAGAGTTTGTTATGATATTGTAGTAAGATTTTCTTTTGAATAGTTTGACCATTTTAAAGGAAAATGAATGTAAGAATAGATGTAATTTAAGGTACAGTTGGGATGAAGAAAATAGATAGTCACTTCTGCTTCATAAAGAAACATTGGAAACGAGAATTATAATAATAATTGATACTTAATATTAAAATAATAAATATGAATTCTATTCCGAAATGTATTTTCATATAGAAAACTGTTTTCTATGAGATTTATTTCTTTGAGCTTAAGATATTTGATTAACGAACTCTCCAATGTAAATAGTTGCAGTGTATGAAATAAACAAATTGTATTAAGTGAATGATGGACCTCCGAATTTAGTACACTATTATAATAATGGTGGAAATAGTCGGAGCCTGCCATATAGCACTTATTAATTGCATCGTAGTACAAAAATTATTTTCATAAAACTTACCATACATTATTTATGAAATAATGATTATTTCGCAATATCGACTAAAAAACATGGCTATATTTCAATATGAATATTATGAATATTCTTTGTGAAATAAAA
The DNA here is from genome assembly GCA_030737815.1 of Allium fistulosum. Lineage (NCBI taxonomy): Eukaryota > Viridiplantae > Streptophyta > Magnoliopsida > Asparagales > Amaryllidaceae > Allium > Allium fistulosum. The sequence goes on along the minus strand of CM060904.1, from coordinate 1,056,281,934 downwards.
CTATAATGTGATAAAAAAATTTACAACAAAAATGATACATTGAAAAATACAAAAGTATATAATATTATTTATAGTTGTTTTGGAATTATAAACTAAGCCACAGTTTTGAGAAATAATTTTATTGTATAATTTGAATCATATGATACTTGTTAATTATATCTCAAATAATAAAGGGCTATGCACCCATTTAGTGGAAGTATCATAAGAGTTTATGAACTCTTCAGATTGATACATATGGATGTATGTAATCGTAATTCTATAAATACCAAAACGGTTCCACGTACTTCGTCATATTCACCGATGAGTTATCATTGACACAGACATGTGTATTTGATATACGTGTAGTATGTCTATGATAAACTTATAGAATATAAAATAGAAGTAAATAAAATAACCATGCGATAGAACTGATTTGATTTAATCGAATGAGCGAGTATATTGGAAAATGTTCCGATCATACCTAAAATGAATAAAGATTCAATCTCAAAATTACTCCTCCATGTGGTACATAATAATGCATCGATATGGAGTAATCGAACTTTGTTGGACAATGTACGATTAATTGTGAGTGAAGTTGAGTTAGTTTCTTTCTATGAAGTAATGTACTTAGGGGTAGTATACAAGGTTAATATTATTTCATCTGAATAACAGTTTACAATATTTTACAAGATAAGGGTTTATAAGAAACTCCAACATATCATAGGCTAAGGAGTTGGCACGTTGTGCAAGTTGAAAGATTACACGTAATAATTGTTCATGAGGGATCTTGTATGAATCTCCCCAAAAGGATTTTGAAAAGACGGTCATTGGATGAAATATTTATGTTTCGAACATAATTTTTGTTAACTAAAACCAAATCAGTTTTATAAATAAAGAAATTCATAAAACGTTTATGAATACCTATTCTATTGCACTGAGAAACAATTGTTGTTTCAAGATATACCAACTTCATTGTAATGAAATTTCTTTAAGGAATTATTGGTAGTAAAATGGAATTGGATACGATCCATAGACAGAACTGATTATATGAGATGAAATAAAATTAACTAATCTAAACGAACACATAGCATTAGAATGTCTAATAAGTATTCTCGCACATCTAAGAGAAACTATGAGTTTCTTATTAATGTCAAAAATATATAATCATAGATTATTTAATTAAACCATTAAGAGTGTTGACTCTATATGGTATGATGTGCAAATCCAAAAGAATTCCAAGTATGCTATCAAAATATAGATTTTGGTGGTCGTAACTGAAAGGATATGATTCATCAACCACAACTGTGGCTTTTTGAGTAAGACTAATGCAGTTGGAATTAGATGAGAAATGTTAATGAAAATAATATCGCAAATTTCAATTATTGAAATTAGCATAATATATTCAATATTCAACACATTCAAGTCAATTCGGATTTACTCACAAAATTATCGCTTGATAAGTCCTAGTGTTTTAGTACATGTGTATTGAAACAGAAAATTCTAAATAACGATTTAGAGTAAGTTGTTTACATATATTAACCAAAAATGTCTCAAAGTCAGTGGGAGCGATCTTGAGTTTGTGAGTCTTTGGATATGATCCAAGAAATGATACGAAAGTATCATTTATAAGCATCAAGATTGAATAAGTATTTTGATAGAAATATCAAATAGTTTGATTTTCAATCAAAGTGCAGAGGAAGCGTGTGTTCATAAGAAAGAACGTTAAAAGGTACATTGATATTTCTAAACTATAAGACAACACGTTGTTGATTTTAACGATATACTTGTGTTAAAAGCAGCCTTAGTTGTTTTAATACTCAACATTGGATTAATAAATGATGTCTTTTATAGTAAGTATAAAAGATGTCGGGAATGTCCCAAATGATATGCAAGGATATCTTATTAAAATGTTTAATATGGAACATGTAAGATTGATTCCTTTGCATTGGCAAAAGGAATTATCATACATGTTGTGTTGTCTACAATATCATGATTTGTTTATGTATTTGATTGATACATGAAGCAAATATCAAATCCAAATTGATATCTCTATATGGTTGTTTGAAGTATTCTCATGTATTTATGAAATACTAGAGAATTGTTTACAGAAACAATAAATTCCTTATGAAGGAATGTTCAGACTCAAACTTTCACAAGTACTATTGAGTATAATATGTCAACAACGAATCTTTAAGTTGGAAATGTTCCAAATGAAAGACCGTGGCTGATTTAATGAATAAAGGCTAGGTACATCGCCTTGAATAGCGCCGCAATAAAAAAATGCATATAAAAATATAAGTGCATAAATTTATAACTGAGCCGATTCCAAATGTTGAGAATCTCATGACATAGTTATATGATAACAATGTCATAATATAGTTCGTAACAGAACTTAGAGCTCACTTGAAGTCGAGATATATACTCCGAATTGTTCCACATGATAAAATAGTTTATCACCGTCAGAGAGAGTTGATTGACAGAGTAGATAATTAAAACATAATAGCATACCCGTTCACAAAGGGACTGACCCAATTAGTTTTGAGAAAATCGATTGGAGAAGTTGGAATAAGATTTCATAATTGACCCCAAGTGCAAGTGGGTGATTGATAGAGTTAGGGGTATGCCCTTGGGGAAATTATGTAATTTGTTACATATATCTAACTCGTTGACCAATCTTGTTTGAAATAAAGGTATTTTCTTTCTATTATATACTTGATATAATGTGGTCATATTAATTAATCAATTTAATTAAAAGTTTATTTAATAGAAAATCCACAGATGGTATGTTTTGTGATAGTAGTTACAAAGTGTTGTAACTGTGAGCAATTTATCACAATGAAACAAATATACCATTTAAATGTTCCTAGTCAAGATGCATCGAGACTGGATATCGATGTATCCGTTAAGACTAGAGTACTTGGGAAGTGTATTACTCATGACTATTAGGGGCACCAAGGGGTTACGTACTGATAGTTATTGGATAACTATGGAATGACTCACCCGATAGTTTTCTATTGGTTAATATAACTAAGATGACAAGCACCATTGCCCCGGTGGTTAAGTGATTCGACTTTGGTGGAGAGGACACAAGTTCGAAACTTGCGTAGCGTGATTCAAACATTTATTGACACATGATTTATAGTTTGTTGTCCCAGTGACATGTTGTATCTAAGTACCATTTCAAAAAAAATATAACTAAGATAAACAAAAAATATCAATGTGACTGATTTACACAGTTCTCTTGACTTGAGAATACAACGGATCTTTAATATGAAAGCTCCGCTTTGATTATAATCAAATCATGGCATGGCATTCCATCGAGTGACTATAGTTGTGTCGAGTGGAAGTATTGGCAGTGAAGCACTATTGCAGAGAGGATTCGTCTTCTTAATTATATGGGGTTAGTATTATGGTCAACTCAAAGTCAAAGTCTCTGGCCAGAGCATTTTGGTTAATAATAATTGTTATTATTGAACCAAGGACTTCGTGTTTGGACTATAAAGTTGAATGTGGATGATATTGGAATTTTAACCATTACCAAATTCCATAAGTCCTAATATGATATAGTTTTGATGAAGAGAATTGGTGTAAATAATTGTCCCTATCAGGTACTGCTTATAATAAGTAAAATTTGATTTTACCGAAAAGACCTGTAAGCGATGAATTCAGCCAAACTGTCATACCATCTGCTAAGTGATGTATGAACATTAATATTTGAATTGTTCAATATTAACCGCTGACTGGATTCACACCTCTGAGTCGCACAACCGCATTTGTGATTTCCCCGAAAACCACACAATTTAATTAGTTTGTAAAATGTTGCAAACTGTTTAAATTAATTAATATTTATGAAATATTAAATATTGTTAATTTATTTGATGTTTTGAATGTTGTTGGTAATTATTTTAATGCATGTATAGAAGTTATATTTGCATATATCGATATGCGATTTCGGTATACTTTTAAACATGTTTTAAATAATAAAATAATTACATAAAAGTTGTTTTCTTTTATTTGGAAAAGTTGTATATTTGGAATGTGCTTGGATCAGGCATATAATAGTAAGAGGCTGAAATCAATTAATGAGATTAATTGAAATTTAAAAAGAGGAAATAAAAGAGGAGGTTCTAATAGGCGAATAGGAAAAGGTTCCTTTAATTCTATTAAAAACAAAACCTCCTCATTTTTGAAAGTACACAGAACAAAACATGAATTTTACTTTTTCCTTTTTTCTTCCTCTTCTCTATCATTCACCCATGGTTGAAACTTCATCCAAAAAAAAACATCAAAACAAATTCAAATCAACATCAAACTAAATTAAAAGGGTGGTTCATTCTTCTCTTGCAAAGTGGGATGGTGATTTTTAAAATCTGAGGAGAAGCCACAAATTAAGGTGTGATGAAGGGCAAGGTTTATCGAATATAGAGAGTGATCAATCAAATCTAGGTATTCTTCTATCATTCAAGCTGTTTCTACATACTTCATTCTAAGGTAATTATATGTGCGTATGATTCGATATTTACATGTTTATTGTATTATTATTTTGATCTATGTTTGTTTATCATTTCCTTTTAATGTACGTTTAGGATAAATCGACATGTCTTGAATCTTATATTACTTCTGATAAATTGTCATCATTCTCTGTGTTGTTTGGATCTGCAATTTCTTATCACAAATCTACGCATGCCTACCTTGTTCAAATTTCTTTTATTTTATTATAGATAGTTATGAAATTAAAAATTACTTTGAATGAGATTTATGTATACTGTAACGACCCAGGATTTTGGTTATTTGAAATTGGAATATTTAATTGATTTTAAATATTTAAAATTTAATTCTTAACTTGAATTTCAAATATAACCATTTATTGGATAATTTAATTATCGAATTTAATAATTGGAAATTGATTAAAATATTGAATCTGGAGTTTTAAGCTTGTTACAAATAATTTAAAGGATTATAAAATTTATATTAATAATATTGAAGATAATAAAACTTTTAAAACTAAATTTAAAAGTGATTTGTTCAGTTTTAAAAATATACCGTTTAAATCGACATTTAAAAATAGCGTTCCGGGGCACAGTGTAACGACCCCGAATTTTATATATATTTTAAATGGATAATTAATTAATTTTTGAATAGAAATTTGTTAAATTAATTGATGAAGTGTTGCGAGTTTCCCGAGTTCAAAGATATTCTGTATAAATCATTTAAATTTAAATATTGTATACATATGTATATATGTGAATATATATGTATATGTGCATATATGAGTAAAAATTTAATATGTATGTATATTTTGATTTGAATTTAAATCTTAAATAAATGGTTTAATAATAATTGATAATAATAATAATTTATTCTTGATGGTTAATAATAATTTGAGTTTATGAAAATATATATATATATATATATATAGAAATTCAAGACAAATGGTATTAAAGTAAAATTGATGATAAATAATTTAGGTTAGAAATTAAGATAAATATATAGGAAAATACAAGACAATTTGTATGTAAGATAAAATAAATATTTAAAGTTAGAAATAATTTGATAAATTCTAACAACACAAACATATTCAAGTATAAAGTAAAACATATTAAACAAATTCTAACATCAAATTAAATATAGAACTTCATTTATATTTCATAGTAACAAGAACAAAACGAAAGAAAATACATTAACATATGAACACTTAGAAAAGAAAACATAACAACTTTATAATTATACATGAAGGAAAAGGCAACCTGGCAAAGGAAACAAGCTAATAATGACAAAGCAAAGTTCTAAATATAAAGTGATAAGGCAAAGCAAATATAATACAGTAGAAGTCAACAAGTATTGTAAAAGAAGAATAAATAAAAAAAACTATAAGTATGTAGACTTGTAAAGGAAGACATAAAAATATATTTGTATTGTACAGCCGAAGAGATAAGCATGAAGACACAAAGTACTTGGCAATTAATGCCATCATCCTCTCAGCCACCAAAGTGAACGAATAGTTTAGTCAAAGAACACAAAGAAAAAATATCTCTGATATATTTGTACAAGCCAAAGTAATGCGTTACCCTATTGTACAAACAATATAAAATAACCTGTACAAAATGTTATCAACCTGTAAACCTTTTGTTATATACATCACTTTCTTCATCACAGTTTCGTATATTTAGAACTATGAAAACCTGTAAAAGAGTAATGCAAATAAAATACAATATCAAGCAATGATTCAAAGTTTTCAGATTAAAAACAAAAGCACAAGATCTAATTTAGTGTTTCCAGTTCAACAATTTTTCAAGCTTCTCTGCTCCAAACTTTTACCAGGTGAGCAAACACCCATAAATTTTTCCCCATGTTCTGATTTGGACGATATTTATGTGTGATGGAAAGGAAATTTCTTGAATTGTTGATGAATATTCCTGCATGCCAGTAATTAGATGTAGATATAGGAATGTATGCCTGAATACATACCCAAAGAGAGTAAAACCCTGTTTCTTTCTCTGGAAACACAACTGTGAGTAACATCGCTAATAACAATTTAAATGCATATAATTCTGATGCATATATATGTGAACAAGTGTGTTTATATCCTTTTACAAGAATGTGCTATGAATGATAATATTTAAGGGCAGGCTAGTTATTATATAAACTCTCTGTTTGAATTTTCCCAATGCCATGCTTTGATTAAAAAAAAAAAATCATTTCTTCAAAATCTACGAAATGTTAGGACCTAATATTAAAACGAAAAATGTTTGTTTGATCCTAAACTAAGTTCTAAAAATAAATTTAAGTAAAAACAATATATAATTATCACTGAAAAATCAAGAACTGAGCAAATTTTGATTTTATCAAATTTTTCGAATATCTTAAATCATAGATTCAAGTATGCAAATTAAATGCTCATGCTTTAACTTAAATTTTAAGGCAAGGATCATGATTTTTCGATGAGGGAGTTGAGAGAAATCCTAGGGTGAACGAAAGTGGCTTTTCGAACAAATTCTGGTGATCTATGAAGCGTGGAGGCTCGGGGTTCTTCCAAGTGAGGGAGGAGGGTTAGGAGAAGCTAAGAAAAATCATGGTTGGTAATGGAAATTGTTGTGGAAGTTGCGGTAGTGGTTTTCCTTTTTAAACCCTAGTTTTAACCACATAAGAAACTTGTGCACCACTGTCTCGTGAAAGCACCGAGTGTCTCGGGGTTCTGGGTGATGGTAGGGGTCGAGTTGACGCATCGATGGCCGGAGTTGTAGGCTGGCCAGTGGTCGGGGGTCGGAGAACGAAGCATTGACAGGTTGGGGTCGCGATGGGTTCCAGTTGTCCCAGATTTTGGTTTCAAATTTCGATTTCGATTTCGCATGCGTGAGTGGGTTATGATGATCAGGAATTCGTTAGCGGATGGATTTCGACTTGTTCGATGTATTGGTGACGATCAGAGTTGATCCACGGCAGCGTGCACGTGCACGCGTGAAATTCGTGCATCTGGGTTTGTGAAGGCTTTGGGAAGAAAGGGGTGAGCTCGTGTTTTGCTCGGGGAAAAATAATGTTGTTCGGGTAGTTTTTGTTTTGGCTCGGGAAAGGATCGGGTAATCTGAGGGGTTTACTCGAAGTTGGCTTTGGGTTTTTCTTGGAGTCATCTCAGGTTGTCTTGAAAACAATTTCTGATTTCTAAAAATCTAAACTAGTTTCAAATGATAAATTTAATTAACTATATTTTAAAAATTTTAAAGGTATAATAAAGTAATTAAGAGATAATGGTTTTTAATTAACTTAAGTACTTTAAGTCCATCCATATGTTAGTGATAAATTATATTAAGGGTTTATTTAAATATTTGAATAACAATTAAGAAACTAAGTAAGACAAGGGATTTCTCTTAAATTTATAAAGACTTTAATTAATTACCAGCTGTTTACTTGATGTGATAATTTAAAAGGTTATTTACTTAATGAAAATAATTAAGGATTATAACTTACTGATTAAAGTTTGATTAATTGATAATTAAAGGTTGATAAATCAAGAGATTAAACAATAATTAAATTTGAGGATAAATTAGATTATGTGATTAGATAATCATGATAATTAATTGTGGAATAATTAATTAAGGGTCAATTATTAATTAAAGATAATTAATTTAAATGATGAATTAAAAAAAAAATTAAGGTTAATTATTTAATAATTAAAGGTTGATGAATTATAATTAATGGTTAATTAATAAATGATTAAAGGATAATTAATCAGAATGATTTGTAATTAATTAATGTTAATTAACCAGGATTAGAGATTCATAAGTAATTAATCTAATTTGAATTAATCAGACAATTAATTAATTTTACTTATGAATGTTTGGATTTTATTGAATGTGAATTGTTTGATATCCCTGATATATGATGCTTTGTGTTATACCCTGATTTTGTTGTGATCTGTAATTGATTATCTGTGATATATATCTGTGATCTGTACGATAAGCGTTATAGTTATATCGCTTATCAACTATATTTCTGTATTTTGATCTGTGATGATTGATGTTACACTATTGTGTGTAAAACCCCTTGACTACACCTTTACACACACAAATATGGATTTCACGTGGAAATCAGTTAAGTCACAGATGATTTAAAATTTATGTTTTGAAATTGAAATTTTAATTTCAATTGATTTTTGAAATTGGAAATTTGGGTTTAAAGTGAAAAACTTTTGAAATAGAATTTCAAAGATAAAAGTTATTTTGAGTAACTTAATCGAGTTTTGAAATTTTAAATAATTTGATTTAAATTTGAATTCAAGTTTGAAATTGAATCCTATGATTTGAAACTAGGGATTAAAGATGATATAAATGTGTTTGGACGAATCTAAACATTTTAAAAGTAAAATTTTGAGAATTTGAATTTAACCCAAGGAGTTCAACTCGTATGAATGAATCAGATTTTCTGAAATGAAAACTGTTTGTTTTAAAAGAATAAGAGCTTTCAGATAAAAGAAGAAATTCCAGTTTAATTAAAGGAATTTCAAGTTTGAATTGAAAAATGGTTTTCCAAGTTATGAATGAATTCTTTTTGAAAGCTATGAATTAAATCTGGTTATTTTTAACAGATTTAAAATGATGATTTGTTTAAACCATTGAAATTGAATTGTTTTGAAAGCTATAAGTTAAATCTTTGTTTTAGAGATTTAACGAGTTAATCAAATTGAAATGGGAATTAATTTGGAAAATCTGTGAATGAATCTTTTGTTTAAAAGATTAAAGTGTGGAAATTGTTAAACCGTTGAAGGTTGTTAAAATGAATCTTTTTGTTTTAAAAGATTTGAAATGGTAATTTGTTAAACCATTTGAAAGAAAAGTTTTGGGTAGTAAGTTGTGACTTAATTGACATCCCAATATCCATATGTTTTTAAAATGTTGCGCTCGTTATTCGGTTTAGCCGGGAGAGGACCTTTGTGTCATATAACCCGTTCCGAATACTGATACGTCGTATATGGATAGCATTTGAAGACCGGTGGTGAAGACCGGATATTTTCGAAAACGAAAGGACAACTCGTCGAATGTCTCTGCATCGACGGGTCCCCGATATAGAGATTTGATCATCCTTTGTGATGGGAAGTCCGGACGTGATTGGAAATTATCCGGAATTGCAAGGGCTTCGTGAGAAGTGCCTTCGGTTCTGTTCGAACCTGGAACAGACTTGTATGGTTACATGTCTGACATTACACTTTGAGATATAAAGCCGATTTCTTTCAAATACATTTCTGTTGGTGGCGGAGAATTTATTCTCTTAGCTTAACACCCTTCTCTGAGACGTACGAGCTCAGAGGTTATGTAGTTGAAGGTTATCAGCGATATATCCCAATTTGGTAATGTGACATGCTGAGTGTTGCTGTGTGATGATCAATGTTTGATCATTTGTGATATGATCTTTTGTTTGATCATTTATCTTTGTGATCATAGGTTGATCATCTGTTGACCCAAAGCGTGGCTTTTTGAAAAAGCGTAGCTTTGTGGACGAGACTTCGTCAGGGCCTCACAACCCGGAAATGGTCGAAACAGGATCGTTGCGGCAAGGTTATGAGGGTCGCACCCTTTAGGGTATGTCATTTCCTTCTGGAAAGGGGTGGTATCATGGTATGGAGCCCAGATACTTACTCATGTGGATGCACCTTCTTTATGATGTGTGATGATGGTTACGAGCGCTCGGATAAAGGTCCCAAAGGACCGGGAGGTGGCATATTCATGAGTTACCTGTTACAGGGGTAACCCGGCTTTGTTGGCAGAGAGCAGTTTGTCTCTCGGGACGTCCCGCCAGAGGCGTTCCCATGCGGCGGAAGGAAGTTCCTTAGCCTGACCATTTGTTGGAAATCCAAAGAAACAATACGAACCTTTACGATTGCAATTGTATAACCTGCTATGGAATGTGGCGGTAACCTGCTATTGAACATAGTAGCTATAGTAGGCATACGATAATGGTCGTATGTTGGCTAAGATTAATATTATACTTTCGAAATTGTTTTCCACTATGCACTAATAATAATAATTCAATGATTTTGCGTAGTAAGCATGTTTGACTATCATAAGAAGAAATCTCCTCCAATTCTGCGTTTGCATTGTGTGTGTGGCGGGAGGTCTTATGGTAGTTTCATTTTCCAAAAGCATTGCGGATTTCAATGTTTAAAATCTTTTGTTGATTGTTTAAAGATAAACTGTTTTTGTTGCTCACACCAGTCCCATGACTGATCCGGAGTTTATTGTTCCCTTTCCTAAACTCTGGGTGCCCACTATTTTCCACACGGGCAGTCTAGAGTTGGGTTTCTCAGATATTCAGGTTGAGTAGATTTTCTGGAGCTAGTCAGTCCTTGGACGACTGACCTTGTTTTTCGCTAGCTATGGATTGGAGCATTCTATTGGAGATATTGTTCTGCTGCTGATGTTATCGTTTTCTTTTCCACTGCTATTTGTTGTATCATCTCTGATGTATATTGATATTCATTGTATCACTCTGTTGTATTAGATATTGTATATCAATGTATTATTCATTTCTTCCGCTGTGTTATTTACTTAATTGTGTTATAGCTCCGGCGAATCGGATTTGAACGGTCGAATCTGCGGCATTCTAGTACAATGTGAAGTACGGATGTTGATTTTCGAGCGGGCAAAACCCGATACGTTACATGTGGTATCAGAGCTAAGGTTGAACTTTAGCTCAGGAGTATAACACGTTAAGTAGCTCATTAGAGATAGGGTGAAGTATACTCTAGAATGAGTATCCTCAGATATCCGTTCGAATGTCTCAGTAAATTCTCTTACTATTCAGCGATAGTGAGTATGAGTGCAAGAAGAGGACAAGATAGGGGACAGGGAAATACGACTAGAAATGGTCAATACTCTATAACAACAAGGAAACAATCCTTTCTCTATCAATCTATTTTATTCGTCATCTTTTCTCAATTCTTCGGTATTTTTCTAGTTGATCCAGGAAGAAGATTCGATATATTTGTATGGAACATAAACTCCGGATGGACCAAAATTGTTTGTTTGGTTGTCTTGTTTGCTTTGTCTGATAAGTATACTTAGTTTTTAAACTAAAAGTTTTGAAACTGTATCCATATATCTATCTATTCTTTGGGTCCGGATATATTCTACGAATGGTTAGTTATTCCTTTCGAACTGACCGATGCCCTTGCATATTTCGTAGATCTGGATAATGCGAATATTTTGTGAAGTGTTAAACAGATTCGTTCTTGTATATATTATTGATATTATGATTTGGTAAGCCGAATGCAGGATAGTTGTTCAGTTTGATTTGATGAAACGTTCTTCATCTATCTTTATGTCTCCTTGGTAATTTCAAGGACGAAATTCTTTTAAGGGGGGAAGTCTGTAACGACCCCGAATTTTATATATATTTTAAATGGATAATTAATTAATTTTTGAATAGAAATTTGTTAAATTAATTGATGAAGTGTTGCGAGTTTCCCGAGTTCAAAGATATTCTGTATAAATCATTTAAATTTAAATATTGTATACATATGTATATATGTGAATATATATGTATATGTGCATATATGAGTAAAAATTGAATATGTATGTATATTTTGATTTGAATTTAAATCTTAAATAAATGGTTTAATAATAATTGATAATAATAATAATTTATTCTTGATGGTTAATAATAATTTGAGTTTATGAAAATATATATATATATATATATATATATATATAGAAATTCAAGACAAATGGTATTAAAGTAAAATTGATGATAAATAATTTAGGTTAGAAATTAAGATAAATATATAGGAAAATACAAGACAATTTGTATGTAAGATAAAATAAATATTTAAAGTTAGAAATAATTTGATAAATTCTAACAACATAAACATATTCAAGTATAAAGTAAAACATATTAAACAAATTCTAACATCAAATTAAATATAGAACTTCATTTATATTTCATAGTAACAAGAACAAAACGAAAGAAAATACATTAACATATGAACACTTAGAAAAGAAAACATAACAACTTTATAATTATACATGAAGGAAAAGGCAACCTGGCAAAGGAAACAAGCTAATAATGACAAAGCAAAGTTCTAAATATAAAGTGATAAGGCAAAGCAAATATAATACAGTAGAAGTCAACAAGTATTGTAAAAGAAGAATAAATAAAAAAAAAACTATAAGTATGTAGACTTGTAAAGGAAGACATAAAAATATATTTATATTGTACAGCCGAAGAGATAAGCATGAAGACACAAAGTACTTGGCAATTAATGCCATCATCCTCTCAGCCACCAAAGTGAACGAATAGTTTAGTCAAAGAACACAAAGAAAAAATATCTCTGATATATTTGTACAAGCCAAAGTAATGTGTTACCCTATTGTACAAACAATATAAAATAACCTGTACAAAATGTTATCAACCTGTAAACCTTTTGTTATATACATCACTTTCTTCATCACAGTTTCGTATATTTAGAACTATGAAAACCTGTAAAAGAGTAATGCAAATAAAATACAATATCAAGCAATGATTCAAAGTTTTCAGATTAAAAACAAAAGCACAAGATCTAATTTAGTGTTTCCAGTTCAACAATTTTTCAAGCTTCTCTGCTCCAAACTTTTACCAGGTGAGCAAACACCCATAAATTTTTCCCCATGTTCTGATTTGGACGATATTTATGTGTGATGGAAAGGAAATTTCTTGAATTGTTGATGAATATTCCTGCATGACAGTAATTAGATGTAGATATAGGAATGTATGCCTGAATACATACCCAAAGAGAGTAAAACCCTGTTTCTTTCTCTGGAAACACAACTGTGAGTAACATCGCTAATAACAATTTAAATGCATATAATTCTGATGCATATATATGTGAACAAGTGTGTTTATATCCTTTTACAAGAATGTGCTATGAATGATAATATTTAAGGGCAGGCTAGTTATTATATAAACTCTCTGTTTGAATTTTCCCAATGCCATGCTTTGATTAAAAAAAAAATCATTTCTTCAAAATCTACGAAATGTTAGGACCTAATATTAAAACGAAAAATGTTTGTTTGATCCTAAACTAAGTTCTAAAAATAAATTTAAGTAAAAACAATATATAATTATCACTGAAAAATCAAGAACTGAGCAAATTTTGATTTTATCAAATTTTTCGAATATCTTAAATCATAGATTCAAGTATGCAAATTAAATGCTCATGCTTTAACTTAAATTTTAAGGCAAGGATCATGATTTTTCGATGAGGGAGTTGAGAGAAATCCTAGGGTGAACGAAAGTGGCTTTTCGAACAAATTCTGGTGATCTATGAAGCGTGGAGGCTCGGGGTTCTTCCAAGTGAGGGAGGAGGGTTAGGAGAAGCTAGGAAAAATCATGGTTGGTAATGGAAATTGTTGTGGAAGTTGCGGTAGTGGTTTTCCTTTTTAAACCCTAGTTTTAACCACATAAGAAACTTGTGCACCACTGTCTCGTGAAAGCACCGAGTGTCTCGAGGTTCTGGGTGATGGTAGGGGTCGAGTTGACGCGTCGATGGCCGGAGTTGTAGGCTGGCCAGTGGTCGGGGGTCGGAGAACGAAGCGTTGACAGGTTGGGGTCGCGATGGGTTCCAGTTGTCCCAGATTTTGGTTTCAAATTTCGATTTCGATTTCGCATGCGTGAGTGGGTTATGATGATCAGGAATTCGTTAGCGGATGGATTTCGACTTGTTCGATGTATTGGTGACGATCAGAGTTGATCCACGGCAGCGTGCACGTGCACGCGTGAAATTCGTGCATCTGGGTTTGTGAAGGCTTTGGGAAGAAAGGGGTGAGCTCGTGTTTTGCTCGGGGAAAAATAATGTTGTTCGGGTAGTTTTTGTTTTGGCTCGGGAAAGGATCGGGTAATCTGAGGGGTTTACTCGAAGTTGGCTTCGGGTTTTTCTTGGAGTCATCTCAGGTTGTCTTGAAAATAATTTTTGATTTCTAAAAATCTAAACTAGTTTCAAATGATAAATTTAATTAACTATATTTTAAAAATTTAAAAGGTATAATAAAGTAATTAAGAGATAATGGTTTTTAATTAACTTAAGTACTTTAAGTCCATCCATATGTTAGTGATAAATTATATTAAGGGTTTATTTAAATATTTGAATAACAATTAAGAAACTAAGTAAGACAAGGGATTTCTCTTAAATTTATAAAGACTTTAATTAATTACCAGCTGTTTACTTGATGTGATAATTTAAAAGGTTATTTACTTAATGAAAATAATTAAGGATTATAACTTACTGATTAAAGTTTGATTAATTGATAATTAAAGGTTGATAAATCAAGAGATTAAACAATAATTAAATTTGAGGATAAATTAGATTATGTGATTAGATAATCATGATAATTAATTGTGGAATAATTAATTAAGGGTCAATTATTAATTAAAGATAATTAATTTAAATGATGAATTAAAAAAAAAATTAAGGTTAATTATTTAATAATTAAAGGTTGATGAATTATAATTAATGGTTAATTAATAAATGATTAAAGGATAATTAATCAGAATGATTTGTAATTAATTAATGTTAATTAACCAGGATTAGAGATTCATAAGTAATTAATCTAATTTGAATTAATCAGACAATTAATTAATTTTACTTATGAATGTTTGGATTTTATTGAATGTGAATTGTTTGATATCCCTGATATATGATGCTTTGTGTTATACCCTGATTTTGTTGTGATCTGTAATTGATTATCTGTGATATATATATCTGTGATCTGTACGATAAGCGTTATAGTTATATCGCTTATCAACTATATTTCTGTATTTTGATCTGTGATGATTGATGTTGCACTATTGTGTGTAAAACCCCTTGACTACACCTTTACACACACAAATATGGATTTCACGTGGAAATCAGTTAAGTCACAGATGATTTAAAATTTATGTTTTGAAATTGAAATTTTAATTTCAATTGATTTTTGAAATTGGAAATTTGGGTTTAAAGTGAAAAACTTTTGAAATAGAATTTCAAAGATAAAAGTTATTTTGAGTAACTTAATCGAGTTTTGAAATTTTAAATAATTTGATTTAAATTTGAATTCAAGTTTGAAATTGAATCCTATGATTTGAAACTAGGGATTAAAGATGATATAAATGTGTTTGGACGAATCTAAACATTTTAAAAGTAAAATTTTGAGAATTTGAATTTAACCCAAGGAGTTCAACTCGTATGAATGAATCAGATTTTCTGAAATGAAAACTGTTTGTTTTAAAAGAATAAGAGCTTTCAGATAAAAGAAGAAATTCCAGTTTAATTAAAGGAATTTCAAGTTTGAATTGAAAAATGGTTTTCCAAGTTATGAATGAATTCTTTTTGAAAGCTATGAATTAAATCTGGTTATTTTTAACAGATTTAAAATGATGATTTGTTTAAACCATTGAAATTGAATTGTTTTGAAAGCTATAAGTTAAATCTTTGTTTTAGAGATTTAACGAGTTAATCAAATTGAAATGGGAATTAATTTGGAAAATCTGTGAATGAATCTTTTGTTTAAAAGATTAAAGTGTGGAAATTGTTAAACCGTTGAAGGTTGTTAAAATGAATCTTTTTGTTTTAAAAGATTTGAAATGGTAATTTGTTAAACCATTTGAAAGAAAAGTTTTGGGTAGTAAGTTGTGACTTAATTGACATCCCAATATCCATATGTTTTTAAAAAGTTGCGCTCGTTATTCGGTTTAGCCGGGAGAGGACCTTTGTGTCATATAACCCGTTCCGAATACTGATACGTCGTATATGGATAGCATTTGAAGACCGGTGGTGAAGACCAGATATTTTCGAAAACGAAAGGACAACTCGTCGAATGTCTCTGCATCGACTGGTCCCCGGTATAGAGATTTGATCATCCTTTGTGATGGGAAGTCCGGACGTGATTGGAAATTATCCGGAATTGCAAGGGCTTCGTGAGAAGTGCCTTCGGTTCTGTTCGAACCCGGAACAGACTTGTATGGTTACATGTCTGACATTACACTTTGAGATATAAAGCCGATTTCTTTCAAATACATTTCTGTTGGTGGCGGAGAATTTATTCTCTTAGCTTAACACCCTTCTCTGAGACGTACGAGCTCAGAGGTTATGTAGTTGAAGGTTATCAGCGATATATCCCAATTTGGTAATGTGACATGCTGAGTGTTGCTGTGTGATGATCAATGTTTGATCATTTGTGATATGATCTTTTGTTTGATCATTTATCTTTGTGATCATAGGTTGATCATCTGTTGACCCAAAGCGTGGCTTTTTGAAAAAGCGTAGCTTTGTGGACGAGACTTCGTCAGGGCCTCACAACCCGGAAATGGTCGAAATAGGATCGTTGCGGCAAGGTTATGAGGGTCGCGCCCTTTAGGGTATGTCATTTCCTTCTGGAAAGGGGTGGTATCATGGTATGGAGCCCAGATAATTACTCATGTGGATACACCTTCTTTATGATGTGTGATGATGGTTACGAGCGCTCGGATAAAGGTCCCAAAGGACCGGGAGGTGGCATATTCGTGAGTTACCTGTTACAGGGGTAACCCGGCTTTGTTGGCAGAGAGCAGTTTGTCTCTCGGGACGTCCCGCCAGAGGCGTTCCCATGCGGCGGAAGGAAGTTCCTTAGCCTGACCATTTGTTGGAAATCCAAAGAAACAATACGAACCTTTACGATTGCAATTGTATAACCTGCTATGGAATGTGGCGGTAACCTGCTATTGAACATAGTAGCTATAGTAGGCATACGATAATGGTCGTATGTTGGCTAAGATTAATATTGTAACGACCCGGCTTTCCAGACCCGGAAAGTCGAACCATTTTAGTTAAGAAGAAGAGGTAGAAGAAGAAAAATAGAAAACAACATCAGAATCTAACCATCGCAGCGGAATAAAATATAATATATATTAACAAATCTTTACACAAATCAAAACTATATCAGTTTTATATAATATAGCATCAGAGTATACACCAGAGAACACATAACATACAACTGGACAATAACCATATCATGTCCTCAATACAACAGAGTACAACAATCAACACAGCGGAATATATATATATATATATAAACAAGTACGGGAGATACGTCTCGCCATCCAGCTCATCTCTTGAGATCCACAACATCATATCCTGTAACCTATAATACTCGGTCTGACCCGAGCATCATATAAAACAATACCCGAGTCAGTCTGGAATACCAGCGTGAGAAAATCACACTCAAATTTATTATTAAAGTTTCAAAACCCTTTGAAAACAAAAGCATCTCGTAAGACCACGCCACAAATAAACATGTCGGGTTTTTACCTTACGATAGCTAAAACACTTTTTATAAAAATCCTCTGATATTATAATAGTGTCTATTCACAAATACTTATTAAAATAGCTGAAATTGTTACATGATTAAATTCCAGCATACTAGGTATACAAACAAATACCGTACAAGGCACGTAGGGAGAATGGATTTCCAACGAATGACTAGGCACTGGGGTACCACCTGTCACAGTACGTGGCCTAGATCATAGTACCGAGGAGTACGCCCGCTCCCCTGCAACACAAGGCCGGAATCATCCCTTACTGGATAATTCCAAATAAAATCACCCCACGGTTGGGATCAGCAACCGCAACACTAAGCCGAAATAAAGGGACATCTAGACAGGGATGACCTTACTCTCAAGTGGGGGCTACCCACGAAGCCTTGCTGCATAACCCCTGATTTTCAGGCATTCCCGGTTGATGAGGCTCGAGGCTAAACGATACCTTTATAGCACATATCCCTTAGAATGCCCATCGTCCACCTGACGATGTCACGAAAGCATTCGTCCATACAAGTCCGTCCCGGGTCCGAACGGAACCGAAGGCACTATTCCTACTACATCCATTTTGGAAATATCCTCAGGATTAGTAGCGACTAGCCCTTGCACTTCACAGCTCCATCTTCGACTTTGAACACGTTACTCGAAACGTACAAACCGAATCGAAGTGGTATTCGAGTCTCCAGACCTAGAATCCCGGTATACGGAAACCCGATCCCGGTCTCTTCGAAACGATCAACGCATTTGGCCAATATTGATAGTCGGTTATTTAACTATCAATTAACATCCACAAGCAACCATCACACAATAAATAATTTCCCACATTATTTATTTGCCCAAATATCTTTCCAAGATATATTTCTAAATTTTCAAAGCTCATTTGAAAACAAATTTCAAATAGTTTCCGCTTACGGAATACACTTCCCAAATAATTATTTCCACTGAATCACCAAGTACAAAATACTTTTAGGTTTTAAAATAATTTTAAAACACTTTACTATAAATATACTTTATAATATTGAAATTTAAAAACTACTTTAATACCTTAACAAAATATATATTTAAGAATATTAAAAATAAAACCACTTATAAATATAAGCTGACTTCCTCTTTAAAACATAATACCAAATCACTTTTATATAATTACTACAATAATAGATTTTTGAAAATACTTACTTTGGAAATTAACCTTTAGAAAAAAAATCAATTTCCTAAAACATGCCTTTTTACACAAATTAGAACTTTTAACTTATATTTAAAATTGCTTTGAAAACGTACTTGGCTATCCAGAGAAATACACTTCTCATTCCCATCTTTTAAAAATAAATCAGCATTTATTTTTAAACCAATTCATATCCTTTTATAAATTCCCACATTGAATTTATATTCTCAAATATCCCCTGATATTTTATTTTACTTTATAAACCCAGTTTATCTCTCCAAAATCTCATTTCTCTTTAAATTTCAAATCCCAAAGTATTTAAATCAATTAACAATTGATTCTCCAATTTAATTTACTTTGAAATAAATTTCCTTACTTAATCCATTTATTTCCAAATTCATTAACTTCCAGATTTTATTTCTCATTATGATTTTAAATCTTTAAACTGAAACACAAGTTTCAGATTTTACCAAATTCCTTCTTTCTTTTTAATTACATTTAAACATTGAATTAAAATAAATTATTTATTCTTTTAAATAATATCACATAAGTTTTCTTAAATTTCAATATTTCTCTATTTATTCAAAATTCCTCTTTTCCATATTTATTAAAATTTTGGAAATCACTTTTATTCTTAATCAGATTCATTCTCAAATTTATTCCAAACTCTTATAATTATTTTACTTTAAAATTTACTCTTTTATTTCTTTTCAAAAATTCCATTCTAGAGATTTTGATAATTCAGCACATCCAAATCGGTCCAACCAAACCATAACATCCAATTATCCATATAATTCATCACAGGATATCAAAAATCATATCACAGAATATTTAACAAAATTAAATATTTTGAGGAATCCAGTTGGATCCCTCCAACCTGTTTCCCTGCATCCACAAACGTTAGCACAATACCAATTCCACTTCGAGGTGGAATATCGCGGTATATGGGATTAATAAAATATCATCCGCTATTATGCGGCGCATAGGGTCTCATCCGCTATACAATGCGGGAATATCAACAACTCCAATATATACATATGCCAATATGTATATATTGCTATATACTACTATATATATATAGAATCACATCAAACCAAATCAATCATTCAATCAATTATTTAAATTTAACCATTTAAATTTAAATTTAACTGAGTGAGATTAACTCACCTTATATTATTAGCATCCCATATCCAATCTAGCTTGTTTCCTCGATTTGGACCTTGAATAACAAATAAAAATATTATTATTATTATTCGTATTTACTGAACAATTTATTACCACTTATTTATTCAATTGTAAACAAATTTTCTTTTCACAAAAATATTTTTAGTGACCAAACTAAATTGGATAGGTTAATAACAAATAAACCCATGATTTTATTTTAAACAAATAAATTTGATTTTAAACTAATTTCCTGTTAAAAATCTTTTAGTAACTGAAATAATTAAATAAGTCAATTGAAACAATGTAAATCTCCAAATTCATTATTAAAAATTCAACTAGTAGGTTTAGAACGTGCATCTATTTTCCTTTGAAACTATAAAAATCTGATTTTTCATAAACAACTCAACTCTTAGAATTCCTACATTTCAACCTTTATATATTAACTAAATTGGAAATGTTTATACTTTGTTTCAGCATATTTTAAACTTCTTGAAAAACAAAATCTAAAACTAATTATATATATTTCAACCAATAAAATATATTATATCTAGTTATAATCGAAAATTTGAAATTCAACCTAACTATATATATGTATTTAATTATTTGTTAGACAAAATTATTTGAACTTAAGAAACATTTAAAATCCACTGTTTGAAATTAACAATCTAACTTACTGTTTTCAAACAAACATTTAGAATAATCGTTGATACCTTACAGCATAAACTGCCCACTCTCTCGTGCTTGACCACGTTCGACATCGCCACCGCCGATCGATGGAACCACCACCTAACCCCAATCGCGAGCCTCCCTCGCGAGTAGCCCCTCCAGCAACCAACGCTTCCATCGCGACACCAACGTCCCCCGACTTCGTGCCTTTCCCGATTACGAGAATCGATCCCCTGCCCTTCGACGTCCTCGCGTTCATGGCCACCTGCCGCGATTTGAGCGCCTCCGCTACCTATCGCCTGCTCTCGATTCAATTAGCAGTGACAGTATAAAGGGACAGTAGCAGGGCTTCAAATCAGCAGTAGAAAATATCGCGTAGGAGGCAAGGATGAGTTGACGATGGCTGATGGCATAGCCGAGTACGCAGCGATGCTTATTTCGACGGCGTTGATTTTTTTGAACGATAGAAACTTATGCAAAACTGAGGAATTGAGGAAATCGAGCTCGGCCATTATTTTTATTTAAAACGAAGAAAAGTTTCGTTTATTATTTACAATTACTCGGCTAAAAATAAGGAGAGTTGCGTGATAATAGGCGTAATCCCAGGCGTGATTTAAGGATGTTGATATTGACCAATTTAAATTTAAATTTAAATTGGATTCATTTTAAAATTTCAACGCGTTTATACGTCGTACGCTCACAAGGCAACTCCAAACACTACGAAATTTGAAATCCGGTAATAAGTCAATATTACGGACCCAATGGAACCGGTTTCGTCGAATTCCGAGACTGTGCCTCGGAAGGCTATTTTTAAATTCAATTTAAACGATATATTTTAAAAACTGAACAAAACACTTTTAAATTCAAATTTAAAAGTTCTATCACCTTCAGTATTATTAATATGAATTTTACGAGCTTTCAAAATATTTTTAATTAACTTAGAATACCAGATTTACTATTTTATCACTTCAAATAATTTAATTTAATAATTAAATTACTCAATAAACAGCGATATTTGAAATTTAAGTTGATAATTAACCTTTGAATATTTAAAATTAATTAAATATTCCAATTCCAAATATACAAAAATTCCGGGTCGTCACATTCCTCCCCCCTTAAAAGAATTTCGTCCCCGAAATTACTAGTTAGGAAGAATGTCCCATAACTCTTTAACTATTTCCTCACCCAAATAGTTTTTAAGCAACTTGCCCAAATAAATCTTTTTACTAAAGACATAATATTCCTTTTGATTATCTTCCCAAACCTTTTCCAAAAGTCCCAACAATATCACTTACTTATCAGTTCAAATTTAGATTTGAATTCAAATTTTAAGTTATCAAAACTTCTCAAAAATTTTCTAACTCCCTAAATTTCCAAAAAATTTCGCCAGCGTCTCCTTTGCGCGGCTAGCTCGGTACTACTACAAAATGGCTCTACGGCCTCCCAATCTCAAAAAGAAACAAAAAGCCAAGTGGCTGGATCAAAAACCCAATCAAATTTCATATAGAAATTCAAATACATACCTTTTGTCGGGCCATTAAATTTTATCTTCTAAAATCAAAATCCCAATTTATCCATTGCTTTTATACACCTGTATATCCTACTAAGCAATAATATTCAATCACAATTCCAAAGTCATTTTATACTTTCCTTTACAAATTTACAATATTGTTTTACTAATGCCCGTACGATGCACATATATCATCCGTACGCAATATCACATTCGATCGCTCAATCGATCACACAATTCCACCTCCGAACTAGTATTGTCCACCCGACTTCCTAGTGCGGACTCAGATCTGGTTTCTTGATCAGAAACCGTCATCCTCCTTGCATAGTCACAAACTATGATAGAGAATATCCAGAATCAATCAACAATCCATATCCAGGTTCGCCGTCGAAAATCGAGTGAAAAATCCTAATTCGGATCGATAAAACTATCTCGAAATTCTGTGTTCGACATCTGGATCAAATAGCTATGCGAATAAATAATATACGTACACCTTACGTATTAATTTCAATTGATTACCAATTACATCAATTCTCTTTTATTCACATTCCTTTTGATTGTTATCCCCTTATTCACAACTATCCCATTTCACAACTTCCAGTTTAGTCTTCATTCAACTATTCACTTAGTATATATTTTTTTTTTCAAATTACAAAGTATATTTCCAATACCAATTTTCTTAAGAATTTCATTCTTCAATTCTTAAGTTCATATAAATTTTCTTATATTTATTTACTACTTCACCACTGAAGTGTATATATTCAAATTGAACTCCCATTTCATATGAATTTCAACTTACTTCAATTTACTACTTCATTTCCAATTTTTTTCCTTAAATTCAATTCATCTCCAACTTCCAAAAATTGAATTTTATTTAGCTCGAAAACAATCCAAGTTAATTCATTCAATAACTATTTCTCAACTTATTTAAACCACTCCTCTGTTTGAGTTCAGTTTCCATTCAACATTTACTTAAGTCAATAACTTAAGTTTATTTTCCATTTAACCAACCCCTTAAAGTTTTATTTCCATCTTTCATTTGATTCTTATTTAATCAAATTCCATCCATTTATTTAATGTAATTGGTTTATTCACTCAATCATTATGAATTTTATTTTCCATACTCAATTCATATGGAATTATTTTATTAATAACCAGGTCATTTCCAATTTATTTTCACTTATTTGGATTTCATTCGCAATTCAAACCATCACTATGTTAATCCAATTTCATTAACTCACTCTTCAATTTCATTAACTAATTTATTATCAAATTAGTTCCTTCGCTGGTTAAAATTAAATACTTGCTTTTTTTTAATTCCAATATCACTTTACTTAATTAAGTTCAATTTATTTTATAATTCAAGTTTGGATTTATTTAAAAATTAAGATTACTCATCTTAGTCGTTTCCATTTGATAATTACAATTTCAAATTATAACTCTTAATGGTTCAAATAAATGAATTCCCATTTATGACTTACAATTTCATTTCTATTCATAAGTTTTAACTTACTTACTTAAGATCTGGGACTATTCATTTAAGTCCATTTTCATCTTTACAATCAAATCTCAAATTATTACACTTAAGAACTTAAGAATATGAACTTCTTTACACAATTATAAGCATTTTACATTACCTTTATATCCAATTCAATTCGACTTCAACTTATTTACATTTAATTCAATTCCAATTCTAAATTTTTATTTAACTTATCTTAAGTTAAATTCAAATATATTTTATTCACCTTCATATACTCGAATTAAATTTTAATTCTAGGATACAATTTTATACAAGTTTTACAATTCATTCACCTTCAAGTTCTCTAACTCTTTTATCTACCAACTTATATTACTCATTGAGTTATTTCCATCTCATAATTATAATCCCAGAATTAAACTTTCATTCCCTTCTTATTTCTATCAACTTCATTCTATACTTTATATTGTTGATTCATTTAAATTTCCACATTTATATTTTAATTAGAATTCCCCGAATTCAATTGCCCGGTTTTATTGCAAAAACCATTTTGAATCCATAAATAATTCATACATATCTGGTATATCACCTCAAATCCCAATTTCCAAAATAATCTGCTTTTACCAAACAATTTTCCCTTTGAATTTCAAAACCAACCCAATACACAATCATTTCCAATTTAAAACAGTTTGGTAGCAATTTCTCTTTGGAAACTCGAAAATAGACATCGATGATGCTGCAGTCATCACCGAAATTATTTTCCAGCGACCGTAAGAGAATTTAATGCTTTTATCACTTTAAAACTTTTCAAACATTTTTAATTCCCAAATTCCACCAGATTTCAACTCAATTTCAAAAATATTCATGAAATAATATCACCATTATTTCCCCAAAACCTTTAAAAACTATTTTTAAATCCAAAGGAATTTAAACCTTTCCCAAAACTTCAAAATCCATTCAATTTTATATCCAAACATTACAGTGGAATTCTATCACATTTTATTTCAAGTTATAAGTCACATTTACAATTTACATTTACAAATTTCATTTGTTTATGAATTTATCTCATTTGATTATAAATCACATTTGTAATTCACCTTCATATATGAAGTTTATTTCAATTTATAAATTGCATTTATAATCTACATTCTCAAATTCCATTTTGTTATATAAATTTATTCTTCAACTTAGGTTATAAGTTTCCAATTTCTACTCAATAATGAGACTAACTCATTATGGTCATTTTCTAACAACCAAGCATCCAAATATATAACTATAATAAATTTCAAATAATTATTTCTTTTATATACAAAATAATTTGGGCAAAATTATTTCATTCACCCTATTTAAAACAATACTGTGTCGAACTGTTCTATTCAAGTGTTTAGAAACCCCTTCGATACAGTTGTCCAGACTGTGCCGACGAAGGTTCATATGCCACTCAATAAACCAACCAACACAATATAAAATCATTTTATATCCACTAACAAATACGCGCTCATATCTATTAGTACTCTCAAAATTCCCACCAGAGCCAAGGTTATCGCCAACCTAAGCTCTGATACCACTGTAACGACCCGACTTTCCAGACCCGGAAAGTCGAACCATTTTAGTTAAGAAGAAGAGGTAGAAGAAGAAAAATAGAAAACAACATCAGAATCTAACCATCGCAGCGGAATAAAATATAATATATATTAACAAATCTTTACACAAATCAAAACTATATCAGTTTTATATAATATAGCATCAGAGTATACACCAGAGAACACATAACATACAACTGGACAATAACCATATCATGTCCTCAATACAACAGAGTACAACAATCAACACAGCGGAATATATATATATAAACAAGTACGGGAGATACGTCTCGCCATCCAGCTCATCTCCTGAGATCCACAGCATCATATCCTGTAACCTATAATACTCGGTGTGACCCGAGCATCATATAAAACAATACCCGAGTCAGTCTGGAATACCAGTGTGAGAAAATCACACTCAAATTTATTATTAAAGTTTCAAAACCCTTTGAAAACAAAAGCATCTCGTAAGACCACGCCACAAATAAACATGTCGGGTTTTTACCTTACGATAGCTAAAACACTTTTTATAAAAATCCTCTGATATTATAATAGTGTCTATTCACAAATACTTATTAAAATAGCTGAAATTGTTACATGATTAAATTCCAGCATACTAGGTATACAAACAAATACCGTACAAGGCACGTAGGGAGAATGGATTTCCAACGAATGACTAGGCACTGGGGTACCACCTGTCACAGTACGTGGCCTAGATCACAGTACCGAGGAGTACGCCCGCTCCCCTGCAACACAAGGCCGGAATCATCCCTTACTGGATAATTCCAAATAAAATCACCCCACGGTTGGGATCAGCAACCGCAACACTAAGCCAAAATAAAGGGACATCTAGACAGGGATGACCTTACTCTCAAGTGGGGGCTACCCACGAAGCCTTGCTGCATAACCCTTGATTTTCAGTCATTCCCGGTTGATGAGGCTCGAGGCTAAACGATACCTTTATAGCACATATCCCTTAGAATGCCCATCGTCCACCTGACGATGTCACGAAAGCATTCGTCCATACAAGTCCGTCCCGGGTCCGAACGGAACCGAAGGCACTATTCCTACTACATCCATTTTGGAAATATCCTCAGGATTAGTAGCGACTAGCCCTTGCACTTCACAACTCCATCTTCGACTTTGAACACGTTACTCGAAACGTACAAACCGAATCGAAGTGGTATTCGAGTCTCCAGACCTAGAATCCCGGTATACGGAAACCCGATCCCGGTCTCTTCGAAACGATCAACGCATTTGGCCAATATTGATAGTCGGTTATTTAACTATCAATTAACATCCACAAGCAACAATCACACAATAAATAATTTCCCACATTATTTATTTGCCCAAATATCTTTCCAAGATATATTTCTAAATTTTCAAAGCTCATTTGAAAACAAATTTCAAACAGTTTCCGCTTACGGAATACACTTCCCAAATAATTATTTCCACTGAATCACCAAGTACAAAATACTTTTAGGTTTTAAAATAATTTTAAAACACTTTACTATAAATATACTTTATAATATTGAAATTTAAAAACTACTTTAATACCTTAACAAAATATATATTTAAGAATATTAAAAATAAAACCACTTATAAATATAAGCTGACTTCCTCTTTAAAACATAATACCAAATCACTTTTATATAATTACTACAATAATAGATTTTTGAAAATACTTACTTTGGAAATTAACCTTTAGAAAAAAAATCAATTTCCTAAAACATGCCTTTTTACACAAATTAGAACTTTTAACTTATATTTAAAATGGCTTTGAAAACGTACTTGGCTATCCAGAGAAATACACTTCTCATTCCCATCTTTTAAAAATAAATCAACATTTATTTTTAAACCAATTCATATCCTTTTATAAATTCCCACATTGAATTTATATTCTCAAATATCCCCTGATATTTTATTTTACTTTATAAACCCAGTTTATCTCTCCAAAATCTCATTTCTCTTTAAATTTCAAATCCCAAAGTATTTAAATCAATTAACAATTGATTCTCCAATTTAATTTACTTTGAAATAAATTTCCTTACTTAATCCATTTATTTCCAAATTCATTAACTTCCAGATTTTATTTCTCATTATGATTTTAAATCTTTAAACTGAAACACAAGTTTCAGATTTTACCAAATTCCTTCTTTCTTTTTAATTACATTTAAACATTGAATTAAAATAAATTATTTATTCTTTTAAATAATATCACATAAGTTTTCTTAAATTTCAATATTTCTCTATTTATTCAAAATTCCTCTTTTCCATATTTATTAAAATTTTGGAAATCACTTTTATTCTTAATCAGATTCATTCTCAAATTTATTCCAAACTCTTATAATTATTTTACTTTAAAATTTACTCTTTTATTTCTTTTCAAAAATTCCATTCTAGAGATTTTGATAATTCAGCACATCCAAATCGGTCCAACCAAACCATAACATCCAATTATCCATATAATTCATCACAGGATATCAAAAATCATATCACAGAATATTTAACAAAATTAAATATTTTGAGGAATCCAGTTGGATCCCTCCAACCTGTTTCCCTGCATCCACAAACGTTAGCACAATACCAATTCCACTTCGAGGTGGAATATCGCGGTATATGGGATTAATAAAATATCATCCGCTATTATGCGGCGCATAGGGTCTCATCCGCTATACAATGCGGGAATATCAACAACTCCAATATATACATATGCCAATATGTATATATTGCTATATACTACTATATATATATATAGTATCACATCAAACCAAATCAATCATTCAATCAATTATTTAAATTTAACCATTTAAATTTAAATTTAACTGAGTGAGATTAACTCACCTTATATTATTAGCATCCCATATCCAATCTAGCTTGTTTCCTCGATTTGGACCTTGAATAACAAATAAAAATATTATTATTATTATTCGTATTTACTGAACAATTTATTACCACTTATTTATTCAATTGTAAACAAATTTTCTTTTCACAAAAATATTTTTAGTGACCAAACTAAATTGGATAGGTTAATAACAAATAAACCCATGATTTTATTTTAAACAAATAAATTTGATTTTAAACTAATTTCCTGTTAAAAATCTTTTAGTAACTGAAATAATTAAATAAGTCAATTGAAACAATGTAAATCTCCAAATTCATTATTAAAAATTCAACTAGTAGGTTTAGAACGTGCATCTATTTTCCTTTGAAACTATAAAAATCTGATTTTTCATAAACAACTCAACTCTTAGAATTCCTACATTTCAACCTTTATATATTAACTAAATTGGAAATGTTTATACTTTGTTTCAGCATATTTTAAACTTCTTGAAAAACAAAATCTAAAACTAATTATATATATTTCAACCAATAAAATATATTATATCTAGTTATAATCGAAAATTTGAAATTCAACCTAACTATATATATGTATTTAATTATTTGTTAGACAAAATTATTTGAACTTAAGAAACATTTAAAATCCACTGTTTGAAATTAACAATCTAACTTACTGTTTTCAAATAAACATTTAGAATAATCGTTGATACCTTACAGCATAAACTGCCCACTCTCTCGTGCTTGACCACGTTCGACATCGCCACCGCCGATCGATGGAACCACCACCTAACCCCAATCGCGAGCCTCCCTCGCGAGTAGCCCCTCCAGCAACCAACGCTTCCATCGCGACACCAACGTCCCCCGACTTCGTGCCTTTCCCGATTACGAGAATCGATCCCCTGCCCTTCGACGTCCTCGCGTTCATGGCCACCTGCCGCGATTTGAGCGCCTCCGCTACCTATCGCCTGCTCTCGATTCAATTAGCAGTGACAGTATAAAGGGACAGTAGCAGGGCTTCAAATCAGCAGTAGAAAATATCGCGTAGGAGGCAAGGATGAGTTGACGATGGCTGATGGCATAGCCGAGTACGCAGCGATGCTTATTTCGACGGCGTTGATTTTTTTGAACGATCGAAACTTATGCAAAACTGAGGAATTGAGGAAATCAAGCTCGGCCATTATTTTTATTTGAAACGAAGAAAAGTTTCGTTTATTATTTACAATTGCTCGGCTAAAAATAAGGAGAGTTGCGTGATAATAGGCGTAATCCCAGGCATGATTTAAGGATGTTGATATTGACCAATTTAAATTTAAATTTAAATTGGATTCATTTTAAAATTTCAACGCGTTTATACGTCGTACGCTCACACGGCAACTCCAAACACTACGAAATTTGAAATCCGGTAATAAGTCAATATTACGGACCCAATGGAACCGGTTTCGTCGAATTCCGAGACTGTGCCTCGGAAGGCTATTTTTAAATTCAATTTAAACGATATATTTTAAAAACTGAACAAAACACTTTTAAATTCAAATTTAAAAGTTCTATCACCTTCAGTATTATTAATATGAATTTTACGAGCTTTCAAAATATTTTTAATTAACTTAGAATACCAGATTTACTATTTTATCCAACTTCAAATAATTTAATTTAATAATTAAATTACTCAATAAACAGTGATATTTGAAATTTAAGTTGATAATTAACCTTTGAATATTTAAAATTAATTAAATATTCCAATTCCAAATATACAAAAATTCCGGGTCGTCACAAATATTATACTTTCGAAATTGTTTTCCACTATGCACTAATAATAATAATTCAATGATTTTGCGTAGTAAGCATGTTTGACTATCATAAGAAGAAATCTCCTCCAATTCTGTGTTTGCATTGTGTGTGTGGCGGGAGGTCTTATGGTAGTTTCATTTTCCAAAAGCATTGCGGATTTCAATGTTTAAAATCTTTTGTTGATTGTTTAAAGATAAACTGTTTTTGTTGCTCACACCAGTCCCATGACTGATCCGGAGTTTATTGTTCCCTTTCCTAAACTCTGGGTGCCCACTATTTTCCACACGGGCAGTCTAGAGTTGGGTTTCTCAGATATTCAGGTTGAGTAGATTTTCTGGAGCTAGTCAGTCCTTGGACGACTGACCTTGTTTTTCGCTAGCTATGGATTGGAGCATTCTATTGGAGATATTGTTCTGCTGCTGATGTTATCGTTTTCTTTTCCGCTGCTATTTGTTGTATCATCTCTGATGTATATTGATATTCATTGTATCACTCTGTTGTATCAGATATTGTATATCAATGTATTATTCATTTCTTCCGCTGTGTTATTTACTTAATTGTGTTATAGCTCCGGCGAATCGGATTTGAACGGTCGAATCTGCGGCATTCTAGTACAATGTGAAGTACGGATGTTGATTTTCGAGCGGGCAAAACCCGATACGTTACACACAGTCTCGGATTTCGATGAAACTAGTTCCATTGGATCCGAAATAGTGTATTATTATCGGATTTCAAATTTCATAGCGTTGGGAGTTATCGTTTGGTCGTACGGGTTAGAAACGCGTTGGAATTTATATCGAAAATTCAGTATAATAATTGGGTCCAAAAAGCTATCTTCTCCATACGATATAATTAGGACTCGAAACCTTTTCCATTGCGTTCAAAATAAGGGTATAACATTATGAAAGCCTAGCGGCACGCCTTGATAGGAGGTCGAGATTTTAAGCTACGAAATCGAGACGATTCAAATTTAAATAATATATATATTCATTGACTTGACAAAAATATTCACGTCAGCACATCCTTTCTTCTTCTCAATTCACTGTAGGCTTCTTTTACATGCCTCCCTTCTCTTCTATCACATCCCACTCCTTTTTTTTAAATACAACCGATCAGAACAAAATGAAAAAAAGTGAAAGCTTGAAAAAATTCATATCTTCAGGAATACTCAACGAAAAAATTCGAAACCTTCTTTAAAAATTATATTTCAACTTGAGCTTCAATCTGATATGTGTAAGGAATGGTTGGGTGATGATTTGGGTCGATCGACTTCAAAAGTCGAACTGCATTCGAAGCTAGGGTTTGGCCTAGGCTTGGTTTTGGGCGGAGTTTGGGCGAATGGTGGGTAGTTTCAGCCTCGTGGGGGATAGGCGCACCGTTGGGCGAAGTTCGATCGTGGTTTGAGGCGTGCGACTTTTGATACAGTAGTTTTTGTGAGTGGCCGATCGCATTTGGCTATAGTGAAGCGACGTTGACGAGATGGTGACGAGCGAGTTCGTGGTGATTAGCGGAGGCGTTTAGCGATGGTGGATTGGTCGTAGGTGGACGGTGGGGGTGTGTCAGTGCACGCGTGCTTGAATTGAAGGAGCAGGCGAATTTCGATTGGGGAAGATGATAGGAAGCGGGCCAGGTCTTCCTCGTGTGGGCTGGGTGACTGTAATGACCCACTATTTTGGACCATTAAAATCGACAATAAATCCACAGACCCACTATGTCGGACTTGAATAATTCAAAACAATAGATTGTAAATAAAATTGGCAAAACTCAACATATACAGTAAATAAATAATCATAGAATCACAAACACAGAGTAATATAACAATATGCAGCGGAAACAAAAGAATAGTAGTTCAAGAAGCTACTATATATATAACAGAGTTAAACAAGATACAATAGAAGTCTCGAATACATAGATATCGCAATATAATAGTCAAATACAAGATCTGAATACATCACTGAATCAACTGGATAACTGATAGTAGAATCGATAGATCGCTGGATCTCCAAGCGAAGATCCAACTCCAAAGGTGAGTCTCGAACACTGGTACACTCAGTCTGACCCGAGCGTAAAGGAAAACACAAAACACTCGAGTCAGGATTAACATTCTTATATCAATAAATCCAACTTAAGTGAAATAACAACTGAAACACAAGTAACTCAAAGGATGTTTGGGATAACCATCCTCTAAGGATCCGTTAAACTATCTACTATGTAGTAGTGTACGCTAAGTAGATAATGCCTATCAGTAATGTAAAGTATCAAAATAGCGTTAAGGCGTTACCATTATCCCCCTTAACACATTTTATATAAGCATCATAGTCTATACAGCACTATAAACTCCACCGTAAACTAGTGGGCTATCAGGGAGTACTCCATAGGTATAACACGAAACAAATCGTAGTGGTCGCGCATAGGGATACGAGTATGACAAGGCACATGAGGCAATACCCAAGGTAGTGAAACTACCGTTTGCCTGATCCGGACTGGTGAGAACGCATCGCCGCAGCGATCGCAACACCGTGAAACAACACTCCCAATTCAAGGGTGCGCACCAATCAAAAACAAGTAATGAGTAGTTTACGAAGAACTGTGTCCGCTAGAGGTAGCTAACCTCACTGGCCCGGCACGACTCCAGTTTAAGTCATTTCCAATTTGACACAAGTGTCAAAGTCATCCATTATCGTTCTCTTTCTTCAAATTCAGCAACGTCATCATTCCAATCACTTCATTCTGGATCACACTCCGCATATAATAGTTATTAAAGTGGGTTTTGGTTTAGACAGAGAGTTTGTCCCAAACCGATCCCGGACTCTTTAATAACTGCGTAATTATTACACCGATTGGTTATTTAATAAACTTTCAAAATAGTTTATATTTCAAAACCAAAATATCATTGCCATTCCAAAACCATCAATATGATATCACTTCCATTTCAAAACCAAATACGATATCATTTACATTTCAGATATATTCATCTCAAATATCCATTTACAAATCTTAGTACTTCAAAGTTATAACACTTTCTAAATCAAACACTTTGGAAATCATAATTCTTTGAAAATCAAAGTTTAGAAATCATAATGCTTTGGAATCATAGCACTTTCCTCTTAAACAGTTTAGATATTAAAATTAGTATATATAATAAAATAGTTTGTAAATAAAATAGTTTATATAAATAGTTATAAGTAAAAATAGTTTATAATAAAATAATTTATATTAAAAATGATTTATATTAAAATAGTTTATATTAACATAATTTATAAAGTAAAATATCAATAGTTTTAAATATAATTTAAAATTACTTATAAAATAAAATAGTTTCCTCGGCTTTCACAAATCGATTCAAATCAATTCGAATTCCAAATTCAAATTTAATCAAATCTAAATCTTCAATTTCAATTCCAATTCAATTAAACATTTCCAAGTTATATCAATTTCAAATACCGATTTGCACCACAAATAAACCATTTCAATTTCAATATATTTCAAAGCTAATATATTCAACAATTTCAAAACCAAATTCGATCATTTCATATATATACCAAATTCACTTTACTATTATTTAGTTTTGAATTATTTACTTAATCATTTCAATAACATCTAAATACAACTTCAATTTACAAATTTGAATAAACAAAATATCTCATTTAAATTTATATAAATTTGAAATATTCACTTAAGTCACTTTTAATCAAATTCAAGTTATAAACATATCTTTACAATTTCAAATTTAATAAATTTCAACCCAAACTTATTTAAGTATGATTCTTAAATAAATATAAATTTTCAAATCAATTTCAAATTATCTTTTCAACCTGAATCATTTCAAACTCTATATTTGAAAATATAAATTTAAATAAGTACTTAAACATATTATATATCAACTTTATTAAATCAACTTTAATAAGTCTTTATAATCAATATTTATTAAAACTATACATTTCTTTTCAAAACCATAGAAATCATCTTTTTAAAATATTTATATATAGACCAACGGTGTCTGTATATACTTTTCTACCCTATGGTCAAGTGATACGGATATTTATCATCTCAATTTGTAATTTAAATATATACGAGTATATATCTTTTCAACCCACAATCTCAAATTAAATTCAATGAAATCGCTTGGGGTTTATCATTTCAACCTATAACGATTTTCTCCTATTCTACAAAACGTTCGGATATGTATCATTTCAACCCATAGTGAATTCTATACTAACAGGGAACTTGCAGAGTGATAACAGATATGAAATAACATAGCAGACATAAATCATCAACATAAATAACAGATAATGGTGTCAGATGTCACAGGTGAACAGATACAGATAGTAGCATATATAACAATGTAAATAACTAACATCAGCATATTTCAATTAACCTTTCAATTGAAATTAAATTTAATAAATAAAAGAACGTTAATCTGAGTGATTATTCACCTTTCGAGGTTATAGAAAATTTGACACAGAAATGAGCTACGAATCCAGAACAAAGTAAGATTGGCACGAATTCAACGGACAAGCTAGTAGATAAGAAATCGATGAGAATGAATCAAATCAATTTTGATATTAACGGAAAATATATACATTATTATGTTATTAATTCTCCCTAAAACCAATATTCAATTAAAATACATATTTAAAATATATATATACGTATATGTAATTTAAAGCAATTTCTCCAAATAAAACCATTTTATAATAATATATGTATACAGTAAAGCAAGTACAGCTATATATATATAAATAAAATATCAATACGTATCTGTGCAGTCAATTCCCTGATATTGCCCCGATATATCCTCGGTATATCCGGTAGCGGACTTTTGGGGCAACGATATTCCAATAAAGCGGCCCAATATAGCGGATCCGCTATTATCTCGGATATTGCGGCAATAATCCGCTATATCCCCGATTTTGTTGCCTTGCTATATCCCCCTTTCCTATAAATAAGCATTTTGCTTGATGTCTTGCTTTTAAGTTTTATGGTAACTTCAAAGTTGATGTAACAATGATATACGCAGTTGGTTATTATAACTATTTCTAACTTTTTAAGTGTCAACTTTGTTTATCTTTACTTTATTATAACTTGTTTTGCTTGGTGGGAAATAATAAGTAATACTTGTTCCTCTTTTTAATGTAGAATGTTCATCATTACTCTTTTTAAAGTCGTCCGCTATATCCTGCTATATCCCCGATATATCTCCGCTACAACTTTTCGCACCTCAAACGCTATGGAGCGGCGGGGCGCTTTAACTGCATAGATGCGTATGCAATATGCTACTATAACTTATATAGGAAAACAACTCACGTATACTCATATATATAGCCTATATATCAAAAATGTAAAATATATCTATAAAATGTAAAATATTCACAACTATAATATATATTAAGTCACCTAACACTTTATCATACAGAAATCAAAACCAGAACAAGTTATACTAATATATATATATATATACTTACAATTAAAATCTAACATACCATACACATGTAATAACCACGCTATATGCGCATATATAGACATTAGTACCATAGTAAGGTAAAAATTTCAAAACTCAACTTCATACGAAATAAAAAAAATCAGGATATATAGATGTACAAAAATCAACATGAAAATGTATAAACTAGTATGTATATAAACAGCAACCCAAAAGAAATGATACATGTATAAACAATGTATATTACTTTAAATAAAATAAACAAAAGACTAACTTTATACAAATATATATAACAACAGACTATATAATATAATACACCACATAAATGTTAATACTTTTAAATATACATATCCAAGACTAACTCATATATATATATACGAAATTGCATCTAAAATATAACTAAGAAATACTATAAATTATATACATGTATATATAATAGCGGCCAAAATTTATATCCAAGTAGCATCATTTCTGAACATAATATAGATTGAAACTTGTAAACAGAACTATCAAATGCAAAGTATAACTCAATATATAGATAAACTGTACGAAAAGAACCCATAAGACTCAGTATAACTCAATATATATAAAACTTTGCAAGCAAACCTATATATATCAATGCTGTATATATGCGTACCATATATAATATACATAAAATTCAGTATTTTGGTTTAAGACAAATAGTAATAATATAAATATTTCGAAATCATTATCCTTGAGTTCAAATATTGAAAATCAGAGATATGTACATATATATATATCTCAAAACTTATACACACATATATACTATTAAAAATCGACATACAATACTTTATTTAAGAATCTAGAATACTGTAACAGATATACTTTGTAGAAAATATGTTATATATATATAATCACGTTTATAGACACCATATACATTCATACATATATAAAAGCAAATAGATTTTATAACTTAATCACTTTCATACATAACAGAACTTATACAGTCAAAATAGATATACATTTTTATATATATGGCAAAGACACAATATAACCACATGTACCTAGTGTTTATACATATATACATGAGTATATATACACGCATGAACCAGAGAAGCCGCATGCCCGAGCTAGGAAACAGCAAGGCGGAGAGGAACGAGACCGAGGCAGGCTGCTATGTGAAGCTCGACTAGAAGTGGTGATGCAGCGCAACCCTTATTTGGCCAAGGCATAAGTCGTCTACGACTTAAGGAGGCGGTGATGAGTCGTCCACGACTCATCTGGTCAACCAAAGGGGAAGGCATAAGTCGTCTACGACTTATGGAGCCATGTGAGGGGAAGCGGCGAACTAACGAATGGACATTGAGTCGTCTACGACCTACCAGTTCAGATGGGAGGAAGTTACGACTTAAGGAGAGCATGAGTCGATCGGTGTTGATGAGTCGTATACGAGTTAACGGTGCAGTTATAAGTCGTCCACGACTCAACTGGATGGAAGATATATGTCGTCTCCGACTTAAGGAAACAGGTATGAGTCGTCCACGACTCAACGGAGATGAGGAGGTAAGTCAACCACGAGTTAAAGACAGAGCTATAAGTCGTCTACGACTTAAGAAGAAGGATCCAGGAAGGGCAACACGAGTTGAAAACAAACAAGGGATAAGTCGTCTACGACTTAAGAGAAGGGATGAGTCGCTGAAGACTGAAGCGTGGGATCTTCCTCCGAGTTAATCTCTACCGTTGGGATGAGTCGCTGAAGACTGAAGCGTGATATCTTCTGCGAGTTAATCTACACCGTGGATTCTTAAGTCGAAGGAAGTGACTGTTGTGTTGGTTGTTAAGTCGTATCTGTTATAAGTCGTCTGTCTTTTGTTGGGTTGTAAGTCGTGTACGACTTATGTTGAGTCGGAGACTTGATAAGTCGGAACCGACTTAGTACTTGTAATATTTTTAAGTTTTTCTGAACTGTGTTGTAAATAGTATACGACTTATGTTAAGTCGGAGATGTTGATAAGTCGGTTGCCGACTTATGACTTGTACTTTTTCTGTTTTGGTGTGTTGTAGCCTATAAATAGGCAAGTGAAGTCATTTGTAAAGGTTGTTGAATATTGAATAAAATTCTCTTTTGTTAGCTTTGTGCTTTCAATTTCAATTGGTAGTCGAGTGTATCTCCTATCTCCACTTACGTCATTCGAGTGCGCTCGAATCATCGTTTGCTGAAGCCGATTCACGGAATCTTGTGCGCAAGATCAACGTTGAAGAATCGTAGATCTCTTTCCCAGTATCTTCGGATCAACGAGTCAGAGATAGCTAGAGTTCGGTATCTTCGGATCAACGAATTCAAGCATTTCAGTATCCATCAATCCACAGATTGCTACTTTCAACGATCTACATCGTTTTTTTGATTTATCCGCTGCGTCAGTTTGGTATCAGAGCTTGTTCTAACCAATCATAGTTAGATCGAGACTTGGAACCTATTCATTTTGAAGTTTGAAGTTGTTTGGCCGAGAAGTTTGAAGTTGAAGCCGTGAGCAAGTGAAGTTGCTCGCATTTGTTTGAAGATTGAAGTTCGGATTTGCATTGGAGGCCGAAACTTTGTCCATCGTGTTCATCGCGATTTGCTACAAAGTGGAAGTTTTCGATCCGTTTCAATTTGGATCAAAATCTGGAAAGTATTTGAATTTGAAGTGTTAAAGAATTTGTGAAGTTTTCAAGTATGCCGCCAAGAAGAGCTAATCGCCACCAAAACGTAGAAGCTTTGTATCGAAGAGAAGAGGCTGATGAGATGGAGCAAAGAATCAATGAGAATTTTAGTGAAAAGCTTAACGAAGGAATTGGTCGGTTAGAGAAGCTTATGACAGAAATGAATCAAAATCGGAGAAGGGTTTCACCTGAATCTAACCATGGGGGAAGTAGAGTCTCACCGCATTCTAATCGAGACAGAAGTGTTGAAAATGATCAAGGACGTGGGAGGAACGTGAATGATCGTGAACGGAGGAACGTAGATAGAAGGGATGAAGGTGGAAGACGTAATAGTAGTAGAGATGTTGGTGGTCAGAATCGACATCGTTATACATCTGATTTTGAAGAGGAGTATGATGGTGGTAGTATTCAAGGAAGAGGTCAAGGAAGAAACTATTCTGAGTATGATCACAAGTGGGAATCGGGGATGAAGACAGAAATTCCTGAATTCAAAGGTGGTATGCAAGCGGAGGAGTTTCTGGATTGGGTGGCTAATGTTGAAGAGATTTTTGACTTTAAAGAAGTTCCAGAACAACGTCGAGTGAAGTTGGTTGCTACAAGGCTGAGGGGTAGAGCTTTGGCATGGTGGCAGCAGACCAAACTTACACGTGATCGGATGGGAAAGTCAAAAGTTGAATCTTGGGAGAAGATGAAGAAATTGATGAAAGCAACGTTCTTACCTTACAATTATCAATCTTTGATGTATCAACGTTTGCAAAACTTGAGGCAGGGCACAAAGACAGTTAATGACTATGCTGATGAATTTTACCAACTGATTGCGAGGAATGATATTATGGAAACAGAAGAGCAGCTGACATCTAGATTCATTGGGGGATTGAGAATGCAGATTCAGGATATGGTTAATATGTTCGATCCAAGATCTGTGGCAGAAGCACATCAGAAAGCGTTAGCTTGGGAGAAGCAAGGGAGACGAGGAGGTGGTGTGTTTACTAATTCTAACAATCAAGCGAAGGGTGTTGGTGGAAGTTCTAATGTTACTAAACCTATCAGTAGACCAGTGTTGAAGGAAGTTAAGAAGACAAGGGTTAACAATGGTTTCAAATGTTACAATTGTCAGGAATTGGGTCATAAAAGCAGTGAGTGTCCAAAGCCAAAGAAGAGAACCATGATTGCAGAAGTTGACGATGAGGATGTTGATGGAGAGTGTTCTAATCCAGTTGAGGAGGATGAGCAGGATATTGCGTCAGGAGATGAAGGTTGTAACCTAATGCTGAGGAGATCGTGTTTAACACCGAAGCAGGAAGAAGCTAGTTGGTTGAGGAGTAACATCTTTCAGTCAACGTGTACTATTCTGGGGAAGGTGTGTAAGTTTGTGATTGACGCAGGAAGCTGTGATAATATTATTTCAACCGAGGCTGTGACCAAGTTGAAATTGAAAACAGAGAAACATCCGAGTCCATACAAGTTAGCATGGTTGAGAAAAGGAGGAGAAGTGAAAGTGGATAGATGAGTTCGTGTACCATTCTCTATTGGGAAGAAATACAAAGATGAAATATGGTGTGATGTAGTAGAGATGGATGTTTGTCATTTATTATTGGGAAGACCATGGCAATATGATCGAGCAGTACAACATGACGGTCGGACCAATAGCTACAGTTTTATGTTTGAAGGCACGAAGATTATCCTAGTTCCAAAGAAGAGACCACAAGGAGAAAGTAAGTCAGAAGAAATTGAAGAGCTGAAAACTTTATTATCTTTGAAAGAGTTTGTGAAGGAAGTAGAGGAGGAACCTGAAGTGTTTTTGTTAATTGGGCGAGAGAGCAGTGAAGAGGTTGAGATTCCAGAAGAAGTAAAACCAATTTTGAAAGAATTTGACGATGTATTTCCAGAAGAGTTACCAACGGAGTTGCCACCGTTGAGGGATATACAACATCAGATAGATCTTGTTCCAGGTGCTGTGTTGCCACACAGACCACATTATCGAATGAGTCCGAAGGAACATGAAGAGTTGCGAAGGCAGGTAGAGGAATTGCTTGAGCAAGGACGTGTGCAGGAGAGTCTGAGTCCTTGTGCTGTACCAGCTTTATTGGTACCCAAGAAGGATGGGACATGGAGGATGTGCACTGACAGTCGAGCATTGAATAAGATTACTGTGAGATATAGATTTCCAATGCCGAGGTTGGATGACTTGTTGGATCAGATAAGCGGAGCTACTATCTTTTCTAAGATTGATTTGAAGAGCGGATATCATCAAATTCGTATCAGACCAGGAGATGAGTGGAAGACTGCTTTTAAAACCAGGGAGGGTCTATACGAATGGTTGGTCATGCCATTTGGTTTATCCAATGCACCAAGTACTTTCATGAGGGTGATGAATCAGATTTTTCGACCGTACATTGGGAAATTCGTGGTGGTGTATTTCGATGATATTCTTATTTACAGTGGGAGTCCAGAGGAACATTTGAATCATCTTAGAGAAGTGCTGATGGTATTGCGACAAGAACAATTCTATGCTGCAACGAAGAAATGCGTGTTCATGACGCATAATGTTTTATTTCTGGGGTATGTTGTTTCAGAGAAAGGAATACAGGTTGACCAAAGTAAAGTTGAGGCGATCAGAAATTGGCCGCAGCCCAAGACGATAACGGAAGTTTGTAGTTTTCATGGGTTGGCTTCATTTTATCGAAGGTTTATTCCACACTTTAGTAGTGTGATGGCGCCTGTTACAGATTGCATGAAAGGTAAACAGTTTGCATGGACGGAGGAAGCCGAGGTTGCTTTTGAACGAATCAAAGATCTTTTGACCTCTGCACCAATTCTAGTGCTACCTGATTTTCAGTTGGTGTTTGAACTACATACTGATGCATCCAAGGTTGGGATTGGAGGGGTGTTAAGTCAGAAGGGGCGTCCTATTGCATATTTCAGTGAGAAGTTGTCAGGAGCGAAGATGCGATACAGTACATATGATGTGGAGTTTTATGCTGTTGTACAATCTATTAAACACTGGAGACACTATCTATTTCAGAAGGAGTTCGTTCTTTACACTGATCATGAAGCATTGAAGCATTTGCAAGGGCAAGACAAGATTTCAGCGAGACATGCATCATGGATTGCATATCTGCAACAGTTTACTTTTGTTGTTAAACACAAGTCAGGGGTGACAAATCGTGTGGCTGATGCTTTGAGTAGGAGGAGTCATTTGCTGACTACACTGAAGGTTGAAGTGACGGGGTTTGAAATGTTGCCAGACTTATTTACTAATGATCCTTACTTTGCAAAATTTGTTGATGAAGTCAAGGAGGGAAAGCCGGATGATTTCGTGATGGTAAATGGTTTTCTGTTCAAAGGGAATCAATTGTGCATACCGGAGGGTAGTTTGAGAATGAAAATTATCAAGGAATTACATGAAGAAGGGCATGTTGGAAGAGACCGTACCTTACAGTTAATTTCACAATCCTACTTTTGGCCATCGATGAGGAAAGAAGTGGAGAGATTTGTTGAGAGATGTCATATCTGTCAAGTTTCGAAAGGAGCTGCGACTAATGCTGGTTTATATATGCCGTTACCGGTACCAACTAAACCATGGGTTGATATCAGCATGGATTTCGTGTTGGGATTACCAAGGACACAGCGTGGTAACGATTCCATATATGTGGTGGTGGACAGATTTTCGAAGATGGCACATTTTATTGCTTGTAAGAAAACGGCGGATGCTGTTCATGTTGCTCAGTTGTTTTTCAAGGAGATCTATCGACTTCATGGATTACCAGAATCTATTGTGTCAGATAGAGATACTCGATTTCTGAGTCACTTTTGGTTGAGTTTGTGGAAAATGGTGGGAACGAAGCTGAAATTTAGTAGTGCTTATCACCTGCAAACGGATGGACAGACTGAGGTGGTTAACATATCATTGGGAAACTTGTTGAGATGTCTTGTGCAAGATAATCTGAAGAGTTGGGACGTGAAGTTATGCCAGGCAGAGTTTGCCCATAATCATGCAGTAAATCGAAGTACTGGGTTCAGTCCATTCCAGATTGTCTATTCGAGCTTACCGAAAGGACCGTTAGATTTAACGATGATACCACACTCAAAGGGGACAATTAAGAAAGCTGTTGACTTTGTTGAAGGGCACACGGAGTGTCATAAAATCGTTCAAGAACGATTAGAGAAAGCAAATGAGAAATATAAACAATCTGCAGATTTGAAACGACGAAATGTTGAATTTAATGAAGGAGATTTGGTTTATGCAGTTTTAACAAAAGATCGTTTTCCAGTGGGCGCATACAACAAGTTGAAAGCCAGGAAAATCGGTCCGGTGGAAGTTGTGAAACGAATCAATGAAAATGCTTATAAACTGAAGCTGCCAGATGATGTGTATACATCTGACGTATTCAATGTTAAGCATCTCGTACCATATCATGGGGATGAGTTTGTTGGGAATAAAGAGTGTGCAAATTCGAGGTCGAATTTCTCTCAACCTGGGGAGGATGATGCAGCGCAACCCTTATTTGGCCAAGGCATAAGTCGTCTACGACTTAAGGAGGCGGTGATGAGTCGTCCACGACTCATCTGGTCAACCAAAGGGGAAGGCATAAGTCGTCTACGACTTATGGAGCCATGTGAGGGGAAGCGGCGAACTAACGAATGGACATTGATTCGTCTACGACCTACCAGTTCAGATGGGAGGAAGTTACGACTTAAGGAGAGCATGAGTCGATCGGTGTTGATGAGTCGTATACGAGTTAACGGTGCAGCTATAAGTCGTCCACGACTCAACTGGATGGAAGATATATGTCGTCTCCGACTTAAGGAAACAGGTATGAGTCGTCCACGACTCAACGGAGATGAGGAGGTAAGTCAACCACGAGTTAAAGACAGAGCTATAAGTCGTCTACGACTTAAGAAGAAGGATCCAGGAAGGGCAACACGAGTTGAAAACAAACAAGGGATAAGTCGTCTACGACTTAAGAGAAGGGATGAGTCGCTGAAGACTGAAGCGTGGGATCTTCCTCCGAGTTAATCTCTACCGTTGGGATGAGTCGCTGAAGACTGAAGCGTGATATCTTCTGCGAGTTAATCTACACCGTGGATTCTTAAGTCGAAGGAAGTGACTGTTGTGTTGGTTGTTAAGTCGTATCTGTTATAAGTCGTCTGTCTTTTGTTGGGTTGTAAGTCGTGTACGACTTATGTTGAGTCGGAGACTTGATAAGTCGGAACCGACTTAGTACTTGTAATATTTTTAAGTTTTTCTGAACTGTGTTGTAAATAGTATACGACTTATGTTAAGTCGGAGATGTTGATAAGTCGGTTGCCGACTTATGACTTGTACTTTTTCTGTTTTGGTGTGTTATAGCCTATAAATAGGCAAGTGAAGTCATTTGTAAAGGTTGTTGAATATTGAATAAAATTCTCTTTTGTTAGCTTTGTGCTTTCAATTTCAATTGGTAGTCGAGTGTATCTCCTATCTCCACTTACGTCATTCGAGTGCGCTCGAATCATCGTTTGCTGAAGCCGATTCACGAAATCTTGTGCGCAAGATCAACGTTGAAGAATCGTAGATCTCTTTCCCAGTATCTTCGGATCAACGAGTCAGAGATAGCTAGAGTTCGGTATCTTCGGATCAACGAATTCAAGCATTTCAGTATCCATCAATCCACAGATTGCTACTTTCAACGATCTACATCGTTTTTTTGATTTATCCGCTACGTCAAGTGGGTTGCATGGATCTGGAGTTGGCGAATGGGTCTGATCACGCAGCGGAGAGAATAAGGCGGAGGGTTGGTAGGCGGGTCTCGGCGAGGTGGATGCACGTGGAGAGGCGATGGGTGGAGTAGGCAGAGGTGGGCTGTGTCGAGGCCGAGAGAGGAGAAGGTGATATGCTCGGTGGAGGGGAATGGAAGGCCCCGGCGTTGGGGGGTTGAGTGGGAAAGAAGAACAGGCTAAAGGAGGAAAATAATATCATAGAGGATAAGTTCCATTGGAGAAATAAAACAAACTATAAAATGGTGAAGTTTCTTGCGTGCAAAATGAAGAGGCAGAGATTAAAATTTGCTAGGAAAAGCAAGAGTCAGAACATTGAATTTTGGAAACAATAAAGGCTGGAGGCTATAACGTTTAGCCCGATGTATACTGAATGGTCACCAGTAATGCAAAAGACCCAAAATACGGGACCGATACGGCTAACCGTATCGTGGTTTCGCCACGCACCGGACTTCAAAATAGACAATTGCATATAGCGTATAGAGCAGCACGACGATACGATCAAAATGATATATAGATATCACTGGTATGATTGAATTATAAAAATTTGAATTTTCTACTAGCGGAAAATGCAGCAAAAACGCAGAAAAATAAGATCGATGGAGCTAAAGAAGTCCGAATTTGGAAAAATGAAAAATGACGTCTTAGTCAGAAGATGAATTAGAATTTTTCTAAGTAAAAATATTCAGGTTTGGAAAACATTTTATTATCATCAAT
Organism: Allium fistulosum; assembly: GCA_030737815.1. Taxonomy (NCBI): domain Eukaryota; kingdom Viridiplantae; phylum Streptophyta; class Magnoliopsida; order Asparagales; family Amaryllidaceae; genus Allium; species Allium fistulosum. The sequence continues at coordinate 1,056,237,387 of CM060904.1, read as the reverse complement.
TTTAACTGATATAAATTGGAATAAAATTACACTAGAAAATAAACTTCCAAATTATCTGATGAAAATTTACCAGTTGCTATGATTAATTAGACGCATTCCAAATATCAAATTTTTATTTCAAAATTTTATCATTTAAAATTTCACAACATTTCAACTAATTACGTTATTAAAACGGTTAAAATTTACGGGTCGTTACACTCTCCCCCACTCAAAACTTTTCGTCCCCGAAAAGGAAGGAGGTAGGAGAATAGAAACAACCAAAAAGAAAATAGATTGGAATACAAGTAAAACTGTAATATCCCGGAAATTTGGGGCAATATCAATTTAATAATCTGTTTAAATAATTAAATTGATTTGATAATCTTTGATAACAAATTTGAATTGGTTTAATAATCTAATTAAATGGATATTTAATTAGTGAATTTATCTTTTAGAAATTAATAAAATGATTTCTATTTATAATATATTTATATGTGTGCATATATATATTGTAAATAGATTGGCTTTGGTTTGAAATTTAATAAATGAATAAAGTCTTGTTTTTAAATAAATAGATTTTAATGTAAATATAATTGTTATTTAAAATGGAATGTGTTGTTTTAATCTAACTTTAAATTGGATTTTTAAATATAATTTGAAATTGAATGTAAATTAATTTTGAAATTCAAAAGAGGTAATATTTAAATAGTTTTGGATTTTAAAATATATGTATAAGCTTTTATCTATAAGTATAATTGGTTTATTTTCTTTAAAAGTAATTTATATATATATATATATATAAATTTAAATAAGCATTTATAAATAAAGAAAAAGGTTTTTACATTTTAAAATAAATACAAATTTCTTAAAAGACATGTGTAATTCTCTAAAGACTTTGTTATAACAAGTGTAAACTAATTAACACATATAAAGACAAGTGTCAATCTTTTAATTTCTATTTTTCTTTTATTTTTAAGAAATTATTTTCAGCCTATATAAACATTGTTCTTTATCTTCATTTCCTTTCTTATCTTCATTCCTAAAACTAAGAAAACTGAATATAATTCCTCATAACAAATCAGTAATCAACATTCCTCAAATCCTATTTCTCAAAAACTAAATCTGTAACTTAAATCCTCCTCTCAAAGACAATCTGTAACCAAATTCCTCAAAACAATAATATGTAATCAATCTTCCTCAAACCAAAATTTATCAAATGAAAGCCTGCAACTAAAATCTTCAAATCTGAAACCCATTTTCCAAATCAAGTCTTTAGACTGCAATTCATGCTCATCATCTAAAACCTGGAATCAAAGCCTGTTTTTCTTTTCAAGTCAAAAGCAAGTACAACTGATCTAAGCAACACACATCACAAACAAGTTTCATAGCATGCATGCAAGTTTCTAAAGCTAATAATTCAAGTTTTAAAAGATTCAAAAGCCTGCAATTTCTTATTCAAATCTGGAAGCTCTGTTCTTCATCATTCAAATCTGGTGAGTAACAATATTTTTAAAATTTAATGATGAAATCTGGTTGCATGCTTATCTCTGGAAATAAGTTTTGTCTGTGAGTATATTTTCTTTAGAAAATCTCTGTGCATGTATGTAGATAAATAGGTTGGTGTGCATGTCTGTTATTTGCCCTGTTCTTCATTTTAAAATTAGTGAGTAACATTCATTTTGAAATTTAAGTACATAGGTATTTGTTTGCATGTGGAATTCTGGAATAAAACGAGTGTTGAATGGATGTGTGTGATTGAATTTTTATGTATATATATGGATGTATAGATGCATGTTTAATATTGTACCTGTTCTTATCTGTTTTACTGTTAGAAGTTAGAATCATGTTCAAAATTAAATTCCTTTTGATATAATCTCTGTTAAACTTTGGATTCAAACAACATTCGATTGTTTAATCATGACTTTAAGCTTAAACTCTATTCAAATGAATTAAAACTGAAATCTGCTCTGGAAAATAGAGAAGAACAGGAAAGCTTAAGTTTTGTTAAAAATTCAAACTTCTAAATTCACTAATTCAGACATGTAAACTGAATCATCAACTAAAATCATGAATTTTAAAAGAGAAATCATAATTTTTAGATAAGGATTGAATGAGAAATGTCAGGTTGATCAGGAATTGGGTTTTTAGTTGTCTCTGGTGATCTATGGGTTCGGGGACGTCGTGGTTCTCAATGGAGATGCAAGAATGATCAGAGAATCTGAGAAAATTAGTAGAAGTGATGTTAGAGCACTGTGGCGATGGGAATTGATCGAGATTTTCTGTAAACCTAATTTTGGGTCAATATAGGAAACGTGGTGCTGTGTTGTCGAGAGTTCATCGGAATAGTTAAGGGGTGGTGGGATCGAAGCTAAAATCGGAGGCGTTGCTCTGGGTAGACTCGCGTGGTTTCAGATGAATGTTGGCGGCGGCACGAGGCGATTCCAGTTTGGTCGAGTCTGTGTTTCAGTTGAATCCTTAATGCTCGATTTTGATTGATGAGGTTGTTCGTAGTTCTGGTAATTGGGATCATGAGTGGGTATTGTAGACGACATGTCGGTGATGGCATGGGTAGTCGGAGGCGATCGAGTCGCCTGTGCACGTGCACAAAGTAGCAGTAATGTCTGGGTTTGAGATTGGGGAAGAAGCAGATGTTCTCGAGTAGGTTGATGAGTTAGCTCGAAGTCGTGCTCGTGGAAATGTGGACTTGGCTCGGGAATTCGAAGGGGAGACTCGTGGGTTATACTGTTTTTAAGTTTTTATTATAACAAAGTTTAAAATAAAAGGGGAAGAAGAAAACTCGAAGGAGTACTCGGGAAAACAGGGTTTTGGCTCGGGTATTTTGATATATGGCTCGGGTAAGTTGTGATGTTGCAGTTTTAAAGCCTAACAGTGTTTTAAAAGTTAAAATGGGTTTAAAAAGGGTAGAGCAGGATTTAAAACAGGTTCTAAATCAAAATTTTACAGGTATGGATTCAAATCTAGATTTATATTTAGTTGAAGTAAAATAAGTTTATAAAATTTATAATGTTTTAACAAAATTTGAATTATTAAAAGTATATTTTTAAAAAGATTTTGAATTTAAATAAATTGGTTTAAAATCCTTATTGTTAAGTGTTTCTTTAATCTTTGGTTTTAAAAAGGGAATTGTAAATTTGATTTAAATTTGGTTAAAGTTAAATTTGAAATTTATTTTAAATCTTTAAATTGAAATGAAATAAAAGAAAGATTTAAAAGTAAAAGATTTCAAAGCCTTTTGTAAATGTTAGTTAAAGTAGTTATAAATGTTAATACTTTAATTTAGAGATTTAATGATATAGGAGTCATTAAATTAATAAGGTAATTAAAGGGTAATTTAATTAATTAATGATTTAGTGTTAATTAATTAAATAATTAAGGTTTTAAGTAAATTAATTAAGGGTTAATTAATTTGGAATTAAGGATCATTTATTTAGATAAGTATAGATTATTAATAAATGATTAGGAATTAATTAATCAAGTGATTAAAGATTAATTAAGCAATTAATTTAGTAATTAGAAATTAATTAATTGATAATTAAGAATTTATTAAGTTTTAATTAATAAATAGTTGATTTAAAGCTAAATTACTTAAAGAAAGTAATTAAAGGATTGTTAATAATTAATGAGAAATCATTAATTAGGAATTATTTAATAATTAATTAATATGATTAATTTTGATAATCAATTAGATTAATTAATTAATGATAATCATTTATAAAATGGGTTAAGTATAATTACTTAATGGAAGTAATTAAGGTAATTAATTACTTAAGGTAATTAATTAAATAAATTTGATTAAGTTAAATTAATTAATTAAATTAATTTAAGATAATCACTTAGAGATGTGATAAATATAATTACTTAAATGTAATTAGTGAAGAGTAATTACTTAGGAAAGTAATTAAAGTTAATTAGAGGATGTAATTAACTAAAGAAGATTTTTAATAATAAAAGTAATTTTAGTTTAATTACTTTGTATAATTAATCAAGGGATTAATTAAAGGATAATTAATTAAGGAGTAATTAATTTATGAAGTGGAGTAATTAAGGGAAGTTAATTACTAAATGAGATTAATCAAAGGTGATTAATAAATGTGACTAATTAATTATTAAATGTAATTAATTTAAATAAGATAATTAATTAAGAGTAATTAAGGATCATTAATTAATAAAATTAATGATGTAATTAAGAATTGATTAATTAAGATTAATTAATAAATAATTAGTGATTAAAGAAATTAATTAATTGTAACTAATTAAGGATTAATGTAATTAAATTAATTAATGAAGTAATTAAAGATTAATTACTGAAATGGTTTAAGTTAATTAATTTGTGAAATTAATTAAGAGTTAATTACTTAAAGTAATTAAAGTATAATTAATCAGGAATGATTAATTAAGATGATACTTAAAGTATGCTTAATTAATTGGTTTAATTAATGATTAAGTAAGCAGGATTTATAAAATGAAGTAATTAATTTAATTAACTTTAAATTAATTAGAGATGATATAAATCATTACTTAAGGGTGAATGAATGATATTGAATACTTTGCATTGTTGATATCTTTGATGAGATATGTGTTGATATATGATATGGATGTTTGGTTGAATTGAAATGATAATGTAGATTATCTATTGTGAATTATCTATCTTTGTGTATATAGATAAGAATTGAATTGTTTTAACCTTAAAACAACTTGGCCCTTAAAAGATACGTTTTGGATTTCGATGAGACCGGGATCGGGTTTCCGTATACCGGGATTCCAGGTCTGGAGACCCGAATACCACATCGATTCAAATTTACGATAGGTCGTGAATCTCAAGTGAAGATGAAGATTCAGAGTGCAAGGGTTATTGTCGTTAACTCTGAGGGTGATTCCAAAACGAGTGTAACGAGATAATGCCTTCGGTTTCGTTCGAACCCGGAACGAACTTGTATGGATTGAATGCTTTCAGCACATCGTCAGGCGGACGATGAGCATTCTAAGTGATATGTTCTGATTAAAGGTAATCGTAACCTCAAGCCTCATCAACCGGGAATGGCTAAAACAGGGGAGGTGCAGCAAGGCTTCGTGGGTAGCACCCACTGAGAGCAAGATAGATCCCTGTCTAGAGGTCCCTTTTCTTTTTATTCGGCTTAGTGTGTGGTTGGTCGTGCCAACTACGGGGTTATCTTGTTCGGAATTATCCAGTAAGGGATGGTTCCGGCTTTGTGTTGCAGGGGAGCGGGCGTACTCCTCGGTACGGTGATCTAGGCCACGTACTGTGACGGGCGGTACCCCAGTAGCCCTGCCATTGTATGGAATCCAAACTCCAATAAGTGCCGTACGTATTAGTTGTGCCCAACTATGTTGGAATGTGAGATGTAAGCATTTCAGCTATTTCTATATTTTACTTGAAAACCCTAGACCCTATTATAATAAAATCAGATTTCCTATCAAATGTTTTGGTTAGCGTAAGGTAAAAACTTACCCATGTTTATTTGTGGGGAGTCTTACGTGATACCTTTTCTTTCAAAAGGTTTCGAAGTTAAGCAAGTTTAACCTGTTACTCACACCAGACCCATGTCTGACCCAAGTGTTTATTTCTGTTTTATATAAACTCTTGGGTACTCAAATTTTTACGAGTAGCCAAGGGATTCAGGTTTAGCTTTGACGAATATTCTGGAGGAGCAATGGAGCAGGAGGCTTCGGCGTTCGTAGATATAGTATTCCGCTGTGTTGATATCTGTGATAGTGTTTGTATTGTATTTGAGTTGTGTTGGGTGAATTCTTACCCGGAAGACCTCGAGACCCAGAGACGTGATTCATTCGGCAGCTCTCCCCCGAGTCCATTCGGCATGACCCATTCGGCAGCTCTCCCCCGAGTCCATTCGGCATAACCCATTCGGCAGCCCTCCCTCGTGTCCATTCGGTAGACCTTCATCCGGCAACTGCCACCGGTCCAACCTCACCACTCCACACTTCACCGGATGAAGCCCAACCAGACCAACTCCATACTTCACCGAACCAAGAGAATACCGAACCAGACTGCCAGGCCAGATCACTTCAGCCCAGGCCCACCAGCAGCTGTATACATCCAAGACCCCTGCCCCCAACCTCACTCTATAAATAGAGAGGCAGGGGTACAACAATGGGGGACAAGTTTGAGAGCTCAAGCACGGAGAGAACTTTCAAACAACTTTCTTTTACTTGTATCAAAGCTTTGTACTTGTAATCAAAACAAGAGAAGAGAAATAACATATAAAGTGGACGTAGGCACATTCTGGCTGAACCACTATAAATCTGCGTGTCTTTTTACAGTTTAGCCCCTGCTTTTCATATATTTGCATAAATCACCCAAATCACTAAGAATAACATAAGATCTACTAAATCATACAACTTTGAGGTGTTTGTCCATTTTTTGTGCAAACATTTTTGGTGCTTTCACTGAGAACTAGAAGCTCGAAGCTTCAGCTTCATCCGCTTAACAAGTTTTCCTAACACCATCGTCCGCCGCTTGGAAAACATGCCTCCCAAACAGAGAAAAGATGTTAACAAAGGAAAAAACATCGCATCCAGCAGCCTTCCTGATCCAGCTGCCACAAATCAAGTGAACCGTCCTCCTCCAGCAACGGCAACAAATGAAGGACAGGCTAACCCAGCCACTCCTGCCACAGAACAGCCTGCAGCAATTACTAGGGCAGATTTGGACAGAGTTGTTGTTGAAGTAACTAACCGCTTCACGTCCCAGCAGGAAGCCTTGGTAGACCATCTCATGTCACGCTTGAGGGACGCTGAAGAATCCAACCGCAACACTGAATCATGGGGCGAGTCCCAATCTGGAGGATCTCAGAGACAGCAAAGATCTTCCTTCTTCGAAGGAGCTAACGGCAGGGGTAGCCATGGTAGGAGCCGAGACCGAGCTCAGCCCGAAGTTAGGCCTGAGGAAGCGTTTGGTGCCGAACCCAACGCGGAAGGTACCGGGCGGAGGTCAACTGCAGCTGAGCCGGTCATGCTGCCTAACCACAGGAACACCAATGAACGGGGCCGAGCTAGAGTTCAGCCCGAAGTTGGACCCGAGGAAGTGCTTAGATCAGAACCCAACAGGGGAAGATCAAGGCAAGGGCCAACTGTAGCTGACCCAAGCATGCTCCCAGAAGATCAAAGGCAGCCACTGGAAAATATGAGGAATGATAGACGATACCATCCCTACAGGTTGTCTGGTCGGAGTCAACCCCACAGAACGGAACCAAACTCATTTCTGTCCGCTCCAAATTCTGATGAAAGGATGGCACGCTTATTCAGAGAGTGTGTCCAACGGGAGCAAAGAGATCGAGGGATAGGCGCTAGGGTAACCAGCCCTTTCGCCCGCAATATCGAAATTGCTATCACCCCCCGAGAATGGAAGATGCCAACAATGGAACCCTACAAAGGAACCTCCGATCCCGTTGTACACTTACAGAGGTACACGCAGCATATGCTCATGAGTGGAGCAACAGAGGGAGTGCTGTGCAAATGCTTCCCGCTCTTCTTAGCAGATCTTGCTACCTCCTGGTTCTGTCATCTACCCCAAGGATCCATCAGCTCATGGGAAATGTTGAAAGAAAAATTCATCAGTCAGTTCCGCATTCATGTGGAGCAACCTAAGGACGCTTATTCCTTATCCAGCGTCAAACAGAAACCTGGAGAAAAGCTGCAACAATACCTAACCAGATTCAACGCCGCAGCAGCCGCAGTTCAAGATGCCGATGAGAAGCTTATCCTAATGGCCCTCTGCAGTGGGGTGCATCCGGACACCAAATTTGCTAGGAGATTGACAAAAGAAAAACCAGCTACTTTACCCGATTTCTTCCATGAAGCCGGGAAATACATGAGGCTTGAGGATGCTGCCATTGAGGGGCAGTCAGGACAGCAAAGTAAGACGACCCATGGCAATGCCCCTGCTGTGGCAAGGGACGTTCGAAGAAATGATTCCAGAGACAATGCTGGGGGCAAGAAAGTAGAGAAACGCCTATATCGGCCAGGACCAAGATTCGACTCTTACACCCCTTTGAACGAGACCGTCGAAAACATCTTCCTTGCCACCCAAGGCGAAGTTAGATACAAACGCCCACCATACAAGAAGGAATCAGATAGCGCACAGAAATCTGGAAAATTCTGCCGCTTCCACGAATCCCACGGACATGATACCAACGAATGCCATCATCTCCGAGATCTGATTGAGGAACACATCAGAAGAAAGAAACTGGAACGCTATGTAAAAAGTCAAGGCAGGACTCCAGATCCTGCCAATGAAAACCCAAGGCTACCCTCACCAGGGACCGGCAGAGGCGACCGCAACGCTAGCAGCTCTAGTCAAGAGAAGATAGTGGTCCATACCATCTCAGGAGGTCCACACATCGCAGACAGAAGTTGGAAAGAGATGGAAAGATATGGGAAGTCGCTCAGAGACAATAGAGACTGTGTCAATACGGTTATAGAAGAGCGCCACCCAAAGCGGAAAGAAAGTGATGACATCTCATTCAGTAAACGCGACCTAGAAGGAAGACAGTACCCTCACATGGATCCCATGGTTATCTCTGCCCGACTCGGTCCCGCCGAAGTTTACCGAATCCTGGTAGACACTGGAAGCTCTGTAAATATCCTGTTCAAACACGCATTCGACAAAATGAGGTTGTCAATGAAGGACGTATCTCCCTGCGATAAACCGCTACACGGTTTCACTGGAGATGCGAAAATGCCCATCGGGCAGCTGGACCTCTTCGTTGAAATCGGAAGCCATCCCCGCTCCGTTGTAAGGAAACAGACGTTTGTGCTGATAGAAAACCATTCGGCCTACAACGCCTTCCTAGGAAGACCAGCCCTATCTGACTTCCAGATTGTCCTAGCCCCGTGGTGCCTAAAAATGAAATTTCCAACAGACAGTGGGGTAGGGGAAGTGGAAGGAGACCAAGATATTGCACGAGACTGCTATGTAACCGAACTTCGCAACAACCACAGGAGAGATAAAGGGAAAGGTGTAGAGATTGCTCTCTGCACAAAAAGCCTTGAAGCATAGCAACTAAAGAAAGCCCCTCCTCTTCGATACACCAGCGACCCTTTCAATGAATTAGACCCGAGGGACAAAGAGGAGGAGGCCACCGCCGAGCCTGCAGAGGCTATGGAGTTTATATCTGTAGACAAGCACGACTCAAGTAGGCTACTGAAAATTGGGTCGCAATTGAAAACCGAATTGAAGGAACAACTCGTTGATTTTCTCCGCCACAACTTAGATGTATTCGCTTGGTCACACGCTGACATGACCGGAATCTCCCCCAACATAGCGTGCCACGTATTAAAAATTGATCCTACCAAGGCACCCGTAAAACAAAAGAAGAGAAGTATGGGGGCAGAGCGATCAGCAGCCCTCGATGAAGAAGTAAAGAATCTACTCGCCAATGACTTCATACGAGAAGCTATTTACCCAGAATGGATCGCCAACCCGGTACTAGTAAAGAAGGCTAATGGGAAGTGGCGGACCTGCATTGACTTCTCCAACCTAAATGACGCCTGCCCAAAGGATTGCTTCCCGCTTCCCAGAATCGACCAACTTGTAGACAGCACAGCCGGGCACGAACTCCTGTCTTTTATGGATGCATACTCAGGATATAACCAAATTCCTATGCATGCTCCCGACCAAGATCACACTAGTTTCATCACCGACCGGGGTTTGTACTGCTACAAAGTGATGCCCTTCGGACTTAAAAACGCAGGAGCCACCTACCAGCGCCTCGTCAACAAGATGTTCGCAGGGCTAATAGGACAAACAATGGAAGTATATGTAGACGACATGCTGGTAAAATCACGGAAAGCCAAAGATCACGTAAGCCACCTGGGCGAGATGTTCCAGGTACTTCGACAGTATGGAATGAAGTTGAATCCACTAAAGTGCTCCTTCGGAGTGTCATCAGGAAAATTCTTAGGATTCATCGTCCATGCCCGAGGGATAGAAGCAAACCCTGAACAAGTCCGAGCATTAAGAGACATCAAGATACCTTCCACCCGAAAGGAAATGCAAAGCCTAAATGGAAAAGTGGCTGCCCTAAGCCGATTCATCTCCAAAGCAACGGACAAGTGCGTCCCCTTTTTCGAAGCTCTAAAGAAAGATAAAGGAAAGTTCGAATGGACGGACGAATGCTTGACCGCTTTCCTTAACCTAATCGAACACCTCCAGAAACCACCAGTACTCTCGACCCCAAGCGAAGGCGAAGAATTATACCTATACCTTGCTGTGTCATCTCACGCTCTAAGCGCTGCCTTGGTAAGAGAAGATAACCGTACGCAACGACCAGTTTACTTCGTCAGTAAAAGGTTTACTGGGGCAGAAGTCAGATATCCTAAGCTCGAAAAGTTAGCATACTGTTTACTAATCACTTCACGAAAGCTACGTCATTACTTCCAATCCCATTCCATCAAGGTTCTAACCAATCAACCACTGAGGCAGGTACTCCATCGTCCCGACACTTCCGGGCGACTACTTAAATGGTGTATTGAGCTGAGTCAATATGATATCACCTATCACCCTCGCACCGCCATCAAGGGACAAGCCATGGCTGATTTCATTGCAGAATTCACTACCAACGAGGATAAGGAGCAACTGGAAATAACAGAAGATATCAAGTGGAATCTCTTTGTGGACGGTGCATCTAACGAACAAGGCTCGGGGGCAGGTGTGGTAATCATCACTCCCAGGGGAAATAAACTGCACTATGCTATAAGGTTGGAGTTCACTGCCACCAACAACGATGCAGAATACGAAGCAGTAATAGCCGGATTAGAAATTGCTATCGAGATCGGAGCCAATTCTTTGTGTCTTCACAGCGATTCTCAGCTTATTGTTAATCAAATACTAGGGGAATTCCAAGCTCGAGAAGAACGACTCATAGCATATCTAAAGAAGACCAAGTTACTTCTCAGCCGATTGGACCACTACTTAGTCAAACACATCCCTCGGGAAGAGAACCAAGAGGCCGACGAATTGGCAAAGCAAGCAAGTATGAGAGACGTCGCCATCTTCGGGGCAGTAACTGTCTCAAAGCAAATGATCCCGAGTTTTGAACAAGTGAATCTGATAGCTGCAACCGAAGAAGCAACTTGGATAACTCCCATCCGAGACTACCTACAAAATGGCACACTACCCGACGGGCGTAACGAAGTCAAGAAAATCTTGAGGAAAGCGTCCCGCTACACAATACAAGGAGACATCCTCTATCGGCGTGGGTTCTCTAACCCATTATTAAGGTGTGTCGCCGGAAGGGAAGCCAAGGAAATCTTATCCAACATTCATCAAGGAAGCTGCGGAGATCACACCGGAGGGCAAACATTAGCAAAAAAGATACTCCGATACGGATATTTCTGGCCCACCTTAAGCAAGGACGCCTTAGATTTCGTCAAGAAGTGTGACAGATGCCAAAAGTTTGCTAAGGTCCCTCGGCTACCAACAACCGAGATTACCCAGATGACCAGCCCTTGGCCCTTTGCAGTATGGGGAATTGACTTAATCGGTGAACTGCCAATGGGTCGAGGCGGCGCCAAATATGCTATAGTAGCAGTCGACTATTTCACCAAATGGGTGGAAGCAGAACCTCTAAATAAAGTATCTTCAGCGAAAGTTATCAACTTCTTAATCAAAAATGTTCTGTGCAGGTACGGAGTCCCACTAAAAATCATATCAGACAATGGACTTCAGTTTGACAGCGAGGAATTCGCCAACTGGTGCCAAGAACACGGAATTCGCAAAAGCTTCTCATCCGTAGCATATCCCCAAGCAAACGGACAAGTCGAAGCAGTCAACAAAATTCTGAAAACTCTGATCAAAAAGAAGCTCGAAAAGTCAAAGGGCGCTTGGGTGGATGAACTCCCTACGGCACTATGGGCCTACCGCACATCTTTCAGAACATCAACAGGGCACACTCCTTTCTCTTTGGCATACGGATCGGAGGCTATGCTCCCAGTTGAAACCATTGTGCCTTCCCACCGTAGGATCCACTATAACCCAGAAGAAAACGAAGAGCTCCTCAACATGTCTTTGGATCTAGTCGAGGAGAGAAGGAATGATGCAGTCCTAAAAACAGCAGCCCACAAGCAAAAGGTGGCAGCACAATACAACTCCAAAGTCAAGCATCGTGCCTTACGAGAAGGGGATCTTGTCCTCAAGCGAATCTTCCCTCGCCCCGGAGCACTAGACCCAATCTGGGATGGACCATATGTAATTCATAAAGATCTCCACAACGGAGCCTATATTTTGTCAACAGTGGACGGGGAGGTGTTCCAGAGGGCATGGAACATCCAACACCTCCGTCGATACTTTTCTTAACTTGTATTGCCCATATGAAGTGAATTAACGAAGAGAATCAGTGGACGTAGGCATTTTTTCGTGCCGAACCACTTTAAAAAAGCCTTGTCTCTTTTTAACTTGTTCCTTTGTATCTTGGCTGCTTGTTAACTTTATCCTTTTCTGTTGAACAAAATCCTGAGCATATAGCATTTCTATTCAAAGCACTCCACAATGCAACTCCACGTGGACAAGCCCCAACAGGTACTATGCGAATCTATGCCCTCGCCAATGAGACACTTTTGCTCCAGCATCCCTCTGCTGCGGGTTAACTCATTGCTCGCGACGGCCCTTAAAGCCAACTGTAATGAGCCGATTATAAGCCACCGAGAAGGCCGACTATAGCCGAGGCAGCTCATTACGGCGTTAGGCTCGCCGGCGACTGTGAACCGATTATAAGCCCCAACATAAGGTGTGGCCAGCCAGGGGCAGTTCACAGTTGACGATCGGCACCCACGCTAGCCGGCCACAGTAAGTCGAATAATACCCATGAGTACGGGCCATAATGGCCCGGGTAGTTACTGTGCGCGATCTCGGCTCCGGTGTGTCTTAAGTGCGGCTATGGTAAAAAAGAATTAACTCCCCGCGGAGGCGTAAGATGGGTGACAAATGTCTCCAAGACCCACAGCTAGGGAAAGTGACTACAAAACCCGTTTGCCACGAACTTAAGCACATCGAAGGCCTTCCGTGACTGGAAGTTTTACTATTTCACATATTTCAATTTTACTTAAAAAACTTTCCTCCTATCCTCTATAACGAACCATAAAGTACAGGATGCAGGGTAAGAGGTACCCGCCAATGGATGCAGAGATTCACAATCAGATGGCGGGGCAGTCAACTGCTCTCCATGCTTGGTCATATAAGATATTCGAAACTGCCATTTACAAACAGAACATGAAAGGCGGTATTTTCTTCCTTTATGTACAAATGCATGACTATAATTTGATTTTTCCACACCACACGCTAACATTGCAAGTCATGAGATTATGATTTAAAACCAGAATCTGACATCAAACACAATTTAATTACAAGAATACACATGGCTACATTTCTCATACGATATGTCGAAATAGCAACAAATATTCAAGAAATGACAAAATCAACTTGAGCTAAAAAATTACACGTCAAGAATAATGTTATTACAAGTAGCAAGAATTACAACTTGGAAGTTACCCTACTGTCTTAAGACTAACAGATACAACAATGCCAAGCCTACAAAAAGAATTTTTCAGGTTCAGTCATGGAGCTGGTTGCGTCGAAGTCTTGTCCTTGTTCTTTTGCCCGCCTGTCCGGTCATAAAAAGGGTTCATTAGTGATGAGTAACCAAGTTAACAGAAAGACTAGAAAGGAAGACTTACCAGTACTAGCTTCTTGACCATCCTGGTCGTCATCTTCTACCTGCACACCCGCCTCTTCAGCAGCAAGCAGCCGCATACCCTCCTTTACCGCCATTTTCTCCTCCTTGGTGAACTGGGCCGTGACCACATCCATACTGAAGACCGTTCCACCCTCTTTATCTGCATCAGCCTTAGCCTCCTCCAAAGCCCGAAGATATATCTTGGCCATGACTCTGGGATAATCATCCATCCAAGAGAGGTTACCCTGCTTCCAAGTCCGGAAATACATGTCCTGGAGCATGTCATCCATCATTCCTTCGTTCTCCTCAAACTCCCTCATCCGGGCATCGGAGGCCGACAACCTTTCCACGGCAGCATCTCTCTCCAGTCTGTATCTCGAGCAATCAGCTTGAAGGGACCTCCGCATCACCGCCATCTCTTCCCTCAACTTAGCTTGAGCAAGCTCGGCAGCCTCAAGCTTCTCGGACAATTCCCCCACCTGCTCGAGATCCGCTCTCCGAACCTCATCCACCGTGGTAATAGCCATATCAATCCGCTCTTTGCAAGCAGCTTCCATTTTCCGCAATTCGGCCCGACTAGCCTCTTCCATGGTTCTCCTTAATCGCCCAGTGGCAGCCTCATGCTGAGAAATCTGGATAGCCTGATCCGCAAGCTGCTTGGCCTGATCCGAGACCACCAATCGAAGTCGGATATTGGCGCTCCCTATCTCCTCTCCGGCCTTAACCAGCCGAGCGTGATGCCCCATCAGCTTCTTGGCCTCCTCCGCCACCCGATCAATGTTGGCCTTGGCCTCGTCTCCCATAGTGACTATACGAGTGGTGAGTAGATCGAGGTCTAAGGACTTGGCTTCGTCAAGTACTCGTACCATGGGGTTACGGGGGAGAAGGTGTTCACCAGTAACTTCGTCAAAATTAATATCCTGAGAACCCGGATCCAGATCAGGATGGCCGGCAAATGGATTACGGGCCAGATCGGGACGGTCGATATGAACAACAGAAGGGTTTCCGGATGGGTGTGGAGAAGATACAAACTCGCTGCCCTCCTCAGTAATATCATGAATAGGCTGAGCCGGAGGCTGAGAACCGAGCGAAGTTTCGGATAAAGGATGACTCCTCTTCCTCTGCTGAATACCCTCTTCGATGACCCCAAGAAGAGGACGGTACCCGACTACATCCCCGGAGCGTTGGGCTGAGGGCTTCGGCTTAGCAGAAATTTTGGAAAGTTTATATTGCTCGAGCCTGTGTCGAAGGTCTGAAGCTTTGGGCGTCTTGCCTGCTCCTGATATAAAGAACAAGTGTCATAATCTTACATTACAATATGATTCAAGGAACGCGGTAAATTGCAAGATTAGAAAAGGAAAAGAAACACAGCTGTGGTTGTACAAACCCTGGGGAGGAGTGGGATACTGCAATAAGTCCCGGATTTCATTCCAGGACGGGAGCGGGTCATAAAATATTCCTAAGTCCCTATCATTAGTGAAGCATGCAGGGGTCAAGAGTTCACCTTGAGTTGTCAGAGCCACCTTGGCCGGAATAGTCGGAGAAGACTCACTTGCACCAGTCCCGGTTTTGTCCGCCTCCCCGGTCTTCTCTACCAAAGCCGGATCATCACCCAACTCCTCAAAAGCCTGACGGAGAGCATCGTCCGTCCACTCTTGCATCTCGCCTACTTGCCCAGAAGACAAAGCCCTGGAACCATCACCACCCTGTCCATCGCCACCCTCGTCACCAAGACGCTCAACGTCACTCCCGCCCTCCGCCTCACCTCTTTCCTCCTCCGCGTCTATCTCCCCCTGAGTAAGTGGACAATTGCTGGGAGAAGGACCGTCTGACCTCTTAAGTTTCTTACCTCCAACGGCTGGAGGTTTCGTGAATGGTTTTCTCTTTCCACCCTCTGCCGCAACGCCTCCCTTGGCCTGAGCAGCCGCCCTCTCTTCCGCCGTTTCCCTCAACTTAACTACAGACTGCTGCGGAAGGATCAAGTTGTATTCTAGAAGGATCGCATTTCTAATCAAGTAAGCAGATGATCTGTATTTCCCAAGAATGCCTTCTATCTCCGCCGCCGTCTGAACCAGGCGGTCAGTTTCCACAACAGGAAAGCCACCTGTCGCTAGCAAAAATGAGAAAGTATGAGAAGAAGCATCACAATCAGGATAGAAATTATAAGTAAAAGCATCAACTTACATCCAGAGGTAAAGCGCCGGATAGAGACGGAGTCGTCCCTAACAAAGAACCATTCTTTCTTGAACATGCTGAATTTGGAATAAAGGTCCAGGACCGGCTTGAAGGTCACAGCAGATTCCAAGTTAATATATGGGGACCCCTTCTTGTAGCCCCTTAAGTTGTACAAGTACCGGATCTCCCGGTTGGAGGGAGCGCGACCATACTTCCTCCGAAAAATAACGAAAAGGCTCACCAGTATGGCGTAAGAGTTGGGCTGAAGCTGAAATGGGGCCACCTTCAGGTACGTGAGGAAGCTAACTATCCAAGCATTGAGAGGCGGGATAGCACCACACATGCAATGGTACCTGCTATAAGCGAAGTATCCTTCGGGAGGACTGTATGGCATGACTCCTGGACCCGGCAGCAGCATGAGGGCTCTATCAATCCCAAAAGAACGAGATATAACATCGAGTTGCTCCTCTTTGAGAAGGCTAGGAAAGCAGTCAGGCGGGGAATCCAGCAACTCCTGGGGACCATATCCATCCACTAATGGCCTCGGGGCGGGCCCATGACGCTCCGATCCTGATTGAGCTGGGGGCACAGCCGATGACTCTCCTTCACCCACGGATCGCTTCTTGTCTGATCGAGTTTCTACTTTGCGAGACATTATCTACAATACCGGAAAAACACATTTAGAACAGAGGATATAAACAAGTATATGACTTCATTCGGTAAAAACATATTCAGTATCATTTTCATTCGGTGGTTCAAGTATGGGTTCATTCGGTGTCTCGAGTGTAAGCAAAGAAAGTTCAAAGTGCTCAAACTCCCATCGTCATTCGGTAAAGACAATGGAAATTCTCGAACTCTCAAGGTCCATTCGGTGGTTCAAGTATGGGTTCATTCGGTGTCTCCCGTTCTCGTCCGGTAATACGAGAATAAGATCTCATTCGGCAGAATAAAATCTCACCTGATTCGGCAATGATAAGGGTCTAGTTCGGAAAAAATGGGAGTCAAGTGGTTCGGCTATCTCGAAAAGTGAAGAAACAATAGTAGAGTGGCGCCCTTATTTATAAGCGAAGCACATCGACCGGACCAACTGGCTCGGCGCAACCAAGACCGAACGAAGGAAGACAAAGCACGACATATGTTAGACATATGCCCTACTTTGGGGGGCAAATGTTGGGTGAATTCTTACCCGGAAGACCTCGAGACCCAGAGACGTGATTCATTCGGCAGCTCTCCCCCGAGTCCATTCGGCATGACCCATTCGGCAGCTCTCCCCCGAGTCCATTCGGCATAACCCATTCGGCAGCCCTCCCTCGTGTCCATTCGGTAGACCTTCATCCGGCAACTGCCACCGGTCCAACCTCACCACTCCACACTTCACCGGATGAAGCCCAACCAGACCAACTCCATACTTCACCGAACCAAGAGAATACCGAACCAGACTGCCAGGCCAGATCACTTCAGCCCAGGCCCACCAGCAGCTGTATACATCCAAGACCCCTGCCCCCAACCTCACTCTATAAATAGAGAGGCAGGGGTACAACAATGGGGGACAAGTTTGAGAGCTCAAGCACGGAGAGAACTTTCAAACAACTTTCTTTTACTTGTATCAAAGCTTTGTACTTGTAATCAAAACAAGAGAAGAGAAATAACATATAAAGTGGACGTAGGCACATTCTGGCTGAACCACTATAAATCTGCGTGTCTTTTTACAGTTTAGCCCCTGCTTTTCATATATTTGCATAAATCACCCAAATCACTAAGAATAACATAAGATCTACTAAATCATACAACTTTGAGGTGTTTGTCCATTTTTTGTGCAAACAAGTTGTAATGTCTAGACAGATGTTTATAACTGACTAGTATGTGATGTATATGTTGTGTAACTCTGATAAGTGTTGTATACTATGTAATAGTTTATGTTATTAATATAATTTATTCGTTCCGCTGTGAGATCGTTGTTGTTGTTTCTTTCTTCTCTTCTTTTCTCTTTTCTCACCCCTTTCTTTCTTATTGATGATACGTCATTCTGTGGAATGAGTGGCGGGTCATTACAAAAACAATTAATTTAAACCATATAAATTTCAATTTAAATTAATTAATATTTAACAATTTGGTTAAATCCCTTTGAGTTCACTTAAGTTAAATCAATCTATCTATTTCTAAATTCATTATATCTAGTCATCCTCAATTAACAATTTCTAAATCATCAATTTGTATAATCATTTATTATACTCATATTTTATTCAACAAATTTAATTCTTTTATTCCAAATTATTATTAAGTTTATTCCACTTAATATATCTTATTACATATATTTAAACCATATAAATTAATTTAAACCATATAAAATTCAATTTAAATTAATTTATATTCAATAATTGGTTTAAATTTTAACGTATTTCCATAAGTTGATCTAATTTCAATTTATTAATTCCTTCAAAACAAGTTTATTTGTCTAATCTATTATTCAATTAACTTATTATTCTATTTATCTCTATTAACATCTTTATAATAAAATTTAAGTGTATAACATTTGTTATAACACTCAAATTTTATTTATAAAATCATTTTATATTGTATATTATCCAATTACATTTTAACTTCTGAATAATTTAGGTAAGTTATATTGAAATGCAATTTAGTACTATACAAATAAAATTTTCAAATTCAATTATTTCAAGTTTAAATATATATCCAAAATTTTTGACTTCAGTTTATAATTGAAATCATCTTTAAATCATAAACTTAAGAATTTAAAACTCCGATTTACTTCAAACAATTTTGAGATAAATATATATAGTATATATTAGATCAAAATTAAATCTTTTTATATATATAATAAATCAGGCCATACCACAGAAATTCAAATCAAATTAAATTTCCAAACAAAGTGTAGCAAAGCTACTGAATGGTCTCTTCACTTCGAAACTCGAAAATGCATGTCGATGATGCGGTCGCCATCACCGAAATTATTTTCCAGCGACAAAAGAAAAGAGTACTGATTTAAACATTAAATTTTTTTGAAAATCATTTATATTCGAAAATACTTTATATAATATACATTTCAAATTTTAAAACCAGAGTTTGGAATCATCGGAAATTAAATTCTCAAATTCCTGATTTAAATTTATTTAAATTCCAAATCAATTTATAAACCATGTTTATAAATTCATTTAGAACAATAAATGATAATCAAATATTATCATTTCAAACAACCAATTAATTAACCTTTTTTTTATTCAAGAAAATTTTACTTATATATTTATAATATAATCATACAAAATTATTTCGTTTACTAAATTTGAAATCAATATTGTGTCAGTTTGCTGTGTTCAAGTGTTTTGGAAATCCTATCGATAGCGTTGATCAAACGAATCGATCGAAAATCCAAACCAACATCAACAACTCAAACAACACACTATAAACATAAAATATTTTATATTAATTACAAATACACTCCCTCACTCGGATATCCTCGAATAGATTTCAAAACAAAGATAGAGATTCAGATTAGAGAAACTCTAACTAAAAGAATTCAACTAAAAGGTAGACCCGATAGGGAGATATGATAATTGAGTTTTCAAATAGAAAATGGACAAACTTATATAAATCGCGGGTAACCTTAACCGGGTCAACCGTGATTCCAAGAATAAATTAGATGTAGAATTCTGCGACAAATCGACATTCGATCGCCAGAGATAGAATTCGGGTATAGCAAATGATAACAGCATCGTAAACCGAGGATACAGAAATCTTCGGTGAATCAATGCTGGTTGTACAGGAGTTTCACTCTTTTACAAATTATTCAGATATTGGCGAGACCGCCGATTTATTATAGAGATCATTTGAAGTGGAGTTATGGGATACTCCAGAATTAAAAAGACACGAATATGGAGAGATAAGGATGGATTTTGGAACCAAAGGGAACGTTCCAAAAGTCAAAGGAAAACCGAACCAAAAGGAAAGAATTCAAGCTCGAACGAAAGTGATTCTGTAAATTAAATTTACTACATATGCTAAGTTTTGCCTAAAACCAGAGCTCTGATACCAACTGTAACGACCCACTATTTTGGACCATTCAAATCGACAATAAATCCACAGACCCACTATATCGGACTTGAATAATTCAAAACAATAAATTGTAAATAAAATTGGCAAAACTCAGCATATACAATAAATAAATAATCATAGAACCACAGATATAGAGTAATATAACAATATGCAGCGGAAACAAAAGAATAGTAGTTCATGAAGCTACTATATATATAACAGAGTTAAACAAGATACAACAGAAGTCTCGAATACATAGATATCTCAATACAATAGTCAAATACAAGATCTGAATACATCACTGGAATCAACTGGATAACTGATAGTAGAATCGATAGATCGCTGGATCTCTAAGCGAAGCTCCAACTCCAAAGGTGAGTCTCGAACACTGGTACACTCAGTCTGACCCGAGCGTAAAGCAAAACACAAAACACTCGAGTGAGGATTAACATTCTTATATCAATAAATCCAACTCAAGTGAAATAAAAACTGAAACACAAGTAACTCAAAGGATGTTTGGGATAACCATCCTCTAAGGATCCGTTAAACTATCTACTATGTAGTAGTGTACGCTAAGTAGATAATGCCTATCAGTAATATAAAGTATCAAAATAGCGTTAAGGCGTTACCATTATCCCCCTTAACACATTTTATATAAGCATCATAGTCTATACAGCACTGTAAACTCCACCGTAAACTAGTGGGCTATCAGGGAGTACTCCGTAGGTATAACATGAAACAAATCGTAGTGGTCGCGCATAGGGATACGAGTATGACAAGGCACATGAGGCAATACCCAAGGTAGTGAAACTACCGTTTGCCTGATCCGGACTGGTGAGAACGCATCGCCGCAGCGATCGCAACACCGTGAAACAACACTCCCAATTCAAGGGTGCGCACCAATCAAAAACAAGTAATGAGTAGTTTACGAAGAACTGTGTCCGCTAGAGGTAGCTAACCTCACTGGCCCGGCACGACTCCAGTTTAAGTCATTTCCAATTTGACACAAGTGTCAAAGTCATCCATTATCGTTCTCTTTCTTCAAATCCAGCAACGTCATCATTCCAATCACTTCATTCTGGATCACACTCCGCATATAATAGTTATTAAAGTGGGTTTTGGTTTAGACAGAGAGTTTGTCCCAAACCGATCCCGGACTCTTTAATAACTACGTAATTATTACACCGATTGGTTATTTAATAAACTTTCAAAATAGTTTATATTTCAAAACCAAAATATCATTGCCATTCCAAAACCATCAATATGATATCACTTCCATTTCAAAACCAAATACGATATCATTTACATTTCAGATATATTCATCTCAAATATCCATTTACAAATCTTAGTACTTCAAAGTTATAACACTTTCTAAATCAAACACTTTGGAAATCATAATTCTCTGAAAATCAAAGTTTAGAAATCATAATGCTTTGGAATCATAGCACTTTCCTCTTAAACAGTTTAGATATTAAAATTAGTATATATAATAAAATAGTTTGTAAATAAAATAGTTTATATAAATAGTTATAAGTAAAAATAGTTTATAATAAAATAATTTATATTAAAAATGATTTATATTAAAATAGTTTATATTAACATAATTTATAAAGTAAAATATCAATAGTTTTAAATATAATTTAAAATTACTTATAAAATAAAATAGTTTCCTCGGCTTTCACAAATCGATTCCAATCAATTCAAATTCCAAATTCAAATTTAATCAAATCTAAATCTTCAATTTCAATTCCAATTCAATTAAACATTTCCAAGTTATATCAATTTCAAATACCGATTTGCACCACAAATAAACCATTTCAATTTCAATATATTTCAAAGCTAATATATTCAACAATTTCAAAACCAAATTCGATCATTTCATATATATACCAAATTCACTTTACTATTATTTAGTTTTGAATTATTTACTTAATCATTTCAATAACATCTAAATACAACTTCAATTTACAAATTTGAATAAACAAAATATCTCATTTAAATTTATATAAATTTGAAATATTCACTTAAGTCACTTTTAATCAAATTCAAGTTATAAACATATCTTTACAATTTCAAATTTAATAAATTTCAACCCAAACTTATTTAAGTATGATTCTTAAATAAATATAAAGTTTCAAATCAATTTCAAATTATCTTTTCAACCTGAATCATTTCAAACTCTATATTTGAAAATATAAATTTAAATAAGTAATTAAACATGTTATATATCAACTTTATTAAATCAACTTTAATAAGTCTTTATAATCAATATTTATTAAAACTATACATTTCTTTTCAAAACCATAGAAATCATCTTTTTAAAATATTTATATATAGACCAACGGTGTCTGTATATACTTTTCTACCCTATGGCCAAGTGATACGGATATTTATCATCTCAATTCGTAATTTAAATATATACGAGTATATATCTTTTCAACCCACAATCCCAAATTAAATTCAATGAAAATCGCTTGGGGTTTATCATTTCAACCCATAACGATTTTCTCCTATTCTACAAAACGTTCGGATATGTATCATTTCAACCCATAGTGAATTCTATACTAACAGGGAACTTGCAGAGTGATAACAGATATGAAATAACATAGCAGACATAAATCATCAACATAAATAACAGATAATGCTGTCAGATGTCACAGGTGAACAGATACAGATAGTAGCATATATAACAATGTAAATAACTAACATCAGCATATTTCAATTAACCTTTCAATTGAAATCAAATTTAATAAATAAAAGAACGTTAATCTGAGTGATTACTCACCTTTCGAGGTTATAGAAAATTTGACACAGAAATGAGCTACGAATCCAGAACAAAGTAAGATTGGCACGAATTCAACGGACAAGCTAGTAGATAAGAAATCGATGAGAATGAATCAAATCAATTTTGATATTAACGGAAAATATATACATTATTATGTTATTAATTCTCCCTAAAACCAATATTCAATTAAAATACATATTTAAAATCTATATATACGTATATGTAATTTAAAGCAATTTCTCCAAATAAAACCATTTTATAATAATATATGTATACAGTAAAGCATGTACAGCTATATATATATAAATAAAATATCAATACGTATCTGTGCAGTCAATTCCCTGATATTGCCCCGATATATCCTCGGTTTATCCGGTAGCGGACTTTTGGGGCAACGATATTCCAATAAAGCGGCCCAATATAGCGGATCCGCTATTATCTCGGATATTGCGGCAATAATCCGCTATATCCCCGATTTTGTTGCCTCGCTATATCCCCCTTTCCTATAAATAAGCATTTTGCTTGACGTCTTGCTTTTAAGTTTTATGGTAACTTCAAAGTTGATGTAACAATGATATACGCAGTTGGTTATTATAACTATTTCTAACTTTTTAAGTGTCAACTTTGTTTATCTTTACTTTATTATAACTTGTTTTGCTTGGTGGGAAATAATAAGTAATACTTGTTCCTCTTTTTAATGTAGAATGTTCATCATTACTCTTTTTAAAGTCGTCCGCTATATCCTGCTATATCCCCGATATATCTCCGCTACAACTTTTCGCACCTCAAACGCTATGGAGCGGCGGGGCGCTTTAACTGCACAGATGCATATGCAATATGCTACTATAACTTATATAGGAAAACAACTCACGTATACTCATATATATAGCCTATATATCAAAAATGTATAATATATCTATAAAATGTAAAATATTCACAAATATAATATATATTAAGTCACCTAACACTTTATCATACAGAAATAAAAACCAGAACAAGTTATACTAATATATATATATATATATATATATACTTACAATTAAAATCTAACATACCATACACATGTAATAACCACACTATATGCGCATATATAGACATTAGTACCATAGTAAGGTAAAAATTTCAAAACTCAACTTCATACGAAATAAAAAAAATCAGGAATATAGATGTACAAAAATCAACATGAAAATGTATAAACTAGTATGTATATAAACAGCAACCCAAAAGAAATGATACAGGCATAAACAATGTATATTACTTTAAATAAAATAAACAAAAGACTAAATTTATACAAATATATATAACAACAGACAATATAATATAATACACCACATAAATGTTAATACTTTTAAAAATACATATCCAAGACAAACTCATATATACATACGAAATTGCATCTAAAATATAACTAAGGAATACTATAAATTATATACATGTATACAGAACAGCGGCCGAAATTTATATCCAAGTAGCATCATTTTTGAACAAAATATAGAGTGAAACTTGTAAACAGAACTATCAAATGCAAAGTATAACTCAATATATAGATAAACTGTACGAACAGAACCCATAAGACTCAGTATAACTCAAAATATATAAAACTTTGCAAGCAAACCTATATCTATCAATGCTATATATATGCATACCATATATAATATACATAAAATTCAGTATTTTGGTTTAAGACAAATAGTAATAATATAAAGATTTCGAAATCATTATCCTTGAGTTCAAATATTGAAAAACAGAGATATGTACATATATATATCTCAAAACTTATACACACATATATACTATTAAAAATCGACATACAATACTTTATTCAAGAATCTAGAATACTGTAACAGATATACTTTGTAGACAATATGTTATATATATAATCACGTTTATAGACATAATATACATTCATACATATATAAAAGCAAACAGATTTTATAACTTAAACACTTTCATACATAACATAACTTTTACAGTCGAAATAGATATACATTTTTATATATATGGCAAAGACATAATATAACCACATGTACCTAGTGTTTATACGTATATACATGAGTATATATACACGCATGAACTAGAGAAGCCGCATGCCCGAGCTAGGAAACAACAAGGCGGAGAGGAACGAGACCGAGGCAGGCTGCTATGTGAAGCTCGGCTAGAAGTGGGTTGCATGGATCTGGAGGTTGGCGAATGGGTCTGATCATGCAGCGGAGAGAATAAGGCGGAGGGTTGGTAGGCGGGTCTCGGCGAGGTGGATGCACGTGGAGAGGCGATGGGTGGAGTAGGCAGAGGTGGGCTGTGTCGAGGCCGAGAGAGGAGAAGGTGATATGCTCGGTGGAGGGGTATGGAAGGCCCCGGCGTTGGAGGGTTGAGTGGGAAAGAAGAACATGCTAAAGGAGGAAAACAATATCACAGAGGATAAGTTCCATTGGAAAAATAAAACAAACTATAAAATGGTGAAGTTTCTTGCATGCAAAACGAAGAGGCAGAAATTAAAATTTGCTAGGAAAAGCAAGAGTCAGAACATTGAATTTTGGAAACAATAAAGGCTGGAGGCTATAACACTTTATCATACAGAAATCAAAACCAGAACAAGTTATACTAATATATATATATATATATATATATATATATACTTACAATTAAAATCTAACATACCATACACATGTAATAACCACGCTATATGCGCATATATAGACATTAGTACCATAGTAAGGTAAAAATTTCAAAACTCAACTTCATACGAAATAAAAAAAATCAGGATATATAGATGTACAAAAATCAACATGAAAATGTATAAACTAGTATGTATATAAACAGCAACCCAAAAGAAATGATACATGTATAAACAATGTATATTACTTTAAATAAAATAAACAAAAGACTAACTTTATACAAATATATATAACAACAGACTATATAATATAATACACCACATAAATGTTAATACTTTTAAATATACATATCCAAGACTAACTCATATATATATATACGAAATTGCATCTAAAATATAACTAAGAAATACTATAAATTATATACATGTATATATAATAGCAG
The DNA here is from genome assembly GCA_030737815.1 of Allium fistulosum. Taxonomy (NCBI): domain Eukaryota; kingdom Viridiplantae; phylum Streptophyta; class Magnoliopsida; order Asparagales; family Amaryllidaceae; genus Allium; species Allium fistulosum. The sequence goes on along the minus strand of CM060904.1, from coordinate 1,056,211,611 downwards.
CCAAAATTTATATCCAAGTAGCATCATTTCTGAACAAAATATAGATTGAAACTTGTAAACAGAACTATCAAATGCAAAGTATAACTCAATATATAGATAAACTGTACGAAAAGAACCCATAAGACTCAGTATAACTCAATATATATAAAACTTTGCAAGCAAACCTATATATATCAATGCTGTATATATGCGTACCATATATAATATACATAAAATTCAGTATTTTGGTTTAAGACAAATAGTAATAATATAAATATTTCGAAATCATTATCCTTGAGTTCAAATATTGAAAATCAGAGATATGTACATATATATATATCTCAAAACTTATACACACATATATACTATTAAAAATCGACATACAATACTTTATTTAAGAATCTAGAATACTGTAACAGATATACTTTGTAGAAAATATGTTATATATATATAATCACGTTTATAGACACCATATACATTCATACATATATAAAAGCAAATAGATTTTATAACTTAATCACTTTCATACATAACAGAACTTATACAGTCAAAATAGATATACATTTTTATATATATGGCAAAGACACAATATAACCACATATACCTAGTGTTTATACATATATACATGAGTATATATACACGCATGAACCAGAGAAGCCGCATGCCCGAGCTAGGAAACAGCAAGGCGGAGAGGAACGAGACCGAGGCAGGCTGCTATGTGAAGCTTGGCTAGAAGTGGGTTGCATGGATCTGGAGTTGGCGAATGGGTCTGATCACGCAGCGGAGAGAATAAGGCGGAGGGTTGGTAGGCGGGTCTCGGCGAGGTGGATGCATGTAACGTCCCAAAAATTTTCGACTTTCGAAAATTCAACATCGATACTCACTTTATCGACTGCCGAACAATCGAATGCCGGAAACCCGAAAAGTTATGGTTTTAAGAAAGGAGAAAAAGGCAGAAGAAGAAGAAGATAGAAGAAAAAGAGAAGAAAGAAGAAAGAAGAACAACAGAACAACATCAGAACAGAAAACAATATCAGAATCTCACATATCGCAGCGGAACAATATATAATAGATAAATGAATAATCTTTAAACACAGAACTATATCATTTTATACATACATTAATCATCAGAGTCAATATACAACAATGGACAGTTATATAAACTTGTCCTTATACAGAATACACAGCGGAATAAATACTATCAGATACAAATACTACGTCTCGCCATCCAGCTTGCTTCCAAAGCTCCAGAATATCCAGAATATCCTGATAATATAACTCTAGGCTGCCCGTGTGGAAATTGGTGGGCACCCAGAGTTTAAAAGGGAAACAATAAACTCCGAGTCAGTCATGGTGACTGGTGTGAGATCGTAAAACAGTTATTCTTTATAACGACAAAATAATTTTTAAAGTCAATTCGAAATGCTTTTGGAAAATGAAACTACCATAAGACCTCCCGCCACACACACAATGCAAACGCAGAATTGTAGGAGATTTCTTCTTATGATAGTCAAAGATGCTTACTACGAAAAAATCAAATCCTTTTTGATATTATTATTAGTGCATAGTGTGGAAAACATTTCGAAAGTATAATATTAATCTTAGCCAACATACGACCAGTATCGTATGCCTACTATAGCTACCATCCAAACAGTGGGGCGCCACCATAAGTGAATGGCAGGTTCTACAACTAATACCGTACAAGGCTCGTATTGTTTCTTTGGATTTCCAACAAATGGTCAGGCTAAGGAACTTCCTATCCACGATGGGTACGTCCCTGGAATAGACGACCCGAGAATCTAACGTTACGGTTAGATCTCTGCCAACACAAGGCCGGGTTACCTCTGCAAAAATAGGTAACTACTGACACGCGTATGCCATCCCCCGATCGTCACCGATCTTCCCGAGGATCCCCGATTCGCAACAAACCACATAGATAATAATAATGCAGTAACCACAGAGGTTAAGTATCTGGGCTCCATACCATGATACCACCTTTATCCAGAAGGAATGACATACACTAAGGGGCGCTACTCCCTAGAACCTTGCCGCATCCTTCCTGTTTCGACCATTTCCGGGGTGTGAGGCTCGACGAAGTCTCGTCCACAAAGCTACGCTTTCTCAAAAAGCCCTGCTTCGGGTCAAACAAAAATGATCAACCTATGATCCCAAAGATATAAGATCAAACAAATGATCATATCACAAATGATCAAACACTGATCATTTCACAGCAACACTCAGTATGCCACGTTACCAAATTGGGATATATCGCTGATAAATTTCAACTACATAACCTCTGAGCTCGTACGTCTCAGAGAAGGGTGTTAAGCTAAGAGAATAAATTCTCCGCCACCAACAGAAATGTATTTGAAAGAAATCAGCTTTATATCTCAAGATGTAACGTCAGACACACAATCCATACAAGTCTGTTCCGGGATCGAACAGAACCGAAGGCACTTCTCACGAAGCCCTTGCATTTCCAGATAAATTTTCAATCACGTCAGGACTTCCCGTCACTAAGGGTGATAAAACCTCTAAATCGAAGATCAGTCGATGTAGAGTAACTCGACGGTAATCCTTCCGTTTTCAAAAATATCCGGTCTTCAAATGCGATTCATAACGACGTATCACATATTCGGAATGGGTTATACGACCCCATGGTCCTTTCCCGGTTAACCCGAATAGTGAGCGTAAATTCAAAAATAAGTGTGGCATTCAAATTCATCCAATCACAACAAATGTCATTCAAGGTAATTATTGATAGTCGGTTATTTAACTATCAATAAAGATGCGCAACATCATCAGATTCCAAATAATTTTCCAAATTATTTCATCTTCCAAAAATATCTTTACTAGATATATAATTTCCACACTTAACCGTTTGAAAACAAATTTTCAAATATTCACTTTTCAATTTATCTTTAAAAGATAAAATCTCTAAACAGTTCACTTCATATTGGAAAAACATTTCCATACTTATTTAAAATAAGTAATTCACAAATCTATTTATTTTCAACATTTGAAAATATTCGATATACTTAAATCAAATTAAGTATATATTCATTCTTTAAGGAAATCATAAATTTCAACATCTATTTGAGTCAAAACGAATGTTGCGTAAAACATCGTTACGACGACTCGAAATCACTAGTATAGGGATTCGGATTTAGATAGATATATAAATCCCAATACTACATCAAAACATTTCCTTTCGGAAATCATTTACTATAACAACAGTGTTATAGTCCACCATTTCCTTAAATTTCTCGAAAACGTCTATTTCAACAAGAACTGCGGAAATCTCTGCTTTCGATTTATAATACATTTTAAAACATCTTTAAAACGTTTAACCTCATTTTTAATATCACTTTTCCAAAACTACCCATTTAATTAACGATATATTCACTATCCAAAATCGTGAATATACTTTACTATTTACATTTCACTATTTTCTACACGTTTTATTTCGATAATAATTCGCTATCCAAAATCGCGAATATATCTCCTTTGATAATCTTCTATATTTAATTTATCAAATTCAATCGATTGGTTTCCGAATTTATAAAAAAACAACGTTTATAAATTCCATTTTCTATTTTCTATAACAACTCCGGTTTATAAATCTCATTTTATTAACTTCAAAAATTCACTTATAAGAATAAGTGAGTTCGGATTTATAAAACAACGTTTATAAATCACATTTGTACTTTATAACGATTTCAACTTATAAAATCATTTCATTTTGCAATTTCTATTTATATCCCAATTAAGTGCAAAAAATCTAATTTATAAGTAAATTACTTATAAATCGTTTATCCTACAACATCTATTTACTTTATAACTTCACGTTATAAATCTATTAATTTCATTCACTTATGAAACCCATTTATACTTCTTTCTAACACTTATAAAAATTCGTTTTTATAAGTCCAATATTTTTATTAATAAAATATCCATTTTATAAATCTTCCTATACAAATCGTTTATAGTTATTCAAAAATCCCAGCTTAAACCATTTTATAAATAAATCGACTTTTATTTCAAAAATCGCCTTACGGTCATAATTCACAAAAATCTTAACTTTTATAACTTCAAAATTTTAAACGTTTATTTATTTAAAATAAATCAATTCAACAATTCAATAGAACATATAATTTCAAAGATCACTTTAAAAAAATCCTTTTTAAAGTAAAAGTCGTTATTTTTACATTTCAAAACTGAATCCGATGATGCAACAACATCGATTAGTCCATCACAACAGTCAATATCATATATCATCATATGATAACAGAATATATCACAATATCTGTAAATAATCAATACGGTGAGGAATCCAGTCGGATCCCTCCAACCTGTTTCCCTGCATCCACAGATGTTAGCACAATACCAATTCCGCTCCAGTACGGAATTATCGCGGTATATGGGTTTTTATAAATCCGCTTACTAACGGCGCAATAGGGTCTCATCCGCTATACGAGGCGGGAAATCAATCAATCCAATATATACATATGCCAATATGTATATACTGCTATATATATATAGATATATATCCTATAATATCTAATATCACATCCAAACAGTCAATCGATAAATAACTGTAAATTCCACTTTAAATTTTGAGTGAGAAGATCTCACCTCAATTTCAATTCCGTTCCAGCTTTTTATTTCGAATAAATTAAACAGCCGTTTAATTTTATCCAAAATTTTCACTGACTCCAATCGCTTCCAAATCAGTTGCATCGCGAAGTGCTCGCCAAAACGAAGTCAACGCAATTCGTTTCGTCGAATTCTGACCTCGTACGAAAGAGATACATCGTTTTAAACTTTAACGAATTTCTATACAATTAATTTACAATTTTAATTTCATTTCCAAACCCTAACTGCATCTAGACCGTTCGTTCCTTTTGATGAGAATCTGGGCCGCTTGATTTTATCTTCTTCCCAAAGGTGATAACCAGGTTGCGAAACCCTTCCCAGCCGCCGTCATCCCCTATTTAATTCGCCTCCATCGTCGACATATACCACGATCAGGACCCTCCCCCGCCTCCGCAAGCACGTGCGCCACCCACAGCCAGAGAGCGGTTGAGCTCGGTCACCCCTCCTCCTCTATTTTCGTGCACAAATGGCAGGAAGTCGCGGCTCCACCTCGACTTCAAACGACAATGATCACTCAAATCCACCGTTGGATCTATAGCTTACGCGATGCTCTTCAAGTTTGCTTTAGAAAGTTTTTGATAATGGTCGATGGATTTAGAGATAAACGAGGGGGAAGATGAGTGTATTTCGGCCATTGAAATTGTAGGAGGCGGCTGCAACTAGAAACCCTAGTTTGGTTTGCAAAAGGAAAATATGAGGTCCTTTTATAGAAAATTTCACGATTTACTATTCATCGAATTTTTTCGAACTCCGATTCGAGCGTGCCGGCTGACGTTCGTAGGGTTTACCCCACGTTCCGAACGCAATGGAACAGGTTTCGGAAGCTAATTCGATCGTCTGCACGAGATACGGAATTAAACGATCAATTTAAATTAAACCGATTTAAATTGATTTCGAGGCGTTTTAATTCGTATCGGACAAATGGTAAATCCAAAAATTACGAAATTTGAAATCTTACAATAATATCACATTACGGATCCGATGAAACTGGTTTCGTCGAAATCTGAGACTGTTCGAAAATTGGCTATTTTTACAGTCGATAATTAAATATTAAAATATCGATTTTCACAATTTAACTCCAAATTCGATTCCGAAAGTTCTATAACCTTTCTATAACTCCAGTATGATTAAATAAAATTTTCCAAATCATTTAAAATCATATTCAATCCAGATTTCAATTAATTCTGGAATTTAACTATTAAATTATCGATTTAATTATCAATTTAAATCCAATGTTCGAATAATAAATTATTCGACTTATTAAATTCACTTATTAATATTTAAAATCAATTAAATATTCGAATTTTAATTATCAAAAATTCTGGGTCGTTACAAACTTCCCCCCTTAAAAGAATTTCGTCCTCGAAATTACAAGTTAGGAAGAAAGAGTCCTTAACTCGTCTACTATTTTTCACAATTTAATAGTTTTATCAATTTTCAAACGGATCTTCCTACTAAAGATTCGTTATCATCTCAACTAACTTTCCAACTTAAATTTTAAGTTTCAAACAACATTGCTTAACTTCTAAATTCAAATTCGAGTTTAAATTCAAATTTTAAACTTTCAAAATTTCTCAAAAATTTTCTAACACTCGAAATTTTCGAAAAATTTCGCCAGCGTCTCCTTTGCGCGGCTAATACGGTACGACTACAAAATGTCCCTACGGACTCTCAGATTTCAAAAAGAAAAAGAAAAAGCCAAGCGGCTAGAGAGAAATCATCAAAATCTCATATTATAATTCAAATACGTACCTTTTCGAGCAAATTCGAATTATCTGTGAAATAAATTTTCCAATCCCTTTATACACCTGTATATCCTACTAGCCATTATATCTAGTTGCATATATTCAAACCATTTCGTACATTCAATTACAAAATTTTCAATATAACTGCTTATATCATTTCTAATTCACTATTGAAGTTATATATTCAATTTCGTTCAATCTTTACATTTCAATTCCATTTGAATTCAATTCCAACATTTAATTGGATTCAGTTCAATTTCTGAATATTGAATTTTATTGATTAACTTTCATTCATACTGCACCATTTTAAATTAGTTTCATTTACTAATTTATCACAAATTGTAATTCACTTTATTCAAATTTGTTTTCAACATTCAGTTTCAATTCCAGTTTTATTCTTTCATTCATTCCCAAAATTTATTTTCAATTTGCCATTTTGGTTTATAACCACTCATATTAAACTGGATTTTCAAATTCCATATGAATTTAATTCATTCCAAACCATATTAATTTGTCATTTCTTCAATTAGTTTCAGTTACTAATTTTATTTCAATACTTTACTCTACAAATTCGAAATGAATTTTTTTCAACATTCAATTTACTTTCATTAAGTTGATTAACATCCTGTAACGACCCAGAATTTTTGATAATTAAAATTCGAATATTTAATTGATTTTAAATATTTATAAGTGGAATTAAGAAGTCGAAATAATTTATTAAAGGATATTGGATTTAATTTGATAATTAAATCGATAAATTAATAGTGAAATTCTAGAGATAATTGAATATCGAGTTAATATGATTGAAAATGATTTGTAAAATTTTATTTAATCATACTGGAGTTATAGAAAGGTTTTAGAACTTTCAGAATCGAATTTAGAATTAATTTGTGAAAATCGAATATTTTAATATTTAATTATCGACTGTAAAAATAGCCAATTTTCGAACAGTCTCAGAATTGAACGAGACCAGTTCCATTGGATCCGTAATAGTTAGTTATTATCGGATTTCAATTTTCATAGCAATCGAAGTTATCGTTTGACCATGGCAACTCGAAACGCATCGATATCATTTTAATTTTAAATCGTCGAGTTAAAATAGTCATTTTTCAAACGGTCTCGGATTTCGACGAAACCAGTTTCATCGGATCCGTAATGTGATATTATTGTAAGATTTCAAATTTCATAATTTTTGGAGTTACCGTTTGTCCGGTACAAATTAAAACGCCTCGAAATCGATTTAAATCGGTTTAATTTAAATTGATCGTTTAATTCCGTATCTCGTGCAGACGATCGAATTAGCTTCCGAAACCTGTTCCATTGCGTTCGGAACGCGGGGTAAACCTTAGAAACGTCAGCCGGCACGTTCGATTTGGAGTTCGGAAAATCCGGGGTGAATAGTGTTTTGAGACGTTTTCTATAAAAGCCCTTCCTATCTTCACTTTTGCAACCAAAATGAAAACCTAACCCTAATTTTGTTACAGCCGGCCCTAGGAAATTCGATGGCCAGAATTACACCATCCTTCTTCCACTAATCTTATCCAATCCACTCACTTTCATTGAAATTGATCAACTACAAAGTTAAAGAGCATCTCGAGCTCGACAGATCCGTACGGTGAAGAGGCGTATCACTCGACGAGGCGGCTGGAATTGGGGTCGTGATGGTCACCGTTCGTGCTCGTCTAGGGGGAGCAGATGTCGACCGAGCTTGGTCAAATTGGAGCCGAGTGTAGGGCTCGAGTAGGCGAACACGGTGGAGGCTTTTGATCGAGTTCTAGGGCACGGGGGGGCGCGCGGTGATTTGGTCAAAGGAACGATGTTGGGTTTCTTCGTTCGTACTGGAGCCTGAAGCAACGCGTTCGAACGGGGAGAGAAGGAGGGAACGAAAGTCACGGCCTGGATTTGGTCTCCTGGAAGCAACGGTGATGATGTAGATTTGTTTTAAAAAAAAAAAAAAAAAAATTTAAAAATAGAAAATGGAATTATATTTAAAATTGTATAATGTTTAAAACTCTGTAACTCTTTCATGCGAGATCGGAATTCGACGAAACTTCTTGCGTTGCGTTCGTTTTGTCGAGCTCTTCACTATGGAACTGAATTGGAGTCGTTTGGAGTCAATGAAAATTTCGGGTAAAATTAAACGCGCGTTTAATTTTATTCGAAAATAAACGCTGGATCAGAATTAAAATCAAGGTGAGATCTTCTCACTCAAATTTGAAAGTGGAATTTACAGTTATTTATTGATTGACTGTTTGGATGTGATATTAGATATAGTAGGATTTATATCTATATATAGCAATATATACATATTGGCATATGTATATATTGGATTGATTGATTTCCCGCCTCGTATAGCGGATGAGACCCTATTGCGCCGTTAGTAAGCGGATTTATAAAAACCCATATACCGCGATAATTCCGTACTGGAGCGGAATTGGTATTGTGCTAACATCTTTGGATGCAGGGAAACAGGTTGGAGGGATCCAACTGGATTCCTCACCAGTAGTTATTTATTTACAGATATTGATGTATATTCTGTTATCATATGATGATATATGATATTGACTGTTGTGATGGACTGATTGGTGTTGTTGCATCATCGGATTCAGTTTTGAAATGAAAAAAAAATAACGACTGTTATTTTAAAAGGATTTTTAAAGTGATTTTTGAAAATATACGTTTTATGAAATTTTTGAATCAATTTATAAACGTAAAATTTTAAAGTTACAAAAGTTATAATTTTTAGTGAAACATAACCGAAGTATCGTTTTTGAAATAAAAGTCGATTTATTTATAAAATGGTTTAAGTTGGGATTTTTGAACAACTATAAACGATTTGTATAAAAAGATTTGTAAAATTGATATTTTATAAATCGAAATATTGGACTTATAAAACGAATTTTTATAAGTGTTAGAAAGAAGTATAAATGGATTTCATAAGTGAATGAAATTAATAGATCTATAACGTGAAGTTATAAAGTGAATAGATGTTGTAGAATAAACGATTTATAAGTAATTTACTTATAAATTAGATTTTTGCACTTAATTGAGATATAAATAGAAATTGCTAAATTAAATGATTTCATAAGTTGAAATTGTTATAAAGTATAAATGCGATTTATAAACGTTGTTTATAAATCCGAAATCACTTATTTTGATAAGTGAATTATAGAAGTTAATAAAGGAAGATTTATTAATCAAAGTTGTTATAAAATAGGAATAGAATTTATAAACGTGTTTATAAATTCAAAATCAGTTGAATTTGAGAAATTAAACGTAGAAGATTTTTAAAGAAGATATATTCGCGATTTTGGATAGCGAATTTTTATTGAGATAAAAATGTGTAGAAATGATTGAAATTGGGTTAAGTGAATTTTATTCATGATTTTGGACAGTGAATATATTATTAAATAAAATGGATACGTTTTTGAAGAAGTGATATTAAAAATGAAGTTAAACATTTTAAAGATGTTTTAAAATGTATTATAAATCGAAAGCAGAGATTTCCGCAGTTCTTGTTGAAATAGACGTTTTCGAGAAATTTAAGGAAATGGTGGACTATAACACTGTTGTTATAGTAAATGATTTCCGAAAGGAAATGTTTTGATGTAGTATTGGGATTTATATATCTATCTAAATCCGAATCCCTATACTAGTGATTTCGAGTCGTCGTAACGATGTTTTACGCAACATTCGTTTTGACTCAAATAGATGTTGAAATTTATGATTTCCTTAAAGAATGAATATATACTTAATTTGATTTAAGTATATCGAATATTTTCTAAGTGTTGAAAATAAATGATTTGTGAATTACTTATTTTTAAATAAGTATGGAAATGCTTTTCCAATATGAAATGAACTGTTTTGAGATTTTATCTTCAAAGATAAATTGAAATGTGGAAATTGATTTGAAATTGTTTTCAAATGATTAAGTGTGGAAATAATATATCTAGTAAGGATATTTTTGGAAATTAAATAATTCGGGAAATTATTTGGAATCTGATGATGTTGCGCATCTTTATTGATAGTTAAATAACCGACTATCAATAATTACCTTGAGTAGGGATTTGTTGTGAATTGGATGAATTTGAATACCACACTTATTTTTGAATTAACGCTCACTATTCGGGTTAGCCGGGAAAGGGCCATGGGGTCGTATAACCCATTCCGAATATGTGATACGTCGTTATGAATCGCATTTGAAGACCGGTGTTGAAGACCGGATATTTTTGAAAACGGAAGGATTACCGTCGAGTTACTCTACATCGGCTGATCTCCGGTTTAGAGGTTTTATCACCCTTAGTGACGGGAAGTCCTGACGTGATTAGAAAATTATCCGGAAATGCAAGGGCTTCGTGAGAAGTGCCTTCGGTTCTGTTCGATCCCGGAACAGACTTATATGGATTGTGTGTCTGACGTTACAATTTGAGATATAAAGCTGATTTCTTTCAAATACATTTCTGTTGGTGGCGGAGAATTTATTCTCTTAGCTTAACACCCTTCTCTGAGACGTACGAGCTCAGAGGTTATGTAGTTGAAATTTATCAGCGATATATCCCAATTTGGTAACGTGGCATACTGAGTGTTGCTGTGAAATGATCAGTGTTTGGTCATTTGTGATATGATCATTTGTTTGATCTTATATCTTTGTGATCATAGGTTGATCATTTTGTTTGACCCGAAGCAGGGCTTTTTAAGAAAGCGTAGCTTTGTGGACGAGACTTCGTCGAGCCTCACACCCCGGAAATGGTCGAAACAGGAAGGATGCAGCAAGGTTCTAGGGAGTAGCGCCCCTTAGTGTATGTCATTCCTTCTGGATAAAGGTGGTATCATGGTATGGAGCCCAGATACTTAACCTCTGTGGTTACTGCATTATTATTTCTATGTGGTTTGTTGCGAATCGGGGATCCTCGGGAAGATCGGTGACGATCGGGGGATGGCATACGCGTGTCAGTAGTTACCTATTTTTGCAGAGGTAACCCGGCCTTGTGTTGGCAGAGATCTAACCGTAACGTTAGGTTCTCGGGTCGTCTATTCCAGGGACGTACCCATCGTGGAAAAGGAAGTTCCTTAGCCTGACCATTTGTTGGAAATCCAAAGAAACAATACGTGACGTGTACGGTTTTAGTTGTATTACCTGCTATGGAATGTGGCGGTAACCTGCTATTGAACATAGTAGCTATAGTAGGCATAAGTGCGGAATGCCTATGCTGGCTAAGATTAATATTATACTTTCGAAGTGTTTTCTACACTATGCACTAATAATAATATCAAAAAGAATTTGATTTTTGCGTAGTAAGCATCTTTGATTATCATAAGAAGAAATCTCCTCCAATTCTGCGTTTGCATTGTGTGTGTGGCGGGAGGTCTTATGGTAGTTTCATTTTCCAAAAGCATTGCGAATTGACTTTAAAATTCTCTGCTATTTATTTTTAAAAGTTAAACTGTTTTACGATCTCACACCAGTCACCATGACTGACTCGGAGTTTATTGTTTCCCTTCTAAACTCTGGGTGCCCACCATTTTCCACACGGGCAGCCTAGAGTTAGATTATCAGGATATTCTGGATATTCTGGAGCTTGGAGATAAGCTGGATGGCGAGACGTAGTATTTGTATCTGATATATTTATTCCGCTGTGTATTCTGTATGAGGACAAGTTATATAACTGTCCATTGATGTGATGTATTGTATTGAGTTGTATATTGACTCTGATGATTGATGTATGTAAAAAAATGATATAGTTCTTTGTTTTAAAGATTACTAATTTATCTATTATATATTGTTCCGCTGCGATATGTGAGATTCTGATATTGTTTTTCTGTTTCTGATGTTGTTCTGTTGTTCTTCTTCTTTCTTTCTTCTCTTTTTCTTCTATCTTCTTCTTCAGCCTTTTTCTTCTTTCTTAAAACCATAACTTTCCGGGTTTCCGGCATTCGATGGCTCAGCAGTCGATAAAGTGAGTATCGATGTTGAATTTTCGAAAGTCGAAAATTTTCGGGACGTTACATTTGGTATCAGAGCATATGGTTAAGCGACAACCCTGCTCTGTTGGGTGTTACTCATTAGAGATAGAGTCAGTAGTACTCTAGAATGAGTTGAGTGTAATCATAGATATGAGCGCGTATTTGTTATTTGAATATAAAATTGTTTTATATTGTGATGATTGGTTTGTTGAGTGGTATATGGATTCTGGTCGGTATTGTCCGTACAACTCTATCGATAGGGATCTCTAAACACTTGAATAGAACGATTCGGCACAGTATTGTTTTAAATAGGGTAAATGAAATAATTTTGCCCAAAACTATTTTTTTGTATTGAAAAGAAATGTTTTTCTATAAAGTACTATGATATATGGTTGCATGGTTGTTAGAGTTGATAATATTAAATTATTATCAATGAAATTGAATAAGAAATTGAAATCAAAACTCCAAAGTTAAGAATATAAATTATAAATATGACTTATAATTTGAAACGGAATTCCAGAGAAGTATTTGGAAATGTTTTGAAAGAATTTGAAAATTTTGGGAATTTGGAAAGTTTAAATCTCTTTTTGATTTGAAAATGAATTTCAAAGGATTTGAAAAATGTTTTGACGGAATGAAAAGCTCTAAACTCTTTTCGGTCGCTGGAAAATAACTTCGATGATGACCGCGGCATCGTTGGTGTTCATTTTCGGGTTTCCAAAAGAGGTATTGCTGCCAAATTGTTTTAAATGAAAGTTGTTTGAAAATTTGGATTTTGTTTTGGAAAATTCAAAGGATAAATTGAATTGTTTTCAACAATGGTTTTGAAAGGTTGAATATAAGTTGTATAACTTATAAAATGAGAAAATGTAAGTGAAATAAATGATGTTTAATGGGAATATAACTTAAGAAATGACGAATGAATTTGATTTTGGGTATCAAAATTTATTACTGAAATGAATATGAACTTGAGTTATATAAGTGAAATTCAACTTGAAATGTTAAATGAATTAGCAATTGAATAAATAAATGTATTGGAGGTAAATCAATCTAATGAAAGTAAATTGATATGGAAGAATGAATGTAAGTGTAAATTCATTAAAGCTAATTGGATGAAGTGAATAAGATTTAAACTGAATATTGAAAACGAATTCGAAATTGTGTGAAATAAAAGGAAGTTAATCTATGAAATTCAATATTCAGAAGTTAAAATTGAATTCAAATTTAATTGAAATTGTGAATTGAATTCAAATGAATGTGAACTGAAAAAAAAAATTGAAGGAAAATGAATAGGTGTAACTTCAATAGTGAATTAGAGATGATATAAGCAGTTATATTGAAAATTTTGCAATTGAATGTACGAAATGGTTTGAATATATGTAACTAGATATTATGGCTAGTAGGATATACAGGTATAAAGGAATTGGAATTTAATTTCGAAGATAAATTTGAATTGCTCGACAAAAGGTAAGTATTTGAATTTCAATATGAGTTTTTGATGATTTCTCTCTAGCCGCTTGGCATTTTTCTTTTCTTTTTGAAATCTGAGAGTCCGTAGGGACGTTTTGTAGTCGTGCCATGTTAACCGCGCAAAGGAGACGCTGGCGAAATTTTTTGGAAAATTAGGGCGTTAGAAATTTTTGAGAAAATTTTGAAGTTAAAATTTGAATTTAAACTCGAATTTGAATTGAGAAGTTAAACAATGTTGTTTGAAACTTATAATTGAAATTGGAAAACAAGATTGAATGATAACGAATCTTTAATAGAAAGATTTGTTTTGATGAATTGAAATTTGATAAAACTATTGAATTGTGAAAGATAGTAGACGAGTTAAGGACTTTTTTCCTAACTTGTAATTTCGAGGACGAAATTCTTTTAAGGGGGGAAGTTTGTAACGACCCAGAATTTTTGATAATTAAAATTCGAATATTTAATTGATTTTAAATATTTATAAGTGGAATTAAGAAGTCGAAATAATTTATTAAAGGATATTGGATTTAATTTGATAATTAAATCGATAAATTAATAGTGAAATTCTAGAGATAATTGAATATCGAGTTAATATGATTGAAAATGATTTGTAAAATTTTATTTAATCATACTGGAGTTATAGAAAGGTTTTAGAACTTTCAGAATCGAATTTAGAATTAATTTGTGAAAATCGAATATTTTAATATTTAATTATCGACTGTAAAAATAGCCAATTTTCGAACAGTCTCAGAATTGAACGAGACCAGTTCCATTGGATCCGTAATAGTTAGTTATTATCGGATTTCAATTTTCATAGCAATCGAAGTTATCGTTTGACCATGGCAACTCGAAACGCATCGATATCATTTTAATTTTAAATCGTCGAGTTAAAATAGTCATTTTTCAAACGGTCTCGGATTTCGACGAAACCAGTTTCATCGGATCCGTAATGTGATATTATTGTAAGATTTCAAATTTCATAATTTTTGGAGTTACCGTTTGTCCGGTACAAATTAAAACGCCTCGAAATCGATTTAAATCGGTTTAATTTAAATTGATCGTTTAATTCCGTATCTCGTGCAGACGATCGAATTAGCTTCCGAAACCTGTTCCATTGCGTTCGGAACGCGGGGTAAACCTTAGAAACGTCAGCCGGCACGTTCGATTTGGAGTTCGGAAAATCCGGGGTGAATAGTGTTTTGAGACGTTTTCTATAAAAGCCCTTCCTATCTTCACTTTTGCAACCAAAATGAAAACCTAACCCTAATTTTGTTACAGCCGGCCCTAGGAAATTCGATGGCCAGAATTACACCATCCTTCTTCCACTAATCTTATCCAATCCACTCACTTTCATTGAAATTGATCAACTACAAAGTTAAAGAGCATCTCGAGCTCGACAGATCCGTACGGTGAAGAGGCGTATCACTCGACGAGGCGGCTGGAATTGGGGTCGTGATGGTCACCGTTCGTGCTCGTCTAGGGGGAGCAGATGTCGACCGAGCTTGGTCAAATTGGAGCCGAGTGTAGGGCTCGAGTAGGCGAACACGGTGGAGGCTTTTGATCGAGTTCTAGGGCACGGGGGGGCGCGCGGTGATTTGGTCAAAGGAACGATGTTGGGTTTCTTCGTTCGTACTGGAGCCTGAAGCAACGCGTTCGAACGGGGAGAGAAGGAGGGAACGAAAGTCACGGCCTGGATTTGGTCTCCTGGAAGCAACGGTGATGATGTAGATTTGTTTTAAAAAAAAAAAAAAAAAATTTAAAAATAGAAAATGGAATTATATTTAAAATTGTATAATGTTTAAAACTCTGTAACTCTTTCATGCGAGATCGGAATTCGACGAAACTTCTTGCGTTGCGTTCGTTTTGTCGAGCTCTTCACTATGGAACTGAATTGGAGTCGTTTGGAGTCAATGAAAATTTCGGGTAAAATTAAACGCGCGTTTAATTTTATTCGAAAATAAACGCTGGATCAGAATTAAAATCAAGGTGAGATCTTCTCACTCAAATTTGAAAGTGGAATTTACAGTTATTTATTGATTGACTGTTTGGATGTGATATTAGATATAGTAGGATTTATATCTATATATAGCAATATATACATATTGGCATATGTATATATTGGATTGATTGATTTCCCGCCTCGTATAGCGGATGAGACCCTATTGCGCCGTTAGTAAGCGGATTTATAAAAACCCATATACCGCGATAATTCCGTACTGGAGCGGAATTGGTATTGTGCTAACATCTTTGGATGCAGGGAAACAGGTTGGAGGGATCCAACTGGATTCCTCACCAGTAGTTATTTATTTACAGATATTGATGTATATTCTGTTATCATATGATGATATATGATATTGACTGTTGTGATGGACTGATTGGTGTTGTTGCATCATCGGATTCAGTTTTGAAATGAAAAAAAAATAACGACTGTTATTTTAAAAGGATTTTTAAAGTGATTTTTGAAAATATACGTTTTATGAAATTTTTGAATCAATTTATAAACGTAAAATTTTAAAGTTACAAAAGTTATAATTTTTAGTGAAACATAACCGAAGTATCGTTTTTGAAATAAAAGTCGATTTATTTATAAAATGGTTTAAGTTGGGATTTTTGAACAACTATAAACGATTTGTATAAAAAGATTTGTAAAATTGATATTTTATAAATCGAAATATTGGACTTATAAAACGAATTTTTATAAGTGTTAGAAAGAAGTATAAATGGATTTCATAAGTGAATGAAATTAATAGATCTATAACGTGAAGTTATAAAGTGAATAGATGTTGTAGAATAAACGATTTATAAGTAATTTACTTATAAATTAGATTTTTGCACTTAATTGAGATATAAATAGAAATTGCTAAATTAAATGATTTCATAAGTTGAAATTGTTATAAAGTATAAATGCGATTTATAAACGTTGTTTATAAATCCGAAATCACTTATTTTGATAAGTGAATTATAGAAGTTAATAAAGGAAGATTTATTAATCAAAGTTGTTATAAAATAGGAATAGAATTTATAAACGTGTTTATAAATTCAAAATCAGTTGAATTTGAGAAATTAAACGTAGAAGATTTTTAAAGAAGATATATTCGCGATTTTGGATAGCGAATTTTTATTGAGATAAAAATGTGTAGAAATGATTGAAATTGGGTTAAGTGAATTTTATTCATGATTTTGGACAGTGAATATATTATTAAATAAAATGGATACGTTTTTGAAGAAGTGATATTAAAAATGAAGTTAAACATTTTAAAGATGTTTTAAAATGTATTATAAATCGAAAGCAGAGATTTCCGCAGTTCTTGTTGAAATAGACGTTTTCGAGAAATTTAAGGAAATGGTGGACTATAACACTGTTGTTATAGTAAATGATTTCCGAAAGGAAATGTTTTGATGTAGTATTGGGATTTATATATCTATCTAAATCCGAATCCCTATACTAGTGATTTCGAGTCGTCGTAACGATGTTTTACGCAACATTCGTTTTGACTCAAATAGATGTTGAAATTTATGATTTCCTTAAAGAATGAATATATACTTAATTTGATTTAAGTATATCGAATATTTTCTAAGTGTTGAAAATAAATGATTTGTGAATTACTTATTTTTAAATAAGTATGGAAATGCTTTTCCAATATGAAATGAACTGTTTTGAGATTTTATCTTCAAAGATAAATTGAAATGTGGAAATTGATTTGAAATTGTTTTCAAATGATTAAGTGTGGAAATAATATATCTAGTAAGGATATTTTTGGAAATTAAATAATTCGGGAAATTATTTGGAATCTGATGATGTTGCGCATCTTTATTGATAGTTAAATAACCGACTATCAATAATTACCTTGAGTAGGGATTTGTTGTGAATTGGATGAATTTGAATACCACACTTATTTTTGAATTAACGCTCACTATTCGGGTTAGCCGGGAAAGGGCCATGGGGTCGTATAACCCATTCCGAATATGTGATACGTCGTTATGAATCGCATTTGAAGACCGGTGTTGAAGACCGGATATTTTTGAAAACGGAAGGATTACCGTCGAGTTACTCTACATCGGCTGATCTCCGGTTTAGAGGTTTTATCACCCTTAGTGACGGGAAGTCCTGACGTGATTAGAAAATTATCCGGAAATGCAAGGGCTTCGTGAGAAGTGCCTTCGGTTCTGTTCGATCCCGGAACAGACTTATATGGATTGTGTGTCTGACGTTACAATTTGAGATATAAAGCTGATTTCTTTCAAATACATTTCTGTTGGTGGCGGAGAATTTATTCTCTTAGCTTAACACCCTTCTCTGAGACGTACGAGCTCAGAGGTTATGTAGTTGAAATTTATCAGCGATATATCCCAATTTGGTAACGTGGCATACTGAGTGTTGCTGTGAAATGATCAGTGTTTGGTCATTTGTGATATGATCATTTGTTTGATCTTATATCTTTGTGATCATAGGTTGATCATTTTGTTTGACCCGAAGCAGGGCTTTTTAAGAAAGCGTAGCTTTGTGGACGAGACTTCGTCGAGCCTCACACCCCGGAAATGGTCGAAACAGGAAGGATGCAGCAAGGTTCTAGGGAGTAGCGCCCCTTAGTGTATGTCATTCCTTCTGGATAAAGGTGGTATCATGGTATGGAGCCCAGATACTTAACCTCTGTGGTTACTGCATTATTATTTCTATGTGGTTTGTTGCGAATCGGGGATCCTCGGGAAGATCGGTGACGATCGGGGGATGGCATACGCGTGTCAGTAGTTACCTATTTTTGCAGAGGTAACCCGGCCTTGTGTTGGCAGAGATCTAACCGTAACGTTAGGTTCTCGGGTCGTCTATTCCAGGGACGTACCCATCGTGGAAAAGGAAGTTCCTTAGCCTGACCATTTGTTGGAAATCCAAAGAAACAATACGTGACGTGTACGGTTTTAGTTGTATTACCTGCTATGGAATGTGGCGGTAACCTGCTATTGAACATAGTAGCTATAGTAGGCATAAGTGCGGAATGCCTATGCTGGCTAAGATTAATATTATACTTTCGAAGTGTTTTCTACACTATGCACTAATAATAATATCAAAAAGAATTTGATTTTTGCGTAGTAAGCATCTTTGATTATCATAAGAAGAAATCTCCTCCAATTCTGCGTTTGCATTGTGTGTGTGGCGGGAGGTCTTATGGTAGTTTCATTTTCCAAAAGCATTGCGAATTGACTTTAAAATTCTCTGCTATTTATTTTTAAAAGTTAAACTGTTTTACGATCTCACACCAGTCACCATGACTGACTCGGAGTTTATTGTTTCCCTTCTAAACTCTGGGTGCCCACCATTTTCCACACGGGCAGCCTAGAGTTAGATTATCAGGATATTCTGGATATTCTGGAGCTTGGAGATAAGCTGGATGGCGAGACGTAGTATTTGTATCTGATATATTTATTCCGCTGTGTATTCTGTATGAGGACAAGTTATATAACTGTCCATTGATGTGATGTATTGTATTGAGTTGTATATTGACTCTGATGATTGATGTATGTAAAAAAATGATATAGTTCTTTGTTTTAAAGATTACTAATTTATCTATTATATATTGTTCCGCTGCGATATGTGAGATTCTGATATTGTTTTTCTGTTTCTGATGTTGTTCTGTTGTTCTTCTTCTTTCTTTCTTCTCTTTTTCTTCTATCTTCTTCTTCAGCCTTTTTCTTCTTTCTTAAAACCATAACTTTCCGGGTTTCCGGCATTCGATGGCTCAGCAGTCGATAAAGTGAGTATCGATGTTGAATTTTCGAAAGTCGAAAATTTTCGGGACGTTACACATCCAATACATTTATTTATTCAATTGATAATTCACTTAACATTTCACTTACATTTTCTCATTTTATAAGTTATACAACTTATATTCAATCTTTCAAAACTGTTTTTGAAAACAATTCAAATTATCCTTTGAATTTCCAAAACAAAAATCCAAATTTTCCAAACACTTTCCATTTAAAACAATTTGGTAGCAATTCCTCTTTTGGAAACCCGAAAATGAACACCAACGATGTCGCGGTCATCATCGAAGTTATTTTCCAGCGACCGAAAAGAGTTTAGAGCTTTTCATTCCTTCAAAATACTCTTCAAAACCTTTGAAATTCATTTCCAAGCCAAAAAGAATTTAAACTTTCCAAATCCCCAAAATTTACAAATTCTTTTCAAAACATTTCCAAAAACTTCTCTGGAATTCCGGTTTAAATTACAAATCACATTTATAATTTACATTCTTAAATTTCAATTGTACATGGATTTATCTCTTAACTTTGGAGTTATGATTTCAATTTCTTATTCAATTTCAATGATGATAGATTAATATTATCACCTCTAACAACCATGCAACCATATACTATAGTACTTTATAGAAAAACATTTATTTTCTATACAAAAATAGTTTTGGGCAAAATTATCTCATTTACCCTATTTAAAACAATATTGTGCCGAATTGTTCTATATAAGTGTTTAGAGATCCCTATCGATAGAGTTGTACGGACAATACCGACCAGAATCCATATACCACTCAACAAACCAATCATCACAATATAAAACAATTTTATATTAACTAACAAATACGCACTCGTATCTATTATTACACTCAACTCATTCTAGAGTACCGCTGACTCTATCTCTAATGAGTAACACCCAACAGAGCAGGGTTGTCGCTTAACCATATGCTCTGATACCAAATGTAACGTCCCAGAAGAAGCGGCCACCGGTAGGCTTTGCAACCATCCCAGTCCCACCGTGGCTTACATTGGCACCTCGCATTTACTTTTACGGCCAGCCTCTCGACTGTCACGGCATCTGCCTAACCAACCCATCCCTCTCAGGGACATGTAGGGGTAAGAGTCCCCCGTTCGCCACCAAACCGCGAAGCGAGAACCCCCTATCATGCTGTAATATAGCAAGACTGGTGTGAGATCGTAAAACAGTTATTCTTTATAACGACAAAATAATTTTTAAAGTCAATTCGAAATGCTTTTGGAAAATGAAACTACCATAAGACCTCCCGCCACACACACAATGCAAACGCAGAATTGGAGGAGATTTCTTCTTATGATAGTCAAAGATGCTTACTACGAAAAAATCAAATCCTTTTTGATATTATTATTAGTGCATAGTGTGGAAAACATTTCGAAAGTATAATATTAATCTTAGCCAACATACGACCAGTATCGTATGCCTACTATAGCTACCATCCAAACAGTGGGGCGCCACCATAAGTGAATGGCAGGTTCTACAACTAATACCGTACAAGGCTCGTATTGTTTCTTTGGATTTCCAACAAATGGTCAGGCTAAGGAACTTCCTATCCACGATGGGTACGTCCCTGGAATAGACGACCCGAGAATCTAACGTTACGGTTAGATCTCTGCCAACACAAGGCCGGGTTACCTCTGCAAAAATAGGTAACTACTGACACGCGTATGCCATCCCCCGATCGTCACCGATCTTCCCGAGGATCCCCGATTCGCAACAAACCACATAGATAATAATAATGCAGTAACCACAGAGGTTAAGTATCTGGGCTCCATACCATGATACCACCTTTATCCAGAAGGAATGACATACACTAAGGG
Source organism: Allium fistulosum (assembly GCA_030737815.1). Lineage (NCBI taxonomy): Eukaryota > Viridiplantae > Streptophyta > Magnoliopsida > Asparagales > Amaryllidaceae > Allium > Allium fistulosum. The sequence goes on along the minus strand of CM060904.1, from coordinate 1,056,190,198 downwards.
GCGCTACTCCCTAGAACCTTGCCGCATCCTTCCTGTTTCGACCATTTCCGGGGTGTGAGGCTCGACGAAGTCTCGTCCACAAAGCTACGCTTTCTCAAAAAGCCCTGCTTCGGGTCAAACAAAAATGATCAACCTATGATCCCAAAGATATAAGATCAAACAAATGATCATATCACAAATGATCAAACACTGATCATTTCACAGCAACACTCAGTATGCCACGTTACCAAATTGGGATATATCGCTGATAAATTTCAACTACATAACCTCTGAGCTCGTACGTCTCAGAGAAGGGTGTTAAGCTAAGAGAATAAATTCTCCGCCACCAACAGAAATGTATTTGAAAGAAATCAGCTTTATATCTCAAGATGTAACGTCAGACACACAATCCATACAAGTCTGTTCCGGGATCGAACAGAACCGAAGGCACTTCTCACGAAGCCCTTGCATTTCCGGATAAATTTTCAATCACGTCAGGACTTCCCGTCACTAAGGGTGATAAAACCTCTAAATCGAAGATCAGTCGATGTAGAGTAACTCGACGGTAATCCTTCCGTTTTCAAAAATATCCGGTCTTCAACACCGGTCTTCAAATGCGATTCATAACGACGTATCACATATTCGGAATGGGTTATACGACCCCATGGTCCTTTCCCGGTTAACCCGAATAGTGAGCGTAAATTCAAAAATAAGTGTGGCATTCAAATTCATCCAATCACAACAAATGTCATTCAAGGTAATTATTGATAGTCGGTTATTTAACTATCAATAAAGATGCGCAACATCATCAGATTCCAAATAATTTTCCAAATTATTTCATCTTCCAAAAATATCTTTACTAGATATATAATTTCCACACTTAACCGTTTGAAAACAAATTTTCAAATATTCACTTTTCAATTTATCTTTAAAAGATAAAATCTCTAAACAGTTCACTTCATATTGGAAAAACATTTCCATACTTATTTAAAATAAGTAATTCACAAATCTATTTATTTTCAACATTTGAAAATATTCGATATACTTAAATCAAATTAAGTGTATATTCATTCTTTAAGGAAATCATAAATTTCAACATCTATTTGAGTCAAAACGAATGTTGCGTAAAACATCGTTACGACGACTCGAAATCACTAGTATAGGGATTCGGATTTAGATAGATATATAAATCCCAATACTACATCAAAACATTTCCTTTCGGAAATCATTTACTATAACAACAGTGTTATAGTCCACCATTTCCTTAAATTTCTCGAAAACGTCTATTTCAACAAGAACTGCGGAAATCTCTGCTTTCGATTTATAATACATTTTAAAACATCTTTAAAACGTTTAACCTCATTTTTAATATCACTTTTCCAAAACTACCCATTTAATTAACGATATATTCACTATCCAAAATCGTGAATATACTTTACTATTTACATTTCACTATTTTCTACACGTTTTATTTCGATAATAATTCGCTATCCAAAATCGCGAATATATCTCCTTTGATAATCTTCTATATTTAATTTATCAAATTCAATCGATTGGTTTCCGAATTTATAAAAAAACAACGTTTATAAATTCCATTTTCTATTTTCTATAACAACTCCGGTTTATAAATCTCATTTTATTAACTTCAAAAATTCACTTATAAGAATAAGTGAGTTCGGATTTATAAAACAACGTTTATAAATCACATTTGTACTTTATAACGATTTCAACTTATAAAATCATTTCATTTTGCAATTTCTATTTATATCCCAATTAAGTGCAAAAAATCTAATTTATAAGTAAATTACTTATAAATCGTTTATCCTACAACATCTATTTACTTTATAACTTCACGTTATAAATCTATTAATTTCATTCACTTATGAAACCCATTTATACTTCTTTCTAACACTTATAAAAATTCGTTTTTATAAGTCCAATATTTTTATTAATAAAATATCCATTTTATAAATCTTCCTATACAAATCGTTTATAGTTATTCAAAAATCCCAGCTTAAACCATTTTATAAATAAATCGACTTTTATTTCAAAAATCGCCTTACGGTCATAATTCACAAAAATCTTAACTTTTATAACTTCAAAATTTTAAACGTTTATTTATTTAAAATAACTCAATTCAACAATTCAATAGAACATATAATTTCAAAGATCACTTTAAAAAAATCCTTTTTAAAGTAAAAGTCGTTATTTTTACATTTCAAAACTGAATCCGATGATGCAACAACATCGATTAGTCCATCACAACAGTCAATATCATATATCATCATATGATAACAGAATATATCACAATATCTGTAAATAATCAATACGGTGAGGAATCCAGTCGGATCCCTCCAACCTGTTTCCCTGCATCCACAGATGTTAGCACAATACCAATTCCGCTCCAGTACGGAATTATCGCGGTATATGGGTTTTTATAAATCCGCTTACTAACGGCGCAATAGGGTCTCATCCGCTATACGAGGCGGGAAATCAATCAATCCAATATATACATATGCCAATATGTATATACTGCTATATATATAGATATATATCCTATAATATCTAATATCACATCCAAACAGTCAATCGATAAATAACTGTAAATTCCACTTTAAATTTTGAGTGAGAAGATCTCACCTCAATTTCAATTCCGTTCCAGCTTTTTATTTCGAATAAATTAAACAGCCGTTTAATTTTATCCAAAATTTTCACTGACTCCAATCGCTTCCAAATCAGTTGCATCGCGAAGTGCTCGCCAAAACGAAGTCAACGCAATTCGTTTCGTCGAATTCTGACCTCGTACGAAAGAGATACATCGTTTTAAACTTTAACGAATTTCTATACAATTAATTTACAATTTTAATTTCATTTCCAAACCCTAACTGCATCTAGACCGTTCGTTCCTTTTGATGAGAATCTGGGCCGCTTGATTTTATCTTCTTCCCAAAGGTGATAACCAGGTTGCGAAACCCTTCCCAGCCGCCGTCATCCCCTATTTAATTCGCCTCCATCGTCGACATATACCACGATCAGGACCCTCCCCCGCCTCCGCAAGCACGTGCGCCACCCACAGCCAGAGAGCGGTTGAGCTCGGTCACCCCTCCTCCTCTATTTTCGTGCACGAATGGCAGGAAGTCGCGGCTCCACCTCGACTTCAAACGACAATGATCACTCAAATCCACCGTTGGATCTATAGCTTACGCGATGCTCTTCAAGTTTGCTTTAGAAAGTTTTTGATAATGGTCGATGGATTTAGAGATAAACGAGGGGGAAGATGAGTGTATTTCGGCCATTGAAATTGTAGGAGGCGGCTGCAACTAGAAACCCTAGTTTGGTTTGCAAAAGGAAAATATGAGGTCCTTTTATAGAAAATTTCACGATTTACTATTCATCGAATTTTTTCGAACTCCGATTCGAGCGTGCCGGCTGACGTTCGTAGGGTTTACCCCACGTTCCGAACGCAATGGAACAGGTTTCGGAAGCTAATTCGATCGTCTGCACGAGATACGGAATTAAACGATCAATTTAAATTAAACCGATTTAAATTGATTTCGAGGCGTTTTAATTCGTATCGGACAAATGGTAAATCCAAAAATTACGAAATTTGAAATCTTACAATAATATCACATTACGGATCCGATGAAACTGGTTTCGTCGAAATCTGAGACTGTTCGAAAATTGGCTATTTTTACAGTCGATAATTAAATATTAAAATATCGATTTTCACAATTTAACTCCAAATTCGATTCCGAAAGTTCTATAACCTTTCTATAACTCCAGTATGATTAAATAAAATTTTCCAAATCATTTAAAATCATATTCAATCCAGATTTCAATTAATTCTGGAATTTAACTATTAAATTATCGATTTAATTATCAATTTAAATCCAATGTTCGAATAATAAATTATTCGACTTATTAAATTCACTTATTAATATTTAAAATCAATTAAATATTCGAATTTTAATTATCAAAAATTCTGGGTCGTTACAATGCACGTGGAGAGGCGATGGGTGGAGTAGGCAGAGGTGGGCTGTGTCGAGGCCGAGAGAGGAGAAGGTGATATGCTCGGTGGAGGGGAATGGAAGGCCCCGGCGTTGGGGGGTTGAGTGGGAAAGAAGAACAGGCTAAAGGAGGAAAACAATATCATAAAGGATAAGTTCCATTGGAGAAATAAAACAAACTATAAAATGGTGAAGTTTCTTGCGTGCAAAATGAAGAGGCAGAGATTAAAATTTGCTAGGAAAAGCAAGAGTCAGAACATTGAATTTTGGAAACAATAAAGGCTGGAGACTATAACGTTTTGCCCGATGTATACTGAATGGTCACCAGAAATGCAAAAGACCCAAAATACGGGATCGATACGGCTAACCGTATCGTGGTTTCGCCACGCACCGGACTTCGAAATAGACAATTGCATATAGAGTATAGATCAACACGACGATACGATCAAAACAATATATAGATATCAGTGGTATGATTGAATTATAAAAATTCAAATTTTCTACTAGCGGAAAATGCAGCAAAAACGCAGAAAAATAAGATCGACGGAGCTAAAGAAGTCCGAATTTAGAAAAACGAAAAATGCCGTCTTAGTCAGAAGATGAATTAGAATTTTTCTATGTAAAAATATTCAGGTTTGGAAAACATTTTAGTATCATCAATTTTAACTGATATAAATTGGAATAAAATTACACTAGAAAATAAACTTCCAAATTATCTGATGAAAATTTACCAGTTGCTATGATTAATTAGACTCATTCCAAATATCAAATTTTTATTTCAAAATTTTATCATTTAAAATTTCACAAAATTTCAACTAATTACGTTATTAAAACAGTTAAAATTTACGGGTCGTTACACTGATTTTGGTATTGGGTTTCTTTTTTTTAAATTGAATTTTATATTTTAATTTAAATAGCAATGAACTTATATAAAAATCCGTATCTTGCACATACGAGGTCCGATTCGGATGATTCAAGTTGTGTTGGGATCGTAGTGTCATCATCTACGCACAGGAAAAGGTTTGGAAGAAATTGGAGCTTTTGAAAATTTCAGAGAATTTTGAATGCGTTCAAATCAATCGGAACCGGAACGCGAAAGCGACGATAAAAATCAAAGTGAGTTAATCTCACTCAATTTTGGATTACCGTAATTAATTAAAATTAATTATTGATTAATTGATAGAATTGATAAATTATTATCAATTGGATGTGATATTATATATAGTAGTATATATATTGGAGTGTTTGATATTCCCACACACACACACATATATATATATATATATATATATATATATAGTAGAAGAGACCCTATGCGCCCCGCATAATAGCGAATGACCCCATATACCGCGATATCCCCTCGAAGTGGGATTGGTATTTTTATATTATGCTAACATCTGTGCATGCAGGGAAACAGGTTGGAGGGATCCAACTGGATTCCTCAAAAATGTTGAAATTATTTTCATATTCAGTGATATGATTCGTTTGAATAATTTGTGATAGATTATAGTGGAAATTGAATTTATTGGATGCTATGGAATTACTAGTTAGATTTTGGTATTTTTAAATACCAATGATAAATATTTAAAATTTAGAAAGGAATTAAAAAGGTTTATTTGAAGTAAAAATAGTTATAGTGAAATTTGGATAAATTAAAAGAAACGAACTTTGGGTAAAATAAATAGTTTGATTTTAAAATTGTACTTGATAATTTCTGAATATGGAAAGATAGAGATTTTGGAATATTTGAATAAAAGTATTTAAATAATAGAACTTAAGCGATTTTGTTTAAGTATAAAAGGATTTATTTTTAAACTCGAGATTTAAAATAGTTTGGGAAAGAATAAAAGAAAATCTGAAAATAAAATATAAAATTATTATACTAGATTTTAAATAAGATTTTAAAATGATGGAAAGGAAAGTGGAATATAGTTGGGTTATTTAAGAAAATTAATTTAAAAATGATATTTAAATTAGAAATCGATTTAAAATCGATTAAGTGTTGTGAAAACATTTTAAAACGGGAAATGAGACTATGAAATTTATAAACAAGGTTTATAAATAAAGTGAAGTAAATTTTCAGTGATAAATTGAAATTATAAATTCACGCTGAGGATTTATAAGGAGATGGGTAAATTGGTTTAAAAATAAATGGTAGATTTATTTTTAGAAATGTGAAAAGGGGAATTTACGGAATTGGGACGTAAATTACATTGGGAATAAATCGAGAGAGATTTATAAATGTTAGACTAGTTATATTGAAGAAAAAATATATTATCGAGGAATGGAGTTTGTTTTAAAAAGGAAGGATTTTTAAATTATTAACCGGGTAATTTTAAAAAGTGTTTAAAGAATACTTCAGAAAATTAATTAATTAGTTGTTTTAAATTTTTTTAAAGTATATCTAAATATTATTTAAGTTAGTTTATAGTAAGTTAATTAGTTTTTAAAGATTAATCAGTATTATTATGTTAAAGGTATAAATTATTTAATATTCAATATTATATAATAACTTTTATTTTAAAAAGTACTTGCCTAAGGTTTAACTTGGAGTTATTATAGAAAGTTCATAAGTATTATTTTGAAAAATTTTAAATAAAGTTTTCGGGAAGTAATGGTATACTCGTGTGGCGAAATCGGAGGTAGTGAGTGCCTGCAGTTAAGTCTTGGATTTCTTTGGGATAGAGACGTAACCATTGAGCTGTGAATCCATGGTTTGATACCGCAGTGGTACTTTCCACATTATTTAAAAAAAAAGGGTTTCAAATATTTTTGGAAAGATAGTTTGTGAATTTACAAAATTCAATAAGATAAGTATAAATTCTAGATAAAGAGATCTAATTTATTAAAATTAAATTAAAAAGAGACTTAATGTTTTTTAGTGGAAAAGAAAAATATTTGGTTGAATGGTTGTTTATTTGATAGTTAAATAAACGACTCTCAAATCTGGACCAAAAATATAACTTTGGAAATATCTAGGAAAAATACGGGAATTATATGGTATAGTTACCATTCGAGGTGTTATACTGTACGTATAAACTCGTTTCGTTCTTCTAGGACGTTGATAAGGAAATCCGTCCACTAATGGTTAGGAGGTGATCTCCGATCTTATTTTCATCTGTTTATTTCCTAAAAGAACCGAGGTTGAGTTTACCGGAAATATCGAACGTTGTTTTCGAACAGACCGGGATTGGATAAGTTATCTGAAAACCACTTCGATCCAACAAGTACATTTTCGATGTGAAAACAAGAGCATGGAGTCGAAGCTGGAGCAGTGAAGTGCAAGGGCTAACCGCTACTAATCCTGAGGATTATTCCAAAATGGATGTAGTAGGAATAGTGCCTTCGGTTCCGTTCGGACCCAGAACGGACTTGTGTGGATGAATGCTATCAGTACATTGTCATCGGAGGACAATGAGCATTCTAAGTGAAAATTCCTTAAAAAGGTAATCGTAGCCTTCAACCCCATCAACCGGGAATGATTGAAAATCAGGGAATATGCAGCAAGGCTAAGTGGGTCGCACCCAATTAGGGTATGTTTATAACCTTTCTAGATACCCGCGGATATTACTTATTACTACGATGTATGGAAGGAGCTCGAAAGAGGGTGGAAACACCCGGGGTGATAGCATATTCGGTCTATCCAGGTTAGGGATAGTCCGGTCTTGTGTGGCAGGGGATCCCGGCGTGGTCCTCGGTATGCTATTTCTAGACGTGTACTGTGACAGGTGGTACCCCAGTGCATAGTCATTCGTATGGAATCCATTCTCTAATACATGCCTATATGGTTTTGATTGTAGAGCTTAGTATGTTGGAATTTAATTAATGTAAAAATTTCAGCTATTTGACTAAGTAATTGTACTTAGACACTATTATAATATTAGAGGATTTGATATGAAATGTTTTGGTTATCGTAAGGTAAAAACCCATCGTGTTTTTTTGTGGCGTGGTCTTACGAGATACCTTTGACTTTCAAGGATTTTGGAAACTTTAATAATTCAAATTGTGTGTATTTTCTCAAGCTAGTTTTCCAGATTCACTCGGGTGTTATTTTATTATAATGCTTGAGCCAGACCGAGTATTACAGATACAGGATAGGATGCTATGGAGCTCAAGAGACGAGCTGGATGGTGAAGACGTATTCACATACCTGGTTTATATTCCACTGTGTATTGTAGGCTGTATATTCAGCTTTTGTGAGGACAAGTTATAATAACTGTCCAGTATCGTGTTATTGATGTATTGTACTCTGATGATGTAATGTATAAATAACAGTTATAGTTCTTTTTTGTATATAGACATGTTATATCTATTATATATTGTTCCGCTGTGATTGTGAGATTCTGTGCTATTGTTTCTATTTTCTTCTTCTACCTCTTTCTTCTTCTCCCTAACGATCTGGTATTTCCAGCATTCGATTGCTTGATGTGTAATACAGTGGACGTATTGATGTCGATTTTCGGAGGTCGAAAATCTCGATCGTGACACTTGGTATCAGAGTTGAAGGTTAAGCGAGAACCTTGGCTCTGGTGAGGATTACTCATTAGAGGTAGGGTCAGTAGCACCCTAGAATGAGTTTGAGTGTATTAATAGATATAAGCGCGTATTTGTTAGTGAATATAAAATTGTTTTATATTGTGTTGATTGATCAATTGAGTGGCTTATAGATTCTGGTCAATACAAGTAATTAACGTTATTGAAAGAGATCCCTAAGCACTATAATAGAACAATTCGACACCATATTGTTTTAAAATAGGGTAAATGAAATAATTTACCCAAAATATTTTCGTATATGAAAGAAATAATTTTTCAGAAATTATTATAGTTATATATGGTCTGCTTGGTTGTTAGGAAATGATAATATTAAACTATTATCATTGTTGTTGTGGTAATTGAAATAAAAGTTGATATTATAACCAAAAGTTAAGAAATAAATTTATATAACAAAATGGAGTTTGTAAATATGAGTTTATAAATGTGATTTATAATTGAAATAGAATAAAATTCCAGAGGAATATTTAAATATAGATTTGGATTTGAAATTTGGAAATTTGGGAATTTAATTCATGTTGATTTTGAAATGTTTTTCAAGCCTTGGAAAATAAAAGTGATGTTATTTGGAAATATTTTTGAATTGGAAATGAAATCCATTGAGATTTGGAATTGAAATATTTAAAATGGTTTTAAAAAGAGGAAAAAGCACCGAACTCACTTCGGTCGCTGGAAAATAATTCCGATGATGATCGCGACATTATCGGTGTTCATTTTCGAGTTTCCAAGGGGGAATTTGCTACCTTGATGATTTGCATGGGAGTTTTGGTTTGGTAAAACTGATTTGATTTGAAATTCAAAGGAATAATTTGATATACCAAAGGATTTTGAGGTATATATGATTTCAAAAATGATTTTGAAATACTTAAGTAACTGTTTAAACTCTGGAGTTTGATCTAAAATGTTTTATGGAATATAAATAAGTTTAAAAACTTATAAGAATTTGAAATTTGTTTAGAATGAAATTTAACTTAAGAAGAGTTAAATAAAAGTAAGTGTGATAATGAAATAAATTAGTAAAGTAAACCAATTAGATGAAGTGAATTGGAAGAAATTGGTGAATAGAATAGTAGTAAGTTTGATAACTTAAGAAATTTTGAAATTTGATTTTGTGGAGTGAAATTTAACTTAAATTAAGTTAAATAAGAGTGAATTTTGGGAAATTGAGCCTAAGCAGGCTAAACGGAATAGTTATTGAAATAGAATTTATTAACTTGGAAATAAATTAATGGATGAACAAATTAATTTAATTTGTAAGTAAATGGAATTGAAATTGAATATTGGAATGATGTTTAATTTGAATTATGTTGAATAAAGTGAAATTGAAAAAGTAGTTCAAGTGGACTAAATAAAATAAAAATTTGGAAATAAAATTTGATTGAGATATGAAATAAATTAGTGAATGGAATTAATTAAAATAATTAGTGGACTAAATAGGGTTTGAGGGATGGTTGATAAAATTCAATAATAAATTTGATTGCAAATAAATTAGTAAATGGAAGGTAAACTGAGTTCAAATGAAATTGAAAATTTAATTTGAATAGAATGGATATAAACCAAAGTGATGAAGTGGAAAATAAAAATAAAAAATAAATATAAGAAGTTGTATGAAATGTTTATAGTAGACTTAAGAAAGTTGATGGTAAAGTCCTTAAGTAAAGTTGGTATTGGAAAATATACTGAGTAAGTATTTGAATGAAGATTAAATAAAAGTTGTGTAAAAGGATAATTATGAATAAGTATATGGAAATTAAAATAAATGTGAATAAAAAGAATTTGATATAGCTAAGAATTAATTGCAATTAATACGTAAGTTGTACACATTTTATTTTATTCGCATAGCGATTTGATCCAGATTCGAGCATAGAATTTCGAGATAATTTATATCGATCCGAGTTGGGATTTTTCACCTGATTTTCGACGACGAACCTTGGATATGGATTTTTGATTGATTCTGGGATTCTCTATCATAGTATGTGGCTATGCAAGGAGAATGACGGTTTCTAATCTAGAAACCAGATCTGAGTCCGCACTAGAGAGTCGTGTGAACGATACTAGTTCGGAAGTGAAATTGTGTGATCGAGTGAGCGACCAGAGTTGATATTGTGTATGGGTGATATATGTAAATTGTACAGGCTTAAGTAAAGCAAATATTGAAAATTTTAAAAGGGAATAAATAAAATGATTTTGAATTGTATGATTGGATACTATTGGTAAGTAGGGTGCAGGTAATCAAAAGCAAAAGTTAAATTGATGTCTTTGATTTCATAAGTAAAATTTGATTACCCGACAAAAAGGTATGTGTTTAAATTGTTGTATGAAATTGATGATTTTATGATTTAGCTACTAGGATTTTGTTTTATTTGATGATTTGAGCCCGTAGAGGCGTTTTGTAGTTTTTCGGATCTAGCCGCGCAAAGGAGATGTTGGCAAAAATTTTTGAAAAGTTAAGGAGTACGAAAATTTTTGAAGAAATTTTTGATAATTTAAAATTTGGTTTTAAATTATAATTTGTAGGATTGAGGGGATAATATTAGTTGTAATCTATGGATTAATTTGGAAAATTAGTTGGAGTGAAAACGTAGTTTCAATAAAATTGATTTCGAGAAGTTGTTAAAACTGATGGGTTTTGGAAAAATAGTTAACGGGTTTTTGACCATTCTTCTTACCTAGCAATTTCGAGGACGAAATTCTTATAAGGGGGAAGGAATGTAACGACCCAGGACTTTAGTTATTTGAAATTGGAACATTTAATTGATTTTAAATATTTAAAAGTTAATTCTTAACTTGAATTTCAAATATAACCATTTATTGGATAATTTAATTATCGAATTTAATAATTGGAAATTGATTAAAATATTGAATTAGAAGTTTTAAGCTTGTTAAAAATAATTTAAAGGCTTATAAAATTTATATTAATAATAATGAAGATAGTAAAACTTTTAAAACTGAATTTAAAAGTGATTTGTTCAGTTTTAAAAATATATCGTTTAAATTGACATTTAAAAATAGCCTTCCGGGTCATAGTCTCGGATTTTGACGAAACTAGTTCCATTGGATCCGTAATAGTGTATTATTATTGGATTTCAAATTTCGTAGCGTTTAGATTTATCCTTTGGTCGTAGGGGTAGAAACGCGCTGGAATTTATGTCGAAAATTCAATATAATAATTCGGTCCAATAAGCTATCTTCTCCATACAATCGAATTAGGACTCGAAACCTTTTCCATTGCGTTCATAATAGGGGTATAACATTATGAATGCCTAGCGGCACGCCTCAACAGGAGGTCGAGATTTTAAGCTACGAAATCGAGACGATTTAAATTTAAATAATATATATATATTCATTGACTTGACAAAAATATTCACGTCAGCCCATCCTTTCTTCTTCTCAAATCACTGTAGCCTTCTTCTACATGCCTCCCTTCTCTTCTATCACTTCCCTCTCCTTTATTTTAAATACAGCCGATCAGAACAAAAAGAAAAAAAAAATGAAAGCTTGAAAAAAATTCATATCTTCAGGAATACTCGACGAAAAAATTCGAAACCGTCTTTAAAAATATTTCAACTTGAGCTTCAATCTGATATGTGTAAGGAATGGTTCGGCGATGATTTGGGTCGATTGACTTCAAAAGTCAAACTGCATTCGAAGCTAGGGTTTGGCCTAGGCTTGATTTCGGGCGGAGTTTGGGCGAATGGTGAGTAGTTTCGGCCTCGTGGGGGATAGGCGCACCGTTGGGCGAAGTTCGGTTGTGGTTTGAGTCATGCGAATTTTGCTACAACGGTTTTCGTAAGTGGTTGATCATGTTTGGCTATAGTGAAGCGGTGTTGATGTGATGATGATGGGCGAGTTCGTGGTCATTAGCAGAGGCGTTTGGCGGTGGTGGATTAGCCGTAGGTGGTCGGTGGGGGCGTGTTAGTGTACGCGTGCACGATTTGAAGGAGCATGTGAATTTCGATTTGGGGAAGATGATAGGAAGCGAGCCTAGTCTTCCTCGTGTGGGCTGGGTGATTTTGGTAATGGGTTTCTTTTTAAAAAAAATTGAATTTTGTATTTAATTTAAATAGCAATAAACTTATATAAAAATCCATATCTTGCACATACGAGGTCCGATTCAGGCAATTCAAGTTGCATTAGGATCGTAGTGTCATCATCTATGCATAAGAAAAGGTTTGGACGAAATTGGAGCTTCTGAAATTTTCAAATAATTTCAAACGCGTTCAAATCAATCGGAATCGGAACGCGAAAGCGACGATAAAATTCAAAGTGAGTTAATCTCACTCAATTTTGGTTTACCATAATTAATTAAAATTAATTATTGATTGATTGATAGAATTGATAAATTATTATCACTTGGATGTGATATTATATATAGTAGTATATATATTGGAGTGATTGTGTAACGTCTCGTAATTTTCGATAATTAAAAGTAGCTAATTTAATAAGGTTTTGTGATTTAATGTTGAAAAAAATAAAAATTTGTGATTTAATAATGAAAATATAACTGGAATGAAATGCAATAGTATTAATTTAAGGTAATTGATGGCTGCTTTAAATGAAATTCCAATTAATTGAAATGAGTAAAAAGTTATAATTGGTTATAGATTGTAAATTAATGGTAATAATGTGTGTATTTATTGATAAATGGATTAAAGGAGTAATTGATAATTTTAAATGTTGTATTAATTAATGAAATAATGTGAAAATTATAATTGAATAAAATTAGTGTTATGGTAGTAATTATAACGCTTGTTGTAGATAATAAAGTTATAAAGGTGATTAAATGTAGAAAAGGTGACAATTGTTATTTGTTACCAATTTATTTAATCAATTATAATTAAATGAAATGAAATGTTACGTAAAATGAGTTAAGACGATAATTGTAAAAGGTGAATACAATCAAATGTATAGAAATGTTAATTATATTTACAAGGCCCTAATTGATGTAATAAAAAGAGTGAAACAAAGATAAATTAATTTATTGAGATTTTAAATATAATATAATTGACAAAAAAAATTCAATATAATTGAAACATAGTAGTTAATACAAATAAAATATGATAATTAGAGAATAATAAGGTAATAAAGTATAAACCAAGGTCAAATATATACATAGGGTAATGATTGACTGAATTAAAAGATTGAAGTCAAAATTTAATCAATTTTTTGGGATTAAATTTTAATTAATTGGATTTAATTACAGTTGAAATTGAACACTGTAATTAGTATAATATTTAACACTTAATTGATATGTAAACTTGTATTAAATCATTGTAAATGTCTAGGTAATCAAAAATGATAAATTTTGTTAGTTATAAAAGGTGGAATTAAAAAGCAATTTAATCAATTTAATAATAATTTGTTTAATTAACGTGAAAATAGCCATTTTGGCAACTGTCTCAGATTTCGACAAAACCGGTTTCATCAGATCTGTAATGGTGAATTATTGTAGGATTTCAAGTTTCGTAGCGATCAGACTTGTCGTTTGATCGTACGGACTCGAAACGCGTAGAAATAAATTTAATTAAATTCAATTGAAATCAATTTGAAATAAGCTGTTTTTAAGCTAACTTCTTCATACAATGGAATTAGGACTTGAAACCTATTCCATTGAGTTTAAAACTATCGAAAACATCTATTTTGATATATGGATTGACCTACTTTCGTTTCGGAGACAAAACGGGCTTTTCGGGTCGTTATCGTCAATTCAAATCTATTCGGATGTTCATTCTTTCTTATCGGGCTTCGTTGGTATATATTGTTTTGTTCTAACCCTAGCGGCATTTTTTCTCATTACTGTACGTACAGTTCTATCTAACTGTTCCTTCTCATCCAATTTGCATTCAAACCCAAAATTCAATCTCCAAATCAATTTTTAAATTTAAACTCCTCCAAACCTTGACAAATTATATATCAATTCGAAGTTCTCGATGAGCGTAATTCTCTGGTGTGATTCGTTTTTCAATCGGATTCACCATTTTTCCTGAAATCGAGGTAGAACCTCGACCGTCCATATTAGGGTTTTGACGATCCAACGGTGGATCTTCGCCCGATCGACGATCGGGAAGCGGCATTGGGAAGAGGACGATGAGCAGGTCTCGGCCATGCTGTTCGTTCATCTCAGATGTGATCGTATTCGCCAGAAATCGCCAATTAAGTATGGTGGCGGCGGTCAAGTCAGAGGCGACCGAAATTCTCGCGACTTCTGGCGTGGGGGCGGCCGGAGCTACCAGAGGCGTGGGCGATGTCAGATCGATGGATCATGCTCCGTGTTGCATGTGTTTGATCAAAGTTTTATAGCGGCGTGCGTGTGTTCAGGTTCAAACGTGAACAAGGCAGTAGGGTTTCAATCTTAGGCGAGTGACGTGGCCTAGTAACGTATACGTTTTCTTTCTTTCTTTATTTTATTTATTTAATTTTAATTGTCAATGTTCTAATGTTAATAACTTTAGCATATGAGGATGGATTTACACCCGGTTTGTTCCGTTGGGATCGTATCGGAATTCCGGACATTCTAACATAGGTTTGGTTGGATTCTAAGACTGTTTGAATTTTGGACCTAAATTGGATTTAAAATCGATTAAAATCGAAGGTGAGTATTTTGACCCACTCACAACTACTAGATTGTCTTATGTTAGTTAAATTAAATTTATGATGTGATTAGAAATTTATTGATTGATGTTTGGTAGGTTTAATTTGTCATTCTAGTTAAATTTGACTTTTACTATATTTAATCATCGTTTAATTTAATATTGAATTTAATTGTCAATTTAATACCTGTTAATGATAATGAGTTATCTATTGATGTTTATTGGTTGATTTGGATGATGATTGTGATGGATGTTTGATTGTTGATATTGGATGACTGGATGTTGTATTTTTATATTGTTATAACACTACAAGTTCCCTATGGGTTGAAATGATACATACCCGAACGATCTATAAATTAGGGAAAAATCGTTATAGGTTGAAATGATAGACTCGAGCGATTTTATGGGTTTTTATTTAATTCGGGATTGCGGTTTGAAATGATATATAACCGTAAAATTTTAAATTGCGGATTGAAATGATAAATATCCGTATCACTTGACCATAGGGTAGAAAATTATATACGGACATCAGATTGGTTAAATTAAATGATTTTTAATTCTTTAAATTTTGAATTCAGTTAACTAGCATTTTGAAATAGAAATGTAATTATATAAACTGAATTATTTTCGATAATCCAAGCGTTAATGTTGAAATTGGAATTGATTCAATGAATTGTTCAAAGGATTTAAATTGGAATATCAAAGTTGAAGTGTCAAATATAAATGAATTTATCGGAATTGAGTTATTGAAATGTTTGGATATAACTTTGAAATCTATTTTAGACCAATTTAAACTATTTTAATTAAATTAACTATTTTAATCAATTTGAAACTATTTTAATTTATTTTAATCTATTATAACCTATTTGATCCAATTTAATCTAGTTTACCTATTTTAACTTAATTAAATTTATTTAATCTATTTTAAACATATTTAATACAATTTAAATCTATTTAATCTATTTTAAATTCATTTAATCTATTTTAAATCTATTTAATACAATTTAAATCTATTTAATCTATTTTAAATTCATTTAATCTATTTTAAATCTATTTAATACAATTTAAATCTATTTAATCTATTTTAAATTCATTTAATCTATTTTATACAATTTAAATCTTTTAAATCCATTTTAAATTCATTTAATCTATTTTAAATCTATTTAATACAATTTAAATCTATTTAATCTATTTTAAATTTATTTAATCTATTTAAAAATATATTTAATCTATTTTAAATTTATTTAATCTATTTAAAAATCTATTTAATATAATTCAAATTCATTTAATCTATTTAAAAATCTATTTAATCTATTTTAAATCTATTCAAATCATTTTAAATCAAATTAAATTAAATCAAATCAAATTTAAATCTATTTAAACTATTTTTACTTTTTAAACTATTTTAATCTATTTTAAACTATTTTTAAACTATTAAAAACTATTTATGACTATCTAAACTAATTTCTAAAATTTCAGATTATGTAAAGTTGAAGTATTTATATTTAAATCCTTGATGATGATATAACCTAAGTTGGAATTTGGAATTGATATCCTTTTTGTGAAACGACATATTTGAGTAAATATGATGATGTTGGAATGAGGATTTAATTAACCTATCTTATCGACATTTTCAAAAATGAATATGATTTTGAACGTGAATATGGTTTTGAAAGTGAATATGATTTCGAAAGTGATATGGTTTTGAGAATATGATATTTTGATATCAATTGTGAATTGACTTTTGAAATGTAAAAGAACCATCCGGTGTGAAATAAGCATTTGGTTGTTAAAGAGACCAGGATCGGATATTGTCATACTCTCTGCCAATACTGAAAACCACTTTAACAACTGTGTACGTGGTGGAGATTCCAGAAATGATTAGGATGGTTTGGCGAACGATTCTGCATGAGGTATTTACGTGACCCTGACTCCCATTAGTCAGCTTAGATGTGACTAAAACAGGAGCCACGCCGGGCCAAGTGAGGTCGCACCTCCGATCGGACACATTTCTTCGATACCATATTATGACTTTGTTATGATTTGGTGGCCACCCTTTGATTTTGATTATGGGAGTGTGTTCCAAGGTGGGCGGTAGTAGCTGCTATGCGTTACCACCAATCCGGATCCGCAATTGGTATATCTACCCTGGCATTGCCTCGAGTGCCGGGTTCACATGCCCTATCGTGCCTTCTACGAGTTTGTTTTGTACCATACCTATGGAGTGCCCTCTGGGTAAACCTCTCGGAGGAGCGTACGGTACTGTATAGACTATGGGAATATATAAAATGTGTTAAGGGGGATATGGGTAACACCTTAATGCTATTTTAATACTTTACTTTACTAGAGACACTATTATAACAACATATTGTACTACATAGTAGATAGTTTAACGGATTCTTAGGAGATGGAAATCCCGAACATCTCTTAAGTTATTGCACTCACGTTAGACACTGGGTAGGAGGTGTCAAAACTCGTAAACATTTCTGACGCCGTTACACTCATATTTATTTACTGTTGATTTAACTTATATAAGATCTTTTAGTTCTGACTCAAGTGTTTGTCTTTTCAATTTGCTCGAGTCAGTCTGAGCTTTTCAGTTTATCGAAGACTGCTTTCTGGAGGATGAAGACGAAGATTTTGTACTATTATTACTTATTATATGTATTCCACTGCATCATTTTGTTCCGCTGCATTTATTTATTTATTCCTGTCATATGTAACTCTGATTTCATGTTGTAAAAGAATAATCAAATGTATTTGTAAAACAGCTTCATGAACTGTTATTTGATTATTATATTTTGTCATTTCGCTACGAGATTCTGTATTTGTTTTATTTCTTTCTCTTCTTTTTCTTATTTACCCCATAACAATCTACTGCTTTGAATGGTTTGAGTCCGACATGTGTGTCTCCTTAAAACGACCAAAAAGGTAGGTCGTTACAGATTGATATTCCCATATATATATAATGGATGAGACCCTATGCGCCCCGCATAATAGCGGATGACCCCATATACCGCGATATCCCCCTCGAAGTGGGATTGGTATTTTTATATTATGCTAATATTTGTGGATGCAGGGAAACAGGTTGGAGGGATCCAACTGGATTCCTCAAAAATGTTGAAATTATTTTCATATTCAGTGATATGATTCGTTTGAATAATCTATGATAGATTATAGTGGAAATTGAATTTATTGGATGCTATGGAATTACTGGTTAGATTTTGGTATTTTTAAATACCAATGATAAATGTTTAAAATTTAGAAAGGAATAAAAAAGGTAAATTTGAAGTAAAAATATTTATAGTGAAATTTGGATAAATTAAAAGAAATGAACTTTGGGTAAAATAAATAGTTTGATTTTTAGATTGTACTTGATAATTTCTGAATATGGAAAGATAGAGGTTTCAGAATATTTGAATAAAAGTATTAAAATAATAGAACTTAAGCGATTTTGTTTAAGTATAAAAGGATTTATTTTTAAACTCGAGATTTAAAATAGTTTGGGAAAGAGTAAAAGAAAATCTGAAAATAAAATATAAAATTGTTATACTAGATTTTAAATAAGATTTTAAAATGATGGAAAGGAAAGTGGAATATAGTTAGGTTATTTAAGAAAATTAATTTAAAAATGAAATTTAAATTAGAAATCGATTTAAAATCGATGAAGTGTTGTGAAAACGTTTTAAAACGGGAAATGAGACTATGAAATTTATAAACAAGGTTTATAAATAATGTGAAGTAAATTATTAGTGGATAAATTGAAATTATAAATTCACGGTGAGGATTTATAAGGAGATGGGTAAATCGGTTTAAAAATAAATGGTAGATTTAATTTTAGAAATGTGAAAAAGGGAATTTACGGAATTAGGACGTAAATTAGATTGGGAATAAATCGAGAGAGATTTATAAATGTTAGACTGGTTATATTGAATATATATATATATATATATATATATATATATATATATATAATCGAGCAATGGAGTTTGTTTTAAAAGGGAAGGATTTTTAAATTATTAACTGGGTAATTTTAAAAAGTGTTTAAAGAATACTTTAGAAAATTAATTAATCAGTTGTTTTAAAATTGTTTAAAGTATATTTAAATATTAATTAAGTTAGTTTATAGTAAGCTAATTATTTTTTAAAGATTAATCAGTGTTATTATGTTAAAGGGATAAATTATTCAATATTCAATATTATATAATAACTTTTATTTTAAAAAGTACTTGCCTAAGGTTTAACTTGGAGTTATTATAGAAATTTCATAAGTATTATTTTGAAAAAAAATTAAATAAAGTTTTCGGGAAGTAATGGTATACTCGCATGGCAAAATCGATGGTAGTGAGTGCCTGCAGTTAAGTCTTGGATTTCTCTAGGATAGGGGCGTAACCATTGAGCCGTGAATCCATGGTCTGATACCGTAGTGGTACTTTCCACGTTATTTAAAAAAAGGGGTTTCAAATATTTTTGGAAAGATAGTTTGTGAATTTACAAAATTCGATAAGATAAGTATAAATTCTGGATAAAGAGATTTAATTTATTAAAATTAAATTAAAAAGAGACTTAGTGTTTTTTAGTGGAAAAGAAAAATATTTGATTGAATGATTGTTTATTTGATAGTTAAATAACCAACTATCAAATCTGGACCCAAAGTATAACTTTGGGAATATCTAGGAGAAATACGGGAATTATATGGTACAGTTACCATTCGAGGTGCTATACTATACGTATAAACTCTTTTGTTCTTCTAGGACGTTGATAAGGAAATCCGTCCACTAATGGTTAGGAGGTGATCTCCGATCTTATTTTCGTTTGTTTATTTCCTAAAAGAACCGGGGTTGAATTTACCCGAAATATCGAACGTTGTTTTCGAAGAGACCGGGATCAGATAAGTTATCCGAAAACCACTTCGATCCAACGAGTACGTTTTCGATGTGAAAACAAGAGCATGGAGTCGAAGCTGGAGCAGTGAAGTGCAAGGGCTAATCGCTATTAATCCTGAAGATTATTCCAAAATGGATGTAATAGGAATAGTGTCTTCGGTTCCGTTCGGACCCAGAACAGACTTGTATGGATGAATGCTATCAGTACATTGTCATCGGAGGACAATGAGCATTCTAAGTGAAAATTCCTTAAAAAGGTAATCGTAGCCTCTAGCCTCATCAACCGGGAATGACTGAAAATTAGGGAATATGCAGCAAGGCTAAGTGGGTCGCACCCAATTAGGGTATGTTTATCACCTTTCTAGATACTAATGGATATTACTTATTACTACGATGTATGGAAGGAGCTCGAAAGAGGATGGAAACACCCGGGGTGATAGCATATTCGGTCTATTCAGGTTAGGGATAGTTCGGTCTTGTGTGGCAGGGGATACCGGCGTGGTCCTCGGTACGCTGTTTCTAGACGTGTACTGTGACATGTGGTACCCCAGTGCCTAGTCATTCATATGGAATCCATTCTCCAATACGTGCCTTTACAGTTTTGGTTGTAGAGTCTAGTATGCTGGAATTTAGAAGGAACCAAAACAATTTAGGTTTTAGTTGCTTATATAAAGGAACATGTGGAAAATATTTTCCACTGTTCTTTCTTGCTAAGTCCAACTTCCAAGATATCTTCTTTATCCCCTTATAGTCAACCCCTTGTTGGTCCCTTAATGGGCTAACAAACTGAAGGAATTGGGCCATCCCGCAGTGGACGAAATGGGTGAATTTCAAAAAATTTACCATTTTGGATCATTAACGTGTAACATTTCGACTTTTCGACGCTCGAAAGTCGACATTAATACGTCCACTGTATCAAATGCCACGCAATCGAATGCCGGAAAATCGAATTGTTAGGGTTGAAAAGAAGAGGTAGAAGAAGACAGAAAGAAGAAGAAACAGAGACAATAACAGAATATCACATTCGCAGCGGAACAACATATAATAGATAAATGAATAATCTTTAAACAAAGAGTTATATCGGTATATACAATCATCAGAGTTTACAACAATACACATCACTGGACAGTTATATAAACTTGTCTACACACAGAATACATAGCGGATAATACATAATATAAGTGATACGTCTCGCCATCCAGCTCGCCTCCAGATCTCCACCGCAACTCATCCAGATCCAACTGATAACCTGACTCTAGGCTGCCCGTGTGGAAAATTATGGGCACCCAGAGTTCAGAAAGGGAACAATAAACTCTAGGTCAGTCATGGGACCGGTGTGAGATCTTAAAAACAGTTATTTTCACAAAGAAAATAAAAGAAATTCATAATGCTTTTGGAAAATGAAACTACCATAAGGCCACCCGCCACACACACAATGCAAACGCAGAATTGGAGGAGATTTCTCCTTATGATAGTCAAACATGTTTGATACGCAAAATCTTTTTAATATTATCATTAGTGCCTAGTGTGGAAACCATTTTGAAAGTATAATATTAATCTTAGCCAACATACAACCATTATTGTATGCCTACTATAGCTACTATGTTCAATAGCAGCTTACCGCCACATTCCATAGCAGGTTATACAACTAAAACCGTACAAGGTTTGTATTGTTTCTTTGGATTTTCCAACAAATGGTCAGGCTAAGGAACTTCCTACTGCCACATGGGAACGCCTCTAGCGGGATGTCCCGAGAACTAACTAGCTCTCTGCCAACACAAGGCCGGGTTACCTCTATAACTAGGTAACTACTACACGAATATGCTACCCCCCGGTCCTTTGGGACCTTTATCCGAAGCGCCTCGATCACAAAGCAACAATCACACAATAAATAAGATTGATGCCACCACACAGGTATAGCATCTGGGCTCCATACCATGATACCACCTTTTTCCAGAAGGAAATGACATACCCTAAAGGGCGCGACCCTCATAACCTTGCCGCATCTTTCCTGTTTTGACCATTTCCGGGGTGTGAGGTCCGATGAGGTCTCGTCCACAAAGCTACGCTTTACACGAAAGCCATGCTTTGATCACAAATGATCAACAAATGATCATCAACACACAACAAAACTTATTATGCCACACTACCAAATTGGGAGTATATCACTGATAACCTTCAACTACATAACCTCTGCGCTTGTACGTCTCAAAGAAGGGTGTTAAGCTGTGACGACCCGACTTTCCACTCCCGGAAAATCGCATCGACAGAAAGAAAGAAAGGGGTGAGAAATAGAAAAGAGAAGAAGAGAAAAGAAAACAACAACAGATACTCACAGCGGAAACGAAACGAAATATAATATATCACATAAATATTACATAGTATCATATACATCATCTATCAGAGTTACACAGATTACACATCACATACTAGACAGTTATAAACATCTGTCTAGTTATTACATCTCAACACAATACAGATCAATACAAAGATCAACACAGCGGAAAACTACTATCTATATCTACAACGCCGAAGCCTCCTGCTCCATTGCTCCTCCAGATTACTCGTCAAAGCTAAACCTGAATCCCTTGGCTACTCGTAAAAATTTGAGTACCCAAGAGTTTATAAAACAGAAATAAACAACTTGGGTCAGACATGGGTCTGGTGTGAGTAACAGGTTAAACTTGTTTAACTTCAAAACCTTTTGAAAGAAAAGGTATCACGTAAGACTCCCCACCAATGAATATGGGTAAGTTTTTACCTTACGCTAACCAAAACATTTGATAGAAAATTCGATTGTATTATAATAGGTCTAGGGTTTTCAAATAAATATGAAATAGCTGGAATGCTTACATCTCACGTTCCAACATAGTTGGGCACAACTAAAACGTACGGCACTTATTGGAGTTTGGATTCCATCAATGGCAGGGCTACCGGGGTACCGCCCGTCACAGTACGTGGCCTAGATCACCGTACCGAGGATCACTCCCAATCCCCTGCAACACAAGGCCGGAACATCCCTTACTGGATAATTCCCGCACAAGATACCCCACGGTTGTCATGATTCAACCGCACACACTAAGTCGAAAATAGAAAGGGACATCTAGACAGAGGTAATCTTGTCCTACTTGGGTGCTACCCACTAACCTTGCTGCACCTCCCCTGTTTTAGCCATTCCCGGTTTGTGAGGCTTGAGGTCACGATTACCTTAGAAAAGAACACATCTATCTTAGAATGCTCATCGTCCACCTGACGATGTGCTGAAAGCATTCAATCCATACAAGTTCGTTCCGGGTTCGAACGAAACCGAAGGCATTATCTCGTTACACTCGTTTTGGAATCACCCTCAGAGTTAACGACAATAACCCTTGCACTCTGAATCTTCATCTTCACTTGATTCACGACCTATCGTTAATTTGAATCGATGTGGTATTCGGGTCTCCAGACCTGGAAATCCGGTATACGGAAACCCGATCCCGGTCTCATCGAAATCCAAAACGTATCTTTTAAGGCCAAGTTGTTTTAAAGGTTAAAACAATTTAATTCAATTATCTTTATACACTTAGAAGGATAATTCACAATAGATAATCAACATTATTAATATCATCAGATAATCCATATTATCACAATTCAACTAAACATCCATATCACATAGCATATATCTCATCAGAGATATCAATCAAATGCAAAGCATTCAGTATTATCATCCATCCATAAGTAATGATCTATATCATCTCTAATTAATTTAAAGTTAATTAAATTAATTACTTTTATTTTATAAATCCTTCTTACTTAAACATTAATTAATTACAAATTAATTAATTATCCTCTAATCACCTTTTTCAATTAATCATCTTTGATTAATTATCTTTTAATTACCTTCAAGTAATTTATCCTTAATTAATTACTTAAATTAATTAACCTTAACCACTTATAGTAATTAACCTTTAATTACTTCATTAATTAATTAACTATAATTAATTAAATTAATCACTATAATTAATTATATTAAACCTTAATTAATTACAAATTAATCACTTCATTTATTAATTATTTCTTAATTAATCAATCTTAATTACATCATTAATTATATTAATTAATGATCCTTAATTACAACTTAATTATTAATTACTTAATTAAATTAATTACATTAAGCAATTAACTTTATATTAAACAACATTTATTAATCACCTTGATTAATCTTCAATCAGTAATTAACTACCCTTAATTACTTTCATTTACTAAATTAATTCCCCTTAATTAATTTCTTAATTAATCCCTTGATTAATTATTCAAAGTAATTAAACTTAAATTACTTTCCTTAATACATAACCATCAATTAATTACTTCCAGTAATTATCTTATTATTTACTTCCTAAATAATCATACCTTAATAATTACATTAAGTAATTATTATCAAATCATTTCTTGATTATTCTAAATTAATTAAACTTAATTAATTAACTTAACTAAATCAAATTAACTTTAATTAATTACAATAAGTAATTAATTCTTAATTACTTCCATTAAGTAATTCATTTAAAACAAATTCTATAATTTATTATCTTAAATTAATTAACTAATTAATTATCAAAATTAATCCTATTAATTAATTATTTTATAATCCATAGTTAATGACTTCATTAACTATTATTTAATTACTTTCCTTAAGTAATTAACTTATATTAATTATTATTAATTCCAAATTAATAAACTAAATAACCAATTTATTAATTTCTAATTACTTAATTAATTAAGTGTTAACCATAACTTAATTAATATTTAATTACTTATTAATTAATTCCTAACCATTAATTAATACTCTAATTTATAATCCTTAATTACAAGTTAATTATTCCTAATTAATTTACCTTAATCATTAATTAAAAATCAATTCCTATTTAATTAATGAATCTTAATTACAAGTTAATTATTCTAAAAATAATTAATCTTAAACCTTTAAGATTGAACCTTTAATTACCTTTAAGTAATTATTTATTTCATTAATTTATTAGATAAATTAATTATCCATTTAATTATTCTAATAATTAAATGCATACAAATCATTAACTTATAATTAAACTTCAACAAGTTTTAAAATCAATTTAAAACCTTTAAATGATAAATAATACTTTTCTTATAAAAGAAATTTTATAGAATTTAAACAAGTCCCCTTTTAAATTCAAAACATTTAAATTTTAACAAACATTTAAACTTATTAAAACATTTGAATTTATAAAACTTATTTATCTTAAATCTAAGGTTCGAAACCAAACTTGAATCCATATATTACAACTTTGATTTCAATTCCTGTTTTAATATTTATTCACAAATTTAAATTCAATTTAAATTTAAACAAACAGGTTTTTAAAAACCTGGCAACACTACTGTACTCGAGATTCCACTAAAATACTTCGAGTCGAATACCCTAAAACTTCGAACATCCCTCGTAACAATTTGAACAAAACTCGGGTATGCCTGATACCTACCATCACTGACACGAACGTGGGTTCGTGCACGTGCACCGACCATCTACGCTGCTCCGGCCAACGACGAGTATCCCCACAAGACGACGTTCATCCCTACACCAGAATCCAACCACTCGATCATCGAAACTAAAACGAAATCAAAATCGAGCCTAAACAAAACCTGGAACAGAAACTACCTATTCCCCCAAACCTGGCAACAACCCCTCGAACTCGAGATTCCAACCACCGGAGTTGCTGAAACTCCAGTCACGACCTCGCCTATGCCCTATCTACCATTCCCCAAAAGCCTGAAGCACCCGATCCATCGTAGAGGCCGTGGTGATCAAATTTCACGACCAGATAAAAACTAGGGTTAAAATCTTAGATCCTAAATCATTTCTGCCTCACTACTTTAAAAATCCTCCTGACAATTTTCCTATCATCCATGATCATCCCACTATCCCTAGTGAAGAATTCAACATACCAATCCATCTAGATCAACCGAATTACCCAAAATCCCCTTTTTAGTTCATCACAGAACTGCACTTTTATTACCAAACTAAAAATTATGATTTTAATGCTAAAAATCATGTTATAGTTTATGTATTCCATTTATAATCCTGGATTTATGAATTACCTAGTTTGAATTTTCACCTTTATATAACATACACTGTTATTTTGGTTACAGAGACAATCTGCTTGAAGTTTGACATAATTAAAATTTTTAGACATTAGTATATGATAATCAAACACATTTTGTTTAAATATTAAATCCAAATCACTCTAGATCATGGGATAATGATTTTATATCAAAAACAGGAGTCTGGAATTACAAGAAAACAGAGACACACTGATTCAAAACAACATGCACACCTATATACATTCATGTATATGCAGAATCATCTATAAATATTCACATCCACAACACAATTATCACAGAACTAAGCATGCAAACATAATTATACTTAAGTTATTTTAAGTAAGAATGTTACTCACCTTTAAAAAGATGAACAGAGCCTATCTTTGAAACTGAGAAACTGTTTTGAACTTTAACTTGAATGCCTCTTTTAATTTTTAACTTGAGTTGCTTTTAGAAACTGAGTTGCTATGATTTTGCTGTTGATTTAATCTACAGGTTTGCTTGATTGATAAACTCAGGTTGAATGAGATGCTGGCTTCCAGGTTGCAAATGAAGGCAGACAGCTTCTTGAATTGATTCCAGATTGCAAATGAATGCAAGCAGGGCTTTGTTTTGATATTTGAAAATGAGACAGGTATTGTTCTTTGATTTGGAAAAGAATTTCAGGGGTTTGATTTGAAGAGGAATGCTGCAGGTTGATCTCTGATTTTTAGTTTGAGAAGGGTTTGAGAAAATTTTGGTTACTGATCTGATTTTCAGATTTTATTAGAGAAAGAGTTTTTGAGTTTCTTGTTTTTGAAAAGGAAATTAGAAAGAATGAAGAAAAGGGATGCAAATGTATATATAACTAAATTTATGATTTTATAAAAATAAAAGAAAATGAAAAAAATTAAGACACTTGTCACATTGTTTAATCCATTGCCTAACACATGTTAAAATGAGTCATTAGATAAAGACACATGTCTTTTAAGTATTTATCTTATTTCTATTTATTTTAAAGTAATAAAAAAGCCTTTTTCTTATTTATTAAACACTTATCTATATATATAAATCATTTTAAAGAAACAAAACCAATTATATTTATAATTAAAAGTTATACAAATATTATAATATCCAAACAATTTAAATATTTATTCTCTTGAATTTCAAAGCTTAAATTCAAATTCAATTAAATTAAATCCTAAGATTCAATTTAAAAAGTCAAGTTATATATATATATACATATATAACTATTTATTCAATTAAATAACAATTTCATATTCTTTAAAATCCATTCATATTAATAAAAATAATACATTATACTTATTATTTGAAATTAACATATTTGATATTTAAATAATTTATATAAGAGATTATATTATCAAGTGATATTTTAAAAAGAAACAAAACAAGCCTTTTTGTTAACTCTTATATAAATTTTAAACTTAAGTAAAAATATCTTAAGCAATTAAAGTATTTTAAAACTATAAATTTACTAATTTAAATAACTTTGAAAAGTCATATTAAATTAAATCTAAATTCCCAATTTACCCAAAGCTTCTATTTACAATATATAAAAATAAATATATATATTCAAATAGAAAATATCTTATTAACTTTTAAAAGATAAAATCACCAATTAATACTAATTTAATCAGATTATTAAATTAAATTCAAATCTTATTATCAAAGATCATCAATATCAATTTAATTATTTAACAGATTATTAAATTGATATTGTTAAAAATTTCCGGGATATTACATTCCTTCCCCCTTAAAATAATTTCGTCCCCGAAATTTAAACAAAGGTAATTTAATAATCTTATTAAAGATTTTAAATTTTTAAAACACAAGCATATACTATTATCCATATGCTAACAACCATAGCAACCAATTCATCCAATCAATCAAATCTAACTATCCAGACAAAATTCTAGATAAAATTCCTCGAGTTTTCCCAAGTATATATATACCGGGATACTCGCTCTACAACAATCTAAACTACTAAGCTATAGATCTCCTACTCATCTAGATCTACAGAACTAAACAGAACATCAGACTACAGACGAGTCTGACTCAACAACTAAACCTTCCAGAACTGCTGATTCTAAAACCAGAGATAGATCAAACACGTACTCCCTCAGAGATACGTAAAAGACAATGAATTCCAATTATCCAAACTGGCAATTCAACCTTGAAAACCCAATACTTATCCAAATCAGAACACAGAAGAGATCCAAACATAACTTTACTTCACAATATCAGTAGATTCCAAACTTACTTCTCCTATCCAGAGATATACTCCAAACTGCTTTCGCTGCTCAATTCTGATCTGAGGTAGAACACAAGCACAGACTGGACAATTCATTCCAGAAATAAGGTTCACTGATCCATAAATAAAACTCAAATACTTCATCAAAACTTGAGTTGCTGCACCAACTCCATCTCTAGGAACATCCTTCAACTAGACTGAACTACCGGTACTACTCCTGGAATCCAGTCGATAAGAAAACTCAACCTTCAGATGCGGACAACACCTGACTTCTCTGAAGACACTCAGAAAAACTCTGATAACCCAAGAGAACCCTCAAACTATCGCAAGTCACTTTTGCGATCAACCCAGCCTATTTCCAAAGAAAACTGTTCCTCTTAACAAATCAGAACAGCCCATACTTAACTATCCAATCCATCTAAGAAATGGATCCTCTTTGCTGCTTCTGAACTTCACCTTCAGAAAAACTACTCAGCCTGACAACTTCCGGCCATCACAGAATACTCCGAGCTGCACTGCTGACACTGATGCCAAAGACTTTCTATCCAAAGATCTTTGAGAAACTCGAACTCCAAACCAAACAGAAATACCATGCTGAACTCAGCCATAACACTGAAACAAACACACTTCCTTAAACTCGTTCCAAAGAAAACATCTTCGGGAACATCCATCGTCACTGCATCTCATCACACAGCTACTATTACCTGAGGTATCAAGATACCATCACTTGCTTCTGTTCAACCGATAGATCCAAACTCTACTCATCCAACTTTACAGATAAACTCCGAACCTTAACAGGTTTCCTTCAGAGATTCGATGAAATCCTTCATCACAGCAAAACTTACTCGAGACAGTATTGGGTCTACAGTCTCGATAAATACACTTCCAACCTTAATTCCAACCATTGGTAGTCGTGTTTCATACACCACCACCCTATCTACCTTTATAACTTATATTGGAAAACCCGAACAGGTAACCCAACAAATAGGTAGAATAGATATATATATATATATATAGTTATATAAAAATTACAAATACGCTCTCTCACGATAGATACCACTCCAGAGCTAGGTATTCACTCAACCAATAGCTCTGATATTCACTTAACCAAAAGCTTAGGCATTCGCTCAACCTAAGCTCTGATACCACGTGTGACGACCCGACTTTCCACTCCCGGAAAATCGCATCGACAGAAAGAAAGAAAGGGGTGAGAAATAGAAAAGAGAAGAAGAGAAAAGAAAACAACAACAGATACTCACAGCGGAAACGAAACGAAATATAATATATCACATAAATATTACATAGTATCATATACATCATCTATCAGAGTTACACAGATTACACATCACATACTAGACAGTTATAAACATCTGTCTAGTTATTACATCTCAACACAATACAGATCAATACAAAGATCAACACAGCGGAAAACTACTATCTATATCTACAACGCCGAAGCCTCCTGCTCCATTGCTCCTCCAGATTACTCGTCAAAGCTAAACCTGAATCCCTTGGCTACTCGTAAAAATTTGAGTACCCAAGAGTTTATAAAACAGAAATAAACAACTTGGGTCAGACATGGGTCTGGTGTGAGTAACAGGTTAAACTTGTTTAACTTCAAAACCTTTTGAAAGAAAAGGTATCACGTAAGACTCCCCACCAATGAATATGGGTAAGTTTTTACCTTACGCTAACCAAAACATTTGATAGAAAATTCGATTGTATTATAATAGGTCTAGGGTTTTCAAATAAATATGAAATAGCTGGAATGCTTACATCTCACGTTCCAACATAGTTGGGCACAACTAAAACGTACGGCACTTATTGGAGTTTGGATTCCATCAATGGCAGGGCTACCGGGGTACCGCCCGTCACAGTACGTGGCCTAGATCACCGTACCGAGGATCACTCCCAATCCCCTGCAACACAAGGCCGGAACATCCCTTACTGGATAATTCCCGCACAAGATACCCCACGGTTGTCATGATTCAACCGCACACACTAAGTCGAAAATAGAAAGGGACATCTAGACAGAGGTAATCTTGTCCTACTTGGGTGCTACCCACTAACCTTGCTGCACCTCCCCTGTTTTAGCCATTCCCGGTTTGTGAGGCTTGAGGTCACGATTACCTTAGAAAAGAACACATCTATCTTAGAATGCTCATCGTCCACCTGACGATGTGCTGAAAGCATTCAATCCATACAAGTTCGTTCCGGGTTCGAACGAAACCGAAGGCATTATCTCGTTACACTCGTTTTGGAATCACCCTCAGAGTTAACGACAATAACCCTTGCACTCTGAATCTTCATCTTCACTTGATTCACGACCTATCGTTAATTTGAATCGATGTGGTATTCGGGTCTCCAGACCTGGAAATCCGGTATACGGAAACCCGATCCCGGTCTCATCGAAATCCAAAACGTATCTTTTAAGGCCAAGTTGTTTTAAAGGTTAAAACAATTTAATTCAATTATCTTTATACACTTAGAAGGATAATTCACAATAGATAATCAACATTATTAATATCATCAGATAATCCATATTATCACAATTCAACTAAACATCCATATCACATAGCATATATCTCATCAGAGATATCAATCAAATGCAAAGCATTCAGTATTATCATCCATCCATAAGTAATGATCTATATCATCTCTAATTAATTTAAAGTTAATTAAATTAATTACTTTTATTTTATAAATCCTTCTTACTTAAACATTAATTAATTACAAATTAATTAATTATCCTCTAATCACCTTTTTCAATTAATCATCTTTGATTAATTATCTTTTAATTACCTTCAAGTAATTTATCCTTAATTAATTACTTAAATTAATTAACCTTAACCACTTATAGTAATTAACCTTTAATTACTTCATTAATTAATTAACTATAATTAATTAAATTAATCACTATAATTAATTATATTAAACCTTAATTAATTACAAATTAATCACTTCATTTATTAATTATTTCTTGATTAATCAATCTTAATTACATCATTAATTATATTAATTAATGATCCTTAATTACAACTTAATTATTAATTACTTAATTAAATTAATTACATTAAGCAATTAACTTTATATTAAACAATATTTATTAATCACCTTGATTAATCTTCAATCAGTAATTAACTACCCTTAATTACTTTCATTTACTAAATTAATTCCCCTTAATTAATTTCTTAATTAATCCCTTGATTAATTATTCAAAGTAATTAAACTTAAATTACTTTCCTTAATACATAACCATCAATTAATTACTTCCAGTAATTATCTTATTATTTACTTCCTAAATAATCATACCTTAATAATTACATTAAGTAATTATTATCAAATCATTTCTTGATTATTCTAAATTAATTAAACTTAATTAATTAACTTAACTAAATCAAATTAACTTTAATTAATTACAATAAGTAATTAATTCTTAATTACTTCCATTAAGTAATTCATTTAAAACAAATTCTATAATTTATTATCTTAAATTAATTAACTAATTAATTATCAAAATTAATCCTATTAATTAATTATTTTATAATCCATAGTTAATGACTTCATTAACTATTATTTAATTACTTTCCTTAAGTAATTAACTTATATTAATTATTATTAATTCCAAATTAATAAACTAAATAACCAATTTATTAATTTCTAATTACTTAATTAATTAAGTGTTAACCATAACTTAATTAATATTTAATTACTTATTAATTAATTCCTAACCATTAATTAATACTCTAATTTATAATCCTTAATTACAAGTTAATTATTCCTAATTAATTTACCTTAATCATTAATTAAAAATCAAGTCCTATTTAATTAATGAATCTTAATTACAAGTTAATTATTCTAAAAATAATTAATCTTAAACCTTTAAGATTGAACCTTTAATTACCTTTAAGTAATTATTTATTTCATTAATTTATTAGATAAATTAATTATCCATTTAATTATTCTAATAATTAAATGCATACAAATCATTAACTTATAATTAAACTTCAACAAGTTTTAAAATCAATTTAAAACCTTTAAATGATAAATAATACTTTTCTTATAAAAGAAATTTTACAAGATTTAAACAAGTCCCCTTTTAAATTCAAAACATTTAAATTTTAACAAACATTTAAACTTATTAAAACATTTGAATTTATAAAACTTATTTATCTTAAATCTAAGGTTCGAAACCAAACTTGAATCCATATATTACAACTTTGATTTCAATTCCTGTTTTAATATTTATTCACAAATTTAAATTCAATTTAAATTTAAACAAACAGGTTTTTAAAAACCTGGCAACACTACTGTACTCGAGATTCCACTAAAATACTTCGAGTCGAATACCCTAAAACTTCGAACATCCCTCGTAACAATTTGAACAAAACTCGGGTATGCCTGATACCTACCATCACTGACACGAACGTGGGTTCGTGCACGTGCACCGACCATCTACGCTGCTCCGGCCAACGACGAGTATCCCCACAAGACGACGTTCATCCCTACACCAGAATCCAACCACTCGATCATCGAAACTAAAACGAAATCAAAATCGAGCCTAAACAAAACCTGGAACAGAAACTACCTATTCCCCCAAACCTGGCAACAACCCCTCGAACTCGAGATTCCGACCACCGGAGTTGCTGAAACTCCAGTCACGACCTCTCCTATGCCCTATCTACCATTCCCCAAAAGCCTGAAGCACCCGATCCATCGTAGAGGCCGTGGTGATCAAATTTCACGACCAGATAAAAACTAGGGTTAAAATCTTAGATCCCAAATCATTTCTGCCTCACTACTTTAAAAATCCTCCTGACAATTTTCCTATCATCCATGATCATCCCACTATCCCTAGTGAAGAATTCAACATACCAATCCATCTAGATCAACCGAATTACCCAAAATCCCCTTTTTAGTTCATCACAGAACTGCACTTTTATTACCAAACTAAAAATTATGATTTTAATGCTAAAAATCATGTTATAGTTTATGTATTCCATTTATAATCCTGGATTTATGAATTACCTAGTTTGAATTTTCACCTTTATATAACATACACTGTTATTTTGGTTACAGAGACAATCTGCTTGAAGTTT
Organism: Allium fistulosum; assembly: GCA_030737815.1. NCBI lineage: Eukaryota > Viridiplantae > Streptophyta > Magnoliopsida > Asparagales > Amaryllidaceae > Allium > Allium fistulosum. The sequence continues at coordinate 1,056,156,727 of CM060904.1, read as the reverse complement.
GACATAATTAAAATTTTTAGACATTAGTATATGATAAATCAAACACATTTTGTTTAAATATTAAATCCAAATCACTCTAGATCATGGGATAATGATTTTATATCAAAAACAGGAGTCTGGAATTACAAGAAAACAGAGACACACTGATTCAAAACAACATGCACACCTATATACATTCATGTATATGCAGAATCATCTATAAATATTCACATCCACAACACAATTATCACAGAACTAAGCATGCAAACTGAAATGACCCTCCCATTTCTACTCTAATTCCATAAGGATTTTTTTTTTAGGTAAAGAGGATATACATATATAAATAGATATATCATCCATTTCAATTATAATTCTCAGGGTCATTTTTTTTCAATCAATCAAATATATCCAGGATCACAATAATCAACCAATATAAATATATCAGTACATTTACAAAAATAAGCACATACATGTGAGGATGTATATGCCTCTCTTGTTTGAATCAGAGTTCTGGAAAACAAGAGGATATTAGATTGCTAATTTATTTTATTTTTGACCAAACAATCCACTGGAAACATACACATTAGTCTGTTTATACTAACTAAGAGGTGATCAAGTAATAATCAGTAGTAAACAAGCTTTTAATATAGATGTTTGTGTTAAGTTCTGAATAATGTCAAAATCAGTATAAAATAAAGTGGATCCTAAGTGAAAGCAAGCAACATCTAGGCGTAATGGAAACGCGCCTAACTTATACACATGAGATCACGAGTTCGAGTACTATGCTGGTTGGTTCAAACACAATTTTTGTTTTTCATCTTTTTTTTCATTTTTCTTTTGTGCAGTTTGGAATCTGTTATCTACCTATCTATATATATATATACTTTATTTTTTTTGCCTTTATTTCATCATACAAAACCATAATTCTTGCTTAATTGTTTTTGAAACCCACTCCTATAACCTGGAAGGCTTCAGGATTGATATTAATCAAGATTCTGGTTCTTGGGTTTTGAGGATGATAGAAGTATTTATCATTATTCATGTTTGTATTTCTTCTTATAAGATCTGTCTGGCATTTAAAATATATTTGGTTAGAATCTGAGTGTAATTCAGATTCTTATTACTAATACAAAGGAAAAAGGTGTGGTAAAATTTGCACTTAAACATGCTTATGTGCATCTATATCTGCAACTATTTGAATCTGGCTTCCATCTACCTTACTACAGATTCTTTCTTTGTTTAAAAATAGGACATGAAACAGTTGTATGGAACTAGTTAAATTATGAAAACCTTGCAGTCATATAAAACTTTTAACCTATGCCTATTTCTTTTTGCATACATATACTATATTAGAAAGTAAAACCATTTAAATTTTTCTGAGAATCAACTCTCCAGATTTTCCAAAACTTAAATCCTTTCCAAAGATTCATGATTGACTAATGCATTTATAAAATGTAATCATTCAATTTTTTAACATGGTGTTCTTGCTAAATCTACTTAAAAGATTTCGGTTAACTTTTAAACATATCAGAAATTTAACTAGTTTCATAGATTCCAGATACAAGTCAAATTCTTAACAAGATACTTAACAAAATATCCCTTCAATATTCAACACTTAGTACAAGTAGCAATTTAAGTTATCAATACATGCAGATTTCAACATTTAGGCTCTTATCTAACTAAGTTTTAGCATGCTATATCTTCTTCTCAAGGCCTTGCTCCTACTCCTACTTAGTTGCTGCAATCCCTGAAAAAGCATTGGAAACTGCCTCATTTTAAATGAGACACCCCAGATGCCATTAGCACACTAGGGTCAGACACATGTCTGGTATGAGAAAATTCACAAAAGCAATTTGTTAATTAGTTTAAAATCAAGTTAAGTACAAATACATAAGGTTCTGTCCTTTGGAATTAGGTAAATACTTCTGTGCATGCTCTGTGTCATTGTGCATGTGCACACTTAAATTTTCTTCCCAGAGACTACATATATATATATATATATATAGCACATACATTCAAGCATACAATTCAATCATAGACAAACAATCATTCATACCAAACAGGAAAATAACTAATATGAGTTAAATCACTCATTCAATACTCATATTTCAAATCTGGGAAAAACTCTAGTTTTCTCATCTGCTCAAGTATTACTTCCTTGGTATATTTATCTATCCTTGGTCTCACCTGCAATATTTATGAATCAATGGACACACTGTAATGAACTAATTCACTCCATTACACAAAGATCTCAGGACTTAAACAAGCCATGTGTCAACTTATGTTACTCAAGCACACAAGTCATTCCTGCAGTGTTCTTGACCCCAATTTCCTAATCAGGTTTTAAGTTAATAATAACTCTCTTGATTGTTCATGGCAAAACCATTCAGTGATTCATTTCATTAGCTAAAACATCCATAACATGGCATCTCATATTATTCATAATCATACAGAGACAGACAAGCAACAACCATTTGTGATTACAAAATAAGGTTCTGTATATACATATATTCATCTTGGTATTTTAAAAGGAGTTTAGGCAACTAACATTGGTTTATAGCTTCTGGGAGAGTTTTTCTTTTGCAAACATTTGTGCTTGAGTAAAACTCAGGATGACCTGGTTTCACTGAATCACAAGATTTTGTTTGCTATGCATTTTATTGAATCAGGAGCATCAGCACATAGGCAACCCTATTGCACCCCTAATTCCTTTTTATTTCAAGCCTCAGCACTTATACATGAGTATATTGCAGCTCAACATTATTTTCATTTTTCTGGGTTAAGCCAAAACCAATACTACTTGCCTATTCTCAACATTTTACTTTCTGGGTATTTGTTTATATCCCTAAATATTAACATATCAGAGATCTGAGTGTATAAACAGATATGTATACTATCAACACATAAAACTTTGTTATAATAAAACAAGTGATCAATCAAGGAAAATCAAAACATATTCAGGTTTAAATTCACTGATAAACATTCCTATATGAAAATACTCTTTTAATAAAAATACTTTTATCTGGCTGCCTACATTAGGACTTATTGCCTTAGATTTTGAGTGAGTTTTCTCACCTAGCTCTCTCCTTTGTTTCCTTAATTAACTGATGAACTCCTGCTCTTATCCTCAAGCTCTCTTTCTTCCCTTGTCTTATGATTTCTGTGGTATTGTTTTTTTTTTTCAAAATTCTTTTCTGAAGAGAAGAGGAGGCTGCTGCATATACATGTATATATATGCAGGGTCTCTCTTAGGGTTTTGGGTATTGGCTAAGTCCATTTTTGCCCACCAGAAAAATCATGTTATCTGAATTTTAAACCTAAAGTTTTACCCTTCCCGGCTTAATTTGGGTGAAGAGAAAAGTGGTTACACATTTTTTCAGAAATTTGCTTTTCAGAAAATACTTTTCCCCCTTGTCTACAATCATGCTAAAAATGTGACTTGGTTTTGTTATTTATTAAATACACTTCCTAATTCTGCCTGTAGCAACATTTCTCTGTTTTCTCTTATTTTTTTCTATTTTTAGCTTTCATGCAAATGGCATGTACTTCCTTTATTTATTTATAAGAGGATTAGTTCTTTTTATATCTTCCTTCTTTTTATTTCTGCTTATATTAAAATATGTCTATATATATATTTTATTTCACTAGTTTGAACTCTAGTATTCTATTAACACACATATATATATTTATATATATATATCATTCTGTATTGACACACACATGCACATGTATACTTAAGAAAAATATTCAGTAGCATACATATATTTATATTTACTTATGCATTCAGCTTTTTAGAGATTTAATATATATATATATATATTCCCATACATATCAATATGTATTTATTCTTAAAGTTCAGAGATTTTTAGCTTTAGTTCAAGTGTATACCCTGTGCACACATGTACACACATACTGATACACTATCAAGCCATAACAATCTCCTTCCAAAATTAATTTAAAAATTATTTTAAATTTATTTATATTTTCCAGAATAAATTCCTAAAATCTTGGGTCATTACACAAACATAATTATACTTAAGTTATTTTAAGTAAGAATGTTACTCACCTTTAAAAAGATGAACAGAGCCTATCTTTGAAACTGAGAAACTGTTTTGAACTTTAACTTGAATGCCTCTTTTAATTTTTAACTTGAGTTGCTTTTAGAAACTGAGTTGCTATGATTTTGCTGTTGATTTAATCTACAGGTTTGCTTGATTGATAAACTCAGGTTGAATGAGATGCTGGCTTCCAGGTTGCAAATGAAGGCAGACAGCTTCTTGAATTGATTCCAGATTGCAAATGAATGCAAGCAGGGCTTTGTTTTGATATTTGAAAATGAGACAGGTATTGTTCTTTGATTTGGAAAAGAATTTCAGGGGTTTGATTTGAAGAGGAATGCTGCAGGTTGATCTTTGATTTTTAGTTTGAGAAGGGTTTGAGAAAATTTTGGTTACTGATCTGATTTTCAGATTTTATTAGAGAAAGAGTTTTTGAGTTTCTTGTTTTTGAAAAGGAAATTAGAAAGAATGAAGAAAAGGGATGCAAATGTATATATAACTAAATTTATGATTTTATAAAAATAAAAGAAAATGAAAAAAATTAAGACACTTGTCACATTGTTTAATCCATTGCCTAACACATGTTAAAATGAGTCATTAGATAAAGACACATGTCTTTTAAGTATTTATCTTATTTCTATTTATTTTAAAGTAATAAAAAAGCCTTTTTCTTATTTATTAAACACTTATCTATATATATAAATCATTTTAAAGAAACAAAACCAATTATATTTATAATTAAAAGTTATACAAATATTATAATATCCAAACAATTTAAATATTTATTCTCTTGAATTTCAAAGCTTAAATTCAAATTCAATTAAATTAAATCCTAAGATTCAATTTAAAAAGTCAAGTTATATATATATATACATATATAACTATTTATTCAATTAAATAACAATTTCATATTCTTTAAAATCCATTCATATTAATAAAAATAATACATTATACTTATTATTTGAAATTAACATATTTGATATTTAAATAATTTATATAAGAGATTATATTATCAAGTGATATTTTAAAAAGAAACAAAACAAGCCTTTTTGTTAACTCTTATATAAATTTTAAACTTAAGTAAAAATATCTTAAGCAATTAAAGTATTTTAAAACTATAAATTTACTAATTTAAATAACTTTGAAAAGTCATATTAAATTAAATCTAAATTCCCAATTTACCCAAAGCTTCTATTTACAATATATATAAATAAATATATATATTCAAATAGAAAATATCTTATTAACTTTTAAAAGATAAAATCACCAATTAATACTAATTTAATCAGATTATTAAATTAAATTCAAATCTTATTATCAAAGATCATCAATATCAATTTAATTATTTAACAGATTATTAAATTGATATTGTTAAAAATTTCCGGGATATTACATAAGCTAAGAGAATAAATTCTCCGCCACTAACAGAAATGTATTTGAAAGAAATCAGCTTTATATCTCAAAGTGTAATGTCAGACATACAACCATACAAGTCTGTTCCGGGTTCGAACAGAACTGAAGGCACTTGCAAAGAAGCCCTTGCAATCCGGGTATCCACAATCCCGATCGGACTTCCCATCACATAGGGAATCTCTATACCGTAGCTACTCGGTGCAGAGACAATCAATAGGTTATCCTATCGTTCTCGCAAACACCTGGTCTTCAACACCGGTCTTCAATTGCAATCCATAACGTCGTATCATTATTCAAAATGGGTTTTATGACACAAAGTCATCTCCCGGCTAAACCGAATAATGAGCGCTTGTTTTAAAAACAAATTCAAGTGCCATTTCAAAGGCTAACATTGATAGTCGGTTATTTAACTATCAACAACATTCACAACAAATAACCAATTTAAATAATTTTCCCAAATTATTAAATTTCAAAATATCTTTGCAAGATATATATTTTCCACACTTCATAACTTTGAAAACAAATTTCAAATCATATTTTCACACTTCATCCCTTTGAAAACAAATTTCAAATCATTTTCCCTACACGGGATATATTTCCAAATATTTATTCATTTCCACAGGAAATCTGCCGAGTTCAAATACTTTATCTCCAAAATATTCCTTAAAATCCAATTTCAGAATTTCTTCATTTATAATTTAAAACTACTTTGGAAATATACTCGGTTTTTCAAGGAAAAATACACTTCCATTTCAAAATGGTCTATTTAAACCAATTAAATAAATCCTTATCGATTTATTTCAAATTTACATCCCAAATCTGTAAATTTATTTCCACACTTTAAAAATAAATCAGTGTTTAATTTTAAAACAAATTTCCCTTTCCTTTATAAATTCCATTCTGAATTTACATTCCCAAATATTCACTTTTTATACGATTTTCAAATCGATTTCTCAAATATTCACTTTCAACTCCAAATCAACTTTCAAATTGATTTCCAAATTTATTTCCAATCCCAAATTGATTTTCCAAACATTTATTTCAAACACCCAATCGATTTTAGAATGGATTTCCCAGGATTTATTTTTAAATACCAAATCAATTTCAATTGGATTTCAAACAAATTTATCACCTTTTAAATAAATCCCTTTATTCTTTCCAAATTATTCAAAATTCCATTTCCAATAAATTCTTCCACTATTAAACAATATTATTCAAAACTCATTTATTAATATCCTTTCCCATATTTTGGAAAAAAAGTCGATAAGATTTCAAAAATCAACTTTATGCTTTTAAATTCCTTCTTTTAAATTCACCCAATTCTTTCAAAAAGAATTTACTTAAAATTTCCAACTTTAATTTCAAAAATACAATTTTATTTATTTCTGGTATTCAACGATACCAAAAATACATTCGACAAAATTATAGCCTTCAACAAATTTAATCATCGATATAATCATTCACAAATTATAAATAAATCATCACACAACATATGAAACAAATTCATACAACATATGAAACAAATTCATATAATTTGAGGAATCCAGTTGGATCCCTCGAACCTGTTTCCCTGCATCCACAGATGTTAGGACAACAATTAAATACCCATTCCACTTCGAGGTGGAATATCGCGGTATAAGGGATTTATAAAATATCATCCGCTATTATGCGGCGCATAAGGTCTCATCTGCTATATAATGCGGGAAATCAATAACCAAATATATATATTCTACTATATATACTACCACATCCAAACAGTCAATCAATAACTGCAATTCCAATTTTTATTTGAGTGAGAAGATCTCACCTTTGCTTTTTATTTTGCAGTTCATTTTCCATTCCGACTATTTCTTCATTGTATTAGACCTTGTATAAACAATTATACAATTCATTAATATTCGAAATAATCGAATAACCAATTTTCGTTTGGTAATTTTAATTATCCAATGATTTTATTTTAAACAAATTTCTTTTAAATAAATTCATTTAACTAAGTATTTTAATTTCAAAATAACTTTTCTGTTTCTTTAAACTAAAATATCATTTACATATATATTTCAAACATTTTCCTTATATAAATTTCTTCAAAATTTTAAATCCCTTTGTATAAAATTTACTGATATTTTTTTTTCTGTTTTCTGTAATTAACACAGCAATCTACTAAAAAAAACTGCATATATACTCATTTTCTATTTAAATATATATTACTGTATATATTTATATGACAAATTTAAATTTAAATTGCAATGAATAAATGGAATATACCTTACAGTTTAAACACGCCTCACCATGATTGAACATCCTCCACCATTACTGCTCGCATCGCGCAGTGGCTACAACCCTTGCCGCCGTTCGTCTCTTCCCAGTCGAGCCTCAATACATCGCGACTCTACCACCGCGTCCACTCCAGCCGTCACGACTTTGCCTTCTCAATATTCGTGCGAACCTCCTCACCATCGCGATGCTTCCAGGCCTTCAATCGATCGCCTACAACGATGTAGTCGACCCCATGCATGTCTTGATGCTGCTCCACTTGCTCGTGTTCGAGCTTCCCAGCTATGCCCTAATCTTCGTGCGAATGCGTCTTTGAGAAGGTGAGAATCGATTTTCCCACTACTATTTAGAACGAGGTCGACGATTGGAAAGAGGGTGGCCTGGGTTTTAATTTTGAAATCACTGCTTCTATTTTACTTAAAGAGGCTTCGGCCATTATTATTTTCGTGATATTTCTTTGTTTCTGCTTTTGAAATGATTCGCGTGAGATTTGTAAAGAAATGGGGAGACAAGGACGAGACATTGGCGTATGGAGGAAGGCTGCAGTGCTTCAGAGAAAAAGTTCTGATATGGAAAGAAAGTAGGCTGCTATTTGACTTAGGGTATAAATATAATTTTTTATTTAAATTCAAATTCAAATTATCTCGACAAATACAACACGACACTCTTGACTTCCTATCGAGGCGTGCCGTTAGGCGTTCGTAATGTTATACGCCTATTCCGAACGCAATGGAAAAGGTTCCGAGTCCAAATTTGATCGTATAGAGAAGATAGCTTTTTGGACCTAGTTAAAATATTGAACTTTCGATTCAATTTCAGCGGTTTGCTTATCGTACGACCAAACGATCACTCCAGACATTACGAAAATTGAAATCCGATAATAATACAATATTACGGATCCAATGGAACTGGTTTCGTCGAATTCCGAGACTGTGCCCCGGAACGCTATTTTTAAATATCGATTTAAACGATAAAATTCAAAACTGAACAAAACAGTTTCAAATTCAATTCTGAAGCTTTTATTATCTTCAGTATAATCAATATAAATTTTCTAAGCCATGAAAATAATTTTAACAGGCTTAAAACTGAAGATTCAAATTTTTACCCAACTTCAATAAATTAAATTCAATAATTTAATTGCCAAATTCATTCTGATATTCGAATTTCAAATAAAACTATCTTTCAGATATTTAAAATCAATCAAATATTCTAATTTCAAATGTCAAAAATTCAAGGTCGTTACATTCTTCCCCCCTTAAAAGAATTTCGTCCCGAAATTACAAGTTAAGAAGAATGATCTAATCCCCGTTAACTATTTTCTCAAATCCAAATAGTTTTAAACAAGTTTCCAGAATACTCTTTTATCAAGACACACTAATCTTTTTCTAACTTTCCAAACTTATTCATAAGTTCAAACAACTTTATTTTACTTCACAATTCAAATTTAAATTTAAATTCGAATTTTAAATTATCCAAAATTTCTCAAAAATTTTCCAACTCTCTAAATTTTCAAAAAATTTCGCCAGCGTCTCCTTTGCGCGGCTAGCTCGGTACGACTACAAAATGTCCCTACAGACTCCCAAATTCCAATAGAAAACAAAATGCCAAGTGGCAAAAAACGAATCCCATCAAATTTCATACTGAAATTTTTAAATACATACCTTATTGTCGAACAAATTCAAATTTACCTTCGAAATCAAAATCCAATTCCATTTTCCTATCGCCTTTATAATCCCTGTATACTTTACTTAACAATAATATCCAATTATTAACTTAGTATACTTCTAATTCCAAATTTACTTAAGAACTTTCTCCATTCATTTCTTAAGTTCAATATAAGTATTTACATACTTCTTAAATTTATTTTCACTTCACTAACAAAGTTATATATTCATTTCCTTTCAACTTTGCATTTTCAATTCCATTTGAATTCAATTTACAATTTCAATTCTATTTGAACTCATTTTTTTAAATAATTTGTTTTTAAGTGAAAATTTCCAAAGATTTCAAAAAAATTTCTAACTCCCAAAATTTTCAGAAAATTTTGGCGGAGTCTCCTTTGTACAAAGGAGCTTTTACAATTTGACAAAAGATATAAATATATATACATCGACCCACACGGTCGGAAAAACAAAAACAGTTCATATTTCCTATTTTTGTATTGCGTAGGCGTACCTTTATTAGCATTTTAAGCAAAGCGGCTTATTTATTTAGCTATTTGCGCGACCAAATGCAGCCAAACGGCTTCCAAAAACCTGTACTTACTCAATTTAAACACGTAAGTGACATATATAGGAAATCTATTAACATTTCACTTATTTTAAATAGTGAACACATAGTTTTCATAAGCAATGCACTCAAAATAATTCCCATAAGCAATTTATATGGTTTCAATACAAATTTAGTTGCTTACATCTAATTCACATACCATTTCTATTTAATTCAATGGTTTACAACACACTTTCTTTCATTCAATTCATTTTTAAGCGAAACGAACTCATATCTATTTCAATTGATTCAAAATCAATTTTTATTTGCTTTCATTAACTCATATAATTTTATATAACCTCGTTTGCATCAAACGACAACCATTTATATGCAAACTCAACGATATTCACTTAATAGAATATCCATTCTAGTTTATAACTAATTTAAATTGATACCAACTCAATTTATTTTAATTCCATTTCATTTTCAATTGATTCCATTCAATTCAATTTGCATTCCATTAATAAATTTATTTTCAAATATTTCTCTGGAATTCTATTTCAAATTATAAATCACATTTATAATTTACATTTCCCATTCATATATGAACTTTATTTCCTTATACTTTCAATTCAATTTATAAATTTCATTTGTTAAATGAATTTATCTCCAAATCTTTGGTTATACCATTATTTCTTATTCAATTTCCATATAACAATGATAATAATTCAATATTATCACTTCCTAACAACCAAGCATCCATATACTATAATAATTTACGAAAAATGATTTCTTTTCTATATAGAAATAGTTTTGGGCAAAATTATTTCATTTACCCTATTTTAAAACAATACTGTGTCAGTTTATCTTGTTTAAGAGTTTAAAAACTCCTATCGATTACAGTTGGCCAGACTGCACCGACCATAATCTATAAACAATCAACCGATAAGTCAACACAATATAAAACAAATTTTTGTATTCACTAACAAATACGCGCTCATATCTATTATTACACTCGCACTCATTCTAGAGTACTACTGACTCTATCTCTAATGAGTAACATGTAATGACCCAAGATTTTAGGAATTCATTCTGGAAAATATAAATAAATTTAAAATAATTTTTAAATTAATTTTGGAAGGAGATTGTTATGGCTTGATAGTGTATCAGTATGTGTGTACATGTGTGCACAGGGTATACACATGAACTAAAGCTAAAAATCTCTGAACTTTAAGAATAAATACATATTGATATGTATGGGAATATATATATATATATATATATATTAAATCTTTGAAGAGCTGAATGCATGAATAAATATAAATATATGTATGCTACTGAATATTTTTCTAAAGTATACCTGTGCATGTGTGTGTCAATACAGAATGATATATATATAAATATATATATATGTATGTTAATAAAATACTAGAGTTCAAACTAGTGAAATAAAATATATATATAGACATATTTTAATATAAGCAGAAATAAAAAGAAGGAAGATATAAAAAGAACTAACCCTCTTATAAATAAATAAAGGAAGTACATGCCATTTACATGAAAGCTAAAAATAGGAAAAAAATAAGAGAAAACAGAGAAATGTTGCTATAGGCAGAATTAGGAAGTGTGTTTGATAAATAAAAAAACCAAGTCACATTTTTAGCATGATTGTAGACAAGGGGGAAAAGTATTTTTCTGAAAAGCAAAATTTCTGAAAGAAAAATGTAACCACTTTTCTCTTCACCCAAATTAAGCCGGGAAGGGGTAAAACTCTGGGTTTAAAATTCAGATAACATGATTTTCTGGTGGGCAAAAATGGACTTAGCCAATACCCAAAACCCTAAGAGAGACCCTGCATATATATATACATGTATATGCAGCAGCCTCCTCTTCTCTTCAGAAAAGAATTTTGAAAAAAAAAACAATACCACAGAAATCATAAGACAAGGGAAGAAAGAGAGCTTGAGGATAAGAGCAGGAGTTCATCAGTTAATTAAGGAAACAAAGGAGAGAGCTAGGTGAGAAAACTCACTCAAAATCTAAGGCAATAAGTCCTAATGTAGGCAGCCAGATAAAAGTATTTTTATTAAAAGAGTATTTTCATATATGAATGTTTATCTGTGAATTTAAACTTGAATATGTTTTGATTTTCTTTGATTGATCACTTGTTTTATTATAACAAAGTTTTATGTGTTGATAGTATACATATCTGTTTATACACTCAGATCTCTGATATGTTAATATTTAGGGATATAAACAAATACCCAGAAAGTAAAATGTTGAGAATAGGCAAGTAGTATTGGTTTTGGCTTAACCCAGAAAAATGAAAATAATGTTGAGCTGCAATATACTCATGTATAAGTGCTGAGGCTTGAAATAAAAAGGAATTAGGGGTGCAATAGGGTTGCCTATGTGCTGATGCTCCTGATTCAATAAAATGCATAGCAAACAAAATCTTGTGATTCAGTGAAACCAGGTCATCCTGAGTTTTACTCAAGCACAAATGTTTGCAAAAGAAAAACTCTCCCAGAAGCTATAAACCAATGTTAGTTGCCTAAACTCCTTTTAAAATACCAAGATGAATATATGTATATACAGAACCTTATTTTGTAATCACAAATGGTTGTTGCTTGTCTGTCTCTGTATGATTATGAATAATATGAGATGCCATGTTATGGATGTTTTAGCTAATGAAATGAATCACTGAATGGTTTTGCCATGAACAATCAAGAGAGTTATTATTAACTTAAAACCTGATTAGGAAATTGGGGTCAAGATCACTACAGGAATGACTTGTGTGCTTGAGTAACATAAGTTGACACATGGCTTGTTTAAGTCCTGAGATCTTTGTGTAATGGAGTGAATTAGTTCATTACAGTGTGTCCATTGATTCATAAATATTGCAGGTGAGACCAAGGATAGATAAATATACCAAGGAAGTAATACTTGAGCAGATGAGAAAACTAGAGTTTTTCCCAAATTTGAAATATGAGTATTGAATGAGTGATTTAACTCATATTAGTTATTTTCCTGTTTGGTATGAATGATTGTTTGTCTATGATTGAATTGTATGCTTGAATGTATGTGCTATATATATATATGTAGTCTCTGGGAAGAAAATTTAAGTGTGCACATGCACAATGACACAGAGCATGCACAGAAGTATTTACCTAATTCCAAAGGACAGAACCTTATGTATTTGTACTTAACTTGATTTTAAACTAATTAACAAATTGCTTTTGTGAATTTTCTCATACCAGACATGTGTCTGACCCTAGTGTGCTAATGGCATCTGGGGTGTCTCATTTAAAATGAGGCAGTTTCCAATGCTTTTTCAGGGATTGTAGCAACTAAGTAGGAGTAGGAGCAAGGCCTTGAGAAGAAGATATAACATGCTAAAACTTAGTTAGATAAGAGCCTAAATGTTGAAATCTGCATGTATTGATAACTTAAATTGCTACTTGTACTAAGTGTTTAATATTGAAGGGATATTTTGTTAAGTATTTTGTTAAGAATTTGACTTGTATCTGGAATCTATGAACCTAGTTAAATTTCTGATATGTTTAAAAGTTAATCGAAATCTTTTAAGTAGATTTAGCAAGAACACCATGTTAAAAATTGAATGATTACATTTTATAAATGCAATAGTCAACCATGAATCTTTGGAAAGGATTTAAGTTTTGGAAAATCTGGAGAGTTGATTCTCAGAAAACTTAAATGGTTTTATTTTCTAATATAGCATATGTATGCAAAAGAAATAGGCATAGGTTAAAAGTTTTATATGGCTGCAAGGTTTTCATAATTTAATTTGTTCCATACAATTGTTTCATGTCCTATTTTTAAACAAAGAAAGAATCTGTAGTAATGTAGATGGAAGCCAGATTCAAATAGTTGCAGATATATATGCACATAAACATGTTTTGTGCAAATATCAACACACCTTTTTCCTTTGCACTTGTAATAGGAATCTGAATTTCTCTCAGATGTTAACCAAATGCATTTTTAATACCAGACAGATCTTATAAGAAGAAATACAAACATGAAATATGATAAACACTTCTATCATCCTCAAAACCCAAGAACCAGAATCTTGATTCATATCAATCCTGAAGCCTTCCAGGTTATAGGAGTGGGTTTCAAAAACAATTAAGCAAGAATTATGGTTTGGTATGATGAAATAAAGGCAAAAATAAAGTATATATATATATAGATAGGTAGATAACAGATTCCAAACTGCACAAAAGAAAAATGAAAAAAAAATGAAAAACAAAAATTGTGTTTGAACCAACCAGCATAGTACTCGAACTCGTGATCTCATGTGTATAAGTTAGGCGCGTTTCCATTACGCCTAGATGTTGCTTGCTTTCACTTAGGATCCACTTTATTTTATACTGATTTTGACACTATTCAGAGCTTAACATAAACAGCTATATTAAAAGCTTGTTTACTACTGATAATTACTTGATCACTTCTTAGTTAGGATAAACAGACTAATATGTATGTTACCAGTGGATTGTTTGGTCAAAAAAAAAATTTAGCAATCCAATATCCTCTTGTTTTTCCAGAACTCTGATTCAAACAAGAGAGGCATATGCATCCTCACATGTATGTGCTTATTTTTGTGAATGTACTGATATATTTATATTGGTTGATTTTTGTGATCCTGGATATATTTTGGTATTGGAGAAAGATATTGACCCTGAGAATTATATTTACAATGGATGATATATCTATATATATATATCCTCTTTACCTTAAAAAAAAAAATTCCTTATGAAATTAGAGTATAGTTAGGAGGGTCATTTCAGTTGGTATCAGAGCTATGTTATTCAACATAGTAGAAGTAAGGATCAAGTCCTTAGATAGAAATAAAATTAAAAGGAACTAAATATCAAACTAACCATCTATGTAAATTATTATTAGCAAACTATGGTAAGGAGACCACCAAATCAGGGAGCAGGATCTTCCCATGCACCACCAATGGTCAATCTGCAAGACTTGGTGAGAGCATTTAGGGATGGGGCAGGACAAAGGCAAGAAAATCCCTATGAAGAACTCTCAAAATTGCTTAAGACATATACTCATTTAGGAGGCAAAAGCTTTGAAGGGACAGAGAGTATCATGGAAATTCAAACATGGTTGAGAACATTGGAAAGAATTTTCAATGACATGCAACTTGATGATCAAAGAAAGAGGCAAGTGGCTTCAAGACAGCTGAAAGGAGTAGCTTTAGGCTGGTGGGAAGTAATCATTGCAGGGAGGAATGAGAATGAAATCACTTGGGATCAATTCAAAGAGATGTTGGAAGCAAGGTTTGTACCAGCATCAGCAAAGACTACCTTGCTAGAGGAATTCATTAGACTTAGACAAGGAACCATGACTGTCACAGAATATACTCAAAAGTTTGAGGGGCTTTCCACATATGGAGCAATGCTTGTGGCAGATGAGGCATCTAAAAATGATAGGTACATAAAAGGTTTGAATCCAGGACTTAGTAGAGCCATGTTACCCTATGCAGACAAGACTTTTGATCATGTGATAGACTTAGCTTTGAGGTTGGAGCAGCATGACAAGGAAAGGGAGAAGTTCAGAAATTTTAAGAGCAATAATAACAAGAAAGGTAAGGGGAGGTATCACCCTTATGATAAGAAGAAAGAAGAGGCTAGTAACAAAAGCACTGGAGATGTCAAAGCTAAGGAAGACAAGAAGAAAATTGTGTGCCATCAGTGTGGAAAGGAAGGGCATATCAAACCAAAATGTCCAGAATTGAAAGGAGGAGCTTTCAAATGCTATCTATGTGGGAAAGAGGGGCATATGAAGAGGAATTGTCCTGAGTATAAACAGCAAGGCAAATTGGCAAATTTGGAAGGAAAAGGCAAAGCCACAGTGGAGAGTAACACTATAAACCATAGCCAAGTGGAAGGTACATTACTTATTTGTACCATACCCATAACAGTAGTGTATGATACTGGGGCAACTCACTCCTTAATTTCTTATGAATTGGTTAAAATGCTAAAACTGAATTGCATATTAGTTGAAACCCCATTGCATATACACAGTCCATTGGGGAGTTCTAGTGTTTTAAATATGATTTGTGTGGATGTGGAGTTAAACATAGGAGGAAATATTTTTATTTCCAATTTATATGTTTTGAATTACCCAAATATAGGTGTTATATTGGGGGTAGACTGGTTAAGGCAATTTAAAGCCATGATTAATTTAGACTCATCCACCATATCATTGCAAAATTCTAGAGGCCAGAGAATCACAGTTTTATGTGAGGTAGCTAAGGAAGGAAAACTATATCACTTAATTGACACAGAAAAAGATTTCAGTGAACTAACCATTGAAGAAATTCCCATAGTCAATGAATATTTGGATGTGTTTGGTGAGGTCAAGGGTATTCCACACCATAGACCAGTAGAATTCCAGATCAATCTTGTTCCAGGAGCAAGCCCAGTGATTAAAAAGCCAACTAGAATGGGGCCAAATGAACTAAAAGAATTAAAGAAACAGTTAGAAGAATTGGAAGAAAAGGGTTTTATAAGACCAAGTAATTCTTGCTGGGGAGCACCAGTGGTGTTTGTTAAGAAGCAAGATGGCTCTTTAAGACTCTGCATAGATTATAGAGAATTAAACAAAGTAACTATTAAAAATAAATACCCATTGCCAAGAATAGATGATCTTTTTGATCAATTAGCAGGGGCAAAAGTATTTTCTAGACTAGACTTAGCATCTGGTTTTCATCAAATGAAGGTGGAAGAATCAAGCATCAAGTACACTGCCTTTAACACTAGGTATGGGTTGTATGAATTTTTGGTTATGCCATTTGGCTTGACCAATGCACCATCTTACTTTGTAGATTTAATGAACAGAACCTTTAGAGATTGTTTAGACAAGTTTGTGCTCATTTTTATTGATGACATTTTGATTTATTCCAAGACAGTGGAAGAACATAAGCATCATTTGCACCTGGTTTTGTCTAGATTAAGGGAAAAAGATTTAAAAGCAAAATTTTCAAAATGTGTGTTTTGGAAGGAGGAAGTACATTTTCTTGGCCATGTTATATCTGCCAAAGGAATTTCTATGAACCCCAATAAAGTAGTGGCTATTCAAGCATGGAAGAGGCCAAGCACTGTGAGTGAAGTGAGGTCATTTATGGGGATGGCAGGGTATTATAGAAGGTTTATAAAAGATTTTTCAAAAATTTCTACACCACTCACTAACCTAACCAGGAAGAACCAAGCTTTTGTTTGGTCAGAAAAGTGTGAAAAGTCTTTTGAACAATTGAAGGAGGCATTGGTGAATGCTCCAATTCTAAAGGTACCACATGGAAATGAAGAATGAGTGGTATACACTGATGCTAGTGGATTTGGCTTGGGTGCAGTGTTGATGCAACAAGGCCAAGTCATTGCATATGCATCCAGACAACTTAAACCCCATGAAGTAAGGTATGCCACACATGATCTCGAATTAGCAGCTGTGATATATGCTTTAAAACTTTGGAGACATTATTTATTAGGCACAAAGTTTGAACTCTACACTGACCACAAGTCTCTAAAATATTTATTTTCACAAAAAGATTTGAACATGAGGCAACATAGATGGGTGGAGTTCTTAGCTGCCTATGACTTTGACATACTTTATACACCAGGGAAAGCAAACAAAGTTGCAGATGCTCTAAGTAGACAGCATGCTAAATTGGCTATGATGATGATAGAAGAATTTAAAAATTTATCTTTGCTAACTGAGTTAGAGATTGGGGAGAATGGTTGTGTGCACACTAAAGAGAAGATGCATGATACACAAGAAGATAAAGGGAAGTTAAGCTTAATGACACTTCAACCAGATTTAATTCTGAAGGTAGGAAAAATGCAAGAACAAGATGCTCACTTATTAGAGAAGAGAATGCTCCTCTCAAGAGGGGAGGAAGTAATGAAGCACCACATTGATAAAGATGGTTATGTGAGATACCAGAATAGGATGTGTGTACCAGAGGACATAGAATTGAAGAAGGAGATATTGAATGAATATCACAGAAGTAAATACTCCATTCACCCAGGTAACACAAAAATGTATCAAAATTTGAAAAGAGACTTCTGGTGGAAGGGGATGAAATCTGATATAGCTAAGTACATTGCCAAATGTATGACTTGCCAACAAGTCAAGGCTGAAACTCAAAGACCATCAGGGTTGATGCAACCTCTTAGTGTACCACAGTGGAAGTGGGAAGACATATCTATGGACTTCATAGATGGACTGCCTAGATCTAAGAGAGGTAATACCAGTATATGGGTGATAGTTGATAGGCTAACCAAGGTAGCACACTTCATCCCAGTCAGGTCAGAAAGAACAGCACCTAAACTAGCTCAAATCTTTATAAAAGAAGTGGTAAGGTTACATGGCATTCCCAAAACCATTGTGAGTGATAGGGATACCATCTTCACTTCAAAATTCTGGAGAAGCTTTCAAGAAGCAATGGGAAGTGAACTATGTTTAAGTACTGCCTACCATCCTCAATCAGATGGGCAGACTGAGGTGGTAAATAAAGTTTTGGAGGACATGTTGAGGGCATGTATACTGGATTTTGGGGGCAACTGGGAAGATTATCTTCATCTAGTTGAATTTACATACAACAACAGCTACCAAAGCACCATAGGAATGGCTCCATTTGAAGCCTTATATGGTAAACCCTGTTTGTCACCTGTTTGCTGGGTAGAAGCAGGAGAAAGGTCTATTTTAGGACCTGAGTACATACAAGAAACCAAAGAGAAAATTGAGTTGATAAGAAGACGAATGACAGCAGCTCAAGATAGGCAAAAGAAATTTGCAGACATGAGAAGGAGGCAGGTAGAATATGAGGTGGGAAATTTTGTTTTCATCAAAATCTCACCCATGAAAAATGTGCTGAGGTTTGGAAAACAAGGCAAATTAACCCCAAGATATATTGGACCATACAAAATTCTGGAGAGAATTGGTCCCTTGGCATATAAGTTGGAATTACCAGAAAACATGCAAGGCATACATGATGTTTTTCATGTATCACAATTGAGAAGGTGGGTCCATGACAAGGCAGAAATTCTTGAAACCCCAACCCAAGTGCAGATAAATCCTAATTTGATTTATGAAAAGGATCCAGTGGGAATTTTGGCAAAAGATGTGAAGAAGTTGAGGAATAAATCTCTGAAACTTGTGAAGGTACAGTGGAGCTTTGATCCTAGTGATTGCACATGGGAATTAGAAGACAAAGTTAGGATGAATTATCCTAAGCTATTTTCAGATTAAGGTAATTCTGATCTTTGATTGTTTTCTTTATTTTGGATGAATATATTTTTAGTTAGTATAGAACTAAGAATCTATTTGGTAGAGAATATACTTGTTCTCTGAATTAAGTTTAAAATTTATTTTAAGCTTAAGAAAATTGTGGGACACAATTTCTAAAAGGAGGGGTGTATGTAATGACCCAAGATTTTAGGAATTCATTCTGGAAAATATAAATAAATTTAAAATAATTTTTAAATTAATTTTGGAAGGAGATTGTTATGGCTTGATAGTGTATCAGTATGTGTGTACATGTGTGCACAGGGTATACACATGAACTAAAGCTAAAAATCTCTGAACTTTAAGAATAAATACATATTGATATGTATGGGAATATATATATATATATATTAAATCTTTAAAGAGCTGAATGCATGAATAAATATAAATATATGTATGCTACTGAATATTTTTCTAAAGTATACCTGTGCATGTGTGTGTCAATACAGAATGATATATATATAAATATATATATATGTATGTTAATAAAATACTAGAGTTCAAACTAGTGAAATAAAATATATATATATAGACATATTTTAATATAAGCAGAAATAAAAAGAAGGAAGATATAAAAAGAACTAACCCTCTTATAAATAAATAAAGGAAGTACATGCCATTTACATGAAAGCTAAAAATAGGAAAAAAATAAGAGAAAACAGAGAAATGTTGCTATAGGCAGAATTAGGAAGTGTGTTTGATAAATAACAAAACCAAGTCACATTTTTAGCATGATTGTAGACAAGGGGGAAAAGTATTTTTCTGAAAAGAAAAATTTCTGAAAGAAAAATGTAACCACTTTTCTCTTCACCCAAATTAAGCCGGGAAGGGGTAAAACTCTGGGTTTAAAATTCAGATAACATGATTTTCTGGTGGGCAAAAATGGACTTAGCCAATACCCAAAACCCTAAGAGAGACCCTGCATATATATATACATGTATATGCAGCAGCCTCCTCTTCTCTTCAGAAAAGAATTTTGAAAAAAAAAACAATACCACAGAAATCATAAGACAAGGGAAGAAAGAGAGCTTGAGGATAAGAGCAGGAGTTCATCAGTTAATTAAGGAAACAAAGGAGAGAGCTAGGTGAGAAAACTCACTCAAAATCTAAGGCAATAAGTCCTAATGTAGGCAGCCAGATAAAAGTATTTTTATTAAAAGAGTATTTTCATATATGAATGTTTATCTGTGAATTTAAACTTGAATATGTTTTGATTTTCTTTGATTGATCACTTGTTTTATTATAACAAAGTTTTATGTGTTGATAGTATACATATCTGTTTATACACTCAGATCTCTGATATGTTAATATTTAGGGATATAAACAAATACCCAGAAAGTAAAATGTTGAGAATAGGCAAGTAGTATTGGTTTTGGCTTAACCCAGAAAAATGAAAATAATGTTGAGCTGCAATATACTCATGTATAAGTGCTGAGGCTTGAAATAAAAAGGAATTAGGGGTGCAATAGGGTTGCCTATGTGCTGATGCTCCTGATTCAATAAAATGCATAGCAAACAAAATCTTGTGATTCAGTGAAACCAGGTCATCCTGAGTTTTACTCAAGCACAAATGTTTGCAAAAGAAAAACTCTCCCAGAAGCTATAAACCAATGTTAGTTGCCTAAACTCCTTTTAAAATACCAAGATGAATATATGTATATACAGAACCTTATTTTGTAATCACAAATGGTTGTTGCTTGTCTGTCTCTGTATGATTATGAATAATATGAGATGCCATGTTATGGATGTTTTAGCTAATGAAATGAATCACTGAATGGTTTTTCCATGAACAATCAAGAGAGTTATTATTAACTTAAAACCTGATTAGGAAATTGGGGTCAAGATCACTGCAGGAATGACTTGTGTGCTTGAGTAACATAAGTTGACACATGGCTTGTTTAAGTCCTGAGATCTTTGTGTAATGGAGTGAATTAGTTCATTACAGTGTGTCCATTGATTCATAAATATTGCAGGTGAGACCAAGGATAGATAAATATACCAAGGAAGTAATACTTGAGCAGATGAGAAAACTAGAGTTTTTCCCAGATTTGAAATATGAGTATTGAATGAGTGATTTAACTCATATTAGTTATTTTCCTGTTTGGTATGAATGATTGTTTGTCTATGATTGAATTGTATGCTTGAATGTATGTGCTATATATATATATATATATATATATGTAGTCTCTGGGAAGAAAATTTAAGTGTGCACATGCACAATGACACAGAGCATGCACAGAAGTATTTACCTAATTCCAAAGGACAGAACCTTATGTATTTGTACTTAACTTGATTTTAAACTAATTAACAAATTGCTTTTGTGAATTTTCTCATACCAGACATGTGTCTGACCCTAGTGTGCTAATGGCATCTGGGGTGTCTCATTTAAAATGAGGCAGTTTCCAATGCTTTTTCAGGGATTGCAGCAACTAAGTAGGAGTAGGAGCAAGGCCTTGAGAAGAAGATATAGCATGCTAAAACTTAGTTAGATAAGAGCCTAAATGTTGAAATCTGCATGTATTGATAACTTAAATTGCTACTTGTACTAAGTGTTGAATATTGAAGGGATATTTTGTTAAGTATTTTGTTAAGAATTTGACTTGTATATGGAATCTATGAACCTAGTTAAATTTCTGATATGTTTAAAAGTTAATCGAAATCTTTTAAGTAGATTTAGCAAGAACACCATGTTAAAAATTGAATGATTACATTTTATAAATGCAATAGTCAACCATGAATCTTTGGAAAGGATTTAAGTTTTGGAAAATCTGGAGAGTTGATTCTCAGAAAACTTAAATGGTTTTATTTTCTAATATAACATATGTATGCAAAAGAAATAGGCATAGGTTAAAAGTTTTATATGGCTGCAAGGTTTTCATAATTTAATTTGTTCCATACAATTGTTTCATGTCCTATTTTTAAACAAAGAAAGAATCTGTAGTAATGTAGATGGAAGCCAGATTCAAATAGTTGCAGATATATATGCACATAAACATGTTTTGTGCAAATATCAACACACCTTTTTCCTTTGCACTTGTAATAGGAATCTGAATTTCTCTCAGATGTTAACCAAATGCATTTTTAATACCAGACAAATCTTATAAGAAGAAATACAAACATGAAATATGATAAACACTTCTATCATCCTCAAAACCCAAGAACCAGAATCTTGATTCATATCAATCCTGAAGCCTTCCAGGTTATAGGAGTGGGTTTCAAAAACAATTAAGCAAGAATTATGGTTTGGTATGATGAAATAAAGGCAAAAATAAAGTATATATATATATAGATAGGTAGATAACAGATTCCAAACTGCACAAAAGAAAAATGAAAAAAAAATGAAAAACAAAAATTGTGTTTGAACCAACCAGCATAGTACTCGAACTCGTGATCTCATGTGTATAAGTTAGGCGCGTTTCCATTACGCCTAGATGTTGCTTGCTTTCACTTAGGATCCACTTTATTTTATACTGATTTTGACACTATTCAGAGCTTAACATAAACAGCTATATTAAAAGCTTGTTTACTACTGATAATTACTTGATCACTTCTTAGTTAGGATAAACAGACTAATATGTATGTTACCAGTGGATTGTTTGGTCAAAAAAATAATTTAGCAATCCAATATCCTCTTGTTTTTCCAGAACTCTGATTCAAACAAGAGAGGCATATGCATCCTCACATGTATGTGCTTATTTTTGTGAATGTACTGATATATTTATATTGGTTGATTTTTGTGATCCTGGATATATTTTGGTATTGGAGAAAGATATTGACCCTGAGAATTATATTTACAATGGATGATATATCTATATATATATATCCTCTTTACCTTAAAAAAAAAAATTCCTTATGAAATTAGAGTATAGTTAGGAGGGTCATTTCATAACACCCAACAGAGCCAGGGTTGTCGCTTAACCAATGGCTATGATACCACATGTAACGTTTCGACTTTTCGACACTCGAAAGTCGACATTAATACGTCCACTGTATCAAATGCCACGCAATCGAATGCCGGAAAATCGAATTGTTAGGGTTGAAAAGAAGAGATAGAAGAAGACAGAAAGAAGAAGAAACAGAGACAATAACAGAATCTCACATTCGCAGCGGAACAACATATAATAGATAAATGAATAATCTTTAAACAAAGAGTTATATCAGTTTATACAATACATCATCAGAGTTTACAACAATACACATCACTGGACAGTTATATAAACTTGTCCATACACAGAATACACAGCGGATAATACATAATGTAAGTGATACGTCTCGCCATCCAGCTCGCCTCCAGATCTCCACAGCAACTCATCCAGATCCAACTGATAACCTGACTCTAGGCTGCCTGTGTGGAAAATTATGGGCACCCAGAGTTTAGAAAGGGAACAATAAACTCCAGGTCAGTCATGGGACTGGTGTGAGATCTTAAAAACAGTTATTTTCACAAAGAAAATAAAAGAAATTCGCAATGCTTTTGGAAAATGAAACTACCATAAGGCCTCCCGCCACACACACAATGCAAACGCAGAATTGGAGGAGATTTCTCCTTATGATAGTCAAACATGCTTGATAGGCAAAATCTTTTTAATATTATCATTAGTGCCTAGTGTGGAAAACATTTCGAAAGTATAATATTAATCTTAGCCAACATACGACCATTATTGTATGCCTACTATAGATACTATGTTCAATAGCAGGTTACCGCCACATTCCATAGCAGGTTATACAACTAAAACCGTACAAGGTTCGTATTGTTTCTTTGGATTTTCCAACAAATGGTCAGGCTAAGGAACTTCCTACTGCCACATGGGAACGCCTCTGGCGGGACGTCCCGAGAACTAACTAGCTCTCTGCCAACACAAGGCCGGGTTACCTCAGTAACTAGGTAACTACTACACGAATATGCCACCCCCCGGTCCTTTGGGACCTTTATCCAAGGCGCCTCAATCACAAAGCAACAATCACACAGTAAATAAGATTGATGCTACCATACAGGTATAACATCTGGGCTCCATACCATGATACCACCTTTTTCCAGAAGGAAATGACATACCCTAAAGGGCGCGACCCTCATAACCTTGCCGCATCTTTCCTGTTTTGACCATTTTCGGGGTGTGAGGTCCGATGAGGTCTCGTCCACAAAGCTACGCTTTACACGAAAGCCATGCTTTGATCACAAATGATCAACAAATGATCATCAACACACAACAACACTTAGCATGCCACACTACCAAATTGGGAGTATATCACTGATAACCTTCAACTACATAACCTCTGAGCTCGTACGTCTCAGAGAAGGGTGTTAAGCTAAGAGAATAAATTCTCCGCCACCAACAGAAATGTATTTGAAAGAAATCAGCTTTATATCTCAAAGTGTAATGTCAGACATACAACCATACAAGTCTGTTCCGGGTTCGAACAGAACCGAAGGCACTTCCAAAGAAGCCCTTGCAATCCGGGTATCCACAATCCCGATCGGACTTCCCATCACATAGGGAATCTCTATACCGTAGCTACTCGGTGCAGAGATAATCAATAGGTTATCCTATCGTTCTCGTAAACACCCGGTCTTCAACACCGGTCTTCAATTGCAATCCATAACGTCGTATCATTATTCAGAATGAGTTTTATGACACAAAGTCCTCTCCTGGCTAAACCGAATAATGAGCGCTTGTTTTAAAAACAAATTCAAGTGCCATTTCAAAGGCCAACATTGATAGTCGATTATTTAACTATCAACAACATTCACAACAAACAACCAATTTAAATAATTTTCCCAAATTATTAAATTTCAAAATATCTTTCAAGATATATATTTTCCACACTTCATCACTTTGAAAACAAATTTCAAATCATATTTTCATACTTCATCCCTTTGAAAACAAATTTCAAATCATTTTCCCTCCACGGGATATATTTCCAAATATTTATTCATTTCCACTGGAAATCTGCTGAGTTCAAATACTTTATCTCCAAAATATTCCTTAAAATCCAATTTCAGAATTTCTTCATTTATAATTTAAAACTACTTTGGAAATATACTCGGTTTTTCAAGGAAAAATACACTTCCATTTCAAAATGGTCCATTTAAACCAATTAAATAAATCCTTATCGATTTATTTCAAATTTACATCCCAAATCTGTAAATTTATTTCCACACTTTAAAAATAAATCAGTGTTTAATTTTAAAACAAATTTCCTTTTCCTTTATAAATTCCATTCTGAATTTACATTCCCAAATATTCACTTTTTATACGATTTTCAAATCGATTTCTCAAATATTCACTTTCAACTCCAAATCAACTTTCAAATTGATTTCCAAATTTATTTCCAATTCCAAATTGATTTTCCAAACATTTATTTCAAACACCCAATCGATTTTAGAATGGATTTCCCAGGATTTATTTTTAAATACCAAATCAATTTCAATTGGATTTCAAACAAATTTATCACCTTTTAAATAAATCCCTTTATTCTTTCCAAATTATTCAAAATTCCATTTCCAATAAATTCTTCCACTTTTAAACAATATTATTCAAAACTCATTTATTAATATCCTTTCTCATATTTTGGAAAAAAATTCGATAAGATTTCAAAAATCAACTTTGTGCTTTTAAATTCCTTCTTTTAAATTCACCCAATTCTTTCAAAAAGAATTTACTTAAAATTTCCAACTTTAATTTCAAAAATACAATTTTATTTATTTCTGGTATCCAACGATACCAAAAATACATTCGGCTAAATTATAGCCTTCAACAAATTTAATCATCGATATAATCATTCATAGATTATAAATAAATCATCACACAACATATGAAACAAATTCATACAACATATGAAACAAATTCATATAATTTGAGGAATCCAGTTGGATCCCTCGAACCTGTTTCCCTGCATCCACAGATGTTAGGACAACAATTAAATACCCATTCCACTTCGAGGTGGAATATCGCGGTATAAGGGATTTATAAAATATCATCCGCTATTATGCGGCGTATAAGGTCTCATCCGCTATATAATGCGGGAAATCAATCACCAAATATATATATACTACTATATTTACTACCACATCCAAATAGTCAATCAATAACTGCAATTCCAATTTTTATTTGAGTGAGAAGATCTCACCTTTGCTTTTTATTTTGCAGTCCATTTTCCATTCCGACTATTTCTTCATTGTATTAGACCTTGTATAAAAAATTATACAATTCATTAATATTCGAATAACCAATTTTCGTTTGGTAATTTTAATTATCCAATGATTTATTTTAAACAAATTTCTTTTAAATAAATTTATTTAACTAAGCATTTTAATTTCAAAATAACTTTCCTGTTTCTTTAAACTAAAATCTCATTTACATATATATTTCAAACATTTTACTTATATAAATTTCTTCAAAATTTTAAATCCCTTTGTATAAAATTTACTGATATATATATTTTTCTGTTTTCTGTAATCAACACTGCAATCTACTAAAAAAAATGCATATATACTCATTTTCTGTTTAAATATATATTACTGTATATATTTATATGACAAATTTAAATTTAAATTGCAATGAATAAATGGAATATACCTTACAGTTTAAACACGCCTCAGCAAGATCGAACATCCTCCACCATTACTGCTCGCATCGCGCCGTGGCTACAACCCTTGCCGCCGTTCATCTCTTCCCAGTCGAGTCCCAATACATCGCGAATCTACCACCATGTCCACTCCAACCGTCACGACTTTGCCTTCTCAATATTTGCGCGAACCTCCTCACCATCGCGATGCTTCCAGGCCTTCAATCGATTGCCTACAACGATGCAGTCGACCCCGCGCACGTCTTGACGCTGCTCCACTTGCTCGTGTTCGAGCTTCCCAGCTATGCCCAAATATTCGCACGAATGCGTCTTTGAGAAGGTGAGAATCGATTTTGTAACAACCCGCATATTTGTCGATTTTATATTTAAATATTTTATTTAAATATTTCATCGTTAGTCTGATTTTAGTCCGAAAAGCTACTTTTTGCAAACAGTCGAATTAGGACTCGGGACCACTTCCATTGAGTTCAAAATGCCGTTTGCAATCTTTTTGAGTATAATCTTTGATATGTTTGGAGTAAGTCGAATTTCGCTACTTTTTCACTTTGGACTTTGTGTTTGGTTTAGCCCATTTGCCCAATTCTGGTTATATCAACCCAGCCCCTCTCCTCTTCTCTTCATTCATTCCTCATTTCCTAACTCTCTTAAGCTCAATAGAATAATGGGGGAAAAGATTGGAAATGGAAATTCCTAAGCCCTAGTTCCATTGCAAATTCAAGCTCCTACCTCCAAATTCAAGAAGAAGCTTTGGTAAGCCTTCCCTTCATCTTCTCCAACTCCTTCTCCATTCAATTTCAGAAATTTCCTAAACCTAATTTTGAAAATGATTCTCTTTTAAGCTTAGTTTCAAGCTTGTTGGGTTGGAATTGAAGAGATTGTTCTTGCCATTGCTCTATAGCTTCTTCTTCATTGATTTTGTGAAAAGGTGAGATTTTTATCTCACATCTTAAACTATATTTATCTTCGATTGTTAGGTATGAATTCCTAACATTTATTCTTGTGCAATTGCTTTTGGTTTGGATTGATTTGGTGATATTCCAATTTTTAGTGTTTTGAGTTCAATTCTTTAAAAATCCAAACTTTGATCTTTGATCATGATTTTTTTGATGCATTGAAGAGCATATAGGGCCGGGTAGTCGATGGGCATAAACCCTAAGTGCCGTTGCTCGACCGATTGCATTTCGGAAGGGATTGGCATTCATTTGATTTGGCATGGGAGTGCTGGAAACAGGCTCCGGTCGACCGACCTCAGAGTCCGGTCGACCGACCTGCTACTCTAGCATCTCCCTGCCTCTGTTTGGAAGTGCAGGTTACAGGCTTCGGCCGACCGACCTCAGGGTTCGGTTGACCGACCTGCTACCCGAGCACTTCTGTCTCTGGTCCGGTCAACCGACTCAGGGAGTCCGGTTGACCGACCTGCTCCTATTTGCCAGTTTTTCCTATATTGCTTATTTGTTTGAATTTCCAACTTTAATCGATTCGTGTGGTCTCCTATTTGTTGTTATCATTTCTTAAGACTTTGATGATAACAAAGCATTCATAAGAACTTCCACTTTGATGCATTTTAAGCTGATTTCCTTGGATTTTATTCACGTCTCCGAATGTGAATTTTTGTGATAGATTGTTCCAACAATCGTTTTATGACTTGTCACTTTAAAGATATGAAGGTTTTAATACTAGTAGTAAATATCAAAACTCTTCAAATCGATTTCAACACTATTTTTAATATCAAAAGTTCGTTTTCTCAAACCGATTTTCAATCTACTAATATATAAGCCTTTACTTCACTCGAATGAGAAATCGACTTAAACGACTTAGTAAAACGAGTGGTATGAAACACTTGCGTTCACTTCGTCGGTTAGCTCTTGGACTTGTTCGATTGATCCCTTTTCGCGACAATTTCCTAGTGAAGATTTACAGCTTGTTCGTAAATATTTAAGTTAAGCAAGTGGTTATGGGACATGAAGCTAAACTCATATATTTACTAGCTTGGTGTGATTGACACTTCTCGCTGATCATGATGATCATTTTATGATTTAGACTAGCAATTGTGCGATGTCTCTTTGTTTGCAAGGTAAGACTAGACCGCAGTAGTGTGATTCCGACTCACACACATCTCTTTGTTTGCAAGGTTAGTCTAGACCGCAGTAGTGTGATTCCGACTCACACATATCTCTTTGTTCGCAAGGTAAGACTAGACCGCAGTAGTGTGATTCCGACTCACACATATCTCTTTGTTCGCAAGGTTAGTCTAGACCGCAGTAGTGTGATTCCGACTCACACATATCTCTTTGTTCGTAAGGTTAGTCTAGACCGCAGTAGTGTGATTCCAACTCACACATATCTCTTTGTTCGCAAGGTAAGACTAGACCGCAGTAGTGTGATTCCGACTCACACATATCTCTTTGTTTGCAAGGTTAGTCTAGACCGCAGTAGTGTGATTCCGACTCACACATATCTCTTTGTTTGCAAGGTTAGACTAGACCGCAGTAGTGTGATTCCGACTCACACATATCTCTTTCTCTTTTTATGATTTCTGGATTTCTTGTTTTGATTTCTGGATTTTTATGTCATTGACTTGTTATGAGTACAAGTTTAGGGTATGATGCCCTCTTTGGATCTTTGAGAAGATTCTTGTGATATTGATCATTTCTCATCGGTTGATCTCCTGTTGATCATCATTTTCATACTTATAGTAGTATGTCAGTATGGGTATTCTATGTTTGTGCCATATCTATTATTTTATATCATGTCATCTGATATTTATAGTTAGACTGATCCGTTTATTATTTTCTTAAATAATACTCGGGTCAGACCGAGATGTTACAGGTGCTTCTGCTTGA
Organism: Allium fistulosum; assembly: GCA_030737815.1. NCBI lineage: Eukaryota > Viridiplantae > Streptophyta > Magnoliopsida > Asparagales > Amaryllidaceae > Allium > Allium fistulosum. Next base: position 1,056,127,044 of record CM060904.1, on the reverse strand, counting down.
CTTCCTCCCGGGATTTGCTACTCTGACTTTTAGCTAACTATTTAGTTTTGCAGTCTTTTTGTTGTATACACTTGAGATATGGACTCGTAGTTGTATTCTTTTGGTATAGCACGTGTTGCTATTCTTTTGTATTATCGTGGATCTTTCTGACCACTGCTCTGATGTACACTTTCATGTGTTGTATATTTATTCATATCTTCTTCCGCCTTTGTGATATGGATGTCTGTGACTGATTTATGTTATGTTTATTTCTATATTTGTTTCCGAAGATTATATATAGCCACTGTGTGACAGCTTTGTGTTTGTATCGGTATGTCGGATTTCCTCCTTAAAAGATATGCATTCTATTCTATCTGACATATCGGTGCTCGCACAAAGAAGTTACATGGATGGTCGCTCCTCCACAGCCTTATTCTCTGCGCTAGTTGACAGCACTACATCGTAGTGTTCTTGGCTAGCGTGGGTATAGAGGTGGGGCGTCACAGATTTTCCCACTTCTATTTAGAACGAGGTCGACGATTGGAAAGAGGGTGGCCTGGGTTTTAATTTTGAAATCAATACTTCTATTTTACTTAAAGAGGTTTCGGCCATTATTATTTTCATGATATTTTCTTTTTTTCTGCTTTTGAAATGATTCGCGTGAGATTTGTAAAGAAATGGTGAGACAAGGACGAGACGTTGGCGTATGGAGGAAGGCTGCAGTGCTTCAGAGAAAAAAGTTCTGATATGGAAAGAAAGTAGGCTGCTATTTGACTTAGGGTATAAATATATACAACAAGACAATCTTGACTTCCTATCGAGGTGTGCCACTAGGCGGTTTGTAATGTTATATGCCTATACCGAACGCAATGGAAATGGTTCAGAGTCCAAATTTGATCGTATGGAGAAGATAGCTTTTTGGACCCAGTTAAAATATTGAACTTTCGATTTAATTTCAGCGCGTTTGCTTATCGTACGGCCAAACGATCACTCCAAACATTACGAAAATTGAAATCCGATAATAATACAATATTATGGATCCAATGAAACTGGTTTCGTCGAATTCCGAGACTGTGCCCCGGAACGCTATTTTTAAATATCGATTTATATGATAAAATTCAAAACTGTACAAAACAATTTCAAATTCAATTCTGAAGCTTTTATTATCTTCAGTATAATCAATATAAATTTTCTAAGCCTTGAAAATAATTTTAACAGGCTTAAAACTGAAGATTCAAATTTTTACCCAACTTCAATAAATTAAATTCAATAATTTAATTGCCAAATTCATTCTGATATTCGAATTTCAAATAAAACTATCTTTCAGATATTTAAAATCAATCAAATATTCTGATTTCAAATGTCAAAAATTCAGGGTCGTTACATTAACGGGCCTATGAAGTCTAAATGTATTTAGATCTTATCTAAATTATCTTTTAAATAAAATCAATATTTTATTCAATATGGTAATTTAAGGAATTTGAAATATACAAATGTCTGTGATATGATGAATGTATCAAATACATTCTTTTATGTGAAGTGTAAGTGTGGTGAATAAGTGGTGTATATATGTATAAATGAAACATGTAAAAATAAATTAAGAGAAGGAAATTATCTGTTTCCCTCTGTCACTATATTCAATTAATAAAGGTAAATTTTTTAGCAATTTGAATAAATAATTGTACCTAGACACTATTATAATATCAGAGAATTTGATATGAAATGTTTTGGTTATCGTAAGGTAAAAACCCATCGTGTTTATTTGTGGCGTGGTCTTACGAGATACCTTTGATTTTCAAAGGATTTTGGAAACTTTAATAATTCAAATTGAGTGTATTTTCTCATGGTGGTTTTCCAGATTCACTCGGGTGTTATTTTATTATAATGCTCGAGCCAGACCGAGTATTACAGATAAATGATAGGATGCTATGGAGCTCAAGAGACGAGCTGGATGGTGAAGACGTATTCACATACCTGGTTTATATTCTGCTGTGTATTGTAGGCTGTATATTCAACTTTTGTGAGGACAAGTTATAATAACTGTCCAGTATCGTGTTATTGATGTATTGTACTCTGATGATGTAATGTATAAATAACAGTTATAGTTCTTTTTTGTATATAGACATGTTATATCTGTTATATATTGTTCCGCTGCGATTGTGAGATTCTGTGTTGTTGTTTCTATTTTCTTCTTCCACCTCTTTCTTCTTCTCCCTAACTATCCGGTATTTCCGGCATTCGATTGCTTGACGTGTAATAAAGTGGACGTATTGATGTCGATTTTCGGAGGTCGAAAATCTCGGTCGTGACATATACTATGAGATAATCTTTACTTATTCAAATGCTAATGGATTATATGTGACGACCCGCCCTTCTCGACTCTCGAAAATTGACCCAAAATTCACCACAGTATAATATGCCGCCGATCGAGTGCCGGAAAGGACAGATTGTTGAGGAAAAAGAAAGAAGATAGAAGAAAGAAGGATCTAAACAACATCAGAATCTCACAATCGCAGCGGAACAAAATATAATAAATAATAACAGATCTTTACACAAAATGAAACCATATCTGTTTTATATATAATACATCATCGGAGTATCTCACAAGTAAACAACAATTACCAACCTGGCAGTTATATCAGCCTGCCTCACAACTTGCTGGCAATTTCAAACAACCATAGCAGCGAAATAAACAAGTACGAATAATACATCTCGGACTTCAGCTCCTCTCCTGAGCTCCAAAGTATCCAATCCTGGACCTGAAATACTCGGTCTGACCCGAGCATTATAATGAAATAACACCCGAGTCAGTCTGGAATACCAGCGTGAGAGAAATACATCCAAACTGATTATTAAAGTTTCAAAAATCCTTTGAAATCAAAAGCATCTCGTAAGACCACGCCACAAATAAACATGTCGGGTTTTTACCTTACGATAGCCAAAACACTTTTTATCAAATCCGTTTGATATTATAATAGTGTCTAATGAAAGTAAAATAGAATCTAGCTGAAATGATTGCATCTCACGTTTCAGCAATAGTTGGGCACAATCAAACCCGTATAGGCACGTAGGGAGAATGGATTTCCAATGAATGACTAGGCACTGGGGTACCACCTGTCACAGTACCTGGTCTAGATCAGCGTACCGAGGACCACGCCCGATCCCCTGCAACACAAGACCGGAATTACCTAAGGGTAATTCGGAGTAAGATCGCCCTACGGTTGGGATCAGCAACCGCCCATACAGCCAAAATAAAAAGGGACATCTAGACAGGGATGACCTCACCCTAATGGGCGCTACCCACATAGCCTTGCTGCATAACCCTTGATTTTCAGTCATTCCCGGTTGATGAGGCTCGAGGCTAAGCGTTACCTTTATAGAACATATCCCTTAGAATGCCCATCGTCCACCTGACGATGTTCCGAAAGCATTCATCCATACAAGTCCGTTCCGGGTTCGAACAGAACCGAAGGCACTATTCCTACTATATCCATTTTGGAATCACCCTCAGGATAAGTAGCGACTAGACCTTGCACTTCACTGCTCCATCTTCGACTCCGAACTCGTTTTTCCACGAAAACGTACAAACCGGATAGAAGTGGTTTTCGAGAAATAAATCCCGATCCCAATCTCTTCGAAACGATCAGCGCATTGGCCAATATTGATAGTCGGTTATTTAACTATCAATTATCATTCACAAACATCCATCAAACATAAATAATTCCTCAAATTTATGTTTTCCTCAAAATATCTTCGCAAGATATATTTCTATTTTCAACCCCTTTGAAAACTGTTTAAACCCACTTCCCTTTACGGAAATAAATTTCCCAATATTTACTATTTCCACTGAAATCACCAAGTACAAACACTTAAGATTTAAAATAATTTAAATCATTTTATCCAAAATATTTTTAAGAATATTTAAGGTAAAACCATTTTTATCCAATATAAAACTAACTTTAAAATAAAAGTTAAGTCGAACAAAATTTTAAAATAAGAGTTACAAACTTCTACATAAGTTTCAAATAAAAATTTTACTAAACTATCTATAAAATAAATCCATTTTATAAAATATGAATATTAATAATATTCTTTCAAAACATAATACCAATTACCCCTTTTTAAAATAATTATTACTATAACTAATTTATTTAATATTTACCTTTAAAATTTTCACAACTCAACTAATTTCTTAAAACATTCCTTTAAAAACAATTTCAAAACTTCTAACTTCTACTCAAAATCTGCTTTAAAACGTACTTGGCTTTCTAGGGAAATACACTTCCATTTCAGAATAAACCAAAGAATTCTTTTATAAATCCTACTGGATTTATCTCAATTCAACTTTACCTTTAAATCCCGTAAATTTCTTCCAACACTTTAAAAATAACACTCCCCTTTTATTTTTAAGCACACTTCCCATCTCCTGGAAATCACTTCCAAAATGTATGCTTCAATTATTAAAAATAAGTTCCTAAATTCTTTATAAAAAAATGTACTTTAAAAAAAAACTATAAAAGTTTATATTGGGTAACTTAAACCAAAAATTTCTTTTTAATATCAAGTTATTATATCGAATACTTATAATAAAATTTCCTTTAGAAAACATAATACCAATTTACCATTAAAATAATGAAATACCATAATTACTTAATAAATACTTATTTTTCACTTAAAAATAATTAAAGATAATGATTTTTCTAAAATATTCTAAACACATTTTTTAAACCTTTCAGTTTATACTTTGGAATTTCTCTTTTGAAACATAGTTCATTTCCCAGGAAAAGTGCACTTTCCATCCCTTTTAAAATAATCTCACTATTATTTTTAAACAATTTGCCCATCTTATAGAAATTCCCATCGAAAATCTATCTTTCAAAATTTATCCACCGATAAATATTCCATTTCATTTATAAACCCAGTTAATAAATTTCCATTCCTCATTTCCTTTTTAATCACAGTTTCCAAAAACACTTCAATTTTCCAATCCAATTTCTTGAATTTAATTTCCTTAAATTCATTACTCCAAAATTTCTTTCCAATTCCCTTTTTGCTTTCCAATTTATTTTATTGATATTTAAAATACCAAATTTTATTTATCCAACATAACATGGCATAACAAAAATTCCCAAATCAATCTATCACAGGATATAAATGAAATATATCACCGATTATAAATAAATTTCTATTTGTGAGGAATCCAGTTGGATCCCTCCAACCTGTTTCCCTGCATCCACAGATGTTAGCATAACAAATAATATCGATCCAATCTGATAATAATATTCATATCCAACCAATTAATCATTAAATTATTTAAATATTAATTATTTAAATAAACTAGCATTCCAGATGTGAGTAAGGTTAACTCACCTTGAATTGTCGAGCTTTTAAATTTTAAATTAAATCGAACCATTCGATTTAATCCAAAAAATTTTCTTGCTCAAAACGCCTCCGGATCTGCACCACAGCTGCGTACTCGTCGCTGCGATTCCGGCGATACCCAATTTGTCGGAATCTGACCAAGTATGCACAAGATATGAATTTTCAAAGTTTTGAATATAATTTTAAACAAATCTTTTGTTTTTATACATTACGAAATCACGGCCGTCAAATTCAAGAGAGAAAATCAGGCCGCCGATTCTCCCGTCTTCTTCATTCAAGATCCTGGAACCAACAACCCAAATCACGCACCACGTTGCTCGACGCCGCTCCTCCCTCGCCACATGTGGACATGATCAGACACTGCCAAAACGTGCGCCCAGGCGTGCTCTACCCATGGCCAGAAAACTTCGCAACTCGGTGGCCCCCTGATGTTGAAATTCACACATGAACGACCAAAGTTTAAGCCATGATTTCTCCCTCCTCGCTGCGTCGATCTCGATCACCACCGCTCACAACATAGATCTTGGTCTCCTCTCTATTTTTCCAGTTGAAGATTTTTGATGAAAGTGATTAGATTTGGAGAAAAATTGCGATGAAACTTGAAGCATTTCGGCCATCGAAATTCTAAGTGGAGGCCGGCAAAGATAGCTAGGGTTTCATCTTCAAAACGTATTTATATACGTATAAAATATTATTTTATTATTAAATTAAATTTTAACGAGCATTTAGAAACGAATCCCAAACAATACATGCCGCTTGACGTTTATACGGTTTTACCCACATTCCGAACACAATGGAATGTGCTTCGGAGCCCAATTCAATCATATGTGGAAGATAGCCTTTGAATTGATTTAAAATATTAAATTTTCAATTTTAATTTCAACGCGTTTCTCACCCGTACGAGCAAACGGTAACTCCAAATGCTACAAAAATTGAAATCCGATAATAACTAACTATTACGGATCCAATGGAACTAGTTTCATCGAATTCCGAGACTGTGCCTCAGAAGGCTATTTTAACTCGTCGATTAATTCGACCGATTTCCAAAATCGTCGAAATCATTTAAAATTCCACTTTTAAAATTTTACTAACTCAATTATAAATCATATAGAACTTACATTCACATTAGACATCATTCTGATTCATCCCGAATCAAAATCTGATTATTTACATTATTATAATATTAAATTCCATTATTAAATTAATATAATGTTTCAAATTCAACTTATCGACTTTTGATTCCATCCAAAAGTCCAATACTATAAATTCAAGTCTAACTAGACTTAAAATAAATTTTAGAAACCATTTCCATATCTATATACACCCATATTCACAAATTATCCCAATTTCAAATATTAAATTATTATTATCCAAATCCAATTAAATTGTCATATTTGAAAATTTAACTAATTTTATTAATTTGACCAAAATCTTCTTATTTCAAATCAAATTATAATTCACATTTAACATTTAAAATGAATTAAATGTTCAAAATCTAACGACCAAAATTCCGGGTCGTTACATTATATATATATATATGTTAAGTTATCTACCATTCCTTGAATCTGATTTTAAGTACATATGTTAAATTTTTGTACAATTGTTGCAATCCTTGTCAAAAAAAGTGGATACCTTGATTTAATATTAATGAATGGACTTTAGTGCAAATTTTAATTATTTGTTGTTTTCTATATTTAAAGTTTTATGTAAATTTTGAAGTATTGTTTCATTCCTAAATAAAAAATTTAATGAAAACTTTAAAACCAAAAACCTTTTATACAAATGTATATACACATATACCATATGCTACATTGTTTGCAAATATATGTTTTCAGATCCAAATTATTAAATTTTAATTATCAGATATATGTAATATAAATGTTTTGTTTAAATCAAATTTGTACAAAGATTATGAGCAATATAACCTTTTTTTGTTAAACATTTCCTCAATTGCAATTTTTTCTATTAATGTTAATTTAGGATTCCAAATTATTTAAAACAACCAATATGTTTTCACTTTGTATGTATGTATGTACCCATAATTATTATGAATGTACGCATCCATAATTATTATGAATGTATGCATATATTTCATTGACAGAATTTAGAAACAAAGGCATGTGTAGATTTGGTTGATAAATAATCAATGTCATTTAATGTATTAATTGTTACAACTAAATGGTGAAAGAAATAATAGGTTTCCCTCTTTTCATATTCTATCATATCCATGTGTAGATTTGATTGATAAGTAATAAATGTCATTAATGTATTAATTGTCGAAGTTAAATGGTGAAAGAAACGATATGTTCATCTTCTTTCATATTCTGTACTATTTTGATATTCAAGCCGCATCGCTATGGCGTCGCTAATGTTTGACGACGCCATTGTGACGACTGGTGGACATGTAAAATCAAAATTTTCTACATTAAACAATGCACCACTCAATAGTTTAAAAATAACAAAATAGAAATGGCAAGAAACACAAACTTATGTACAAAGAACAAATACATAGAGTAGGCAGATAAAATTTGAACATAAACCAACTTGATTATAGTTGAACCTAAACAAATAATTGACAATACTAAAAACTTGTCTTGTAGCTGAGCTTATACATAGGAATCAACTGTGACGACCTACCTTTTTGGACAGTTTAAATCGACAATAAACCACACATGTCTAACTCAAGCAACTCAAAAGGGAGGATCGTCAATGGGTAAATAAGAAAATAAGAGAAAAGAAAGAAAAACGAAACACAGAATCTCACAGCGGAATGACAAAATATAATAACCAAATAAACAGTTCATGAAGCTGTTTTATAATATACATTTGATTACACAATTTTTACAACAATCAAAGTACAAACAACGACATAACAATAATGATACAGCCGAAAAATTACTAATAATATAATATACCAAACTCTGTCTTCGTCCTCCAAAAATAAAGTCTTCAACACTGAAATGCTTAGGTTGACGCGAGCGTAATGAAAAGACAAAACTCTCGAGTCAGAACTAAAAGATCTTATGTAAGTGAAATCAACAATAAGTAAATATGAGTGTAATGGCTTCAGAGATGTTTATGAGATTTTACATCTTCTACCCAGTGTATAACGTGCGTGCAATAACTTAAGAGATGTTTCGGGATTTTCCATCTCCTAAGGATCTGTTAAACTATCTATATGTAGTAATATACGCTATATGTGCAGTGTCTATCAGTAAAGTAAAGTATTAAAATAACGTTAAGGCATTACCCATATCCCCCTTAACACATTTTATATAAGCATCGTAGTTTATACAGTACTGTAAACTCCACCGTAAACTGGTGGGCTATCAGGGAGCACTCCATAGGTATGACACAAACCAAAATCATAGTGGACTCGATAAGGCATATGATAAGGCACGCGAGGCAATGCCCAGGGTAGGATTCTACCGTTTTGCACTTCCGGACTGGTGGGAACGCATAACAGCTACTACCGCCCACCTTGAGAAACACTCCCATAATCAAATCGAGGGTGGCCACCAATCAATCACAAAATAACAGATATAATATCGAAGAAGCATGTTCGATCGGGGGAGCAACCCCACTTGGCCCGGTATAGCTCCTGTTTTAGTCATATCAAGCTGACCTGAAGGTCAGGGCTGCGTTCTTACCTCATACCAGTAGCGTTCATCAAACCATCCTACTTCGTTCTGGATTCTCCACCACATGCACAGTTGTTAAAGTGGTTTCGGAATTGGCAGAGAGTATGACAATATCCGACCCCGGTCTCTTTAACAACCAAACGCTTATTTCACACCATGGACATTTTGTAAAACAATTTTAATAATAAATCTAGAAAACAGTTTATACCTTCATATCAAGATATCCATATACTTATATTCCAATAGTATAAATATATTCATAAATGCCGAGGAAGATTTCTTTCAATCAATTTCGAAAATAATTTATAAATCTCTCTTAAACCATTTATAAACTATTTATATGCTTTATAACCATTTATAAAGCTATTTATAAATTCCAAAATAGTTTACAACTCTTCCCCTTTTATAAACTTCTACGCAAATTCCTTTAAACGCTTCCAAATCCCTTTATACAAGTTCTTTTATAAAACCCTTTATAAAATCCTTTAAAACCTTTATAAACTCCTTTATAAAACCATTATAAAAATCCTTTATAAAAATCTTTTATAAAAATCCTTTATAAAATCATTTAAAACCTTTATAAAACCATTATAAAAATCCTTTATAAAAATCTTTGATAAAAAGCCTTTATAAAATCCTTTAAAACCATTATAAACTCCTTTATAAAACCATTATAAAAATCCTTTATAAAAATCTTTTATCTATTAAAGTTATTATAAAAGTCTATATTTATTATCTTAAATCAAAACTATATTTATTATATTAAATTAAATTTAAAATATATATATTTATTATCTTAAATCAAAACTATATTTATTATATTAAATTAAATTTAATATATATATATATTAAAACTATATTAAATATTTTATTAAATTAAATTTTAAACTATTTAAACTATATATTTAAAACAAAATAAAATTATAAGTTAAAATCTTAGAATTTACATTTAAAACCATATATTAACCTTTAATTTGAAGCTTTAAACATATAAAATAAATTATTTTCCAAATATATGTTTTTAAATAAAATCATTAAATTAAATTTTAAAATTAAATTTATAAATCAAACATACCTTACCATTTAGAAAATAATTTAAAACCGACCAACGGTGTCCGTATATAATTTTCTACCTTATGGTCAAGTGATTGGGTATGTATCATTTCAACCCAAAATAGTTAAATTTCTCGGGTATATATCATTTCAACCCGTATCTCGAATCAATAATTTCCAAATCAATAAAATCGCTCGGGTATGTATCATTTCAATCCATAACGATTTTCCCTAATCTATAAGTTCATTCGGGTATGTATCATTTCAACCCATAGTGATAACAGGGATATAAACATCCAATCATCCAAAATGTCAACAAATAAACATCCATCACAATCAACATCCAAATCAGCCAATAAATCACAACAATTAACTGGTTATCATTATCAGGTATTTAACTAACAATTTAAATTCAATATTAATTTAAATGGCAATTTAATTCAAATTAAATTTAAATGACAATTTAAATTACCAAACAACAATCAATAAATTTCTTATCACATCATAAACTTAATTCAACTAACATAAGAAGGTTTAGTATTGCGTGAGTGGGTTAAATCACTCACCTTTCATTTATAGTCGATTTAAAATCCAAATAAAGCCCAAAATTTGAACAGTCTCAAAAACCAACCAAACCAGTTCCATATTGTCTGAAATTTCGATACGATTGCAATGGAAGAAACCACGTCCAAATCCGAGCTCGTATGTAAAAGTTATTAACGTTAGAAGGTTGAAAATTTTAATTTAAATTAAATTAAAACAAAGGGTAAATTAGTAAATACTTATTACCTTCTCAACCCTAGTCGTAACGTTCGACACGCCTGAACCAATCTAGCTGTCACCTTCACCATCCTAACACCACCGCTCTGTGCCATGTGACCATGATCCGAAGCCACCCTCGAGCTTGCCACCTCCAACCGACCCCTCCTTGGACCTCGCGACCACCTTTGCCTCACCAAAGCTCGCCGCCACCGTTAAAACGCCGATTTCTGCCGATCTCGACACCCTACGGCAAGAACGAAGCCACTATATCAACTCCCCTTGAAGCCCTCTACGATGCAGTGCCCTCCGATCGAACCATCGTCGCTAATCTGCCGTTGATTGCGAAACCCTAGGATGGACGGCCGAGAATAGGTTGTTGATTTCTGGCCAAACCGAACCTCCAATCGAAAAACGAATTGCATAAGTAGATTACGTTCGTCGAGAGCTTCCCGACGATATATAATTTGATATGGTTTGAGTAGTTTAAATTTTGAAGTTTGATTTGAAATTGAGGATTTAGGTTTTGGAAAGACAGTCGTTGGAGAAGGAACCGATGAGATTAAAAGTACGTACATAAATTGGAATAGACTGCTAGGGTTAGAGGAAAAATCTATTTATATAGACATAGATGAATAAGAACGAATGGACAGATCAAATTGGTTCGAAATGATAACAACCTAAAAAGCCCGTTTCGTTCCCGAAATGAAAGTAGGTCATCCCATATATCAAAATATAGGTTCTTGATATTTTTAAACTTAATGGAACTGGTTTCAAACCTTAATTCCATTGTATATAGAAGTTAGCCTTCAAAATCAAAGTATATTCATTTAAATTCTTTTAATTGATTTCTAAGCGTTTCGAGCTCGCACGATCAAACGATAAGTTTGATCACTACTAAACTTGAAATCCTAGAATAATTCACTATTACTGATCCGATGAAACTGATTTTGTCGGAATCCAAGACGGTGCCCAAAAGCCCAATTTTACACGTTAATTAAATAAATTATTAATCTAAAATCAATTCAACCACCTTTAAATTCTAGATTAAAAGTTAACAATTTTCATCATTCTTGATTAAATAGAAATTTATAATCTTTTAAAATACAATTTTCCATATTAAATCCAAGATTTATATATTACATTAATTTCAGCGTTCAATTACAACTGTAGTAAATCCATTCATTATAATTTAAAATTCCAAACAAAATCTTTTATTTAGATTTAAATTCTTATATTAAATCACTATTACCTTATGAATATAATTAACATTAGTTTACATTTTATTACATTCATATTATAGTTATCATCTTAACTCATATTAACGACAATATTAAATTATATTAAATTGCATTGATTTCCAAATTATTTCAACGGATTAAATAATAAAATAATAATTAAAACAATTATTACACATTAGTAATTCAAACACATTTCTAAGTCTATTGTATATAAACAAAAGTTAATAAATTTATGTACTAATTATTTATTTCATATTCTATAATAAATCTATTTCAATTAATAACAGATAATTTCAACATTGAATCCAACATTTAATTTGTTCCATATTTACAATTATAACCAAATTAACTTTACAATTATTTCAATTGATTAAAATTACATTAAAATAGGTGTCAATAACATTCAAACAACATTATTAAATCATATCCTAATTATTTTTCTCATTAATAAATCATAAATTTTAATTTCTCACAATATTAAATTTCAAAATCTTATTTAATTTAATAGTTTTAATTATCAAAAATACGGATCGTTACATCAACTATCAAAAGACAGAGAAATTCATGTACAAAATTTAACATCCATGCAAAAAATAAATTAAAATATTTACATAGAAACTGGCTGAAAAGAATCAATTAAAAAGAATATATCGATGAATCAAATTTAATATAGACATCCGATGTCACACTTTTTGATTATTTCTAATGGTAGCATTGTTTCAACATATGTACAACTAACAAGTTTCTAAAAGTTACTCGTGAGTTCAACTCTGGAATCTACTTGTGCAAGACCAAAGAGTAATGCTTCTTTCATCATGAGCTCTTCGCTTCATCATTTGGCTTAGTTCTACATTTTATATAAACTGCCAATGAGTCTTTTTTCTTTGGGACATTCAATATCTTGATGCTCCTTTTCCTTTTAGCTAAGCCAATAAAGAAACATAGCAGTTACATTGATTAGGAAAGCGCTATAAATAACTATTGACCATAGAGTATATGAGAAAAAACAAAAAAGCTTTTAGTACCATTTTCAGCTGCTTCGTAATTCTCTAGGAGTCATTTCCAGCATTCTCAAACCTCTCCTCTTCAAATAAGTTGTAGTTTTGTTCGTTCTTCTTCTGGAAATATAAAAATGGATGCTTATTACATGCAAAACTAATTTTATCGACTACCAATCATACAAACATTGTATGTAACGACCCGTATTTTTACGGATCAAAACATCGTAAAACTGTTGTCATTAGATCGATAGTATTGTTAAGCCGTTCAAAGTTTAGGTCGTTAGTGTTGTTAAGTCGTTTAGAGTTTAAGTCGTCCAGAGTTTAGGTCGACTAGAGCTTAAGTCGTGTGGTAGCTTAGGTCGTGGGGTAGGTTAGGTCGGATGAACGACTTAAGAGAATGGAGCGACCTATAGGATTTTGTCCGACTTAAGGAATAGACGACCTAAGGATTGGAACGACTTAGGAGTTAACGGCTTAAGTTAGTAAGCGACTTAAGGAATCAGCGACTTAAGAGTTAGCGGCATAGGGATAGCGACCTAGGAAACTGGGGCGAGCTAACGACTTAAGGAGATAGGTCGTGAGCAACTTAGGAGCAAGCTAAGGTTAAGTCGTAAGTTGCGCACGTGTGTTATTGCTTAGGATGTTGTACAGTTAAGTCGTAGGGTTTTCTTAGGTCGTGGACGAGTTAAGATAAGTCGTTGAGTGGCTATGGCATGTTTAGTTAGGTCGTAGACGACCTATGATAGTATGCTGGGTGTAGATAGGTCGTGAGGTGTTAAGTCGTAACCCAGCTAAGTCGCAATGGTATTGAGTCGTTAGGTCGCGACTGTTGTTAAGTCGTAGGTCGTGGGTCTTCATAAGTCGTGAGTCGTGGAGTTTTCATAAGTCGTGGACGACTTAAGGAGCGAACGACTTAGGGATTTCAGCCTATAAATACCCGGTTCTACTTCACTTTTTGGGATCCGGATTTTGAAGCGACGAAGTGCTGTCATTTTGAGAGCTCGAGTTCTACACTTCTTCACTTCTTTTCTCCACTCTAATCTCATGATTCCTTCCATCCAAATCGAAGATCAAATCGAAGATCCAAGAGCTAAAGTTGAAGATCTACATTCTTCGAAGAGAGATTTCATCGTTTGAAGCAGGATTTTGGAGAATCGAGTTAGATCCTTCGCTGTCCAGATCTGAAGTGTGTTGCTTTTGAGGTGTTTAGGTGATTTGGTGAGTGGTGGTTATCTCTCACACGGATCCAAAGGAGTATATCGGATTGGTGGCTTGATTATGTGTTTAAAATAGTGATTTCATGCATTTTCGTAAACTTAAGTATAGATCCATTGTTCATGATGATTTGACATCCATTTTACTACATGTTAACCTATGCAAGTTCATTCATCAAGTTGTAGAGATATTGCTCATGATTCATGCTTGTTAGATTTAGACTCTTTATTTACAAGATTGCCATTATTGTTATAATTGTTTATTAGATCATGTTTGAATGCTTGATTACTTGGATTAATGATTGACTTGATTGATTGTTATAAATTAGTTGATTGATGATTTGATTTGGACAAGATGGTCGAAGATGATTCAAAAGCTAAGGGAAAGGCTCTTGAATTGGAAAAGCTGCTCGTGGCATATGTGGTGGATGATGAAGCTCATATGGATAGATTTGATGATGTTGAGATGAGGCTTTGCTATGATGAGATGAAGCGAGGCATGGTATCATTCCAAGCATGTTGATAACTCGGTGAAACGGTTCGGGCACTACGCCATAAATGGCCTTCTGCAACATTTTTGCAAGGTGTTGCCAGGTAAAATGTTGCGATAGCTATACAATTTTGGTCCTACTGCAACGTTGAATTTTTGATGTTGCCTTAGCCATAAAAATGTGTTGCTCTAGCTAAACAAGTGTAACACGATGCAACATTTTTATAAAGTGTTGCTATAGATGTATTCAAATTAAAAAATTAATAAAATTAGCAATCCGCGTGAATACGATCCAACGATCTACATTTAATCTGATTGTTAAAATGGATCACCACTACAATTTGTCCCAAATTTTCATTTTCCCGCTTTACTTTTCATATCATTTCGTTCTCACCCCCAATTTCCAAATCCCTAATTTCGTTTTCACCCCCAATTTCCAAATCCCTAATTTCGTTTTCCCTAATCTGTATGGAAGATGCTCCCTTTTAACCCAATCGGATCTGATGCTATTACATTTCTATTCAATCTTCCACTCCAGTATTCAGAGGACACAACTTCGTTTTCTATTCAATTGGCAGTTGAAGTAGTTCGTTTAGCTCCACACCCGAAGTACAAGAGAAGAGTTCGAATCAAGAAGAGGTACCAAGCACACGATCCTGATAATAAATTTAAAGTCAGAGATTACGTGGGGCTTGAAATGATTAGGCCGATAAGCAAGACCAAGACTTTTCTTGCTTTTCCTGTTGCTGCCAGGAACACACCTAAGAGCGTCGAGACTGTGCCTCTTGAGTTGCTTGAGATACCACTGCAGTCCAATGAAGAGCAGGCTGTCTAATTTCCGGTTTGTTTTGACCTTTTTTTTTTCATTTTGTGATATTTGATACTGTGGATTTATGCATTTTCTGTATCTGAATGGTAAGTTTCAAAATTTCATCTTGCTTAATGTATTTTGAGGTCTATTGTTGAATTTGGATTGGAGTGGTCTTCCATATTGCACCTTGAAGATAGAATAGAGAATGACTGGAAGAGCTATTTTGTAATGCACTAAAAGTGTTCGATACTTTGTGTGAATGGTATTGTTATCAAAATGTCCGATTTCCTGTAGTTTCACATTGATATACTTCAAATTTTTCACTGCATTTTGTTCTTTCATGTTCGAAAAATGACATATCACGTATATTTAAGCTTTCTACTGTTGTAAAACCACTTATCTACACCACAAACATTTGGCGTAGTGTCTGGATGCGGTCGGTGAAGTGATGTAGCGGGCTATGGTTGTTCCAGTTTGGATGCGGTCGGTGAAGTGATGATGGGTATGAATTGTAATTGAATTGAATTGAATTTGTATGAATTGTAATGCTTGAGTAAACGAGTTTGGTTTTTCTTTTGTAGGCTAATGATGGTCCAAATTTGAAGATATTTAGCTTGGTGCTTTGAACTAATGTACATGTATGAACTGACCTTTGATTCTCTTGTTGATGAAAGGAGAAGCAGTCTGCTTAGAGTTGATGGTCCAAATCTGTAGATATATAGCTTGCAGTGAGAAGCAATGTTGTTTGCTATCAACCAAGGGTGGTGCTTGGTTTTGTTGCGAATTTGCAGTGTGAAAGTTTGATGATGTTTGGGTTGTCGGAATGGGTAATCAGCGATTGTGATTAAGTGATTAGGCGATTTGGCAACCTGAAGTCGAATTTGGCAACTGAAATAGTTTGTTGGTGAGGCAATTACAGGATGGAGGCTGGTGGTTTATAAGTATGTGTGGTGCATCATTTTAGGTCGATCCCCGCCGAGACTGCGGTGCCCCGGACCCCCGCCGGCGCTGCGCCCAGACCCGCTTCTCGGCTCGGCACTCGGCTCGTCATATATTTGTTAGTGTCGGTGTCTGTATAAATTGAAACTGCATATGTAATGAGTGAACTGAGTGATGTAGTGAGGAATATCTGTATATGTGAATATCAGTGTTATATATCATTGAATTGTAAAATAGTGGAGTCGAGAATTTGTACTATTTCAAATGTTGAAATAAAATATTTATTTAAATAAATTACTGTTTAAATATCAAATTCTGTGCAACAGCATTTTATTAAATAAATATTTATTTTTATTAAAAAATCAAATATGCTCTACATTGTGGGCCCCACAAATTCAAAAAGTTCATATCTATAGCAACATTTTGGAATGTTGCTACAGATACCTATGGGTGTTGCCATAGACCCAAATAGGGTTCTATTGCAACAATATTACTTATGTTGCCTTAGATAGTCAAAATGTTGCATTTGAGGTCTAAGGCAACGGCAAAAATTGCATCACCCTAAAAGTGTTGCCATAGACCTATGGCAACATTTTTCGGGCCTGAGCCAACATTTTTTTTATGTTGCAGAAGGTCATCTATGGCGTAGTGGGGTTTGAGGATAATGGTTTGCTCGAGAGGCGCTTGAGCTAGTATGGAAATAGTCGTCGAGGAGGATGACTAGAAGGTTGCGGTTTCATCGTTATTGAAGGTTCTAGCAGACTCAAAGCAAGAGTACGCTGGGCAGATTCGATAGTCTCTAAAGACTATGATTGTAGTCGAGTACTCTGGGCAGATTCGATAGTCCTAGGCATGGGCTGCGACGACGTGCGGAGTTCTGTCTAGAACCGGGGTTGGCATTAACCCTTGACGGACGGCTGAAAGAATGTGCCAGTCATTCAATTAACGGTGGTATCGAAGCAAAGATAACAGTGACAGCCAGAGTCATGGATGTTTGGTTGTATCGTCATTCGGTCTCAAGAGCAATGTTTTCTGGGTGCTTATCTGATCTTGGTTTAGGCCTTGGGGGTTTGTACTTGGAAAATGTTGACCTTGACTCGAGTGATAATTGCTTTACTTTAAATGTCTGCTTTGCTATGTTTATTTCTGCTTAGTGTGTCTGGGGGCTATCACTGTAGAAAGAGGTGGAGTGGGAGGGTTGGATTCCTATTCCTTTTACGTTTATGCTCATTTGGTATGTTGTTAGTTAATTTACCGCTCACTAAGACTGTTGTCTGACTCAAGGTTTTATGTTCAACTCTTATTACCTTGGGCTGTTTATCCACTTTGGGATGGGCAGACTAGGTAGCAGGTGACAGGTGTTGTTCTTAGTTTTCGACGATGCTGATGACGAAGACGAGCTGGAGGCTTGCATATTATTTTCTTACTATATGTACTGGATGTTCCGCTGCTTTGTATAATTCTTTGAGTGATATGTAGTGAGGCTTGATGTATTGACT
Source organism: Allium fistulosum (assembly GCA_030737815.1). NCBI lineage: Eukaryota > Viridiplantae > Streptophyta > Magnoliopsida > Asparagales > Amaryllidaceae > Allium > Allium fistulosum. The sequence goes on along the minus strand of CM060904.1, from coordinate 1,056,109,035 downwards.
ATTCAAATGTTTGTATTCAACTATGATGAAGCTTAACCGATGAGATTCTATTTTGTGAAGCTTCACTATATATATTCTCTATTGTATTTTATCCATGCGTTATGAGTAATACGATAGATTCTGCTGTTTTAACTTAACCTTGGCGATCGTCCATGGCTGCCTGGCACACTTTACAACGCACTATTTCTATGTTTAGTGCAGGGGTCATGGGCGGTCGTCACATTTGGTATCAGAGCTTTGGTTAATCGATTTTACCCAACGCTCGCTGACGTAACTACGTATGAGAGACGTAATTGTATTTTGATGGATGATTACTATATATAATATAGTAGCTTAGAAGGATTCGAACCTCTTATGCAGTTGTTTCTCAAGGTGTATTAATCATTCCTTTTTATTGATATTAAGGATGAGTCGAAGAGGGAGACCAGCTGCTAGGGAAGGCCGTGCTACTGAGGGGCTGCTGATTATGCTGCTATGTTCGAAGCTATGATGACTTCGATCATGAGAAGGATTCCAGCTTCGGAGCCATCAGTAGATGTAGGAGTTCAAGTTCAAACTCCAAAACCGGTGGATTTTGCTAAGTTGTGTAAAGTCTATACTGCTCTTGGAGGAAAGGTTTTCTTGGGAACGGAGTCAACCATTGAAGTCCAGAGATGGATAGATACTTGTAGAAGGATCTTTGGTGATTTGGGAATCGAGGATGCAACTAAAAGGAAGCTCGCATCAAGATAGCTTCAAGGAAGAGCTTCTGACTGGTGGAACTCTATCACCATTGATACTCCGGAGGAAGAAATTACTTGGGTGCAATTCCAAGCCAGATTTGAAGCTAAGTTCATTTCTACAGCTCAGAAATCTGTTCTGTTCAGGAAGTTTATGGAGCTCAAGCAAGGTGGAAGACCAGTTCTTGAGTATGTTTCTGAGTTTGAAGCTTTGTCCAAGTATGCCCGGTCGTATATTGAATCTCCTTACCAGAAGAATGAGAAGTTTGTGACAGGCTTGGACAGTTATCTTGGGAGGCAGTTGGTGGATCATTTGGACGATCCATTTGAGAAGCTTGTAGAGAAGGCTCTCAGGCACGAGAATCTGTTTCCTAAAGAAGGATTTGTTGTTGCTGTGACCAAGGAGGAGTCTAAACCACAGCAAGGTGGAAACAAGAAGAGGAAGCAGCAACAACAAAAGGGTAAGGATGGCCAGAAGAAGCCGAAGGGCGAAGTGACCTACTACAATTGTCAGCAAAAGGGCCATTTCTCTAGAGATTGCAAGAATTCGAAGGTACTAGTGAAGTGCCACAACTGTGACAAGCCGGGGCATATTAAGAAGAATTGTCCAGAACCGCGGAAGGACAAGCAGATTGTGCAAGCTTATGCTTTGGGGGCTGTTCCATCATCTTCAAAAGCTCCTACTGCTGAAGAAAAAGGAAAGAGTGTGGTGGTTCAAGGTACTCTTTCCATATGTGGTGTCCCAGTTAGAGTGTTATTCGATACTGGGGCATCGCATTCTTTTGTTTGTAATGAACTTGTAGGCCGGTTGGGTTTAGAACCGGATATCGTTGATAGACCATTGGTTGTGACTAATCCAGTTGGGGGTTCGTCTTGTCTGTGTATGCTATGCCGTGGTCTGATTGTATCGAGTCATGATTGCTCTTTTGTTTGTGATTGTTTTGTTCTGAACTTTGCGGGGTTCGGAATTATTTTGGGTATGGACTGGCTTAGGAAGTATGCGGCAAAGGTTGATTGTGAAAGGTTGGAGGTGACAGTCGAGAATGTGGAAGGGCGAAAGGTTGTGATACGATGTAAGCATGAGGAAGGCGTCTTCATAAGCTTCATGTATTCGCTAGTTGTTCCACGGGATGGACTGTCATCGGTGCCAATCGCTAATGGATTTGAGGATGTCTTTGATGAGGTCAAAGGGTTACCGCCGCATAGAGAGATCGAGTTTCGTATCGATCTGGTTGAAGGAGCCAGACCTGTTGTGATGCCTCTTAGGCGGATGGCGCCTAGGGAACAACAGGAGTTGAAGGTGCAGGTTGATGATCTCTTTCAGAAAGGATTCATTCGGCGTAGTGTGTCCGAATGGGGTGCACCAGTTGTGTTTGTAACCAAAGCGGATGGATCGTTGAGGTTGTGTGTGGATTATCGTGAGCTGAATAAAGTGACTAAGAAGAACAAGTATCCATTGCCGAGAATAGATGACTTGTTTGATCAGCTTCACGAAGCTAAGGTGTTTTCTCAGATGGATTTGGCAACGGGATTTCACCAGTTAAGAGTGGCTAAGGATAGTGTGCCGAAGACTGCTTTCAGGACACCATCCGGTTTCTTTGAGTGGCTGGTAATGCCGTTTGGATTGACCAATGCACCAGCATATTTTGTGGATCTTATGAATAGAGTGTTCAGAGATCAGTTGAACAAGTTCGTCCTAGTGTTCGTGGATGATATTTTGATTTATTCCAGAACTGAAGAAGAACACATGACACACTTGCGTATTGTTTTGGAAATCTTACGGAAACATCAGCTGAAGGCTAAGTTTTCGAAGTGTCACTTCTGGAAGAGCGAAGTGAGGTTCTTAGGCCATATTATCTCTGGAAGCGGAATAGCGGTTGATCTCGCCAAGATAGCAGCAATCCAGGATTGGGGTAGACCTAAGAATGCATCTGATGTGAGAAGTTTTCTTGGATTAGCAGGATATTATCGCTGATTTATCAAAGACTTTTCCAAGGTGGCTGCACCATTAACAGGATTGACGAAAAAGAACCAAGTATTCAGATGGGATGCTAAGTGTGAGCAAGCTTTCGGAATCCTGAAAGAGCGATTGACAAGTGCTCCTGTTTTGACTATTCCAAGTGGAAATGATGAGATGGTGGTTTACACCGACGCATGTGGTACTGGACTTGGAGCAGTGCTGATGCAGAAGAGTAAAGTTGTTGCGTATGCAAGTCGACAACTGAAGCCGCATGAAAGGAATTATCCGACTCATGATTTGGAGTTAGCGGCGATTGTTTTTGCTCTGAAGATGTGGAGACATTATCTATTGGGAGTTCGATTCGAGTTGTTTACAGATCATAAGTCGTTTAAGTATCTTTTCTCCCAAAAGGATTTGAATCTTAGACAGCAACGATGGCTAGAGTTTTTGGCATCATATTATTTTAGTATAGCCTATACTCCGGGAAAGGGTAATGCAGTGGCAGATGCGTTAAGTCGAAGACATGCAGGATTGGGAGCCATGTTTTCAGAATGGAAGAGTCTCGAGTATTTAGCTGGATTTGACTTCAGGCCCAGATGTGAACTGGAATCTGAGATGTTGGCAAACTTATCGATAAGACCGACTCTTGTGGAAAGAATTGGCGAGAGCCAAAAGCGGGACGATAAGCTTGTCAAGATTATCCGTGATTTGGAATCTGGATTGGACCCAGAAAAGGATAAAGGATTCGAGGTTGATCGAGAGGGTTGGCTTCGAAAGCAAGGATGACTAGTTGTTCCCGATATAGACGAATTGAGAAATGAAGTTCTGAAGGAAAGTCATCACTCGAAGCTGACAATTCATCCAGGTGGAAATAAGATGTATCGGGATATGAAGAGAACCTATTACTGGGAAGGTATGAAGAAGGATGTTGGAAATTTTATTTCCAAGTGCATGAACTGCCAGTTGGTAAAAGCTGAGCAAAAGAAGCCCAGTGGATTGCTTCAGCCATTAGAAGTTCCTACATGGAAGTGAGAGCAAATATCGATGGATTTTATCGAGGGGCTACCTAGAACAAGAACGGGAAATGAAGGGATTTGGGTCATCGTAGATCGTCTGACTAAGAGTGCAAGATTCATTCCTGTTCGATCAACCAGGACTGCATCAAAGTTGGCTGAGTTGTATGTTAAGTGGATAGTTCGATTCCATGGTATTCCAAAGAGTATAGTGAGTGATCGAGACTCATTGTTCACTAGTGGATTTTGGAAGAGCTTTCAGGAAGTTTTGGGAACCGAGTTGTGTTTGAGTACAGCTTATCACCCCCAAACAGATGGTCAGACCGAGAGAGTCAACCGAGTTTTGGAAGATCTCCTCAGGGCATGTGTTTTGGATTTCGGAGGATCATGGGAAGATCACCTTCATTTGGTAGAATTTTCGTATAATAACAGTTACCAGTCAAGCATTGGTATGGCACCGTATGAAGCATTGTATGGAAGACCGTGTAACTCTCCGACATGTTGGTTAGAAACAGGAGAAAAGTTGATACTTGGGCCAGAAATGATTCGATAGACTTCGGATAGCATAGAGATCATTTGGCAATGAATGAAGGCAGCCCAAGACCGTCAGAAAAGTTATGCCGATAAGCGTCGTAAGGATTTGGAATTCGACGTAGGTGATATGGTTTTTGTGAAGATTTCTCCACTGAAGAATGTTATTCGATTCGGGAAGAAAGGAAAATTGGCTCCGAGATTTGTTGGACCATTCCCGATCATCGAGCAAATTGGAAAGCTCGCCTACAAATTGGAGTTACCAGAAAAGATGGCGGGTGTGCACAATGTTTTTCATGTATCGTATCTACGGAAGTATGTGCACGACTCGAATACTGTGGTTTCTGCAGATAGCTGTGAAGATTTTAAGGTTGATCCAGTTGTTGAGAGACCTCGTAAGCCGCTTCGTGTTGTGGAAACTGACACGAAACAGTGTAGGAGGAAAGTAGTTAGGTTGCTCAAGATACAATGGAGTGATGATGATAACGACTGTACATGGGAGGTGGAAGAGAGGATGAAGGCAGCTCATCCTGAACTCTTTAAGGTATGGCCATAAGGTGTCGTGTCATCTCACGACATTGTAACTTGTTTTAGTTCTAGAATTCTGCATGCTAGGCTAGAATTGGACGCATGGTTTGTTGATTGCTATGGATGGTAGGCATGCAGAATAGTTTTGGTTGCTCTTGTTTGTTTGGAATTTCGGGGGCGAAATTCCTAAAGGGGAGAGAATGTAACGACCCGTATTTTTATGGATCGAAACATCGTAAAACTGTTGTCATTAGATCGATAGTATTGTTAAGCCGTTCAGAGTTTAGGTCGTTAGTGTTGTTAAGTCGTTTAGAGAGTAAGTCGTCCAGAGTTTAGGTCGACTAGAGCTTAAGTCGTGTGGTAGCTTAGGTCGTGGGGTAGGTTAGGTCGGATGAACGACATAAGAGAATGGAGCGACCTATAGGATTTTGTCCGACTTAAGGAATAGACGACCTAAGGATTGGAACGACTTAGGAGTTAACGACTTAAGTTAGTAAGCGACTTAAGGAATCGGCGACTTAAGAGTTAGCGGCATAGGGATAGCGACCTAGGAAACTGGGGCGAGCTAACGACTTAAGGAGATAGGTCGTGAGCGACTTAGGAGCAAGCTAAGGTTAGGTCGTAAGTCGCGCACATGTGTTATTGCTTAGGATGTTGTACAGTTAAGTCATAGGGTTTTCTTAGGTCGTGGACGAGTTAAGATAAGTCGTTGAGTGGCTATGGCATGTTTAGTTAGGTCGTAGACGACCTATGATAGTATGCTGGGTATAGATAGGTCGTGAGGTGTTAAGTCGTAACCCAGCTAAGTCGCAATGGTATTGAGTCGTTAGGTCACGACTGTTGTTAAGTCGTAGGTCATGGGTCTTCATAAGTCGTGAGTCGTGGAGTTTTCATAAGTCGTGGATGACTTAAGGAGCGAACGACTTAGGGATTTCAGCCTATAAATACCCGGTTCTACTTCACTTTTTGGGATTCGAATTTTGAAGCGACGAAGTGCTGTCATTTTGAGAGCTCGAGTTCTACACTTCTTCACTTCTTTTCTCCACTCTAATCTCGTGATTCCTTCCATCCAAATCGAAGATCAAATCGAAGCTCCAAGAGCTAAAGTTGAAGATCTACATTCTTCGAAGAGAGATTTCATCATTTGAAGCGGAATTTTGGAGAATCGAGTTAGATCCTTCGCTGTCCAGATCTGAAGTGTGTTGCTTTTGAGGTGTTTAGGTGATTTGGTGAGTGGTGGTTATCTCTCACACGGATCCAAAGGAGTATATCGGATTGGTGGCTTGATTATGTGTTTAAAATAGTGATTTCATGCATTTTCGTAAACTTAAGTATAGATCCATTGTTCATGATGATTTGGCATTCATTTTACTACATGTTAACCTATGCAAGTTCATTCATCAAGTTGTAGAGATATTGCTCATGATTCATGCTTGTTAGATTTAGACTCTTTATTTACAAGATTGCCATTATTGTTATAATTGTTTATTAGATCATGTTTGAATGCTTGATTACTTGGATTAATGATTGACTTGATTGATTGTTATAAATTAGTTGATTGATGATTTGATTTGGACAAGATGGTCTAAGATGATTCAAAAGCTAAGGTAAAGGCTCTTGAATTGGAAAAGCTGCTCGTGGCATATGTGGCGGATGATGAAGCTCATATGGATAGATTTGATGATGTTGATGTTGAGATGAGGCTTTGCTATGATGAGATGAAGCGAGGAATGGTATGAGATAGCCTTGGTTTAATCCAGACGGGATCATTCCAAGCATGTTGATAACTCGGTGAAACGGTTTGGGTTTGAGGATAATGGTTTGCTCGAGAGGCGCTTGAGCTAGTATGGAAATAGTCGTCGAGGAGGATGACTAGAAGGCTGCGGTTTCATCGTTATTGAAGGTTCTAGCAGACTCAAAGCAAGAGTACGCTGGGCAGATTCGATAGTCCCTAAAGACTATGATTGTAGTCGAGTACTCTGGGCAGATTCGATAGTCCTAGGCACGGGCTGCGACGACGTGCGGAGTTCTGTCTAGAACCGGGGTTCCATTAACCCTTGACAGACGGCTGAAAGAATGTGTCAGTCATTCAATTAACGGTGGTATCGAAGCAAAGATAACAGTGATAGCCAGAGTCATGGATGTTTGGTTGTATCGTCATTCGGTCTCAAGAGCAATGTTTTCTGGGTGCTTATCTGATCTTGGTTTAGGCCTTGGGGGTTTGTACTTGGAAAATGTTGACCTTGACTCGAGTGATAATTGCTTTACTTTAAATGTCTGCTTTGCTATGTTTATTTCTGCTTAGTGTGTCTAGGGGCTATCACTGTAGAAAGAGGTGGAGTGGGAGGGTTGGATTCCTATTCCTTTTACGTTTATGCTCTTTTGGTATGTTGTTAGTTAATTTACCGCTCACTAAGACTGTTGTCTGACTCAAGGTTTTATGTTCAACTCTTATTACCTTGGGTTGTTCATCCACTTTGGGATGGGCAGACTAGGTAGCAGGTGACAGGTGTTGTTCTTAGTTTTCGACGATGCTGATGACGAAGATGAGCTGGAGGCTTGCATATTATTTTCTTACTATATGTACTGGATGTTCCGCTGCTTTGTATAATTCTCTGAGTGATATGTAGCGAGGCTTGATGTATTGACTATTCAGATGTTTGTATTCAACTATTATGAAGCTTAACTGATGAGATTCTATTTCTATGTTTAGTGCAGGGGTCATGGATGGTCGTCACATTGTATAGGAACAATATTAGCAATTAGTAAAGAAATGAGCATAGACTTAGCAAATGAAGGATGTATAGCCCCGAAACTACTTTGAAAATTTTCCGCTGGCATCACCGCATCCATAATTTGCTTTTTTGAAGCAAATCTTCCCATATATGATCTTCCGTCAGTCTAATCTGAAGAACTATTTCTAAAGTTCATTCGAAACATTATATGTATTGCATATAAATAGTTTTAGATGACAAACTGATTTTCTTTGAAAACCTACCGATTGCAGTAATATTGAAGTTTTGTGTTAGTAACCTGATGCAAATAATGAATATAAAACAATCGATTTTGTTCAAACTAATATAATATTTGCATAACAATTAAATTATATAGTTATTGAGCTCTTCTTGTAATTTACAAAAGTGAGGAAAGGCAACAGAAACTAGCTCCATGTCAATTAAGAAATGCCAAATGTAAAGGGATCGGCGAGTATCTTATTGAGAACTTATACTCTCTATGTGAAAATTCCAACAGCTCTCCTTTTATTTCTCAATGAATCACTACTTCAAAGCTATTTTTAGTAATTTCAATTTTTAACTAAAGAATTTACTATTTTGCATATGTTGCCATGAATGTAACTGAAATTCCATTTTTTTATTGGGAGAAGAACAATGTAACGAAGACATGCTGAAATGAAAGTTATCGCGATGTTTCGACCTAGGATACCATGTAACATAACTACTTAATTATAGTTCCAATTTGGATAAGTTAGCATCATGCCTGTTTAATTCAAATCAACCATAACCACCTATATGCAATAAATTTAATGTATTTATTTTTTCTAATTATCACGCAAACCATATTTTAATAACATTCACATAAAAAATTGAACATCAATGCTCTAAAATTTAAAGTTAAACATAAAATAATATGCAAAGAATAAAGAAACACATATACCACCAACATGAACAAAGTAAATGTTAACTAATTAAGGAAATCAAAAAACTATCATACCAGTAGAAACCACACTCCAAAGAACTCAAGGTTTGTTTTCATCTAAGAAACTAATTTCCATCTACAAACTATAAATATTGTCATGGTCCTTCATTTTGAAAGAAACCTATTTACATAAAACAAGCTTGACATAGCAATAACAAAAGAAAGAGGGCCTTGACGATCAAACATTTTAGGTTAATTGAACACAACCTCAATATTAACCATATATTTGAGAAAATAAACCTTAATAGGTGCACATGCACATAATTAAAAAAATCAATCTCACTTGAAGCATTCCAGCACCAATGAATGGATGCAAATCTATGGGTATTTTTGTATTGTTAAGTAATTGAAATTTAAAGCATTACAACTCTTTTAGTGAAAACAATAAATGAGTTACAATACTTTGTAGACCTTGCTTCTAAGTATAACAATTTGAAGAGGCAAGATAGTAAGATAGAAATGAGCGTACCTTTTTCTGACTCATTGAGGTTGAGGTAAAGCTCTTGAAAATAATCGAATTCTGCATTTTCAATCATGAATATATGAAACACATAATGTATGTACCTTGTATTCTGCTTTCATAGAACATCTATTTGCAAGAACATCTATTCTTGCAAACACTGCACCATATAAATTAAAACCTTTGCAAGATGCCTCATAATTACTCTATGCAAGCTTTCACAACACTAATCTATGGTAACTTTGAATCGCCTGAACTTCTAGAAGCTTCTTCCAAAAACCTACTGATGAGTGCTCTAATAATATACTCCACCACGTCCCAAGGCTGCTCCGTCAAACATGGTGCTGATAGTACCATAGATCCCAAAATTAAAGTCCTCTCTCAGATCTGCCGAATCATATTATATTATTATATAATAGTGAGATTAAAGGAGTAAAGAGTATGGTGGTTTGAGAAATTTGGGGATTAAAGCAGATCCAATCCTCATGCGTTGTTTATTTTAAGGAATTTTAGAAATTAGGGTTAGAGGAGAGTACGGTGAAGGCCACCCAAAACAACGTGCACTTCTCTTCCTACCACCGTGTATTTTTCTCTCCAAATCAAGCGGCACCCCGATCGGCTACAAAGGACCGAAATACTGTTCGACCATCTTCGGCCGTTTGTCATGAATAAGTTTCGGTTGCCAACGGCCGTACGGTATTAAACCACCGAGTAACTCCTGATATAAATGGTTGTTTATAGCTGAGTAAAAGAATATGATATTGGTGGCCAGAAGCACATACAAAAAATTCATTTCTATTAAAACTATAGTGGTGGCCAGAAGAGGAAACTGGAGTACCAATAGCAGCACCCTATTGTTAAGCTAGGTTTTGGTACAACTAATGAAAACAGAGTACATGGCTCCATTATATGAGCCGTTGATTCATGAGTTGATGAACAGTTGGATTTTACTTTAATGGGTTGGTTGGATTGCTGTTCCACCACGGTGTCGCTAAATTTCAATGGCGATGCAAAGACGTAACTAATTACTAACGCATTTGTGAAGTTAATTTGAAAACGTAGTAATATTCATGGGATCACTAAGGCATAGTTAATTTACGACGTTGTTGTTACGCCTTAGTGATGCCTTAAGGATGAAATTAAATTTAGCGACACCGCGCCGACTCCATGTCACTATGGCGTCACTAATCTACATCAAAAATTAGCTCTTTCTTTTGTAGTGAATGCACTTTAAAAATACACATGATATTTTTAACTATTATTCAGCATATTTTATTCAATCTGATACATTGTAATGCACTTTAAAAATACAAATAATAGATTGGTTCCATACGTACCCGATTAGGTTTGGCATTCGGTTAGCTTTTGCATCCATACATACTCGATTAGGCTTGGCATCTTGTTAGCTTTTGTATCCATACGTACCCGATTAGGCTTGGCATGCAGTTAGCTTTTGCATTCAATGGTATGCTCGGTTAAACAATATATCTCGGGTATAGATTGGTTCCATATGTACATGATTTGGCTTGACATCCGGTAAGCTTTTGCATCCATATGTACCTGATTAGGCTTGACATCCAGTTAGCTTTTACATTCGATGGTACGCTCAGTTAAACAATACATCTTGGGTATAGATTGGTTCCATATGTACCCCGACTAGGCTTGGCATCCGATTAGCTTTTACATCCATACATACTCGATTAGGCTTGGTATCCGGTTAGCTTTTGCATCCATATGTACCAATTAGGCTCGGCATCAAGATAGCTTTTGCGTTTGATTTTGTGTCGATGGTATGCTCGGTTAAAAAATATATCTCGGGTATAGTTTTGTTCCATATGTACCCGATTAGGCTTGGCATCCATTTAGTTTTTGCATCCATACGTGCCCAATTAGGCTTGACATCTAGTTAACTTTTGCATCCATACATACCTGATTAGACTTGGCATCCAATTAGCTTTTGCATATATACGTACTTGATTAGGCTTGGCTTCTGGTTAGCTTTTACTTTCGATGGTAAGCTCGGTTAAACAATATATCTTGGGTATAGGTTGGTTTCATATGTACCCGATTAGGCTTGACATCCGATTAGCTTTTGCATCCATACGTACCCGATTAGGCTTGGCATCTGGCTAGCTTTTGCATCCATACATACCCGATTAGACGTTGCATCCGGTTAGCTTTTACATTCGATGATACGCTCGGTTAAACAATATATCTCGGGTATTGATTGGCTTCGTACGTACCCGATTAGGCTTGGCATTCGATTAGCTTTTGCATCCTTACGTAATCGATTAGGCTTGGGATCCGGTTGGCTTTTCCATCCATATATACACAATTAGATTTTGCATGCGGTTTGCTTTTGCAACCATACATACCCGATTAAGTTTGGCATCAGAATTGATTTTGCATCTATACCTACCCAATTAGGTTTTGCATCCGGTTAGCTTTCTCATTCGATGGTACACTTGGCTAAACAATATATCTCAGTAACCAAGCCTATGACCGTGCCTGTGACCGAGCCTATATCTAAGCTCATGATAGAGCCCATGACCTAACCCATGACCGAGCCCTTGATAGAGCTCGTGACTGAGCCCATGACGAGCCCATGACTAAGCCCTTGACTGAGCCCATGAACGAGCCCATACCGAACCCTTTGAAAATTGTAAAGCACTTTAATAATACAAATGATATTTTTAACTATCATTTGGCACATTCCAATCAATCTGATGCATTTAAAAATACAAATGCTATTTTTAACTATCATTCGGCACATTTCATTCAATTTGATGCTTTTTAAAAATACAAGTGCTATTTTTAACTATCATTCAGCACATTTGATTCATTCTAATGCATTTTAAAAATAAAAATGCTATTTCCAACTATCATTCGACATATTTGATTCATTCTAATGCATAATAAATTACAAATGCTATTTTCAACAATCATCCAGCACATTCGATTCATTGTAGGGCACTTTGAAATTACAAATGCTATTTTAACTATCATTCAGTGCATTCGATACATTTTATAGTACTTTAAAAATACAATTTCTATTTTTAAATATCATTCGGCACATACGATTCATTGTAATTCACTTTAAAAACACAAATGCTATTTTAACTATCATTTGGCATATTCGATTCATTCTAATGCATTTTAAAAATAAAAATGTTATTTTTAACTATCATAAAGTTATTTGGCACTTTCCATTCATTCTAATAAATTTTGAAATTACAAATGATATTTTTAACTATCATTTGGCATATTCCATTAATTCTAATGCATTTTAAAAATAAAAATGCTATTTTTAACTATCATTCGACACATTCCATTCAATTTGATGCAGTTTAAAAGTACAAATGATATTTTAACTATCATTTGGCACCTTCCATTCATTTTGATGCACTTTAAAAATACATATACAATTTTTAACTATCAATTGGCACATTTAATTCGTTCTGATGCACTTTAAAAATACAATTGCAATTTTTAACTACCATTCGACATATTTTATTCATTCCAATGCATAATAAATTACAAATGCTATTTTCAACAATCATTCGACACATTCAATTCATTATAGTGCATTTTAAAATTACAAATGCTATTTTAACTATCATTCAGCACATTTGGTACATTCTAAAGTACTTTAAAAATACAATTTCTATTTTTAAATATCATTCGACAAATTCGATTCACTGTAATTCACTTTAAAAATACAAATGCTATTTTTAACTATCAGTCAGCGCATTCGATTCATTCTAATGTATTTTAAAAATACAAACTATTTTTAACTATCAGTCAGCACATTCGATTCATCCTAATGTAGTTTAAAAATAAAAATGCTATTTTTAACTATCGTTCGGTTATTTGGCACATTCCATTCATTCTAATGCATCTTAAAAATATAAATGATATTTTCAACTATCATTCAGCATATTTCATTCACTCTAATGCATTTTAAAAATACAAATGCTATTTTTAACTATCATTCGTGACATTCCATTCAATCTGATGCACTTTAAAAATACAAACGCCATTTTTTAATATAATTTTGGTGAGATTCAGGGTGATAATGATTAAAGTGAACGTTGGACGATGGCGGCTTCAGACGACGATTGCTTAGGCGGTGGAGTGAGAACGACAAAGGAGGTGGGATTTAAGTTCCGGTAAGATCCATGTTGGCAATGGTAAGAGAGGGGCATGGACTGCGATGGCTTGGACGACGAAGGCTCTTGGACGATGGTGGCTTTAGACGATAATTGCTTGGGCGGCAATGGCTAGGGCAAGTATTGGCTGAAGGTAGATGATGGCTGCAGAGGAAAAAGTCAAAGTTGGGAAATTGAAAAAACGGGCTACTGTCTTTCTGCCTTAATTTGAAAAGTTGGGTCCAAGATTTAAAAATTAGTTTAAAGTTTTTCCTTTAAACTAACTACCTCTATTTTTATATATGTATGAGTGAATAAGTAACTCCATCATTTTGTTAATATGATTGTTTATATAGATTTAGGTCATCTTTTTTAAAGGATTTATAAATGGATTAATGAACATTAAATAATTGAATTTTTTGAATAATTTGAATACTGGTCAACATAACTAATATATATATAAGAAGTGAATGGAAAAAGGTTGGAGAAAATTTGAGAAGAGCTTTGTACAAATTTGTAATTTAGAAGAGCATAGATCTTATGGTTAGCTTGTCTACATGTGAACTTTTTTTTCAATCGAACATGTGAATTTTTTTCATCATTAAGTTATCATTTTTAAATAATTTTATCTTTGTACTTAACCACAGATTTTATGTTCTTGTAGGAGGGTCATGCTTACAACTTTGATAATTGCATAACAATGTTATGTAGCATTTAATTGAGTTATGAGTTGGGTATGGTTTGATAACACGTTGAAAGTGAGATTGTTTGTATAATCTAATTTTTATTGGTGTAATATGTGCATTCACATCGTAATGTTGTAAAATATAAATTTATCTTTTAAAGGTTGTTAAAGATAAAATTATGTTATGTAATGTACGATGATTTTTTGAGATAAATCAATTAGAAATTAAAAGTTTTATTATTATTTATGTATATATTTTATGTTATGTGATTAAACATCATTATATATCTGAATAAAGAAGAAATAATTTTATCATTTTCCTCATATATATGAGTATTGGATATATTGAAATCCTCGTATTTTTAGGATTTATTAGATGGACTAATAAATATTAGTTAATCGTATTTATTTATATAGTTTAAATTTAAGATTAGACAATAGTTAAATATATGGACTTGAATGTAAAATATTAGAAGATAACTGAGAAGGGTTTCAAAGTAATTATAAAAAAATTAAAATTTTAGGTATTATATGTTAATAGAATTTTGTAGTGCAATGTATGATAAATTTATTTAGTAAATAAATTTGTTATTGTCATTAATGTACATAATTTATGTTATGTGTTATATATATATATTTAAACAACTTGCTGAAGTTCTAAAGTAAAATCGACAAGCTTCCCCCCTCGAGTGGACTTTGAGCCTTTTAAATCCATCCGACCCTTAGGGGATTTGTTTCATGACAGCTTAAATAGCAGAGCTGCTGGGATTCGAACTTGGGGTATCGCAAACCTTGCCTGTGAAACACATGCTACCCTATAGGTGTTGCCCCCAACCAACTAAGCTATTAGGCTGTGTCCTGATTTACATATATTTGCATCTGAATGATTTTTTTTGCATCTAAATGAATATTTTTTGTTGATGCGTCTATAATATAAATATTGACACTTTCATCATTTAGGATTTATTAATAAATATTAGCTGATTAAGTTTATCAACTAGTTTAAATTTTGGATTATGTAATTAATCTGAATGTATGGACTATAATGTAAAATTTTGGAAGAGAACCGTGAAAGATTTGTAATAATTGTAGACTCTTTAAAAGTAGGTATTTGAATATAAAATAGTGTGAGAAGTTTAATAAAATAATTACAAAGTAGTAAATTAAAAGATTTTGAAAATAAAATATGCATAATTGGAAAGAATTAAGGAGAATAGAGATAACTTATAGAATTAACAAGAGAGCTTCAAATTCTTCTGCTTTACTATTATTTAATAAATTTCCTATACATTTTAAAACAAAAAATTGAAATGAAAAGGTATACAAATTAAATCAATATCTCTTTAGTTGTAACTTAAAAGCATGATTTATCACAAGAAGATCAATTCTTATGTCCCCAACTTCTATGTCCCCCTGCCTCCAACAAGATCTCCATCATTCATTATTTATAATAAAAAAATTAATGGGATCCACTCTTAGAATGAATCGCGTACATTTTATGCCATATGGGACATACAAATATGAGAATAAAGGAATTCAATCCAATATCACGATTATGGGTCCGTTCTTTACAAAGCGAGAGGGGCATTTGAGCGGTGCGTTTGAGCGAGGTATTTGAGTGGGAAAGTTGGTTGAAAGGGGAATGTGTTTAGTGATACAAAAGGGTATTTGAACGAAGTATTTGATGAAGGAGGAAATAGATAGTGTTGAGTTTCGGCACTCCAGCGCGTCCCCATGTGCCCGCGCTTCATTGCTTATGATGGCGCCACCTAACAGAGCTTCCAATATGCCGTCGTTCTGATTGAACATCCCTTCATCGCCTTCCCAACAAGCACATACATGGTGTAACGACCCGTAAATTTCAACTGTTTTAATAACGTAATTAGTTGAAATTTTGCGAAATTTTAAACGATAAATTTTGAAATAAAAATTTAATATTTGGAATGCGTTTAGTTAAACATAGCAACTGTTAAATTTTCGTCCGAAAATATGAAAGTTTATTTCGCGCGTAAATTTACTTCAATTTAATCAGTTAAAATGCGATGAAAATAAAATGTTCCGAAACCTAAATATTTTTATATAGAAAAATTCTAAACCATCTTCTGAGCAAGATGTCAGTTTGTCGTTTCTCCAAATTCGGACATCTTTGGCTCCGTCAATCTTATTTTTCAGCGTTTTTCTTGCATTTTTCCGCTATAAAAAATTTTTGAATTTTATAATTCAATCAAACCACTGATATTTTTATACCGTTTTGATCGTCTTGTCGTGCTGATCTTTGCGGTATATTCAACTCTGTAATTTGAAGCCCGACACACAGTGGAATCCGAGAAAATGATTTCGTATCGATACCGGTTTGTTAGATCTTTTGGTTTCTTTGACCCTTCAATTATACGCCAGTTATACCAATAGCCACCTACCTTTTATTTTCAAAATTTGGGTGACGTTTCTTTACTCATCGGTTCCCAACATTTTATATAGGTTCATTTCCTATGCGCTGCATTTGAAACAACCTGTCTTCTTTTCTTTTATGTTATATAATAATATATAACATCATCATGCCTTGAAACGTTCTGGTCTTCCTCCTTCTAAAACTTCTCCTTTAAATTTTTCATTTTTAGTAGTGCTGTTTTAAAAAAAAAATTTGAAGAGTGAAGATTATAGGTTGAAACTGCCAATTAGCCTTTTACTGCACCGCATATCTAATTTCAGCCTTCACGAGGTCATTACCATTTGCCGCCGCCACCCATCTGGCATCCACATCAGCTCGCCGCCCTGACTCAGCCTCTTCCCTATCCTCCTCCCCTCTAGCTTCTCGTGCGCCCAAGGCTCCAACCCGAAGCTCACAAGCATCACTTCATCGCCGCGTATACCCTTGGCCACCTCTCCTCTCTCGCAACCAATTCCGTCCGCCCCTCGAGCATCTCCGACACCCTACCGTTCCAGGCCAGCAACTGCTCTACCTCCTCCATCTTCCCATCGTCCATCATCCAACCACTGCTACTTCGACCGCCTATCTCCACCTGAAGCGACAAAATGCTCATCCCCTCCAATCTTCAACCCGAGACCGCCTATCTCCAACCTGAAGCCGACAACCCCGCGCCTAGCAGCCTCGAACAGATCTGCGCCAGCACCTTCTTTCCCCACTGCTTGGCCGAGCAAACCCGCCTTCTCCTCTCCGTCGCCTCCGCCTTGAACTGTCACTCCACTCAAACACTCGCAATCGAGATTTGCCAGCCCTTCGCCTTCACTCCTCCACTGTCCTCTTCTCGAACCACCGTGTTTAGCCATCTTTCCGAGACCAGCCGAAGTCTCCAGCCAAACGTGCTCTGACCTTCACCTCTTCTTTGTTTGGGTATAGTATATATCTAAGTCTATATAACGTTGATGTTTATGTTGTATATATACATACCTTAATATTATACTGTTAAATATATATATATATATATATATATATATATTTAAAGTTATAGTTAGTTATATAGATTCTATATACACAAAAATGTTTATGGACGAGTTACACTGTATGAAAGTTTTATAATATATATCTTGGTTGTTGATTTCGATTTATGATGGTATGTTTAGTGTACTATATGAGTTATGATATGATGTTTATATATGTGTATTCTATAAAGCTAGTTATACAAGTTTACTTTGGTTATAAATATTTTATATATATATATTAGTTTTATATTATACTGGGTATTATACTGGCTATAGTTTAGGGGTATTAATTTTGATTTTATAAGTTTATATATCTCTAATACTTGCTGTCAGGGATGTTTATAAAGGAGGTGTGTACAACATGCTCTGTTGGGATTTTGACCATACATATACTACATAAGGCTGTCGTGTCAAAGTTATGTTTTAAATACATATATTTATACGAAAGTTTAAATATATATATATAGCTTATATATGTCAGTTTTCTAATACATAAATGTTTTCATTCCAATTATGACTTTAGATTATGTATATAAAATTAATATAGAAGTTGCTGCAGTACTATGATATAGATGTCTGCTTTGTTATTTATGATCAGTAAGTTATATGTGTAGGTATATATAAGTTTATTTATACATGAGTTTGGGTTTTGTATTGGTATATGTTTAAATTGATTTTGAAAGATATATATATATATATATGTGTGTGTGTGTGTGTGTGTGTATTCAATGGAACATACATAAAATATGTAAGTAAATTGCATTTTTGATAAGTACATATGTATTTATTTCAAAGTATACCATGTAGATATGTTTATTTTAATATGTGTGTTTTAATTTAAAACAATGATTTTGAAATATATAAATACATAGATATTTATTTTGTTATATATAGTTGTATATATGTGTTCGCTTATATCAATTATTTTCACCAATCCAGTTTTGATCTGAATCCGTCTATTCCTATTTATCAGCTTTGTCGTCAAATTCGTGCCAATCTAGCTTTGCTTTGGAGTTCGTAGCTCAATTTCTCGTTCATCTATAGCCTCGAAAAGTGAGCACTCACTCACGATTAACGTTCTTTTATTTATTAAATTTGATTTCAATTGAAACGACAATTGAAATATGCTACTGTTAGTTAATTACACTGTTATATATGCTATTACCTGTATCAGTTCACTTGTGACATCTGACACCATTTTCTGTTAATTATTTATGCGATGATAATACTGTTTGGCTGATAATTGATTGATTGTTGATGTTTATATTGGACGTTAAACTGTTAATGTAAATTGTTAAATAGTATGAAATTGAACTCGATATAGAATAGTTAAATGTTAAAAAAAACTGATTAGTTAAATTGTATAATATGACCCCTTTAACTGTTGAATTTATTGACACGTAGGATTTGTTAATTACACTTTGAAACACTGAATGTATGTTGTTAAACTGATGATGTATGAAATTGTAAATAGATGACAAGTGAAGAACCGTAATGTAATAATCTTTAATCCACATGAAATGATAGTGTAGATTCTAGAAATAATTATATTAGTTCGCACAAACAACAATGCGAATTAATACGATTATTTCGGGATTATTTGAATTGATTATTGGATTGTTGTTATTGATTGTTGTTATTGCTTGTTTATTTACTTTGACACCATCCCAGTTATCACACTGCAAGTTCCCTTTACTATGCTTTGATTTTGAATTGAATTGGAATCGGGTTGAAATGATAAATACCCAAATTGAACTTTGACCTAGGATAGAAAATTAAATAAAACCCGATTGGTCAATAATTTGATTTAAAAATAAACGAAGATTTTATTTGAATAAATAATATGGTTTTGAAATGAAGTTGAAATTTGAATTTTTATGAAAGGAAAATGTTAATATTTAATAATCCGAAACAAAATATTACCAATGTAATTGATGAAAGAATGTTGTTTAATTTGAGAAATGATTGAATTATGTTTGAAATTATTAAACTTTGAAATGATTTAATAATTAAGTTTGAAATTATAATTAAGTTGAAATTATTAAACTTTGAAATTATTTAATAATTAAGTTTTGAATTATTTAATACTTAAATAAGATTAAATTATTTAATGATTAAATTGAATTGAAATTCTTTAATAAGAAAATTGAACTTTTGAATAAGTGAATTTTACTTCGTAAATAATTGAAATTGAGTTTTCTTTATTAATTAAGTTTTGGAAAATTATTTAAGTGAGTAAATAAGTGAAATTGAATTTCTTTAACAAGAAATGAAAATGCGATATTTTTTGGAAGTAATGTAAGACTTGTAATTGAAAGAATTGATTTGACGAATTTAATTTAATTCGATTTGAAGTTTTGATCTAATGAAGTTGAACTTAAGAAATTGATTTAATGATTTGGAAATTTAATAGAAGTTGTTTTGAATGATAAATTTACTTTACGAATATTAAATGAAATTGATAAATGAATTTAAAATTGATTTGAATGTTAAATCAAATTAATTTAAATGTTTTCGAAATGATACTTATATACGAACTTGAATCAATATTTGAATTGTTTTAAATAAAGAATTGAAATTGAATTATAAGATTTTGAAACGATAATTTGGAAGTTTTGAAACGTAAATTTTGGAAATTGATTTAGAAAGACAAATGAAATGTTGGTTTGCGAATTTAAATTGAAATTGAATTTGATTTGGTTTTTGAAATACATAAACGACCAATCGGTGAAATAATTACGGAAGTTATTAAAGAGACCGGAATTCGGTTATGGATATACTCTCTATCTAAACCGAAAACCACTTTAATAACTATACGCGGAGTGATGATCCAGAATGAAGTGGTTGGAATGATGTTCGTGTTGACCGAAGAAAGAGAACGATAATGGATAGCCTTGACACTTGTGTCAAATTGGAAATGACTAAAACAGGAGCTGTGCCGGGCCAATGGAGGATTAGCTACCTCAAGTGGACACACTTCTTCAAACTACTTATTACTTGTTGTCAATTGGTGCACCCTTGATTTTGGGAGTGTTGTTTCACGGTGTTGCGGGCGCTGCGGCGTTGCGTTCTCACCAGTCCGGATCAGGCGAACGGTAGTATCACTACCTTGGGTATTGCCTCATGTGCCTTGTCATACTTGTATTCCATTTATACGCGACCACTACGATTTTGATTTGTACCTTTAGTATATGGATTGCCCTCTGGTGACTTCCGGTTTTGGGGAAACTACGGTCTTGTATATGCTTTTGGGAATAAAAATGTGTTAAGGGTGGAATGGGCCATGACTTAACGCTATTTTGATATCTTTTTATATTACTGATAGACATTATCTACTTATCGTACACTACTACATAGTAGATAGTTTAACGGATCCTTAAAGGATGGTTATTCCAAACATCCTTTGAGTTACTTGTATTTCAATTGCTATTTCACTTGAGTTGGATTTATTAATATAAGAATGTTAATCCTGACTCGAGTGTCTTGTGTTTTTGCTTTACGCTCGGGTCAGACTGAGTATACCAGTATTCGAGACTCACCTTGAAGTTGGAGCTTTGCTTGAAGATCCAGCCATCTATTCTGCTTTCAGTATTCGATGATTCCAGTGATGTATTCTGATTTGTATCTGATGTATCGTATTACTCTTCTGTTGTAAACTCTGATGTATTTTATATATTCATATAGTAGCTTCATGAACTACTATCTCTTTTATTTCCGATGCACTTGTTACTCTGTGTCTGTGATCCGTGGTTATTTATTTACTGTATATGTTCAGTTTTGCCAAATTTAAATTAACAACGCGGTATTTTGAGCAATTCAACTCCGGCATGAGTGTCTACCTATACACTTATAATGGATGCGAATGGTCCAAAATGGCGGGTTGTTACAGTTGGTATCAGAGCTTTGGTAGCTCTAGGCAAAACTTAACATATAGGGTAAATGTATTTACAGAATCTCTCTCATTCGAGTTTCAATCTCTTCCTTTTGACTCAATTCCTTTGAATTTTGGAACGTTCCCCTCGGTTCCGAAAATTCATTCGTGTCCATCACTATTCGTCTTCTTTCAATTCTGGAGCACCCCATAAATCCATTTTGAATGATATCTATAATAAATCGGCGATCTCGCCAAGCTTCGAATGATTTGTAAATGGGTGAAACTCCTTTACAATAGACATTGATTTACCGGAGATTTCTGTGTCCTCGGTACGATGCTATCTATCTCCTGCTATACCTGAATTCTATTTCTTGAGATCGAATGTTGATTTACCTCGGAATTCAGCATCGATCTTATTTTGAAGTCACGGTCGACCCGGTTAAGGTTGCCCACGATTTATATAAACTTATCCATCGCCTTATTTTGTTATTTGATTATCTCGTCTTTGTTCAAACCTATCTTCGAATCGAAATTCTCTTTGATTTGAGTCTATCAAAAATTTGAATCCCTATCCTTGCTTTGAATCCATTCTTTTGTATCGTCGAGCGAGGAATTGTATTTATAAAATTATATTTAAAATGTTTTAAAATATATTGTGTTGTTTGAGTTGTTGATGTTGATTTGGGTTTCCGATCGATTCGTCTGATCAACGCTATCGATAGGATTTCCAAAACACTTGAACAGAGCAAACTGACACAATATTATTTTCAAATTTGGAAAATGAAATAAATTAGTTTGATTATATTGTGAAAATATAAGTAAAATTTTTTCTGGAATTTAATAGGTAAATTAAATTGTTGTTTGAAATGATAATATTTGATTATCATTTATTGTTCTAAATAAATTTATAAATACGGTTTATAAATTGATTTGAAATTTGAAATGAATTTAATTCAGAAATTTGAGAATTTAGTTTCCGGTGATTTCGAACGTTGGTTTTAAAATTTTAATGTATATTATTGAACGTATTTTCAAATAGAAACCGTTTTCAAAGAATTTAAATATTAAAATCAGTACTCTTCTCTTTGTCGCTGGAAAATAATTTCGGTGATGGCGGCCGCATCATCGACATTCATTTTCGAGTTTCGAAGTGGAGAAACCATTCTGTAGCTTTGCCACGGTTTTGTTTTGAAAAAAATTTGATTTGAATTTCTTCAGAATATTTTGATTCACATATATATAGGTATCTTATTTTAAAATTTAATTTGATTCGATATAAATATATTATATATATCTCTAAATTATTTAAGGTTAATTGGAAATCTAATTCTTAAATTTTGTTAAAGGATGATTTACTTATAAATAAAACCAAATTTTGGAATAAACATTTAAACTTGAATAATTGAATTGGGAAAATTTTATTTGTATATTGTTCAACTGCATTCTAATACAACCTACCTAGATCATTCAGAAGTTGAATATGTAATTGGATAATATATAAGATAAATTGAATTTATAAATAAAATTTGAGTGTTTATAATAAATGTTATACACTAAACTTTGATTTTAAAGATGTTAATAGAGTTAGATAGGATAATAAGTAAACTCAGTTAATAATGAAATAAATTTGTTTTGAAAGAATTAATAAATTTGTTTTGAAAGAATCAATAAATTGAAATTTGATCAACTTATGAAAATACCTTGAATTTAAAAAAACGATTAGTAAATATAAATTAATTTACATCGAAACTTTTATGGTTTAAATTAATTTATATGGGTTAAATATATGTGATTAGATATATTACGTAGAATAAATTTAACAATAATTTGGAATAAAGAAGAATTTAAATTGCTGAAGAAAAAAATGATTATAATAAAAGACTATTCAAATTTATAGTTAGAAATGGTAAATTGAAGATAATTGGATAATAAGATAATGAATTTAGAAACAATTGAGTTTGATTTTAGTGAAATCAAATGGATTAAATCAATTATTGAATATCAATTAAATTAAATTTGAATTTATATGGTTTAAATTAATTGTTATTTTGGATTTCAAATCTGTTTTTCTTTCTGGTTATTTCTATTCTCCTACCTCGTTCCTTTTCGGGGACGAAAAGTTTTGAGTGGGGGAGAGTGTAACGACCCGTAAATTTCAACTATTTTAATAACGTAATTAGTTGAAATTTTGTGAAATTTTAAACGATAAATTTTGAAATAAAAATTTAATATTTGGAATGCGTTTAGTTAAACATAGCAACTGTTAAATTTTCGTCCGAAAATATGAAAGTTTATTTCGCGCGTAAATTTACTTCAATTTAATCAGTTAAAAAGCAATGAAAATAAAATGTTCCGAAACCTAAATATTTTTACATAGAAAAATTCTAAATCATCTTCTGAGCAAGATGTCAGTTTGTCGTTTCTCCAAATTCGGACATCTTTGGCTCCGTCGATCTTATTTTTCAGCGTTTTTCTTGCATTTTTCCGCTATAAAAAAATTTCGAATTTTATAATTCAATCAAACCACTGATATTTTTATACCGTTTTGATCGTCTTGTCGTGCTGATCTTTGCGGTATATTCAACTCTGTAATTTGAAGCCCGACACACAGTGGAATCCGAGAAAATGATTTCGTATCGATACCGGTTTGTTAGATCTTTTGGTTTCTTTGACCCTTCAATTATACGCCAGTTATACCAATAGCCACCTACCTTTTATTTTCAAAATTTGGGTGACGTTTCTTTACTCAACGGTTCCCAACATTTTATATACTGCATTTGAAACGACCTGTCTTCTTTTCTTTTATGTTATATAATAATATATAACATCATCATGCCTTGAAACGTTCTGGTCTTCCTCCTTCTAAAACTTCTCCTTTAAATTTTTCATTCTTAGTAGTGCTGTTTTAAAAAAAAAAATTGAAGAGTGAAGATTATAGGTTGAAACTGCCAATTAGCCTTTTACTGCACCGCATATCTACTTTCAGCCTTCACGAGGTCATTACCATTTGCCGCCGCCACCCATCTGGCATCAACATCAGCTCACCGCCCTGACTCAGCCTCTTCCCTATCCTCCTCCCCTCTAGCTTCTCGTGCGCCCAAGGCTCCAACCCGAAGCTCACAACCATCACTTCATCGCCGCGTATACCCTTGGCCACCTCTCCTCTCTCGCAACCAATTCCCTCCGCCCCTCGAGCATCTCCGACACCCCACCGTTCCAGGCCAGCAACTGCTCTACCTCCTCCATCTTCCCATCGGCCATCATCCAACCACTGCTACTTCGACCGCCTATCTCCACCTGAAGCGACAAAATGCTCATCCCCTCAAATCTTCAACCCGAGACCGCCTATCTCCAACCTGAAGCCGACAACCCCGCGCCTAGCAGCCTCGAACAGATCTGCGCCAGCACCTTCTTTCCCCACTGCTTGGCCGAGCAAACCCGCCTTCTCCTCTCCGTCGCCTCCGCCTTGAACTGTCACTCCACTCAAACACTCGCCATCGAGATTTGCCAGCCCTTCGCCTTCACTCCTCCACTGTCCTCTTCTCGAACCACCGTGTTTAGCCATCTTTCCGAGACCAGCCGAAGTCTCCAGCCAAACGTGCTCTGACCTTCACCTCTTCTTTGTTTGGGTATAGTATATATCTAAGTCTATATAACGTTGATGTTTATGTTGTATATATACATACCTTAATATTATACTGTTAAATATATATATATATATATATATATATATATTTAAAGTTATAGTTAGTTATATAGATTCTATATACACAAAAATGTTTATGGACGAGTTACACTGTATGAAAGTTTTATAATATATATCTTGGTTGTTGATTTCGATTTATGATGGTATGTTTAGTGTACTATATGAGTTATGATCTGATGTTTATATATGTGTATTCTATAAAGCTAGTTATACAAGTTTACTTTGGTTATAAATATTTTTTTTATATATATTAGTTTTATATTATACTGGGTATTATACTGGCTATAGTTTAGGGGTATTAATTTTGATTTTATAAGTTTATATATCTCTAATACTTGCTGTCAGGGATGTTTATAAAGGAGGTGTGTACAACATGCTCTGTTGGGATTTTGACCATACATATACTACATAAGGCTGTCGTGTCAAAGTTATGTTTTAAATACATATATTTATACGAAAGTTTAAAAATATTTATATATATATATATATAGCTTATATATGTCAGTTTTCTAATACATAAATGTTTTCATTCCAATTATGACTTTAGATTATGTATATAAAATTAATATAGAAGTTGCTGCAGTACTATGATATAGATGTCTGCTTTGTTATTTATGATCAGTAAGTTATATGTGTAGGTATATATAAGTTTATTTATACATGAGTTTGGGTTTTGTATTGGTATATGTTTAAATTGATTTTGAAAGATATATATATATATATATATGTGTATTCAATGGAACATACATAAAATATGTAAGTAAATTGCATTTTTGATAAGTACATATGTATTTATTTCAAAGTATATCATGTAGATATGTTTATTTTAATATGTGTGTTTTAATTTAAAACAATGATTTTGAAATATATAAATACATAGATATTTATTTTGTTATATATAGTTGTATATATGTGTTCGCTTATATCAATTATTTTCACCAATCCAGTTTTGATCTGAATCCGTCTATTCCTATTTATCAGCTTTGTCGTCAAATTCATGCCAATCTAGCTTTGCTTTGGAGTTCGTAGCTCAATTTCTCGTTCATCTATAGCCTCGAAAAGTGAGCACTCACTCACGATTAACGTTCTTTTATTTATTAAATTTGATTTCAATTGAAACGACAATTGAAATATGCTGCTGTTAGTTAATTACACTGTTATATATGCTATTACCTGTATCAGTTCACCTGTGACATCTGACACCATTTTCTGTTAATTATTTATGCGATGATAATACTGTTTGGCTGATAATTGATTGATTGTTGATGTTTATATTGGACGTTAAACTGTTAATGTAAATTGATAAATAGTATGAAATTGAACTCGATATAGAATAGTTAAATGTTAAAAAAAAACTGATTAGTTAAATTGTATAATATGACCCCTTTAACTGTTGAATTTATTGACACGTAGGATTTGTTAATTACACTTTGAGACACTGAATGTATGTTGTTAAACTGATGATGTATGAAATTGTAAATAGATGACAAGTGAAGAACCGTAATGTAATAATCTTTAATCTACATGAAATGATAGTGTAGATTCTAGAAATAATTATATTAATTCGCACAAACAACAATGCGAATTAATACGATTATTTCGGGATTATTTGAATTGATTATTGGATTGTTGTTATTGATTGTTGTTATTGCTTGTTTATTTACTTTGACACCATCCCAGTTATCACACTGCAAGTTCCCTTTACTATGCTTTGATTTTGAATTGAATTGGAATCGGGTTGAAATGATAAATACCCAAATTGAACTTTGACCTAGGATAGAAAATTAAATAAAACCCGATTGGTCAATAATTTGATTTAAAAATAAACAAAGATTTTATTTGAATAAATAATATGGTTTTGAAATGAAGTTAAAATTTTAATTTTTATGAAAGGAAAATGGTAATATTTAATAATCCGAAACAAAATATTAACAATGTAATTGATGAAAGAATGTTGTTTAATTTGAGAAATGATTGAATTAAGTTTGAAATTATTAAACTTTGAAATGATTTAATAATTAAGTTTGAAATTATAATTAAGTTGAAATTATTTAATAATTAAGTTTTGAATTATTTAATACTTAAATAAGATTAAATTATTTAATGATTAAATTGAATTGAAATTCTTTAATAAGAAAATTGAACTTTTGAATAAGTGAATTTTACTTCGTAAATAATTGAAATTGAGTTTTCTTTATTAATTAAGTTTTGGAAAATTATTTAAGTGAGTAAATAAGTGAAATTGAATTTCTTTAACAAGAAATGAAAATGCGATATTTTTTGGAAGTAATGTAAGACTTGTAATTGAAAGAATTGATTTGACGAATTTAATTTAATTCGATTTGAAGTTTTGATCTAATGAAGTTGAACTTAAGAAATTGATTTAATGATTTGGAAATTTAATAGAAGTTGTTTCGAATGATAAATTTACTTTACAAATATTAAATGAAATCGATAAATGAATTTAAAATTGATTTGAATGTTAAATCAAATTAATTTAAATGTTTTCGAAATGATACTTATATACGAACTTGAATCAAAATTTGAATTATTTTAAATAAAGAATTGAAATTGAATTATAAGATTTTGAAATGATAATTTGGAAGTTTTGAAACGTAAATTTTGGAAATTGATTTAGAAAGACAAATGAAATGTTGGTTTGCGAATTTAAATTGAAATTGAATTTGATTTGGTTTTTGAAATACATAAACGACCAATCGGTGAAATAATTACGGAAGTTATTAAAGAGACCGGAATTCGGTTATGGATATACTCTCTATCTAAACCGAAAACCACTTTAATAACTATACGCGGAGTGATAATCCAGAATGAAGTGGTTGGAATGATGTTCGTGTTGACCGAAGAAAGAGAATGATAATGGATAGCCTTGACACTTGTGTCAAATTGGAAATGACTAAAACAGGAGCTGTGCCGGGCCAATGGAGGATTAGCTACCTCAAGTGGACACACTTCTTCGAACTACTTATTACTTGTTGTCGATTGGTGCACCCTTGATTTTGGGAGTGTTGTTTCACGGTGTTGCGGGCGCTGCGGCGTTGCGTTCTCACTACCTTGGGTATTGCCTCATGTGCCTTGTCATACTTGTATTCCATTTATACGCGACCACTACGATTTTGATTTGTACCTTTAGTATATGGATTGCCCTCTGGTGACTTCCGGTTTTGGGGAAACTACGGTCTTGTATATGCTTTTGGGAATAAAAATGTGTTAAGGGTGGAATGGGCCATGACTTAACGCTATTTTGATATCTTTTTATATTACTGATAGACATTATCTACTTATCGTACACTACTACATAGTAGATAGTTTAACGGATCCTTAAAGGATGTTTATTCCAAACATCCTTTGAGTTACTTGTATTTCAATTGCTATTTCACTTGAGTTGGATTTATTAATATAAGAATGTTAATCCTGACTCGAGTGTCTTGTGTTTTTGCTTTACGCTCGGGTCAGACTGAGTATACCAGTATTCGAGACTCACCTTGAAGTTGGAGCTTTGCTTGAAGATCCAGCCATCTATTCTGCTTTCAGTATTCGATGATTCCAGTGATGTATTCTGATTTGTATCTGATGTATCGTATTACTCTTCTGTTGTAAACTCTGATGTATTTTATATATTCATATAGTAGCTTCATGAACTACTATCTCTTTTATTTCCGCTGCACTTGTTACTCTGTGTCTGTGATCTGTGGTTATTTATTTACTGTATATGTTCAGTTTTGCCAAATTTAAATTAACAACGCGGTATTTTAAGCAATTCAACTCCGGCATGAGTGTCTACCTATACACTTATAATGGATGCGAATGGTCCAAAATGGCGGGTCGTTACACATGGACTTGGAAACACTTTCTTATAACAAAAGGAATTCCCAATATTACGTGTCACCAATCACATATACACACACACTACGTAATGCGCCATATTTCTTGCAATGTGGGACTTATCCATCCAACCCACACACCCACAATGTGAGCTACACCTAACAAATCTCCACCTAGTCAAGAATTTCCTCAAACCTTCATCTTGGAGCATATTGAAGAAGCTCTGCATGTAGACCAAGCTGCTTCCACTTCTTTCCATGGTTAATCTCCAACTTTAGGCGTGTACTTCCACTCAAGTCATCTTGTAGATATCGAGTCCTCAACGTAGTGAAGGAGGGTTGCGTATCCGTGAGTCCTCTTCTAGTAGCGGGATCAAAATTCTTAACCATGTCTCCACCTTGATGAGTCATTCTTCATTGCTCAAGCCTCAAGGAGTCATGCTTCGATCACTCTACCATCATCTAATGGTCCCTCGAACCATCGGCTCCGATACCCTGACGAGTTTCAACGCTCCAACACGTCTCCATGTACGTGTGCTTCATTGCGTGTGATGGTGCCACCTAACGAAGCTTTCAATGTGTCGGTATCTTGATTGAACATCTCTTCATCGCCTTCCCAACGAGCACATACATGGTTTTGGCAACATTGATAAAGTTAGATGTGACGACCCGGAATTTTTGTATATTTGAAAAGGGAATATTTAATTTATTTTAAATATTCGAAGGTTAAATTTTAACTTTAATTTCAAATATACAGTATTTATTGGATGATTAATTATTGAATTAAACAATCGAAATTAGGGTAAGATAGAGAATCCTGAGTTTTGAGCCTGTTAAAAATAGTTTAAAGGTTCAGAAAATTTATATTGTTAATACTGAAGATGATAGAACTTTTAAATTTGAATTTCAAGGTGTTTTGTTCTGTTTTGAAATTATATTGTTTAAATTGAATTTAAAAATAGCCTTCCGGGATACAGTCTCGAAATTCGACGAAACCAGTTCCATTGGGTCCGTAATACGATATTATTATCGGATTTCAATTTTCGTAGCATTTGGAGTTGTTATGTGAGCGTACGATAAACAAACGCGTTGAAATTAAATTGGAAATTCAATATCATAACTGGTCCCAAAAGCTATCTTCTCCATACAATCGAGGTTGGACTCGAAACCTTTTCCATTGCTTTCGGAATAGGCATATAACATTACGAACGCCTAGCGGCACGCCTCGATAGGATATCGAAATTTTGAGTTGTAAATTCATGACGATTTGAATTTGAATTTAAATCGAATATATTTATACCCTAAGTCAACACAGTTAAAATTCTTTCCTATCAGCCTTTCATCTCAGCCCCATTTTTGTCTCTCCACCGTACCTCAATTGTTTTCATGTCTGAAGCCAGATAATAAATAAAAGAAATATCTCGTCCCTTTTTTTTCCTTAACGAAATTTTTTAAAACGAAATCGAATTAATGGCGACAACTTCTTCCTTACTCATTTAATTTACGCCGTTCTTCCTCTACTTTTCCTTTTACTACCAGTTGCATTCGTTTGAAAAAATAAAATAAAATATATGCCGCGTTCGTCCCTCTTTCCCGTTGCCTCATCTCCAAATCAATTCAAAAGTCGAAAACCCTAAATGGCCGCGTTAGTTGGTTTCAGTCGAGATTGGATGGGGATGCACGCGCGAGAGCGAGGGGTCGCCAGGGCTTGGTTTCGCATGCCATGGGTTGGTACAGTAGATCAGAGGAAGGAGATTTGGGAACTGGGGTCGCCGATGTTGGGGCACACATGTGTTGAAGGGGAGGTGTTTGGCCACGATTTCGAATTCGCGTATACTTCGCGTGATGTGGATGGGTCGGGGATGCACGTGGTGGCTCGTACTCGAGCAGGGCAGCGTCGTGGTTTTGGTGACGGCGTTCGAGTATTAGCAGTTAGGGTTCGCGAGATAAGGTAAATACTTTTCGTTAATTTTACTGAGTTAGTTAACTTAATCTCTGAAGAGAAAAATTTTATTTGGTTTATTTCAAAACAGAGATTGCACCAGGGCAACAGTTGATTTTAAATTAGTCAGCTAGACACATATATATTTAAAACAGCAAAGGGTAATTTGGTTTTAAATTTAAAGTTTTAAAAGATGTTTAATTTTAAAATTTCATTTTGATTAGGGATAATTAGTTAATTTAGGATAAATATATATATAGGATTTTAAGGCTTACTAGTTTATTTAAATTAATGGATTTAATGATTTAATTGCTTAATTAAATTTTCTTTATCTATTTTGGTTCTTAAAAATAATTTATAATAAGAAAAACTAGGTAAAATTAAATTATTAGTTTAAAACCAAATTTTTAGTTAAATGAATTAGGTAGATAGTAATTAATTATTCAATTCATTCAAAATATTTATAAAACCGTAAATGTTTGGACACGGTCTAAATCTGGAAGAGACAAGCTGGATTGGGAATGGAACGTAAAACAAAAATCAAAGGTGAGTTAGTCTCACTCAGTTAAATTATAATTTAATTAAAATTGGTTAAATTTGAATGTCTGGTTGAATGATTGGATTGATTGATATGATATATATATAGTAGTATATACCAATATATATATATTGGCATATGTATATATTGGAGTTGTTATTCCCGCACTATATAGCAGATGAGACCCTATGCGCCGCATAATAGCGGATGATTTTTATAAAAACCCATATACTGCGATATTCCACCTTGAAGTGGAATTGGTATTGTGCTAACGTCTGTGGATGCAGGGAAAACAGGTTGGAGGGATCCAACTGGACCCCTCAACATTTATTTATATTATTTAATATCTTCTGTTGTGATTGTTGGATATTCTCTGATAAATTGTGTGGGAATATTGAATGCAGTTGTTTGATTGAATATTTGGGTATAATGAGATACCAGAAAATATATAAATTTGATTTTTGAAAAGAAGAAATATTAAAATGAATTTTTAAGTAAAATGATTTTTGTGAATTTGAATAAATTAGTAATGAATTAAAAGAAATGGAAATGAAATTAAAATACTAATAAATAATTTCAAGTATGAAAGATAAAGGATTTGAATAAGTAGAGTTTAATAAAAAGTAAATTTAAGTGATATCAATTAAAGGAAATTAAGAATATTTCTTTTATTTAAAGAATAAGGAAGTAATTTGAGAAATCAAGAAAATTTAGTATTTCCAGTTAATGGTATATCAAATCATAAGTAAGAAATAAAATCTGAAATTAATAGTTTTAGAATAAATGAAGTGAAATGGGAAATTTAAAGGAAATGAGACTTTGGGAATTTATAAACTGGGTTTATAAAAGTAAAGTAAAATATACCAGTGAATATTTGGGATAGATTCAAGATGGGAATTTAATAAAGGAATGAGAAAATTTGCTTAAAAATAAATAGTGATTTATTTTTAAAGGGATGTAAAGAGAAGTATATTTCCCTGATAGCCAAGTACGATTTCAAAGAAAATTCTTAAATATAAGTTCAAAGTTTTATTGTTGTTTTAAAAGGGTATGTTTAGAAAATTTATTATTTCTAATATTTAAATTCTAAAGTAAATATTTTCCAAAACTATTATCGTAATAATTATTTAAAAAGGACGACTAGTATTTTATTTTAAAGGGGTGAAAACTTAGTTTTATATTTTATAAAATAACCTTATTTTAAATATTCTTAAAGTATTATTTTTAATTAAGTATTAAAGTAGTTTTCCAAAATGAAATGTTAAAGTATAGTTTACAATAAAGTGTTTTTAAAATTTATTTAAACATCTAAAATGGCTTTTGTACTTGGTGTTTCAGTGGAAATAATTATTTGGGAAATTATTCCGTGAGAGGAATATGGTCTAAAATTGTTTTCAAAAAGGGGATTTGAAAATGGAAATAATATCTTGTGAAGATATTTTGAGGTAAATAAATAATTTGGGAAAATTATTTATTGATTGATGGTTGTTTATGAATGTTAATTGATAGTTAAATAACTGACTATCAATATTGGCCAAATGCGCTGATCGTTTCGAAGAGACCGGGATCGGGATTCATTTCCCGAAAACCACTTTGATCCGGTTTGTACATTTTCGTGAAACGTGTTCGGAGTCGAAGATGGAGCAATGAAGTGCAAGGGCTAGTCGCTACTAATCCTGAGGATATTTCCAAAATGGATGTAGTAGGAATAGTGCCGTCGGTTCCGTTCGGACCCGGGACGGACTTGTATGGACGAATGCTTGCGAAACATCGTCAGGTGGACGATGGGCATTCTAAGGGATATGTTCTGAAAGGTATAGTTTAGCCTCGAACCGCATCAACCGGGAATGACTGAAAATCAGGGGTTATGCAGCAAGGTTTCGTGGGTAGCCCCCACTTGAGAGTAAGGTCATCCCTGTCTAGATGTCCCTTTTATTTCGGCTTAGTGTTGCGGTTGCTGATCCCAACCGTGGGGTGATTTTACTTGGAATTATCCAGTAAGGGATGATTCTGGCCTTGTGTTGCAGGGGAGCGAGCGTACTCCTCGGTATTGTGATCTAGGCCACGTACTGTGATAGGTGGTACCCCAGTGCCTAGTCATTCGTTGGAAATCCATTCTTCCTACGTGCCTTGTACGAGTTTTGTTTGTATAACCCACGGTGTGGCTAGTATGCCGGAATTTAATAGATGTAACAATTTCGGCTATTTGAATAAGTATTTGTAAATAGACACTATTATAATATCAAAGGATTTTATAAAAAGTGTTTTAGCTATCGTAAGGTAAAAACCCGGCATGTTTATTTGTGGCGTGGTCTTACGAGATGCTTTTGATTTTCAAAGGATTTTTGAAACTTTAATAATAAATTAAGTGTGATTTTCTCACGCTGGTATTCCAGACTAACTCGGGTATTGTTTTACATGATGCTCGGGTCAGACCGAAATAAACAGGTTCAGGTTATAGCTATGGAGCTCAGTGGATAAGCTGGATGGCGAGACGTATCTCCCGTATTTGTTATATATATTCTGCTGTGTTGGTTTCTGTACTCTGATGTAGTGAGGGCATGATATGATTATTGTTCAGTTGTATGTTATTGATGTTGTTGGATTTTGATGTATACTCTGATAATGTATTGTATAAACAGGTATATTTCTCTGTTGAGTAAAGATCTGTATTTATATATTATAGTTTATTTCGCTGCGATGGTTAGATTCTGATGTTGATTTTCTGCTTTCTTCTTCTACCCTCTTCTTCTTTAACACAAATGGTTCGATTTTCCGGGTCTGGAAAGTCGGGTCGTTACAGTGGTATCAGAGCTTAGGTTCTCGATAACCTTGGCTCTGGTGGGAATTTTGTGAGTATTAATAGATATGAGTGCGTATTTGTTAGTGAATATAAAATGGTTTTATATTGTGTTGGTTGGTTTATTGAGTAATTTATGGATTCTGGTCAATACGAGTAATTAACGTTATTGATTGGGATCTCTAAATACTTGAATAGAACAATTCGACACAATATTGTTTTAAATGGGTAGATGAAATAATTTTACCCAAATTATTTTTGTATATAAAGAATATAAATTTTTGTAAATTATTATAGTATTTGGTTGCTTGGTTGTTAGGAAGTGATAATATTAAATTATTATCATTTAAGTGTAAAATTTAATAAGAAATTGAAAGTTTATAACCAAATTGAAAAATAAATTGATATAACAAATGGAAATTGGAGAATATCGGTTATAAATGAATTGAAAAGAACTTCATATATAAATGTGATTTATAATTGGAAATAGGATTCCAGAGAAACGTTGAAAATAAACCGGAATGGATTTCAAGTTTGGAATTTTGGGAAAAATTCAAATTCCTGGGATTTGGGAATGATTTTCAAAGGGTTTTGGAGAAATAATAGTGATATTATTTCGGTAATATTTTTGAAATGGAATTGAAATCTGGTTGGATTTGGGAATTTAAAAAAATATTTGGAATGTTTTAAAGAGATAAAAGCATTAAATTCTCTTCGGTCGCTGGAAAATAATTCCGATGATGATCGCCACATCATCGGTGTTCATTTTCGAGTTTCCAAGAGAAATTGCTACAAAACTGTTTTAAATTGGAAATGATTGTGAACTGTTTGGTTTGAAAATTCAAAAGGGAAATTGAATTTGCCAAGGATTTTGGATGTAGTTGATTTCATAGGTGATTTTGAAATTTTGGAGAATTGACTAAACTTTGTAATCTTATTTAAAGTTTTTTATGAAATAATAAAAATATATTGGCTATATAAAATGTGAAATTCCAAGTTAAAAGAAAATGTAAATAAGTTTGTGACTTATAAAATTAGGAAGAGAAATAGATAAGCCAAATAAAATTGTTTGTAATGGTAATGAATATAATCCAAAACTTAATTTATTAAATAAATGGAGCTCCAGTAAAATAGTTAAAATGATTTTTGATATGAGAATCAAATATTGGATATAAAATTTTGAATAAAATAATTGATAACTAATTAGTTAATGGAATATGGAACTTAAATTGGATAAATGGAAGTTGAATTTGAGTTAATAATGAAATTGGAGACGAACTCGAGTTATAAATAAATTTAACTTGGATTGTTGGTAAATTAAAATATAATTAGAAGTGTAGTCAAAATAAATAAAATGGGATTATAATAGTGATAGTTTGAACTTGTGAATAAAATTCCCGTAAGTAGAAATAAATCGGGAAAGGGCTTTGCTATTAATAAAATAAAATTCTATGAATTGTTGGAAGTGAAATAAAAATTTATTTTGAAGCAATTGAAATAAATATAAGTTCGTTTGGATTCAAAATAAATTGGAAGTAAGCAATGAAGTGTAAACCATTTAGATGGAATGTAAAATGAATTAAATGAAATGGCGTTTTAAAATTGATTGGAAGCATTCAAAATAAATGTCGAAATATTTCACATGTGCTTATGGAAGTATATGATATGCATCGTTTATGGAATCCATGTTTTTGCCATTTATATATAAGTGAGATGCTATAAACTTTGTATATTTGACACTCACATATTTATATTGAGTTAGTACAGGTTCAAGGAAGCCGTTTGGCTGGTTTTGACTGCGTTAAATGCTAAAATAAATAGCCGCTTGCTTAAAAATGCTAAAATAAGGTACGCTTACGCAAAAATTCAAAATAGGAGATATGAACTGTATATATTGATATATATTGTGATTTCCGGCCTGAGGCCGATGTATATATATATTTGTGCATCCTGCGATATCGCAGAAGTCCCTCCGTACAAGGGAGACTCTACCAAAATTTTCCGTAAATTTCGGGAGTTAGAAAATTTTTGAAAATTTTTGGAAATTTTCACTAACAACAAATGATTTAAATTGGTTAAACAAATAAAATTGAAACTGAATTGAAATCTAATTCAAATGTGAATGTAAAGTGAAGTGAAATCGAAGGAACTAAAGAAGTGAAGTTTGCAAATAAACTGTTAATTAAAATTTAAATTAATTAGTAAGTGAAACTAATTCAATATTCAAAATGGAAGTCAAATTGAATTCAAGCAGAATTGTAAAAGCAAAAGTGAATAAAAATGAATATGAACTTCAATGGTGAAGTGAAAATAAGTGTAAGCAGTATGTAAAATATTTATATTGAACTTAAGAAGTATTCTAGATGAATAATTGAATGACGATTAAAATTTGAAGTTATGAAATGAGAAAATTTTGAATAAGAGAATAAAAATTAAAATGAAAGTGAATAAAAAGAGAATTGATATAATTGGTAATCAATTGAAATTTATACGTAAGATGTACGTATATTATTTTGTTTGCATAGTTATTTGATCCAGAATTCGAGCGTAGAATTTCGAGGTAATTTTACCGATCCGAGTTGGAATTTTTCACTCGATTTTCGACGGCGAACCTGGATATGGATTGTTGATTGATTCTGGATATTCTTAATCATAGTTGGTGGCTATGCAAGGAGAATAACGGTTTCTGATCAAGAAACCAGATCTGAGTCCGCACTAGGAGGTCGGGTGGATGATACTAGTTCGGAATTGAAATTGTGTGATCGAGAGAGCGATCGAATTTGATATTGCGTACGAATGATATATGTGCATCGTACGGGTTTAAGTAAAGCAAATATTGAAAATTTGTAAAGGAAGTGTATAAAATGAATTGGAATTCTGTGGGTGGATATTATTGCAGAATTGTATACAGATAATTTAAAGGCAAAAGAAGTTGGGATTTTGATTTCAAAGATAAATAAAATTTCTCAACAAAAGGTATGTATTTAAATTTCTGTATGAAATTTGATTGGGTTTTGATCCAGCAACTTGGCTTTTTGTTTTATTTTTGGATTTGGAAGGCCGTAGAGCCATTTTGTAGTAGTACCGAGCTAGCCGCGCAAAGGAGACGATGGCAAAAATTTTCGGGAATTTAGAGAGTTAGAAAAATTTTGATAAAATTTTTGATAATTTAAAATTTGAATTCAAATTTAAATTTGAATTGATAAGAAGTGATATTGTTTCGAACTTATGGATAGGCTTGTAATGTAATAAGTGGGATAGTGTGTCTTTAGTAAAAAGATTTGGTTTGGTAAGTTGTTAGAAGCTATTGGTTGAGGAAATAGTAATGGGTTATGGACCATTCATCCCGTCTAGTAATTTCGGGGACGAAATTCTTTTAAGGGGGAAGGAATGTGACGACCCAAAATTTTTGTATATTTGAAAAGGGAATATTTAATTTATTTTAAATATTCGAAGGTTAAATTTTAACTTTAATTTCAAATATACAGTATTTATTGGATGATTAATTATTGAATTAAACAATCGAAATTAGGGTAAGATAGAGAATCCTGAGTTTTGAGCCTGTTAAAAATAGTTTAAAGGTTCAGAAAATTTATATTGTTAATACTGAAGATGATAGAACTTTTAAATTTGAATTTCAAGGTGTTTTGTTCTGTTTTGAAATTATATTGTTTAAATTGAATTTAAAAATAGCCTTCCGGGACACAGTCTCGGAATTCGACGAAACTAGTTCCATTGGGTCCGTAATACGATATTATTATCGGATTTCAATTTTCGTAGCATTTGGAGTTGTTATGTGAGCGTACGATAAGCAAACGCGTTGAAATTAAATCGAAAATTCAATATTATAACTAGTCCCAAAAGCTATCTTCTCCATACGATCGAGGTTGGACTCGAAACCTTTTCCATTGCTTTCGGAATAGGCATATAACATTACGAACGCCTAGCGGCACACCTCGATAGGATATCGAAATTTTGAGTTGTAAATTCGTGACGATTTGAATTTGAATTTAAATCGAATATATTTATACCCTAAGTCAACACAGTTAAAATTCTTTCCTATCAACCTTTCATCTCAGCCCCATTTTTGTCTCACCACCGTACCTCAATTGTTTTCATGTCTGAAGCCAGAAAATAAATAAAAGAAATATCTCGTCCCTTTTTTTTCCTTAACGAAAATTTTTAAAACGAAATCGAATTAATGGCGACAACTTCTTCCTTACTCATTTAATTTACGCCGTTCTTCCTCTACTTTTCCTTTTACTCCCAGTTGCATTCGTTCGAAAAAATAAAATAAAATATATGCCGCGTTCGTCCCTCTTTCCCGTTGCCTCATCTCCAAATCAATTCAAAAATCGAAAACCCTAAATGGCCGCGTTAGTTGGTTTCAGTCGAGATTGGATGGGGATGCACGTGCGAGAGCGAGGGGTCGCCAGGGCTTGGTTTCGCATGCCATGGGTTGGTACAGTAGATCAGAGGAAGGAGATTTGGGAACTGGGGTCGCCGATGTTGGGGCACACATGTGTTGAAGGGGAGGTGTTTGGCCACGATTTCGAATTTGCGTATACTTCGCGTGATGTGGATGGGTCGGGGATGCACGTGGTGGCTCGTACTCGAGCAGGGCAGCGTCGTGGTTTTGGTGACGGCGTTCGTGTAACATTCCCCCTTTCTGACCGCCTCCAGTCGGTAATTAAACCAACTCGAAACGTTCAAAAAGACGGATTGTTATTTAGTTTATGTAATTTAAACAGAATCAACCACAGAAACACAGAATAATAATATTTCATTTCTATAATCTTTTTACATACATACATCAGAGTTTATACAATGTATTTAACTGATACAGCGGAATATATTTTTAAATACAAAATTTCCTGAACTAAAATGATTCTTTACTCTCTCTCTCTCTAACTTCGCTGCTCGAAAATCTTCAAGCTGTAAAAATACTCGGTCTGACCCGAGTATTACATTCAAAAGAAAATAATACACAGGTCAGTCTAATTCAAACCAGTTATTAGTGCATAGAGGCAATAATAATCAAATAGACGACAGTCACAATAATTTCCTGCCTATCCAACCCTTTTAACAAAGGAATCGGATAACGAAAATTATAACACTTAACAGTGTTAAACAATAAATCAGTAGATTTAAATCATCAACAGAGATAAATAAACAATTTATCAAATCGACTAAATCAATTTAAAACAATCGAAATTGTCACTTTAAAACCATCAAAGTTTAATTGGCTGCCGTACACGCACGCGTGTACGGCCTCGCCACTAGTATAAAATGCTTAAAAGATCAAATGCATCAAAAAGCAAAAGAAATTCCAATAAAATCAAGGCGGTGTGGCTGCAGTACACACGTACATGCATGTGCACTGCCTCGCCAACTCGAGTGCACAAGGTCAAATCAAAGTCAGATTCAACACAAGTGCAAATGGCCTTGATCAAAATTCAAAATGATCACTGCAACAATGTACTGTGCGTGTACAACGGTGAAATTCAAAATCAAAGTGTACACATGAACAACATGTCACCAGAATCAAAGTGGAAAGTGAATAACAACTACCGATGATCAAAATGCAACAGTGATCTAATGAAGTGTAACTGCAACAAGACAAATGCATGTACAAGTAAACTGGTGCAGTAGTCTCAATGAAGACAAATGGTCAAAAGTACAAGTGCATCAGTGTCAACATCACCATGAACAGGCAAACAAGTTATGAATACTTCAATGAGCAACTCAGCAAGCATACAGGTGAACAGGGTAAGATCAACAACAGTGCAACAGGAAGCAATTGAACAACTACAAGTACAGGTAGCAGCAATAATGCAAATTCGAACATACATATATACATATCAAATGATGTATATACATACGTGACTGCATACATATATATGGAGGCTAAAAATGCAACTATAACTTCATGCTAAGAGAACTGGGCCAATGTCAATAGTGTAACAAAACAAACACACTATCAAAATAGCACTGCTGTCTATAGTGAACACTAAGCATGTTAATGACAAAGCAATGCAAACTGCAGACAGTACCGAAGCAAAAAAGGTAAAAGATATTGCTTCATCAAAACCAAATACTGGACAATGCAAACTCGAGTATGCTGTAGTTAAATGAACAATGGACAAATGCTACAACTTCAAGTGAACTAATGCACAGTGATGTATAACATTGTGACGCCCCACCTCTATACCCACGCTAACCAAGAACACTACGATGTAGTGCTGTCAATTAGCACGGAGAATAAGGCTGTGGAGGAGCGACCATCCATGTAACTTCTTTGAGCGAGCACCGATATGTCAGATAGAATAGAATGCATATCTTTTAAGGAGGAAATCCAACATACCGATACAAACACAAAGCTATCACACGGTGGCTATATATAATCTTCGGAAACAAACATAGAAGTAATCATAACATAAATCAGTCACAGACATCCATATCACAAAGGCGGAAGAAGATATGAATAAATATATATCACATAAAAGTGTACATCAGAGTAGTGGTCAGAAAGATCCATGATAATACAAAAGAATAGCATCACGTGCTATACAAAAGAATAAGTACACAACATAGAGTCTATATCTCAAAGGTGTACATCCAAAAACTGCTAATCTATGTAGTTAGCCAAAAGTCAGAATAGTCTTGAAGAGAGGTCAAGCAGAAGCACCTGTAACATCTCGGTCTGACCCGAGTATTATTTATAAGAAAATAATAAACGGACCAGTCTAGCTATAAATATCAGATGATATGGTATAAAGTAGAAGGCATGACATGAACATGTAATAACCATAACGGCATACTACTATAAGTATGTAAATGATAATCAACAGAAGATTAATCAATATCACAAGAATCTTCTCAAATATAAAATAGGGTATCATACCCTAAACTTGTATTCATAACAAGTCAATGACACACTAAAGCACCAACGTGAAAATTGATAACGCATATCAATAAAAATCACGAAAATAGGTGAAGCAATAAATTCTAGAAATCAACACACGAAATCCAGAAATCACCAAAAAAAAGGGGAAGTCCGAACACACGGACGAGAAGCTATCTCATGGAAGCTATCCATTTAATTTTTTCGAACACACGAAAAGAAGTCCGAACACACGGATGGCCCGAAGACCATGGGGTGCTACCCCATATATGTGATGGCGAAACATCACACAAGCGGGGTCTAGTCTCCCTCGCAGACAAAGAGACATCGCTCAATCGCTAGTCTAAATCGCAAAAATGATCGTCATGATCATCAAGAAGTGTCGATTACACTAAGCTAGTAAATATAAGAGTTTAGCTTCATGTCCCATAACCACTTGCTTAACTCAAATATTTACGAACAGATTGTAGATCTCCACTAGAAAATTGTCACAAGAGTTTCAATCGAACAAGTCCAAAAATTAACCGACGAAGTAAACGCAAGCGTTTCATACCACTTGTTTTGCTAAGCCGTTTAATTATATTTTCTCATACGAATGAAGTAAAGGTTTGTATATACTAATAGATTAGAAAACAGTTTTATAAACGAACTTTGTATTAAAAATAGAGTTAAAATCGTTTTAATGAAAGAGTTTTGATATTTACTACTAGTATAGAAAACCTTTATATTTTTAAAGTGACAAATCAAAGAAATGATTGTAGAAACAATCAATCATAATAATTCACATTCGAAGACGTGAATAAAATCTAAAGAGATCAATAACGAATCCATCAAAAATGGATATTCTCAAAAGTCCAAAGAAAGAAGTCATCAATCTCGATAATAATTGATAACAATAAGTCGGATCGACAAAAATCGATAAACCTGGGTAATTTGCTCGAAAATAGGCAAATTAGGCAAAATCAGTCATTTAGACGTCTAAATTTTTATGACAGACGTCTGAATTTAATCTCAGACGTCTGAATTTTTATGACAGACGGCTCAGAGGTTAAAAATTGAAACAGAGAGTAGAAAACATTTTGAACTGTATTCAGACGTCTAAATTTTTTATTACAGATGTCTATATTATATCACAGACGTCTGTATTTTTGTCACAGACATATAAATTAGGTGACAGACGTCTGAATTTTATTTCAGACGTCTGAATTTTTCAGCTAGGCAAAAAAAACAGCCTAGCTCAAAAATCGACGAATCCGAACCAAAATGCGATCGAACGAGCGATGAACACTAAGGGTTTACGCCAATCGGCAACCCAGTCCAATAGGCACTTCGATGCATCACCAAAAACATGTTCAAACATCCATAAAAGGATTTTCACATAATTTAAACCAAAACACCAAAATTGGAATATACACGAAATCAATCCAAACCAAAATCAAATGCAAATGGACAAGTGTTAGGAATTCATACCTAACAACAATGATAGATATAGATATAGATGTGAGATAAAAATCTCACCTTTAAACCCAAAACAAATGAAGAAGAAGCTATAGAGCAATGGCAAGAGCAAGCACACTTCAATTCCAACTCAACAACCTTGAACCTAGGCTAAAAAGAGAAATATTTCCTAAGTTAGGTTTAGGAATTTCTGAAATTGATAAAAGAATGAGTTGGAGAAGAAGAAGAGGAGACTTACCAAAGCTTCTTCTATTAGTTTGGAGCTAGATCTTGATTTGTAAATGGAAACTAGGGTTTGGAGTTTTAATTTCCCATTCCTCTCTCCATTGTTGTAAAAGCTTGAGTATAAGGAAAAAGAAGTAAGGCAATAAAGAGAGGAAGGGGTTGGGACTGACTTAGAAGTGGTTCAGCCCAAACCAAAAGCTCAAAGCAAAAAGTGACGAAAATTTCACTATCTTCAAACATATCGAAGTTTACACTCAAAAAGATCGCAAACGTCATTTGAACTCAATGGAAGTGGTTTCGAGTCCTAATTTGACTGTATGCAAAAAGTAGCTTTTTGGACTAAAATCCTACTAGCGATAAAATATTTAAATAAAATCTTCAAATATAAAATCGATGAATATGCGGGTTGTTACAAACATCAAGACCAATTTCAAATGACTAATGTAATGTATCAGTTTCAACTATATCCCCAAGTGCACATGCAATATAGACCTGACAATATGCAGTGATACTGTCTCGAAGATCAGTGAGCAACAGGGGAAAACAAAGTTCGACAGATCACGCGTGTGAACAAGTACATATATGAATGCAGTGAAACTCGAGGCAAGTCAAAACAACAAG
The DNA here is from genome assembly GCA_030737815.1 of Allium fistulosum. NCBI lineage: Eukaryota > Viridiplantae > Streptophyta > Magnoliopsida > Asparagales > Amaryllidaceae > Allium > Allium fistulosum. The sequence continues at coordinate 1,056,065,923 of CM060904.1, read as the reverse complement.
CTTCAAACATGTATGTAGCAGGAACCCCACAAACAAGGTCAAATTGAATGCAAGTATTTCAAAAATGTACATATGGTCAGTCCAGTTCTAAACATGCAACAAAAGTGACTTTAAAATGAAGACTGCTTCAAATTAGACTCCAAATAATGCAAAGGCAACATGTTGTGATGTCAAAGTCAAGTTCAAGTGACTCAAGATCAAAGACCAGACTTATGAACATGTACAAGATCCACAAAGTGTACACAGTAAAGTCTACAGACAAATGTGCTAACATGAATAGGTTCAGGTGATAAACAAGCAGCACAAGACAATATTCAAGTGCAGACTCAAGTGATGCAAGAAGCTAATATACATGAGCATAACTCTATAACAATTCAATATGCATCAATTTCAAATCAGGTTTGACATAGTCGAGGCCGAAGCCAAGCAATTTCCCAAAATAGTTTTCACAAAAATAGGTGAATCAAACTAACAACAAACTTCTTCAGAAATAAAGATGAGTGCAGACCTACACATATATATACAGACATGAATGTATGTATACATATGATCAGAATCTCAACCAGACAGTACAAACTCGAGGCAAAATGATTTGCAGTGCAGACTTGAAGTTCAAAACAATATAGAACTTCAGTGGAGCTACGGAAAAGTACCCAGCAACCAGGGGATGAAAACATAAGTCAATATATATGAAGTGAATGCAGAGACAAAGCACAAGAGTGCAACTATACTGAAATGCATATACAAGTGCAGATGGCATACGTCACAAACAAAATCACAATGTCAATTAAAATCAATTCAAAAGGGACAACACGGTGAACGACAAGGTATCTAAAGCAACAATCACCACAATGTCGAAAGTACTACCAAAGGCAATAAACAATATAGCTAAAATCAAACGAAACACCACCGTCAAGCTCAGATCAAAAATCATCAAACCATGTAAATAAATTCAAAAAATCGTATACATAAGAGGTTAAATTAGATGTGAGTAATAGCAATTACTCACCTGTTGTTTGAAATAGTCGCGAGCAAGAAACGAAGAAAGCATCGATGGAACGAGCTTCGAAGGTCGGAGCCTCTTCGAGTTTTATCCAGCCCTAGCTTTTGGAGACGAGAGAAAATCGAAGAACTCGCCGCCATTTTTTTTCTTCTCTTTATTTCGTTTCTAGGGTTTTGAATGAATGGGTAAAGGGAAACGGGTTTAGATTTATCACGGTATCAAAGAAAATGAGGGCAGTATTATTTTTTTTTTCAAAAGAATTTTAACCGATTCAAAAATTCCAACAACAATTTTTATTAAACGAATTCCAATTCGAATCGAAACTCCTATAAGCAAATAGCTAGCAGAGAAATCGTTTAACGATGATATCAAATCGATGCAAAAACCCCGGTTGTTACCGAAATTCAAATTGAATTCGATTTAAATCTTTACGCGTTTATACGTCGTGTGTTCACACAACAATTCTGATAAATATGAAATTTTAAATCCGGTAATAATTCAATATTACGGACCCAATGGAGCTGGTTTCGTCAAATTCCGAGACTGTGCCTCGGAAGGCTATTTTTAAATTCAATTTAAACGATACAATTTCAAAACTGAACAAATCGCTTTCAAATTCCATTCTGTTATCTTCAGTATTATCAATATGAATTTTCTAAGCCTTTAAATTATTTTTAACCGGCTTAAAATTGAAGATTCAAATTTTATTCAATTTTCAATAGATTAAATTCAAAAATTTAATCGCCAATTTATTCTGATAATTTGAAATTTAAGTCAAATCATCATTCAAATATTTAAAATTAATTAAATATTCTCAATTTAAATTGTTCAAAATTCAGGGTCGTTACAATCTTCCCTCCTTAAAACTTTTCGTCCTCGAAAAGGAAAGGTCGTTAAAATTTCACCGATATTTATACCCTACTCAATTTTTTCTAAGCTTGAAGCTTATTACAAATAAATGAATATATGTAGAATTCATTCCATTCGATTTAATCTCACTAGCTTTGTTCATTATCTCCTTTGTTTACTGATTTCTAAAATCAAAACGCAAAAGTCTTTTACCAAATTTTTCGACTTACAAAACTCAAATTTTTTTTTACTTAAAATTTTTCATGTTAGAGATTTATATAATATATCTCTTCCAAAGCTGTGGACTTTCAAAACATTTCAAAGATCCTCTTTCTTAATTTATTTGGTAGGAATTATGTAATTTTAATTTTCAGGCTATTGATTTGCTATTTAAAGTTTGAAAATACTTGCCAACTCGAAATTTAACAAGTCTATTGTCGTTCTCACAGACATTAGGCATACGCTGGCCAGGCGCAGGACTAAAAATCTCCAAGTACTAAATATACTTGCTTCAATTCCCAGTGAAAATACTTTCAAAATTCTTTTAAAAATGGATATGGAAAGCACGTTCCCCCATGGATCACAGTTTACCCGGCGGTTACGCTACTATCCCAGTAGAATCGCTTGTAACTGTAGATTTCACATCTCTCTTGAATTTCGCCATGGTTGTTGCCATAGATCGCGGTCCACACGGCGATTACGCTACTATCCCAGTAGAATCGCTTGTAACCGTAGGCATCTCGCCCCTCGAATTTCGCTTTGGCGCTTAGATTGCAGTTTACTCGGCGGTTGCGCCACTATCCCAGTGGAATTGCTTGTAACTGTAGGCATCTCGCCCCTCAAATTACGCTAACATACATCATAATCAACATGATCCCATCACGAGGGATTCTAGTCCAAATGGACATTCCAACTTATGGAAAATTCTACATAGCTACGAATTTCAAATGGACACTCATCACGAGTTCCAAAACCTTCACAAATAATAAATGGAAGGTACTTTTCCATATCCTCAGTTTGGAAAACATAATATCATATATATGTAGTACTTCATTTCACATTTCGTACATATCATACCCATGTAAACTTACATAAGGTTTTCCATAACAATTACTTTCCAAACTAACGGTTTTCAAATTTACCGCATTCATATATATATAAGTTCTAAAAACCTACATATTCCATATTCATAACAAATAGAGGATTTCAAAAATTTCCTCTAAGTCGATTTAGAAATTTAAGGTTATCTCAAACCCAATTCATATTCATAATTCCATTTATTATCGACTTTCACATTCGATTTGGATTTCACGTTACATCGTCAATTCTCAACACAGAATTGATGTCTATCGATATATAACCTCTGAGCTCGTACGTCTCAGAGAAGGGTGTTAAGCTAAGAGAATAAATTCTCCGCCACCAACAGATATATATTTAATAGAGATCAATTCACAATGTTAGACATACAATCCAAACCATCATCTGAAATTCAAAATTCAACTTATATTGTCTTTGGTGTCGAAGTTAAAATCAATTTAACTCAACGATTCAATCTTTTTGAAAAATTTCAAATTGAACAAATTGTTCAAATTCCTCATATAACATTTCAACTTCGACTTTGAAAATGAATTTCAAATCATTTATCCCTTACGGAATATATTCATAACATTTCATATTTGGAAAAACATTTCCATACTTATTTAAAAATAAGTAATTCACAAATCTAATTTATTTTCAACATTTGAAAATATTCGATATACTTAAATCAAAATTAAGTATATATTTCATCTTTTAAGGAAATCATTCTCTTTTACATATTTATTTGAGTTAAAACGAATGTTACGTAAAACATCGTTACGACAACTCAAAATCACTAGTATAAGGATTCGAAATTTAGATAGATGTATAAATCCCAATACTATACAAAACATTTCCTTTCGGAAATCATTTACTATAACAACAGTGTTATAGTCCACCATTTCCTTTTATTCGAAAACGTCTATTTCAACAATGAATGTTGAAATCTATGGTTCCGATATTCAATGCCTTTTAAAACATCTTTAAAACAATTAACTTTGTTTTAAAATATCATTTTCCCAAAAATATGTCCATTTTATTCAATAATATATTCATGGTCCAAAAATCGTTAATATACTTCATTTAACAAGCTATAAAGATTTACTTATCCAAAATAAGTCATTTTCGGATTTATCAACAACGTTTATAAATTCCATTCCTATTTATAAAGACTTCAATTTATAGTTTGAATTCCGCATACTTTAAAATATTGGTTTTAAACCAACTTCAAATTTTCCAATACTAAGTTTTCCACTTAACTTAAATCTCTACAAGTTCAAATTTAAATTCATCACTGAATCTATTAAATTTATTATGGATTGTCATGTTGACAACTTCAAAATTTTCAAATCTAATTCCCATTTGAACTTTGCATCTGCTTCCTATTTCCAAAATAATCAACTAGTTCTTTAGTAAATCATTCATTGAATTGATTTTCAATTTAATCACATTTGATTCATTCACATTGGAATTTTTACTAACATTCATTCATATTCAATTAGTTTACTTTCACTAATTTATATTCAAGTTAGTTTGCTTTCAATTCAAATCAAATTTGATTCTATTTAAATTTACTTATCTTTCAATTTGAATTCAATTTACATAGCTTTCAAATTCCATTAATTCAATTTCATTAATACTTAATGAATTTCTATACAATCAACTCTTAACAACATTTTTATTTTATGTTTATTCACTAATTCACTTTTACAATTAAAGTTGAATTTCCTTTATATAACTCAAATTCATATTCATTACTTCACTTTATTAATTCATTTTGATATCAAATTCAACCTCATTCAACATTACTTAAGCTATGTTTCATTTTATCTTCACTTGCATTTATTTTCACTATACAACTTAAGTTTGCCTCAAATTTGTTTGAAATTCTATTTTATTTAACTTTTACTAAAGTCAAATTCATCTCACTATCCAAAATTCAGATTTTGTTTTACTTAACAAAACTGTTCAACCATTTTACCATCTGGTTTTACTTAAATTTTCTCATTTTATAAGTTATGCTGCTTATAAATTTAAACTTCCCAATTCATATTGTATAATCACTTATCTTTTAAGTTTAAATTTCCGTTTCAATAATTTATCTAATCCAGTTCAATTTATTTAACTTAATTTTGGTTAAATTTCAAATCATATATTTATTAATACTAATTCAATTCAATTTAACTTTTCTTAAGTTAAAAATCTTTATTTTCAAAAACAATTTTATACTTCTTTAGATTTGAAAAACATTTTCTTTTAAAGCGTTTCTAGTAACTATTCATATTAAACACCATAAACTAAGCTTTGTGTAAACCAAAGCTCTGATACCACTCTGTAACATTCCCCCTTTCTGACCGCCTCCAGTCGGTAATTAAACCAACTCGAAACGTTCAAAAAGACGGATTGTTATTTAGTTTATGTAATTTAAACAGAATCAGCCACAGAAACACAGAATAATAATATTTCATTTCTATAATCTTTTTACATACATACATCAGAGTTTATACAATGTATTTAACTGATACAGCGGAATATCTTTTTAAATACAAAATTTCCTGAACTAAAATGATTCTTTACTCTCTCTCTCTAACTTCGCTGCTCGAAAATCTTCAAGCTGTAAAAATACTCGGTCTGACCCGAGTATTACATTCAAAAGAAAATAATACACATGTCAGTCTAATTCAAACCAGTTATTAGTGCATAGAGGCAATAATAATCAAATAGATGACAGTCACAATAATTTCCTGCCTATCCAACCCTTTTAACAAAGGAATCTGATAACGAAAATTATAACACTTAACAGTGTTAAACAATAAATCAGCAGATTTAAATCATCAACAGAGATAAATAAACAATTTATCAAATCGACTAAATCAATTTAAAACAATCGAAATTGTCACTTTAAAACCATCAAAGTTTAATTGGCTGCCGTACACGCACGCGTGTACGGCCTCGCCACTAGTATAAAATGCTTAAAAGATCAAATGCATCAAAAAGCAAAAGAAATTCCAATAAAATCAAGGCGGTGTGGCTGCTGTACACACGTACATGCATGTGCACTGCCTCGCCAACTCGAGTGCACAAGGTCAAATCAAAGTCAGATTCAACACAAGTGCAAATGGCCTTGATCAAAATTCAAAATGATCACTGCAACAATGTACTGTGCGTGTACAACGGTGAAATTCAAAATCAAAGTGTACACATGAACAACATGTCACCAGAATCAAAGTGGAAAGTGAATAACAACTACCGATGATCAAAATGCAACAGTGATCTAATGAAGTGTAACTGCAACAAGACAAATGCATGTACAAGTAAACTGGTGCAGCAGTCTCAATGAAGACAAATGGTCAAAAGTACAAGTGCATCAGTGTCAACATCACCATGAACAGGCAAACAAGTTATGAATACTTCAATGAGCAACTCAGCAAGCATACAAGTGAACAGGGTAAGATCAACAACAGTGCAACAGGAAGCAATTGAACAACTACAAGTACAGGTAGCAGCAATAATGCAAATTCGAACATACATATATACATATCAAATGATGTATATACATACGTGACTGCATACATATATATGGAGGCTAAAAATGCAACTATAACTTCATGCTAAGAGAACTGGGCCAATGTCAATAGTGTAACAAAACAAACACACTATCAAAATAGCACTGCTAGCAATAGTGAACACTAAGCATGTTAATGACAAAGCAATGCAAACTGCAGACAGTACCGAAGCAAAAAGGTAAAAGATATTGCTTCATCAAAACCAAATACTGGACAATGCAAACTCGAGTATGCTGCAGTTAAATGAACAATGGACAAATGCTACAACTTCAAGTGAACTAATGCACAGTGATGTATAACATCAAGACCAATTTCAAATGACTAATGTAATGTATCAGTTTCAACTATATCCCCAAGTGCACATGCAATATAGACCTGACAGTATGCAGTGATACTGTCTCGAAGACCAGTGAGCAACAGGGGAAAACAAAGTTCGACAGATCACGCGTGTGAACAAGTACATATATGAATGCAGTGAAACTCGAGGCAAGTCAAAACAACAAGCTTCAAACATGTATGCAGCAGGAACCCCACAAACAAGGTCAAATTGAATGCAAGTATTTCAAAAATGTACATATGGTCAGTCCAGTTCTAAACATGCAACAAAAGTGACTTTAAAATGAAGACTGCTTCAAATTAGACTCCAAATAATGCAAAGGCAACATGTTGTGATGTCAAAGTCAAGTTCAAGTGACTCAAGATCAAAGACCAGACTTATGAACATGTACAAGATCCACAAAGTGTACACAGTAAAGTCTACAGACAAATGTGCTAACATGAACAGGTTCAGGTGATAAACAAGCAGCACAAGACAATATTCAAGTGCAGACTCAAGTGATGCAAGAAGCTAATATACATGAGCATAACTCTATAACAATTCAATATGCATCAATTTCAAATCAGGTTTGACATAGTCGAGGCCGAAGCCAAGCAATTTCCCAAAACAGTTTTCACAAAAATAGGTGAATCAAACTAACAACAAACTTCTTCAGAAATAAAGATGAGTGCAGACCTACACATATATATACAGACATGAATGTATGTATACATATGATCAGAATCTCAACCAGACAGTACAAACTCGAGGCAAAATGATTTGCAGTGCAGACTTGAAGTTCAAAACAATATAGAACTTCAGTGGAGCTACGAAAATGTACCCAACAACCAGGGGATGAAAACACAAGTCAATATATATGAAGTGAATGCAGAGACAAAGCACAAGAGTGCAACTATACTGAAATGCATATACAAGTGCAGATGGCATACGTCACAGACAAAATCACAATGTCAATTAAAATCAATTCAAAAGGGACAACACGGTGAACGAAAAGGTATCTAAAGCAACAATCACCACAATGTCGAAAGTACTACCAAAGGCAATAAACAATATAGCTAAAATCAAACGAAACACCACTGTCAAGCTCAGATCAAAAATCATCAAACCATGTAAATAAATTCACAAAATCGTATACATAAGAGGTTAAATTAGATGTGAGTAATAGCAATTACTCACCTGTTGTTTGAAATAGTCGCGAGCAAGAAACGAAGAAAGCATCGATGGAACGAGCTTCGAAGGTCGGAGCCTCTTCGAGTTTTATCCAGCCCTAGCTTTTGGAGACGAGCGAAAATCGAAGAACTCACCGCCATTTTTTTTCTTCTCTTTATTTCGTTTCTAGGGTTTTGAATGAATGGGTAAAGGGAAACGGGTTTGGATTTATCACGGTATCAAAGAAAATGAGGCCAGTATTATTTTTTTTTTCAAAAGAATTTTAACCGATTCAAAAATTCCAACAACAATTTTTATTAAACAAATTCCAATTCGAATCGAAACTCCTATAAGCAATTAGCTAGCAGAGAAATCGTTTAACGATGATATCAAATCGATGCAAAAACCCCGGTTGTTACCGAAATTCAAATTGAATTCGATTTAAATCTTTACGCGTTTATACGTCGTGTGTTCACACAACAATTCTGATAAATACGAAATTTTAAATCCGGTAATAATTCAATATTACGGACCCAATGGAGCTGGTGTCGTCAAATTCTGAGACTATGCCTCGGAAGGCTATTTTTAAATTCAATTTAAACGATACAATTTCAAAATTGAACAAATCGCTTTCAAATTCCATTCTGTTATCTTCAGTATTATCAATATGAATTTTCTAAGCCTTTAAATTATTTTTAACCGGCTTAAAATTGAAGATTCAAATTTTATTCAATTTTCAATAGATTAAATTCAAAAATTTAATCGCCAATTTATTCTGATAATTTGAAATTCAAGTCAAATCATCATTCAAATATTTAAAATTAATTAAATATTCACAATTTAAATTGTTCAAAATTCAGGGTCGTTATAGTTCGAGTATTAGCAGTTAGGGTTCGCAAGATAAGGTAAATACTTTTCGTTAATTTTACTGAGTTAGTTAACTTGATCTCTGAAGAGAAAAATTTTATTTGGTTTATTTCAAAACAGAGATTGCACCAGGGCAACAGTTGATTTTAAATTAGTCAGCTAGACATATATATATTTAAAACAGCAAAGGGTAATTTGGTTTTAAATTTAAAGTTTTAAAAGATGTTTAATTTTAAAATTTCATTTTGATTAGGGATAATTAGTTAATTTAGGAAAAATATATATATAGGATTTTAAGGCTTACTAGTTTATTTAAATTAATGGATTTAATGATTTAATTGCTTAATTAAATTTTCTTTATCTATTTGGTTCTTAAAAATAATTTATAATAAGAAAAACTAGGTAAAATTAAATTATTAGTTTAAAACCAAATTTTTAGTTAAATGAATTAGGTAGATAGTAATTAATTGTTCAATTCATTCAAAATATTTATAAAACCGTAAATGTTTGGACAAGGTCTAAATTTGGAAGAGACAAGCTGGATTGGGAATGGAATGTAAAACAAAAATCAAAGGTGAGTTAATCTCACTCAGTTAAATTATAATTTAATTAAAATTGGTTAAATTTGAATGTCTGGTTGAATGATTGGATTGATTGATATGATATATATATAGTAGTATATACCAATATATATATATATATATATTGGCATATGTATATATTGGAGTTGTTATTCCCGCACTATATAGCGGATGAGACCCTATGCGCCGCATAATAGCGAATGATTTTTATAAAAACCCATATACCGCGATATTCCACCTTGAAGTGGAATTGGTATTGTGCTAACGTCTGTGGATGCAGGGAAAACAGGTTGGAGGGATCCAACTGGACCCCTCAACATTTGTTTATATTATTTAATATCTTCTGTTGTGATTGTTGGATATTCTCTGATAAATTATGTGGGAATATTGAATGCAGTTGTTTGATTGAATATTTGGGTATAATGAGATACTAGAAAATATATAAATCTGATTTTTGAAAAGAAGAAAAATTAAAATGAATTTTTAAGTAAAATGATTTTTGTGAATTTGAATAAATTAGTAATGAATTAAAAGAAATGGAAATGAAATTAAAATACTAATAAATAATTTCAAGTATGAAAGATAAAGGATTTGAATAAGTAGAGTTTAATAAAAAGTAAATTTAAGTGATATCAATTAAAGGAAATTAAGAATATTTCTTTTATTTAAAGAATAAGGAAGTAATTTGAGAAATCAAGAAAATTTAGTATTTCCAGTTAATGGTATATTAAATCATAAGTAAGAAATAAAATCTGACATTAATAGTTTTAGAATAAATGAAGTGAAATGGGAAATTTAAAGGAAATGAGACTTTGGGAATTTATAAACTGGGTTTATAAAAGTAAAGTAAAATATACCAGTGAATATTTGGGATAGATTCAAGATGGGAATTTATTAAAGGAATGAGAAAATTTGTTTAAAAATAAATAGTGATTTATTTTTAAAGGGATGTAAAGAGAAGTATATTTCCCTGATAGCCAAGTACGATTTCAAAGAAAATTCTTAAATATAAGTTCAAAGTTTTATTGTTGTTTTAAAAGGGTATGTTTAGAAAATTTATTATTTCTAATATTTAAATTCTAAAGTAAATATTTTCCAAAACTATTATCGTAATAATTATTTAAAAAGGATGACTAGTATTTTATTTAAAAGGGGTGAAAACTTAGTTTTATATTTTATAAAATAACCTTATTTTAAATATTATTAAAGTATTATTTTTAATTAAGTATTAAAGTAGTTTTCCAAAATTAAATGTTAAAGTATAGTTTACAATAAAGTGTTTTTAAAATTTATTTAAACATCTAAAATGGCTTTTGTACTTGGTGTTTCAGTGGAAATAATTATTTGGGAAATTATTCCGTGAGAGGAATATGGTCTGAAATTGTTTTCAAAAAGGGGATTTGAAAATGGAAATAATATCTTGTGAAGATATTTTGAGGTAAATAAATAATTTGGGAAAATTATTTATTGATTGATGGTTGTTTATGAATGTTAATTGATAGTTAAATAACCGACTATCAATATTGGCCAAATGCGCTGATCGTTTCGAAGAGACCGGGATCGGGATTCATTTCCCGAAAACCACTTCGATCCGGTTTGTACGTTTTCGTGAAACGTGTTCGGAGTCGAAGATGGAGCAGTGAAGTGCAAGGGCTAGTCGCTACTAATCCTGAGGATATTTCCAAAATGGATGTAGTAGGAATAGTGCCTTCGGTTTCGTTCGGACCCGGGACGGACTTGTATGGACGAATGCTTGCGAAACATCGTCAGGTGGACGATGGGCATTCTAAGGGATATGTTCTGAAAGGTATCGTTTAGCCTCGAACCGCATCAACCGGGAATGACTGAAAATCAGGGGTTATGCAGCAAGGTTTCGTGGGTAGCCCCCACTTGAGAGTAAGGTCATCCCTGTCTAGATGTCCCTTTTATTTCAGCTTAGTGTTGCGGTTGCCGATCCCAACCGTGGGGTGATTTTACTTGGAATTATCCAGTAAGGGGTGATTCCGGCCTTGTGTTGCAGGGGAGCGGGCGTACTCCTCGGTACTGTGATCTAGGCCACGTACTGTGACAGGTGGTATCCCAGTGCCTTGTCATTCGTTGGAAATCCATTCTTCCTACGTGCCTTGTACGAGTTTTGTTTGTATTACCCACGGTGTGGCTAGTATGCCGGAATTTAATAGATGTAACAATTTCGGCTATTTGAATAAGTATTTGTAAATAGACACTATTATAATATCAGAGGAGTTTATAAAAAGTGTTTTAGCTATCGTAAGGTAAAAACCGGGCATGTTTATTTGTGGCGTGGTCTTACGAGATGCTTTTGATTTTCAAAGGATTTTTGAAACTTTAATAATAAATTAAGTGTGATTTTCTCACGTTGGTATTCCAGACTGACTCGGGTATTGTTTTACATGATGCTCGGGTCAGACCGAGATAAACAGGTTCTGGTTATAGCTATGGAGCTCAGTGGATAAGCTGGATGGCGAGACGTATCTCCCGTATTTGTTATATATATTCCGCTGTGTTGGTTTCTGTACTCTGATGTAGTGAGGGCATGATATGATTATTGTTCAGTTGTATGTTATTGATGTTGTTGGATTTTGATGTATACTCTGATAATGTATTGTATAAACAGGTATATTTCTCTGTTGAGTAAAGATCTGTATTTATATATTATAGTTTATTTCGCTGCGATGGTTAGATTCTGATGTTGATTTTCTGCTTTCTTCTTCTACCCTCTTCTTCTTTAACACAAATGGTTCGATTTTCCGGGTCTGGAAAGTCGGGTCGTTACATTAGAGGTATGCCCTAGGAGCAATTATGTAAGTTGTTACATATATCTAACTCGATAACCAATCTTGTTCGAAATAAAAGCCGTTTTCTTTCTATTATATACTTGATATAATGTGTTATATTAATTAATTAAATTAAAGTATATTTAATAGAAAATCCATAAATAGTGTGTTTGTCATAGTAATTACAAATAGTTGTAATCATGAGTATTGTATCACAATATTATAAAATACATCGTTTTATATGTTCGCAGTCAAGATGCATCAAGGTTGGATATCGGCGTATCCGTTGAGACTAGACTACGTAACGCTCTCTAAATGTTGGGCGGTGTTGGAGGCACCTAGGGGTTATGTATTGATAGTTATTAAATAACTATGAAATGACTCACTCGATAGTTTTTTGTTGGTTAATATAACTAAGGTCAAACAGTTATTGATGCGACTAATTTACACAGTTTTCTCGACTTGAGAATACTGTCGATCTTCAATATAAAAACCCCGCTTTGATTATAGTCAAGTCATGGCACAGCGTCCATCGAGTGCTATGGTTGGGTCGAGTGGAAGCATTGAAAGTTCACTATTCAAGAGAGGATTTGTCTTAGTTATATGTGGTTAGTACCACGATCAACTCAAAGTTAAAGTCTCTAGCCAGAGCATGTAGGTTAATGTGGTGACCCTCACTCTAAAACACATAGATTTTTTTTTCCTAAACATCCAAGAGGAATTCACCACTAAACCCCATTTCTTTTATATTTGAATATTTATATAATTTCCAAATATTTTTCCCAAGACCCTGGACTTACCAATATAATCATATCAGTGTACAAATAAATTAAGACAATCATATATTTGATGATATACAATTGGTTTTTTTATCAGAGGGAATTTAAATCAAACAGAAATCAAAATACCATACAAGTTATTGACATAGCCATTTATTTCTTTTCTAAGTCTTGTTCTACTTCCAGAGGTACATTTTGGCAAATTATAACACTATATATATATTTGACTTGCAGAGCACAGTACATCTTTTTTTTATGCCATCTAGGCTTTCTGCCTAACTAATTCTATTAACACTAAAATAATATCTAATTGACCTTATGATAGTCATCAAGTGTTTACATGAGATTACTTACAAATTATACTTGCAGGCATGGATATTGGAACTAATTTCCATTTATCATTTCAGGTTGAACAATTGAAGTCATTTTGCATTTTTAAGTTTAACATGGTGCAGACTTAAATACTTGGTGTTTTACTGGAAATGCTTGGTGTTATTTAAGGGCTGCTTGGTGTTTTCTTTGTTTTGTCCCGGGAGCACTTACACTTCATTAATTGAAATGAAGTGGTTCCAGGCTCAAAGAGTTTGACCCATGGCCATCTAGGCCGGCCATAGTCCCTTATTTACCACTTTCAGACCCATGTTTCTCAAATAAACTTCTTCAAAAGCTTCTCCTAACACCAACATATTTCTTCCTTATGTATGTTCCTGGGAATTCATCCATTTATGCTAACAACCAAAAACACAAAATGCTTCCAGGTTTGTTTCTTTTATAATCTTTTTTTTATCCTGAAATCAGGTACATTAATGCAATGTTATAGACTCATCTAAATATATGCACAAATCAGTATCAATTATCTACCATGCATACATTTATTCCACTTGAATAATTCTTATCCAAATCTTGTCAACTACATCATTTTTTTAAAAAAAAAATTATATAATAAGCTCAGGCAATAAAACCAGAGATCATCACATACACATTTTATATTTATGTGTTATGTCCATCCCCTTGTTTTCTCCAAATCAGATAATCATAAAATCAATAGGTAATCAAACTCCATCAAAGATCATTTAAAATAAGTTTTACTTAAGTACAAGTTTTAATCCAAATACTCAAAAAAAAACTCCCTACAATTAACTCCAACTACCACATGTGATTTGACTATTAACATCATTACAAGCATCTGCAAATTTAAAACAAGTCTCTTTTATTTATACTAGCAGCTAATGCCTTCTTCACTCATCAAGCCAACTTCAATTTCCTGCAAGCAATTCATTGAGCTGCCCCAAAATTTTTTTTAAGACACCCAGATGATTGTAAGGGCAACCAAAAGGGTCATTTTATATTGGTATGAACATTAATCAAAATTTTATACACATATTCATACTTCCATTTCTAGATAAATAAACTCAGATTTTATTCTCCCAATCTCACCCAGCAATTAATCAGAACATCACATTAATCCTGATTAATTTAACTCCCTGTCTAGATATTCATAACCCAAATTTATAAATCCCATTCCTTATTTATTTTATGGTCTACATCTCCTTGTCAAATGAACACTATGTATGCATTGTGAAGGAAACTCCCAGGTTATTTTAATTATTCCAACACACAAAGGCCTCAGGGTGCAGTTGCACCATGCATATACTTGCTCCCACCTGAAGTAAGCAGATCATTGACTAACTCCCAAGTGACCAATTTAGTTTCTCTTTCATTCATTCATATTTCAGAAAGATATAATTGTTTGTATACTTTTTGGTTCATCCCCATGATTTTTATTTATTAGCCTTATCACAGGAAATACAACATTCCTTTGGTCTTCCTAAAAATAATTTGAGCATCATGATCCTGCTATATTATTGTGAATAAATGGATAAGGGTTTTATTAAGGAAGCCCCTCAAAAACCCAGAAATTCTCTTCTGACTTGTGATATGAACATTGAGCTTCATGCTTCATTATCTAAGAAATAGACATAAGCTAGATCACTGTCTTGCTGCCTATTCCCTAAATAATGTAGATCCATACTTCATAATAATAAAGCAGAACAAAAGTGCCCAAACCATTTTGTCTTTGAAAAACCCACATATAGATTAAAAACTCCAAACAATAAAGCACAACCAAACAAGAATGCACAACCAAACATCCATCTCACCCATAATAAATCATTTCAAGGATCTTTTTCTTTTAAATGAATCATAACATTATAGGCTGCCTACCAGAGGACTTAGTGCCATAGCATAAAAAAGGATTAATGCTCACCTAGTTTTTTCTTTTACTGTCTTGCTATTCTGAACATCAGATCCTTTCAGTGTTTTAAGCTATTGCTTCTCCTATATTTTTTTTTGTTTTGATCCCGAGAGAATGATGGATATGGTTATGTGCAGTTATTTATAAAATCATTCTAGGGTTTAAGAAAATAGGTAATTCCCCTGATACCCTTAGATGTTCATGTACATATCACATTCCCGTGTGGTCCTAAATTGGAAATGCACACATTAGGTTACTTTAATTGGTTATTTCGGGAATCAAACATTTTAAACACTGCATGCTATTTTCATGTCTCCATTTTATTCATGCCATATGCATGTGATCCTTTATTCATTTTTTTTAAGTTTGAAGAATTTGTAATCTTCTTGTGTTTTCTCTCTAGCTATTATCTCCATCTAATCATGCATATTATCATACCCAATCATGTAATGTAAAATCATTCACCCATATTATTTGCTTGAAATAAATATAAGATATGGAAATTTTTATTTGATCCTGTATATATATATATCTCTGCCTCTTTGTCAAAACAGTAACTCCTCCTATATCTAAATAAAAATCACATATATTATGCTAATTATTTCTAGCATAAATACATAAGTCATTTGGTCCTTATAAAACTCTATTTTATTTTATTTTTAGATAAAACAGGAAACTCCTCATTATTAAATATATGTATTTATGTAATTCTTTAGGCATGAAACTATATTTATTTTAAATCCCAATTTTTAATCACTTTAACCCCTTGCATTTTTGTCCAGCAGAACTCCCATGCATATTTAATTTATTAACAAGCTTTTCCATTTTAATATGTCATTTAATATATATATATATATATATATATATTTCTCTACTTTTTTTTTCTTCAGAAATTCTCAAAGTAAATATAACTTTCATTTTTAGGGTCATTACAGTTAATTATTATTATTATTATTGAACCAAGGACTTTGTGTTTGGACTATAGAGTTGAATATGAACGATATTTGAATTTTGACCGTTACCAAATTTCATGTTCAAATTCATCTAGTTTTGACAAAGAGAATTGGTGTAAAATAAAAGTCACAAGTAGATAACGCTTAATAAACACAAATAATAAAACCAATATGTAAAACTTTACCAATTGAATTGGATAACATATTTTATTATAATGAATAATATAAATTGGTAAAATAGATGCATTTAAGGTTACTTTAATTGGTTATTTCGGGAATCAAACATTTTAAACACTACATGCTATTTTCATGTCTCCATTTTATTCATGCCATATGCATGTGATCCTTTATTCATTTTTTTTTTTAAGTTTGAAGAATTTGTAAACTTCTTGTGTTTTCTCTCTAGCTATTATCTCCATTTAATCATGGATATTATCATACCCAATCATGTAATGTAAAATCATTCACCCATATTATTTGCTTGAAATAAATATAAGATATGGAAATTTTTATTTGATCCTGTATATATATATCTCTGCCTCTTTGTCAAAACAGTAACTCCTCTCCTCCTATATCTAAATAAAAATCACATATATTATGCTAATTATTTCTAGTATAAATACATAAGTCATTTGGTCCTTATAAAACTCTATTTTATTTTATTTTTAGATAAAACAGGAAACTCCTCATATATTAAATATATGTATTTATGTAATTCTTTAGGCATGAAACTATGTTTATTTTAAATCCCAATTTTTAATCACCTTAACCCCTTGCATTTTTGTCCAGCAGAACTCCCATGCATATTTAATTTATTAACAAGCTTTTCCATTTTAATATGTCATTTAATATATATATATATATATATATATTTCTCTACTATTTTTTTCTTCAGAAATTCTCAAAGTAAATATAACTTTCATTTTTAGGGTCATTACATACCCTCCCCCTTAAAGGAATTATGTCCCCATAATTTCACCTAATTTCTCCAATTAAAAGCACTAATCTATAGCCTGTTTTAACTCCATAACCCCATACTCACATTTTATGAAAGCAAACAATATATAAGAATATTTAGAAAAATCATCATAAGCTGCTTAAACATACCTCTCCATTAGTAAACAAATTGGGGTATTTAGCCCTCATTTTTTCTTCAACCTCCCATGTACAATCATTAGTGTCCAAGCTCCATTGAATTTTTACCAGTTTGATCACCTTGTTCCTCAACTTTTTCTCTTCCTTGGCAACTATCCCTACTGGTTCATTTGTATAAACCAAATTCTTTTGGACTTGAATTTGAGTAGGTGACTCCAGAATTGCCCCTTCATCATGCACCCATTTTCTCAATTGAGAAACATGAAACACTGGATGCACACCACTCAACTCCTCAGGTAACTTAAGTCTGTAGGCCATAGCACCGATTCTTTGCATAATTTCATATGGTCCTACAAATCTTGGTGATAGCTTACCAGATTTCCCAAACCTGAACACCTTCTTCATTGGTGATACCTTCAGAAAAACATGCTCTCCTACTTCAAACTCCATTGGCTTTCTCTTTCTATCTGCATAAGACTTTTGTCTTGATTGTGCTGCCTTCATTCTATGCCTAACTAATTCAATCATGTTGGAAGTTTCCTTAACATGATCTGGCCCCAATATTACACCCTCTCCTGCTTCCAACCAACAGGCAGGAGACATGCAGGGTCTCCCATACAAGGCTTCAAAGGGAGCCATTCCTATTGTTGATTGATAGCTATTGTTGTAAGTGAATTCTGCCAGGTGGATATGATCCTCCCAATTACCCCCAAAATCAAGCACATATGCTCTAAGTAAATCTTCCAATATTTTATTCACTATCTCTGTTTGCCCATCACTTTGAGGATGGTAGGCAGTGCTTAAACAAAGTTGTGTTCCCATTGCTTCTTGGAAGCTCTCCCAAAATCTTGAGGTGAACAAAGTGTCTCTATCACTTACAATGGTCTTTGGTATGCCATGCAATCTCACTACTTCCTTAATAAATAATTGTGCAAGCCTAGATGCATTTCTATCTGACCTGACAGGGACAAAGTGAGCTGATTTGGTTAGTCTATCAACAATTACCCATATACTATCATTGCCTTTCTTAGTTCTAGGCAAACCATCCACAAAATCCATGGAAATACTTTCCCATTTCCACCGAGGTACCTCCAAAGATTGCAACATGCTAGAGGGATTTTGGTAGTCTGCTTTAATTTGTTGACATGTGAAACACTTTGCCACATATCTTGCCACTGCTTGCTTCATTCCTGGCCACCAGTAGCTTCTTTTTAAATCATGATACATTTTAGTACCACCAGGGTGTATGGTGTACTTGGTCTTGTGATGCTCATTCATGATTTCTTCCTTCAACTCTGCAATGTCTGGTACACAAAGCTTATCATTTTTCCTCAAATAACCCTGGGAATCTATTTTAAAATTCTCCGACTCAATGTTATTTAATAACATTTCTTTCTTCTCCTTTAGACTTTGATCTTGATCTTGCATGCTACCAATTTTCTCCACCAGATTAGACTTCACTGTGATTATTCCCAGTGTACCATACTCCACCATATCACCATGTTCTTTAAAATTCACTTCATCCTTGCTGTATATATCTGCCTCCCCAAGCACTGCAAGGTTTTTAAATTCATCAATCATCAAACTGGCTAATCTAATATGATTTCTGCTCAAAGCATCTGCCACTCTATTAGCTTTTCCAGGAGTGTACAAAATATCTAAATCATATGCAGCTAGAAACTCCAACCACCTTGCTTGCCTCATATTTAAATCTTTTTGAGAAAATAAATATTTCAATGCTTGATGATCTGTGAATAATTCAAATTTTGCTCCAAGCAAATAATGCCTCCAAAGTTTTAATGCAAACACTATTGCAGCTAATTCTAGATCATGAGTTGCATATTTGGTTTCATTGGGTTTAAGCTGTCTTGATGCATATGCCACCACCTTGCCATATTGCATAAGCACTACACCTAACCCTGACCCACTAGTATCAGTATATACAACCATTCCTTCATTTGCTTCTGGGATTTGTAGGACATGAGCCTCCACCAATGCTTGTTTCAATTTTTCAAAGGCTTGATCACACTGCTCAGTCCACACATATGGTTGGTTCTTCTTGGTTAGTTTGGTCATTGGTGCTGCTATTCTTGAAAAATCCTTGATGAACCTCCTATAGTACCCTGCCAAACCTAAGAATGACCTCACCTCAGTCACTGTCTTGGGTCTACTCCATGATTGAACTGCAATGACCTTGCTTGGATCTACACTTACTCCCTGCTATGACACTATGTGTCCTAAGAATTTCACTTCATGTTGCCAAAATGTACACTTTGAATACTTGGCTTTTAATTCATGTTCTCTAAGTCTGGATAATACTAAATGTAGGTGCATGGCATGATCATTTTCTGTTTTTGAATAAATTAATATGTCATCTATAAATACCAAGACAAACTTATCCAAAAAGTCTCTAAAAATTCTATTCATCAAGTCTACAAAATAGGAGGGAGCATTGGTCAAGCCAAATGGCATTACTAGAAATTCATAAAGGCCATATCTTGTGTTAAAGGCTGTGTACTCAATGCTTTCCTCTGCAACTTTCTTTTGGTGAAATCCAGAGGCTAAATCTAACCTTGAAAATATTTTAGCTCCATGCAATTGATCAAATAGGTCATCTATTCTAGGCAGTGGGTACTTATTTTTAATGGTTACCTTGTTTAAATCCCTATAGTCTACACACAACCTCATTGTTCCATCATGTTCTTGACAAAGAGCACCGG
Organism: Allium fistulosum; assembly: GCA_030737815.1. Taxonomy (NCBI): domain Eukaryota; kingdom Viridiplantae; phylum Streptophyta; class Magnoliopsida; order Asparagales; family Amaryllidaceae; genus Allium; species Allium fistulosum. The sequence continues at coordinate 1,056,045,898 of CM060904.1, read as the reverse complement.
GGAACCCCAACTGGAACTACTTGATCTTATGAACCCCTTTTCTTCTAACTCTTCTAGTTGGTGTTTTAATTCTACTAACTCTTTTGGACCCATTCTATAAGGCTTCTTAATGATTGGGTTAGTCTCTGGCATTAATTTTATTTTAAATTCAACTGGTCTATTTTGAGGAATTCCCTTCACTTCTCCAAACACATCTATATATCCATTAACTACTAGGATTTCCTCTATTTTTAATTCCTTTTGGACTTCATTAATACTCTAGATTTTATTAAAACATGTGTTCTTTGCTGTTTCACTTAGAACTGTGATTCTTTTGCCTTCATTTGTCTCCAAAGAAATAGTAAGGTTTTCTAAATTTAAAATTGCTTTATTTTTCATTAACCAATCTACCCCCAAAATAATCCCAATACCAGGATAATTTAAAGTATATAGATCTGAATCAAAGCCATAACCCCCTATAATTAATTTCAGACCCATACACTTCATTCCTAATATACAATGACTCCCTATGGGGCTGTGTACAGTTAAGGGTTGCTCAATAAAAACACAAGCAAGTGTTAACTTCTTTACAATTTCCAAAGATATTAGTGAATGTGAGGCACCAGTGTCATATATTACTGATATTGGTTGGGTATTAATTAGAATTATACCTTCAAGTTGCCCAACATTCCCAGTGTTGCTTGCTGCCAAAGCTCCTACCCTTGATGTTCCCCTATTGGTCTCTGGGCAATCCTTCTTGAGATGACCCATCTTTCCACAATTATAGCAGCCTCCTCTAGGTATTTTAGGGTCAGGGCATTGGTTACTATAATGTCCAGCTTTTCCACAATTAAAACAATGAGTGAATTTCTTGCTTTCTGGTGCTATTTCTCCTTCCCCTTTCTTAACTCCTTTACTTGCATTTCTCTTGTCATAAGGTTGTACTTTGTTCTGACCACCCTTCTTCTTATTGAGCTTCATATTCCTGAATTTCTCCCTTGCGGTGTCATGTTGCTCAAATGAGAGAGTTAGATCAATTACTTGATCAAAGGTTTTGTCCTTGTATGGCAACATTGCCCTTGACAGACTAGGGTTCAAGCCTTGAATGTACCTTGCATTCTTTGCTTCTGCATTCCCTATTAACACCATTCCATACTTGGATAATGCTTCAAACTTCTTAGTGTATTCATTTACACTCTTGCCTCCTTGCCTTAACCTAATAAAGTCTTCAAGCAGTGTGGCCTTGGCAGATGCTGGGACAAATCTGGCCTTAAGCATGTCCTTGAAATTATTCCAAGTGATGGTATCCTCTTGTCTTCCTGCTGTCACAACCTCCCACCAATCCAGTGCAACCCCCTTCAATTTCCTTGAAGCTATCTGTCTCTTCCTTTGGTCATTGATTTGCATATCTGTGAAGACCCTCTCCATAGTTCTTATCCAAGTTTGGACACCTATAGCTCCTTTGGTGCCTTCAAAATCCTTTCCTCCCAAAGTAGTACATGTCTTAAGCAGTTTGGAGAGTTCCTCATGAGGATTGTCTTGCCTTGGTGCCATTCCATCCCTTAAAGCTCTCACAAAATCCTCCATGCTCATCACAGGTGGCTCACGTGATGATCCTGCACCTGTGTGATGCCTTGGTCCTACCATAATGCTATAAATGTGATTTTTATGTTAGTTTATTTACCCCCATCATTCTTGGTGCCTTTACTTTGTTCATTTTTATTCCTGAGCACACTATGCATGTATCACATGCATTCACATATTTTTTTTAACATAAAACAAAAGCATTCAACACCAATAATTCAAACAATGCATTCAAACATCCATATGCATACAACAACATTTACTATGTTATTTAAAACATAGCTCTGATACCAACTGTGGTGACCCTCACTCTAAAACACATAGATTTTTTTTTCCCTAAACATCCAAGAGGAATTCACCACTAAACCCCATTTCTTTTATATTTGAATATTTATATAATTTCCAAATATTTTTCCCAAGACCCTGGACTTACCAATATAATCATATCAGTGTACAAACAAATTAAGACAATCATATATTTGATGATATACAATTGTTTTTTTTATCAGAGGGAATTTAAATCAAACAGAAATCAAAATACCATACAAGTTATTGACATAGCCATTTATTTCTTTTCTAAGTCTTGTTCTACTGCCAGAGGTACATTTTGGCAAATTATAACACTATATATATATATATTTGACTTGCAGAGCACAGTACATCTTTTTTTTTATGCCATCTAGGCTTTCTGCCTAACTAATTCTATTAACACTAAAATAATATCTAATTGACCTTATGATAGTCATCAAGTGTTTACATGAGATTACTTACAAATTATACTTGCAGGCATGGATATTGGAACTAATTTCCATTTATCATTTCAGGTTGAACAATTGAAGTCATTTTGCATTTTTAAGTTTAACATGATGCAGACTTAAATACTTGGTGTTTTACTGGAAATGCTTGGTGTTATTTAAGGGCTGCTTGGTGTTTTCTTTGTTTTGTCCCGGGAGCACTTACACTTCATTAATTGAAATGAAGTGGTTCCAGGCTCAAAGAATTTGACCCATGGCCATCTAGGCCGGCCATAGTCCCTTATTTACCACTTTCAGACCCATGTTTCTCAAATAAACTTCTTCAAAAGCTTCTCCTAACACCAGCATATTTCTTCCTTATGTATGTTCCTGGGAATTCATCCATTTATGCAAACAACCAAAAACACAAAATGCTTCCAGGTTTGTTTCTTTTATAATCTTTTTTTTATCTTGAAATCAGGTACATTAATGCAATGTTATAGACTCATCTAAATATATGCACAAATCAGTATCAATTATCTACCATGCATACATTTATTCCACTTGAATAATTCTTATCCAAATCTTGTCAACTACATCATTTTAAAAAATATATATATAATAAGCTCGGGCAATAAAACCAGAGATCATCACATACACATTTTATATTTATGTGTTATGTCCATCCCCTTGTTTTCTCCAAATCAGATAATCATAAAATCAATAGGTAATCAAACTCCATCAAAGATCATTTAAAATAAGTTTTACTTAAGTACAAGTTTTAATCCAAATACTCAAAAAAAAACCTCCCTACAATTAACTCCAACTACCACATGTGATCTGACTATTAACATCATTACAAGCATCTGCAAATTTAAAACAAGTCTCTTTTATTTATACTAGCAGCTAATGCCTTCTTCACTCATCAAGCCAACTTCAATTTCCTGCAAGAAATTCATTGAGCTGCCCCAAAAATTTTTTTGAGACACCCAGATGATTGCAAGGGCAACCAAAAGGGTCAGTTTATACTGGTATGAACATTAATCAAAATTTTATACACATATTCATACTTCCATTTCTAGATAAATAAACTCAGATTTTATTCTCCCAATCTCACCCAGCAATTAATCAGAACATCACATTAATCCTGATTAATTTAACTCCCTGTCTAGATATTCATAACCCAAATTTATAAATCCCATTCCTTATTTATTTTATGGTCTACATCTCCTTGTCAAATGAACACTATGTATGCATTGTGAAGGAAACTCCCAGGTTATTTTAATTATTCCAACACACAAAGGCCTCAGGGTGCAGTTGCACCATGCATATACTTGCTCCCACCTGAAGCAAGCAGATCATTGACTAACTCCCAAGTGACCAATTTAGTTTCTCTTTCATTCATTCATATTTCAGAAAGATATAATTGTTTGTATACTTTTTGGTTCATCCCCATGATTTTTATTTATTAGCCTTATCACAGGAAATACAACATTCCTTTGGTCTTCCTAAAAATAATTTGAGCATCATGATCCTGCTATATTATTGTGAATAAATGGATAAGGGTTTTATTAAGGAAGCCCCTCAAAAACCCAGAAATTCTCTTCTGACTTGTGATATGAACATTTTGCTTCATGCTTCATTATCTAAGAAATAGACATAAGCTAGATCACTGTCTTGCTGCCTATTCCCTAAATAATGTAGATCCATACTTCATAATAATAAAGCAGAACAAAAGTGCCCAAACCATTTTTTCTTTGAAAAACCCACATATAGATTAAAAACTCCAAACAATAAAGCACAACCAAACAAGAATGCACAACCAAACATCCATCTCACCCATAATAAATCATTTCAAGGATCTTTTTCTTTTAAATGAATCATAACATTATAGGCTGCCTACCAGAGGACTTAGTGCCATAGCATAAAAAAGGATTAATGCTCACCTAGTGTTTTCTTTTACTGTCTTGCTCCTCTGAACAGCAGATCCTTTCAGTGTTTTAAGCTATTGCTTCTCCTATTTTTTTTGTTTTGATCCTGAGAGAATGATGGATATGGTTATGTGCAGTTATTTATAAAATCATTCTAGGGTTTAAGAAAATGGGTAATTCCCCTGATACCCTTAGATGTTCATGTACATATCACATTCCTGTGTGGTCCTAAATTGGAAATGCACACATTAGGTTACTTTAATTGGTTATTTCGGGAATCAAACATTTTAAACACTGCATGATATTTTCATGTCTCCATTTTATTCATGCCATATGCATGTGATCCTTTATTCATTTTTTTTAAGTTTGAAGAATTTGTAATCTTCTTGTGTTTTCTCTCTAGCTATTATCTCCATCTAATCATGCATATTATCATACCCAATCATGTAATGTAAAATCATTCACCCATATTATTTGCTTGAAATAAATATAAGATATGGAAATTTTTATTTGATCCTGTATATATATATATATATCTCTGCCTCTTTGTCAAAACAGTAACTCCTCCTATATCTAAATAAAAATCACATATATTATGCTAATTATTTCTAGCATAAATACATAAGTCATTTGGTCCTTATAAAACTCTATTTTATTTTATTTTTAGATAAAACAGGAAACTCCTCATTATTAAATATATGTATTTATGTAATTCTTTAGGCATGAAACTATATTTATTTTAAATCCCAATTTTTAATCACTTTAACCCCTTGCATTTTTGTCCAGCAGAACTCCCATGCATATTTAATTTATTAACAAGCTTTTCCATTTTAATATGTCATTTAATATATATATATATATATATATATATATATATATTTCTCTACTTTTTTTTTCTTCAGAAATTCTCAAAGTAAATATAACTTTCATTTTTAGGGTCATTACAGTTAATTATTATTATTATTATTGAACCAAGGACTTTGTGTTTGGACTATAGAGTTGAATATGAACGATATTTGAATTTTGACCGTTACCAAATTTCATGTTCAAAGTCATCTAGTTTTGACAAAGAGAATTGGTGTAAAATAAAAGTCACAAGTAGATAACGCTTAATAAAGTAAAATTGGATTTTACTAAAATCAAGTAAGCAATAAATTTGTCCAAATTGTCACACCATCTACTAAATGATATGTGAACGTTAATATTCAAATAGTTCGATATTAATCATTGAACTAATTTATACCTGGAGAGTCACACAACCGAAACGATGTATTCTACTTTGACCAACGATATAATTAATTTATAATTATTACAAATTAATTAAATTAATTAGTAATTGTAAAATTTAATTATGGTTTGATGAGTAAATATTATTAGATATATTTATAATAGTTATAAATATATTAATCGATATACAACATCGATAAGAGATTAAAGTAGATTTAATTCTACAATATTTTATTTAGGCTTACATGGGTTTAAGGCCCATTATAGGACTTGATATTTTCGACCGTAAACATAGGTATAGGCACCTCGAATAGGTTAGAAAGGGCTTGATTTTGGATGGCTCAAATTAAAGGAGAATTAGTATGAGAAGGGATCCACACTTTTCTCCTTTCTATCCACTATATAAGAACCTCTAACCTAATTAGATTCAGATCTTTCGATGCCTCCTCCTCTGTGCTTGCTGACAGAAATTCCTACTGGTCTCTCTCCATCTCATCAAGTTCAAATCTAGTAAATTCAGTCACTATCCGATAACTGGTGGTCAATGGTTCAAAGATTAGCTACCTATTGAATCAGAAACAGTTTCAAGGGGCATAAATCATCTTTTCAAGGTATAATTTTCGGATGGATATTCAATTAAATATATTTTCAAATTGAAAAAATATATTTTCTGAGGTATAATTCGCAAGATCTAGACTTTATATTTGAAAATAATAAAAAATTATTTTAAGTATTATATATATAATTGTGTATAAATATATGTAAAAATTAAAAAAAAAGACACACACACATATGTATTACTCATGGTTTTTTTAAATTATATTAATAGTTATATATAATTTATCTATATTTAAATATATCTATTTATTTTTTTAATTTTTATTTATTTATTTTTAGCAAGGCTAGCCGGCGTTTTAAGTGTGTCGTCCACTTTATTTCTCCAAACTATTAAAAGAACAAGTGATCGAAACATGCTCCGAATCAGCTAATACAATAATAGAAGAAAATGCAGGAGCTAGACAGACATGTCTAAGCTACTATCCAAGGAAGGACAACTAGTCCCCATTGTCATTACTGACATCAGTGTTAGTACCTGGACCAAGAGCATGCAAATAACCTGAGAAAAGGGTCACACGATTAGGAACAAACGACCTCGTGAGGGTGGTGTAGAGATACTTCCGGTACCAATATGCATCCAAAAACAATTGTGTAGCGATCCTGAACTCGGCCTTCGAAAATCGGCACCCGTACTTCACTTGTACTCAAAATGCCGAAGATTCAAACGCCGAATCTGGTTCACCGGAGCTTATAACACCATTAAGTATAACAACACAGCGGAATAAAGAAATGAATAATATCATATACAACTCCATCGAATACAATATCCAGAACGATATACAACAATGATATCAATATGATACAACATTTCAGAGATAAATAATGATACAGTGGAAATAACAAAAGTGATAACTCCAAATGATCCTCAAAAGAACATGAGTCCAACAACTCCAACATCAGCTCGAACCACTATCACGATGCGCAAAGATAAGCAAGTGCAGTCACGAGTGAACTCTAAGAAATGATCAAGCTCCAGATAATCTACTAAACATGGCTATCTGAAAAACCCAACTCTATACTGCCCGTGTGGAAAATTGTGGGCACCCAGAGTTTAGGAAGGGAACAATAAACTCCGAGTCAGTCATGGGACTGGTGTGAGTAACAAAAACAGTTTATCTTTAAAACAAACAACAATAGAATTTTAAACATTGAAATCCGCAATGCTCTTTGAAAATGAAACTACCATAAGACCTCTCTCCACACATACAATGCAAACGCAGAATTGGAGGAGATTTCTTCTTATGATAGTCAAACATGCTTACTACGCAAAAGAAAAACTATTTTGATATTATTAATAGTGCATAGTGTAGGAAACATTTCAAAAGTATAATATTAATCTTAGCCAGCATACAACCATTATTTTATGCCTACTATAACTACTATGTTCAATAGCAGGTTACCGCCACATTCCATAGCAGGTTATACAACTAAAACCGTACAAGGCTCGTATTGTTTCTTTGGATTTCCAACAAATGGTTAGGCTAAGGAACTTCCTACTGCCAATGGGTATGCCTCTGGATGGACGTCCCGAGAACTAACTAGCTCTCTACCAACACAAGGTCGGGTTACCCCTTACACTAGGTAACTACTACACGAATATGCCACCCCCCGGTCCTTTGAGACCTTTATCCGAGCGCTCGATAACCAACAACATCACACAGTAATAAATATAGTGTGTCCACATGAGTAAGTATCTGGGCTCCATACCATGATACCACCCTTTTCCAGAAGGAAATGATATACCCTAAAGGGCGCGACCCTCATAACCTTGCCGCATCATTCCTGTTTCGACCATTTCCTGTCTGTGAGGCTCGATGAGGTCTCGTCCACAAAGCTATGCTTTTTTACAAAGCTGTGCTTTGATCAACAAATGATCAGCAAATGACCATCAACACACAGCAACACTCAGCAAGCCACACTACCAAATTAGGAGTATATCACTGATAACCTTCAACTACACAACCTCTGAGCTCGTACGTCTCAGAGAAGGGTGTTAAGCTAAGAGAATAAATTCTCCGCCACCAAACAAAAATGTATTTGAAAGAAATCAGCTTTATATCTCAAAGTGTAATGTCAGACATACAAGCATAGAAGTCTGTTCTGGGTTCGAACAGAACCGAAGGCACTTCCAAAGAAGCCCTTGCAATCCGGGTATTTACAATCCCAATCGGATTTCCCATCACTTTGGAAATCTCTATACCGGCGCGACTCAGTGCAGAGACAATCGACAGGTTATCCTATCGTTTTCGAAAATACCCAGTCTTCACCACCGGTCTTCAAATGCAACCCATATATGACGTGTCATTATTCGGAATGGGTTATATGACACAAAGGTCCTCTCTCGACTAAACCGAATAATGAGCGCGATATTTAAAAACATATGGATATTGGGATTTCAATTAAGTCACAACTTATTATCCAAAACGTTTCTTCCAAATGGTTTAAACACATTACCATTTTAATCTTTTTAAACAAAAATATTCTAATCACAAAGTTCACCCAGTTTCACAAAGATTCATTCACAGATTTTCCAAATCAATTTCCATTTCAATTGGATTAACTCATTAAATCTTTAAAACAAAGATTTAACTGATAGCTTTCAAAACTTGTTTCCAAAGATTTATTCGTAACTTGGAAAACCATCTTCAATTCAAACTTGAAATTCCTTTAATTCAAATTGGAGATTCATTTCTTATATGAGAGCTTTTATCAGTTGAAAACCATTGATTTCCCAGATCATTGAATTAAATTTCAAATATTGAATTCAAATCTAAATCAAATTATTAAAATATCAAGTTTTATTAAGTTATTTAAAATAACTTTTACATTTGAAACTCATTTGCAAAGCTCTTAAATTCCAATTTCCAAAACTATGGGGATTCAAGAATTCAATCTTTAAAATTGTCAAAAATCTGCGACTTAACTGATTTTCACGTGAAATCCATATTTGTGTGTGTATGGTGTAGTCCAGGGGTTTCACACAGTAGTGCAACATCATTCAATTATCATAGATCAGAATAGAGAAATATAGTTGATAAGCGGTATAACTATAACGCTTATCTTTCATTTACAGATCACAGATATATAAGTTACAGATAATAATTTGCATTCATCCTAGATAAATAACTACAGTACAGATCACACACAAATCAGAATATATCACAAAGTATCACAGATCAGAATATCAAACAATTCAATCATTCAGTCAAGTCCAAACATTCACAAGTAAATTTTATTAATCATTTGATTCATTTAAATCAGATTTATCAATTATTAATCCGGGTTAATTATCATAAGTTAATTACAAATTATTTGAAATAAATCTTCCTTTCAAATTTATTAGTTAACCCTTAATTATTAACTAATCATTCTTAATTAATGAATCAATTAATTTTTAATTATGAAATAAATCTTAATTAATCACCATTATTAATTAATCCTTTAATTTATTAACAAATAATTTACTCCAATTTCAAATCATCCTTCAATTAATTACATTAAGTAATTATCTATTCATTACTTCTCTAAGTAATTATATTTTCCCAAATTATCAAGTGATTATTCTGAATTATACTTAAGAAATTTTAACTTGAACTAATCAAGTTAACACAATTAATTACATTGAATAATTAATTCCATAATTACTGTCATTAAGTAATTATACTTAATAGTTCCACAATTGATTTTTATTAAATTAATCAATCTAAATTTATTGTTAAAATTTATCACATTAATTAATTGTTCAAATAATCTTAGTTAATGATTAACGATTAAATTTCTTTAATCACCTTTTTAAAGAAAATTTCTTATATTAATCATTTTTTATTATAAATCGATTCACCATTTAAACTCATTCGTTAATGAATTAGAAATCATTAATCTTCATTACTTAAAGTCACTCATTCATTTTTATGATTTAATGATTATTTACCGTATATTGAAACATTGTTTCAAATTTCCTTTTTAAATTTCAATTTAAATTCAAAATTGAAATGAATTCTTGTTTATCTTCAAATAAGTTTAAAATAAAATTAAGTTATAAAACGCAATTAAATCTCAAAATTTTAAAATCTGATTTAAAATTAGTTCCAGGTTTAAATTTTAACTTATTTAAATTTTTCCCATTTACAAATTTCAGATTTACTTTAAATTCAAATTCCTTCAAACATTTAGTTGTTTTTGAGTTATTTAAACAATTTGAATTTTTTAAACTTATTTATGTTCAAACTAAATTTCAATTCAAACTTGAATTATATTTACTTTGATTTACCACTCAGTTTTAAAAACCCTTAATTTGAAATTTAAATTTAGTTTAAAAATCCAAAACAGAAACAGTTTCAAGTTGAAGAGCCTGGAATAAAACTTGACCCGAGACACCCTGTTCTCTGCTTCGAGTAAACAACTCGAATTACTCGAGTACGACACAAGGAAAACTCTCGTTCTTCCCAGGCAAATACCCAGGCTGACACCCCAAGGTTCGTGCACTTGCACATCGCCGTTGGCCATCTCCGGCCATCGCCACGACGTTGAACAAGTCGACACCCTTCCACGTTCCTCTCCATGATCACCAGAAACTCGCCTCCACCTCGAATTCAAAATCGAGTTCGAGCTCGAGCTTGGAAGTATGAACTGGAACCACCACCAATCCCTGTCAACGCCATTTCCTCGAAACTCCGACCACCAGGTCGCCAGCACCTCCAGCCACAGCTTCGCCAACACCTACCCTATCACCTCCTAAGACCACGTGCAACTCGATGCACTGAGGAGGTCGCGGTGATCATTTTCTCGACCACCTCAAAAACTAGGTTAAAAATCAAAAACTCCACGCTGCCTTCGCCACCGTGGTCGTTGCCACCTCCGGTCATTTTTCCTACCACCACCGTAGGCTCGTCCACCCCCACGCTGAACTCCAGCCATTAACCATGCTTCGTTCGCCTGAATTTCGTCGAAACCCAATCCCAGTTCAACTCAAAACTGTTGCTAAACCACTCACTTAAAAATCATCAAACCACGCTTAAAAATCATAACTTTCAATATAGATTCAAGTTATATTCTTGAATTAATGATTCGTGATATTTGAAATTTCCAGAAATTTAAGTTTTTACTGTAAAAATCTGATCTTTCATTTTATATACATATATACTTCATGAAGCCATTTTTAAATTGTAATCCATACATAAATACCACTAATTTGTTTTAAAAACAAAGCCTAATATTGATTAGGAGAGAAGAAATTGAATCTTCTTTGGTTGTTCTATGTCCTGAGACCAAACAGTGAGATACACTGATACATATGCATAGACATTCATGCACAAAAAAATGGCAACATACATTCAAGTTTAAACAGCTATAAGTTGCTCATCTTAAACATTTTATTTTCCAGAAGTCTTCAAGTTGAAATCTTTTTAACTTTGCAATGTTGAAAACTGCTCGAGTGTGTTACTGGAAGTCTTTACTTGATCTCAGATTTTCTCTTTGATTGTTTGATGGTTTTAAGTGGATGTTTGTTTGAGTTTAAAATGAAATTATCTCAGTTTTTAAAATGATCGAACTGAAATGAGAAGATGATGTATATAAGAAATGAGGTTTACAAGGTGATGATTTATATTGTACAAGGTGAAAAGAAATGTTGTACAATGGTTTATATTTTGTACAAAGATTAGGGATATTTTCTTTGCTTTGGGGCTGATGGGTATATGAATTTATTATCCTTGTACCATATTATTTTTTCTTATTTCGGTTGTACATGTTTGAGATGGTTGTGGCTTTCTATGTAAGCTTTTACACTTCATATATATTTTGTATTTCTTTTGTTTACTTGTTTCATATTTTTCATATGTATTTGTTTTGTTTCTTTCTTTTGTTTGTTCTATCACTTTGTAATATAAGTGAGATTCTATTTTATTTTATTTTTCTTTTATTATTTATGAATGTATTTCCATAGTTAATATGTTGTTATAATTTATTTATGTATTTATTTTATTTTGTTTTATAATTTATAATTTTTGTAATAAAATTGAATATATTGTTTAATTTAACTAATTTGTTTTACTATATATAATTTTCTATAATTTATCTTATGTAATTTTTATATTTATTTCTATCTCAATCATTTATTTCTAAATTTAATACTAATTATTTTTATTTTCATTTTGAAATATAGTTGAATTTCTATATTTAGTTTATGTTATTAAATTTTATCCAACGTATTTATTTTATACTTTTATATCTTATATATTTTCATTTTATATTTTTAAACCATTTATTTTCGATTTAAATTCAAATCAAATATATATATATATATATTAGTTTAAATTTACTCATATATGCTCAAATACATATATATTCACATATATACATATGTGTACAATATTTTTAAATTTAAATGATTTATACAGAATTTATTTGAATTCGGGGAAACTCGCATCACTTTTTTAATTAATTTCACAAATTTAATTCAAAATTTTAATTAGTTATTAATTTAAATTTAATTAAAATCCGAGGTCGTTACAAACTTCCCCCCTTAAAAAAAATTTCGTCCCCGAAATTTGCCAGGGAGACACAAAGATAGATGAAGAATGTTTATCAAATCAAACTGAATATCTATCTGCATTTGGCTTACCAAATCAGAATATCAACAATAGATACAAGAACGAATCTCTTTAATTTTTCACACTATACTCGGGTCATCCAGATCTACGAAATATGGAGTGATATCGGTTAGTTTGAAGGGATAACTAACCATTCGTAGAATATATTCGGAATCCCAAAGAAATAGATATATAGATATAATCTCAAAACTTTTAGTTTAAAAACTAAAGTATACCTATTAAACATAACAATCAAAATAATCAATTCATCTAAACAAACAATTTTGGTCCATTCGGAGTTTATGTCCCATATTAATATATCGAATTTCTTCCTGGATCTACCAGAAATCATCGAAGAATTAAGGAAAGATGACAAACAAAAGAGACTGATAGAGAAAATTTGTTTCCTTGTTGTTACAGGATATTGACCAATTCGTGGTGGTTTTCCCCTGTCCCCTATCTCATCCTCTTCTTGCACTCATACTCACTCTCAGTGGATAGTAAGAGAATTTACTGAGGCGTACGGACGGATATCTTAGAGATTACTCATTCTAGGGTATACTTCACCCTATCTCTAATGAGCTACTTAATGTGTTATACTCCTGAGCTAAAGTTCAACCTTAGCTCTGATACCAAATGTAGCGATCCTAAACTCGGCCTTCGAAAATCGGCACCCGTACTTCACTTGTACTCAAAATGCCGAAGATTCAAACGCCGAATCTGGTTCACCGGAGCTTATAACACCATTAAGTATAACAACACAGCGGAATAAAGAAATGAATAATATCATATACAACTCCATCGAATACAATATCCAGAATGATATACAACAATGATATCAATATGATACAACATTTCAAAGATAAATAATGATACAGCGGAAATAACAGAAGTGATAACTCCAAATAATCCTCAAAAGAACATGAGTCCAACAACTCCAACATCAGCTCGAACCACTATCAAGATGCACAAAGATAAGCAAGTGCAGTCACGAGTGAACTCCAAGAACTGAACTAGCTCCAGATAATCTACTAAACCTGACTATCTAAAAAACCCAACTCTAGACTGCCCGTGTGGAAAATTGTGGGCACCCATAGTTTAGGAAGGGAACAATAACCTTCAAGTCAGTCATGGGACTGGTGTGAGTAACAAAAACAGTTTATCTTTAAAACAAACAACAATAGAATTTTAAACATTGAAATCCGCAATGCTCTTTGAAAATGAAACTACCATAAGACCTCTCGCCACACACACAATGCAAACGCAAAATTGGAGGAGATTTCTTCTTATGATAGTCAAACATGCTTACTACGCAAAAGAAAAACTCTTTTGATATTATTAATAGTGCATAGTGTAGGAAACATTTCGAAAGTATAATATTAATCTTAGCCAGCATACAACCATTATTGTATGCCTACTATAGCTACTATGTTCAATAGCAGGTTACCACCACATTCCATAGCAGGTTATACAACTAAAACCGTACAAGACTCGTATTGTTTCTTTGGATTTCCAACAAATGGTCAGGCTAAGGAACTTCCTACTGCCAATGGGTACGCCTCTGGATGGACGTCCCGAGAACTAACTAGCTCTCTGCCAACACAAGGCCGGGTTACCCCTTACACTAGGTAACTACTACACGAATATGCCATCCCCCGGTCCTTTGGGACCTTTATCCGAGCGCTCGATAACCAACAACATCACATAGTAATAAATATAGTGTGTCCACATGAGTAAGTATCTGGGCTCCATACCATGATACCACCCTTTTCCAGAAGGAAATGACATACCCTAAAGGGCGCGACCCTCATAACCTTGCCGCATCATTCCTATTTAGACCATTTCCGGTTGTGAGGCTCGATGAGGTCTCGTCCACAAAGCTACGCTTTTTCACAAAGCCGTGCTTTGATCAGCAAATGAACATCAACACACAGCAACACTCAGCATGCCACACGACCAAATTGGGAGTATATCACTGATAACCTTCAACTACATAACCTCTGAGCTCGTACGTCTCAGAGAAGGGTGTTAAGCTAAGAGAATAAATTCTCCGCCACCAAACATAAATGTATTTGAAAGAAATCATCTTTATATCTCAAAGTGTAATGTCAGACATACAACCATACAAGTCTGTTTCGGGTTCGAACAGAACCGAAGGCACTTCCAAAGAAGCCCTTGCAATCTGGGTATTCGCAATCCCAATCGGATTTCCCATCATTTTGGAAATCTCTATACCAGCGTGACTCAGTGCAGAGACAATCGACAGGTTATCCTATCGTTTTCGAAAATACCCGGTCTTCACCACCGGTCTTCAAATGCAACCCATATACGACGTGTCATTATTCGGAATGGGTTCTATGACACAAAGGTCCTCTCCCGGCTAAACCGAATAATGAGCGCGATATTTAAAAACATATGGATATTGGGATTTCAATTAAGTCACAACTTATTATCCAAAACTTTTCTTCCAAATGGTTTAAACACATTACCATTTTAATCTTTTTAAACAAAAAGATTCTAATCACAAAGTTCACCTAGTTTCACAAAGATTCATTCACAGATTTTCCAAATCAATTTCCATTTCAATTGGATTAACTCATTAAATCTTTAAAACAAAGATTTAACTGATAGCTTTCAAAACTTGTTTCCAAAGATTTATTCGTAACTTGGAAAACCATCTTCAATTCAAACTTGAAATTCCTTTAATTCAAATTGGAGATTCATTTCTTATATGAGAGCTTTTATCAGTTGAAAACCATTGATTTCCCAGATCATTGAATTAAATTTCAAATATTGAATTCAAATCTAAATCAAATTATTAAAATATCAAGTTTTATTAAGTTATTTAAAATAACTTTTACATTTGAAACTCATTTGCAAAGCTCTTAAATTCCAATTTCCAAAACTATGGGGATTCAAGAATTCAATCTTTAAAATTGTCAAAAATCTGCGACTTAACTGATTTTCACGTGAAATCCATATTTGTGTGTGTATGGTGTAGTCCAGGGGTTTCACACAGTAGTGCAACATCATTCAATTATCACAGATCAGAATACAGAAATATAGTTGATAAGCGGTATAACTATAACGCTTATCTTTCATTTACGGATCACAGATATATAAGTTACAGATAATAATTTGCATTCATCCCAGATAAATAACTACAGTACAGATCACACACAAATCAGAATATATCACAAAGTATCACAGATCAGAATATCAAACAATTCAATCATTCAGTCAAGTCCAAACATTCACAAGTAAATTTTATTAATCATTTGATTCATTTAAATCAGATTTATCAATTATTAATCCGGGTTAATTACCATAAGTTAATTACAAATTATTTGAAATAAATCTTCCTTTCAAATTTATTAGTTAACCCTTAATTATTAACTAATCATTCTTAATTAATGAATCAATTAATTTTTAATTATTAAATAAATCTTAATTAATCACCATTATTAATTAATCCTTTAATTTATTAACAAATAATTTACTCCAATTTCAAATCATCCTTCAATTAATTACATTAAGTAATTATCTATTCATTACTTCTCTAAGTAATTATATTTTCCCAAATTATCAAGTGATTATTCTGAATTATACTTAAGAAATTTTAACTTGAACTAATCAAGTTAACACAATTAATTACATTGAATAATTAATTCCATAATTACTGTCATTAAGTAATTATACTTAATAGTTCCACAATTGATTTTTATTAAATTAATCAATCTAAATTTATTGTTAAAATTTATCACATTAATTAATTGTTCAAATAATCTTAGTTAATGATTTCATTAACGATTAAATTTCTTTAATCACCTTTTTAAAGAAAATTTCTTATATTAATCATTTTTGATTATAAATCGATTCACCATTTAAACTCATTCGTTAATGAATTAGAAATCATTAATCTTCATTACTTAAAGTCACTCATTCATTTTTATGATTTAATGATTATTTACCGTATATTGAAACATTGTTTCAAATTTCCTTTTTAAATTTCAATTTAAATTCAAAATTGAAATGAATTCTTGTTTATCTTCAAATAAGTTTAAAACAAAATTAAGTTATAAAACTCAATTAAATCTCAAAATTTTAAAATCTGATTTAAAATTAGTTCTAGGTTTAAATTTTAACTTGTTTAAATTTTTCCCATTTACAAATTTCAGATTTATTTTAAATTCAAATACCTTCAAACATTTAGTTGTTTTTGAGTTATTTAAACAATTTGAATTTTTTTAACTTATTTATGTTCAAACTAAATTTCAGTTCAAACTTGAATTATATTTACTTTGATTTACCACTCAGTTTTAAAAACCCTTAATTTAAAATTTAAATTTAGTTTAAAAATCCAAAACAGAAATAGTTTCAAGTTGAAGAGCCTGGAACAAAACTTGACCCGAGACACCTTGTTCTCTGCTTCGAGTAAACAACTCGAATTACTCGAGTACGACACGAGGAAAACTCTTGTTCTTCCCAGGCAAATACCCTGGCTGACACCCCAAGGTTCATGCACGTGCACATCGCCGTTGGCCATCTCCGGCCATCGCCACGACGTCGAACAAGTCGACACCCTTCCACGTTCCTCTCCCCAATCACCAGAAACTCGCCTCCACCTCGAATTCGAAATCGAGTTCGAGCTCGAGCCTGGAAGTATGAACTGGAACCACCACCAATCCCTGTCAACGCCATTTCCTCGAAACTCCGACCACCAGATCGCCAGCACCTCCGGCCACAGCTTCGCCAACACCTACCCTACCACCTCCCAAGACAACGTGCAACTCGATGCACCAAGGAGGTCGCGGTGATCATTTTCTCGACCACCTCGAAAACTAGGTTAAAAATCAAAAACTCCACGCCGCCTTCGCCACCGTGGTCATTGCCACCTCCGGTCATTTTTCCTACCACCACCGTAGGCTCGTCCACCCCCACGCTGAACTCCGGCCATTAACCATGCTTTGTTCGCCTGAATTTCGTCGAAACCCAATCTCAGTTCAACTCAAAACTGCTACTAAACCACTCACTTAAAAATCATCAAACCACGCTTAAAAATTATAACTTTCAATATAGATTCAAGTTATATTCTTGAATTAATGATTCGTGATATTCGAAATTTCCAGAAATTTAAGTTTTTACTGTAAAAATCTGATCTTTCATTTTATATACATATATACTTCATGAAGCCATTTTTAAATTGTAATCCATACTTAAATACAACTAATTTGTTTTAAAAACAAAGCCTAATATTGATTAGGAGAGAAGAAATTGAATCTTCTTTGGTTGTTCTATGTCCTGAGACCAAACAGAGAGATACACTGACACATATGCATAGACATTCATGCACAGAAAAATGGCAACATACATTCAAGTTTAAACAGCTATAAGTTACTCACCTTAAACATTTTTTTTCTAGAAGTCTTCAAGTTGAAATCTTTTTAACTTTGCAAAGTTGAAAACTACTTGAGTTTGTTACTGGAAGTCTTTACTTGATCTCAGATTTTCTCTTTGATTGTTTGATGGTTTTAAGTGGATGTTTGTTTGAGTTTAAAATCAGTTTTTAAAATGATCGAATTGAAATGAGAAGATGATGTATACAAGAAATGAGGTTTATAGGGTGATGATTTATATTGTACAAGGTGAAAAGAAATGTTGTACTTGGTTTATATTTTGTACAAAGATTAGGGATATTTTCTTTGCTTTGGGGCTGATGGGTATATGCATTTATTATCCTTGTACCATATTATTTTTTTCTTATTTCGGCTGTACATGTTTGAGATGGTTGTGGCTTCCTATGTAAGCGTTTACACTTCATATATATTTTGTATTTCTTTTGTTTACTTGTTTCATATTTTTCATATGTATTTGTTTTGTTTCTTTCTTTTGTTTGTTCTATCACTTTGTAATATAAGTAAGATTCTATATTATTTTCTTTTTCTTTTATTATTTTTGAATGTATTTCCATAGTTAATATGTTGTTATAATTTATTTATGTATTTATAATTTATTTATGTATTTATTTTATTTTGTTTTATAATTTATAATTTTTGTAATAAAAATGAATATATTGTTTAATTTAACTAATTTGTTTTACTATATATAATTTTCTATAATTTATCTTATGTAATTTTTATATTTATTTCTATCTCAATCATTTATTTCTAAATTTAATACTAATTATTTTTATATTCATTTTGAAATATAGTTGAATTTCTAGATTTAGTTTATGTTATTAAATTTTATCCAACGTATTTATTTTATACTTTTATATCTTATATATTTTCATTTTATATTTTTAAACCATTTATTTACGATTTAAATTCAAATCAAATATATATATATATATATTATTTCAAATTTACTTATATATGCTCAAATACATATATATTCACATATATACATATATATACAATATTTTTAAATTTAAATGATTTATACAGAATTTATTTGAATTCGGGGAAACTCGCATCACTTTATTAATTAATTTCACAAATTTAATTCAAAAATTCAATTAATTATTAATTTAAATTTAATTAAAATCCGAGGTCGTTACAAATTGCCAATTGCGCTGATCAATAATTCCTCCAGTTGTCAGAGTCAAACCTTCATGTACTACATGATAAACAGTCGCCTAGATTCCCCATCCTCTCCACATACATATGATAACTATTTTCCACCGGACCATACCTTAGTTCCGAATCATTATGAATCCAGACATGCTCTTCCAGGCTCCACTCAACGGGACCTAGAGCCACCATAGCTACGGGAGCAACAGAAGCAGATTTCTCTTCCGGAGGAGATATAATAGGGATGGAGGGAGGAGACAGATTCCTAACCTTAGGAACCCACTTCATAACTGACCTTGGAAGCGAAACATTGGCAGGAAGAGGCGGGTGGCAGGCCCAAATGAACATGTGTCCGATGTATGCCCAAAAGACTGACAGGATATGCAAATATTTGGTTCCCATTTGTACTGCACGTCAACTTCAACATCATTTCCTTCGGCTTATCTAACTTTTAGCTTCGCCGACAGAGGCTTAACATAAGAGATTTAAATCAAAGCTCTTGCATAGTGTAAACTCTTACATGCCTCAGTATTAGTATCAAAACACTTGAGATCACCTATGAGACTTGCAAGCTAGTTCAGACCAATCAAGGGCTGCAAGACAGAAGCTATATGAGTAAAGGTGTGTCAAACCCGAATCGAGAGGACCTGCTCTCTAGCTTTGTCCACCCCTAGACTCCATGATGTAATAATAAATGGTTTCCCCGTAATGATTATCGGACTGGTCTCAAGAGCTCGTAAATTATCTTATTTGATAGCGAATTTGAAATAAAACATGGTATTGAAAAATTGAACTTGGAGACCATCTTTCAATTTCCAGACTTGCTTGCATTTATCACGAATAACAAAATATGGTGGAGAAGAATCGATGAAAATCCCAACCAAATAAGCAGACCAAATGTTCACACCCTCTTGCACCACTCAGTTGGAGGCACACTAACACCATCAATCACAACAGTATTAAACGTAGTAGGAGTGAAGGTGCCAATAGACTTAGGTGAGGACTTAAAAAGAAAAGTCCATTTGGTTTGCGCAGGCACATCAACAGAGCAAATAGGAGAGACCTAGGATTTCTGTATTTGTTCATGGTCAGCATAGCCACAAACACCTTGTATGCACTGTGCATTTCCAACCACATTAGAGCAATCAGTCACACATGAGCAAACAACATTCTCATCCAATAATACATCATTAACAACACCAAGTAATTCAGTTTCGTTCACCACCTTAGGAAAAATGGTTTTATGTAACATAGAACCAACGTTTGCATTTTCCATAATACTTGCACCAGGGACAGGGATATTCAACTGCGACCAATGACCGGCATCACCATCGATTGCAGCCGATAAGAGTGGCGAATGAGGTGACACCTAGGATCAAACTTGAGCAATGCCAGAGATTGGAGTAGCAGGAATCTCATTCGAGATTACCGGATCTAAAATCAACGTTTACAAAGAAACAAGGTTCAAATTTGGAAAGGCGGACTTTAGGGCAGATTAACCATCGGCGAACAGAAACTAGCAATTCCAGGCGGATGTTTACGAGTGACATCAAGGATTGGAGAGCCAAATGACCTGCCAGATCTGGTCAACGATGATAATGAAATAGGAGGATCAGGTAAGGATTCGGGGCGCGACATGGAAGGCAAAAGAGTGAGAAAGAGCGAACAGGATGAAGGAAAAAGACGGAGAATTAGGAAGGCAGTTGAAAGTAAGCGGAGGAAAATCCCTCATATGTTAATAGAGGCAGCCATTTATGACTTCATAGTGTGATCAGAGTCTTTGAAAATATGTATGTATTATTATTATTTTATTTATATGATTATATATATAAATACTTAAATATATGATTATATATAAATAGATAAGCATATACATAAATATTTTTATATACTTATTTAAAATTATTTAAACAAAACTTTATATATATATATTTCTAATAATTATATAAATAATAGTATATATATATATGTACATACATATATTTGATAATATATATTTGCATAATGCATGAGCTAACGTGTCCATTGCAATGTAAACTCATCATTTATACACAGACATTTTATACCTCGCACGGGTTAATATATTACACATGCACACACATATATATATATGTGTATATGATACATGTGTGTGCATTAAGAAATAAATTAAATAAAACTATATAATTTATAAATTTAAATAAAATAAAAGATTCCATTTAAATAATATTTAGAAATGTTCTAAATAAATTAGACTTTATAGGCCCAAAAAAAATCCAATAAGGGAATTTTTTTAAATTCATCTATAACATTCGCTATGGGCTAGCCTAGTTACAACAATGGTATCGGAGCCTAATAGACTACGTGGTCTAAATTAGTCATGCTAGGGTTAATTAATTAAGCTCACAGCCCAAATAGTATGGTGTCTAGAAATGTATTGTTGAAGGATTGGGTTTGGTAATCAAATACTCTGCCTTACCTGGCTACCGGCCTAACCTAATAGATATGTGAGCCCAAAGGTTGCCCCTAATAGAGAGCCCATTTTGAATAGGGCCTTGGGCTAATTTTCAAAATTGTTTGAGAATTAAAAAAAAAGATTTATAATTCAAAAGTTAAATTTAAAATAAGGTATACATATATTATAAAGTTATAATATAGTAAAATATTTTAAAATGTTTGTAATTAATATAAATTAATTTTGAAATTTATAAAATTTAATAAGGTTAATAAAATATATTAATTAAATAATAAAATAAATTATATATGTTATGTTATTTTAAAATGTTGAAATAACATAAGTATACATGTTTGTATATAAATGAATTTAGAAATTAATATAAATTTAATTAAATTATTTAAGTAAATAAACTGATTAAAAGGTTAATTAATTAGATAATATACACATATATATGACATATGTGTTATACTATAAAGGTTATAATATATAATAAATATTTGATATAAATGCTATATTAAGATAATATAAAATTAATTAAAATGTTAATTAATTAAAATTAATTAAATAAGATTTAATTAATATAATATTATACATATGACTATTATGTAAGTAATATGAAATATAAAAGTTATGTAATAATAAAACTTATATAATATGCTTGTATAATTAAAGGTGGAACATTAAGAAACCATAAATAGACTTAAGAAAATGCATACGTAAATGTATGTATACCGTGATTTCAGACGTGTCCAACACTTGAATCACGAAGGTATTCCATAAGTTGATATCGCTTAATATAATATAGTGAAGATTATGAAACTTTAATATAATGTTGTCCTCTGCCATATATATTAATAAATGATTGCATACTCCTTAGTTTTTGAGAAAACTAAAGCTAGGGATGTTATGTGTAGTATTATTAATATATTGAATAGACAAGGTAAGATAACTATATGTATTTGTTGAGAAAACTCAAATTATGCATATTATACTTAGGCCGCCGTGGTATGATAGGAACGAGTGAACAATTCTGTTTCGATTTGTTGAGCATACTTAAGGTCGAAGCAAAATTAGGACAAGGTACCAAGGCTTAGGAGTTGTATATGATACAACTGATATGGTGTTATTCATCGTTTGTGGAGCTATGATTTGTTGAGCATAATCAAGGTCAGAATTCCAAGATGGTCGAGCCCTAACATGCACTAGTGAAGTCGAAAAACTTCTATATTTCGCTTAGGGTTTGGTGAAACATAAAAGACTAGTGGAAGTCTTATTAGAAAAATGAAATCATAACATTTTACCTTTTTAATATTGTAAGAACATAGCTATATAATGTTATAATAATCTACATTGATAAATTTGTGTATTTAATACAATTGATAAAATGTTTATCAATTAAGATATACAATTGAGTTGAATTGAAAATTGACAAATAGAAATATAATATATACTTACTAATAAATGCTTCTTGCATGTTACTATTTCAATGCCCATGCAAGTGCCAAATTTTACAACTGTTACATACATTCGTAATTTTGTCTCTTGCATATTTATTGCATCAAGACTGTGTATTGCATTCTATTAGTTTCAAACTCTAAAAGCAGTACAAGACTATGGATATTTGATCCATATACTATCACATATAAGTGTTATATGGTGAATAGTCACAGTTCGTAATGTATGATACTTCGATGAAATTCGTTCATTTGAAGAAAACAAATTAACTATACTATGAGATTGATTATTCAATTTGATTGATTACAATAAACATCGTATTATGTTAAATGCAACACTAGACCGAAATTACAAGATAGATCTAAGAACTCGAACGCTGAAATGTCAGTTTGACCAGTTTACGCAAAGTGCAACATATTTGATGTCCTTGAATGTTGAGGAGGATCGAGTGCATTTTTGTAAAGAGTTCGTTAAGATGTTGTAGTAAGCGTAATCTTTTGAATGGTTCGAATATTTAAAAAAAAAGAGTGTATAAGAGTAGATGTAATTTAAATTACAGTTGGGATGAAGAGAGTAAATGGACACTTCTTCTTCATAAAGAAACATCAAAAACGAGAATTGTAATAATAATAATTGATACTTAACATTGGAACAAGAAATATGATTTCTATACCGAAATGTATTTTTGTATAGAAAATTGTTTTCTTTTGTATTTATTACTTTGAGTTCAAGATATTTGATCAAAGAACTCTCTACTGCAAACTAATTATAGTATATGAAATAAATAGTCTATATTAAGTGGATGATAAACCTCCATATTTGATATGCTATTATAGTAGTGGCGAAAATAGTGGGAGCATGACATATAACACTTATTGATATCATCAAGTTACGAAAATTATTTTTTTTAAACGTACCATATATTATTTATGAAATAATATATGTTCTCGATGATGACTAAAGAATAGACATAGTTTTATTTCAATAAGTATATTATGAATTTTTGTTGTGAAATAAAACCGTAGTATAGGTATTTGATGCATTGAAAAATACAGAAGTATCTAAAATTATTTACAATTACTTTGGAAATATAGACTAAGCCGTAGTTTTGAGAAATAATTTTTCTTATATGATTATGGATCATATGATACTGGTTAATTACATCTTGAACAATCAAGGGCATTGCACCTATTTATTGGGAGCATCAAAAGTGTTGATGAACTCTTTGGATTAATGCATATAGTGTATGCAATCGTATGTCTATTAATACTAAAACAGTTCCACGTACTTCATCATATTCACCGATGAGTCATCACATGCATGGACATGTGCATTTGATAGGGATGTACAAGTGTATGATAAGCTCATAGAACAGAAAACGTAAGTAAATAATATAACACGCGACATAAATGATTCGATTTGATCGAATGGGTGAGTATATTGGAAAGAATTCCGCATGTACCTAATATGAATGAAGATTCGGTCTCAAAGGTCATTCATTCCTATAATACAAAATAATGTGTCGATAAGGAGTGATCGAACTTTGTTGGAAAAAGCAAGATTAATGATGAATGATGTTAAGTTAAAATTCTTTCTACAAGGTGTGTACTTAAGAGTAGTATATGAGGTTAAAATTAATTTCATCCAAAGAATAGTTTACAAAACCATATAAGATAATGGTTTATAAAAAACCCCTACATATCCTAGGCTAAGGAGTTGGCAAGTTATGCGAGTCAAAAGACTTCACGTAACAATTGTATGTAAGGGATCTTGTATGAATCATCCCAAGAAAATTTTGGAAACGATAGTCATTAGATGACTAATTTATGTTGTGAATATAAATATATTGTGAACTAATGAAAACCAGTTTTTTGTAACGCAATTCATAAAATGTTTATGAATGTCCATTCCATTGCATTAAGAAACAACCGTTGTTTCAAGAAATACTAACTCCGCAGTGAAGGAATTTCTCTATGAAATTATTATATAAATTGGATTTGGATATGATCCAAGGATAAAACTGATTGCAAGGGTGAAATGAAATTAACCAAACCTAAATGAGCACAAAACATTAGAATGTCTAATAAGTAATCTTGTACATTAAAGAGAAACCGTGAGTTTCTTATCAATGTCAAGAATAAATAATCCTCGGTTTTTTAATTAAACCATCAAGAGTATTGACTACGATGCGCAAATCCGAAACTAATTCCAAGTACATTATCAAAATATGATTTTGGTAGTTGTATTCAAATGGATATTATATCGACTAGGAATTTCGAACGCTTTGTATTTAAATATTTATATTTTGGATTTAATGTGAATAAAATTGATTTAATAAGCCTATTTAACTCCTTTTAAATAATAGTGATAATGGTAAACCTTTAATTTATAGTTAAAGTGATTAAACTTGTTTTAATAATAATTCTTTTCAATCAACGCGTGATATTATCATTCCGGGGCACTATCTTGGATTTTGATGAAACCAGTGTTATTGAATCCGGAATAATGAACAAATGTGCATCGATAAGTTTCATGATGATTCGATGCACTGTGTGGTCGTGCGAGCTCAAAATGCATGGCGATTAATTTCAGGAATAAAATATAATATAATTTCCCTGTAAATATATTCCTCACCCTTAACCTTTTTCATTATCTTCCTCTCTACTCCTCTCTCTTCTTTATTTCTACTGTAATGAAAATAACTACCGCCACCCCTTCAACCAATTGTTCCCGGAGCTACACTCAACGAAATTTGATGATTTTGAATCTGTTGGGATTATATGAGTGCGTGCTTTAGATCCGTGTGTGTAGATTGGTGTGCGGTGATGGTTGGTCATGCTCGATTGTTTCAGCTAAAGCTAGGCTTTGGGCTAGGAGGAGTTTGAGGTGGAGTTTGGACAAGTCGATGGTGAAGTTGCGCTTGGTAGGTGAAGACGAGTTGATTTGAGGCCTCGTTTGGTGGTGTGGCTGAAGGTTATAAATTGGGACATTCGTTTGTCGTCTTGCTAGTGTTAGGTCTATGAGGAATGCGGAATATGGATCTTAAGGCTAGAATGAACACTAGAGGAGGGGTGAATAATGTTTATAAGAAATTACTAAATCTTTTTGAGTTATTGTTGATTTGTACACAAATGTATGCAATATTCAGACACAGATATAATCACAGAATCAAACGCAGATGCAGAAATAATGTAAATGCAGTAAAGGAAAGAACACACCGGATTTTATACTGGTTCGGAGTTACCCTACATCCAGTCCCACACAACTAAGTACAGATTTCCTTTCAAAATCAATTCAACAATTACAACCCTTGATTTCAAGGCCACGAGGTACACCCTCCAGAATCACAATCCTCTAGGTAGAGATACTTGATTTCCGGGCAACAAGTTCACCCAATTGATTTCTCAAGGCTACAATCACACCTTTTCTCACTTGATTGATTTCCAAGGCTACAATCACACCTTTTCTCGCTAGATAGATTACAAAGAAGCCTATAACTCTGAATAGCACTGGGATCTTGTTGAGATAGTGATAGAGAATCAAACCTGAGATGATCTAGTTAGATTCAATGTTGATTTCGGCAGAGTGATGATATAATTTTGAATAAGAAAATGTGGAAGAAGAAGAGAAGTGAAAAACCAGAAAATCTGATGTAAAATTCGTTGAAACCAACCCTTATTTATAGAAGAACAACAACCATGTCTATTCATGAAAGGTTATGGCGAATAGACACTTCTTTTGAAATTCAAATTTTTGAATCTAACTGTCACTATGTCGACATGGGGTACTAGGGCATGTCGACATCCCAAAGCATTTTTTGAAGATTTGATTTTCTTTGAAAATAACCTTTATCTTATATTAAAAACTATTTAAACTTTATAAATATACTTGACTATAGATAAAATACATAGATAAATATAAAGAATAATATATATAAAATTTTACTATAATTTTATATTTAAATCTAAGTATAAATATATTATAATTAAAAGATAGTTTAAAACAAACGAAGTTTAAAACAAGAGTTTATTGAAAACAAAAACAAAGAATATTTTAAGGCTAAAACATCTTTTTGAAAATCATTTGAAAAGATAATTTTTAAGGCTAAAACATTTTGAAAAGCAGTTTTGAAAAATCATTTTGAAGTAGTTTTGAAAATCATTTTGAAGTAGTTTTGCAAGCTTCTTCCTGCAGAATATCTCATCACATCAGGACTCGAGAACTTGTACAAAACCAGGATGTTCGTGGGTTTGTAAGCCACTTGTTGTAGGTTTGTAAGCTACTTGTCGTGGGTTTGTAAGCCACTAAAAAGGTAGAAATGGGTTCCATCCCAAAAGAAAAATGGAGTGAAGATTTCAGTGCTATTATGAAGTTTTAACATAATTCTAGACTCAATACTTATCTTGAAATCTTGAACTCTTGATAATCTTGATATTCTTGATACTCATGAGTCTTCAATCTTGATATCTTGAATCTCTATACTGTACAGTCTTCATTCTTGGTACCTGCATGGTTAAATCCTGCATATACATATATATCTAAACTATAATGTTAGTATTTATATTTTATAATCTTATTCTAAGGTTGTTGTCATCAAAACCATCGACTCATGGACTAACAATCTCCTCCTTTTTGATGATGACAACCGTTGTTTATAAAATATTACTTCTATCCTAATAACTCCCCCTAAAACTGATAACTCCCCCTTAATCTATGCCTAACTCTTTTATTTTATATTTCTCCCCCTTTGTCATCAACAAAAACAAACTAACTCTAAACTATATAACTCTTAGTCTAATATCCTATATGATGATAGTGTTATCATACATAATCAATACTTACTTGTAAACCTAAAACTTAGTCCTAAACTACTAACATTACTAACCAAGTACCTATATAATACTTATATATAACATATATAGGAACACACAATATATATATATGTTTATATTTACATTTTCGTACACCGTGACAAATATACACATAATGATGAAAAACGAAAAAGAAGAAACTACTGAGTATCTTTGACAATTGGAGATCTATGGATCGAACAATTTGGATAATGGAAACAGAAATTTCCACGTTGTTCAACCAAGTTTCCGTCCTTGTCAAAACATACTTCGCCAATGCAAATGACTTTGTCGTTGTCTTTCGCATGCTCTTCTTCCATTGGTTCTTCTTCTTCTTCTTCACTTTCCTCTTGTTCATGATCTCCTGAAGAGTCCTCGTCAATCAAGATTGGATTAGCATGATTGTCCATTAGAAATTTTTGCAAATTTCTAAGGATTTTCCCTTGCCTTTCCTGTTCTTTTGCCATTCGGAGTTGCACTATTTGAATTTCAATCATTAACTGAATTGCATCCTTCAGAGAATCCTCCAATTTTGTCACTCGGGCGAGCGTAGTACGTTGGAACAGACCAGAGGTAGGAGAAGGAAATGAAAAGGTTGATTTTATGTTTGATTTGGAAGAGGAGGCCATTGATAAATTGATTTCAGAAGATAGAACAGAAAGAGAACAGAGAGAATGAAGAAAATTTTGAAAATAAGAAGAATATATAACCGATTATTTGAATTTTGGTGGGAAAAAATTTTAAAATTTAAAAAAATGTTATATGTCGACATGGGTATAGGGGGATGTCGACATGGTTCTCAATATTTTTACTATTTGATTTATTTTGATTTAATTTTTAATTATACTTTATTATTTATATTTTATATTTCAGTTAATGAACAAATACCTAATTCTCTTCTTAATTTAGTAAATGTAGATTCATTTAAGGGTTTTGTTAAGATATCAGCAATTTGATTTTCAGAATTGATATAGTCGAGAGTAATTACTTCTCTACTTATATTATCTCTGAGAAAATGGTTTCTGATATCAATATGTTTAGTTCAAGCATGTTGAGTAGTATTTTTGGATAAATTTATTACACTAGTATTATCACAATAAATTGGTGATTTTGAGATATTTAAACCAAAATTTTTTAAAGTTTGTTGCATATATATTACTTGAGAACAAGCCAAAGCAACAGAAATATACTCTGCTTCAGTTGTTGATAGAGAAACTGTGTTTTGCTTTTTACTAAACCAGGAAATCAGAGAATGCCCTAAAAGTGACAAGTTCCACTTGTACTTTTTCGGTCTGACTTAAAACCAGCATAATCAGCATCACAGTAAGATATTAAGTCAAACGAATCATTTGAGGATAAAATAAGCCATAATCAAAGGTATGTTTAACATATCTTATAATACGTTTTACATCTTTTAAGCGAGTTTCTTTAGGTTAGGATTGATACCTTGCACAGAGACAGACACTATGCATGATATCAGGTCTACTCGCAGTGATATAGAGTAGTGATCCAATCATTCCTCTATATAATTTTTGATCTACATCTTTCGAGAGATCTTCTTTACTAAGGTACTCATTGGTTGCCATGGGAGTGGGTTTTCCACTCGCAGTAGTCAAACCAAATTTACTAAGTAGGTCTTTAGCATATTTTTCTTGACTAATAAAGATACCATTATCTAATTATTTTATTTGTAATCCTAAAAAGAAGTTTAATTCACCCATATGACTCATCTCAAACTCTTTTGTCATTATTTCAGAAAATTCTTTATTTATTTCAAAATTAGTTGATCCAAAAATGATATCATCTACGTAGACTTGTACTAGTTGAATATCACTTTTATTTCTTTTAATAAAAAGAGTATTATCTACTTTACCTATTTCAAAATTTGATTGTAACAAGTAAGATCTTAGTCTATCATACCAGGCTCTAGGAGCTTGCTTTAGACCATATAGAGCTTTCTTAAGTTTGTAAACATGATTTGGAAATTTATCGTTTTCAAAAAGTGGTGGTTGTTTAACAAATACTTCTTCTTTTACAAAACCATTTAAAAAAGCACTTTTAACATCCATTTGAAATAATTTGAAATTATTATGATTTGCGAAAGCAAGTAGAATCCTAATGGCTTCTAATCTTGCTACGGGGGCAAAGGTTTCATCAAAATCTATTCCTTCTTCTTGACAATAACCTTGAGCGGCTAACCGGGCTTTATTTCTAACAACCTCTCCTTGTTCATTCATTTTATTTTTATAAACCCATTTAGTTCCAATTATTGTTTTATTTTCAGGTCTAGGAACAAGTTCCCAAACATCATTTCTAGTGAATTGATTTAATTCTTCTTGCATAGCCAAAATCCATGAATCATCAGTTGATGCTTCTTCTGGATTTTTGGGTTCAATAGTTGATATAAAAGCTACATTACTCATTTGACTTAGTTGGTTTCTAGTTTTAAAATCAGATTGCATATCTCCAAGTATATTTTCTATAGGGTGATCTTATAAAAGTTTAATCCTTTTATTAGGATGATTTAATTCATTATTAGTTTCAGTTGACTCTTGGTTTTGAGTGATTAAATCCTCTTCATCATTTATTTCTTCAAAATTTTTGAAATTTTCATCAAATGAAACATGCATTGTTTCTTAGATGGTATTAGTTCTTAAATTAAATACTCTGTATGCTTTACTTCTATTAGAGTATCCGATAAAGATACCTTTGTCGGATTTAGGATCAAATTTATCTAAGTTATCTTTTGTATTTAAAATAAAACATTTAATTACTTCCAAAAATTCTAAAATAAGATACTTTAGGTTTCTTTGAGTAAATAAGTTCATAAGATGTCTTATCAGTTAAAGGTCTAATTAAAATTCTATTTAAAATATAACAGGCGGTAGTAACTGCTTCTTCCCAAAAGTACTTTGGTAAATTACTATCAGAAAGCATAGTTCTCGCACACTCTTGAATCGTCCTATTTTTACGTTCTACTACTCCGTTTTGTTGTGGAGTTCTTGAAAATGAAAAATTGTGAATTATTCCCTTTTTATTGCAGAATTCTTCAAACATTTCATTTTCAAATTCACCACCATGATCACTACGGATGGTTATAATTTTTTGAGAAAGTTGATTTTGAACCCTTTTTGAAAAATTCTTAAAATATTCAAAAGTATCACTTTTATGTTTTAAAAATATTGTCCATGTAAATCTAGAATAATCATCTACAATTACAAAAACATATTTACTATTATTTATTGATAGAAATAGGTTTCAAATCTCGGATTTTGGCCAATATCTCGGGCAAATATCTCGGCTGTCTCGGGCGATATTTAAAAGACTTATAACTAACCAAGCTGCCAAATCTCGGATTTTGGCTAATATCTCGGATTTTCATCTCGGTTGATCTCCGGAAGATTTAAAACCTTGGATAGAATTTGAGATGGACCAAATAGATCAATATGAAGCAATTCAAGAGGTTTTGAAGTAGAAATTATATTTTTTAATTTAAAGATCTTTTTCTAAGTTTTCCTAGTTGACATGCATCACATAGACTATCTACTTTAAAATTCATTTTAGGGAGGCCTCTTACTAGATCATGTTTTGATAGTCTAGATAAGAGTTTGAAATTCAAATGCCCAAATCTCTTATGCCAAATCCAAGGGTCACTTGCATTAGCCAAAAGACACAAGTTATCATTTGAAATTTTCATACTAAGAATATAAATATTCTTTTTCCTAATTCCCTCAAATATTATGGTTGAATTATTATCTTCAATGTGACACTTATCTTTTTCAAATTTAATTTTATATCCTTTATCGCATAGTTGACTTATACTTAGCAGATTGTGTTTCAGATTCTTAACTAGCAAAACATTAGTAATAATAGGAGTTTCAGAGTTACCGACTTTGCCGATGCCGATCACATAACCTTTTGAATTGTCTCCAAAGTTAACCAGTCCTCCGTCTTTGTATATTATATCATTCAGCATATCTGGATTCCCAGTCATGTGTCTAGAACATCCACTATCGAGTATCCATTTGTTCTTTTTGTTCTACACAGTTTATTTGTTCTGGATTCATTCCTCAACTCCCATAAAGCATGATTCCTGCACATCAAACAATCTTAGTAGACAACTTGTATTTGAATATTGATTATATGCAGACTCAAGAGACAATGATGATCTGAATATTTCTAAACAAGCATTAACAAATTTCAAAAACATAGCCATTTAAAAAAAATTCAAAAATTAGATTATGAAACTTTTGAAAACCTTGCTCTGATACCAAATGTGAGGAATGCTGAATATGGATCTTAAGGCTAGAATGAACACTAGAGGGGGGGTGAATAATGTTTATAAGAAATTACTAAATCTTTTTGAGTTATTGTTGATTTGTACACAAATGTATGCAATATTCAGACACAGATATAATCACAAAATCAAACACAGATGCAGAAATAAAGTAAATGCAGTAAAGGAAAGAACACACCGGATTATATACTGGTTCAGAGTTACCCTACATCCAGTCCCGCACAATTAAGTACGGATTTCCTTTCAAAAGCAATTCAACAATTACAACCTTCGATTTCAAGGCCACGAGGTACACCCTCTAAAATCACAATCCTTTGGGTAGAGATACTTGATTTCCGGGCAACAAGTTCACCCAATTGATTTCTCAAGGCTACAATCACACCTTTTCTCACTTGATTGATTTCCAAGGCTACAATCACACCTTTTCTCGCTAGATAGATTACAAAGAAGCCTATAACTCTGAATAGCACTGGGATCTTGTTGAGATAGTGATAGAGAATCAAACCAGAGATGATCTAGTAAGATTCAATGTTGATTTCGGTAGAGTGATGATAGAATTTTGAATAAGAAAATGTTGAAGAAGTAGAGAAGTGAAAAACCAGAAAATCTGATGTAAAATTCGTTGAAACCAACCTCTATTTATAGAAGAACAACAGCCATGTCTATTCATGAAAGGTTATGGCGAATAGACACTTCTTTTGAAATTCAAATTTTTGAATCTAACTGTCATTATGTCGACATGGGGTACTAGGGCATGTCGACATCCCAAAGCATTTTTTGAAGATTTGATTTTCTTTGAAAATAACCTTTATCTTATATTAAAAACTATTTAAACTTTATAAATATACTTGACTATAGATAAAATACATAGATAACTATAAAGAATAATATATATAAAATTTTACTATAATTTTATATTTAAATCTAAGTATAAATATATTATAATTAAAAGATAGTTTAAAATAAACGAAGTTTAAAACAAGAGTTTATTAAAAACAAAAGCAATGAATATTTTAAGGCTAAAACATCTTTTTGAAAATCATTTGAAAAGATAATTTTTAAGGCTATAACATTTTGAAAAGCAGTTTTGAAAAATCATTCTGAAGTAGTTTTGAAAATCATTTTGAAGTAGTTTTGCAAGCTTCTTCCTGTAGAATATCTCATCACATCAGGACTCAAGAACTTGTACAAAACCAGGATGTTCGTGGGTTTGTAAGCCACTTGTCGTAGGTTTGTAAGCTACTTGTCGTGGGTTTGTTGGCCACTAAAAAGGTAGAAATGGGTTCCTTCCCAAAAGAAAAATGGAGTGAATATTTTAGTGCTATTATGAAGTTTTAACATAATTCTAGACTCAATACTTATCTTGAAATCTTGAACTCTTGATAATCTTGATTTTCTTGATACTCATGAGTCTTCAATCTTGATATCTTGAATCTCTATACTGTACAGTCTTCATTCTTGGTACCTGCATGGTTAAATCCTGCATATACATATATATCTAAACTATAATGTTAGTATTTATATTTTATAATCTTATTCTAAGGTTGTTGTCATCAAAACCATCAACTCATGGACTAACAAGGTCGTGAATAAAAGGAAATGGCCGAAGTTGGATTTAAGCGTAGCGTTGGACTCGTGGCGGCGAGCGGAGGCGATGGTCGGAGGCTCTCATGTTGGTCAAAAGGTCGGGGAAGTAGCACTCGCGAAGTGGAGTTTGTCGCTTAGTGGTTCGTAGCTTCGTGTCGCTGTGCACATATGCACGTTGGGGATGGGTTTGACTGTGTTCCTGCGTGCAGGAAGAAGATTGTGAAATTGAGAGAAGAATGTAATTAAGCTAGGTAAGGTGATTAATTAAATTAATTAATTAAGGTTTAAAATGTGATTTCTTATAAAATCCATAATTTTTGCATTTGAGGTCCAATCAAGACGCCGTTTTCGCCGTTGCATTCATGGTAGGATTTTCTATGACTTGGGTTGGTTTGGACTTGGATGAGTTTACTCACCAGTTGATTTGTATATTGTTGTGATATAATTGCTTGTTGTGTTGAAATATAAGTAGTATAAAGAATAATGCAAGTTATTACTTTTGGACCCCTTCTTCCTTTGGAAAGCAAGTGACAACATTATATATAGTATAATTTCTCTTATAACCATCTAAAACATGTATCGTGGCCCAAACTTGTTTTCATGGTTGATAATGTTTTTTTTATATAAAAATATGTATAACCGAAAGGTTAATAATGGTAGATAATGTTGTTGTTTGATAAAGTTGGAAATTGTGTATGAATGGTGGAAGCAAAATTGTCATTGTAACGCACTTTGAAATTCCCTATATTGAACACTTCATAAATTGGTTTAAATGTTGATATACTGTGGAAATATATATCGGGTTGTTCTATACACATGTTTGAGCGTGTTTATCCTAACGGAATTGGTTTGCAAAGTTATTGAAATTGTGAAACAAAGTTGTGTTGAAAATCCTAGTTTTTAGTAAAGTAAAAATGGCTTTACTTTAGATTTTTTTCCAAATCCTTTATAGTAGTTTTGTGAAAAGTTATTAAAGTATTTTAAAAAGGAAGTTTGAAATTAATTTTAATATGTTTTTATAATTATTTATGAATTTTAAAGTAAATAATTTTAAATTATAAAAACATGTTTATGTGGTTTTTAAATAAATTATAAAATAAGTATTTTTAAGTAATATTTAGAATAAATGTTTTAAACCATAATATAAGTATTTTAAGGTACATTTTAAGTATATATAGTATTTAGAAAATTCGCATTTATTTTATTAAAGTAATTTGGAGCTTATGTAATATAAATATCAATTTAAAGAGGTTTTAGTAAATACATGAGTGGAAAAAGTAAATTAAGCCTTTTATAAAGTAATAAAGGAAAGTTTTGATAACACTTTTTGTAAAATATGTTGTTTGTGAAGTTAAGTGAATACATTAATTTTTTAAATTAATGTAGAGATAAGTAATCATAATTGGGATTGTAATTATGACTTTAATGAGGAATACTTTAAGAGAAATGGTTTTGGGTTTGTTGTGACATTGTTTGAGTAACGATTGTCTTAATCTCGTATAAATGTAATTTAATCTTTAAAGAGAGTTTTAAAGATAATGATTAAGTAAAGTATTTTGGGTTTGTTGTAAATAATGTTTTAGTAACATTTGTTTTTAAACCCTTGAATAATATTTTGAAGAGGTAAAATATTGTTAAATGATTTTGCGAGATACTTAGATCTTTAAAATGGAATTTTAAAGATAATAACATGTATGGAATCATTTGGGAAAGGATAGATGTTAACCGGCCTTTAGCCAAAGAACATTTCAACCGGATTTAGCAGATCAAAACAAGGATGAAATGATTCACGAACTTGGAAACACGATCAGAAGGACTAGAAAGTTGAACTCCATGAAGTTGAGTAGAAAAATGACTAAGGAAATAACTTAGTGCCGAGTTATTTAAGTCGGCACTGAGTTATTTCATCTCTCATTTCTACCTCATAAACACCATATACCTCTTATACTACTCCGACAACTCGTGGTCAAGTGGTTTCTCCAAGATTCAAACAAGCAATTCCAAGGTTGACGAGAAGAGAGCAAAGAAAGTAGCTAAAAGAAAGATCATTGGAATCAACTCAATGTCGAAGGAAAAGATCTTGGAACAACTCAAGAAGGAGATAGAAAAGTTAGTGAATGGACGAAGTTCAACTTGGATGAGTAAAAATAACACGACACCGTGTTATTTGACTTGGTATTGAGTTATTCCATTAATTCGTGGGTCTTCTGTTTCACTTGTGCAACTTCGAGCCGCCTTCTGGACTTCAATGCAAGCGGGCTTCTGACTTTATACCTCTGTTTCCCTATAAATACCAGCCTGCCATTAACTAAAGACGGATCTTCTCCCTGATCTTTTGGCTCTTCACTCTGGATCTACTTCACAGATTCTGGAACCTAGGAGCTGCCATCTTTTTTTCTCCTACTCTCTTTATAAAACATTCTAAAAATCTGTTGTAAATATGAAATCCACTAGCTTGTGGTCAGATCTGATAAAACTAGTTGTAATACGGAGAGAGAACAACTAATAAAAGAAACTACATTGGACGTAGGCCGGGGATTAAAGTGGTCAGATATGATAAAACATTTGAATATGTTTTTATAATTATTTCTGAATTTATTAAAGTAAAGAGTTTTAAATTATAAAACATGTTTTTTATGGTTTTTAAATAAATTATAAAATAAGTATTTTCAGTAATATTTAGAATAAATGTTTTAAACCATAATATAACTACTTTAAGTATATATAGTTTTTAGAAAATGAGTGATTATTTTATTACAGTAATTTGGAGCTTATGTAATATTAATATCATTTTAAAGAGATTTTAGTAAATACATGAGAGGAAAAAGTAAATTGAGCCTTTTATAAAGTAGTAAAGGAAAGTTTGGATTTAACAATTTTTGTTAAAATAAGTGGTTTGTAAAGTTAAGTGCATTAATTTGTTAAATTAATCTAGAGATAAGTAATTATAATTGGAGTTATAATTGTGACTTTAATGAGGAATACATTATAGTAACAATAAGAGAAATGGTTTTGGGTTTGTCGTGACATTGTTTGAGTAACAACTATCTTAAACCCGCATAAATGTAATTTAATCTTTAAAGAGAGTTTTAAATATAATGATCATCGAAAGTCGACACCAAATACGTCCACGATATTTCAATATGGAACATCCAATCACCGAAAAGGCAGATTGTTAGGGTAAAATAAAAGAACAAGCAAGGAAAATAGAATCTTACAGGGACAACGACAACATATAATATAATAAAGATATTATAAACTGCCACTCCAAGATACAAAGTACGTAGGAGATATAAAAAACCCCATCAGCTGGGCAGTTATAATTTCCTGACCATATAATTGCTGATATGTATATATAATAATACAGTGGAAAATAAAAATATTACGACAGGTGAACATCCAGTACTACTCCAGGAGCTTCGTATCCCACCAATGACAACTTGGAAAAATACTCGGTCTGACCCGAGCATTATAATAAATTACCACTTGGATCAATTTGGAAAACCAACATGAGAAAATTCAAGTAATATGGTGAACATATAATAACTTTGTAAGACCACGTCGCTAAATGCGGAACGGGTTTTTACCTCACAACAACAACATCCATAGATGAAGAAAGAGGAAACAAATCGGAACAATAATCCAATTAAGAAAGAATGATCATAAACAAGATCAAAATCCAAACTTAAAGAATGGACACAAATAATTAAACGTTGAAAAGGGATCCACTCACTTATCGATGCAATTAAGAAAACAATTCAAAGATTTGAATCAACAACAAGGAAAGGGATTTTCCAACAATGAATAGGGGAGGGCACCCCATCACCGAATGTATACCTCTAGAAATATACTTGAGAACTATGATGGCTCTCGGACACGTCCAAGCCAGACCCCGCTAACCTTTAACGAGAATTCGAGTACTTCACATCTGCGTGCATACCACCGAATCCAATCTAGAGTATCTGTGAAGATACCCTAATAGGAGCAACCCCACATAACTTGGCTTCCACTCCCTCTTTGATTTTAGTCATTTTCAGCAAAGGATATCAACGATCAAAAGAGAAACAAATTGTCTTGAGTTGACGATACACTAAGAAGAAAGCCGAATCAATAGTCAATAAATAAACTATTGAGAATAATCAAAATGATCGTATATAGAATTAAATCTCATGCCCTTACCACTACTCGTTGATTTTAAATTGGTACTTTCTCTCAATTGAAAAAGAAGTCGGGCAATTTAAGGTAGTGTTATCTCTAGGCATCGCCTTGACAACAATTTTACCCTTCGAGATAGAAACGCATTTCCATACCTCAACATATAGTGCTACGAGTATGACTAAGTCCTTTCCTTATAAGCGATACTGTTTATGGAAGTTAAAATTCTTGTCTTTTCCGTAATCGGATCAAACTTTAAAAATTTTTAAAAACCGAACTTGCGTGAATTTCTCATCATAAATTTTTGTAAACCACTTTAAAAACACTCATGAAAATATTCTTTTAAAGAGCAAGTTATATTACTACGTGTATTAAAAGGAAGGGTCAAAAACCAATGTCATTAAAACATTTTTTAGTATAAACCCAAAAAAATTACACTTAGCTTTATTTTTTTCTTTTAAAATGATTCATTTTAAAAGATTTTGTCAATTATAAACAATCATTTATACATTTCAAACAACATTTATTATCCCGGGAGATAATAAATTAATTAAAATGCTTTTATAAATTCAAAACAATGTTAATTATCCTAGAAAATAATTGATATAATTCTTTTATAATTTTAAAACCACATTAATTATCTCAATAAACAATTGATCAAACTTATAACTCCTTTATTATATCAATTAATTAACTTTAAATACCTTTATTAAATCAGTTCATTAACTTTTAATATCATTTATTAAAATAATTAACTAATGTTAAACATCATTATCAAAATGATTAATTAACTTTATATTGCGGCTCAATTCTCTGGCTTTATCCATGTCCTTGGGCCTATGTCAGCCGATGATGACAGTGGTTCTACCTCCGAGGAGGAAATTTAGGTTTTCCTTTTTTTGGTTGCTGAGGCACTTTGTCTCTCTCATGTTTTGTTTGTCTAGTGATCTGGACACTATAACCCAGCTTTATAGCAGATAGACAATATGTCTATCTCCTGTACCTCATGTTTTTATTATTTGTTATAATAAAAAATGGTAGGGGACAATTCAACCCTGTCGGCCTTGCCAAAACTTTAAAACATCATTATTAAAAGGATTAATTAACCTTAAATATCATTAATAAATTTATTAATTGAATTTATTATAGTTATATAATAACTAAGAATATATTTAAACCACTAATTCTCTTTCAAATACTTATACAGCCCTTAGAAACCTATTTGAAAAGAATTTACAAAATATTTAAGGTAAATAACCTTTATAAATTTAAACAACATTAATTATGCCGAAAGATAATTAAATCGAATTTACAATCTTTTATAAATTTAAAACAACATTAATTATATCGAAAAATAATTAATCAAATTTTATACCGTTCTTATAAAGTTAAAACAGCATTAATTATCCTGAAAGATAATTAATTAAATTTATAGCTTCTTTTTATAAATTTTAAATTAACATTTATCCTCTATTTTCAAATTTCCAAAAGATTTGAAAATATAGTTTAAACAACTTTCAAAGTGTAAAACATGATCAAACATTTATTTTGTGAAAATACAAGCTCAAGTTCAACACACAACAAGGGTTTAAGGGGATGATATTTCATAAGTGATGTTACAGCGATAATCGCTGTAACGACACTTGCACAATGAAAAGTATGTCATAAATATTTTCAACCAAACAACAATATAACAACATCAGAATATAAGTAGATTAATATTGGCGAGAAACCCCTTAGGTCTCTCTACAAAAGTCCCACGTAAATCACATAAATGTATGTGTATTTCAAAGTATTTCGTAGCGACCTATTGGCTACATACATTCTGGTTTTCCTTTTATTTATTTTCTGTCCCATGCAACACAATGATTATTTATGCCATCCACCTTTTTAAGCGGGAATTTATATCCAAACAAACAACCAAACAACAATATAAACTATCATCCAAGCATTCAATAATAATCTATAGCAACACAGATATCATATAGTTTATTTAAAGGTGAGTAAACTCACTGAAATTCCATCGGACGCTTTCGCATTCCGGTTTGGTCTAAAATTGACCGACGTTCGATTTTAGCCCAAAATTTCACTTGCACCAAACTGGACCAAACCAATTCCATCATGTAGGTAACGATCCTACGAGTACAACGCAACCGACCATGTCTGAATCCGATCTCGTACGAGCAAGATATTGATTTTAGAAGCTCTCGATTTAATGAAAATAATTAAAAACTTAATCAACATAATTGGTTACCCTTAATTAAAGAAATCCACCTTCTTCTTCAATTACAAAACAATGCCACTTGATACTGATATGCATAACCCTTACATGCACGCACTCTCTCCCATTAAATCTCCAACTACACACAACGAATCGACGCATAGACAACCATGGCAAACTCCTGTAAGCGCGTGCTTCCTCCCCGACCCCTTAGGTTCGAATTCTGTCAAGCCTAGAAAAATGCGACCTAGGGCTTCCATCCTCAAGCACGCTAAAGTCGCGTTCTCCCCCAGGCTGCCATATGACCTCAAAATCTCCCAGTTGGTGCTCCTCCTCGCCATACATCTAAATCCAAACTTCATTCGAGCTAACGTCGATCAAATCAAAGCCTAACGTAAACCCTCATTCTAGCCTAAACTGTCGAATAATCCAAACTGCCACCGCACCCATCAATAACCATATGGGTTTGAAGATCTCAACACAATGAATTCAAAGAAGCTTATTTTATGATTTTTAGTAGAGTGCTATATTTGATTTTGATTTTTAGAAGTTGCGACCGTTTTTTTTGTTAACATGTAAAAATATGAGGATGAGGGAAAGAAATGAAAGAAAAGGTGAACTGGACTTTGATTTTTATAACAAATCAAATTTCCTTTCCTTCAAAGACAAGTTAAACAAGATTTCTAAGTAAACCAAAATTTTCAAGCCAATGTCGCATCACTGTCAAATGTTTATGAATTTGATTTGATTATTTAAAAGTTTTAAAAATTGAATTTTGTAGCACTCCACTACCCAATACATGATCGCGTATGAACCGCGAACGACAGAAATAAAAATATGATCATGCACCAAAATACGACACGACCACAAATCAACAATAAAATACACAAATTATTTCATTCTGTGAAATTTCAAAAAAAACTAACGTTTTCCGTAAAATACGTCAAATGATAATTTAATATTTTCCAAATTAAAAATTATGGAAAAATCGACTAAATTTTAATAAAAATACGTCATTAAAATCGAATCGTTTTATTAACAATTAATTTTCTTGTTATTTCAAACCATTTATTATTGCAAATAAATTTACAAAATGAGTTCCCCCTTATTATTTATTAATTAAAAAAGACAAATAAGGCTATTAAATTCATTTAATTAATATTTAATTCACCTTTCCAATATTTAAATCTTAATTCAAATATTTAAATAATCACTATATTTGAATATAAGTGATTTATATTTTTAAACACCGATTGTTTAAACTTTTAAAATTAATTAAGTATTCATAAATCAAAACAGTAAAATTCCGGGATATTACATTCTCCCCACATAAAAGAATTGTGTTCCCAAAATTCCCAAAGTAATAAAATTTCACCAAACCATTAAGTTTAAAAATTATTGATTGAAATGTGTTCTTAAATATTTAAAATCTCCTATATTACGGAAAATTTTGACAACACCTCTTTTGCGCGGCTAGATCCAAAAAACTACAAGTCGCCACAACTGACCTAAATCAACTAAAATAAAATAAAAGCCAAGTAGTCTCCCATATCCGCAGCATAAAATCATCAATCAAAATAGCAATTTCTAAATCTACTATGTACCGCTTTGGCTTTTGATTTATATTTTTGCAAGCAACTTATTATCTCAATGTGTAACGAACTAGGATTTTCGACCCTCGAAAATCGACACTAATACGTCCACTATATTACATGCCAAGAAATAGAATGCCGGAAAACCCAATTGTTAGGGGAAAAGAAGAAGGAAGAAGACAAGAAGACTAAAAGAAGAGGAAAAGAAAACTAAACAACACAGAATCTCACAGCGGAACGAATAATCTTATACATACACCAATTAGAGTATACTAACATATTTCAGCCCGGACAGTTCTAACAGCATGTCCTTATAATTGCTGATAAATACAACCAACAGACAACACAGTGGAACACAAATAAAATACGTAGATACGTCTTGGATCTTCAGCTCGTCTCCTGAGCTCTAATGCATCCAAAGCAAATATGTAAATATGCTTGGTCTAACCCGAGCATTATAATAAAAAAACACCCGAGTCAGTCTGGAAAACCAATGTGAGAAAACATATCCAACTGGATTTTTAAAGTAATTATCTCTTTTCAAAATAAAGGTATCTCGTAAGACCACGCCGCACATAAACACGGAAGGGTTTTTACCTTACGATAACCAAAACAATTTCTATAAAAAATCCATTGATATTATAATAATGTCTACAGATCAAAGTGAAATATGAATATAGCTAAAATGCTTTCATCTCACATTTCAGCATAGTTGGGCACAACTAAGTCCGTACGGCGCTTATTGGAGGATGGATTACATACAATGACTGGGTTACTGGAGTACCTCCAGTCATGGTGCATCTATAGATAAAATAACACAGAGGACCATTCCAGGATCCCCTGCTAACACAGAACCGATCTACCACTTGAATAGTAGTACCAAATATGATCACCCCTCGGTTAATGGGCCTCGAAGCACACAAATGAGAGATAATATCGACTCTAAATAGGGATGGTCATACCCTAATTGCGAGCGACCCACTTAGCCCTGCTCCATCTCTCCTGTTTTAGTCATTCCCGGTTGATCGGGCTTGAGGCTACGTTTTACCTCTTATATAGCACTTCCCACTTGGAATGCTAACACTATCCTCCAGGTAACAATGCAATGCTAGCATTCACCCACGCAAGTTCATTCTGGGACTGAACAAGACCTAAGGCACTACTTCTACTACATCCATTTTGGAATCATCCTCAAAATTAGTAGCAAGTAGTCCTTGCACTTCAAAGTGCTCCGTCTTCAATATTCCATCATCTTCAAGACGCCTTCACTTCAAAACACTTGAGTTTGGATCAAAGTGGTTTTCAGATAACATATCTGATTCCGGTCTCTTCGAAACAACTTACAATAATTTTCGGTAAACTCAACAACAGTTCTTTAGGAAATAAACAATCAAAAATAAGAGCAGAGATCACCTCCTAACCATTAGTGGATGGATTTCCGTATCATTTGTCCTAGGAGAACGAAATGAGATTTATACGCATAGTACAATATCATCGGAGATGACCGTACCATATAACTCACGTGTTTATCCTAGATATTTCCAAAGTTACGTTTTGGGTCTATATTTTATAGTCGGTCATTTAACTATCAAAACTAACCACTTTCAGACCAGGGATTTAATTCCATAGGGTAAAACCAACATTGGTTAAGCACATAAGCAACCACTAGCCCCTTAATTAATCTTTTCATTAACTAAAATAATTTTGTAAATACTTGTATAAAAAATACTTTTACAAAGATATATTTCAATACTTCGAAGATATCCATATACTTATCCCAACAGTATAAGTATATTCACAGAACGGATGAAGATTTCCATTTTACACAATTCTTTATAAACTCATTTATAAATCTCTAAAACCCATTAATAAACTACTTATAAATCTCTAAAACCATTTATAACTCTTTATAAATTATTTCTCAAGTCTTTTATGAACTCTTTATAAATCCATAAAACTCATTATAAAACTCTTCTTATAATTCTATAAACCCATTTCTAAAATTAGTTTATAAATATCTATCCATTTATAAACTCCTTTACCTTGTAAACAATCTTCCTTTAAGTCTTCAAACCATTTTATAAAATTCCTCTTATAAAACCAAGTCCGTTTATAAACTTTATTTATAAGTCTCGGAGACATTTACAAATAAATAAAAATCATTTACTCGAAAACACTATTATATAATAATAATTATTAACAATAACTATTATAAATAATAATTAATAATTTCAAAACATTATTAAATAAACAATAATAATAAATCTTTACCATTATTATAAATAGTACTATTAAATTTTCAAAACATTATTAATAAACCATTATTATTAATTTCAAACCATATTAATTATTTAAATAATTAATTTTTCA
This sequence comes from Allium fistulosum, assembly GCA_030737815.1. Classification (NCBI taxonomy): domain Eukaryota; kingdom Viridiplantae; phylum Streptophyta; class Magnoliopsida; order Asparagales; family Amaryllidaceae; genus Allium; species Allium fistulosum. The sequence goes on along the minus strand of CM060904.1, from coordinate 1,056,001,699 downwards.
AAATGTTAAAATATTGATAAATAACTTTAAGACAACATTAATTATAAATAAATAATCTTTAAAATAGTATTAAATATAAATAAATAATATTTAAAACAATATTAAATATAAATAATCTAAAACAAAACTAAATATAAATAAATAACTTAGAAAGGACAAATAAAAAGGTTGGAGTAAAATAGAAGTTAAATCCTTTAAAACAAAATATTTCCAAAACCAAATTTCAGATTTAAAATCGTTACCAGTCTTAAAAACCAACTTCAACTCAATTGGCAATTTATAGTATTTCAAAATACTAATTTAAATCCAATAGCCATCAAATGCTTAACCAATATTGATATTGATTTCCTATTGCTATAGGGTTTAAGTTTGAGCATATAGCAATGTTGTAACCCATAGTGCCAACAATCAAGTTTTGATTTCCAAAAATTCATATAACAGGAAAATTATAGAAAACGTTTCAACAATGGCAAGGAATCCCATTGGATCCCTCCAACCTGTTGTTGAATATGCTAGTATATGATTTTTGTTTGATGGTAATAAACATATATATATATATATATATTCATTTAAATGTATTTGTTATTGTACTATTTTATTTTCACATAATTAAATAAATATTTTTTGAATAAAATAAATAACACATAATTTATATTCAAACAAATATTTTATTACAATTTTGAATAGTACAAATTTGAGCTCTTACTATATAAAATTTTCAATTACAATACAATTTCGATTACATCTCAATTTTTCACTATACAATTATCATTTACATTTGCACCTCACTACATATCACTCATTCATTCGTATTTATCTTCAACTCTATTCCAAATTGAATCCAGTCTACAAAGTAAACACTAACGCGGTTGTAATATCCCGGAAATTTTGACAATATCAATTTAATAATCTGTTGAATAATTAAATTGATATGGATGATCTTTGATAATAAGATTTGAATTTAATTTAATAATCTGATTAAATTAGTATTTAATTGATGATTTTATCTTTTAAAAGTTAATAAGATATTTTCTATTTGAATATATATAAGTTGATTGATTTTCTTTGATTTAAATTTGAATAAGTATATAGTTATTAGAAATTTGTTAATTAAAGCTTTATCCATTTATAAAATTCATTTTTGCATGTAAAATTATATGTGTAAATTAGTAAAACCATCTAAGCACATGTGTCAACATGTTAATATAGGAAGATGAAAAATGTCATTTTGTATTTTATTTTTCTTTGATTTTTGATAATTCATAAATTAAGTTATATAAGCACACATCTTCATTTTTCTTTTTCTTTTTCTCATCTTCATTCCATAAACAAAGAAATCTTTCAGCTGAAAGAAAAACATTCTACTTTTAAACAAATTCCTCATATCAAAATGCATATCAAATCCTTGTAAACCAATTTGCAAATCTGTAACATTTTCTGCATACAACAATCTGAAAGCTATCATACACATTTCCAACTGAAAGTAAATCTGCATTCTTCAATCTGTATCCTGTCCATTATACAAGAAGACCTGCATTTTTCTAAAGTCTGGAAATTAGGCTACCTGCATGTAGAACCTGGGAACAAATGCAAATGTAAAACATCAGCATGCATGTAGGGTTAAGGAGCAATAGCATTTTTAAAGCAACATTCAAGTTTTTAAAGCATGGACAATTCTGTTTCACAGATTCAAGGGTCAATAATCTGTGCTCTGTTCATCTCCTGTTTTCAAGTGAGTAAACCTTTCTTTTAAAAACAGTTTTAAAAATCTATGATTAAACTTTGATGTATGTGATAGATCGTGTTGTGATGATATATATTTGTTTATATGAATGTTGGCTGTGAATGCATGTTGAAAATATGAAATGTCTGTGTATATATATAAGTTTCCTGAATGTATACATCTTCTCTGTCCTTGCTTACAGAGTTTAAGTTTCTAAAGAAATTTTCATATCTCTTTATCCAAGCAAATTTAAGTTTGGATCTTTGAATAAAGTATGATTATTACAACATAATATCAAATCTAAAAAGGGTTTCAAAAATTTTAATTTTGTAATTAATTCAAAATAAGGAAATACAGTGATGATCAGAAATATGTCAAAAATCGATGTTGTTATTTTCAAGATTTGATTTTAGAATCAGATTCGTAGTGCTAAATGATGAATTTAGGTAGTAAGATCATGATTTTTAGCATAGAAATTGTTGAGTATTTACGAGATGATCGTTCCGAGAAGTTTCGTCGATCCACGGCAATAGACGAAGGGAGGGATGTCGAGATTGAGGGTGAAGGTTGCTGGAAGGGTGGCGATCAAGGGAAAAATGGTCGCTAGATTTTTCAGGCGACGTGGAGGTCGGAAATAGGTGAAATAGGGTTTGGTGGTCGTTTTGGACGGGGTTGTTTATCTGGGTCGTATGGCGACAGTGATGCACCGGAGGTGATCGCGTGAGGGAATTTAGAAGCGTGGCGACGAGGAGAAGCTTGGGCGAAGTCGGCGAGGGTTCTCGAAGTCGAAGACGTTGGTGGTTGGTGAATTTCCGACCAGGTTGGTTCCAGTTTTTCGAACGATAGGTTCGATTTCGATTCGATGGTGATATCGGTGATCTGGGTGGCCAGGTGGGTCAGAGGGATGGTGGGCGACTTGGGGAAACAAGCGGCGTTGATCGGAGGAGGCCGGAGTTGCCGTGCACGTGCCCGTGTGCACGGTGATATCTGGGTCCGTTCGTTAGTTTGGGGAAGAAGAGGGATTCTCGGGGTCGAACTCAGAGTGGTTGGCGAGTGTGACTCGAAGGAAATAGGAATGGGAGTTTCTCGAGTTTGATCGGGGAAATCGGACGTTGGCTCGGGTTTTCCTTGGTTTTGCTCGTGAGTGTCTCGGGTAAGATAGGGTTGCGACTCGAAGCAGATTAGGTTGGACTTGAGTACTATTGGGTTGACAGGTTATATAACTGTCTGGTTTTTAAAACTTTAATCTGGGTTTAAATTGTAAAGGAAATTTTAAACTAGAATTTAAATCAAAAATTTAACTATGTAGATTCAAGTTGGGTTTGAATCTTAAAGATTTGAAATAAATAAGTTATAAATTTATATGTTTTAAATAGGTTTTAAATGATAGTTAGATTTAATTAAATGTTTAAAAATAAAAAGGAAATTGGTTTAAACTCTTCTTAAATTTCTTTTATAAGAGATAAGAATTTTAATAAGTAAAAGTTTTTAATTTGGTTTTAAAAACTTAGTTAAAAATAAATTGGTATTCATTTTAAATACAGAATTTAAAACGAAATTTAAAAGTAGATTTGAAATGGATGTTTCAAATATGAATGGTAAATGATAACTTGTTTATCAATAAGAATAAAGTTTATCTTAAAATAATTAAAGACTTGTGTTTATTTAATTTATTAGGAGATTTAATAGATAATTAATTTAATTTGATTAATTAATCATTTGGATTAATTAAATAGGGAATTAAAGGTTTAAACTAATTTATTTATGATTAAGATAAATTAATTAGGGATGATTAATTTGTAGTTAGGGATTATAAATTAGAGTATTAATTAATGGTTAGGAATTAATTAATAAGTAATTAAATATTAATTAAGTTATGGTTAACACTTAATTAATTAAATAATTAGAGATTAATTAATTGGTTATTAAGATTTATTAATTTAGAATTAATAATAATTAATCTAAGTTAATTACTTAAGAAAAGTAATTAAATAATTGTTAATGAAAGTCATTAACTATGGATTATTAAATAATTAATTAATGTGATTAATATTAATAATTAATTAGATTAATTAATTTAAAGATAATCAATTATAGAATTTGTTTTAAATGAATTACTTAATGGAAGTAATTAAGGATTAATTACTTATTGTAATTAATTGAAGTTAATTTGATTTAGTTTAAGTTAATTAATTAAGTTTAATTAATTTAGAATAATCAAGAGATGATTTGATAATAATTACGTAAAGTAATTATTAAGGTATGATTATTTAGGGAAGTAAATAATAAGATAATTACTGGAAGTAATTAGTTGAATAATGATTTTATAGAAATAATTTGAGTTAATTACTTTGAATAATTAATCAAGGGATTAATTAAGAAATTAATTAAGGAGTAATTAATTTAGTTAATGAAAGTAATTAAGGGTAATTAATTACTGATTGAAGATTAATCAAGGTGATTAATAAATGTTGTTTAATTAAAGATTAATTACTTAATGTAATTAATTTAATTGAGTAATTAATAATTAAGTTGTAATTAAGGATCATTAATTAATATAATTAATGATGTAATTAAGAATTGATTAATTAAGTAATAATTAATAAATGAAGTAATTAATTAATGTAATTAATTAAGGATTAATATAATTAAATATAGTTGATTAACTTAATAAATTTTAGTTAATTAATTAATGAAGTAATTAAAGGTTAATTACTATAATTGGTTAAGGATAATTAATTTAAATAATTAATTAAGGATAAATTACTTGGATGTAATTAAAAGATAATTAATCAAAGATGATTAATTGAAATGAAATATTAGAAGATAATTAATTAATTAAATTGTAATTAATTAATGGTTAAGTAAGAAGGATTTATAAAATGAAGTAATTAATTTAATTCTTTAAATTAATTAAAAGATAATATAAATCATTACTTATGAATGGGTGATAGTATTGAATACTTGGCATTGATTGATATCTCTGATGAGATATATGCTGTATGATATGGATGTTAGTTGAATTGTATGGATTATCTGATAATGTTGATTATCTGTTGTGAATTATCTTTCTTTGTGTATAAAGATAATGAATTGAATTTGTTTTAACCTTTAAAACAACTTGGCCTTAAAAGATACGCTTTGGATTTCGATGAGACCGGGATCGGGTTTCCGTATACCGGATTTCCAGGTCTGGAGACCCGAATACCACATCGATCCAAATTAACGATAGGTCGTGAATCAAGTGAAGATGAAGATTTAGAGTGCAAGGGTTATTGTCGTTAACTCTGAGGGTGATTCCAAAACGAGTGTAACGAGATAATGCCTTCGGTTTCGTTCGAACCCGGAACGAACTTGTATGGATTGAATGCTTTCAGCACATCGTCAGGTGGACGATGAGCATTCTAAGATAGATGTGTTCTTTTCTAAGGTGATCGTGACCTCAAGCCTCACAAACCGGGAATGGCTAAAACAGGGGAGGTGCAGCAAGGTTAGTGGGTAGCACCCAAGTAGGACAAGATTACCTCTGTCTAGAAGTCCCTTCTTATTTCGGCTTAGTGTGTGCGGTTGCTGATCCCAACCGTGAGGTATCTTGTGCGGGAATTATCCAGTAAGGGATGTTCCGGCCTTGTGTTGCAGGGGATTGGGAGTGATCCTCGGTACGGTGATCTAGGCCACGTACTGTGACGGGCGGTACCCCGGTAGCCCTGCCATTGTATGGAATCCAAACTCCAATAAGTGCCGTACGTATTAGTTGTGCCGAACTATGTTGGAATGTGAGATGTAAGCATTTCAGCTATTTCTGTATTTTACTTGAAAACCCTAGACCCTATTATAATACAATCGAATTTCCTATCAAATGTTTTGGTTAGCGTAAGGTAAAAACTTACCCATGTTTATTTGTGGGAAGTCTTACGTGATACCTTTTCTTTCAAAAGGTTTTGAAGTTAAACAAGTTTAACCTGTTACTCACACCAGACCCATGTCTGACCCAAGTTGTTTATTTCTGTTTTATAAACTCTTGGGTACTCAAATTTTTACGAGTAGCCAAGGGATTCAGGTTAGCCTTGACGAATTGTGGAGGAGCAATGGAGCAGGAGGCTTCGGCGTTGTAGATAGATAGTAGTTTCCGCTGTGTTGATTTTGTATTGATCTCTGTATTGTATTGAGATGTAATAACTAGACAGATGTTTATAACTGTCTAGTATATGATATGTAATCTATGTAACTCTGATAAGTGTTGTATACTATGTAACAGTTTATGTTATTAATATAATTTATTCGTTCCGCTGTGTGAGATTCTAATGTTGTTTCTTTCTCTCTTCTCTTCTTTTCTATTTTCTACCCCTTTCTTTCTTTTTGACGATACGTCATTCTGTTGAATAATTAAATTGATATGGATAATCTTTGATAATAAGATTTGAATTTAATTTAATAATCTGATTAAATTAGTATTTAATTGATGATTTTATTTTTTAAAAGTTAATAAGTATAATGTATTATTTTTAATATGTATGAATTTTAATGCTAAAAGGAATTGTTATTTAATTGAATAAATAGTTATATATGTATATATATATATATATAACTTAACTTTTTAAATTGAATCTTATGATTTAATTTAATTTGAACTTGAATTTAAGCTTTGAAATTCAAAAGGATAAATATTTAAATTGTTTTGGATTTTAGAATATTTGTATAAACTTTTATTTTAAAATATAAATTGTTTTTGTTTCTTTAAAAAGTAATATATATATATATATAAGTGTTTAAATAAATAAGAAAAAGACTTTTATTTACTTTTAAAATAATAAAAAAATATGAATAATTACTTAAAAGACATGTGTCTTTATCTAAAGCCTTGTTTTAACAAGTGTAATTAAATGATGAACTCAAATGACAAGTGTCTTTATTTTTCATTTTCTTTTGTTTTTATAAATCATAAATTCACTTATATAAACATTGGCATATCTTTGTTTGATTCTTTCTATTTTCCTTTTCAAAAACAAGAGAACTAAAACCATATCTCTAATTCAAATCTGAATCAAGTCAGTAATCTAATGCCTCAAACTAGAAATTAAACACCTCAAACCAAGCTCATATTCAAATTTAAGATCTGAATTTCCTCCTCAAACCAAATATACATCAAAGCCTGTAATTTCATTTCATTATCAAATTCCTCAAACCAGAATCAGGTTTCAATTCAAAGCCTGCATGCATTTTTCTTTTAATCTGAGATTTTCAAAGCATCATCATCCTTGATTTCAAGATTAGATTTTCAAGTTTAAAATCAAAACAAAGCCTGCCTGCATAGTTTCAAAATCCTGTAAATCTGAGGCCTGCAAACATCTTCTTTTCAACTCTGGAAGCAATTCAAACTGTCTGCATTCATTTGCAATCTGGAAGCAACATGCATTCTTCAACGAATCAAGATTCAAGTTTTAAAAGTATTAAAATTTCCAGACTCAAGCATTTTATCAATTCCAGTTTTCAAAAGCTAAACTACCTCTGCTCTGCATGTTTGGTGAGTAACAATTTTAATATAAACTAACTTAAGTAAATATAATTGCTTGATTTTTCCTGTGATAATCATGGTTGGAGTGATGGAATTCTCTGTAATGTGTATAGTTTTGAATGCATGTATGGTTTTGATATGTTATTGCCTGTTCTAGGATTCCAGGTTTAAATCCTGATCAAAATCAATGATTTCATGTTAAGTTCTGAATAAAAGATGGTTGCATGTGAATATTATAGGTAGTTCTGCATATATATGTATTGATATAAAGGTAGAAAGGGTGGTGGTGTGTGAAACACGACTACCAATGGTTGGAGTCTGAGTGTTGAGGTTGGAAGTGTATCTGTCGAGACTGTAGACCTAATACTGTCTCGAGTAAGCTTTGCTGTGGTGAAGGATTTCATCGATCTCCGAAGGAAACTGTAATGGTTCGGAGTTTATCTTTGAAGTGTGGATGAGTAGAGTTGGATCTGTCGATGAGGCAGAAGTGAGTGATGGTACCTTGATACCTCAGGTAATAGTAGCTGTATGATGAGATGCAGTGACTATGGATGTTCCTGAAGATGTTTTCTTTGGAACAAGATTAAGGAAGTGTGTATGCTTCGGTGTTGTGGCTGAGTTTAGCACGGTGTTTCTGTTGGTTTGGAGTCCGAGTTTCTCGAAGAGCTTTGGATAGGAGCATTTGTGGCAGCAGTGCAGCTCGGAGTATTCTGTGATGGCAGGAAGTTTTCTGGATGAGCAGTTTTTCTGGAAGTGAAGTTCAGAAGCAGCAGAGTGGATCCATTTCTTCGATAAATTGGATAAATAAGTGTAAGCTGTTCTGATTGGTAAAGAGAGAACAGTCTGTTTGGAATTAGGATGGGTTGATCGCAAAAGTGACTTGCGACTGCTGAGTGTTCTCTTGGGTTATCAGAGATTTTCTGGATGTCTTCAGAGAAGTCAGGAGTTGTCCGCATCTGAAGGTTGAGTTTTCTTATCGAATGGATTCCAGGTTTGATATCGGTGGTTCAGCTGAGTAGAAGGATGTTTTCTAGAGATGGAGTTTGGTGAAGCAGCTCAGGTTTTGATGGAGTATCTGAGTTTTCTTTATGAATCCGTTGAACCATATTCTTGGATGTGTTGTTCAGTTTATGCTTGTGTTCTTCATCAGCATTTTCATTCTACCTCAGATCAGAGTGGTGCAGCAGAAGCAGTTTGGGAGTATATCTCTGGATAGGGGAAGTAAGTTTGGAATCTACTGATAATTGTGAAGTGGAGTTGTGTTTTGGATCTCTTCTGTGTTCTGATTTGGATAAGTATTTGGTTTTCAGGATTGAATTGCCAATTTGGATAATTGGGATTCGATGTGTTTTACGTATCTCTGAGGGAGTACATGTTTGATCTATTTCTGGTTTTGGAACCAGCAGTTCAGGAAGTTTGGGTAGTTGAGTCAGACTCGTCTGTAGTCTGATATCCTGTTTAGTTCTATAGATCTAGATGAGTAGGAGCTTTATAACTTAGTAGTTTAGATTGTTTGTAGAGCGAGTATCCCGGTATATATATATATTTGGGGAAACTCGAGGAATTCTATCTAGAATTTAGTCTAGATAGTTAGAATTGTTTGATTGGATGATTTGGTTGCTATGGTTTTTAGCATATGGATGATAGTATATGCTTATGTTTTAAATTTAAATCTTTAATAAGATTATTAAATTACCTTTGTTTAAATTTCGGGGACGAAATTATTTTAAGGGGGGAGGAATGTAATATCCCGGAAATTTTGACAATATCAATTTAATAATTTGTTGAATAATTAAATTGATATAGATGATCTTTGATAATAAGATTTGAATTTAATTTAATAATCTGATTAAATTAGTATTTAATTGATGATTTTATCTTTTAAAAGTTAATAAGATATTTTCTATTTGAATATATATAAGTTGATTGATTTTCTTTGATTTAAATTTGAATAAGTATATAGTTATTAGAAATTTGTTAATTAAAGCTTTATCCATTTATAAAATTCATTTTTGCATGTAAAATTATATGTGTAAATTAGTAAAACCATCTAAGCACATGTGTCAACATGTTAATATAGGAAGATGACAAATGTCATTTTGTATTTTATTTTTCTTTGATTTTTGATAATTCATAAATTAAGTTATATAAGCACACATCTTCATTTTTCTTTTTCTTTTTCTCATCTTCATTCCATAAACAAAGAAATCTTTCAGCTGAAAGAAAAACATTCTACTTTTAAACAAATTCCTCATATCAAAATGCATATCAAATCCTTGTAAACCAATTTGCAAATCTGTAACATTTTCTGCATACAACAATCTGAAAGCTATCATACACATTTCCAACTGAAAGTAAATCTGCATTCTTCAATCTGTATCCTGTCCATTATACAAGAAGACCTGCATTTTTCTAAAGTCTGGAAATTAGGCTACCTGCATGTAGAACCTGGGAACAAATGCAAATGTAAAACATCAGCATGCATGTAGGGTTAAGGAGCAATAGCATTTTTAAAGCAACATTCAAGTTTTTAAAGCATGGACAATTCTGTTTCAAAGATTCAAGGGTCAATAATCTGTGCTCTGTTCATCTCCTGTTTTCAAGTGAGTAAACCTTTCTTTTAAAAACAGTTTTAAAAATCTATGATTAAACTTTGATGTATGTGATAGATCGTGTTGTGATGATATATATTTGTTTATATGAATGTTGGCTGTGAATGCATGTTGAAAATATGAAATGTCTGTGTATATATATAAGTTTCCTGAATGTATACATCTTCTCTGTCCTTGCTTACAGAGTTTAAGTTTCTAAAGAAATTTTCATATCTCTTTATCCAAACAAATTTAAGTTTGGATCTTTGAATAAAGTATGATTATTACAACATAATATCAAATCTAAAAAGGGTTTCAAAAATTTTAATTTTGTAATTAATTCAAAATAAGGAAATACAGTGATGATCAGAAATATGTCAAAAATCGATGTTGTTATTTTCAAGATTTGATTTTAGAATCAGATTCGTAGTGCTAAATGATGAATTTAGGTAGTAAGATCATGATTTTTAGCATAGAAATTGTTGAGTATTTACGAGATGATCGTTCCGAGAAGTTTCGTCGATCCACGGCAATAGACGAAGGGAGGGATGTCGAGATTGAGGGTGAAGGTTGCTGGAAGGGTGGCGATCAAGGGAAAAATGGTCGCTAGATTTTTCAGGCGACGTGGAGGTCGGAAATAGGTGAAATAGGGTTTGGTGGTCGTTTTGGACGGGGTTGTTTATCTGGGTCGTATGGCGACAGTGATGCACCGGAGGTGATCGCGTGAGGGAATTTAGAAGCGTGGCGACGAGGAGAAGCTTGGGCGAAGTCGGCGAGGGTTCTCGAAGTCGAAGACGTTGGTGGTTGGTGAATTTCCGACCAGGTTGGTTCCAGTTTTTCGAACGATAGGTTCGATTTCGATTCGATGGTGATATCGGTGATCTGGGTGGCCAGGTGGGTCAGAGGGATGGTGGGCGACTTGGGGAAACAAGCGGCGTTGATCGGAGGAGGCCGGAGTTGCCGTGCACGTGCCCGTGTGCACGGTGATATCTGGGTCCGTTCGTTAGTTTGGGGAAGAAGAGGGATTCTCGGGGTCGAACTCAGAGTGGTTGGCGAGTGTGACTCGAAGGAAATAGGAATGGGAGTTTCTCGAGTTTGATCGGGGAAATCGGACGTTGGCTCGGGTTTTCCTTGGTTTTGCTCGTGAGTGTCTCGGGTAAGATAGGGTTGCGACTCGAAGCAGATTAGGTTGGACTCGAGTACTATTGGGTTGACAGGTTATATAACTGTCTGGTTTTTAAAACTTTAATCTGGGTTTAAATTGTAAAGGAAATTTTAAACTAGAATTTAAATCAAAAATTTAACTATGTAGATTCAAGTTGGGTTTGAATCTTAAAGATTTGAAATAAATAAGTTATAAATTTATATGTTTTAAATAGGTTTTAAATGATAGTTAGATTTAATTAAATGTTTAAAAATAAAGAGGAAATTGGTTTAAACTCTTCTTAAATTTCTTTTATAAGAGATAAGAATTTTAATAAGTAAAAGTTTTTAATTTGGTTTTAAAAACTTAGTTAAAAATAAATTGGTATTCATTTTAAATACAGAATTTAAAATGAAATTTAAAAGTAGATTTGAAATGGATGTTTCAAATATGAATGGTAAATGATAACTTGTTTATCAATAAGAATAAAGTTTATCTTAAAATAATTAAAGACTTGTGTTTATTTAATTTATTAGGAGATTTAATAGATAATTAATTTAATTTGATTAATTAATCATTTGGATTAATTAAATAGGGAATTAAAGGTTTAAACTAATTTATTTATGATTAAGATAAATTAATTAGGGATGATTAATTTGTAGTTAGGGATTATAAATTAGAGTATTAATTAATGGTTAGGAATTAATTAATAAGTAATTAAATATTAATTAAGTTATGGTTAACACTTAATTAATTAAATAATTAGAGATTAATTAATTGGTTATTAAGATTTATTAATTTAGAATTAATAATAATTAATCTAAGTTAATTACTTAAGAAAAGTAATTAAATAATTGTTAATGAAAGTCATTAACTATGGATTATTAAATAATTAATTAATGTGATTAATATTAATAATTAATTAGATTAATTAATTTAAAGATAATCAATTATAGAATTTGTTTTAAATGAATTACTTAATGGAAGTAATTAAGGATTAATTACTTATTGTAATTAATTGAAGTTAATTTGATTTAGTTTAAGTTAATTAATTAAGTTTAATTAATTTAGAATAATCAAGAGATGATTTGATAATAATTACATAAAGTAATTATTAAGGTATGATTATTTAGGGAAGTAAATAATAAGATAATTACTGGAAGTAATTAGTTGAATAATGATTTTATAGAAATAATTTGAGTTAATTACTTTGAATAATTAATCAAGGGATTAATTAAGAAATTAATTAAGGAGTAATTAATTTAGTTAATGAAAGTAATTAAGGGTAATTAATTACTGATTGAAGATTAATCAAGGTGATTAATAAATGTTGTTTAATTAAAGATTAATTACTTAATGTAATTAATTTAATTGAGTAATTAATAATTAAGTTGTAATTAAGGATCATTAATTAATATAATTAATGATGTAATTAAGAATTGATTAATTAAGTAATAATTAATAAATGAAGTAATTAATTAATGTAATTAATTAAGGATTAATATAATTAAATATAGTTGATTAACTTAATAAATTTTAGTTAATTAATTAATGAAGTAATTAAAGGTTAATTACTATAAGTGGTTAAGGATAATTAATTTAAATAATTAATTAAGGATAAATTACTTGGATGTAATTAAAAGATAATTAATCAAAGATGATTAATTGAAATGAAATATTAGAAGATAATTAATTAATTAAATTGTAATTAATTAATGGTTAAGTAAGAAGGATTTATAAAATGAAGTAATTAATTTAATTCTTTAAATTAATTAAAAGATAATATAAATCATTACTTATGAATGGGTGATAGTATTGAATACTTGGCATTGATTGATATCTCTGATGAGATATATGCTGTATGATATGGATGTTAGTTGAATTGTATGGATTATCTGATAATGTTGATTATCTGTTGTGAATTATCTTTCTTTGTGTATAAAGATAATGAATTGAATTTGTTTTAACCTTTAAAACAACTTGGCCTTAAAAGATACGCTTTGGATTTCGATGAGACCGGGATCGGGTTTCCGTATACCGGATTTCCAGGTCTGGAGACCCGAATACCACATCGATCCAAATTAACGATAGGTCGTGAATCAAGTGAAGATGAAGATTTAGAGTGCAAGGGTTATTGTCGTTAACTCTGAGGGTGATTCCAAAACGAGTGTAACGAGATAATGCCTTCGGTTTCGTTCGAACCCGGAACGAACTTGTATGGATTGAATGCTTTCAGCACATCGTCAGGTGGACGATGAGCATTCTAAGATAGATGTGTTCTTTTCTAAGGTAATCGTGACCTCAAGCCTCACAAACCGGGAATGGCTAAAACAGGGGAGGTGCAGCAAGGTTAGTGGGTAGCACCCAAGTAGGACAAGATTACCTCTGTCTAGAAGTCCCTTCTTATTTCGGCTTAGTGTGTGCGGTTGCTGATCCCAACCGTGAGGTATTTTGTGCGGGAATTATCCAGTAAGGGATGTTCCGACCTTGTGTTGCAGGGGATTGGGAGTGATCCTCGGTACGGTGATCTAGGCCACGTACTGTGACGGGCGGTACCCCGGTAGCCCTGCCATTGTATGGAATCCAAACTCCAATAAGTGCCGTACGTATTAGTTGTGCCCAACTATGTTGGAATGTGAGATGTAAGCATTTCAGCTATTTCTGTATTTTACTTGAAAACCCTAGACCCTATTATAATACAATCGAATTTCCTATCAAATGTTTTGGTTAGCGTAAGGTAAAAACTTACCCATGTTTATTTGTGGGAAGTCTTACGTGATACCTTTTCTTTCAAAAGGTTTTGAAGTTAAACAAGTTTAACCTGTTACTCACACCAGACCCATGTCTGACCCAAGTTGTTTATTTCTGTTTTATAAACTCTTGGGTACTCAAATTTTTACGAGTAGCCAAGGGATTCAGGTTAGCCTTGACGAATTGTGGAGGAGCAATGGAGCAGGAGGCTTCGGCGTTGTAGATAGATAGTAGTTTCCGCTGTGTTGATTTTGTATTGATCTCTGTATTGTATTGAGATGTAATAACTAGACAGATGTTTATAATTGTCTAGTATATGATATGTAATCTATGTAACTCTGATAAGTGTTGTATACTATGTAACAGTTTATGTTATTAATATAATTTATTCATTCCGCTGTGTGAGATTCTAATGTTGTTTCTTTCTCTCTTCTCTTCTTTTCTATTTTCTACCCCTTTCTTTCTTTTTGACGATACGTCATTCTGTAGAATGAGTGGCGGGTCGTCACAGCGGTAAAATTGAAAAAGAAATATTTTTTGCAGTGTAAAATAAAATGTATTTTGTAAATATTATTTGCCTCTGCTATTTGGATTGTTCGTCATCATATTTATTTTTGAATTCATCTACACAAACAACTTGTAACATGCACAGTGTATCACTGTACATGCCACAAGGCCATGCACACCGATATACACTTGATAAAACTACAAGGACAGGTGAGCACAAGGTCAAACCTGAGCCGAGGCTGGATTCAACTCAGGTGAAATACAAATACATCACAAAATTGTCGAGTACAAGTTCTTATGGTACATGAATCCAAAAACCAACATAAAACAAGCCTCGACCAAAAATTCAGTGAGTACACATGAAAACGACTCAATTGTTCAAGTCCACAACAGCAACATGAAATCACATGTATAACAAACCGGTGGGTCAAGACAACTAAAACAACTCGACCAGTCCAAATCAACATGAACGAATACAAAAAGAGGTAGACGACACACAAAAGCAATCAAGCATGAACACAAGGAATGCATCAGAGTAATGAAATGTCCAGACCAGACTTCAAGATGATATAGAACAAATTTCAAGTGCAAAGCACAATGGAACCATATTCAAAAGCATATACCAGACAGTGATATGTATGAAACAAGCTCAGACTGCAATGACAAAGTGAGGAGCAACATATATATATGCTACAACAATGAGCAATCAAGTCAACAGTGGTAACTTCAAACTACATGGTGCAACAAATATACATATATATACATATGCATACACTTGGACCAGATCAGTCAACATGAAGACAGCAGCTCGAATGAGCAAATGAACTCAAATACCAAAGGCTACAACTTCAAGCAAATTACATAGTGCAACAAAACTCAACCGTGTATGTTCAGAACTACATAAGTGAAAACAATGACCAGACATGGAGGCAATCAAATAAACAAGTGAAGACAAATTCAAGTTCAGGTGAACCAAGAAATACACAAGCACGTTTAGACACATGAAACAGGCGAATGCACAGTGCAGACTACATGAACACACATGATGCAATGCAACAGCAGGTTTCAAATCAAGTTGACATGCAGTCAGACACAAAGTGAACCCAGACCAATATCACACAACAACAAAGACAATAGGATAACTCGGCTAACAATACAGGTAAACCAGAGAATACAAGAGACAACATGAAGTCTCAATATAACCAGTTGCAGTAACAAAATCAAGGTGCGCAAGAAAATGAAACTTGCAGTTAATCCAAGTCAATTTCTCATATCACAAAGTCAAAGTGCCGAAGTCAAAGGAAAAATTCAAATGGCCGAGCATTGAAAATTGAATAATTCAAAGCCGTGGCGACCAAGGTAAAATCGAGCAATTCAAAATCAAAGCCGTGATATTCAAGGAACAAAAATATACGAATTAATGAAGTCAGAAAACATCAACAGTGTTCAAGCATAATCGAATGGCCGAGTTAAATTAACTGACGAATTCAAATGAATTAATTCGAACGAAACTTTAGGGAATTAAACCCTATAAAATCCCTTTAACATCATCAGCAATCATTCATTCGAGTTCAAGACAAAAATTCAGGGTATACTCTTAAATCGAAAACAAATCAGTAACTCGAATCAAAAAGTCGAGCATAATCGAAATCGAAAAGGAATATCACGTACCAATTTTTCAACCAAGTATACATGCTCGCCACAACTTAAAGCAGCCGAAGCTAAGCAAAGAACAAAGATCAAAGAAGCATCATTCAGTCAACAACTAAAGTCGGCGTGCTCAATTGCACAGAAACCCTAAAGTTTTGGAAGAGGAACGAACGAAGAAGCATACATTTATCACAAAGGAGGATACGGCCGAAGAAATAAAAAAAGGGGACAGTTTTTTATTACTTAAATCTTTTGGGCTGGCATTTTCTAATTCATATTGGGCTTTTAATTATAAATTAGGGTTTTGTGTGTTTAGTTGTTTTTATTTTGCATTTCTCTTTTAAACTTTTGTAATTTTCTAGTCATGTGACTAGGGGACGAATTACGGTGGTGTAGTTCGAGAATTCGAAACTCAGTGGCTAAGTTGTGGTAGGGTTTTGAGCGTAGAGTTAGGTTAGTCGATAGTGGGTGTCGCGAGTTTACGTGTCTAGTAGAAACCTTGGTGGCAGCACATAGGCAGGGTTTTGCCGAAACTGGGTATATCTGTGTTGTTCTATTTTTATTTTTTATATTCTGCTATTATCTATGTTGCTATTATTCTGCTATTATCAATGCTGCGATTATTTTATATACTTCCACATTAAATTTTTATAATTATTAGTATCACCCTATTCACCCCCCCCTCTAGGGTGAAATCGATCCTACACCTGTCCCCCCTACATCACAGCTCATATATATATATAAATGTATGTATGTATGTATATGTATATGTATATGCATGCATGCATGTATGTATGTACGTGTACATGCATACATAAATATATATGGGGCCTGCTATTTGAACAAAAAAATTGACACAATTGGTGACACAAGAGATCTGTACCATTGGGTCATCTTGTTCTTACATGAAAGGTGGAATTCATGGGGCAATCCAATGGTGGAGATTCATTGTGTCACCACTTGTGTCTATATTTTGTGTTCAAATAGACTTTCCCTATATACATATATATTTATATTTATATATATCAACACACACACACACACACACATATATATATATATATATATATATATATATAATTCAACTGTTGTAAGGAATCCTATTGGACGCCTCCAACCTATCACCCTACATCACAAACATTATATAATTAAATAATGTTGGTCGTCCGCTATTAGGCAGGTATATGTATAAAAGATCATCCGCTTCAGGGGAGGGAATAAATCCAAATCAACTGATAAAAACAGTAAATCATCCAAACATCCAATCAACAATTTTATCAACTATATAACATACTGGTTAACCAAAAAGGTGAGTTTAATTCACCTTGATTGCAATAATCATTAAAGCATTCTGGTTTGGATTAAAATCGAACGGATGTTCAATTTTAACCCAAATTTCTACTAGCTCCAAATCCATCCAATTCCTCTTTATAGCATAGTATTTACTGATACGATCGCAACACAACTCGTCATGCTTGATTCTGACCTCATATGAATTAGTTACGAATTAATGAATGCACAAGACTATTTAAATTTTCATTAACTTAAAATTAATTAATTATTAAACTTAATTACCTTAATCACCTTAATCACGTTCCCTTCCCCTAAATCTCCTCTTTCTCATTCACGTTCAAACCTATTTCCAACCGCGGCTTGGATCAATCACCGCTGCCGCATCGCTACAGCCCAACCACTACACACTGCCAAAAGACTATGCAGCCTCCCCTGCTCCGATTACGACCGGTCCCACCTTCAACCATGACCAGTAGTGTAACAACCCGATATTTTGGACCATTCGCATCCGCACATGTCGAACTTAAATGATTCAAAATACCGAATTGTTAATTTAAATTGGCAAAACTCGACATATACAGTAAATAAAATAATCACAGATCACAGACACAGAGTAATATAACAATAATGCAGCGGAAACAAAAGAATAGTAGTTCATGAAGCTACTATTTATATATAACAGAGTTAAACAAGATACAACAGAGGTCTCTAATACATAGATATCTCAATACAATAGTCAAATACAAGATCTGAATACATCACTGGAATCAACTGAATAACTGAAAGCTGGATAGATAGCTGGATCTCCAAGCGAAGCTCCAACTCCAAAGGTGAGTCTCAAATACTATATCACTCAGTCTGACCCGAGCGTAAAGAAAACACAAAACACTCGAGTCAGGATTAACATTCTTATATCAATAAATCCAACTCAAGTGGAATAACAACTGAAATACAAGTAAACTCAAAGGATGTTTGGGATAACCATCCTCTAAGGATCCGTTAAACTATCTACTATGTAATAGTGTACGCTAAGTAGATAATGTCTAATCAGTAAAGTACGATATCAAAATAGCGTTAAGTCATGGCCCATTCCACCCTTAACACATTTTTATTCCCAAGAGCATATACAAGACCGTAGTTTCCCCAAAACCGGAAGTCACCAGAGGGCAATCCATATACTAAAGGTACAAACCAAAATCGTAGTGGTCGCGAATAGGATAATCAGTATGACAAGGTACATGAGGCAATACCAACTAGGATACTAGTAGTTGCGTGATCCGGACTGATGTTGGGCATAGCAGCTACTACCCCAACACCGCGAAACAACACTCCCATAATCGAGGGGTGCACCCAAATCGAATCACATAAGTAATAGATAAGGTATCGAAGAAGTGTGTCCGCTAGAGATGGCGATCCTCAATGGCCCGGCGCGGCTCCTGTTTTAGTCATGTCAGGGGTCATCCAAAAATCGTTCTCTTTCTTCAGTCAACGCGTTCACCAAACCATCCACTTCATTCTGGACCAACACTCCGCGTATATTAGTTATTAAAGTGGTTTCGGTATCGACAGAGAGTATGTCCATTTCCGATCCCGGTCTCTTTAATAACTACGTATGATTACACCGATGGTCATTTAATAAATTTTCAAAATAGGTATATTTCAAAACCGACATATCATTGCCATTTCAAAACCATATAAATACGATATCACTTTTCCTTCAAATAAATCCATTTTCAAAATCATATCACTTTCTAAAGTTATATTGCTTTCGAAATCATAAGTCTTTTAAAATCATAACACTTTGGAAATCAAAACTTGAAATTCATAACACTTTGAAATCCTAGCACTTTCCTCTTAAACAGTTTAGATATTCACAAATCAATTTACATAAACTCGAATTTCAAAATTAAAATTTAATTAAATCTCAAATCATCAATTTCAATTCAATTTAGTTTCTAAATAACCATTTTAATCTATCGATTTCAAATACATATTTAAACCATAAAATAAGCCATTTCAATTTCAATATATTTCAACTTTAAATATTTAACATTTCAATAGCATCTAATACAACTTCAATTCACAAATTCAAATAAACCAAATATCCCATTTAAATTTATATCATTTGAAATATTCATTAAAGTCACTTTTAATCAAATTCAAGTTAAAACATATCTTTAGAATTTCAAATTTTATAAATTTCAAATCAAACTTTATTTAAGTATAATTCTTAAATAAATATAATTTCAAATCAATTTCAAATCATTATAAACTCTATATTTGAAAATATAGATAAATAAATACTTAAACATATTTCATATTGATTCAAATCAACTTTATTAAATCAACTTAAATAAATCTTTAAAATCATTATTTATTAAAATCATATGTTTCTTTCAAAACCGTAGAAATGTTTTTCAAAAACATTTATATATATAGACCAACGGTGTCTGTATACAATTTTCTATCCTATGGTCAAGTGATACAGATATTTATCATTTCAATCCGCAATTTAAAATATATTCGGGTATATATCTTTTCAACCCGAAATCCCAAATTCAATTTAATTTGAAAATCGCTTGGGTTTATCATTTCAACCCATAACGATTTTCTCCTATTCTAAAGTCCGTTCGGGTATGTATCATTTCAACCCATAGTGATTCTATACTAACAGGGAACTTGCAGAGTGATAACAGATATGATAATAATATAACAACGGTAACAGGCATATATCATCAGTATAAATAACAGATAATGGTGTCAGATGTCACAAGTGAACAGATACAGATGATGGCATATATATATCAATATAAATAACAGATAATGATGTCAGGTGTCACAGTGAACAGATACATATGATGACATATATATATCAATATAAATAACAGATAATGATGTCAGGTGTCACAGGTGAACAGATACAGATGATGTCATAGATATAGCAATATAAATAACTAACAGCAGCATATTTCAATTGTCGTTTCAATTGAAATCAAATTTAATAAATATAAGGACATTAATCGTGAGTGATTGCTCACCTTTCGAGGCTAGAGATGCACGAGAAGATGACACGGATACGCACACTGATACGGACATAGAGATTGAGTTACGAATCCAAGCAAAACAAATCGGCACGAATTCAACGATCAAAGCTGATAACAGAAATCGATGAAATCAAATCAAAGCATTCAACATAGCAACAAATAAAACATGTCATGCGTCAAAGTTTAACAATATAATTCTATGTGCTACCGAGATCGAAATGGTCTGAAATTTGGTATGAATAAAGATCAAAACTTGTATTTCAAACTGCAAAAGATTCACTTGTTTTGGACAAGAGACGAGAAAAGTTATGATGTCACGAATATAGACTCAGGCCATGTTTGCAGCAGTGTAAAATAATTTCTAAGTACAAAAGAACAACTGTCTGGGTCTAACTTCCAGATCCTCGACCACAAATCAAACGATGTCGGATTTGGATGAAATTTGACAGGCATAAACTAGGTAACTTCGACTCCTTTTAAAAATAAAATCAACCCATTCCGACGTAAGACAGAAGTGATACGATGCGTCAAACATGAACTCAGGTCGTGTTTGCAGCAGTGTAAAATAATTTCTAAGTACAAAAGAATAGCTGTCTGGGTCTAACTTCCAGATCCTCGACCACTAATCAAACGATGTCGGATTTGGATGAAATTTGACAGGCATAAACTAGGTAACTTTGACTTCTTTTTAAAAATAAAATCAACTCATTCCGACGTAAGACAGAAGAGATACGATGCGTCGAACATGAACTCAGGTCGTGTTTGCAGCAGTGTAAAATAATTTCTAAGTACAAAAGAACAGCTGCATGTGTCTAACTTTCAGATCCTCGACCACTAATCAAACGATGTCGGATTTTACTGAAATTTGACAGGCATAAACTAGGTAATTTCGACTCTTTTTTTTTTTTAAATAAAATCAACATGTATTGAAAATATTTTGCTTTGCAGACTAACATATATATATGCAGACCCAATAACACTAAATGTACTATGCAAGCTAATATGTATATATGAAAGCTACACTACTAACCCAAACTATATGCACAATGTATATGTACGCAATCTAGAAAAATCAACATTTATATATTACACCCCTTTTTTTTCTTCTTTTTTTTCTTTTTTCACAAATACATAATATGGTAAAGTATACCTTTATATAAACAATATACAAGGTAACAATCTATATACAACTTTCGAAAAACAACATACTTTTATAACTGACTTTATAAATTAACATATACAAAAGTTATACAATATAACTAACCCCTATATGAGTAATAAACATATATATTCATATAATCCTTTCATGTGCAACTGTACAAACCTAGTTTACTTTAAATTTTATCCCACCTGTACATGTGAACCAACATACCTTAATCCTACATGTACAAACTAAACTCATAAGCATTTGAACAGTAGTTTAAACTCAAAAGCTTGTAAGAACACATAAGACTGGGTAGCACATGGAATGAACAAAATAACTTTATATTTAGCTTGTGAATACAGCAACATACCCATATATATTTATATGCAGACGATGAGCTCGGCTGAGGCATGAGAGGGAGGAAGAGCGAAGACCGGCTGGAGGCTTCACCTGGTCTCGGGCAGAAGGCGTAGGACGGTGATGGTTCGGCGTGACCAAGACCGGTGTCGGCACAAGGAGGGAAGTTCCGCCACGGCAAAAGGAGGGTGGTGGAATTCTAGTGTGCCATGTGTCGGCTGCTTGGAGGAAGAGATAGGGCGGTGGGTGGTGCGTGGACAGTGGGCGGAGGTGGACCGGATGGAGGCAGTGGTGTAGGAGCGGGCCGTGGGTGGAGGACTGTGGCGACGTGGGTGGCGGGTTGGGTTGGAGGTGGACGAGGTGCAGAGGGTGGAGGCGGAGCTGGACGTGGGTCGTGAGTGGCGTGGCGTGTGGGCGGAGCTGGGCGAAGGCAGGGGACGCGGGGAGGCGGAGGCGACTGTGATATCCCGGAATTTTGGCAATATCAATTTAATAATCTTTATAAATAATTAAATTGATTTGTTGATTTTATTTTATAAAATTAACAAGTTTATTCATTTTAAAGGTTAATAATATTTTTAATTGGCAAATTTATTTCTTTTGAAAACTAATAACATTTTAATTTGGCAATATCCTTTCTAACAATTTTAAATTGAGAAGATTTATCTTTCTAAAACTTATATAAATGTTTTATATTTATAATGTATATATATATTGGTATATATATATTATGAATAGGGAATCTTTTAATTTAATAAAAGCTATGTTTTCAAATTATAATATATATGTATATGTATATATTGTGATTTGGAGTTATGTTATAAAATTAAATATAATAATCATCAAAACTAATGTTAAAAATATTTGTAAAGATAAAATAAAATACTCAAGCATATAAATATATGATACATTAAAATTTATCAAAGTATAAGTTGTTATAAATAATTGTTTTCATGAATTCACTTTTCTATATTTATTAAAAATGTAAAAGCTTATTATAAAAAGATAAATACATTATATACATATAAATATTTCTTAAATACATGTATATGACTTAAATAAATTTAGTAAAACCAAGATTAACACTTGTAAGCTTATTAAGGTGGTTTAGTGACATTTGTAAATATGTAAGCATAGGTGTAAGCAAATTAATACTTAAAAGACAAGTGGCTATATTTTAATTAAAGCTTTAAAATAATAAAATTTATATGGAAGAAGAAAAATCTGTATTCATTTTTCAGTTCAACATCCTTCTTCTCATTATTCGATTAAAAACTAAATCCAAAATTTAAAGAAAGATAAAAGACTGGAAATCTAAATTCAAGGAAGAAGTAAAATCTGGAAATTCAAAGCAAAGGAAAATCAAAGGCTAATTTCAATAGCAGTTTAAAATCTTCAAAACAACTTGAAGTTCAGAAAAGAGAAATCGAGCAAGTAATCAAAGATCAACAGCAAGAATTCAAATTCAACTAAACAAGAAGTTCAAAATCAAACATCAACCTGGAGCAAAATCTCCGTTTTCTGTTCTCTGCTAAATTGGTGAGTAAACCTTAGTTTTAAAAACAGTTTAAAATCTATGTTCATAACTAGATATATGTGATGTTTGTGTGGGAATATGTTGTTCATGTTCATGTGTATGAATGTGTATATATATATATATATGATGTACTGTGTATATTTATCTGGATGCATGCTTGTAGAATGAAATTTCAACTATCTGTTTATAAACAGGTTAGAAAATAAGTTAAAAATATAAACACCTTTCTTCCAAATCTATATGTAGCTACGATCATAAATAGAAAAATGATTTTTACAATGTAAATTCTTGTTAGAAATAGTTTCCAGGTGAAATTGTTTAGTTTATAGTTTAAAAATGTGTTTTTACAGTAGAAATAAATTTAATCAGTAAAATCAAATGTTTCAATTTCCTGAATTGAATTCATAATCTAGTTTATCATTGCAAATAATGATTTTAGAGATAAAAATCATAGTTTTTAGTTTGATACAAGTTGAGATTTGCCGAGTTGTTCGAATTTGGGTATTTCGTCAATCGCCGGAGATCGGGGACGATTTGAGACTTGGGGTTGTGGTCGAGGATGGCTTTAGGGATGTTGATCTCTGGAAAAATGGGGGTTGATTTTATCAGTAGCTGTGGTGGACAGAGATCGACAAAGTAGGGTTTGAGTGCTGTTTTTGGTCGTGTTGATGTTTGGATTTTCTACGGTGTCGACTGGGCACCGGAGTGGATCGCGAGGGTAAGGATAGTAGCATGGTGATGTAGTGCAGCTCGGGACGAGGCGGCGCATTGTCTGATGGTCGGGGTTGGCGTCGCGAGGTCGTTTTCCTTCGATCGAAATTTTGGTCCAGGGGCTCGTTCTGTTCGATTTTGATTTCTGGCGATGTTGTGGGTTCTGGGTAGTCGATTGGGTAGAGATGGTCGACGATGACTTGCCGGAGGTGGAGCAGATCGCCAAAGCGCTGCTGTGGTCCTGTGCACGTGCACGTGTGCACGATATTGTCTGGTGATGTTAAGGTTTGGGGAAGAAGCTCTTTGATCGGTTAGACTCGGGATTGTCGCGTGTGTAACTCGAAGCAGGTGAGTTCGAATGAGTTGCTCGCAAATGACTCAGGGTTTTAGTGACGTTTGCTCGGGTTTTAGTTGTGTAAGTCACCAGGTTTAAGTTTAAAGCTTGAACAAGATTTTAATCAAGTTAAAAATTAAAAGCAAAGTGTTTAAAACAAGTTTTAAAACTTTAAAAAGTTATTAAGTGATTTAGTTTTCAAAAGTATGTTACCAAGTTTTAAAGTATAAAAATATGAATATGGTTTCAAAGAAATGTAAAACAAGTTTCCAAAGTAAATTATTAAAACGAGTTTTAAACAAGTTTCAAAGATTTTAAATGTTTAAATTTGTTGTTTAAAAGTAATTATATGTAGTTTAATTAATGTAATTAATTAAGTAAATTACTTATTGTAAGTAATTAATTTATAATTACTAAATGTAATTAATTAAAGGGGATAATTACTTTATGGAAGTAATTAAGGATTAATTACTTAGATAATTAATTAAAGGTTAATTAATGAGATTAATTAAGATTAATTAATTAATGAATATAATTAATTAAGGTTAATTAATTAATGTGATTAATTAATGAATAATAAAGGAATATGATTAATTAATAAATAATTAATGGGTAATTATTGAAGGTGATTAATAAAAGAAAATTTCTTAAGTAATAGTAATTATGATTAATTAAGACTAATTAATGAAGGTGGTTAATTAATTTAAAGGTTAATTAATTAATGAAGTATTTAGAGGATCATTAATTAATATAATTAATGGAATTAATCAAGTTTGATTAATAAAAGTGATTAATTAAAGTATGATTAATTAATTATAACTAATTGAGGATCGAGTGTAATTAATTATAGTTAATTAATTTATTAATTAATGAAAGCAAATGAAGAATCATTAATTATTGTAATTTAATGATAGTAATTAAAGGGTTAATTATTGTACATGGTTAAGGATAATTATTTAATGTAATTAAATGATAATTAATCAAGGAAGATTAATTAAGGAAGATCATTAAGAGATGATTAATTAATTTGTAATTAATTAATGTTTGTAAGCAAGATTAAGATAATCCAAGTGATTAAAGGATAGTAATTAATTTAATTAAAGGTTAATTAAATTGATTTGGAGTTAATCAATTCTTCTTTTGAATGATTGGTTAATATTGGATGATTAATATTGGATGATTGATATTGGATGGTTGATATTGGATGATTTGGATATGATATCTATGATATGTGATATGCTGCTTTGTGAGATGAATGTTGATATAAATTATCTATTGTGATAATGTGATTTACCTATCTGTTTATATCATCCTGAATATAAGTTTAAATGTTTAAACCTTTAAACAACTTGGCCTTAAAAGATACGTTTTGGATTTCGATGAGACCGGGATCGGGTTTCCGTATACCGGTATTCCAGGTCTGGAGACCCGAATACCACATCGATCCAAATTAACGATAGGTCGTGAATCTCAAGTGAAGATGAAGATTTAGAGTACAAGGGTTATTGTCGTTAACTCTGAGGGTGATTCCAAAACGAGTGTAACGAGATAATGCCTTCGGTTTCGTTCGAACCCGGAACGAACTTGTATGGATTGAATGCTTTCAGCACATCGTCAGGCGGACGATGAGCATTCTAAGTGATATGTTCTGATTAAAGGTAATCGTAACCTCAAGCCTCATCAACCGGGAATGGCTAAAACAGGGGAGGTGCAGCAAGGCTTCGTGGGTAGCACCCACTGAGAGCAAGATAGATCCCTGTCTAGAGGTCCCTTTTCTTTTATTCGGCTTAGTGTGTGGTTGGTCGCGCCAACTACGGGATTGTCTTGTTCGGGATTATCCAGTAAGGGATGGTTCCGGCTTTGTGTTGCAGGGGAGCGGGCGTACTCCTCGGTACGGTGATCTAGGCCACGTACTGTGACAGGCGGTACCCCAGTAGCCCTGCCATTGTATGGAATCCAAACTCCAATAAGTGTCGTACGTATTAGTTGTGCCCAACTATGTTGGAATGTGAGATGTAAGCATTTCAGCTATTTCTGTATTTTACTTGAAAACCCTAGACCCTATTATAATATAACTGGATTTCCTATCAAATGTTTTGGTTAGCGTAAGGTAAAAACTTTTCCATGTTTATGTGTGGGAAGTCTTACGTGATACCTTTGTTTTCAAAAGGTTTTGAAGTTAAACAATTTTAAACCGTTTACTCACACCAGACCCATGTCTGACCCAAGTGTTTATTTCTGTTTTTATAAACTCTTGGGTACTCAAATTTTTACGAGTAGTCAAGGGATTCAGGTTTAGCTTTGACGAACATTCTGGAGGAGCAATGGAGCAGGAGGCTTCGGCGTTCGTAGATATAGTATTCCGCTGTGTTGATATCTGTGATAGTGTCTTGTCTTGTATTTGAGTTGTAATGTCTAGACAGATGTTTATAACTGTCTAGTAAGTGATGTATATGCTGTGTAACTCTGTAAATTGTTGTATACTATGTAATAGTTTATGTTATTAATATAATTTATTCGTTCCGCTGTGAGATCGTTGTTGTTGTTTCTTTCTTTCTTCTTTTCTTTTCTATTTTCTACCCCTTTCTTTCTTCATAATGATGCGTCTTTCTGGTGGTAGAAAGCCGGGTCGTTACATATGGTATCAGAGCATAGGTTGAGCGAATGCCTAAGCTTTTGGTTAAGTGAATATCAGAACACTAGGTTGAGTGAATACCTAGGTTCGGAAGGATTGTTCATTAGAGATAGGATCTGTAGCAACCTGTTGAGTCTAAGTATATATATACGAGAGCGCGTATTTGTTAGTTATATAAAATGGTTTTATATTGTGTTAATTGATCGGTTGAGTGGTATATGGATTCTGGTCAATACGAGTAGCTAACGTTATTGATAGGGATCTCTAAACACTTGACCAGGCCAACGGACACAATATTGTTTTAAAGAGGTAGATGAAATAATTCTACCCAGATATAATTTTTATATAAAAAGTATCATTTTAAATATATATATATTTCTACCTATTTGTTGGGTTACCTGTTCGGGTTTTCCAATATAAGTTATAAAGGTAGATAAGGTGGTAGTGTGAGTAACACGACTACCAATAGTTAGAATTTGAGTGTTGAGGTTGGAAGTATATCTGACGAGACTGTAGACCTAATACTGTCTCGAGGGAACTTTGTTGTGGTGTAAAGATTTCACCGATCTCTGAAGGAAACCAGTTATGGTTTAGAGTTTATCTTTGAAGTTGGATGAATAGAGTAGATCTATTAGATGAGCTGAAGAGAGTGATGGTATTTTGGTAACCTCAGGAAGTAGTAGCTGTGTGATGAGACACGGTGGCTATGGACGTTTCTGAAGATGTTTCTTCTGGAACAAGTTTGAAGAAGTGAGTCTGTTTCGGTGTTGTGGCTGAGTCCAGTGGGGTGTTTCTATTTGCTTTGAGGTCCGAGTTTCTCGAGGAGTTTCGGATAAGAAGTCTTTGGTTTGTGGCAGCAATGCGACTCGGAGTGTTCTATGTTGGCAGAAAGTTTCTGGCTGAGTAGTTTTTCTGAAGGTGAAGTTTAGAAGCAGCTGAGTGAATCCATTTATTCGATGAATTGGATAGTTAAATATAAGCTGTTCTGATTAGTGAAGAGAGAACAGTTATCTTTGGAAATTAGGCCGAGCTGATCGCAAAAGTGACTTGCGATTGTTTAAGTATTCTCTTGGGATTATTGGAGATTGAGATTCCGTATCGACTTGATTCGTGGAGTTACCAGAAGTTCAGCTTAGTAGAAGGATGTCTCCTAGAGAATAATTTGGTGAAGCAGCTCAGGATTCTTTGGAGAGGGATTTATCATACCTAGTTTTCTGGTGAAGTTCTGCGGGATGTTTTGACCAAGTGAAATGGTTCACTAAGATTTTATGGTCTGATGAACTGTGGATGATCAAGTTTGTGCTTGAGTTTCTCCGACAGTATTCTTATCTGTTCAAGATCAGAATTGTGCAGCGAAAGCAAGATAGCAGCTATTCTAGAGTGGAAGCAACCGAGAGTTGTAATTTTCTTCGAGTAGAGGATTTCTATAGGAAATTCAAGTGTATCTCTAAGTGTGAAGAAATTTTCAGGATTTGGAGATATGGTTGTCAAGTGCAACTGTTTTGGCTATTCCAGATAGGAGAAGTAGTTCATAGTTCTCTAATGTTTGTGGAGTAGAATTGTGTTCTGGATTTCGGCATATTTTTGGAACCATTTTGTTGAGTAGGATCCGGAAATTGGTTTGATATTAGTCTAGTCTATTTCAGGAAGCATCAGCAAGAGCTAAGCTAATCAGGAAGGATGAAGTGACTCAGGATCGTCAGGAGAGTTATACAGTTAAGATTGATGGAATTTGGAAATTGAAGTTAAAATTGGATATTGTTTAAGTTTTTCTCCGATCAAAGGAGATATAAGAGTTGGTAGGATGGGAAAGCTAGCTCCGGAAGTATTATGAGATTTTTCTGTGTTCTCAAGAGAATTAGTTCTTTGATATATAGGATTGAGTTGCCAGTTCGGATAACTGGAATTCATTTTATTTCACGTATCTCTGAGGGAATACGTGTTTGATCTGTCATTGGTTGTGGGATCAGCAGTTCAGAAGGATTTGGTAGTTGAGATGGTTTTGAGTTTAGTCTGATATTTTGTTCAGGTTTGTAATCTAGATGGGAAGGAGTTCTAGACTATTGTAGATAGTTAGTTAAGATCCTGTAGAACGAGTATCCCGGTATATATATATATACTTGAGGAAACTCGAGGAAATTCTATCCAGAATTTGTCTGGATAGTTAAATTTGTTTGATTAAATTGTTTGCTATGATTGTTAGAATATGATTGATATGTATGGTTGCTGTTTGAAATTAAAATTAAAATTTTGCTGGGTTATTAAATTATCTTTGCTTTTAAATTTCGGGGACGAAATTGTTTTAAGGGGGGAGGAATGTGATATCCCGGAATTTTGGCAATATCAATTTAATAATCTTTATAAATAATTAAATTGATTTGTTGATTTTATTTTATAAAATTAACAAGTTTATTCATTTTAAAGGTTAATAATATTTTTAATTGGCAAATTTATTTCTTTTGAAAACTAATAACATTTTAATTTGGCAATATCCTTTCTAACAATTTTAAATTGAGAAGATTTATCTTTCTAAAACTTATATAAATGTTTTATATTTATAATGTATATATATATTGGTATATATATATTATGAATAGGGAATCTTTTAATTTAATAAAAGCTATGTTTTCAAATTATAATATATATGTATATGTATATATTGTGATTTGGAGTTATGTTATAAAATTAAATATAATAATCATCAAAACTAATGTTAAAAATATTTGTAAAGATAAAATAAAATACTCAAGCATATAAATATATGATCATACATTAAAATTTATCAAAGTATAAGTTGTTATAAATAATTGTTTTCATGAATTCACTTTTCTATATTTATTAAAAATGTAAAAGCTTATTATAAAAAGATAAATACATTATATACATATAAATATTTCTTAAATACATGTATATGACTTAAATAAATTTAGTAAAACCAAGATTAACACTTGTAAGCTTATTAAGGTGGTTTAGTGACATTTGTAAATATGTAAGCATAGGTGTAAGCAAATTAATACTTAAAAGACAAGTGGCTATATTTTAATTAAAGCTTTAAAATAATAAAATTTATATGGAAGAAGAAAAATCTGTATTCATTTTTCAGTTCAACATCCTTCTTCTCATTATTCGATTAAAAACTAAATCCAAAATTTAAAGAAAGTTAAAAGACTGGAAATCTAAATTCAAGGAAGAAGTAAAATCTGGAAATTCAAAGCAAAGGAAAATCAAAGGCTAATTTCAATAGCAGTTTAAAATCTTCAAAACAACTTGAAGTTCAGAAAAGAGAAATCGAGCAAGTAATCAAAGATCAACAGCAAGAATTCAAATTCAACTAAACAAGAAGTTCAAAATCAAACATCAACCTGGAGCAAAATCTCTGTTTTCTGTTCTCTGCTAAATTGGTGAGTAAACCTTAGTTTTAAAAACAGTTTAAAATCTATGTTCATAACTAGATATATGTGATGTTTGTGTGGGAATATGTTGTTCATGTTCATGTGTATGAATGTGTGTATATATATATATATATATGATGTACTGTGTATATTTATCTGGATGCATGCTTGTAGAATGAAATTTCAACTATCTGTTTATAAACAGGTTAGAAAATAAGTTAAAAATATAAACACCTTTCTTCCAAATCTATATGTAGCTACGATCATAAATAGAAAAATGATTTTTACAATGTAAATTCTTGTTAGAAATAGTTTCCAGGTGAAATTGTTTAGTTTATAGTTTAAAAATGTGTTTTTACAGTAGAAATAAATTTAATCAGTAAAATCAAATGTTTCAATTTCCTGAATTGAATTCATAATCTAGTTTATCATTGCAAATAATGATTTTAGAGATAAAAATCATAGTTTTTAGTTTGATACAAGTTGAGATTTGCCGAGTTGTTCGAATTTGGGTATTTCGTCAATCGCCGGAGATCGGGGACGATTTGAGACTTGGGGTTGTGGTCGAGGATGGCTTTAGGGATGTTGATCTCTGGAAAAATGGGGGTTGATTTTATCAGTAGCTGTGGTGGACAGAGATCGACAAAGTAGGGTTTGAGTGCTGTTTTTGGTCGTGTTGATGTTTGGATTTTCTACGGTGTCGACTGGGCACCGGAGTGGATCGCGAGGGTAAGGATATTAGCATGGTGATGTAGTGCAGATCGGGACGAGGCGGCGCATTGTCTGATGGTCGGGGTTGGCGTCGCGAGGTCGTTTTCCTTCGATCGAAATTTTGGTCCAGGGGCTCGTTCTGTTCGATTTTGATTTCTGGCGATGTTGTGGGTTCTGGGTAGTCGATTGGGTAGAGATGGTCGACGATGACTTGCCGGAGGTGGAGCAGATCGCCAAAGCGCTGCCGTGGTCCTGTGCACGTGCACGTGTGCACGATATTGTCTGGTGATGTTAAGGTTTGGGGAAGAAGCTCTTTGATCGGTTAGACTCGGGATTGTCGCGTGTGTAACTCGAAGCAGGTGAGTTCGAATGAGTTGCTCGCAAATGACTCGGGGTTTTAGTGACGTTTGCTCGGGTTTTAGTTGTGTAAGTCACCAGGTTTAAGTTTAAAGCTTGAACAAGATTTTAATCAAGTTAAAAATTAAAAGCAAAGTGTTTAAAACAAGTTTTAAAACTTTAAAAAGTTATTAAGTGATTTAGTTTTCAAAAGTATGTTACCAAGTTTTAAAGTATAAAAATATGAATATGGTTTCAAAGAAATGTAAAACAAGTTTCCAAAGTAAATTATTAAAACGAGTTTTAAACAAGTTTCAAAGATTTTAAATGTTTAAATTTGTTGTTTAAAAGTAATTATATGTAGTTTAATTAATGTAATTAATTAAGTAAATTACTTATTGTAAGTAATTAATTTATAATTACTAAATGTAATTAATTAAAGGGGATAATTACTTTATGGAAGTAATTAAGGATTAATTACTTAGATAATTAATTAAAGGTTAATTAATGAGATTAATTAAGATTAATTAATTAATGAATATAATTAATTAAGGTTAATTAATTAATGTGATTAATTAATGAATAATAAAGGAATATGATTAATTAATAAATAATTAATGGGTAATTATTGAAGGTGATTAATAAAAGAAAATTTCTTAAGTAATAGTAATTATGATTAATTAAGACTAATTAATGAAGGTGGTTAATTAATTTAAAGGTTAATTAATTAATGAAGTATTTAGAGGATCATTAATTAATATAATTAATGGAATTAATCAAGTTTGATTAATAAAAGTGATTAATTAAAGTATGATTAATTAATTATAACTAATTGAGGATCGAGTGTAATTAATTATAGTTAATTAATTTATTAATTAATGAAAGCAAATGAAGAATCATTAATTATTGTAATTTAATGATAGTAATTAAAGGGTTAATTATTGTATATGGTTAAGGATAATTATTTAATGTAATTAAATGATAATTAATCAAGGAAGATTAATTAAGGAAGATCATTAAGAGATGATTAATTAATTTGTAATTAATTAATGTTTGTAAGCAAGATTAAGATAATCCAAGTGATTAAAGGATAGTAATTAATTTAATTAAAGGTTAATTAAATTGATTTGGAGTTAATCAATTCTTCTTTTGAATGATTGGTTAATATTGGATGATTAATATTGGATGATTGATATTGGATGGTTGATATTGGATGATTTGGATATGATATCTATGATATGTGATATGCTGCTTTGTGAGATGAATGTTGATATAAATTATCTATTGTGATAATGTGATTTACCTATCTGTTTATATCATCCTGAATATAAGTTTAAATGTTTAAACCTTTAAACAACTTGGCCTTAAAAGATACGTTTTGGATTTCGATGAGACCGGGATCGGGTTTCCGTATACCGGTATTCCAGGTCTGGAGACCCGAATACCACATCGATCCAAATTAACGATAGGTCGTGAATCTCAAGTGAAGATGAAGATTTAGAGTACAAGGGTTATTGTCGTTAACTCTGAGGGTGATTCCAAAACGAGTGTAACGAGATAATGCCTTCGGTTTCGTTCGAACCCGGAATGAACTTGTATGGATTGAATGCTTTCAGCACATCGTCAGGCGGACGATGAGCATTCTAAGTGATATGTTCTGATTAAAGGTAATCGTAACCTCAAGCCTCATCAACCGGGAATGGCTAAAACAGGGGAGGTGCAGCAAGGCTTCGTGGGTAGCACCCACTGAGAGCAAGATAGATCCCTGTCTAGAGGTCCCTTTTCTTTTATTCGGCTTAGTGTGTGGTTGGTCGCGCCAACTACGGGATTGTCTTGTTCGGGATTATCCAGTAAGGGATGGTTCCGGCTTTGTGTTGCAGGGGAGCGGGCGTACTCCTCGGTACAGTGATCTAGGCCACATACTGTGACGGGCGGTACCCCAGTAGCCCTGCCATTGTATGGAATCCAAACTCCAATAAGTGCCGTACGTATTAGTTGTGCCCAACTATGTTGGAATGTGAGATGTAAGCATTTCAGCTATTTCTGTATTTTACTTGAAAACCCTAGACCCTATTATAATATAACTGGATTTCCTATCAAATGTTTTGGTTAGCGTAAGGTAAAAACTTTTCCATGTTTATGTGTGGGAAGTCTTACGTGATACCTTTGTTTTCAAAAGGTTTTGAAGTTAAACAATTTTAAACCGTTTACTCACACCAGACCCATGTCTGACCCAAGTGTTTATTTCTGTTTTTATAAACTCTTGGGTACTCAAATTTTTACGAGTAGTCAAGGGATTCAGGTTTAGCTTTGACGAACATTCTGGAGGAGCAATGGAGCAGGAGGCTTCGGCGTTCGTAGATATAGTATTCCGCTGTGTTGATATCTGTGATAGTGTCTTGTCTTGTATTTGAGTTGTAATGTCTAGACAGATGTTTATAACTGTCTAGTAAGTGATGTATATGCTGTGTAACTCTGTAAATTGTTGTATACTATGTAATAGTTTATGTTATTAATATAATTTATTCGTTCCGCTGTGAGATCGTTGTTGTTGTTTCTTTCTTTCTTCTTTTCTTTTCTATTTTCTACCCCTTTCTTTCTTCATAATGATGCGTCTTTCTGGTGGTAGAAAGCCGGGTCGTTACAGCGACTATGGGTGTGGGGCGGCAGTGGTAGGGCTGGGGTGGGGTGGTGCAGCTGAGGTGGGCCGTGTCAGTGGCGAGCTGGGCTGGTGGAGGCGAAGGCGGAGGTTGGCGTGGCTGCATGGGGTGGCCGGTAGTGGGGCGGAGGGGAGCTGAGATGTGGAGAGGCGGATGGTGATGCGGTGGTGGGTGCAGAGTGGGTGGAGGACGTGCATGGGGTTGGGGAAATGGATCAGGTGGTGAAAGGTAGTGGGTTTCATTTTTCTGGAGGGAGTAAACAAAAATAAAACAAAAGGATTATGAAGAGGAGGGAGAAGGACACGTACAAGAGAAGTTTGAGTGTGAAGTGAGAACTAATTAATGCAGAGGAATAAAAGAAGGCAGAGGTAGCAAATATACAGAGAGGTTTAGAGTCCCCATGCCAATGCAATGATGATTCTGTACAGTGATGGCTATTGGGTTTCTGAAGGGACAAGGCCTTATGAATTCTGAGCGGGAAAGAGTAGGGTACCGGTTTGTGTGGCGTAACGGACCAGTTTGTACTCCGTTAACCAATTATAATTTGCAACGCCGAACTCCGATTGACCCAAATAAATATACCGTTTTGATCAGCGCGACGAGACGATCAAAATGGTATATAGATGTCAGCGGTACGATTTGATTTATAAAAATTCGAATTTTCTAATAGCGGAAAAATGCAAGAAAAACGCTGAAAAATAAGATCGACGGAGCCAAAGATGTCCGAATTTGGAAAAATGACAAACTGAAATCTTGCTCAAAAGATGGTTTAGAATTTTTTTATGTAAAAATATTTAGGTTTCGGAAACATTTTATTTTCATCGCTTTTTAACTGATTAATTTGAAGTAAATTTACGCGCGAAATAAACTTCCATATTTTCGGACGAAAATTTACCAGTTGCTATGTTTAACTAAACGCATTCCAAATATCAAATTTATATTTCAAAATTTTATCGTTTAAAATTTCACAAAATTTCAACTAATTACGTTATTAAAACAGGTTAAATTTACGGGTCGTTACATTCTCCCCCACTCAAAACTTTTCGTCCCCGAAAAGGAACGAGGTAGGAGAATAGAAACAACCAGAAAGAAAAACAGATTTGAAATACAAAATAACAATTAATTTAAACCATATAAATTCAAATTTAAATTAATTGATATTCAATAATTGATTTAATCCATTTGATTTCACTAAAATTAATCTCAACTATTTCTAAATTCATTATCTTATTATCCCATTTTCTTCCATTTACAATTTCTAAAACCATAAATTTGAATAGTCTTTTATTATAATCATATTTTCTTCAACAATTTTAAATTCTTTTTTATTCCAAATTGTTGTTAAATTTATTCTACTTAATATATCTAATCACATATATTTAACACATATAAATTAATTTAAACCATAAAAGTTTCGATTTAAATTAATTTATATTTACTAATTGCTTTTAAATTCAAGGTATTTTCATAAGTTGATCAAATTCAATTTGTTAATTCTTTCAGAACAAAATTTATTATATTCAACTCATTCAATTAATTATTTTATCATCTTTATTAGCATTTTTTTATTAAAATCTAGTGTATAACATTTATTATAAACACTCAAATTTTATAAAATCATTTTATATTGTATATTAACCAATTACATTTTAACTTCTGAATAATTTAGGTAAGTTATATTGAAATGCAATTTAGTACTATCCAAATAAAATTTCAAATTCAATTATTTCAAGTTTAAACATTTATCCAAAATTTAGCTTTATTTATAATTGGAAACATCTTTTAACATAATTTTAAGAATTAAATTCCCGTTAAATTTCAAACCTTTAGAGATAATTATGTATATACCATATATATTAAATCAAATTAAATTTAAAATAATATTTCAATATATATATATATATATAAATCAAGTCATACTTAAGAAATTCAAATTTTAAAACATTTCCTAAACAAAACTGTAGCAAAGCTACAGAATGGTTTCTCCACTTCGAAACTCGAAAATGAATGTCGATGGTGCGGCCGCCATCACCGAAATTATTTTCCAGCGACAAAGAGAAGAGTACTGATTTCAATATTTAAATTCTTTGAAACGGTTTCTATTTGAAAATACGTTCAATAATATACAATTTAAAAATTTAGAAACCAAAGCTTGAAATTTTAGGAACCTAAATTCTCAAATTCTTACTTTAATTTCATTTAAATTTCTAAATAAATCTATAAACCAACTTTTATAATTCCATTTATTTTTATGTTGGAATAATCAATGATTTACAAAACAAATTGTGAAAATCCAATATTACCTTTTTGACAACCCATTCAGTTAACAATTCAATTTTAGAAAATTTATACTTATATATAATATAATTTTACAGGATTATTTTATTTACCAAATTTTGAAAACAATATTGTGTCAGTTTGCTCTGTTCAAGTGTTTTGGAAATCCTATCGATAGCGTTGATCAGACGAATCGATCGGAAACTCAAATCAACATCAACAACTCAAACAACACAGTATATATTAAAAGCGTTTATATAGATTAATTTACACATATGTTTCTTTGCTCGATGATACATGAATGAATTTTCAAAATAAGGATAGGGTTTCAAATTTTGATGGACTTAAATCAAAGAGAAATTTGATTCGAAGATAAGTTCGAAACAAAGATATGATGATTAGTAACAAATAGGAAGATTGATAAATTTATATAAATCGCGGGCAACCTTAACCGGGTTGACCGTGACTTCAAGAATAAGACCGATGTGGAATTCCACGGTAAATCGACATTCGATCTCAAGAAATAAAATTCAGGTATAGTAGGAGATAGATAGCATCGTAAACCGAGGATACAGAAATCTCCGGTAAATCAATGCCTATTGTAAAGGAGTTTCACCCCTTTACAAATCATTTGAAGATTGGCGAGACCGCCGATCTATTATAGATATCATTCAAAAATGGAGTTATGGGGTGCTCCAGAATTGAAAGAAGACGAATAGTGAAGGACACGAATGAATTTCGGAACCGAGGGGAACGTTCCAAAATTCAAAGGAATTGAGTCAAAGGAAGAGATTGAAACTCGAATGGGAGTGTTCTGTAAATACATTTACCCTATATGTTAAGTTTTGCCTAGAGCTACCAAAGCTCTGATACCAACTG
Organism: Allium fistulosum; assembly: GCA_030737815.1. Classification (NCBI taxonomy): domain Eukaryota; kingdom Viridiplantae; phylum Streptophyta; class Magnoliopsida; order Asparagales; family Amaryllidaceae; genus Allium; species Allium fistulosum. The sequence goes on along the minus strand of CM060904.1, from coordinate 1,055,964,508 downwards.
TAACAACCCAATATTTTGGACCATTCGCATCCGCACATGTCGAACTTAAATGATTCAAAATACCGAATTGTTAATTTAAATTGGCAAAACTCGGCATATACAGTAAATAAAATAATCACAGATCACAGACACAGAGTAATATAACAATAATGCAGCGGAAACAAAAGAATAGTAGTTCATGAAGCTACTATTTATATATAACAGAGTTAAACAAGATACAACAGAGGTCTCTAATACATAGATATCTCAATACAATAGTCAAATACAAGATCTGAATACATCACTGGAATCAACTGAATAACTGAAAGCTGGATAGATAGCTGGATCTCCAAGCGAAGCTCCAACTCCAAAGGTGAGTCTCAAATACTATATCACTCAGTCTGACCCGAGCGTAAAGAAAACACAAAACACTCGAGTCAGGATTAACATTCTTATATCAATAAATCCAACTCAAGTGGAATAACAACTGAAATACAAGTAAACTCAAAGGATGTTTGGGATAACCATCCTCTAAGGATCCGTTAAACTATCTACTATGTAATAGTGTACGCTAAGTAGATAATGTCTAATCAGTAAAGTACGATATCAAAATAGCGTTAAGTCATGGCCCATTCCACCCTTAACACATTTTTATTCCCAAGAGCATATACAAGACCGTAGTTTCCCCAAAACCGGAAGTCACCAGAGGGCAATCCATATACTAAAGGTACAAACCAAAATCGTAGTGGTCGCGAATAGGATAATCAGTATGACAAGGTACATGAGGCAATACCAACTAGGATACTAGTAGTTGCGTGATCCGGACTGATGTTGGGCATAGCAGCTACTACCCCAACACCGCGAAACAACACTCCCATAATCGAGGGGTGCACCCAAATCGAATCACATAAGTAATAGATAAGGTATCGAAGAAGTGTGTCCGCTAGAGATGGCGATCCTCAATGGCCCGGCGCGGCTCCTGTTTTAGTCATGTCAGGGGTCATCCAAAAATCGTTCTCTTTCTTCAGTCAACGCGTTCACCAAACCATCCACTTCATTCTGGACCAACACTCCGCGTATATTAGTTATTAAAGTGGTTTCGGTATCGACAGAGAGTATGTCCATTTCCGATCTCGGTCTCTTTAATAACTACGTATGATTACACCGATGGTCATTTAATAAATTTTCAAAATAGGTATATTTCAAAACCGACATATCATTGCCATTTCAAAACCATATAAATACGATATCACTTTTCCTTCAAATAAATCCATTTTCAAAATCATATCACTTTCTAAAGTTATATTGCTTTCGAAATCATAAGTCTTTTAAAATCATAACACTTTGGAAATCAAAACTTGAAATTCATAACACTTTGAAATCCTAGCACTTTCCTCTTAAACAGTTTAGATATTCACAAATCAATTTACATAAACTCGAATTTCAAAATTAAAATTTAATTAAATCTCAAATCATCAATTTCAATTCAATTTAGTTTCTAAATAACCATTTTAATCTATCGATTTCAAATACATATTTAAACCATAAAATAAGCCATTTCAATTTCAATATATTTCAACTTTAAATATTTAACATTTCAATAGCATCTAATACAACTTCAATTAACAAATTCAAATAAACCAAATATCCCATTTAAATTTATATCATTTGAAATATTCATTAAAGTCACTTTTAATCAAATTCAAGTTAAAACATATCTTTAGAATTTCAAATTTTATAAATTTCAAATCAAACTTTATTTAAGTATAATTCTTAAATAAATATAATTTCAAATCAATTTCAAATCATTATAAACTCTATATTTGAAAATATAGATAAATAAATACTTAAACATATTTCATATTGATTCAAATCAACTTTATTAAATCAACTTAAATAAATCTTTAAAATCATTATTTATTAAAATCATATGTTTCTTTCAAAACCGTAGAAATGTTTTTCAAAAACATTTATATATATAGACCAACGGTGTCTGTATACAATTTTCTATCCTATGGTCAAGTGATACAGATATTTATCATTTCAATCCGCAATTTAAAATATATTCGGGTATATATCTTTTCAACCCGAAATCCCAAATTCAATTTAATTTGAAAATCGCTTGGGTTTATCATTTCAACCCATAACGATTTTCTCCTATTCTAAAGTCCGTTCGGGTATGTATCATTTCAACCCATAGTGATTCTATACTAACAGGGAACTTGCATAGTGATAACAGATATGATAATAATATAACAACGGTAACAGGCATATATCATCAGTATAAATAACAGATAATGGTGTCAGATGTCACAAGTGAACAGATACAGATGATGGCATATATATATCAATATAAATAACAGATAATGATGTCAGGTGTCACAGTGAACAGATACATATGATGGCATATATATATCAATATAAATAACAGATAATGATGTCAGGTGTCACAGGTGAACAGATACAGATGACGTCATAGATATAGCAATATAAATAACTAACAGCAGCATATTTCAATTGTCGTTTCAATTGAAATCAAATTTAATAAATATAAGGACATTAATCGTGAGTGATTGCTCACCTTTCGAGGCTAGAGATGCACGAGAAGATGACACGGATACGCACACTGATACGGACATAGAGATTGAGTTACGAATCCAAGCAAAACAAATCGGCACGAATTCAACGATCAAAGCTGATAACAGAAATCGATGAAATCAAATCAAAACATTCAACATAGCAACAAATAAAACATGTCATGCGTCAAAGTTTAACAATATAATTCTATGTGCTACCGAGATCGAAATGGTCTGAAATTTGGTATGAATAAAGATCAAAACTTGTATTTCAAACTGCAAAAGATTCACTTGTTTTGGACAAGAGACGAGAAAAGTTATGATGTCACGAATATAGACTCAGGCCATGTTTGCAGCAGTGTAAAATAATTTCTAAGTACAAAAGAACAGCTGTCTGGGTCTAACTTCCAGATCCTCGACCACAAATCAAACGATGTCGGATTTGGATGAAATTTGACAGGCATAAACTAGGTAACTTCGACTCCTTTTAAAAATAAAATCAACCCATTCCGACGTAAGACAGAAGTGATACGATGCGTCAAACATGAACTCAGGTCGTGTTTGCAGCAGTGTAAAATAATTTCTAAGTACAAAAGAATAGCTGTCTGGGTCTAACTTCCAGATCCTCGACCACTAATCAAACGATGTCGGATTTGGATGAAATTTGACAGGCATAAACTAGGTAACTTTGACTTCTTTTTAAAAATAAAATCAACTCATTCCGACGTAAGACAGAAGAGATACGATGCGTCGAACATGAACTCAGGTCGTGTTTGCAGCAGTGTAAAATAATTTCTAAGTACAAAAGAACAGCTGCATGTGTCTAACTTTCAGATCCTCGACCACTAATCAAACGATGTCGGATTTTACTGAAATTTGACAGGCATAAACTAGGTAATTTCGACTCTTTTTTTTTTTTAAATAAAATCAACATGTATTGAAAATATTTTGCTTTGCAGACTAACATATATATATGCAGACCCAATAACACTAAATGTACTATGCAAGCTAATATGTATATATGAAAGCTACACTACTAACCCAAACTATATGCACAATGTATATGTACGCAATCTAGAAAAATCAACATTTATATATTACACCCCTTTTTTTTCTTTCTTTTTTTTCTTTTTTCACAAATACATAATATGGTAAAGTATACCTTTATATAAACAATATACAAGGTAACAATCTATACACAACTTTCGAAAAACAACATACTTTTATAACTGACTTTATAAATTTACATATACAAAAGTTATACAATATAACTAACCCCTATATGAGTAATAAACATATATATTCATATAATCCTTTCATGTGCAACTGTACAAACCTAGTTTACTTTAAATTTTATCCCACCTGTACATGTGAACCAACATACCTTAATCCTACATGTACAAACTAAACTCATATGCGTTTGAACAGTAGTTTAAACTCAAAAGCTTGTAAGAACACATAAGACTGGGTAGCACATGGAATGAACAAAATAACTTTATATTTAGCTTGTGAATACAGCAACATACCCATATATATTTATATGCAGACGATGAGCTCGGCTGAGGCATGAGAGGGAGGAAGAGCGAAGACCGGCTGGAGGCTTCACCTGGTCTCGGGCAGAAGGCGTAGGACGGTGATGGTTCGGCGTGACCAAGACCAGTGTCGGCACAAGGAGGGAAGTTCCGCCACGGCAAAAGGAGGGTGGTGGAATTCTAGTGTGCCATGTGTCGGCTGCTTGGAGGAAGAGATCGGGCGGTGGGTGGCGCGTGGACAGTGGGCGGAGGTGGACCGGATGGAGGCAGTGGTGTAGGAGCGGGCCGTGGGTGGAGGACTGTGGCGACGTGGGTGGCGGGCTGGGTTGGAGGTGGACGAGGTGCAGAGGGTGGAGGCGGAGCTGGACGTGGGTCGTGAGTGGCGTGGCGTGTGGGCGGAGCTAGGCGAAGGCAGGGGACGCGGGGAGGCGGAGGCGACTATGGGTGTGGGGCGGCAGTGGTAGGGCTGGGGTAGGGTGGTGCAGCTGAGGTGGGCCGTGTCAGTGGCGAGCTGGGCTGGTGAAGGCGAAGGCGGAGGTTGGCGTGGCTACATGGGGTGGCCGGTAGTGGGGCGGAGGGGAGCTGAGATGTGGAGAGGCGGAGGGTGATGCGGTGGTGGGTGCAGAGTGGGTGGAGGACGTGCATGGGGTTGGGGAAATGGATCAGGTGGTGAAAGGTAGTGGGTTTCATTTTTCTGGAGGGAGTAAACAAAAATAAAACAAAAGGATTATGAAGAGGAGGGAGAAGGACACGTACAAGAGAAGTTTGAGTGTGAAGTGAGAACTAATTAATGCAGAGGAATAAAAGAAGGCAGAGGTAGCAAATATACAGAGAGGTTTAGAGTCCCCATGCCAATGCAATGATGATTCTGTACAGTGATGGCTATTGGGTTTCTGAAGGGACAAGGCCTTATGAATTCTGAGCAGGAAAGAGTAGGGTACCGGTTTGTGTGGCGTAACGGACCAGTTTGTACTCCGTTAACCAATTATAATTTGCAACGCCGAACTCCGATTGACCCAAATAAATATACCGTTTTGATCAGCGCGACGAGACGATCAAAATGGTATATAGATGTCAGTGGTACGATTTGATTTATAAAAATTCGAATTTTCTAATAGCGGAAAAATGCAAGAAAAACGCTGAAAAATAAGATCGACGGAGCCAAAGATGTCCGAATTTGGAAAAATGACAAACTGAAATCTTGCTCAAAAGATGTTTTAGAATTTTTCTATGTAAAAATATTTAGGTTTCGGAAATATTTTATTTTCATCGCTTTTTAACTGATTAATTTGAAGTAAATTTACGCGCGAAATAAACTTCCATATTTTCGGACGAAAATTTACCAGTTGCTATGTTTAACTAAACGCATTCCAAATATCAAATTTATATTTCAAAATTTTATCGTTTAAAATTTCACAAAATTTCAACTAATTACGTTATTAAAATAGGTTAAATTTACGGGTCGTTACAAGTAGCTTAAGAACGACCTGAAGTTCATTTGCCGTTTATCTCAACATTGCCTTCACCTCAGGTGACGCCTGATTGCCACGTCCACACCAGAGCTCCACCTTGACGCCCCATTCCTATCGACACCAACCTCACCGCCCAAGACCCCCTGTAGCGCCACCCCGAGGTCCATGATCTCGTTTGCGGATGAACTACCATCATTGCCACCACCGTCCACTTTAGCACCATCCAACTGTTGGTTGGCTTCACTACGTCATCGCGAGCATTTATTTTGTTGAAGTCAACATTATATTTTGCCTCAAGTGGCTCTAATCGTTGGCGGCCATAGGATGTAAGGAGGAGGAAATTCGAATTTGGGAAACGAACATACTCTTTGATGTACATGTGGTTTTTAAAGTGAAGGGAATGTATAACGACTCGGATTTTTAGCCATCTGTTGTTAGAATAATTAACTAATTTTAAATATTGAAATATTAATTTTTATAAGTCGAATAACTTAATTTTTCTGATATTGAGAATATCTGAATCTATGAATTTTGAAAGCTATACTAAATTTTTAAGCGCTAACTGCTGAATATGATAAATACACGCACACACACACGTATATATATAAGCTTCACCATTTCAAACTTATGATAAAAATATGTATATATTTATATATATATAAAGGCTTCACCATTTCAAACTTATGATTTAAAATATATGTATACATATAAAAGCTTCATCGTTGCAAACACAAAATCAAGCATGCCAAAATATCAATTCATCCCACAAAGGTTGAAAAAAAATCAAACTTACAAAAGAAGAAAAAAGAAGAAAAAAGAAATAATAATAATAATAATAAAATGATGAAGCCTAAACATGAATAGCAGCCCATCCTAGTGTGTACTCAGCCTCTTTCTTGCTTGCACTATACACTTCCTTTCTCTATATATATCCATGTTGTTCATATAATATAAAAAAATGATCTGCCATTAAAATAAAAATAGATTTAGTTATTCAAAAGCTTGGAGGGAGACGTAAAGCACAACAACGGTTCATCTATTTTAAAATCTGAAAGTAAAGCACTTATTTATGTTTACTGGATATCACACACACACAGAGATATACATACATACATACATACATACATACATACATACATATATATATATATATACATACATATATATATGTAACTGTGATTTTTGTTGAATCCTTGATCTGTGTCAAGAGTATATGCATCTGTTATGTTAATATGTATATGTTTATGCGTGTTTGTCATGGTTGGCTCCTCCCATACTAAAATAATACCATGCTTCTTCTACATAAGTTTTTCTCTGTTCATCTTTTGTTAATAATAGTTAAACATTTTAACTTTAAAAATCATTATCTCATCATCCATCGAGTTTTAAATCACGATTCCAAAACCAAAGTTGTTTGTTTTTTAGTGTAAAACATTTTAAATTTTATTTCATTCAATTTCATCAAGCGGAGAGAGAGAAAACAACCTATAATAGTAAGTGGTTCAATATGGTCGAAAATTCAACCATCATAATTTAATGTATGGATTATATAGTTGTAATCATTGTTGAAAAAAATGATTTTTAATACTGTTTTGAAGATTTTTAATGGCGTGGGGAAGGAGAATTTTGGAGTTGATCAGAATTGGGTGTTTTGTCAAATTCCAACGCCGTGATCGATTTTGTGTCGTGGCCTTTGGGGTGGAGGAAGGTTGGTTGATGGCATATACGGGAAAAATAGAGCGATGATTTTTAGCAGTGTGTATGGTAAACGAGATGGATTTCGGGTTTAACAATGCTTTGGGTTTGTTCTCGGTTCGAGAGAAATGGTGACGTGGAGGGAGAGATAGAGGCGTGCGCATAGGGGGGAAATGGTAGAGGAGGTTGTGGTGGAGTTGTGGGTGGATTTTGGTGGTGGATAGTGGCATGGGGTGTTGTGGCGAGGAGATTGATGGTCATGGCATGTTCCATTTTTTGGAGTGAAGCGTTCGAATTTCGAACTGGAAGTTTGGTTGCGTTTTTAGGTGGGCAGTGGGATGCGGTGGTCGTGGACGATCTGCTGGGATGGTCGGCGGCGAGCTATATTTGCCGGAGGTAGTGTGCATGTACACGCTTCGTGCACGTCTTGGTTCGTTTCAAAGGAAAGAGTAGAGAGTGAGTGCTAGGGAGAAAGGAGAAGGAAGGTGGACGTTGGGCCGGGTTTGGATTTGTATTGGGCTGGGAATTTTTAAAAAGTAAATTAAATTTATTTTTATACTTAATAATCTATAAAAATGAGTTAACTATTTCTCCTTCGTTTTGAATCCAATCGACGCGCAGATTTTTGCATCGTAATCCTATCATTGAGTATTTTCATCTGAACTAATATTGTCAAGTTATCTGCAATGTAAAATTTAATGGTTTATAACAATTGAAGTAAACAAATAAGCAATTCCTTATTTAATTAATTATATGTTAATTAATAAATTAAATTTTAAATGGACTGTTTAGTTTTAATTGATTAAGAAAAACCAATTATTAAATTTCACTGATTGACAAGTAATCTGGATTAAAAATATAACTTGACTCGGTTAATTGAAACTAATTCAGTTCTGATTTGTATATTGATTTAATATTAATTATAAATTGTAAATTGTAGTTAATGATCTATGCTTTGACTTTTATTTAGATATGGATTTCAATTATCTTTTGTCTATGCCATTAAGTAGCCAAATAAAATACCATTGAGTAAAATTGAATTGAATATGGAAAATTGGACATTTGTTAGTGGAAATAAACACTGTTCCCCTAATTAAATTAGTTGGACCCCTGTTAGCAGCATAAATCACCATTCTGCAACTATTAATTGGATAAGTTAATTTGGATAATTATGTAGTAGAAATAAATCTCGTTCTGCTATTACATTAGTGTGGACACTTAATTTCATTCCAATTGACTAGTATTGGATAAGTGTTGTATTAACAAATGCTTTTTAATTATGGATTTATTTTACATATGTGATGTAAATACCTGGATTATAACTTAGATAGTTATTAGAATTAATGGAGACTTGATTAAGTACCATTGGAGTTACCAAGCCTCTTTTCCAATTTTGGAAGTTGATTCTTGAACCAAAGTTGTTTTAAGGATGATTGTTATTTATTAATGAAATTTTAAAGATAATTAATAATTATTGATAATGATTTAAAGTTAATTATTTTTTGATTCTTAAAAATTATTTAAAAGTATTTAATTATTTTTTTAAAAGTTATTTAATTATTTAAAATATTTAAAAGTATGTTTTAATTATTAATTAAAGTTATCTTATAATGATTTGATTTAAAGTTAATTATTATTTAAGAATTAATCAGTATTAAAACATTATTATTTCAAAGATAATTTGTTCAAAAATTAACATCGTTTTAAAAATAATATATTATATAGTAAACTGTTATAAAGGGTATTTTCCTAAATTAAACTTGGAAATTATTATAGAAACTTTATAAGCATTATTTTGAGGCAATTATTAAAATAAAAGATTATGGGAAGTAATGGTATATTTTCATAGCATAATTCGAGGGGTAGAGACTGCCTATAGTTTGTTATGTTTTTGCTGGGATAGCGACGTAACCATTGTGCAAACTGCGATCTATGATTGATTTCATGGCGGAAATCAGGAGACAGAGATTTCCTAAGTTAAGTTTGGTTTTTCTGGGATAGAGACGCAACCATTGAGCTGCGATCCGTGGTCGATACCGAAGAGTACTTTCCATATTTATTTTTAATTATTTTCAGGTATTTTTGGGAAAAATGATTTGTGAATATACTTATTCCGGTGAGATAAGTATATGACTATTTTTGTTAACGAGATTCAAATTATCAAAATTTAAATTAAACGAGGCTTGGTGATTTTAGTGGGAAATGAAATCTTTGGTTGAATGTTTGTTTATTTGATAGTTAAATAATCAACTATCAAAACTTGGCCAAAATGTGTAATTCTTCTTAATTTTGGTGGTACAGAATTATTCCGTACTTAACACTGAAGGATTTTAGCTCTGGAAATATCTAGGGGAAACACAGGAATTATGTGGTATGGTTACCATCGGGTTGCTATACTGTACGTATAAACTTGTGGATCTTCTAGGACAAATGATAAGGAGAACCGTCCACTTAAATGGTTAGAAGGTGATCCCTGAACTTATGTATTGTCGGATTATTTCCTAAAGAACTGGCATTGAGCATTCTAGAAAAACGACGAATGGTTTTTGGAGCACCCAGGAAATGGAGAGTGTACTCGTAAGAGATGACTCGAAATCCATGACCTACTCCGAAACCATATATGGTAAATGGAGGAGATGCGTTATATTTTAGGATGTTGAAATCCATATGTGATTCCGTGACTTGTTGGAGCATGGGAATCTGTGTAAGATTCCAAGATCTATTGAGATGTGGAATTCAGGTGTGATTCTGTGACCTGTTAAGGTGTGGGAGTCCATGTAGGATTCCATAATTTATTTTGGAGACGGTGCGTGAGCCGGAAGCCGGACGGTGCCTCATCAGCAAAAATGACTAAAACAGAGATATGATGCATAGCCCAGGGGCCTAGCTAACCCATGAGGGTGTAGTCGTCTCTCTTTCTAGCAAGTCCCTATCATTTATTTTATGCATGCTGGGAGTGATTCACTCGGCCTAGGTGGCCGGTTATGTATTTCCTATGTACCTTGGCTAGACAGGTACTGACCCTCGGAAGGATAATTCTGATCCTTGTGTAGAAGGACCATTCTCGAAGTACTGAGGGAACCTATATGGAAATCCTACACAAGTAGTGAACGAGCCTTAGCGAGTTTTTATTTTGTACTTAGTATTGTTGTGGTGTACACAACACGGGCATCACATCTATTTGATTATTATTCTTTTCACCCTTAGACATTATTATAATATCATTGGATTTTAATATAAAGGTTTTGGTTATCGTAAGATAAAAACCCGTCCGTGTTTATGTGCGGTGTGGTCTTACGAGATACCTTTGTTTTGAAAAGGTTATTAAACTTTAAGAATCAGGTTAATTGTGTTTCTCATGCTGGTTTAACCGGATTGACATGGGTGTGGTTTTTCCTATATGCTCGGTTTAGACCGATCATATTTCTAGGTTTACTTGGATATTTTGGAGCTTCGGGAGAGGAGCTGGAGGCCCAGAGATGTATTCACATAGATGATTATATTTCAGCTGTTTACATTGTTGTATATTATTAAGCAATTGTGAGGACTGGCTGTTATAATTGTCCATGCTGAATAGGTTATTATACTCTGATTGATGTTTGTATATATGTAAATTACAGTTTTGTTTTTCTGTAAAGATTTGTTATATAATATAGATTATTCGTTTTGCTGTGAGATTCTCTATTGTGTAGTTTCTTCTTGTCTTCTTTCTTCTTTCTTTTCCCTAACTAGCCGCCTTTCCGTTCAATTTGGGATGGACATGTGTGGTTTATTGTCAGTTTAAATTGTACGAAAAAGTGGGTCGTTACAACGTGGTATCAGAGCTTAGGTTGAGCGAACACCTATGCTTTGGTGGGGTTAACTCATTTGAGATAGGGTAAGTGACACCCCAGAATGAGTTTGATAGTGTGTGTATATATATAAGAGCGCGTATTTGTTAGTGATATAAAAATGTTTTGTATTGTGTTGTTTGATCTATTAAGTGGCTTAAGAATTATGGTCGATGCGTTTGGCCAACGTTATCGATAGTGATTTCCTAAACACTCGAACAAGACCAATTGACATAGTATTGTTTTATAAAAGGGTAAATGGAATAATTTTACTTGGAAATATATTTTATATAAAAGAGAATTTTTTTCCATAGTTACTCTTGGTTGTGCTTAGTTGTTAAGAGTGATAGTATCCCATCATTATTATCTAGGATTTGATCAGTCATGCTCGCCCACCTTTGAGCACTGACAATTATAAATTAATCTATCTTGAATCTTCCTTTGGAAATCTAGATTGGGTAATAGGAATTCTGGGAACATTGAAACGAATACCTTGTGAATTAAGTTTCACAATTTGAATATAAGGCGTTCGTTGATAATGTTGGGTTAAAATTTGATTTCTAATGGTTGCTTATTTGAAAGAAAATTTTGGATATTCTGGAATGAATATTTTAGAAATATAAAGATTGATTTGATTAAGTCTAAGTAAATGTTATTTTATTAAAAGAAAATTTAGAATATTTTGATATAATATTTGCGAATGATTGAATATAAAGGTTGGTTGTGATTAATTGGGGTTTTATAAGAGAAGTTTATTTAAAAGAATGTTCAAACATTTCCAGAATAATACTTGAAAGATGATTTATATAAGTAAGCTATAATATTTTCACAATAAATATTTGAGAATGATTTCCTTTAAAAAGAAGATATTTTATAAATTTGATTTATAGTAATGTGTCTTATGAATAAAAGGAATTTGAGAATTTAAATCCCGGTGATTTTGGCAAAATGGTTTTCGAGGTTTAAAAGGTTAATAATAGTGGTTGAAAATATTTTCGAGTTTCTTAAATAAGGAATTGTTACCATTAGGACCCCGATAAGACAATTTTGATTTGATTCCAAAAGTATGGTTTGATTTACTATAAAGTAAATGTATATTATTATTTCAAATGATTCTGGAGAAAGGAAATAATAATTTCATTTGAGATAATTTTAAAGTATAAATGACTTTGGAAATGATAATAATAGTTTCTTAAAGGGGTTTTTGGTGTATCAATATTTTTGAAATAGTATACTTAGAAATATATCTAAGTATAAATTTCTTTGAAAGGAATTTTATGGAAATATATATTTCTTTGAATTGGTTCGGGAAATGAGTCCCGATTTGTTTTGTGATGATCAGATAATCTTCTAAGTGACGATTGGATGTTTGCTTAGGCGAATGGTATGTGCACTTAGTAAATTATTCTCTTTGTCATTGTACGGTTGGGACGAGTTTGAATCTAGATAAATCCGAAGTAGGTTGAAATGGATAATTTGTCAAAACCATTTATTTGGAAATGTGTTTGGTATGATTTCAAAAAAGGGATTTTGAAAATTGGAAAAATTGTTTTTAAGTTAACTGGTTCGAGTGTCTCGAAAATAACTAAAATGGGTAAGAGATACGTTCGAATGGTAATCATTCTCTTGAGTATTATCCTTCTAGTAAGGGAATATATGATACTATTTGGTAATACCCAGTTCCTTGGTATAATTTTGGGGTTACTCGGGCTATATATATATTCTATGGATTAAAATATATAGGATTATTTCAAAGAGGTGTTTTGAATGAAAACCAGGTATTTAAAATTCTTAAGGGAATTCAAAATAAGGATTTAAACGTAATAGTTGGGTATACCTTTGTAATGAGGTAGAGTGTTTATAAGTTTTACAAAATCCAATGGAATTATATGAAATGTTTTTCATAAATGTTTAATAAGAGTAGAATTGGTATTAGGGATAAACAATTAAATAAGTGTGTGAGATGGACATAAATCGTTTCTTCTTCCCATATAGTTTTGATCTAATATTCGAGTTCAAGGCTTTGAGGTGTTTCACATCATTCCGAATAAGAATATATTACTCGATTTTTGATGACGAGCACTTGATGAGGGTTCTTGATACAGAACCAAGGTTTTCTATCATAGCTACACCTATGCAAGGAGAGCAAAAGGTTCCTAATTAAGGAGCCTGATCAGGGTCCGCACTAGTAATCCGGGTGAGCAATGCTGGTTTGGAAATGGAGTCATGTATTCGGGTAGTGATCGAATCTGATTCTGCATATGAATGATCTATGGACATCATGTGGGCTTATGGATAGTACTGAGTGTTCTTGTGCTGAATTTCAGGGACAAAATTCTTTTAAAGGGGGAGGAATGTAACGACCCGAATTTTTAACCATCTTTATTAGAATAATTAACTAATTTTAAATATTGAAATATTAATTTAGCACCAACTGCTGAATATGATATATATATGTATATGTAAGCTTCACCATTTCAAACTTATGATATATATATATATATAAAGGCTTCACCATTTCAAACTTATGATTTAAAAAATATGTATACATATAAAAGCTTCATCATTGCAAACATAAAATCAAGCATGCCAAAATATCAAATCAGCCCATAAAGGTTGAAAAAAAATCAAGCTTATAAAAGAAGAAAAAAGAAAATATAAAATAATGATAATAATAAAATGATGAAGCCTAAACATGAATAGTAGCCACCCTAGTGTGTACTCAGCCTCTTTCTTACTTGCACTATACACTTCCTTTCTCTATATATATCCATGTTGTTCATATAATATAAAAAAGATCTGCCATTAAAATAAAAATAAAAATAGATTTCGTTATTCAAAAGCTTGGAGGGAGAAGTAAAGCACAACAGCAGTGTAACGATCCCGGATTTTAATTAAATTTAAATTGATAATTAATTGAATTTTTGAATTAATTTTGTAAAACTAATTGTAAATTGATGCGAGTTTCCCCGAGCAACTAATAAATTTTATGTTAAATCATTTAAATTTAAAATATATGTATATGTGTGAATATATATGTATACGGGCATTTATGAGTAAATTTGAATATATATGTATAAATTTGATTTGAATTTAAATCTTAAATAAATGGATTAGAAATAAATATAAGATAAATTATAATAAAAATAGAAAGTGGAACATTTGCTAAAAATTTTAAAAATAAATTAAAATCTAGAAATTCATCTATATTACGAAATAAACAAATTATATAGTTTTATACAATATAAAGTAAATCTTGATATCATAAATCAATACAAACAATACAAATAGAGTAGACTACAAAAGTAATAAAAGTAAAATAAAAATAGAAGTTCACTTATTTTATAAAGTAATAATAAGTAATACTTAAGCTATGAATAAAAATAAAAACATTGATATATAAGATGAATTATAGGGTTGTAAAATATAAAGTAACCCATAGATAAAATCTAATAACATATTAAAATTTACATTATAAAATAATAAGACGAAAGAAAAGAAAGGAATACATTCAACTATGAAGCAAATAAAAAAAAAATATTTGAAGCCTGCAAAAGAAGATAGTAAAGTACACTCAAGTATTCATACAAAATTGAATAAGTATGAACAAGGACAGGTAAGATAAGTATATACACATGGAAATAAAAGAAAACAAAGTAATAAATGCAAATCTCTTTAGCCACCAAAACAACAGTTCAGCCACCAACACTTCATTATCAGCCAACAAAGAAATATACATATACTTGAATATGAAGCAAGGGAACAAAATGAAGATAAGTATGAACAAAAGAAAAATAAAAATATCTTTAGCTTGTAAATGAAGACAACATTCTATTCATATATGTACTAACGAAGGTAAAAAGATGAGTATATGTAAATTAGTACCAAAGCAATTAATGCATGAAGCATTAGTACACTACAAAAATCATCTCAGCCACCGTTTAAATAAAAATCTCTGATCATTCTTGTACCAAATAATATATCACCCTGTAAACTCTTTTTCTTTATATCAGCCTTTCCAATTCATTTTCGACCATCAAGATAACTGAGCAAAACAGAAGTAATATCATTTAAACTCAAACAAACTTCAACTAAACAACAACACAAATTCAAATAAAAAAACCAGAGATCAAAGAAAAGAAAAGCTTTCAACTTGCAACTGCAACTTTCACAAGCCTGGTTCAAATAGAAGTTCTATGTTCACTTCTGAAAATCACTGTGAGTAAACATACTGTTTTAAGCCTTTAAACTGGTGTATTTGATTCATGAATGACTTATGCTTTGCTGTATATTTTTAAGTTAGAAATCCTATGCATATGGGATTGTGGTGTTAATTTGTGTATAGTCTGTTCTTCCTTGTTCTTAGTTACAGGGTTGAAATTGTAATCAAAATCCAAAATATTATCATTCAACCTTAGTTAGGCTTAAGGTACCAAACAAACAAGTTTGTTTAAACTTAAATCATGACCTAGAATTTGTTTAAGCTTGATAATGAAGAATTTGACTCAGTAAACTCAATTTTACAGTAAAAAGAAATCATATGAATTATTTTGAATATTTTGAATTAATGATTTGATTATATAACTTGAATCTACATTCAAAGATAGGATTTTTAAAATTAATATGATGATTTTTAGCTGAGTGTGCAAGGTACAGTTCCTAGTTGAACCAAATATGCATTTTAATCAATTTCCGGTGATCGAGCAAATCTTAGATGTTGAATTTTTGTTTAAAGCTAGTTTGTTGATCAACGATTTCAGGAAAATTGTTAGAAAAATTATCTATTGCAAGAGATGAGGGAACAAGGTAAAAATAGGGTTTAAGCTTTAGTTTTGCTGTGATATGGAAACGAGGCGATTTCGTCACCTCTGATGCATCGATCTTCTCGAGACTCGAGGGAATGGAAGAATAGGGGGTTGACGTGATTTGGACGGAGTTGGAGCACCTACGATGGTCGGAGCGACCGTGGCGAAGTGTTTTTATGTGGTGAGTTCGAGTTCCAGGTTTTGAGTGAAATGCTTATTTTCGATCTGGAAAGTTTGGCATCAAGATGATCCTTGATTTCGATTGTAGTGTTATTTTGCGACTCGCTGGAGGATTCGAAGTTCACTAAAGTGCCGGCGCGACGCCGTGCACGTGCACGATGTCGTTTTGATGTCAAAAGCTTGTGGGGGTGAGTGACTAGAGTTGATACTCGAGAAAATGAATGCGTGGCTTCGGGATGGAACTCGAGGGCGTGAGCGTGTTTACTTGATCTCGTTGATTTAACTTTAACCTAAACTTTTAACTGAAAAAAAGAAGAAGAAGAAACGAATGTGAGGAAGGGAGAGGTCTCGGGGGAAAATGGAAGGGAACTCGAGTGTTTACTCGAGTAGACAGGGGGGACTACCCGGGTTTGATTTCCCAAACCCGCAGTATAGCTAAAAGTAAGTTAAGCAAACTTTTTTAAACAATTTTAAGCAATGATGACAATAAATGTTTGACAAATTGAAGTTAAGACTTTATTTCAAGTGTAATTATTTAAGAAAATACTTAACGTTGTTTTCTAAAATCTTAATTAATATTGTAATTGAGTAGTTAATTTAAGTTAAGTATTAAAGTTAATTACCATCAAAGTTTACAAGTTAATAATAATTTGATTTCAAAATTATTAAGGAAGATTTTTAAATATGAATTTAGATAGAATAATTATTATTAATTAATTGTCAAAAAAGGATAATTAAGAATGGTTAATTAATTTATAATTGTAATTAACTAAGTGATTAGAGATTAATCAATTTGTAATTTAAGATTGGTTAATTAATAATTAATTGATTAATTAATTAAGGTTAATTAATTAAAGGTTGATTAATTATAGGTTAATTAATTTATTATTAATGGTTAATTAATAAATGATTAAAAATAATAATTAATCAAAATGATTTGTAATCTAATAACGTTAATTAACCAGGATTAGCGATTCATATGTAATTAATCTGATTTGAATTAATCCGACAATTAACTGATCTTATTTATGGCTGTTTGGATTCTATTGAATGTGAATTGTTTGATATCCCTAATGTGTGATGCTTTGTTTGATTTGAGCTGTGATGAATGTAATTTATTATCTGTGATATATATCTGTGATCTGTGAATCAAAGATGAGCGTTATAGTTTATACCGCTTATCAAATATATTGCTGTATTTGAATATGTACTGATTGATGATGTTGCACTACTATTGAGTTAAACCCCTGGACCACACTTTTACACACACAAATATGGATTTCACGTGGAAATCGGTTAAGTCACAAATGATTTAAATTTAATATTTTTGAAATTGAAATTTTAATTTCAATTGATTTTGGAAATTGATTTGGGTTAAATGTTAAAGCTTTTGAAAAGGAGTTTTTAAGATAAAAGTAATTTTGAATAACTTGGTAAAGTTTCCAATTTGAATAATTTAATTTAAATTTGGAATTGAATTCCATGATTGGAAATTATGGTTAAAGATGTTATAAATGTGTTTATATGAATTTGAACCATTTTAGAATATTGTTTGGGGAATTTGAATTTAACCCAAAGACTTTAACTTGTATAAATGAATCAGATTTTCTAAAATGAAAACTATTTGGTTTCAAATAATACAAGCTTTCATATAAGGAATGAATTTCCAATTTGTGTCAAAGAATTTCAAGTTTGAAATGAAAATGGTTTCCAAGCTATAAATTTAACCTTTGTGGAAGATCGTTAAATTTTGTTTCGAAATTGGAAAAGTATATCTTTTTTATAAAAGATTTGGAAATTGAAATAGTTTTGAGAACTATGAATTAATCTTTGTGAAACTGGGTGAACTTTGTAAATTGAATCCGTTTATTTTTAACAGATTTAAAATGGTAATTTGTTTAAACCATTTGAAGAAAAGTTTTGGGTAATAAGTTGTGACTTAACTGAAATCCCCATATCCATATGTTTTGAAATATTGTGCTCACTATTCGGTTTAGCCGAGAGAGGACTTTGTGTCAGATAACC
The DNA here is from genome assembly GCA_030737815.1 of Allium fistulosum. Lineage (NCBI taxonomy): Eukaryota > Viridiplantae > Streptophyta > Magnoliopsida > Asparagales > Amaryllidaceae > Allium > Allium fistulosum. Next base: position 1,055,946,414 of record CM060904.1, on the reverse strand, counting down.
CATTCCGAATAGTGATATGACGTAAATGGATAGCATTTGAAGACCGGTGTTGAAGACCGGGTGTTTGCAAGAACGATATGATAACATATCGATTGTCTATGCACCGAGTAGCGCCCGGTATAGAGATTCACTAAGTGATGGGAAATCCGATCGGGATTGTGAATACCTGGATTGCAAGGGCTTCTTCGGAAGTTCCTTCGGTTCGGTTCGAACCCGGAACAGACTTGTATGGTTGTATGTCTGACACTACACTTTGAGATATAAAGCTGATTTATTTCAAATACATTTCTGTTTGGTGGCGGAGATTTATTCTCTTAGCTTAACACGCTTCTCTGAGACGTACGAGCTCAGAGGTTATGTAGTTGAAGGTTATTAGTGATATACTCCCAATTTGGTAGTGTGGCATGCTGAGTGTTGTTGTGTGTTGTTTGATCATTTGTTGATCAAACCATGGCTTTCGTGTAAAGCGTAGATTTGTGGACGATACCTCATCGAGCCTCACAGACCGGAAATGGTCGAAACAGGAAAGATGCGACAAGGTTTCAGGGGTAGCTCCCCTAGGGTATGTCCATTCCTTCTGGAAAAAGGTGGTATCATGGTATGGAGCCCAAATATTTACCTGTGTGGTTGCTCCAATCTCATTTTCTGTGTGATTGTTGATGTGTGATCAAGGCGCCTCGGATAAAGGTCCCAAAGGACCGGGGGTGGCATATCTCAAGTTTACTACCCGGGAAGGGAGTAACCGGCCTTGTGTTGGTAGAGAGCCAGGTGGTTCTCGAGGCGTCTTCCAAAGGCGTTCCTACATGGCATAGGAAGTTCCTTAGCCTGACCATTTGTTGGAAATCCAATCAAACAATACGAACCCAGTACGGTTTTAGTTGTAGAACCTGCCATTTACTTATGGTGGTCACCACTGTTTAGATGGTAGCTATAGTAGGCATAGTTCGGAATGTCTATGCTGGCTAAGATTAATATTATATTTTCGAAATGTTTCCTACACTATGCACTAATAGTAATAATATCGAATGATTTTGCGTAGTAAGAATTTTTTACTATCATAAGGAGAAATCTCCTCCAATTTTGCGTTTGCATTGTGTGTGTGGCGGGAGGCCTTATGGTAGTTTCATTTTCCAAAAAGCATTGCGGATTTCAATGTTGAAAATTCTTTTGTTATTTGTTTTAAAGATAAACTGTTTTTGTTACTCACACCATTCCCATGACTGACTCGGAGTTTATTGTTCCCTTCCTAAACTCTGGGTGCCCATAATGTTCCACACGGGCAGTCTAGAGTTGGGTTTTTCAGATAGTCAGGTTTAGTAGACTAGTTGGAGCTAGTTCAACTTTTGGAGCAGACGACTGACATTGCTTACCTTTGTGCATCGTGATGATGGTTCGAGCTTGATGTTGGAGTAGTTGGATTCATTCTCTCTTAAAGATCTTTTGGAGTTATCAGTTCTGTTGTTTTCCGCTGTAGCATCTTTATTTATCTCTGATATTCTTGTATCATATTGATATCATTGTTGTATATCATTCTGGATATTGTATTCATTGGAGTTGTATATGATATCACCTATTTCTTTCTTCCGCTGTGTTGTTATACTTACTGTGTTATAAGCTCCGGAGAGCCAGATTCGGCGTTTGAATCTGCGGCATTTTGAGTACAAGTGAAGTACGGGTGCCGATTTTTGAAGGCCGAGTTCAGGATCTTTACATTTAGTATCAGAGCTAAGGTTGAACTTTAGCTCAGGAGTATAACACATTAAGTAACTCATTAGAGATAGGGTGAAGTATACCCTAGAATGAGTAATTCCTTAGATATCTGTTCGTGTGCCTTAGTAAATTCTCTTGCTATCCACTGATAGTAAGTATGAGTGCAAGGAGAGGATGAGATAGGGGACAGGGGAATACGACTATAAATGGTCAATACCCTGTAACAACAAGGAAGCAATCTTTTCTCTAACAATCTCTTTTGTTAGTCATCTTTTTTCAATTCTTTGATAATTCCTGGTAGATCCAGGAAGAAGATTTGATATATTGGCATGGGACATAAACTCCAAATAGGTCAGAATTGTTTGTTTGAATGAATTGGTTGCTTTGAATTGCTATGGTCGATAGGTATACTTTTGTTTCTAAATTTAAAAGTTTTGAAATTGTTCCCAAAAATAGACAGATATATGAATACAATTTGGGTCCGGATATATTCTACGAATGGTTAGTTATCCCTTCGGACTAACCGATGCCACTGCATATTTCGTAGATCTGGATAACCCGAGTATCGTGTGAAAAAAAAATTAAACAAATTTGTTGTAATACCCCAAGATTTGAGGAAAATTCTTTTAAATAAATGATTAAAATTCTGGGGGGAAAATCAGAATTATTATATAGGTGGGATTTTCAGTGGTGCAAGGTTGTGTGCATGTGTGCACGTGCACACTAGTTATAGCACTAAGAGAAAATCCAGAATTCCTGAATAATAAAACAAGGAAGGAAAACATTTAGATAAAATGTTTTAAATAAAGAAAATATAGACCTAGACATGAGTATTAAAAATTCCTGAGGATGTGTGTATATATATATATATATCTATATATATGCCTATGTAGGACTTGTCTGAAAATTAAGGCAGAAGAAAACATTGATTTATAATGAATAAGTGAAATTTTAAATAGGTGTAGAAATGCACATAAGTATGCACATGTTTTCTGCAAATAAATGGTTAAAATTAAATTAACACCCATAGTTGTATAAATGTATATATACATCCAGATATTATTTGAGCAGAAAATTAATAAAGGAATCACTAAAACAGTAAGAACCAAAGTGCAAGAAAGAAAATGTGCATAGGCAGAAAATAGAAAGTCACACCATTATAATTTTTGAGGTAAGTATAATAAAAATACTTAAAGTTATCACCTTCTGAAAAGAAAGGAAAATAGGCACAATTTAGTCTTGTTTTAAAATTTTGGCCGGGACATTAAGGGTTAGGAGGGAGGGAATATGCAATGCCAAATGCATGATTCTGGTCTGGGCTAAAATAGGGATTTTGCATCACCCAAAACCCTAGACAGAATCCTTATTTAAACCAAGAGCCCAATCAGAAAACTGCTCTCTCCCTAATTAATTAACCTAAGGAAGAAGAGGAAGATAAGGCTAAAGATTTGAGGGGTTTTCTGGTTTAAGCTTGTGTAAGCATTTAGGTGAGTATCCTCACTCATATACATGGCATTAAGACCTGGGATTAGGCAGCCAAGCTTTTATATGTTATATTTTGCATGTTTTGATTTACAAACTATGTTGGCTACTGATGGTTTCATGAATGTTTGATGAAATATGATCTGCTATGCTGGATGTATACTTTGTTGTTCTATTTTCATCTCTGTATATTATACCAAAACCTTAAGGAACATATATCAGAGTATTTGTAACTAGTTTGAATAATGGCTTAAGACAAAGAATGAAAAGATAAAGAAAACTATGAGCTGCATATACATTGGTATGGTGCTGAGGCTTGAAATAATTGGTTAAGGGTGCAATGGAGTCTTTCTCTATAAGTGCTGAGCCCTAAACTAAACAGAAATTTACAAGCCTAAAAACTATGTTTAAACAAGATTGAAAATCTGGCTAAATATAGTTGCTTGCAAAATCAAAATAAACTCAATAGAGCCATGCATTTATTCTCAGTTGCAAACATTCTGGTATATGCTTGAATAGGGTGTTTATATGCTAAATAATGTGAAATGGAATGACTGGGGTGTTATACCTCTAGAAAGTAACCTTTAACTTGCTTGCAATATTATGTCTGCAAGGTAACTAGTATGCTTCATGAGTACAGGTGGTATGTACACCTAGCTATCATTGATAGAATGAACATAAATACACTTAGTGATATAACTAAGGATTTTGTGCCAAGAAGGCTGCTGGAATGCTTGTCCTATTTGAAGTAGACAAGTTGGCACATGGCTTGTTTAAGTCCTGAGATCTTTGTGCCATAATGTTAATTAGTTCATGGCAATGTGTCCCTTTGATTCCTTATAGCAGATGAGGCCAGGAATTTATAAGAAGAAGAAAATGGCAACCTTAGTAGTCCCAGATAAAAGTTGTTTTATTGCATATGTTTGCTCTTATGTATTGTACATGATAATACCTGCCAAGTATACAAAGTATATTTATGTTGTATCCTTAGCTTAATATCATGGATATGTTAGAAATGCTCACACCAGATCATAGATCTGACCTTTATTGCTCATGGCACATGGGGGTGTCTCATTTATAATGGGGCAGCCACTAATGCTTTTGCAGGTTGTGATGGAGCTAAGTAAGCAAGATTAAAAAGATATGGAATAGAGGATGCTAAGATAATTAGAAATAAAAGCTAAAATGTGTTAATTCATGCATGTATTCCCTGATTAATATGGCTATCTAAATGTATTAAAGTAGGAAGAACTTGTAAGAGACATGTGCTATCTTGTTTCTGGTTATTTTTGATTTGGTATGTACTAAGGATATTGATGTTAAACTGATTTGAAAACCTATTTGCTAAAGTTGTTTTGATTTAGAGGAAAAACCTGGATTTTATAAGCATAATCATTTTATGATGATTTCAGTTAATCCTGAGTTCTTTCAAAAAGAATATAGATATACAGAAAATAATATTGGGAGAACCCAGAAAAGAATTAAACTACTATATCTTCAATTTATGATATTGACATAAGTCCAAATGCAAGAAAAAGTGTTTATACCCTGAGGATATATTTTTAAAAAGAGAAGTATGGTTAGGAAGAATGATATATATCTGATCACAAGGTGTCTGATTCCTACAAATATATACACATGCTTTTGAAAAGGAAAGGTATCAATGTTTTGTGTACAATCTGGGTTGTGAAAATGCAAACAAAAGAATGGCCAGAGTAACCACATGGTTAGGCCATAGGTCAGGCCTAATGTTTCACTTCAGATCAATGGAGCAAGGGAACATTTGAGCTCAGTTTTCTGGAAAATGAACAAAGACACTGACATGTACATGTATATCTGTGTACATGTTGATATTGGGCAAAAATATAGATGTAAATTCTTAAAACAGTTGAAAGAATGGGTTTTAAAAATAGTTATGCAAGAAGAATTGTTTTGTATGTTAGGTTATAGGCAAAAATTAAATATATATGTACAATTATAGGTAGGTATCAGATTTCAGCCATACAGGAGAAAATAAAAAGAAAAACAAAAATTGTGTTTGAACCGACCAGCATAGTACTCGAACTAGTGACCTTGCATGAATAAGTTAGGCGCGTTTCCATTACGCCTAGATGTTGCTTGTGTTCACTTAGGATCCACTTTCTTTTAACCTGAGTTTGATAATATTCAGACTTTAAGACAATCATCTATATTATAAACTTGCTCTTCACTGATTATTGCTTGATTATTTCTTAATTATAATAACAGTCTAAGGTACATATTTCCAGTGGACACTATAGTCAAAAATCAGGATACATTAAGTTTTAATTTAAAAGGGAATTTATCACATTTTTGCAAACTTAAAAAGGATTTCTACTTATTATCATGCTCTGATTCAAGTAGAATATAACATAGATATCTTCATATATGTATGTTAAAAATGATTTAGAATTAAAACAATATTTCTATATTGTGAAAGATCCTGGATTTATTTTTGTTTATTAGAGAAAGAAAATGACCCTGGGAAATATATTTGTAATAGATGATATATCTATATATCATCTCTAAAAAAAAATCACTAATAAAATTAGTGTGTAAATAGGAGGGTCATTTCATTTGGTATCAGAGCTATGTTTTAATTAACATAGCAAATGGTTGTATGCTTATGTTTATACTAGGTTTGTTTGTATATTTGACTGCTTATAAGTATTCCCTGAATGTGTGTATGTGTGTGCATGTGACATACACAATGATTAAATAGGAAAGATACAATCAATTTAAAATTAAAGCTAAGTGTTATAAACTAATAAGATGAAATACATATACTTTTAGAAATATGGTAGGAAGAGGGTCTCATCATCAAGGAGGATCTAGCACACCACAAATGCTTGACATGCAGGAATTTGTGAGAGTTTTGAGAGATGGAATTGGGCACAGACCTGAGAACCCACATGAGGAGCTCTCCAAGTTAGTGAAGACTTATACCAACCTGGGAGGCAAGAGCTTTGAAGGAACTGAAAGTGTAATGGAGATTCAAGCATGGCTGAGGACATTAGAGAGGATCTTCACTGATATGCAACTAGATGACCAAAGGAAGAGGCAAGTGGCCTCAAGGCAATTAAAAGGTGCAGCTTTGAGTTGGTGGGAGGTGATCATAGCTGGCCGGAATGAAAATGATATTAATTGGAATCAATTTAAGGAGATGTTAGAGGCAAGGTTTGTTCCAGCCTCAGCAAAAACCACTTTACTTGAGGAGTTCATCAAACTTAGACAGGGGACTATGAATGTCACAGAATACACCCAGAAGTTTGAGGGATTGTCAACCTATGGGGCAATGTTAGTGGCTGATGAAGCATCCAAAAATGATAGATACATCAAGGGATTGAACCCAGGGCTTAGCAGGGCTATACTACCTTATGCTGACAGAACTTTTGATCAAGTGATAGATTTGGCTCTGAAGATTGAGCAGCATGACAAGGAAAGAGATAAGTTTAGGAGCTTCAAAAACAATAGCAACAAGAAGAACAAAGGGAAGTACCATCCTTATGATAAGAAGAAAGGAGAGGCAGATGGTAAGAAGGCAGTAGATGCAAAGCCCAATGAAGCCAAAAGAAAAATAGTTTGCAACCATTGTGGGAAAGAAGGCCATATTAAGCCAAGATGCCCAGAGCTTAAAGGGGGAGCTTTCAAATGCTATCTATGTGGGAAGGAAGGGCATATGAAAAGAAATTGCCCAGAATACAAGCAACAAGGGAAAGTGGCAAACCTGGAAGGTAGGGGCAAGGCCATAATTGAGGCTAATGCTGAAAACCATGGTCAAGTGGAAGGTACACTATTTATTTGTACCATACCTTTAGCTGTAATATATGATACCGGGGCAACCCACTCACTCATTTCCCATGAAATAGTTAAAAGGTTGAAAATGAACTGCAATTTGGCTGAAGTACCTCTGTTAATACAAAGCCCTTTAGGAAGTTCTAGTGTATTAGATATGATCTGTGTGGATGTGAATTTGAACATAGGAGGAAACACATTTGTTTCCAATTTGTATGTTCTAAATTTCCCAAATATAGGAGTCATATTAGGGGCAGATTGGCTAAGACAATTCAAAGCCATAATTGACCTAGATGCATCCACCATTTCACTACAAAATTCTAAAGGCCAAAGGGTTACAATTCTATGTGAACCTATCAAAGAAAACAGTCTAAATCATTTAATTGAATTAGAAAAAAATCCCAAGGAAATAGCTATTAATGAAATCCCCATAGTTAAAGAATACTTGGATGTATTTGGGGAAGTAAAAGGTGTCTCACACCATAGACCTGTTGAATTCCAGATTAACCTTATGCTTGGGGCTAGCCCAGTTATCAAAAAGCCTACAAGGATGGGGCCAAGTGAATTAAAGGAGCTAAAGAACCAGCTGGAAGAATTAGAAGCCAAGGGGTTTATAAGGCCAAGTAATTCATGCTGGGGTGCTCCTGTAGTATTTGTTAAAAAGCATGATGGTACTTTAAGAATGTGTATAGATTACAGAGAATTAAACAAAGTAACCATCAAAAACAAATACCCATTACCCAGGATAGATGATCTCTTTGATCAACTCAGTGGAGCTAAAGTGTTTTCTAGGCTAGACTTGGCATCTGGGTTTCATCAGATGAAGGTTGAGGAATCAAGTATTAAATATACAGCATTCAACACAAGATATGGTTTGTATGAGTTTCTGGTTATGCCATTTGGGCTAACAAATGCCCCTTCTTACTTTGTAGACCTAATGAATAGGATATTCAGAGATTACTTAGACAAGTTTGTTCTGATTTTTATAGATGATATTCTAATCTACTCTAAAACAATAGAGGAACATGAGAACCACTTACGTTTGGTCTTATCTAGATTAAGAGAAAAAGATTTGAAAGCAAAGTTCTCTAAGTGTGTGTTCTGGCAAGAGGAAGTACACTTTCTTGGACATGTTGTCTCTGCTAGAGGAATTTCTGTAAACCCCAATAAGATAGTAGCAATCCAAGCATGGAAGAAGCCTAACAATGTTAGTGAAGTTAGGTCATTCATGGGGATGGCAGGATACTATAGGAGGTTTATACAAGGATTTTCTAAAATAGCAATGCCACTCACTAACCTGACTAGGAAGAACCAAAAGTTTATATGGACAGATAAGTGTGAACAAGCTTTCACCCAGATCAAGGAGGCTTTGGTAAAATCACCAGTGTTGAGAGTACCAGAAGGCAATGAGGGATTGGTTGTATATACAGATGCATGTGGGTCAGGGCTAGGGGCTGTGTTGATGCAGCAAGATCAGGTCATAGCCTATGCATCTAGACAACTAAAACCCCATGAAACTAGATATGCAACTCATGATCTTGAGTTGGCAGCAGTAGTATATGCCTTAAAGCTCTGGAGGCATTATTTATTGGGTGCAAAGTTCATTTTATACACTGATCACAAGGCCTTAAAGTATCTCTTTTCACAAAAAGATTTAAATATGAGACAACACAGATGGGTTGAATTTCTTGCTGCTTATGACTTAGATATACTTTATACACCAGGCAAGGCTAATAAAGTGGCAGATGCATTGAGTAGGCAGCATGCAAAAATGGCCATGTTAATGATGGAGGAGTTTAGAGATTTGACCATGCTCACTGATTTGGAAATAGATGAGAGCAGTGGGATAAGTATGGAGATAATTGAGGAAGAAAAGAGTAAAGGAAGGTTAAGTTTAATTACTTTACAATCAAATTTGGCCTTGAAGGTGGCAAAAATGCAAGAAGAAGATCAAGACTTAGCAGAAAAGAGGTCTCTCCTATTAAAGAAGGAACAAGTGAAGGATTATCACATAGATGTAAAAGGATACTTAAGGTACAAGGGAAGGATATGTGTCCCAAACATCATAGAATTGAAAGAAGAAATCCTTAATGAGTACCATAGGAGCAAATATTCCATACATCCAGGCAGCACCAAGATGTACCAAAACTTAAAAAGGGACTATTGGTGGAAGGGAATGAAGTCTGATGTAGCCAGATATGTTGCTAAGTGCATGGTTTGTCAACAAATAAAAGCTGAGACCCAAAGACCTTCAGGGTTGTTGCAGCCACTTAGCATACCACAGTGGAAGTGGGAAGACATATCTATGGATTTCATAGATGGTCTTCCTAGATCCAAGAGGGGAAATACAAGTATTTGGGTGATTGTAGATAGGCTGACTAAAGTAGCCCACTTCATACCAGTGAAAGCAGACAGAAATGCACCTAGGTTAGCCCAAACTTTTATGAGAGAAGTGGTAAAACTGCATGGTGTTCCTAAAACTATAGTGAGTGATAGGGATACAATCTTCACTTCAAGATTCTGGAAGAGCTTCCAAGAAGCTATGGGGAGTGAATTGTGCCTAAGCACTGCTTATCACCCCCAATCAGATGGGCAAACAGAAGTGGTAAACAAGATTTTAGAGGATTTGCTTAGAGCATGTGTGTTAGACTTTGGAGGAAATTGGGAGGACCACCTCCATTTGGCTGAGTTCACATACAATAATAGCCACCAAAGCACAATTGGAATGGCACCCTTTGAAGCCCTATATGGAAAGCCATGTCTATCACCTATGTGTTGGGCTGAGGCAGGAGAGAAAGCTATCCTAGGGCCAGAATATGTCAAAGACATCACAGAGAAAATAGGACTGGTGAGAAAGAGGATGGCAGTAGCTCAAGATAGGCAAAAGAAGTATGCTGATGCAAAGAGGAAGTCAGTGGAATTCAAAGTAGGTGATTATGTCTTCATTAAGGTTTCACCAATGAAGAAAGTCTTGAGATTTGGCAAGCAGGGGAAACTCAGACCCAGATATGTTGGACCATACAAGATTTTGGAAAGGATAGGCTCACTAGCCTATAAGATGGAGCTTCCCGAGAAGATGAGTGCAATGCACAATGTGTTTCATGTGTCACAACTAAGGAGATGGGTGCATGACAAGGAGGAAATCTTAGAAAAGCCTACTGAAGTTCAGATTAATCCAGATCTAATCTATGAGAAAGAGCCAGTAGGAATTGTGGCAAGGGAAGAAAAGAAATTAAGAAACAAGACATTGAAGCTTGTAAAGATTCAATGGAGTATAGATCCTAGTGATTGTACTTGGGAGCTAGAGGATAAAATTAGGATGGATTACCCTAGGCTCTTTGCAAATTTGAAAGGTAAATTCTTAGATTACTAAGAAAGTTTGATATGTATGATAGACAGTGACTATTTGAATTGCTCATGCATATTTAAATAATTTTTCCTAAGAAAGTAGGAGTACTCAAAGAATATATTATAAATTGTGAGGGCACAATTCCTAAAAGAAGGGGTGATTGTAATACCCCAAGATTTGAGGAAAATTCTTTTAAATAAATGATTAAAATTCTGGGGGGAAAATCAGAATTATTATATAGGTGGGATTTTCAGTGGTGCAAGGTAGTGTGCATGTGTGCACGTGCACACTAGTTATAGCACTAAGAGAAAATCCAGAATTCCTGAATAATAAAACAAGGAAGGAAAACATTTAGATAAAATGTTTTAAATAAAGAAAATATAGACCTAGACATGAGTATTAAAAATTCCTGAGGATGTGTGTATATATATATATATATCTATATATATGCCTATGTAGGACTTGTCTGAAAATTAAGGCAGAAGAAAACATTGATTTATAATGAATAAGTGAAATTTTAAATAGGTGTAGAAATGCACATAAGTATGCACATGTTTTCTGCAAATAAATGGTTAAAATTAAATTAACACCCATAGTTGTATAAATGTATATATACATCCAGATATAATTTGAGCAGAAAATTAATAAAGGAATCACTAAAACAGTAAGAACCAAAGTGCAAGAAAGCAAATGTGCATAGGCAGAAAATAGAAAGTCACACCATTATCATGTTTGAGGTAAGTATAATAAAAATACTTAAAGTTATCACCTTCTGAAAAGAAAGGAAAATAGGCACAATTTAGTCTTGTTTTAAAATTTTGGCCGGGACATTAAGGGTTAGGAGGGAGGGAATATGCAATGCCAAATGCATGATTCTGGTCTGGGCTAAAATAGGGATTTTGCATCACCCAAAACCCTAGACAGAATCCTTATTTAAACCAAGAGCCCAATCAGAAAACTGCTCTCTCCCTAATTAATTAACCTAAGGAAGAAGAGGAAGATAAGGCTAAAGATTTGAGGGGTTTTCTGGTTTAAGCTTGTGTAAGCATTTAGGTGAGTATCCTCACTCATATACATGGCATTAAGACCTGGGATTAGGCAGCCAAGCTTTTATATGTTATATTTTGCATGTTTTGATTTACAAACTATGTTGGCTACTGATGGTTTCATGAATGTTTGATGAAATATGATCTGCTATGCTGGATGTATACTTTGTTGTTCTATTTTCATCTCTGTATATTATACCAAAACCTTAAGGAACATATATCAGAGTATTTGTAACTAGTTTGAATAATGGCTTAAGACAAAGAATGAAAAGATAAAGAAAACTATGAGCTGCATATACATTGGTATGGTGCTGAGGCTTGAAATAATTGGTTAAGGGTGCAATGGAGTCTTTCTCTATAAGTGCTGAGCCCTAAACTAAACAGAAATTTACAAGCCTAAAAACTATGTTTAAACAAGATTGAAAATCTGGCTAAATATAGTTGCTTGCAAAATCAAAATAAACTCAATAGAGCCATGCATTTATTCTCAGTTGCAAACATTCTGGTATATGCTTGAATAGGGTGTTTATATGCTAAATAATGTGAAATGGAATGACTGGGGTGTTATACCTCTAGAAAGTAACCTTTAACTTGCTTGCAATATTATGTCTGCAAGGTAACTAGTATGCTTCATGAGTACAGGTGGTATGTACACCTAGCTATCATTGATAGAATGAACATAAATACACTTAGTGATATAACTAAGGATTTTGTGCCAAGAAGGCTGCTGGAATGCTTGTCCTATTTGAAGTAGACAAGTTGGCACATGGCTTGTTTAAGTCCTGAGATCTTTGTGCCATAATGTTAATTAGTTCATGGCAATGTGTCCCTTTGATTCCTTATAGCAGATGAGGCCAGGAATTTATAAGAAGAAGAAAATGGCAACCTTAGTAGTTCCAGATAAAAGTTGTTTTATTGCATATGTTTGCTCTTATGTATTGTACATGATAATACCTGCCAAGTATACAAAGTATATTTATGCTATATCCTTAGCTTAATATCATGGATATGTTAGAAATGCTCACACCAGATCATAGATCTGACCCTTATTGCTCATGGCACATGGGGGTGTCTCATTTATAATGGGGCAGCCACTAATGCTTTTGCAGGTTGTGATGGAGCTAAGTAAGCAAGATTAAAAAGATATGGAATAGAGGATGCTAAGATAATTAGAAATAAAAGCTAAAATGTGTTAATTCATGCATGTATTCCCTGATTAATATGGCTATCTAAATGTATTAAAGTAGGAAGAACTTGTAAGAGACATGTGCTATGTTGTTTCTGGTTATTTTTGATTTGGTATGTACTAAGGATATTGATGTTAAACTGATTTGAAAACCTATTTGCTAAAGTTGTTTTGATTTAGAGGAAAAACCTGGATTTTATAAGCATAATCATTTTATGATGATTTCAGTTAATCCTGAGTTCTTTCAAAAAGAATATAGATATACAGAAAATAATATTGGGAGAACCCAGAAAAGAATTAAACTACTATATCTTCAATTTATGATATTGACATAAGTCCAAATGCAAGAAAAAGTGTTTATACCCTGAGGATATATTTTTAAAAAGAGAAGTATGGTTAGGAAGAATGATATATATCTGATCACAAGGTGTCTGATTCCTACAAATATATACACATGCTTTTGAAAAGGAAAGGTATCAATGTTTTGTGTACAATCTGGGTTGTGAAAATGCAAACAAAAGAATGGCCAGAGTAACCACATGGTTAGGCCATAGGTCAGGCCTAATGTTTCACTTCAGATCAATGGAGCAAGGGAACATTTGAGCTCAGTTTTCTGGAAAATGAACAAAGACACTGACATGTACATGTATATCTGTGTACATGTTGATATTGGGCAAAAATATAGATGTAAATTCTTAAAACAGTTGAAAGAATGGGTTTTAAAAATAGTTATGCAAGAAGAATTGTTTTGTATGTTAGGTTATAGGCAAAAATTAAATATATATGTACAATTATAGGTAGGTATCAGATTTCAGCCATACAGGAGAAAATAAAAAGAAAAACAAAAATTGTGTTTGAACCGACCAGCATAGTACTCGAACTAGTGACCTTGCATGAATAAGTTAGGCGCGTTTCCATTACGCCTAGATGTTGCTTGTGTTCACTTAGGATCCACTTTCTTTTAACCTGAGTTTGATAATATTCAGACTTTAAGACAATCATCTATATTATAAACTTGCTTTTCACTGATTATTGCTTGATTATTTCTTAATTATAATAACAGTCTAAGGTACATATTTCCAGTGGACACTATAGTCAAAAATCAGGATACATTAAGTTTTAATTTAAAAGGGAATTTATCACATTTTTGCAAACTTAAAAAGGATTTCTACTTATTATCATGCTCTGATTCAAGTAGAATATAACATAGATATCTTCATATATGTATGTTAAAAATGATTTAGAATTAAAACAATATTTCTATATTGTGAAAGATCCTGGATTTATTTTTGTTTATTAGAGAAAGAAAATGACCCTGGGAAATATATTTGTAATAGATGATATATCTATATATCATCTCTAAAAAAAAATCACTAATAAAATTAGTGTGTAAATAGGAGGGTCATTTCATTTGTTCTTGTATCTATTATTGATATTCTGATTTGGTAAGCCAAATGCAGAATATATATTCAGTTGATGAAAACATTTTTCATCTATCCTCATGTCTCCTTGGCAAATTTCGAGGACGAAATTTCTTAAGGGGGGAAGGTTGTAATGATCCCGGATTTTAATTAAATTTAAATTGATAATTAATTGAATTTTTGAATTAATTTAGTAAAATTAATTGTAAATTGATGCGAGTTTCCCCGAGCAACTAATAAATTCTATGCTAAATCATTTAAATTTAAAGTATATGTATATATGTGAATATATATGTATATGGGCATATATGAGTAAATTTGAATATATATGTATATATTTGATTTGAATTTAAATCTTAAATAAATTGATTAGAAATAAATATAAGATAAATTAGAATAAAAATAGAAAGTAGAACATTTGCTAAAAATTTTAACAACAAATTAAAATCTAGAAATTCATCTATATTACGAAATAAATAAATTATATAGTTTTATACAATATAAAGTAAATCTTGATATCATAAATTAATACAAACAATACAAATAGAGTAGACTACAAAAGTAATAAAAGTAAAATAAAAATAGAAGTTCACTTATTTTATAAAGTAATAATAAGTAATACTTAAGCTATGAATAAAAATAAAAACATTGATATATAAGATGAATTATAGGGTTGTAAAATATAAAGTAACATATAGATAAAATCTAATAACATATTAAAATTTACATTATAAAATAATAAGACTAAAGAAAAGAAAGGAATACATTCAACTACGAAGCAAATAAAAAAAAAATATTTGAAGCCTGCAAAAGAAGATAGTAAAGTACACTCAAGTATTCATACAAAATTGAATAAGTATGAACAAGGACAGGTAAGATAAGTATATACACATGGAAATAAAAGAAGACAAAGTAATAAATGCAAATCTCTTTATCCACCAAAACAACAGTTTAGCCACCAACACTTCATTATCAGCCAACAAAGAAATATACATATACTTGAATATGAAACAAGGGAACAAAATGAAGATAAGTATGAACAAAAGAAAAATAAAAATATCTTTAGCTTGTAAATGAAGACAACATTCTATTCATATATGTACAAACGAAGGTAAAAAGATGAGTATATGTAAATTAGTACCAAAGCAATTAATGCATGAAGCATTAGTACACTACAAAAATCATCTCAGCCACCGTTTAAATAAAAATCTCTGATCATTCTTGTACCAAATATCACCCTGTAAACTCATTTTTTTATATCAGCCTTTCCAATTCATTTTCGTCCATCAAGATAACTGAGCAAAACAGAAGTAATATCATTTAAACTCAAACAAACTTCAACTAAACAACAACACAAATCCAAATAAAAAAACCAGAGATCAAAGAAAAGAAAAGCTTTCAACTTGCAACTGCAACTTTCACAAGCCTGGTTCAAATAGAAGTGATATGTTCACTTCTGAAAATCACTGTGAGTAAACATACTGTTTTAAGCCTTTAAACTGGTGTATTCTATTCATGAATGACTTGTGCTTTGCTGTATATTTTTAAGTTAGAAATCCTATGCATATGGGATTGTGGTGTTAATTTGTGTATAGTCTGTTCTTCCTTGTTCTTAGTTATAGGGTTGAAATTGTAATCAAAATCCAAAATATTATCATTCAACCTTAGTTAGGCTTAAGGTATCAAACAAAACAAGTTTGTTTAAACTTAAATCATGACCTAAAATTTGTTTAAGCTTGATAATGAAGAATTTGACTCAGTAAACTCAATTTTACAGTAAAAAGAAATCATAAGAATTATTTCGAATATTTTAAATTACTGATTTGATTATATAACTTGAATCTACATTCAAAGATAGGATTTTAAAATTAATATGATGATTTTTAGTTGAGTGTGCAAGGTACAGTTCCTAGTTGAACCAAATATGCATTTTAATCAATTTCCATTGAGCGAGAAAATCTTAGATGTTGAATTTTTGTTTAAAGCTAGTTTGTTGATCAACGATTTCAGGAAAATTGTTAGAAAAATTATCTATTGCAAGAGATGAGAGAACGAGGTAAGAATAGGGTTTAAGCTCGAGTTTTGTTGTGATCTGGAAACGAGGCGATTTCGTCACCTCTGATGCATCGAGCTTCTCGAGACTCAAGGGAATGGAAGAATAGGGGATTGACGTGATTTGGACGGAGTTGGAGCACCTACGATGGTCGGAGCGACCGTGGCGAAGTGTTTTTATGTGGTGAGTTCGAGTTCCAGGTTTCGAGTGAAATGCTTATTTTCGATCTGGAAAGTTTGGCATCGAGATGATCCTTGATTTCGATTGTAGCGTTAGTTTTCGACTCGCTGGAGGATTCAAAGTTCACTAAAGTGTCGGCGCAACGCCGTGCACGTGCACGATGTCAGTTTGATGTCAGAAGCTTGTGGGGGTGAGTGACTCGAGTTGATACTCGATAAAATGAATGCGTTGCTTCGGGATGGAACTCGAGGGCGTGAGCGTGTTTACTTGATCTCGTTGATTTAACTTTAACCTAAACTTTTAACTGAAAAAATAGAAGAAGAAGAAGAAACGAATGTGAGGAAGGGAGAGGTCTTGGGGGAAAATGGAAGGGAACTCGAATGTTTACTCGAGTAGACAGGGGGGATTACCAGGGTTTGATTTCCCAAACCTGTAGTATAGCTAAAAGTAAGTTAAGCAAACTTTTTAAGCAATTTTAAGCAATGATGACAATAAATGTTTGACAAATTGAAGTTAAGACTTTATTTCAAGTGTAATTATTTAAGAAAATACTTAATGATGTTTTCTAAAATCTTAATTAATATTGTAATTGAGTAGATAATTTAAGTTAAGTATTAAAGTTAATTACCATCAAAGTTTTCTAGTTAATAATAATTTGATTTCAAAATTATTAAGGAAGATTTTTAAATATGAATTTAGATAGAATAATTATTATTAATTAATTGTCTAAAAAGGATAATTAAGAATGGTTAATTAATTTATAATTGTAATTAACTAAGTGATTAGAGATTAATCAATTTGTAATTTAAGATTAGTTAATTAATAATTAATTGATTAATTAATTAAGGTTAATTAATTAAAGGTTGATTAATTATAGGTTAATTAATAAATGATTAAAAAAAATTAATCAAAATGATTTGTAATTTAATAACGTTAATTAACCAGGATTAGTGATTCATAAGTAATTAATCTGATTTGAATTAATCCGACAATTAACTGATCTTACTTATGGATGTTTGGATTCTATTGAATGTGAATTGTTTTATATCCCTGATCTGTGATGCTCTGTTTGATTTGAGCTGTGATGAATGTAATTTATTATCTGTGATCTGTGAATGAAAGATGAGCGTTATAGTTTATACCGCTTATCAAATATATTGCTGTATTAGAATATGTACTGATTGATGATGTTGCACTACTATTGAGTTAAACCCCTGGACCACACTTTTACACACATAAATGTGGATTTCACGTGGAAATCGGTTAAGTCACAGATGATTTAAATTTAATATTTTTGAAATTGAAATTTTAATTTCAATTGATTTTGGAAATGGATTTGGGTTAAATGATAAAGCTTTTGAAAAGGATTTTTTAAGATAAAAGTTATTTTGAATAACTTGGTAAAGTTTCCAATTTGAATAATTTAATTTAAATTTGGAATTGAATTCCATGATTGGAAATTATGGTTAAAGATGTTATAAATGTGCTTATATAAATTTGAACCATTTTAGAATATTGTTTGGGGAATTTGAATTTAACCCAAAGACTTTAACTTGAATAAATGAATCAGATTTTATGAAATGAAAACTATTTGGTTTCAAATAATAGAAGCTTTCATATAAGGAATGAATTTCCAATTTGTGTCAAAGAATTTCAAGTTTGAAATGAAAATGGTTTCCAAGCTATAAATTGAACCTTTGTGGAAGATCGTTAAATTTTGTTTCGAAATTGGAAAAGTATATCTTTTGTATAAAAGATTTGGAAATTGAAATAGTTTTGAGAACTATGAATTAATCTTTGTGAAACTGGGTGAACTTTGTGAATTGAATCTATTTATTTTTAACAGATTTAAAATGGTAATTTGTTTAAACCATTTGAAGAAAAGTTTTGGGTAATAAGTTGTGACTTAACTGAAATCCCCATATCCATATGTTTTGAAATATTGCGCTCACTATTCGGTTTAGCCGGGAGAGGACTTTGTGTCATATAACCCATTCCGAATAGTGATATGACGTAAATGAATAGCATTAGAAGACCGGTGTTGAAGACCGGGTGTTTGCGAGAACGATTGGATAAACTATCGATTGTCTCTGCACCGAGTAGCGCCCGGTATAGAGATTCACTAAGTGATGGGAAATCCGATCGGGATTGTTAATACTCAGATTGCAAGGGCTTCTTCGGAAGTGCCTTCGGTTCTGTTCGAACCCGGAACAAACTTGTATGGTTGTATGTCTGACACTATACTTTGAGATATAAATCTGATTTCTTTCAAATACATTTCTGTTTGGTGGCGGTGATTTATTCTCTTAGCTTAACACCGTTCTCTGAGACGTACGAGCTCAGAGGTTATGTAGTTGAAGGTTATTAGTGATATACTCCCAATTTGGTAGTGTGGCATGCTGAGTGCTGCTGTGTGTTGTTTGATCATTTGTTGATCAAAGCATGGCTTTCGTGTAAAGTGTAGCTTTGTGGACGATACCTCATCGAGCCTCACAGACTGGAAATGGTCGAAACAGGAAAGATGCGGCAAGGTTTCAAGGGTAGCTCCTCTAGGGTATGTCCATTCCTTCTGGAAAAAGGTGGTATCATGGTATGGAGCCCAGATATTTACCTGTGTGGTTGCTCCAATCTCATTTTCTGTGTGATTGTTGCTGTGTGATCGAGGCGCCTCAGATAAAGGTCCCAAAGGACCGGAGGTGGCATATCTCAGGTTTACTACCCGGGAAGGGAGTAACCGGCCTTGTGTTGGCAGAGAGCCAGGTGGTTCTCGGGGCGTCCCTCCAGAGGCGTTCCTACGTGGCATGGGAAGTTCCTTAGCCTGACCATTTGTTGGAAATCCAATCAAACAATACGAACCCAGTACGGTTTTAGTTGTAGAACCTGCCATTTACTTATGGTGGTCACCACTGTTTAGATGGTAGCTATAGTAGGCATAGTTCGAAATGTCTATGCTGGCTAAGATTAATATTATATTTTTGAAATGTTTCCTACACTATGCACTAATAGTAATAATATCGAATGATTTTGCGTAGTAAGCATTTTTGACTATCATAAGGAGAAATCTCCTCCAATTTTGCATTTGCATTGTGTGTGTGGCGGGAGGTCTTATGGTAGTTTCATTTTCCAAAAAGCATTACGAATTTCAGTGTTGAAAATTCTTTTGTTGTTTGTTTTAAAGATAAATTGTTTTTGTTACTCACACAAGTCCCATGACTGACTCGGAGTTTATTGTTCCCTTCCTAAACTCTGGGTGCCCATAATTTTCCACACAGGCAGTCTAGAGTTGGGTTTTTCAGATAGTCAGGTTTAGTAGACTAGTTGGAGCTAGTTCAACTTTTGGAGCAGACGACTGACATTGCTTACCTTTATGCATCGTGATGATGGTTCGAGCTTGATGTTGGAGTAGTTGGATTCATTCTCTCTTAAAGATCTTTTGGAGTTATCAGTTCTGTTGTTTTCCGCTGTAGCATCTTTATTTATCTTTGATATTTTTGTATCATATTGATATCATTGTTGTATATCATTTTGGATATTGTGTTCATTGGAGTTGTATATGATATCATCTATTTCTTTCTTCCGCTGTGTTGTTATGCTTACTGTGTTATAAGCTCCGGAGAGCCAGATTCAGCTTTCAATCTGCGGCATTTTGAGTACAAGTGAAGTATGGGTGCCGATTTTCGAAGGCCGAGTTCAGGATCTTTACAAGCAGTTCATCTATTTTAAAATCTGTAAGTAAAACACTTATTTATGTTTACTGGATATCACACACACATAGATATATATATATATATATGTATATGTAACTGTGATTTTTGTTGAATCCTTGATCTGTGTCAAGAGTATATGCATCTGTTATGTTAATATGTATATGTCTATGTGTGTTTGTCATGGTCAGCTCCACCTATACTAAAAAAATACTGTGCTTCTTCTACATAAGTTTTTCTCTATTCATGTTTTGTTAATAACAGTTAAACTTTTTAACTTTAAAAATCATTATCTCATCATCCATCGAGTTTTACACCACAATTCCAAAATCCAAGTTGTTTGTTTTTGAGTGTAGAACATTTTAGAATTTATTTCATTCAATTTCATCAAGCGGAGAGAGAGAAAACAACCTATAACAGTAAGTGGTTCAATATGGTCAAAAATTCAACCATCATAATTTAATGTATTGTGATATCCCAAAATTTTTGGACAATATCAATTTAATAATCTGTTTAAATAATTAAATTGATTTGATAATTTTTGATCAATAAGATTTAATTTGGTTTAACAATCTTCTGTAAAAAAATATTTAATTGGTAAATATTTATCTTTTAAAAGCTAATTAAATTGTTTTCTATTTATAATGTATATATAATTGTATATATTGTAAATAGAAAAGCTTTGGATTGAATTTAACAAAATAAAACATAATTTTCAAATTCTAATATATTTTGGAAATTTGATTTTATATTAAGCTTTTAAAAGGCTGTGTAATAATATATGGTTTTAAATTGTTAAGTGTAAATTGTTTGAATTGATTTTTAAATTGTATTTAAAAATTGAGTTAAATTTATATTTGGATTTTTAAAAGTATGACAAAAATGATTTTGTACAAGTATAGTGTTTTATTCTATTTCTTTTAAAAAGAATTATTATTTATATAAATTTGAATAAGTATATAGTTATTAGGAATTTATTAATAAAAGCTTTATCCATTTATAAATTCATTTTTGCATGTAAAATCATGTGTAAATTAGTAAAACCATCTAAGCACATGTGTTAACATGTTAATATAGGGAGATGACAAATGTCAAGAATTTGTTTTTCTTTTAATTTTTAAATTTATCATTTTAGCCATTTTAAATACATATGTTTTCTCCTCTTCATTTCTTTCTTCCCTAATCAAAACTAAAGAAATGAAAAACTTCAGCTGAAACAATAACTCAAAAACAATCTGAAATCAAAACACTCCTCAAAACCAGAAATCAAATTCAACAATCCTGTAAATCATTTTCAAAAATCAAAACAATAAAAGCCTGAACTCATTTCTTAAACCTGGACATTTCTTCAACCTGAGACAAATTAGCAAGCAAACCCGAATTGAATCAAAGCAACTTCTTCTCTGTTTTAAGAAGAAAGATCATCTCAGCAATGCAAAAGATTCAAGTTCTAAAATCAAAGAAGCTAAGGAATTCAAGTTTTTTTCCCAGTTTTAAACAATTCCAGATTTTTGCTTAAAGCTGTTCAATGGCCTCTGTTTCATGCATGCCTGGTGAGTAAACATTTGAATTTAAAAACAGTTTTAAACTTATGTTATGCTTAAATGTTGTGATGAATCTATGTTAAAATATGCTTGCATGTTTATTTTAAGTAGAATTGAATGTAAATGATGTGTGCATGTCTAGGTTCAAGAACATATATCTCTGTTCCATGGTTTACAGGGTTTAAACCAAATTCAAAAATCAAAATCTTCTCACCTATTCTCTAATAGGCTTTAGAATTTAAACAAAAAGTGTTTGAATAAACATGATTTGAATTTTAAAAATATTTTTAAGAACAGTTAGTTTAAGATTATCTGGAAAATTAAAATTTACAGTGGAAACTTAAAAGCATGTCAAATTCGAGTGTCATGATTACAAGTTGCACTTACATCATCTGGTTTGACTTCGAAAAACATGATTTTTAAAAATAAATTCAGGGTTTTTAGTATAGTATGGAGTGAGGAATTCGTGGTTGAACGGAATTGGGTTCTCTGACATTTTCTGGCGATCGGAGCAACGTAGCTGGTACGGATTGTGGCTGAGGCTTGCTCGAGTATCAGGGTCTTTGGCAAAAATGCTCGCTGGGGTTTCAAACTTCTGTGATGACCGGACGACAACAATTTAGGGTTTAATGCCAGTTTTTGGTTGAGATTGTAGTCGAGGTAACTGCGTCAACGTGGGCGCACTAGAGACGATCGCGATAGGGGGGAAATGGTTCATCGGAGTGTGGCGATGCTTTGGTGAAGTCGGCGTGGGTTCGTGGGGACGAGTTCGTTGATGATCGGTGGAATTCCGATGGTGGTGGGTTCCTGTTTTTATTGAACGATGGGTTCGATTTTGATTCGATGGTGATATCGGTGATATGGGTGGCCAGGTGGGTCAGAGGGATGGTTGTCGACTTGGGAAAGCTAGCGGCGTTGATCGGAGGAGGCCGGAGTTGCCGTGCACGTGCACGTTGGGTTGGGTTGTTTTATCTGGTGTGTTGTGTTTGGGGAAGAAGAGAGATACTCGGGGATGGTCTCGGGGAAGCGAGAGTGCGACTCGAAGAAGTGGTGGATTATGAGTTTCTCGAGTATGGTCTCGGGAATTCCTAGTGATAGGCTCGGGTTAGTATTGTTTTGAGCAGATTTTAAAATTTGAAATAAAAGCCGTACATATTTCAAGTTTAAAATAAATAAAACCCAGTTTTAAAATGATAAAAGTTTTAAGTTATTTAAGCAATTTGTTTTCAAAGGAAAAACATAGAAACAAGTTAAATGTGTATTTGAAATAATATTTAACTAAGTTTTTAAATACATTTAAAATAAATATGTTTTAGAGAAATGTTAAATTTAAGAATAGGAAATTATTAAACAAGTTTGAAAGAGTTTCAAAGAATTTAATAATTTTTAAGATTTGTTTTGTTTAAAGAAAATCTTATATCTTTCAAATATAAGATTGATTTGCAAAATGGTTTCAAATGGAAGTTTAATGATGTAATTAAGAATTTAATAAAGATAAAGAATTTATCTTTAAAATTAGTTAAAGTGGTGATAATTAATTAGTAAATTAATTAAAAGAATTATCACCGAATAAAATTTATTGGTATAATTAATTAATGATGAGATTAATTAACGATAATTACTTAGGGTAAGTAATTAATGGGAAGTTAATGGGTAGTTAATGATGGGATCATTAACTAGTGATTAGAGATAATTAATTATTGTAATTAAATTAAGATAATTTAATTAATTGATTAATTAATCAAGGATAAACTTTGAATTGGATTAATTACTTAATATAATTAATTAAGTAAATTACTTAGTGTAAGTAATAAATTTGTAATTACTAAATGTAATTAATTAAAAAGGATAATTACTTTATGGAAGTAATTAATGAAAGGTAATTAAGGATTAATTACATAGATAATTAATTAATGTGATTAATTAAAGTTAATTAATAAATAAGATTAATTAAGACTAATTAATTAATGTGATTAATTAATGGACGGTAATTACTTAGTAAAGTATTTAATGTAATTACTGGATGAAATTAATGGAAGATGATTTAATAATAAAAGTAATTTGAGTTAATTACTTTTGAATAATTAATCAAGGGATTAATTAAAGTATAATTAATTAAGGAGTAATTAATTTATGAAGAAGAGTAATTAAGGGTAGTTAATTACTAAATGTGATTAATCAAAGGTGATTAATAAATATAAAGATTAATTATTAAATGTAACTAATTATGGAGTAATTAATTAATAAAGTAATTAAGGATCATTAATTAATTAATATAATTAATGATATAATTAAGGATTGATTAATTAAGATTTATTAATCAATAATAAGTGATTAAAGTAATTAATTAATTGTAATTAATTAAGGATTAATGTAATTAAGTATAGTTAATTAATTAATGAAGTAATTAAGGATTAATTACTGTAATGGTTTAAGATAATTAATTTGTGAAATTAATTAAGGATTAATTACTTAAAGTAATTTAAGGTTAATTAATCAAGAATGATTAATTAAGATGGATACTTAGAGTATGATTAATTAATTGGTTTAATTAATAATTAAGCAAGCAGGATTTATAGGATGAAGTAATTAATTTAATTCACTTTAAATTAATTAGAGATGATAAATCATTACTTAAGAATGGATGAATGACATTGAATGCTTTGCATTGTTGATATCTCTGATAAGAGATGTGCTGATCTATGATATAGATGTTTGGTTGGATTGAAATGATAATATGAATTATCTGTTGGATGATAATATGGATTATCTATTGTAAATTATCTATCTGTGTGTATATAGATAAAGAATTGAATTGTTTTAACTTTAAAACAACTTGGCCTTAAAAGATACGCTTTGGATTTCGATGAGACCGGGATCGGGTTTCCGTATACCGGATTTCCAGGTCTGGAGACCCGAATACCACATCGATCCAAATTAACGATAGGTCGTGAATCAAGTGAAGATGAAGATTCAGAGTGCAAGGGTTATTGTCGTTAACTCTGAGGGTGATTCCAAAACGAGTGTAACGAGATAATGCCTTCGGTTTCGTTCGAACCCGGAACGAACTTGTATGGATTGAATGCTTTCAGAACATCGTCAGGTGGACGATGAGCATTCTAAGAGGTGTGTTCTTTTCTAAGGTAATCGTGACCTCAAGCCTCACAAACCGGGAATGGCTAAAACAGGGGAGGTGCAGCAAGGTTAGTGGGTAGCACCCAAGTAGGACAAGGTTACCTCTGTCTAGATGTCCCTTTCTATTTTCGACTTAGTGGTGCGGTTGCTGATCCCAACCGTGAGGTATCTTGTGCGGGAATTATCCAGTAAGGGATGTTCCGACCTTGTGTTGCAGGGGATTGGGAGTGATCCTCGGTACGGTGATCTAGGCCACGTACTGTGACGGGCGGTACCCCAGTAGCCCTGCCATTGTATGGAATCCAAACTCCAATAAGTGCCGTACGTATTAGTTGTGCCCAACTATGTTGGAATGTGAGATGTAAGCATTTCAGCTATTTCTATATTTTACTTGAAAACCCTAGACCCTATTATAATAAAATCAGATTTCCTATCAAATGTTTTGGTTAGCGTAAGGTAAAAACTTACCCATGTTTATTTGTGGGGAGTCTTACGTGATACCTTTTCTTTCTAAAGGTTTTGAAGTTAAGCAAGTTTAACCTGTTACTCACACCAGACCCATGTCTGACCCAAGTTGTTTATTTCTGTTTTATAAACTCTTGGGTACTCAAATTTTTACGAGTAGCCAAGGGATTCAGGTTTAGCTTTGACGAATATTCTGGAGGAGCAATGGAGCAGGAGGCTTCGGCGTTCGTAGATATAGTATTCCGCTGTGTTGATATTTGTGATAGTGTCTTGTCTTGTATTTGAGTTGTAATGTCTAGACAGATATTTATAACTGTCTAGTAAGTGATGTATATGCTGTGTAACTCTGTAAAGTGTTGTATACTATGTAATAGTTTATGTTATTAATATAATTTATTCGTTCCGCTGTGAGATCGTTGTTGTTGTTTCTTTCTTTCTTCTCTTCTTTTCTATTTTCTACCCCTTTCTTTCTTATTGTCGATGCGATTTTCCGGGAGTGGAAAGCCGGGTCGTCACATTTGGTATCAGAGCAGTAGGTTGAGTGAATACCTAGGCTCTGAAGTGGTGTCTATCTTGAGAGCGCGTAATTGTTAGTTATATAAAAATGGTTTTATATTGTGTTAATTGATCGGTTGAGTGGTATATGGATTCTGGTCAATACGAGTAGCTAACGTTATTGATAGGGATCTCTAAACACTTGAACCAGGCCAACGGACACAATATTGTTTTAAAGAGGTAAATGAAATAATTTTACCCAGAAATAATTTCTATATAAAAAGTATCATTTTAAATATATATATCTATTCTACCTATTTGTTGGGTTACCCATACAGGTTTTCCAATATAGGATATAAAGGTAGATGGGGTAGTGGTGTGTGAAACACGACTACCAATGGTTGGAGTTTAAATGTTGAGGTTGGAGGTGTATTTGTCGAGACTGTAGACCCAATACCGTCTCGAGTAAGCTTTGCTGTGGTGAAGGATTTCATCGATCTCCGAAGGAAACTGTAATGGTTCGGAGTTTATCTTTGAAGTTGGATAAGTAAAGTTGGATCTGTCGGTTGAACAGAAGCGAGTGATGGTACCTTGATACCTCAGGTAATAGTAGCTGTATGATGAGATACAGTGACGATGGATGTTCCTGAAGATGTTTTCTTTGGAACAAGATTAAGGAAGTGTGAATGCTTCGGTGTTGTGGCTGAGTTCAGCATGGTGTTTCTGCTTTGGTTTGGAGTCCAAGTTTCTCGAAGAGCTTTGGATAGGAGCATCAGTATCAGCAGTGCAGCTTGGAGTATTCCGTGATGGCAGGAAGTTTTCTGGATGAGCAGTTTTTCTGGAAGTGAAGTTCAGAAGCAGTAGAGTGGATCCATTTCTTCGATAAATTGGATAAATAAGTGTAAGCTGTTCTGATTGGTAAAGGGAGAACAGTCTGTTTGGAATTAGGATGGGTTGATCGCAAAAGTGACTTGCGATTGTCTGAGTGTTCTCTTGAGTTATCAAAGTTTTTTTTGATGTTTTCAGGAAAGTCAGAAATTGTGCTCGTGTTCTTCATCCACTTCTTCTTCTGCCTCAGATTAGAGTTGTGCAGTGGAAGTAGTTTGGCGAGTGCTCCTATTTGTCTTTTCCAGATAGGAGTTTGAAGTCTACTGATGGTAGTAGAGTTGGTGTTTTGGTTTTGGTTGATCTTGAGAGGATCATTTTGTTGGGTTGTTTTAGGTCCAATTTGTTTCTAGAAACATCAGCAAAGGTTGAGTTGATCAGGAAGGATGTAGGCAGCCAGGATCGTCAGAAGAGTTTTGTGGATAAGAGACGAAGGAATTTGGATTTCGAAGATGGAGATTTGATTTTGGATAAGTTTTCTCCGATCGAGGGAGCTATAAGATTTGTTAAGACTGGGAAGTCAACTCCGAGATATTTTGGATCTCTTCTGTGTTCTGATTTGGATAAGAGCTTGGTCTACAGGATTGAATTTCTAGTTTGGATAACTAGGATTCGATGGGTTTCACGTATCTCTGAGGGAGTACGTGTATGATCTATCTCTGGTTTTGGAACCAGCAGTCAGGAAGATTTGGTTGTTGAGTCAGACTCATCTGTAGTCTGATATCCTGTTTAGTTTTGTAGATCTAGATGAGTAGGAGCTCTGTAGCTTAGTGGTATTGATTGTTTGGATTCTATAGAGTGAGTGGCCGGTATTTATACTTAGGAAACTCTAGGAAATTATATCCATAATTTTGTCTGGATAGTTAGATTTGTTTGATTGGATGAATTGGTTGCTATAGTTGTTAGCATATGATTGACATATGCTTGTGTTTTAAAATTAAATCTTTAATAAGATTATTAAATTACCTTTGTTCTAAATTTCGGGGACGAAATTCTTTTAAGAGGGGAGGAATGTGATGTCCCAAAATTTTTGGACAATATCAATTTAATAATCTGTTTAAATAATTAAATTGATTTGATAATTTTTGATCAATAAGATTTAATTTGGTTTAACAATCTTATGTAAAAAAATATTTAATTGGTAAATATTTATCTTTTAAAAGCTAATTAAATTGTTTTCTATTTATAATGTATATATAATTGTATATATTGTAAATAGAAAAGCTTTGGATTGAATTTAACAAAATAAAACATAATTTTCAAATTCTAATATATTTTGGTAATTTGGAAATTTGATTTTATATTAAGCTTTTAAAAGGCTGTGTAATAATATATGGTGTTAAATTGTTAAGTGTAAATTGTTTGAATTGATTTTTAAATTGTATTTAAAAATTGAGTTAAATTTATATTTGGATTTTTAAAAGTATGACAAAAATGATTTTGTACAAGTATAGTGTTTTATTCTATTTCTTTTAAAAAGAATTATTATTTATATAAATTTGAATAAGTATATAGTTATTAGGAATTTATTAATAAAAGCTTTATCCATTTATAAATTCATTTTTGCATGTAAAATCATATGTGTAAATTAGTAAAACCGTCTAAGCACATGTGTTAACATGTTAATATAGGGAGATGACAAATGTCAAGAATTTGTTTTTCTTTTAATTTTTAAATTTATCATTTTAGCCATTTTAAATACATATGTTTTCTCCTCTTCATTTCTTTCTTCCCTAATCAAAACTAAAGAAATGAAAAACTTCAGCTGAAACAATAACTCAAAAACAATCTGAAATCAAAACACTCCTCAAAACCAGAAATCAAATTCAACAATCCTGTAAATCATTTTCAAAAATCAAAACAATAAAAGCCTGAACTCATTTCTTAAACCTGGACATTTCTTCAACCTGAGACAAATTAGCAAGCAAACCTGAATTGAATCAAAGCAACTTCTTCTCTGTTTTAAGAAGAAAGATCATCTCAGCAATGCAAAAGATTCAAGTTCTAAAATCAAAGAAGCTAAGGAATTCAAGTTTTTTTCCCAGTTTTAAACAATTCCAGATTTTTGCTTAAAGCTGTTCAATGGCCTCTGTTTCATGCATGCCTGGTGAGTAAACATTTGAATTTAAAAACAGTTTTAAACTTATGTTATGCTTAAATGTTGTGATGAATCTCTGTTAAAATATGCTTGCATGTTTATTTTAAGTAGAATTGAATGTAAATGATGTGTGCATGTCTAGGTTCAAGAACATATATCTCTGTTCCATGGTTTACAGGGTTTAAACCAAATTCAAAAATCAAAATCTTCTCACCTATTCTCTAATAGGCTTTAGAATTTAAACAAAAAGTGTTTGAATAAACATGATTTGAATTTTAAAAATATTTTTAAGAACAGTTAGTTTAAGATTATCTGGAAAATTAAAATTTACAGTGGAAACTTAAAAGCATGTCAAATTCGAGTGTCATGATTACAAGTTGCACTTACATCATCTGGTTTGACTTCGAAAAACATGATTTTTAAAAATAAATTCAGGGTTTTTAGTATAGTATGGAGTGAGGAATTCGTGGTTGAACGGAATTGGGTTCTCTGACATTTTCTGGCGATCGGAGCAACGTAGCTGGTAGGGATTGTGGCTGAGGCTTGCTCGAGTATCAGGGTCTCTGGCAAAAATGCTCGCTGGGGTTTCAAACTTCTGTGATGACCGGACGACAACAATTTAGGGTTTAATGCCAGTTTTTGGTTGAGATTGTAGTCGAGGTAACTGCGTCAACGTGGGCGCACTAGAGACGATCGCGATAGGGGGGAAATGGTTCATCGGAGTGTGGCGATGCTTTGGTGAAGTCGGCGTGGGTTCGTGGGGACGAGTTCGTTGATGATCGGTGGAATTCCGATGGTGGTGGGTTCCTGTTTTTTTTGAACGATGGGTTCGATTTTGATTCGATGGTGATATCGGTGATATGGGTGGCCAGGTGGGTCAGAGGGATGGTTGTCGACTTGGGAAAGCTAGCGGCGTTGATCGGAGGAGGCCGGAGTTGCCGTGCACGTGCACGTTGGGTTGGGTTGTTTTATCTGGTGTGTTGTGTTTGGGGAAGAAGAGAGATACTCGGGGATGGTCTCGGGGAAGCGAGAGTGCGACTCGAAGAAGTGGGGGATTATGAGTTTCTCGAGTATGGTCTCGGGAATTCCTAGTGATAGGCTCGAGTTAGTATTGTTTTGAGCAGATTTTAAAATTTGAAATAAAAGCCGTACATATTTCAAGTTTAAAATAAATAAAACCCAGTTTTAAAATGATAAAAGTTTTAAGTTATTTAAGCAATTTGTTTTCAAAGGAAAAACATAGAAACAAGTTAAATGTGTATTTGAAATAATATTTAACTAAGTTTTTAAATACATTTAAAATAAATATGTTTTAGAGAAATGTTAAATTTAAGAATAGGAAATTATTAAACAAGTTTGAAAGAGTTTCAAAGAATTTAATAATTTTTAAGATTTGTTTTGTTTAAAGAAAATCTTATATCTTTCAAATATAAGATTGATTTGCAAAATGGTTTCAAATGGAAGTTTAATGATGTAATTAAGAATTTAATAAAGATAAAGAATTTATCTTTAAAATTAGTTAAAGTGGTGATAATTAATTAGTAAATTAATTAAAAGAATTATCACCGAATAAAATTTATTGGTATAATTAATTAATGATGAGATTAATTAACGATAATTACTTAGGGTAAGTAATTAATGGGAAGTTAATGGGTAGTTAATGATGGGATCATTAACTAGTGATTAGAGATAATTAATTATTGTAATTAAATTAAGATAATTTAATTAATTGATTAATTAATCAAGGATAAACTTTGAATTGGATTAATTACTTAATATAATTAATTAAGTAAATTACTTAGTGTAAGTAATAAATTTGTAATTACTAAATGTAATTAATTAAAAAGGATAATTACTTTATGGAAGTAATTAATGAAAGGTAATTAAGGATTAATTACATAGATAATTAATTAATGTGATTAATTAAAGTTAATTAATAAATAAGATTAATTAAGACTAATTAATTAATGTGATTAATTAATGGACGGTAATTACTTAGTAAAGTATTTAATGTAATTACTGGATGAAATTAATGGAAGATGATTTAATAATAAAAGTAATTTGAGTTAATTACTTTTGAATAATTAATCAAGGGATTAATTAAAGTATAATTAATTAAGGAGTAATTAATTTATGAAGAGGAGTAATTAAGGGTAGTTAATTACTAAATGTGATTAATCAAAGGTGATTAATAAATATAAAGATTAATTATTAAATGTAACTAATTATGGAGTAATTAATTAATAAAGTAATTAAGGATCATTAATTAATTAATATAATTAATGATATAATTAAGGATTGATTAATTAAGATTTATTAATCAATAATAAGTGATTAAAGTAATTAATTAATTGTAATTAATTAAGGATTAATGTAATTAAGTATAGTTAATTAATTAATGAAGTAATTAAGGATTAATTACTGTAATGGTTTAAGATAATTAATTTGTGAAATTAATTAAGGATTAATTACTTAAAGTAATTTAAGGTTAATTAATCAAGAATGATTAATTAAGATGGATACTTAGAGTATGATTAATTAATTGGTTTAATTAATAATTAAGCAAGCAGGATTTATAGGATGAAGTAATTAATTTAATTCACTTTAAATTAATTAGAGATGATAAATCATTACTTAAGAATGGATGAATGATATTGAATGCTTTGCATTGTTGATATCTCTGATAAGAGATGTGCTGATCTATGATATAGATGTTTGGTTGGATTGAAATGATAATATGAATTATCTGTTGGATGATAATATGGATTATCTATTGTAAATTATCTATCTGTGTGTATATAGATAAAGAATTGAATTGTTTTAACTTTAAAACAACTTGGCCTTAAAAGATACGCTTTGGATTTCGATGAGACCGGGATCGGGTTTCCGTATACCGGATTTCCAGGTCTGGAGACCCGAATACCACATCGATCCAAATTAACGATAGGTCGTGAATCAAGTGAAGATGAAGATTCAGAGTGCAAGGGTTATTGTCGTTAACTCTGAGGGTGATTCCAAAACGAGTGTAACGAGATAATGCCTTCGGTTTCGTTCGAACCCGGAACGAACTTGTATGGATTGAATGCTTTCAGAACATCGTCAGGTGGACGATGAGCATTCTAAGAGATGTGTTCTTTTCTAAGGTAATCGTGACCTCAAGCCTCACAAACCGGTGTTTGCACAAAAAATGGACAAACACCTCAAAGTCGTATGATTTAGTAGATCTTATGGTGTTCTTAGTTATTTTGGAGATTTATGCAAATATATGAAAAGCAGGGGCTAAACTGTAAAAAGACACACAGATTTATAGTGGTTCAGCCAGAATGTGCCTACGTCCACTTTATATTTTATTTCTCTTCTCTTGTTTTGATTACAAATACAAAGCTTTGATACAAGTAAAAGAAAGTTGCTTTTAGAGTTCCTTCCGTGCTTGAGCTCTCAAAAACTTGTGTCCATTGCTGTACCCCTGCCCCTCTATTTATAGAGTGAGGCTAGGGGTAGGGGTTCAGGATATGTAGAGTCGCTGATGGGCCTGGGCTGATGCGATCTGGCCTGGTATATCTTGGTTCGGCATTGCTTGGTTCGGAGGTGGTTGGAGTGTAGAGTGGACCGGTAGCTGTTTGGAAGTAGGTTGGACCGGTTGTTGTTGGTTCGGTGGGATGGAAGGATACTGGACCGGTGGTAGTTGGTTCGGTGGGCTGGAAGGAGACTGGTTCGGTGTTGGCTGGTTCGGTGGGATGGAAGGAGACTGGTTTGGTGTTGGCTTAAGACTGCCGAACGAATTACTGCCGAACGAATTACTGCCGAACGAATTACTGCCGAATGGGCCTTTGAGGACGAGAATACCGGATGGGCTTAGGCGAGCCTGGATGGATGAGTCACGCTCCTTGGTCTCAAGGTCTTCTGGGTGAGAATGCGCCCAACATTTGCCCCCCAAAGTGGGGCATATGCCGGAATGTGCCGCGCTTTGTTTAGAAGATGACGACGCAGTCTTGGATGCGTTCGCCGAATCAGACGGTCCGGTCGCCTACAGTTGCCTATAAGTAAGGGCTCAGGGTCTCTATTACCTTCTACCGAACGAACAGCCAAGCCAAGATAGTCACATAGCCGAATCAAACTCTGATCCTTTGCCGAATCATCCCAGCTTGCCGAACCATTTCAGTTGCCGAATCAGGTACCCAATTCCCTTAGCCGAATGATATTTTTTTTTTTTTTTATGTCCACCGAATGAAGTGCATGTGCCATACGTGCCGAATGAAAATTTTCAGATGAGAATGCCGAATGGGAATGCCGAATGGGAATGCCGAATGAGAATGCCGAATGAAATCTTATATTCAGTTTTACCGAATGATAATGGGAGTTTTAAGCATTTGGACTTTATGAGTGAAATTCCAGATTACACTGCTTGTATATTCTAACGATATACTTTTCCCATGTTTGCAGATAAATGTCTCGAAAAGTTGAAACTCGATCAGATAAGAGGAGATCCGGGGGTGAAGGAGAGTCCTCGGCCGTGCCCCCAGCTCAATCAGGATCGGAGCATCATGGGCCCGCCCCGAGGTCATTAGTGGATGGGTATGGTCCCCAGGAGTTGTTGGATTCCCCGCCTGACTGCTTTCCTAGCTCTCTCAAAGAGGAGCAACTCGATGTTATATCCCGTTCCTTTGGGATCGATAGAGCCCTCATGCTGCTGCCGGGCCCAGGAGTCATGCCATACAGTCCCCCCGAAGGATACTATGCTTATAGTAGGTACCATTGCATGTGTGGTGCTATCCCGCCTCTCAATGCTTGGGTAGTCAGCTTCCTCACGTATCTGAAGGTGGCCCCATTCCAGCTTCAACCCAATTCTTATGCCATACTGGTGAGCCTTTTCGTTATCTTTCGGAGAAAGTATGGTCGCGCACCCTCCAACCGGGAGATCCGGTACTTGTATAATTTAAGAGGCTATAAGAAGGGGTCCCCATATATTAACTTGGAGTCCGCTGTGACCTTCAAGCCGGTCCTGGACCTGTACTCTTAATTCAGCATGTTCAAGAAAGAGTGGTTCTTTGTTAGGGACGACTCCGTTTCCATCCGGCGCTTTACTTCAGGATGTAAGTTGATGCTTTTACTTATAATTCTTATTTCGATTGCGATGCTTCTTCTCATACTTTCTCATTTTTGCTAGCGACAGGTGGCTTTCCGGTTGTGGAGACTGACCGCGTGGTTCAGACGGCGGCGGAGATAGAAGCCATTCTTGGGAAATACATATCATCTGCCTACTTGATTAGAAATGCGATTCTTCTGGAATATAACTTGATCCTTCCGCAGCAGTCTGTAGTTAAGTTGAGGGAAACGGCGGAAGAGAGGGCGGCTGCTCAGGCTAAGGGAGGCGTTGCGGCAGAGGGTGGAAAGAGAAAACCATTCACGAAACCTCCAGCCGTCGGAGGTAAGAAACTTAAGAGGTCGGACGGTCCTTCTCCCAGCAATTGTCCACTTACTCAGGGGGAGATAGATGCGGAGGAAGAAAGAGGTGAGGCGGAGGGCGGAAGTGACATTGAGCGTCTTGGTGATGATGGTGGCGATGGACAAGGTGGTGATGGTTCCAGGGCTCTATCTTCTGGGCAAGTAGGCGAAATGCAAGAGTGGACGGATGATGCTCTCCGCCAAGCTTTTGAGGGGTTGGATGATGATCCGGCTTTGGTAGAGAAGACCGGGAAGGCGGACAAAGCCGGGACTGGGGCAAGTGAGTCTTCTCCGACTATTCCGGCCAAGGTGGCTCTGACGACTCAAGGTGAACTCTTGACCCCTGCATGCTTCACTAATGATAGGGACTTAGGAGTATTTTATGACCCGCTCCCGTCCTGGAATGAAATCCAGGACTTATTGCAGTATCCCACTCCTCCCCAGGGTTTGTACAACCACAGCTGTGTTTCTTTTCCTTTTCTAACTTGTAATTTACCGCGTTTCTTGAATCATATAGTAATGTAAGATTGTGACACTTGTTCTTTATATCAGGAGTAGGCAAGACGCCCAAAGCTTCAGACCTTCGACACAGGCTCGAGCAATATAAACTTTCCAAAATTTCTGCTAAGCCAAAGCCCTCAACCCAATGCTCCGGGGATGTAGTCGGATACCGTCCTCTTCTTGGGGTCATCGAAGAGGGTATTCAGCAGAGGAAGAGAAGTCATCCTTTATCCGAAACTTCGCTCGGTCCACAGCCTCCGGCTCAGCCTATTCATGATATTACCGAGGAGGGTAGCGAGTTTGTACCTTCTCCACACCCGTCCGGAAACCCTTCTGTTATTCATATCGACCGTCCTGACCTGGCCCGTAATCCATTCGCGGGTCATCCTGATCTGGATCCAGGTTCTCATGATATTACTTTTGACGAAGTCACTGGTGAACACCTTCTCCCCCGTAACCCCATGGTACGAGTACTTGATGAAGCCAAGTCCTTAGATCTCGATCTACTCACCACTCGTATAGTCACTATGGGAGACGAGGCCAAAGCTAACATTGATCGGGTGGCAGAGGAGACCAAAAAGCTGATGGGGCATCATGCTCGGCTGGTTAAGGCCGGAGAGGAGATTGGGAGCGCCAATATCCCACTTCGATTGGTGGTTTCGGATCAGGCCAAGCAGCTTGCGGATCAGGCCATCCAGATTTCTCAGCACGAGGCTGCTACTGGGCGATTAAGGAAAACCATGGAAGAGGCCAGTCGAGCCGAATTGCGGAAAATGGAAGCTGTTTGCAAAGAGCGGATTGACATGGCTATTGCCACGGTGGACGAGGTTCGGAGAGCGGATCTCAAGCAGGTGGAGGAATTGTCCGAGAAGCTTGAGGCTGCAGAGCTTGCCCAAGCTAAGTTGAGGGAAGAGATGGAGGTGATGCGGAGGTCCCTTCAGGCCGATTGCTCGAGATACAGACTGGAGAGAGATGCTGCCGTCGAACGGTTGTCGGCCTCCGATGCCCGGATAAGGGAGTTTGAGGAGAACGAGGGAATGATGGATGACATGCTCCAGGACATGTATTTCCGGACCTGGAAGCAGGGCAATCTCTCTTGGATGGATGATTATCCCAGGGTGATGGCCAAGACCTATCTTCGTGCTTTGGAGGAGGCTAAGGCTGACGCAGATAAAGAGGGTGGAACGGTCTTCAGTATGGATGTGGTCACTGCCCAATTTACCAAGGAGGAGAAAGTGGCGGTAAAGGAGGGTATGCGGCTGCTCGCTGCTGAAGAGGCAGGTGTGCAGGTGGAGGATGACGACCAGGACGGTCAAGAAGCAGGTGCTGGTAAGTTTCCCTTTCTAGTCTTTCCGTTAACTTGGTTACTCGTCACTAATGAATCCTTTTCATGACCGGACAGGCGGGCAAAAGAGCAAGGACAAGACTTCGAAGTAACCGGCCTCCTGATTGGACCTGGAAAATTCTTTTTGTAGGCTTGGCAGTGTTGTATCTGTTAGTCTTAAGATAGTAGAGTAACTTCTAAGTTATAATTCTTACTGCTTGTAATAATCAACATTATTCTTGACGTGTAATTTTTTGACTTAAGCTGATTTTGTCGTTTCTTGAATATTTGTTGCTATTTCGACATATCGTATGAGAAATGTAGCTATGTATATTCTTGTAATTAGATTGTGTTTGATGTCAGATTCTGGTTTTAAATCATAGTCTCATGACTTGCAATGTTAGCGTGTGGTGTGAAAAAAAAATTAAATTACAGTCATGCATCTGCACATAAAGGAAGAAAATACTGCCTTTCATGTTCTGTTTGTAAATGGCAGTTTCGAATATCTTGTATGACCGAGCATGGAAAGCAGTTGAATGCCCTGCCATCTGATTGTGAATCTCTGCATCCATTGGCGGGTATTTCTTACCCTGCATCCTGTACTTTATGGTTTGTTATAGAGGATAGGAGGAAAGTTTTTTAAGTAAAATTGAAATATGAGAAATAGTAAAACTTCCAGTCACGGAAGGCCTTCAATGTGCTTAAGTTCGTGGCAAACGGGTTTGGTAGTCACTTTCCCTAGCTGTGGGTCTTGGAGACATTTGTCACCCATCTTACGCCTCCGCGGGGAGTTAATTCTTTTTTACCACAGCCGCACTTAAGACACATCGGAGCCGAGATCGCGCACAGTAACTACACGGGCCATTATGGCCCGTACTCATGGGTATTATTCGACTTACTGTGGCCGGCTAGCGTGGGTGCCGATCGTCAACTGTGAACTGCCCCTGGCTGGCCACACCTTATGTTGGGGCTTATAATCGGTTCACAGTTGCCGGCGAGCCTAACGCCGTAATGAGCTGCCTCGGCTATAGTCGGCCTTCTCGGTGGCTTATAATCGGCTCATTACAGTTGGCTTTAAGGGCCGTTGCGAGCAATGAGTTAACCCACAGCAGAGGGATGCTGGAGCAAAAGTGTCTCATTGACGAGGGCATAGATTCGCATAGTACCTGTTGTGTCTCATCCACGTGAAGTTGCATTGTGGAGTGCTTTGAATAGAAATGCTATATGCTCAGGATTTCGTTCAACAGAAAAGGATAAAGTTAACAAGCAGCCAAGATACAAAGGAACAAGTTAAAAAAGAGACAAGGCTTTTTTAAAGTGGTTCGGCACGAAAAAATGCCTACGTCCACTGATTCTCTTTGTTAATTCACTTCATATGGGCAATACAAGTTAAGAAAAGTATCGACGGAGGTGTTGGATGTTCCATGCCCTCTGGAACACCTCTCCGTCCACTGTTGACAAAATATAGGCTCCGTTGTGGAGATCTTTATGAATTACATATGGTCCATCCCAGATTGGGTCTAGTGCTCCGGGGCGAGGGAAGATTCGCTTGAGGACAAGATCCCCTTCTCGTAAGGTACGATGCTTAACTTTGGAGTTGTATTGTGCTGCCACCTTTTGCTTGTGGGCTGCTGTTTTTAGGACTGCATCATTCCTTCTCTCCTCGACTAGATCCAAAGACGTGTTGAGGAGCTCTTCGTTCTCTTCTGGGTTATAGTGGATCCTACGGTGGGAAGGCACAATGGTTTCAACTGGGAGCATAGCCTCCGATCCGTATGCCAAAGAGAAAGGAGTGTGCCCTGTTGATGTTCTGAAAGATGTGCGGTAGGCCCATAGTGCCGTAGGGAGTTCATCCACCCAAGCGCCCTTTGACTTTTCGAGCTTCTTTTTGATCAGAGTTTTCAGAATTTTGTTGACTGCTTCGACTTGTCCGTTTGCTTGGGGATATGCTACGGATGAGAAGCTTTTGTGAATTCCGTGTTCTTGGCACCAGTTGGCGAATTCCTCGCTGTCAAACTGAAGTCCATTGTCTGATATGATTTTTAGTGGGACTCCGTACCTGCACAGAACATTTTTGATTAAGAAGTTGATAACTTTCGCTGAAGATACTTTATTTAGAGGTTCTACTTCCACCCATTTGGTGAAATAGTCGACTGCTACTATAGCATATTTGGCGCCGCCTCGACCCATTGGCAGTTCACCGATTAAGTCAATTCCCCATACTGCAAAGGGCCACGGGCTGGTCATCTGAGTAATCTCGGTTGTTGGTAGCCGAGGGATCTTAGCAAATTTTTGGCATCTGTCACACTTCTTGACGAAATCTAAGGCGTCCTTGCTTAAGGTGGGCCAGAAATATCCGTATCGGAGTATCTTTTTTGCTAACGTTTGCCCTCCGGTGTGATCTCCGCAGCTTCCTTGATGAATGTTGGATAAGATCTCCTTGGCTTCCCTTCCGGCGACACACCTTAACAATGGGTTAGAGAACCCGCGCCGATAGAGGATGTCTCCTTGTATCGTGTAGCGGGACGCTTTCCTCAAGATTTTCTTGACTTCGTTACGCCGGTCGGGTAGTGTGCCATTTTGTAGGTAGTCTTGGATGGGAGTCATCCAAGTTGCTTCTTCGGTTGCAGCTATCAGATTCACTTGCTCAAAACTTGGGATCGTTTGCTTCGAGACAGTTACTGCCCCGAAGATGGCGACGTCTCTCATACTCGCTTGCTTTGCCAATTCGTCGGCCTCTTGGTTCTCTTCCCGAGGGATGTGTTTGACTAAGTAGTGGTCCAATCGGTTGAGAAGCGACTTGGTCTTCTTTAGATATGCTATGAGTCGTTCTTCTCGAGCTTGGAATTCCCCTAGTATTTGATTAACAATAAGCTGAGAATCGCTGTGAAGGCACAAAGACTTGGCTCCGATCTCGATAGCAATTTCTAACCCGGCTATTACGGCTTCATATTCTGCATCGTTGTTGGTGGCAGCGAACTCCAACCTTATAGCATAGTGTAGTTTATTTCCCCTGGGAGTGATTATTACCACACCTGCCCCCGAGCCTTGTTCGTTAGATGCACCGTCCACAAAGAGATTCCACTTGATATCTTCTGTTATCTCCAGTTGCTCCTTATCCTCGTTGGTAGTGAATTCCGCAATGAAATCAGCCATGGCTTGCCCCTTGATGGCGGTGCGAGGGTGATAGGTGATATCATACTGACTCAGCTCAATACACCATTTAAGTAGTCGCCCGGAAGTGTCGGGACGATGGAGTACCTGCCTCAGTGGTTGATCGGTCAGAACCTTGATGGAATGGGATTGGAAGTAGTGACGTAGCTTTCGTGAAGTGATTAGTAAACAGTATGCTAACTTCTCAAGCTTAGGATATCTGACTTCTGCCCCAGTAAACCTTTTACTGACGAAGTAAACTGGTCGTTGCGTGCGGTTATCTTCCCTTACCAAGGCAGCGCTTAGAGCGTGAGATGACACAGCAAGGTATAGGTATAATTCATCGCCTTCGCTCGGGGTTGAGAGTACCGGTGGTTTCTGGAGGTGTTCGATTAGGTTAAGGAAAGCGGTCAAGCATTCGTCCGTCCATTCGAACTTTCCCTTATCTTTCTTTAGAGCTTCGAAAAAGGGGACGCACTTGTCCGTTGCTTTGGAGATGAATCGGCTTAGGGCAGCCACTTTTCCATTTAGGCTTTGCATTTCCTTTCGGGTGGAAGGTATCTTGATGTCCCTTAATGCTCGGACTTGTTCAGGGTTTGCTTCTATCCCTCGGGCATGGACGATGAATCCTAAGAATTTTCCCGATGACACTCCGAAGGAGCACTTTAGTGGATTCAACTTCATTCCATACTGTCGAAGTACCTGGAACATTTCGCCTAGGTGGTTTACGTGATCTTTGGCTTTCCGTGATTTTACCAGCATGTCATCTACATATACTTCCATTGTTCGTCCTATTAGCCCTGCGAACATCTTGTTGACGAGGCGCTGGTAGGTGGCTCCTGCATTTTTAAGTCCGAAGGGCATCACTTTATAGCAGTACAAACCCCGGTCGGTGATGAAACTAGTGTGATCTTGGTCGGGAGCATGCATAGGAATTTGGTTATATCCTGAGTATGCATCCATAAAAGACAGGAGTTCGTGTCCGGCTGTGCTGTCTACAAGTTGATCGATTCTGGGAAGCGGGAAGCAATCCTTTGGGCAGGCGTCGTTTAGGTTGGAGAAGTCAATGCAGGTCCGCCACTTCCCATTAGCCTTCTTTACTAATACCGGGTTGGCGATCCATTCTGGGTAAATAGCTTCTCGTATGAAGTCATTGGCGAGTAGATTCTTTACTTCTTCATCGAGGGCTGCTGATCGCTCTGCCCCCATACTTCTCTTTTTTTGTTTTACAGGTGCCTTGGTAGGATCAATTTTTAATACGTGGCACGCTATGTTGGGGGAGATTCCGGTCATGTCAGCGTGTGACCAAGCGAATACATCCAAGTTGTGGCGGAGAAAATCAATGAGTTGTTCCTTCAATTCAGCTTTCAGTTGTGACCCAATTTTTAGTAGCCTACTTGAGTCGTGCTTGTCTACAGATATAAACTCCATAGCCTCTGCAGGCTCGGCGGTGGCCTCCTCCTCTTTGTCCCTAGGGTCTAATTCATTGAAAGGGTCGCTGGTGTATCGAAGAGGAGGGGCTTTCTTTAGTTGCTATGCTTCAAGGCTTTTTGTGCAGAGGGCAATCTCTACACCTTTCCCTTTATCTCTCCTGTGATTGTTGCGAAGTTCGGTTACATAGCAGTCTCGTGCAATATCTTGGTCTCCTTCTACTTCCCCTACTCCATTGTCCGTTGGAAATTTCATCTTCAGGCACCATGGGGCTAGGACAATTTGGAAGTCAGACAAGGCTGGCCTTCCTAAGAAGGCGTTGTAGGCCGAGTGGTTTTCTATTAGCACAAACGTCTGTTTCCGTACAACGGAGCGGGGATGGCTTCCAATCTCAACAAAGAGGTCCAGTTGCCCGAGAGGCATCTTCGCTTCTCCAGTGAAACCATGTAGTGGTTTATCGCAGGGAGATACATCCTTCATTGATAGCCTCATTTTGTCGAATGCGTGTTTGAACAGGATATTTACAGAGCTTCCGGTATCTACCAGGATTCGGTAAACTTCGGCGGGACCGAGTCGGGCAGAGATGACCATGGGATCCATGTGAGGGTACTGTCTTCCTTCTAGGTCGCGTTTACTGAATGTGATGTCATCATTTTCTTTCCGCTTTGGGTGGCGCTCTTCTATAACCGTATTGACACAGTCTCTATTGTCTCCAAGCGACTTCCCATATCTTTCCATCTCTTTCCAACTTCTGTCTGCGATGTGCGGCCCTCCTGAGATGGTATGGACCACTATCTTCTCTTGACTAGAGCTGCTAGCGTTGCGGTCGCCTCTGCCGGTTCCTGGTGAGGGTAGCCTGGGGTTTTCATTGGCAGGAGCTGGAGTCCTGTCTTGACTTTTTACATAGCGTTCCAGTTTCTTTCTTCTGATGTGTTCCTCAATCAGATCTCGGAGATGATGGCATTCATTGGTGTCATGTCCGTGGGATTCGTGGAAGCGGCAGAATTTTCCAGATTTCTGTGCGCTATCTGATTCCTTCTTGTACGGTGGGCGTTTGTATCTAACTTCGCCTTGGGTGGCAAGGAAGATATTTTCGACGGTCTCATTCAAAGGGGTGTAAGAGTCGAATCTTGGTCCTGGCCGATATAGGCGTTTTTCTACTTTCTTGCCCCCAGTATTGTCTCTGGAATCATTTCTTCGAACGTCCCTTGCCACAGCAGGGGCGTTGCCATGGGTCGTCTTACTTTGCTGTCCTGACTGCCCCTCCATGGCAGCATCCTCAAGCCTCATGTACTTCCCGGCTTCATGGAAGAAATCGGGTAAAGTAGCTGGTTTTTCTTTTGTCAATCTCCTAGCAAATTTAGTGTCCGGATGCACCCCACTGCAGAGGGCCATTAGGATAAGCTTCTCATCGGCATCTTGAACTGCGGCTGCTGCGGCGTTGAATCTGGTCAGGTATTGCTGCAGCTTTTCTTCAGGTTTCTGTTTGACGCTGGATAAGGAATAAGCGTCCTTAGGTTGCTCCACATGAATGCGGAACTGACTGATGAATTTTTCTTTCAACATTTCCCATGAGCTGATGGATCCTTGGGGTAGATGACAGAACCAGGAGGTAGCAAGATCTGCTAAGAAGAGCGGGAAGCATTTGCACAGCACTCCCTCTGTTGCTCCACTCATGAGCATATGCTGCGTGTACCTCTGTAAGTATACAACGGGATCGGAGGTTCCTTTGTAGGGTTCCATTGTTGGCATCTTCCATTCTCGGGGGGTGATAGCAATTTCGATATTGCGGGCGAAAGGGCTGGTTACCCTAGCGCCTATCCCTCGATCTCTTTGCTCTCGTTGGACACACTCTCTGAATAAGCGCGCCATCCTTTCATCAGAATTTGGAGCGGACAGAAATGAGTTTGGTTCTGTTCTGTGGGGTTGATTCCGTCCAGACAACCTGTAGGGATGGTATCGTCTATCATTCCTCATATTTTCCGGTGGCTGCCTTTGATCTTCTGGGAGCATGCTTGGGTCAGCTACAGTTGGCCCTTGCCTTGATCTTCCCCTGTTGGGTTCTGATCTAAGCACTTCCTCGGGTCCAACTTCGGGCTGGACTCTAGCTCGGCCCCGTTCACTGGTGTTTCTGTGGTTAGGCAGCATGACAGGCTCAGCTGCAGTTGACCTTCGCCCGGTACCTTCCCCGTTGGGTTCGGCACCAAACGTTTCCTCAGGCCTAACTTCGGGCTGAGCTCGGTCTCGGCTCCTACCACGGCTACCCCTGCCGTTGGCTCCTTCGAAGAAGGAAGATCTTTGCTGTCTCTGAGATCCTCCAGACTGGGACTCGCCCCATGATTCAGTGTTGCGGTTGGATTCTTCAGCGTCCCTCAAGCGTGACATGAGATGGTCCACCAAGGCTTCCTGCTGGGACGTGAAGCGGTTAGTTACTTCAACAACAACTCTGTCCAAATCTGCCCTAGTAATTGCTGCAGGCTGTTCTGTGGCAGGAGTGGTTGGGTTAGCCTGTCCTTCATTTGTTGCCATTGCTGGAGGAGGACGATTTACTTGATTCGCGGCAGCTGGATCAGGAAGGCTACTGGATGCGATGTTTTTTCCTTTGTTAACATCTTTTCTCTATTTGGGAGGCATGTTTTCCAAGTGGCGGACGATGCTGTTAGGAAAACTCGTTAAGTAGATGAAGCTGAAGCTTCGAGTTTCTATTTTCTCAGTGAAAGCACCAAAAATGTTTGCACAAAAAATGGACAAACACCTCAAAGTCGTATGATTTAGTAGATCTTATGGTGTTCTTAGTTATTTTGGAGATTT
This sequence comes from Allium fistulosum, assembly GCA_030737815.1. NCBI lineage: Eukaryota > Viridiplantae > Streptophyta > Magnoliopsida > Asparagales > Amaryllidaceae > Allium > Allium fistulosum. The sequence continues at coordinate 1,055,903,183 of CM060904.1, read as the reverse complement.
ATGCAAATATATGAAAAGCAGGGGCTAAACTGTAAAAAGACACACAGATTTATAGTGGTTCAGCCAGAATGTGCCTACGTCCACTTTATATTTTATTTCTCTTCTCTTGTTTTGATTACAAATACAAAGCTTTGATACAAGTAAAAGAAAGTTGCTTTTAGAGTTCCTTCCGTGCTTGAGCTCTCAAAAACTTGTGTCCATTGCTGTACCCCTGCCCCTCTATTTATAGAGTGAGGCTAGGGGTAGGGGTTCAGGATATGTAGAGTCGCTGATGGGCCTGGGCTGATGCGATCTGGCCTGGTATATCTTGGTTCGGCATTGCTTGGTTCGGAGGTGGTTGGAGTGTAGAGTGGACCGGTAGCTGTTTGGAAGTAGGTTGGACCGGTTGTTGTTGGTTCGGTGGGATGGAAGGATACTGGACCGGTGGCAGTTGGTTCGGTGGGCTGGAAGGAGACTGGTTCGGTGTTGGCTGGTTCGGTGGGATGGAAGGAGACTGGTTCGGTGTTGGCTTAAGACTGCCGAACGAATTACTGCCGAACGAATTACTGCCGAACGAATTACTGCCGAATGGGCCTTTGAGGACGAGAATACCGGATGGGCTTAGGCGAGCCTGGATGGATGAGTCACGCTCCTTGGTCTCAAGGTCTTCTGGGTGAGAATGCGCCCAACAACCGGGAATGGCTAAAACAGGGGAGGTGCAGCAAGGTTAGTGGGTAGCACCCAAGTAGGACAAGGTTACCTCTGTCTAGATGTCCCTTTCTATTTTCGACTTAGTGGTGCGGTTGCTGATCCCAACCGTGAGGTATCTTGTGCGGGAATTATCCAGTAAGGGATGTTCCGACCTTGTGTTGCAGGGGATTGGGAGTGATCCTCGGTACGGTGATCTAGGCCGCGTACTGTGACGGGCGGTACCCCAGTAGCCCTGCCATTGTATGGAATCCAAACTCCAATAAGTGCCGTACGTATTAGTTGTGCCCAACTATGTTGGAATGTGAGATGTAAGCATTTCAGCTATTTCTATATTTTACTTGAAAACCCTAGACCCTATTATAATAAAATCAGATTTCCTATCAAATGTTTTGGTTAGCGTAAGGTAAAAACTTACCCATGTTTATTTGTGGGGAGTCTTACGTGATACCTTTTCTTTCTAAAGGTTTTGAAGTTAAGCAAGTTTAACCTGTTACTCACACCAGACCCATGTCTGACCCAAGTTGTTTATTTCTGTTTTATAAACTCTTGGGTACTCAAATTTTTACGAGTAGCCAAGGGATTCAGGTTTAGCTTTGACGAATATTCTGGAGGAGCAATGGAGCAGGAGGCTTCGGCGTTCGTAGATATAGTATTCCGCTGTGTTGATATTTGTGATAGTGTCTTGTCTTGTATTTGAGTTGTAATGTCTAGACAGATATTTATAACTGTCTAGTAAGTGATGTATATGCTGTGTAACTCTGTAAAGTGTTGTATACTATGTAATAGTTTATGTTATTAATATAATTTATTCGTTCCGCTGTGAGATCGTTGTTGTTGTTTCTTTCTTTCTTCTCTTCTTTTCTATTTTCTACCCCTTTCTTTCTTACTGTCGATGCGATTTTCCGGGAGTGGAAAGCCGGGTCGTCACATGTATGGATTATATAGCTGTAATCATTGTTGAAAAATACGATTTTTAATATTGTTTTGAAGATTTTTAATGGCGTGTGGAAGGAGAATTTTGGAGTTGATCGGAATTGGGTGTTTTGTCAAATTCCGGCGTCATGGTCGATTTTGTGTCGTGGCCTTTTGGGTGGAGGAAGGTTGGTTGATGGCATATACGAGAAAAATAGAGCGATGATTTTTAGCAATGTGTGTGGTAGACGAGATGGATTTAGGGTTTAATAGTGCTTTGGGTTTGGTCTCGGTTCGAGAGAAATGGTGACGTGGAGAGAGAGATAGAGGCGTGCGCATATGGGGAATTGGTAGAGGAAGTTGTGGCAGAGTTGTGGGTGGATTTTGGTGGTGGATGGTGGAATGGGGTGTCATGGCGAGGCGATTGATAGTCACGGCATGTTATAGTTTTTAGAGTGAAGCATTCGAATTTCGAACAGGAAGTTTGGTTGCATTTTCCGGTGGGCAGTGGGATGCGATGTCATGGGCAATCTGCTGGGATGGTCGGCGACGAGCTATATTTGCCGGAGGTAGTGTGCACGTACACGCTTCGTGCACGTCTTGGTTCATTTCAAAGGAAAGAGTAGAGAGTGAGTGCTGGGGAGAAAGGAGAAGGAAGGTGGACGTTGGGCCGGGTTTGGATTTGTATTGGGCTGGGCATTTTTAAAAAGTAAATTAAATTTATTTTTATACTTAATAATATATAAAAATGAGTTAACTATTTCTCCTTTGTTTTGAATCCAATCGACGCACAGATTTTTGCGTCGTAATCCTATCATCGAATATTTTCATCTGAACTAATATTGTCAAGTTTTCTGCAATGTAAAATTTAATGATTTATAACAATTGAAGTAAACAATTAAGCAATTACTTATTTAATTAATTATATGTTAATTAATAAATTAAATTTTAAATGGACTGTTTAGTTTTAATTGATTAAGAAAAATCAATTATTAAATTTCATTGATTGACAAGTAATCTGGATTAAAAATATAACTTGACTCAGTTAATTGAAAGCAATTCAGTTCTGATTTGTAAATTGATTTAATATTAATTATAAATCGTTGATTGTAGTTAATGATCTATGCTTTGACTTTTATTTAGATATTTATTTCAATTATCTTTTGTCTGTTCCATTAAGTAACCAAATAAAATACCGTTGAGTAAAATTGAATTGAATATGGTAAATTGGACATTTGTTAGCGGAAATAAACACCGTTCCTCTAATTAAATTAATTGGACCACTATTAGCAGAATAAATCACCGTTTCGCTATTATTAATTGGATAAGTTAATTTGGACAATTATTTTGCAGAAATAAATCTCGTTCTGCTATTACATTAGTGTGGACACTTAATTTCATTCCAATTGACTAGTATTGGATAAGTGTTGTATTAACAATTGCTTGTTAATTATGGATTTAATTTACATATGTGATGTAAATACCTGGATTATAACTTAGATAGTTTTTGGAATTAATGGAGACTTGATTAAGCACCATTGGAGTTACTAAGCCTCTTTCCAAATTTGGAAGTTGATTCTTGAACCAAAGTTGTTTTAAGGATGGTTATTATTTATTAATGACATTTTAAAGATAATTAATAATTATTGATAATGATTTAAAGTTAATTATTTTATGATTCTTAAAAGTTATTTAAAAGTATTTAATTATTGTTTTCCAAGTTATTTAATTATTTATTAAAAGTATGTTTTAATTATTAATTAGAATTATTTTCTAATGATTTGATTTAAAGTTAATTATTATTTAAGAATTAATCAGTATTAAAATATTACTATTTCAAGGATAATTTGTTCAAATATTAATATCGTTTTAAAATAATATATTATATAGTAAACTGTTATAAAAGGGTATTTTCCTAAATTAAACTTGGAAATTATTATAGAAACTTTATAAGCATTATTTTGAGGCAATTGTTAAAATAAAAGATTCCAGGAAGTAATGATATATTTTCATAGCGTAATTCGAGGGGTAAAGACTGCCTACTGTTTGTTATGTTTTCGTTTGGATAGCGACGTAACCATTGTGCAAACTGCGATCTATGATTGATTTCATGGCGGAAATCGGGAGGCAGAGATTGCCTAAGTTAAGTTTGGTTTTTCTGGGATAGAGACGCAAACATTGAGCTGTGATCCATGGTCGATACCGAAGAGTACTTTCCGTATTTATTTTTAATTAGTTTCGAGTATTTTTGGGAAAAATGATTTGTGAATATACTTATTCCATTGAGATAAGTATATGACTGTTTTTGATAAAGAGATTCAAATTATCAAAATTTAAATTAAACGAGGCTTGGTGATTTCAGTGGGAAATGAAATCTTTGGTTGAATGTTTGTTTATTTGATAGTTAAATAACCAACTATCAAAACTTGACCAAAATATGTAATCCTTCTTAATTTTGGTGGTACAGAATTATTCCCTACTTAACATCGAAGGATTTTAACTCTGGAAATATCTAGGGGAAACACGGGAATTATATGGTACGGTTACCATCGGTTTGCTATACTGTACATATAAACTTGTGGATCTTCTAGGACAAATGATAAGGGGATCTGTCCACTTAAACTTTTAAGGGGTGATCCCCGATCTTATGTATTGTCAGATTATTTCCTAAAGAACCGGTATTGAGCATTCTGGAAAGATGACGAATGGTTTTTGGAGCACCCAGGAAATGAAGAGTGTACTCGTAAGAGATGACTTGGAAACCATGACCTACTCCGAAACCATATACAGTTAAATGGAGGAGATGCGTTATATTTTATGATGTTGAAATCAATTTGTGGTTCCATGACTCATTGGAGTGTGGGAATCTGTGTGAGATTCCAAGATCTATTGAGATGTGGAATTCAAGTGTGATTCCTTGACCTGTTAAGGTGTGGGAGTCTATGTAGGATTCCATAATTTATTTTGGAGATGGTGCGTGAGTTGGAAGCCGGACGAGGCCTCATCAGCGGAAATAAAGGTATCTCATAAGACACCCAATTAGATTTTTAAAGCAATCAACTCTTTTCTAAATAAAGGTATCTCGTAAGACCACGCCGCACATAGACACTGACGGGTTTTTATCTTACGATAACCAAAACAATTTCTATAGAAAATCCATTGATATTATAATAATGTCTAGGGATCAAAGTAAAATATGAATATAGCAAAAATGCTTGCATCTCACGTTTTAGCATAGTTGGGCACAACTAAGACCGTACAACGCTTATTGGAGGATGGATTCTGTACAATGACTGGGCTACTGGTGTACCACCCATCACGATGCATCTCTAAATAAAATAATACGGAGGACCTCACCAGGTTCCCCTGCCAACACAGAACCGGTCTACCACTTGACTAGCAGTACCGAATATGATTACCGCTTCTTTAATGTGCCCCAAAGCATACAAATGAGAGATAATATCGAATCTAGATAGGGATGATCATACCCTAATTAGAAGTGACCCACTTACCCCTGCTGCATCTCCCCTATTTTAGTCATTCTCGGTTGATGGGGCATGAGGCTACATTTTACCTTTTATATAGCACTTCCCAGTTGGAATGCTAACATTGCCCTCATACAAGTTCGTTCTGGGACTGAACGAAACTGAAGGTACTACTTCTACTACAACCATTTTGGAATCATCCTTAGAATTAGTAGCAAGCAGCTCTTGCACTTCAAAGCACTCCGTCTTCAATATTCCATCGTCTTCAAGACCTCTTCACTTCAAAATGCTTGAGTTGGATCGAAGTGGTTTTCAGATAACATATCCGATCCCGGTCTCTTCTAAACAACTTTCGATAATTTCCGGTAAACTCAACCTTAGTTCTTTAGGAATTAAATAGTCAAAGGTAAGAGTAGAGATCACCTTCTAACCGTTAGTAGAAGAATTTCTTTATCATTTTTCCTAGGAGAGCGAAATGAAATTTGTATGCACAGTACAATATCATTAGAGATGACTGTGCCATATAACTCGCGTGTTTCTCCTAGATATTTGCAAAGTTATGTTTTGGGTCCATATTTGATAGTCGGTTATTTAACTATCAAAACAAACTCATGTTCAAATCAAGGATTTAATTCCATAGGGGAAAACCAACATTGGTTATGCACATAAGTAACCACTAACTCCTTAATTAATCTTTTCATTAATTAAAATAATTTTGTAAATACTTGTATAAAAACTACTTATAAATTTCTAAAACCATTTATAACTCTTTATAAATTATTTCTCAAGTCTTTTATAAACTCTTTATAAATCTATAAAACTCTTCTTATGATTCTACACACCCATTTCTAAAATTCGTTTATAAATATATATCCATTTATAAACTCCTTTACCTTGTAAATAGTCTTCCTTTAAGTCTTCAAACCATTTTATAAAACTCCTCTTTTAAAACCCAAGTCTGTTTATAAACTTTATTTATAAGTCTCGAAGACATTTATAAATAAACAAAAATCATTTCCTTCAAGACAGTATTATATAATAATAATTATTACAATAACTATTATAAATAATAATTAATAATTTCAAAACACTATTAAATAAACAATAATAATAAATCATTACCATTATTATAAATAGTAATATTAGATTTTCAAAAAAATATTAATAAACCATCACTATTAATTTCAAACCATATTAATTATTTAAATAATTAATTTTTCAGAATGTAAAAATATTGATAAATAACTTTAAAACAACATTAAATATAAATAAATAATCTTTAAAACAATATTAAATATAAATAAATAATCTTTAAAACAATATTAAATATAAATAAATAATCTTTAAAACAATATTAAATATAAATAATCTTAAAACAATACTAATAAATAAATAACTTTGAAAAGACAAATAAAAAGGTTGGAGTAAAATAGAAGTTAAATCCTTTAAAAAAATATTTTTGAAACCAAATTTTAGATTTAAAATCATTTCCTGTCTTAAAAACCAACTTCAATTCAATTAGCAATTTATAGTATTTCAAAATACTAATTTTAAGGCCAATAGCTACCAAAAGCTTAAACAATATCGATATTGAATTCCTATTACAATATGTTTTAAGTTTGAGCATATAACAATGTCATAACCCATAGTGTCAACAATTAGTTTTGATTTTCAAAAATTCATATAACAGGAACATTATAGAAAACATTTCAACAATTGTGAGGAATCTCTTTGGATCCCTCCAACCTGTCCTCCTGCATCATAGCTCGTATATATGTATATGTATATATATGTGTATGTGCGTACTAACACATTTATATAAATAAAACTCAATAGTGGTGAGGAATCCTATTGGATCCCTCCAACCTTTTCCCCTACATCACAAACATGATATAATTATATAATGTGGGTCATCTGCTATTAGGTGGGTATATATATAAAAGGTCATCCGCTCTAGGGAGAATAAATCAAAACCAACTGGTAAAAACCGTAAATCGTCCAAATATCCAATCAATAATTTTTATTAACTATATAACATACTGGTTGACCAAAAAGGTGAGTTTAACTCACCTTGATTCCAATAATCATTGAAGCACTCCGGTTTGAATTAAAATGGAACATACATTAAATTTTAGCCCAAATTCCTACTAGCCCCAAATCCATCCAATCCCACTCCATAGCGTAGTATTCGCTGGTACGATCGCAACACAACTTGTTACACTTAATTCCGACTTCGTATGAATTAGTTACGAGTTAATGAACATACGAGACTATTTAAATTTTCATTAACTAAAAATTAATTAATTTTTAAACTTAATTACCTTAATCACGTTCGCTCCCCCCAAATCACCTCTCTTGTTCGCGTTTAAACCCATTTCCAACCGCAAATTCGATCGATCGCCGCTGCCACCTCTGTAATGACCCGTAAATTTAACTGGTTTTAATAATATATTAATTGAAATTTTGTGAAATTTTAAACGATAAAATTTTGAAATTTAAAATTTGATATTTGGAATGCGTCTAATTAAACATAGCAACTGGTAAATTTTCATCAGATCATATTGAAATTTTTTTCTTGTGTAATTTTATTCCAATTTATATCAGTTAAAAATTAATGGTAATAAAATTTTTTTCAAACCTAAATATTTTTACATAGAAAATTTGTAAATCATCTTCTGAGTGAGATGTCATATTTCGTTTCTCAAAATTTGGACTGTTATTGCTCCGTCGTTCTTATTTTCGGCAAAATAGCAGCATTTGGTACCGATATCGACTTTTGATCGGATGATCGTACCACTAATATCTGCATACTGTTTTGTTCGTCCCGTCGTGCCGATCTCCGCAGTATATCCATTTGTGTGTTTCAGAGTTCGGTACGCAACGAAATCGACAAAACAGCTAGCCGTATCGGTTTCCGTTTTGAGCCTTTTGGTTTCCCGTGTCCTTTCGTGTGTTACCGAGACAACCTATTTACAGCAACCTTTATTATTCCTAGAAATTTAACTCTGACTTTTCTATTCCTATATTCAAGCGTGTCTGCTCATCTCTCCTCTGATTGCTCTTCTTTTCATAATATGAGTTATGATAAAAGTTGTTTTTTCACCTAACCTGCACACGTCCTAAGTCATATTATTTGCAAACTCTCTGTCCCTTCCTCTTTCTTTTTGGTTCGGCCATGAATGAATGAAAGAAAAAAAAAAGAGCAGAGGAAAGGCTTTTATATATCTCAGGTGAACAAGTTACATTCATGCCTGTTGCCTATTTTTCAAGTCTCAGCCATTTCAATTCTTACAGCCTTCATTTCCATGCAACCATTCATTTTCTTTCCACTTTTGCTTTCCCTTCCCCTTCCAGACCACTAATGGATGCCTTCTCATTCTATAAAAAAAATAAAAAATTTCCCCTGTCATGTCTTCTTCACATCCCTCGCCTCCCATCCTCCGTTCGACCTACGCGAGCACAACAGCCGCCTGTGAAGCCGCCACCTCCCCACCACGCGAGCAAAGATGTGCTCCCTTCCAAGCTCACGACCACCGTCCTTCGTCCTCCATGCAGCCAATGTTTCTGCCTCGGCCACCTTGTCCCGCCACCGTTTACCTCAGCCACCTTCACCGTTCGCCCTCCGCCCGCATCGGTCTCCACCTCCCTCTCTTTCATCTCCGATTCGCCGCGTTTTCCAACGCTTGGCTGAGCACAGGAGCTCGCTTCACCTCTAACTTCCCGTCCCGAGCACTACAACTTTTCCCTTCTTCTCGCTTTAGGTATGTATACGTATTTGTTATGTACGTGTTATAAAAGTTGGTTACATATATAACTATAGGTATTTTAGTTTATACATATATTACTGTTAGTATATTTTATATGTTGAAATTATAGTGTAAGTTCTTATACGTATAGGCATATATACATTTTATCCAAGAAGTTGTTTCTTTTATAATATAGGTTTTATAAAAATAATATGTACAGGCGAATATATTATCTGCATATAAAATCTGAGGCTAGTAGGTATACTTTCATATAGGACAGATTCCAAATTATCATATAAAGTACGTTGGTTTTATAAAGTACTCATATGAGCTGTTTGTTGTTTACATAAGTTTAGATTAGCTAATGCATCCAATATGTTGTGTACGCATATAAATTTTAAAGGTGTTATACTTACATTCGGAAAAGAAAAAAAAGAAACTTATGTCAGAGTTTTGTTTATAGGATATATAGTATATAGATCTGGGGCTAGCCATATCTATTTTTATAAATATTGTTTTGGCATGTAAATTTTATATAGTTCTGTATATATCAATATATATGGGTTTGATTTAATAATGATTTGAAAATTTTATTATTTAGTATTTGTCTTGAATTGAAATATTGGAATAAAATAAATGATATAATATAATGATAATGTATATATTTTAGTTTATATCAAAAACTGATTTCTTGTTCTCGTCGATTCTTATCTATCAGCTTTGTTGTCAAATTCGTACCAATCTAGCTTTGATCTGGGGTTCGTGCTTGCATTTTGTAACTAAATTTCATTATCCAATCTCTCTAGCCTCAAAAGGTGAGCAATCACTCACGATTAATGTTCTTTTATTTATTAAATTTGATTTCAATTGAAATGACAATTGAAATATGGTGATGTTAGTTATTTACACTGTTATATATATGCTATTACCTGTATCAGTTCACCTATGACATCTGACACCATTGTCTGCCAATTGAAATATGCTGATGTTAGTTATTTACACTGTTATATATATGCTATTACCTGTATCAGTTCACCTGTGACATCTGACACCATTATCTATTATTTATATTGATGATATATGCCTGTTATATTATTATCATATCTGTTATCACTCTGCAAGTTCCCTGTTAGTATAGAATCACTATGGGTTGAAATGATACATACCCGAACGATCTGTAGAATAGGAGAAAATCGTTATGGGTTGAAATAATAAACCCAAGCGATTTTCATTGAATTAAATTTGGGATTACAGGTTGAAAAGATATATACCCGTATATATATAAATTACGGATTGAAATGATAAATATCCGTATCACTTGACCATAAGTTAGAAAATTTTATACTGACACCGTTGGTCTATATATATAAATATTTTGAAAAATGATTTCTATGGTTTTGAAAAGAAATATATGGTATTAATAAATATTGATTTTAAATATTTATTAAAGTTGATTTAATAAAGTTGATTTGAATCAATATAAATATGTTTAAGTATTTATGTAAATTTATATTTTCAAATATAGAGTTTATAATGATTCAGGTTGGAAAGATAAATTTGAAATTGATTTGAAATTATATTTATTTAAGAATTTTACTTAAATAAGGTTGATTTGAAATTTATTAAATTTGAAAATTAAAAGGATATGTTTTATAACTTGAATTTGAAAAAGTGACTTAAATGAATATTTCAAACTTATATAAATTTAAATGGGGTATTCTGTTTATTTAAATTTTTTTAAATTGAAGTTGTATTTAGATGTATTGAAATGATTAAAGAAATATCTCAGAAACTAAATGAAATGAAATTAAATGGAGATATAAATGGAACTATCAAATTTAGTTTTGAAATGTGGAATATTTAAAGCTTTGAAATATATTGAAATTTAATGGTTTATTTTGTGTTTCAAATCTGTATTTGAAATCGTTATAATTCGAAATGATTTATTGAGAAATGGAATTGAGTTGAAATTTATGAATTGAGATTGAATTAAGTTGAATTTTGAAGTTGAGTTAATTTGAATCGATTTGTGAATTTATGGAAGCTATTTTATTTTATAAAGTATTTTTAAAACTATATCTGCAACTATTTATATTTCACTTCATAAATTATTTTAATATAAACTATTTTATATAAATCATTTTCAATATATATAATTTTAATATAAACTATTTTAACTTATAACTATTTTATATAAACTATTTTTATTTTATAAACTATTTTATCATATACACTAATTTCAATATCTAAACTGTTTAAGAGGAAAGCGTTATGAATTCCAAAATGTTATGATTTCAAGCTATAGTTTCAAAGTGTTATGAATTTCAAGGTTTTGATTTCCAAAGTGTTTTGCTTTTAAAAGACTTACAATTTCGAAAGCGATATAACTTTGGGAAGTGATATGATTTTGGAAATGGATTTATTTGAAGTAAAAATGATATCGTATGGATATGGTTTTGAAATGGCAATGATATGTCGGTTTTGAAATATAAACTATTTTGAAAGTTTATTAAATGACCAATCGGTGTGATAATTACGTAGTTATTGAAGAGTCCGGGATCGGTTAGGGACATACTCTCTGTCCAAACCGAAAACCACTTTAATAACTATTATACGCGGAGTGTGATCCAGAAGTGGTTGGAATGACGACATTGCTGGAATTGAAGAAAGAGAACGATAATGGATGACCTTGACACTTGTGTCAAATTGGAAATGACTTAAACAGGAGTCGTGCCGGGCCAGTGAGGTTAGCTACCTCTAGTGGACACACTTCTTCGTAAACTACTCATTACTTGTTTTTGATTGGTGTGCATCCTTGATTTGGGAGTGTTGTTTCGCGGTGTTGCGATCGTTGCGGCGATGCGTTCTCACCAGTCCGGATAAGGCAAACGGTAGTTTCACTACCTTGGGTATTGCCTCATGTGCCTTGTCATACTTGTATCCCTATGCGCGACCACTATGATTTGTTTTGTGTTATGCCTATGGAGTACTCCTTGATAGCCCACTAGTTTACGGTGGAGTTTACAGTGCTATATAGACCATGATGCTTATATAAAATGTGTTAATGGGGAAAATGGTAATGCCTTAACGCTATTTTGATACTTTATATTACTGATAGGCATTATCTACTTAGCGTACACTACTACATAGTAGATAGCTTAATGGATCCCTAGAGGATGGTTATCCCAAACATCCTTTGAGTTACTTGTATTTCAATCGTGATTTCACTTGAGTTGGATTTATTGATATAAGAATGTTAATCCTGACTCGAGTGTTTTGTGTTTCTTTACGCTCGGGTCAGACTGAGTGTACCAGTATTCAAGACTCACCTTTGGAGTTGGAACTTCGCTTGGAGATTCAACTATCTATCCAGCTTTCAGATATTCAGTTGATTCTAATGATGTATTCTGATTCTTGTATTTGACTATTGTATTGGAGATCTGTTGTAACTTATTTAACTCTGTTATATATATAGTAGCTTCATGAACTACTATTCATTTGTTTCCGCTGCATATTGTTGTATTACTCTGTGTCTGTGATTCTGTGATTATTTTATTTACTGTATATGCTGAGTTTTGCCAAATTTAAATTAACAATCCATTGTTTTGAATTATTCAAGTCCGGCATGTGTGGATTTATTGTCGAATTGAATGGTCCAAAATAGTGGGTCGTTACAACCTCGCTACAGGTCCAACCACCGCACACTGCCAAAAGATGGCGCAGCCTCTCCTGCTCCGATTGTGACCGGTCCCACCTTCAACCATGGTCAGTAGCTCGAGAATGACCCGAAGTTCATTTTCCGTTCATCTCGGCATTGCCGCCGCCTCAAGCGATGCTTGACTGTCGCGTCAACACAAGAGCTCCACCTCGTCGCCCCCTCCCTATCGACACCGACCTCACCTCCCAAGATCCCCTTTAGAGCCACCCCAAGGTCCATGATCTCGTTTTCCATAGAACTTCCATTATTGCCACAACCGTCCACTACAATACCATTCGACCGATGATTGGCTTCACTACGTCATCGCGGGCATTTAGTTAGTTGAAGTCGACATAAGATTTCGCCTCGAGTCGCTCCAATCGTTGGTGGCCGTAGGATGTAAGGAGGAGGAAATTCAAATTTGGGAAACGAACATATTCTCTGATATACACACGGTTTTTAAAGAGAAGGGAAGGTATAGGCAGAGACGTGGGAAGGGTATGTGTAACGACCCGTAATTTTACCACTATAAAAATAAAATATTTAATTAATTTTAAATATTAAAATATAGAATTTTCAAACTTAATAATCATGTTTTATGTGATAAATAAGAATGATGAACTTATTTTTAGAATTAAATAGAGATTTTGATGTTTTGTCGTAAAATTAACAAAAGCCGGTTTTCGATAAAATTTAATATACATTCGAATAATTATTGCAAATGGTAAATAACTCTTTTTAATGGCTATATAATGATATGATAATAATATAAATTTGATTTATAATAGTTTTATAAACATATATACTTTTTTTTATAAAAATGTACAAACTTCATCGCACGTTGACAAATCGACGTCGTATTTTTATAATTGAATTTTAATATTATTTAATATGGTTTTATTACTAAAATAAACTTGTTTTAATTATTTTAATATGATAAGAAACTTATTTAAATTGTTTACAAATATATGAAATTTAACAAAAATGTCAAAATGTGACCGTAACACGTTTTGCTGAAAATCAATGTTTTTGTTCAAAATAAGTTGTCGCAACATTATTGCACCTTTGTTAACATGTTTTAACATATATATTACATATTTTAATAACAAAACATATTTACTTTTTCTAAGTATCATTAGAAAAATATAGAATATCATTAGTAAAATTAAGTAAGATAATTAACAAAGGTAAAAAAGCAAACATCAAATCAATCACATCCAAATCCAACAAAATTATTACTTTATTTTTTTAATGCTTAAGTGATTATGACATAAAGTGGAGATGTGAAAGGATGATGTTAAGTGTTGACGAAGTGTAGCTTACTTTAGGTTTAAGTAAGGGTATTTTGGTAATTTCATAAAGGATTAATTTGGTAAAATTCCACCTTTTGCTTTTCCTACAAATAGGACCATAAGGCTTCACAAATCTTCACACTTCATTCCATTCCTTTCCTTTTCTTCTCCTTCTCCTTCCTCTCCTTTTTAATTGCTTCTTCTTCTTCTTCTTCTTCTTCTTCTTTCCTTACTAACTTTTTCAAAATCCTATCAAACAAAGTCAAAACACCACCAAACATTGTCAGTTCTTATATCATTGTTGGAACATGGTTTAGCATCTAAGAAGTGAAGACATGATGGAGGAAGAAGTGGAATAGGGGGAGGCCGAGCCCTTTGGATGGTGGTGGTGATGTTGACATGTGCAATGGTGATGGAGAGCTTGATGGTGTTTGGGTGCTGAGGCTGTGAGTTTGGATCATAAAGATGAGGTGGCCGAGAGCATACTGGAGGGTGGTGATGATCGAGCACTTGAAAATGAAGAGAAAGGTTGTGTAACGACCCGTATTTTACGGATCGTAACATCGTAAAACAGTTGACAATTGGTTACATTGTTGATAAGTCATTCAGAATTTTTCTAAGTCCTAAGTCGGTTTGGACGAGTTAAGAGAAGTCTGGGTAGAGTTGCCGACTTAAGAGATTAACTGGGTTAAGGTGGTGACATATGAGTTTTAGGCAAAAATATGGCTAAGTCCTAAGTCGTTCACGACTTAGTATAAGTCGTAAGTCGTATACGACTTAGGGGATAGGAGCTACCCAGGGAAATGGCGGGTTAAGAGATTGGAGATAGGTCATTTGGACGACTTAAGAGGTAGGCGCGACTTAAGGATTGTAGCGAGTTAAATTGTTACCGAGTTAAGTGTTTAAGTCGTTGCCAAGTTAAGTCGACTGGGTGAGTTAACGACCTAAGGGATAGACAACCTAAGGAAGTGATCGAGTTAAGAAACAGCGAGTTAGCAAGTTAAGTAATAGTGCGACTTAAGTGAGTTAGCGACTTAAGGAGGGTACGACCTATGGGAGTTAAGTCGTGGACGAGTTAAGGTGTTAAGTCGTAAGCGACTTATGTATGGGTTGTTAGATCGCAGGGTATAGCTTAAGTGTTAGGTCGCGTGATTTCTAAGTCGTAAGTCGCGCACTTGTTAAGTCGTAGGTCGCGCGAGTTGCTAGGTCGCTGGGCTTTGGCTTAGTAGTTAGGTCGCAGTCCAGTTGTTTGCGACTTATTAGGTCGCGTGGTAACTTAAGGAGTTAGGTCGTAATGTTGTTAGGTCGTTTCTCAATTGAGTCGTAGGCGCGCATGCTATAAGTCGTGACCGACTTAGGAGATAGCTGTTATGTCGTGAGTCGTAGACAGGTAAGTGTTAGGTCGTAGGAGTTGGGGCGCACGTGCATATCTATTAGGTCGGAGAGGCTTAGGTCGGAGAGGCTTAGGTCGGAAACGACCTATGGAGATAGCTGAGTTACGACTTAAGGAAATTTCTGCTATAAATAGGAATGGTTTTTCTCACTTTTTGGGATCCGGATTTTGAAGCGACGAAGTGCTGCCATTTTGAGAGCTCGACTTCTACACTTCTTCACTTCTTTTCTCCACTCTAATCTAGTGCTTCCTTTCATCCAAATCAAAGATCAAGATCGAAGATCCAAGAGCTAAAGTTGAAGATCTTCATCCATTGAAGCGAGATTTCTTCGTTTGAAGCGGATTCGTGATAGATCAAGCTTGATCCTTCGCTGTCCAGATCTGAAGCGTGTTGATATGAGGTTGTTTTGGTGATTTGGTGAGTGGTGATTATCTCTCACACGGATCCAAAGGAGTAGATCGGATTGTTGGCTTGATTTGGTGTTAAAATAGTGATTTCTATGCATTTTTTTTGTAAATCTAAGTATAGATCCATGTAGATCCATTGTTCATGATGATTTGACAACTATTTTTGTACATGATTAACCCATGCAAGTTCATTCATCAAGTTGTAGAGATAATTCCCATGTTTCATGCTTGTTAGACTTTCAACTCTTTAATTACGAAATTACCATTATTGTTATAATTGTCCATTTTGCTTATATTTGAATGCTTAATTACTTGGATTGATGTTTGACATGATTGATTGCTGTGAATTAGATAATTGTTGATTGGTTTTAGACAAGATGGTCGAAGGTGATTCGAAAGCTAAGGGAAAGGCTCTTGAATTGGAAAAGCTGCTCGTAGCATATGTAGCGGATGATGAAGCTCTTATGCATAGATTCGATGATGATGGTGTTGAGATGAGACTTTGCGAGGATGTGATGAAGCGAAGTATGATATGAGATAGTCTTGGTCTAATCCAGACGGGATCATTCCAAGCATGTTGGTAACTCAGTGATATGATTCGAGTTAAGGATAATGGATGCTCGAGAGGCGCTTGAGCTAGTATGGAAATAGTCGTCGAGGAGGATGACTAGGAGGTTGAGATCTCATCGTTGTTGAAGGTTCTAGCATTCTCTAAGCAAGAGTACATGGGGACGCCCAAAAGACTAAGTTGATGGTCAAGTACTCTGGGCAGATTCGATAATCCTAGGCACGGGTCACGATGACGTGCGGGAGTTATGTCTAGAACCGGGGTTACCATTAGCCCTTGACGGACGGCTGAAAGAATGTGCCGGTCATTCAATTAACGGTGATATCGCAGCAATGATAACAGTGATAGCCAGAGTCATGGATGTTTGGTTGTATCGTCATTCGGTTTTAAGAGCGGTAGTTCTTGGGTGCTTATCTGACCTTGGTATAGACCTTGGAGTTGGTACTTGGAAAACATCGCTCTTAACTCGAATGATTAGTAATTTACTTTAAATTGTATGCTCTACTATGTTGCTTCTGCTTAGTGTGGGTCTGGGGGGCTATCACTGTAGAAAGAGGTGGAGTGGGAGGGTTGTATTCCTATTCCTTTTCCTTTATGCTCTTTTGGTATGTTGTTAGTTAATTTACTGCTCACTAAGACTGATGTCTGACTCAAGGCTTTATGTTTTAAATCTTATTGCCTTGGGCTGTTCGTCCATTTTGGGACGGGCAGACTAGGTAGCAGGTGACAGGTGCTGTTCTTGCTTTCCACGATTGCTGATATCGAAGACGAGCTGGAGGGTTGCATATTATCTTCTTATTATATGTAATGGGTGTTCCGCTGTTTGTATTCTCTGAGTGTTATGTAGTGAGGCTTGTTGTATTGACTATCCAGATGCTTGTATTCAACTATTATGAAGTTTTATTGATGGGATTTTATTCTGTGAAGCTTCACTATACATATATGTTCTATTGTATTTTGTCCATGCGCTGTGAGTAATACGATAGATTCTATTGTTTTAATTTACCTTGACAATCGTCCATGGTCGCCTGGCACACTTTACAGCGCACTATCTCTAGATTCCGTGCGGGGGTCATGGGCGGTCGTCACATTTGGTATCAGAGCTTTGGTTAATCGATTTTACCCAATGCTCGCTGACATAACTACGTATGAGAGACGTAATTGTATTTTGATGGATGATTACTATATATAATATAGTAGCTTAGTAGAGTTTGAGTCCTTTATGCAGTTGTTTCTCTCGGTATGCTAATCATTCCTTTTTGTAGATATTGAGAATGAGTCGAAGAGGGAGACCAGCTGCTAGGGAAGGCCGTGCTACTGAAGGGGCTGCTGATTATGTTGCTATGTTCGAAACCGTGATGACTTCGATCAGGAGAAGGATGTCAGCCCCGGGGCCATCAGTAGATGTTGGAGATCAAGTTCAGGCTCCAAGACTGATGGATCATTTGGACGATTCATTTAGGAAGCTTGTGGAGGAAGCTCTCAGACACGAGAATCTGTTTCCTAAGGAAGGATCTGTTGTTGCTGTGACCAGGGAAGAGTCTAAACCCCAACAGGGTGGAAACAAGAAAAGGAAGCAGCAGCAGCAGAAGGGTAAGGATGGCCAGAAGAAGCCGAAGGGCGAAGTGACCTGCTACAACTGTCAGCAGAAAGGCCATCTCTCCAGGGATTGCAAGAATCCGAAAGCGCCGGCGAAGTGCCACAACTGTGACAAGCCGGGGCATTTCAGGAAGAACTGTCCAGAACCGAGGAGGGACAGGTAGATTGTGCAAGCTTATGCTTTGGGAGCTGTTCCGTCGTCTTCAAAAGCTCCTACCGCTGAAGAGAAGGGAAAGAGTGTGGAGGTTCAAGGTACTCTTTTCCTATGTGGTGTTCCAGTTAGAGTCATGTTTGATGCTGGAGCGTCGCATTCGTTTGATTGTAGTGAACTCGTAGGCCGGTTAGGTTTGGAACCGGATATTGTTGATAGGCCATTGGTTGTGACTAATCCAGTTGGGGGTTCGTCTTGTTTGTGTATGTTATGCCGTGGTCTGATTGTATTGAGTCATGATTGCTCTTTTGTTTGATTGCTTTGTTCTGAACTTTGCGGGGTTTAGAATTATTTTGGGTATGGACTGGCTTAGGAGGTATGCGGCGAAGGTTGATTGCGAGAGGTTGGAAGTGACAATCGAGAATGTGGAGGGGCGAAAGGTTGTGATACGATGTAAGCATGAAGAAGGCGTCTTCATGAGCTTCATGTATTCACTAGTTGTTCCACGGGATGGACTGTCATCGGTGCCAATCTCTAATGGATTCGAGGATGTCTTTGACGAAGTCAAAGGGTTGCCGCCGCATAGAGAGATCGAGTTTCGTATAGATCTAGTTGAAGGAGCCAGACCTGTTGTGATGCCTCTTAGGCGGATGGCGCCTAGGGAACAGCAAAAGTTGAGGGTGCAAGTTGATGATCTTTTGCAGAAAGGATTCATTCGGCATAGTGTGTCCAAGTGGGGTGCACCAGTTGTTTTTGCAACCAAGGCAGATGGGTCGTTGAGATTATGTGTGGATTATCGTGAGCTGAATAAGGTGACTAAGAAGAACAAGTATCCATTGCCGAGAATAGATGACTTGTTTGATCAGCTTCACGAAGACTAGGTGTTTTCTCAAATGGATTTGGCAACGGGATTTCACCAGTTGAGAGTGGCTAAGGATAGTATGCCGAAGACTGCTTTTCGAACACCATCCGGTTTCTTTGAGTGGCTGGTAATGCCGTTTGGATTGACTAATGCGCCAGCTTATTTTGTGGATCTTATGAATAGAGTGTTCAGAGGTCAGTTGAACAAGTTTGTACTTGTGTTCGTGGATGATATTCTGATTTATTCCAGAACTGAAGAAGAGCACAAGACGCACTTGTATATTGTTTTGGAAATCTTGCGGAAACATCAGCTGAAGGCTAAGTTTTCGAAGTGTCACTTCTGGAAGAATGAAGTGAGGTTCTTAAGCCATGTGATTTCTGGAAGTGGAATAGCGGTTGATCCCGCTAAGGTGGCAGCAATCCAGGATTGGGTTAGACCTAAGAATGCATCTGATGTGAGAAGTTTTCTTGGATTAGCAGGATATTATCGACGGTTTATCAAAGACTTCTCCAAGATAGCTGCACCGTTAACAGGATTGACGTAGAAGAACCAAGTGTTCAGATGGGATGATAAGTGTGAGCAAGCCTTCAGAATCCTGAAGGAGCGATTGACTAGTGCTCCTGTTTTGACTATTCCAAGTGGGAATGACGAGATGGTGGTTTACACTGACGCATGTGGTACTGGACTTGGAGCAGTGCTAATGCTGAAGGATAAAGTTGTTGCGTATGCAAGTCGACAACTGAGGCCGCAAGAAAGAAATTACCCAACTCATGATTTGGAGTTAGCGGCGATTGTATTTGCTCTGAAGGTGTGGAGACATTATCTATTGGGAGTTCGATTTGAGTTGTTTACGGATCATAAGTCGTTGAAGTATCTTTTCTCCCAAAAGGATTTGAATCTTCGGCAGCAACGTTGGCTAGAGTTTTTGGCATCATATGATTTTGGTATAGCTTATACTCCGGGAAAAGGTAACGCGGTGGCAGATGCGTTAAGTCGAAGACATGCAGGATTGGGAGCCATGTTTTCAGAATGGAAGAATCTCGAGTATTTAGCTGGATTTGACTTCAGACCTAGATGCGAATTGGAACCTGAGATGTTGGCAAACTTATCGATAAGACCTTCTCTTAAGGAAAGGATTGGCGAGAGCCAAGAGCGAGACGATAAGCTTGTCAAGATTATCCGTGATTTGGAATCTGGATTAGAACCAGAAAAGGATAAAGGATTCGAGGTCGATCGAGAGGGTTGGCTTCGGAAGCAAGGACGACTAGTTATTCCCGATATAGATGAATTGAGGAGTGAAGTTCTGAAGGAAAGTCATCACTCGAAGTTGACAATTCATCCAGGTGGAAATAAGATGTATCGGGATATGAAGAGAACCTACTACTGGGAAGGTATGAAGAAGGATGTTGGAAATTTTATTTCCAAGTGTATGAACTGTCAGTTGGTAAAAGCCGAGCAGAAGAAGCCAAGTGGATTGCTTCAGCAATTAGAAGTTCCTACATGGAAGTGGGAGCAAGTTTCGATGGATTTTATTGATGGATTGCCTAGAACCAGAACGGGAAATGAAGGGATTTGGGTCATTGTAGATCGCCTGACTAAGAGTGCAAGATTTATTCCTGTTCGATCGACTAGGACTGCATCAAGGTTGGCTGAGTTGTATGTTAAGTGGATAGTCCGATTCCATGGTATTCCGAAGAGTATAGTGAGCGATCGAGACCCATTGTTCACTAGTGGATTTTGGAAGAGCTTCCAGGAAGTTTTGGGAACCGAGTTGTGTTTGAGTACAGCTTATCACCCTCAAACAGATGGTCAGACCGAGAGAGTCAACCGAGTCTTGGAAGATCTCCTCAGAGCTTGTGTTTTGGATTTCGGAGGATCATGGGAAGATCACCTTCATTTGGTGGAGTTTGCGTACAACAACAGTTACCAGTTAAGCATTGGTATGGCACCGTATGAGGCATTGTATGGAAGACCGTGTAACTCTCCGACGTGTTGGATAGAAACTGGAGAAAAGTTGATACTTGGGCCAGAGATGATTCGACAGACTTCGGATTGTATAGAGATCATTCGGCAACGAATGAAGGCAGCCCAAGACCGTTAGAAGAGTTATGCCGATAAGCATCGAAAGGATTTGGAATTCGACGTAGGAGATATGGTTTTCGTGAAGGTTTCTCCACTGAAGAATGTTATCCGATTCGGGAAGAAAGGAAAATTGACTCCGAGATTTGTTGGACCATTCCCGATCATCGAGCGAATTGGAAAGCTCGCCTATAGATTGGAGTTACCGGAGAAGATGTCGGGTGTGCACAATGTTTTTCACGTATCGTATCTACGAAAGTACGTGCACGACTCGAATACAGTGGTTTCTGCTGATAGCTGTGAAGATTTCGAAGTTGATCCAGTTGATAGAAGACCTCGTAAGCCGCTTCGTGTTGTTAAAACCGACACGAAACAGCTTAGGAGGAAGGTAGTTAAGTTGCTCAAGATACAATGGAGTGATGATGATAACGACTGTACGAGGGAGGTGGAAGAGAGGATGAAGGCAGCTCATCCTGAACTCTTCAAGGTATGGCCCTAAGGTGTCCTCTCATCTCATGATATTGTAACTTGTTCTAAGTTTTAGAATTCTGTACGCTAAGCTAGAATTGGATGTATGGTTTGTTGATTGCTATGGATGGTAGGCGTACAGAATAGTCTTCGATTGCTTTGTTTGCTTGGAATTTCGGGGGCGAAATTCCTAAGGGGGAGAGAATGTAACGACTCGGATTTTACGGATCGGAACATCGTAAAACAGTTGACAATTGGTTACATTGTTGATAAGTCATTCAGAATTTTTCTAAGTCCTAAGTCGGTTTGGACGAGTTAAGAGAAGTCTGGGTAGACTTGCCGACTTAAGAGATTAACTGGGTTAAGGTGGTGACATATGAGTTTTAGGCAAAAATATGGCTAAGTCCTAAGTCGTTCACGACTTAGTATAAGTCGTAAGTCGTATACGACTTAGGGGATAGGAGCTACCCAGGGAAATGGCGGGTTAAGAGATTGGAGATAGGTCGTTTGGACGACTTAAGAGGTAGGAGCGACTTAAGGATTGTAGCGAGTTAAATTGTTACTGAGTTAAGTGTTTAAGTCGTTGCCAAGTTAAGTCGACTGGGTGAGTTAACGACCTAAGGGATAGACAACCTAAGGAAGTGATCGAGTTAAGAAACAGCGAGTTAGCAAGTTAAGTAATAGTGCGACTTAAGTGAGTTAGCGACTTAAGGAGGGTACGACCTATGGGAGTTAAGTCGTGGACGAGTTAAGGTGTTAAGTCGTAAGCGACTTATGTATGGGTTGTTAGGTCGCAGGGTATAGCTTAAGTGTTAGGTCGCGTGATTTCTAAGTCGTAAGTCTCGCACTTGTTAAGTCGTAGGTCGCGCGAGTTGCTAGGTCGCTGGGCTTTGGCTTAGTAGTTAGGTCGCAGTCCAGTTGTTTGCGACTTATGTTAGGTCGCGTGGTAACTTAAGGAGTTAGGTCGTAATGTTGTTAGGTCGTTTCTCAATTGAGTCGTAGGCGCGCATGCTATAAGTCGTGACCGACTTAGGAGATAGCTGTTATGTCGTGAGTCGTAGACAGGTAAGTGTTAGGTCGTAGGAGTTGGGGCGCGCGTGCATATCTGTTAGGTCGGAGAGGCTTAGGTCGGAGAGGCTTAGGTCGGAAACGACCTATGGAGATAGCTGAGTTACGACTTAAGGAAATTTCTGCTATAAATAGGAAGGGTTTTTCTCACTTTTTGGGATCCGGATTTTGAAGCGACGAAGTGCTGCCATTTTGAGAGCTCGACTTCTACACTTCTTCACTTCTTTTCTCCACTCTAATCTAGTGCTTCCTTTCATCCAAATCAAAGATCAAGATCGAAGATCCAAGAGCTAAAGTTGAAGATCTTCATCCATTGAAGCGAGATTTCTTCGTTTGAAGCGGATTCGTGATAGATCAAGCTTGATCCTTCGCTGTCCAGATCTGAAGCGTGTTGATTTGAGGTTGTTTTGGTGATTTGGTGAGTGGTGATTATCTCTCACATGGATCCAAAGGAGTAGATCGGATTTTTGGCTTGATTTGGTGTTAAAATAGTGATTTCTATGCTTTTTTTTTTGTAAATCTAAGTATAGATCCATGTAGATCCATTGTTCATGATGATTTGACAACCATTTTTGTACATGATTAACCCATGCAAGTTCATTCATCAAGTTGTAGAGATAATTCCCATGTTTCATGCTTGTTAGACTTTCAACTCTTTAATTACGAAATTGTCATTATTGTTATAATTGTCCATTTTGCTTATATTTGAATGCTTAATTACTTGGATTGATGTTTGACATGATTGATTGCTGTGAATTAGATAATTGTTGATTGGTTTTAGACAAGATGGTCGAAGGTGATTCGAAAGCTAAGGGAAAGGCTCTTGAATTGGAAAAGCTGCTCGTAGCATATGTAGCGGATGATGAAGCTCTTATGCATAGATTCGATGATGATGGTGTTGAGATGAGACTTTGCGAGGATGTGATGAAGCGAAGTATGATATGAGATAGTCTTGGTCTAATCCAGACGGGATCATTCCAAGCATGTTGGTAACTCGGTGATATGATTCGAGTTAAGGATAATGGATGCTCGAGAGGCGCTTGAGCTAGTATGGAAATAGTCGTCGAGGAGGATGACTAGGAGGTTGAGATCTCATCGTTGTTGAAGGTTCTAGCATGCTCTAAGCAAGAGTACATGGGGACGCCCAAAAGACTAAGTTGATGGTCAAGTACTCTGGGCAGATTCGATAATCCTAGGCACGGGTCACGATGACGTGCGGGAGTTATGTCTAGAACCGGGGTTACCATTAGCCCTTGACGGACGGCTGAAAGAATGTGCCGGTCATTCAATTAACGGTGATATCGCAGCAATGATAACAGTGATAGCCAGAGTCATGGATGTTTGGTTGTATCGTCATTCGGTTTTAAGAGCGGTAGTTCCTGGGTGCTTATCTGACCTTGGTATAGACCTTGGAGTTGGTACTTGGAAAACATCGCTCTTAACTCGAATGATTAGTACTTTACTTTAAATTGTATGCTCTACTATGTTGCTTCTGCTTAGTGTGGGTCTGGGGGGCTATCACTGTAGAAAGAGGTGGAGTGGGAGGGTTGTATTCCTATTCCTTTTCCTTTATGCTCTTTTGGTATGTTGTTAGTTAATTTACTGCTCACTAAGACTATTGTCTGACTCAAGGCTTTATGTTTTAAATCTTATTGCCTTGGGCTGTTCGTCCATTTTGGGACGGGCAGACTAGGTAGTAGGTGACAGGTGCTGTTCTTGCTTTCCACGATTGCTGATATCGAAGACGAGCTGGAGGGTTGCATATTATCTTCTTATTATATGTAATGGGTGTTCCGCTGTTTGTATTCTCTGAGTGATATGTAGTGAGGCTTGTTGTATTGACTATCCAGATGCTTGTATTCAACTATTATGAAGTTTTATTGATGGGATTTTATTCTGTGAAGCTTCACTATACATATATGTTCTATTGTATTTTGTCCATGCGCTGTGAGTAATACGATAGATTCTATTGTTTTAATTTACCTTGACAATCGTCCATGGTCGCCTGGCACACTTTACAGCGCACTATCTCTAGATTCCGTGCGGGGGTCATGGGCGGTCGTCACAGGTTGTTTGATAATATTTAGTGGAATAGAAGTTAACTAGTCGAAGCTAACAAAAGTTAGTGAAGTGTTGGTTGATATGAAAGTTGGTAGGAAGTTAATCGATTTGGTTAAAGGTGGGTACTCACATTTTTACTAATTAATTCTAAAAATATTTCAAGAATAACGATGAGAAAGTTTAACATGTTGGATGATTATATGTTTGTTAACTTGGATGATAATGTGGTTGCATATATGGATGTTAATATGGATGATTACTTGGTTTGGTAAATGATAAAAGAAATTGTTAGTAATAGAATTAAATCCATATAAATGTGTGTATGAAAATTATTTACCCTCTTAATGATTTTAAAATATCTAAAAATGTTGAAATTGATATTATAATAATATAGTATTATAATATGAAATGAAATGGAAAATGAGTTTGAAATATGAAAAGTATTTGTTTAAATGAGTTTAAAATGATTTAGAAATGTTTTAAAAATATTTAAAAGTGTTTCCATAAAGTTTGAAAAGAAATTAAAAAACAAGTCAAAACTAGGCGTGTCGCGTAATGGTAGTTTGCGATTTCGCGTTGAAGAATTCAAACAAGTGTAGAGATTGGAATATAGCTCGGAATTATTCGAGGTAAGAATTTTCCAAACTTTTGTATCCATATTTTTCAAATGAAGAAAGAAAATCAAGATTTCACCTTGTATATTTTTAAATAGGTCCAAAACAAGCTTTTAGAAAAATCATGGTTTTGCAGTTTAAAACCCGAATTTGAAATTGATTTAAAATGAATATTTTTAAATGATTAGAAATATGTAATAAATTTTATAAATATTTTAAAATGTTATAAAAGAGATTTTAGTAATATATATGAATTTCCAAAAGATAGAAAAGTCGTTTTGATCAATATAGCTTCTAAAACACTTTTCGCAGCAGTTTAAATAACTTGTGAAATATGATTTTAAACTTAACCATTTCTTTTCATATCTTTTATAAATGGTTTTTAAAAGAATAATTAAATATTTTAAATAATGATTTGAAAGTTCTATAAATCGTTTCAAAAAATTAAAGGAGTATGCGGAAACGACTAGTACATTTGTCCCGCTTGTGAGATCTAGAAAGGTAAAATGAGTTGTGTAACTAAGGTTAGGGATGGAGCAACTAGTGCCCTGAACTTACCTAGCCTCCATATTCTCTTTGTACGCGAGGGGTGGAACAGATCGAAGGGAAAGCCCGGATGCTCTAAAATAATGTTTTCCAATATGCGATTTAAATATATGATTTGGAATTATTTTAATTCCTATACTTAAAATTAATTGTTTTGGGTTTGCAGTAAACTATGTCTTAAAAACATAGTTTTAACCCATTTAAAAGCTATGATATGGAAAATTTTTGTTAAAGAGTTAAGTAAATGATTTGAAAATGTTTTCCTAAGTAAAAGGTGAATTGATTTGGAATTATTCCAAGATTAAAAAGGTTTTAATTAACCAAAGTATTTGTCAAAACGAGGCTTAATGATTCCATATACTCTGAGAAAAAGATAAAGGAATAATTTAAAGAAATATGTCTCTCTGAGATATTTATGAATGAATAAAAATATGAATTAAATTGATTGATGATTGATAATCACATACGAACTTAACATCTTTTTAATCGATGATTAGTGCAAAGGAACCGAGGTCGGATTTGGGTAATTCCTATCCGAAAACCACTTCGAACCAATGTATACGTTCGGAAGTGAGGACATGTTGAAGATGATGATTTTTGAAGACCGGAGATCTTCAGAATGTAGGGATTGCTGTCATGAGTCCCATGCATTTAACCTACATTATATTTATATGGCAGTCGTGTCTGCATTTTGAAAATCTTCTTTGTATTGAAGACCGGAGATCTTCATAGTGGAAGGATTGCTTGTTGACATTCTCTGGGTAGCTCCCAATATATAGATATTTATTATAGCAGTGGTCCTGTCGTGTTTTGAAATCCTTGTAAAGCAAGGACTACTTGCTACTGATCATAGGGGTGATTCCCAAAAAAGGATGTGGTAGGAGGAGTGCCTTTGGTTTCGTTCAGTCCTAGAGCGAACTTATATGGACGAATGTCTGACATTGCATTTCTGAGATCACAAACGTTGACTTTTACAAACATACATCTGTTTAGTGGCGGAGAAGGAAACTTCTCTTGGCTTAAAACCCTTCTCTGAGATGTACGAGCTCAGAGGTTGTATGTTCGTGAAAGTCAATAGTAATTGAAGGAATGGTAGTGTGGCATTCTAAGTGGAATGTACTTTGTGGAAGAATAAAGTGTGGCATTGTTGAAAGCAAAGTGTGGCTTTGTTGAAAGCAAAGCGTGGCTTTGAAGGAATTGAGCATAGCCTCACAAGCCTCACATCCCGGAGATGATACATGATACTATTTGGTCTGCAGGACATATTTCGATCTATCAGTTATGAGGAATAAAAGACATCTGTTGCCTCAAGGCATCTGTTGCCTTAAGATGATGAAATGGACATGTATTGGAGGTTGACGGAGATTGTGTAAAGCCGCTGAGTAATACTCTGTACCATAGTAGTGTAGCAAGTGCAGTTCCCAATGACTTACTTGATAAAAGCGATAAAGGCACCGCGGGAACTATGTTTGTTATGTGTGGATCGGAGAAAAAGGCCACTAGTTCTCTATCATGTTGGAAATCCAATCCTAATACGAGCTTTACGGTTTTGATTATAGTCCCAAAATAGCTGTAATGCTTTACAAACATTTTAGCTACCCACTTTGGTATAATATATTCCATCCGGTGTATTTTGTTGACCTAGTCCGGATATATTACCATAGACTTAGTCCGGGTATTGATACTTTATTTTGATATATTACTTGAAAATTGTTTTAAAGAAATGTCATTTGTAATAATATCAAAGTGATTTTCCGTATGAAGTATTTTGGTTATCATAAGGTAAAAACCGGTTCATATTTATATGTGGACGTGGTCTTATGAGATACCCTTCTTTTCAAAGGTTTTGATTTACATCAGCATGATTTATACATTTAAAATTTCGAGTATTTTATGCTAGTTTATCAAGCCTGATCCGGGTATTAAAAAATACTCGGGTCAGATTCGAGTAGTTTCAGATTCAGTTGAAGACGTTTGGAGTTTCCAAAGGGGAGCTGGAGATCTTCATTTATGTATGGACGTATTCTATTATCCGCTGCATATACTGCATTTGTTTTGTTTAGTTGTCAACGTTTGTAAGAAACGAGGTTTATAACTGTCCTGGATGAATCCAGGTTAGACTCTGATATTGTATTCAAAATTTTCCACTGTAAAGATTATATATTGAAATAATATATGGTATTCCATTCGTGCGAGATTATGTTCTATCTTTATTTCTTTGTTCCTCTAACAATCCAGATTTCTAGCACTTGGATTTGCGGTATCCCGGTCATTACATTTGGTATCATAGCTTTGGTTGAGCGAACACCTAGGCTTTGTTAGGGTAAAACCCATTATAGATAGGGTTAGTAGTACCCTAGAATGAGTAACTCATTAGAGATGGGGTTAGTAACACCCTAGAATGAGTTTGACTGTATTATATATATGAGCACGTATTTGTTATTTGATATAAAAAAAATTTGTGTTGATTTATCTGTTGAGTGGTTTATTGATTTTGATCGGTACGTGGGACGCCACGATATCGATAAGGGTTTCTAAACCCTTAAACAAGGCAAATCGACACACCGTTTTAAAAGCAGTATATTTTATATACAAAAGTGCAGATATTTGTGTGATTAGGAAAGTTTATAAGATGTTATCCCTTTGGAAAGTTCCATGAATAAGGTCTTGATCTGTTTGGTGATGGTGGGAATAATCTTCTAAGTATTGATCATATGTTGGCTTGGGCGAATGGTATCAAACACTCGGGAAATTATTCTTCTTATCATTGTACAATCAAGGCAAATTCAAATCTGAACAAGTATGAATCAATTAATTTGGATAAGTCAATTAATGGTATGAAACTTCTGATAATAACTTAGTATATCATTTAGATCATGATGTCTTATTTTATGCCGGATGATGAGTTATGAGCTAATCCAAGGCAAGCATAAAGAATACGTGCACAAAAAGAGGCAAAAGATAAATTAAAACTAGGATCTTCTGCCAGCATCTTCTGTTACAGATACAGTAAAGAAGGACACTATGCAATTCTGTGTAAGGATAGGAAAATAAAAGCAAAGAAAAAAGAAAAGAAATCTTTTAGGGTTGATATTTTTTTAAGTATAAAAGATTTATGTTTAATAAAAGGGAATTTTAAGAACTCCTATTCTAATCTTTTGAAAATTTAAAAGGAGTATATTTTAAGTGTAAAGGAATATCTTTTGAAAGATATAGATATTTATGTCAGTTTGTGGTTAAGGTAATAATAATATTCAGTTATTACCATTTGTTGATTGAACAAACATCTTGTGAATTAAGTTTCACCTTTTGACTATAAGATGTTTGATAATAATATGGGGTTAAGTTTAATTGATTTATATAAGATAATAAGCATGTAAATGTATTTTACACAAATAAAATAATTTTGAAAAGATGAATGAAAGATATGTGATATAAATTTTGAGAATTCTGGTATTTTGGAAAAGAATTATGAAATTTTAAGGAAGGAATTTAATATAAGATGATTTTATGAAAGGGATTTATAAAATGGGTTTTATAAACAAAATAATCTCTAGTGGAAATTAGAAAAGTAAGAGTCTCAAATGATAACTAGTTTAAGTGGCTTGAAAATAACTAAAAATGGGTAAGAGATATGTTCGGATGGTAAACCCTTCACTTAAGTATTACCCTTCTTATTAAGGGGATATAAAATACTATTGGTAGTACCCAGTTCCTTGGTATTATTTTGAGTACTCGATATATATAATTTTTCTTAAGTTAAAAGGATAATTCTGAATTATTATTTGATAAGTTAATATCAATATTGGTTAAAAAGGAATATATTATAATGAGAGAATTTGATTGTGATTTTGGAAAATAAAAGGTAAATTATCTTTTAAAATTGAAACGATTCCTTTATGATGAAATGTTTTCCTTTAAGAAAAATATTTAGAAAAAAAAACATTTAGAGTGATTATATATAAAGAAGCATTTTTAAATAAAAGATAAAAGTTTTCATACAGATTTTTGAATGTTAGTAAGTACATATGAGGTACGTAGATCATTTCGTAGCATAACTTTGATCTAAGATTCAAGTACATAACTTTAAAGTGTTCTCACCATCCGAAAGAGGATTTATCACTCAATTTTTCAAAATGAACATTGATGAGGGTTTATGATTGGATACTTAAGTTTTCTATCATACTTGAGAGCTATGTAAGGGAAATGAAGGTTTTTGATCAAAGAGTCTAATCAGAGTCCGCACTAAAGGATCGGGGATCAATAGTAGTTCAGAAGAAAAGTTGTGTATTCGAATAAAAGATCGAATCAGATATCACGTGTGGATGATCTGTGTATATCATACAGAATTAAGTTTAAAGATTGTTTTGAATAAGTATTACCGGGCTTTGGGATTTTGTTTAATTTCGGGGACGAAATTATTTTAAGGGGGGAAGCATGTAACGACCCCGAATTTTACCACTTTGAAAATGTAATATTTAATTAATTTTAAATATTCCAGTATAGAATTTTCAAACTTAATAATCATGTTTTATGTGATAAATAAGAATGATGAACTTATTATTAGAATTAAATTGTTGTAAATGGTAAATAACTCTTTTTAATGGTTATAATGATATTATAATAATATAAATTTTATTTATAATGGTTCTATAAACATATATACTCGTTTTATAAAAATGTACAAAATTCGTCGCACGTTGACAAATCGACGTCGTATTTTTATAATTGAATTTTAATATTATTTAATATTGTTTTATAACTAAAATAAACTTGTTTTAATTATTTTAATATGATAAGAAACTTATTTAAATTGTTTACAAATATATGAAGTTTAACAAAAATGTCAAAATGTGCTGTAACACGTTTTTGTCGAAAATCAACGTTTTTGTTCAAAATATGTTGTCGCAACATTGTTGCACCTTTGTTAACATGTTCTAACATATATATTACACATTTTAATAACAAAACATGTTTACTTTTTATAAGTATCAATAGAAAAATCTAGAATATCATTAGTAAAAGTAAGTAAGGTAATTAACAAAAGTAAAAAAGCAAACATCAAATCAATCACATCCAATCCAACAAAATCGTTACTTTATTTTTTTAATACTTAAGTGATTATGACATAAAGTGGAGATGTGAAAGGACGATGTTAAGTGTTGACAAAGTGTAGCTTACTTTAGGTTTACATAAGGGTATTTTGGTAATTTCACAAAAGATTAATTTGGTAAAATTCCACCTTTTGCTTTTCCTATTAATTTGGTAAAATTCCTTTCTTCTTCTTCTTCTTATTCTCCTTCCTCTCCATTTTAATTGCTTCTTCTTCTTCTTATTCTTCTTTCCATACTAACTTTTTCAAAACCCTATCAAACAAAGTCAAAACACCACCAAACATTGCCAGTTCTTATATCATTGTTGGAACATGGTTCAACATCTATGATGTGAAGAAATGATGGACGAAGAAGTGGAATAGGAGGAGGCTGAGCCCTATGGATGGTGGTGGTAATGTTGGCATGTGCAATGGTGATGGAGAGCTTGATGGTGTTTGGGTGGTGAGGTCGTGAGTTTGGATCATGAAGAGGAGGTGGCCGAGAGCATAGTGGAGGGTGGTGATGATCGAGCACTTGAAAATGAAGTGGAAGGTTGTTTGATAATATTTACTGGAATAGAAGTTGACTAGTTGAAGGTAACAAGATTTAGTGAAGTATTGGTTGATATGAAAGTTGGTAGGAAGTTAATCGATTTGGTTAAAGGTGAGTACTCACATTTTTACTAATTAATCTCTAACAATATTTCAAGAATAATGATGAGAAAGTTTAAACATGTTGGATGATTATATGTTTGTTAACTTGGATGATAATGTGGTTGCATATATGAATGTTAATATGGATAATTACTTGGTTTGGTAAATGATAAGAGAAATTGATATTATAATAATATAGTATTATAATATGAAATGGAAAATGAGTTTAAAATATGAAAAGTATTTGTTTAAATGAGTTTAAAATGATTTAGAAATGTTTTATAAACATTTAAAAGTGTTTCCATAAAGTTTGAAAAGAAATTAGGAAACAAGTCAAAACTAGGCGCGTCGCGTAACGGTAGTTCGCGATATCGCGTCGAAGAATTCAAACAAGTGTAGAGAATGGAATATAGCTCAGAATTTTTCGAGATAAGAATTTTCTGGACTGATGTATCCACCGTTTTCAAATGAAGAAAGAAAATAAAGATTTCATCTTGTATATTTTCAAATAAGTCCAAAACAAGTTTTCAGAAAAATCGCGGTTTTGCAGTTTAAAACCCAAATTTGAAATTGATTTGAAATGAATATTTTTAAATGATTAAAAATATGAAATAAATTTTATAGATCTTTTAAAATGTTATAAAAGAGATTTGAGTTATATAAATGAATTTTCAAAAGATAGAAAAGTCGTTTTGATCAATATAGCTTTTAAAACACTTTTCGCAGTAGTTTTAAATAACTTATGAAATATGATTTTAAACTTAACCATTTCTTTTCATGTCTTTTATAAATGGTTTTTAAAGAATAATTAAATATTTTCAACAATGATTTGAAAGTTTTATAAATCATTTCTAAAAACGAAAGGAGTATGCGGAAACGACTAGTACATTTGTCCCGCTTGTGAGATCTAGAAAGGTAAAACGAGATGTGTAACTAAGGTTAGGGATGGAGCAACCAGTGCCCTGAACTTACCTAGGCTTCATTTTCTCTTTGTACACGAGGGGTGGAACAAATCGAAGGGAAAGCCCAGATGCTCTAAAATAATGTTTTCCAATATGAGATTTAAATAAATGATTTGTAATTATTTTAATTCCTATAGTTAAAATTAAGTGTTTTAGGTTTTCAGTAAACTATGTCTTTAAAACATAGTTTTGAACCATTTAAAAGCTATGATTTGAAATGGAAAATCTTTGTTAAAGAGTTAAGTAAATGATTTGAAAATGTTTTCCTAAGTAAAAGGTGAATTGATTTGGAATTATTCCAAGATTAAAAAGGTTTTAATTAACCAAAGTATTCGTTAAAATGAGGCTTAATGATTCCATATACTCTGAAAAAAAGATAAAGGAATAATTTAAAAGAAATATGTCTCTTTGTGATATTGATGAATGAATAAAAAGATGAATTAAATTGATTGACGATTGATAATCACATATGAACTTAACATCTTTTTAATCGATGATAGGTGCGAAGGAACCAAGGTCGGATTTGGGTAATTCCTATCCGAAAACTACTTTGAACTAATGTATACATTCGAAAGTGAAGACATGTTGAAGATGATGATTTTGGAAGACCAGAGATCTTCAGAATGTAGGGATTGCTATCACGAGTCCCAGGGGTTTACCCCACATTATATTTATATGGCAGTGGTGTCTGCATTTTGAAAATCTTCATTGTATTGAAGACCAGAGATCTTCATTACAGAAGGACTGCTTGTTGACATTCTCTGGGTAGCTCCCAATATAGAGATATTTATTATAGCAGTGGTCCTGTTGTGTTTTGAAATCCTCATAATGCAAGGACTACTCGCTACTGATAATAGGGGTGGTTCCCAAAAAAGGATGTGGTAGGAGGAGTGCCTTCGGTTTCGTTCAGTCCCAGAACGAATTTGTATGGATGAATGTCTGACATTTCATTTCTGAGATCACAAACGTTGACTTTAACATACATCTGTTTGGTGGCGGAGAAGGCAACTTCTCTTAGCTTAGAACCCTTCTCTGAGATGTACGAGCTCAGAGGTTGTATGTTCGTGAAAGTCAATAGTAATTGAAGGAATGAAAATGTGGTATTCTAAGTGGAATGTACTTTATGGAAGAATAAAGTGTGGCTTTGTTGAAAGCAAAGCGTAGCTTTGAAGGAATTGACCGTAGCGTCACAAGCCTCACATCCCGGAGATGATACGGGATACTATATGGTCTGCTGGACATATTTCAGGCTATCAGTTATGAGTAATGACAGACATCTGTTGCCTCAAGGCATCTGTTGCCTTAGGATGATGAAATGGACTGGTATTGGAGGCTGACGAAGATCGTGTAAAGCTACTGAGTAATACTCTGTACCGTAGTACTGTAGCAAGTGATGTTCCTAGTGACTTGCTTGAGAAAAGCAATAAAGGCACCGTGGGAACTATGTTTGTTATGC
The DNA here is from genome assembly GCA_030737815.1 of Allium fistulosum. Lineage (NCBI taxonomy): Eukaryota > Viridiplantae > Streptophyta > Magnoliopsida > Asparagales > Amaryllidaceae > Allium > Allium fistulosum. The sequence continues at coordinate 1,055,869,380 of CM060904.1, read as the reverse complement.
GTGGATCAGAGAAAAAGGCCACTAGTTCCCTATCATGTTGGAAATCCAATCCTAATACGAGCTTTACGGTTTTGATTGTAGTCCCAAAATAGCTGTAATGCTTTACAAACATTTTAGCTACCCCCTTTGGTATCATATAGTCCATCAGGTGTATTCGGTTGACCTAGTCCGAATATATTATCATACACTTAGTCCGGGTATTCATACTTTATTTTGATATATTACTTGAAAAATGTTTTAAAGAAATGTCATTAGTAGTAATATCAAAGTGATTTTCGATATGAAGTATTTTGGTTATCATAAGGTAAAAACCGGTTCGTATTTATGTGTGGACGTGGTCTTATGAGATACCCTATTTTTCAAAAGTTTAGATTTACATCAGCATGATCTATACATTTAAAATTTAGAGTATCTCATGCTGGATTATCAAGCCTGATCCGGGTATTTTTAATACTCGGGTCAGATCCGAGTAGTTTTAGGTTCAGTTGAAGGCGCTTGGAGTTTCAAGAGGAGTGATGGAGATCTTCATCTATGTATGGACGTATTCTATTATCCGCTGCCTATACTGCATTTGTTTTGTTTGGTTGTCAACATTTGTAAGGACGGGGGTTTATAACTGTCCAGACTGAATCCAGGCTAGACTCTTATATTGTATTCAAAATTTTCCGCTGTAAAGATTATATATTGAAATAATATATATTATTCCATTCGTGTGAGATTCTATTCTATCTTTATTTCTTTTTTCCCCTAACAATCGAGATTTACGACACTTGGATTTGCGGCATCCCGGTCGTTACATTTGGTATCAGAGCTTAGGTTGAGCGAACACCTAGGCTTTAGTAGGGTAAAAATCAATAGAAAGGGTTAGTAATACCATAGAATGAGTAACTCATTAGAGATAGGGTTAGTAACACCCGAGAATGAGTTTGAGTGTATTATATATATGAGCGCATATTTGTTATTTGATATAAAAATGTTTTGTGTTGATTTATTTGTTGAGTGGTTTATCGATTCTAATCGGTACGTGGGATGCCACGATAGCGATAAGGGTTTCTAAACCCTTAAACAAGGTAAATCGACACACTGGTTTAAAAGGAATATATTTTATATACAATAGTATAAATATTTGTGTGCTTAGGAAAGTTTATAAGATGTTATCCCTTTGGAAAATTCCAAGAATAAGGTCTTGATCTATTTAGTGATGGTGGGAATAATCTTCTAAGTATCGATCATATGTTGGCTTGGGTGAATGGTATCGAACACTTGTTAAATTATTCTTCTTATCATTGTACAATTAAGGCAAGTTCAAATCTGCAAGTATGAATTAAGTAATTTGGATAAGTCAATTGATGGTATGAAGCTTCTGATAATAACTTAGTATACCATTTAGATCAGGATGTCTTATTTTATGCCGGATGATGAGTTATGGACTAATCTAAAGCAAGCACAAAGAATACGTGCACCAAAAGAGGCAGAAGAGAAATTAAAACTGGGATCTTATGCCAGCATCTTCTGTTACGAATACAGTAAAGAAGGGCATTATGCAGTTTTGTGTAAGGATAGGAAAATAAAAGGCAAAGAAAAAGGAAAAAAATCTTTTAGGGTTGATATATTCCGTTTTATGTATAAAAGATAAATGTTTAATAAAAGGGAATTTTAAGAACTCCTATTCTAATCTTTTGAAAATTTCATAGGATTATATTTTAAGTATAAAGGAATATCTTTTGAAAGATATAGATATTTATGTCAGTTTGTGGTTAAGGTAATAATAATATTCAGTTATTACCATTTGTTGATTGAACAAACATCTTGTGAATTAAGTTTCACCTTTTTACTATAAGATGTTTGATAATAATATGGGGTTAAGGTTAATGGATTTATATAAGATAATAAGCATGTAAATGTATTTTACACAAATAAAATAATTTTGGAAAGATGAATGAAAGATATGTTATATAAATTTTGAGAATTCTGGTATTTTGGAAAAGAATTATGAAATTTTAGGAAGGAAGTTAATATAAGATGATTTTATGAAAGGGATTTATAAAATGGGTTTTATAAACAAAATAATCTCTAGTGTAAATTTGAAAAGTAAGAGTCTCAAATGATAACTAGTTTGAGTGGCTCGAAAATAACTAAAAATGGGCAAGAGATATGTTCGGATGGTAAACACTTCTCTTAAGTATTACACTTCTTGTTAGGGGATATAAAATACTATTGGTAGTACCCAGTTCCTTGGTATAATTTTGAGTACTCGATCTATATGATTTTTCTTAAGTTAAAAGGATAATTCTGAATAATTATTTGATAAGTTAACATCAATATTGGTTAAAAAGGAATATATTATAATGAGAGAAGTTGATTGTAATTCTGGAAAATAAAAGGCGAATTATCTTTTAAAATTGAAATGATTCCTTAAGAATGAAATGTTTTCCTTTAAGAAAAATATTTAGTAATAAACATTTAGAGTGATTATATATATATAGAAGCATTTTTAAATAAAAGATAAAAGTTTTCGTAAAGATTTTTGAATGTTAGTAAGTACATATGAGGTACGTAGATCATTTCGTCGCACAACTTTGATCTAAAATTCAAGTACAGAACTTTAAAGTGTTCTCATCATCCGAAAGAGGATTTATCACTCAAATCTTGACAACAAACATTGATGAGGGTTTATGATTGGATACATTACAACAATTTAGACTTTTAATAGCGTTTAAAAAACGCTATTAAATGGTTTTACAGCGTTTTTATGAACATGTATATCAACATGTTGTTATAAGTCCGTGACCTACAATAGCAACGCCAAAAAAACTACAAAAGAGTTTGTTTAACAGCGTTTGGAAAATGCTGTTAATTGTTTTAATGGCGTTTATGCACACGCTGTAAAAAAATATGTTATAAATAGGAGGGGTTATTAGACAACAAGAATAAAATGCTATAAATAGCTCCTAACAATAGCGTTTAACCAAAGCTATCAAACTCTCTTAACAGTAGCATTTTTGGACTGCTATCAATAGTTGCATATTATAGCGCTTTAAAAACGCTAGTGTTACCTTTTATAGCATTTTTTAATGCTATCATCTTATTGCTTAAGATTTTATATACTTCTTTTTGACGTTTCAATGCATATATGTATAACGAATTTAAATATCACTAAGATCACATTTGGTTACCAATACGTTATATGTAAACAAATAAAATTACACCAAAGCATGTGTTCATTATATTACATAACTACGTATGAAGATTACAAATGCAAGTACATAAAACTAATATCATACACAAGCAATCTTACCAAAATGATATATAGAATTATTCAAATACTAAAGACACACACGAAACTATATATTACTTCAAATCACCTTGTTGCTGCTTGCTAGCACCAAATGTGTTAGTTACCTATAAAGAAAAAGTTCAATAATTAGTCGTAATAGACATAATTCATGAAAAATATGCATATAAAGTGACACTTTTGAACAACAATATATGATGTTTATGAACTTATTCAATTCTAAACCACTATTGTATTTAAACGAGCACAGATACCATTAATTTTTATAAAACTTGGTTTATTTCTATAATACCAGTTTGATTTTTGGCAACTTAATTAACTTAGCAAAATCTTTTGATACTTAATAAATTCTATAGAAACTTTGTTAATTTGGTTAAATTTTTATAAAACACAATCAATTTTTTTTATCAAACTTGGATAAATTTTACAAATTTAATTAGTTTAGTTGGATGTTTATAAAACTTGGTTAAATTTTATAACAATTAGTTAAATTTTATTAACTTGTTATTTTTATAAACTTAATATAATTTAAAAACTTAATTAAAGGTTATAAACTTGCTTAATTTGTATAAAACTTAGTTAACTTCAATAGAAATTAGTTAATTTTTATAAATTAGGTAGATTTTTATAAATTTATTTAATTTTTATAAAACTTAAATAACTTTATTAAATTTGTATAAACTTAATAATTATTTTATAAATTTGCTTACCTTTTACAAAATTTTGTCAATATTTATATAATTATTTAATTTATATACAACTTGTTCAACTTATTTAAATTTTTATACAACTTAGTTAATTTTTATACACTTATTTTTAGTTTTCTAAAATTTAATTAAGGTAGAAAATTTACTTTTTATAAAACTTGGTTAATGTAGTTAATCTTTATAATTTATCTAACTTGGTTTAATTTTATAAAAATTAATTACATTTTTATAAAACATAGTTAGCTTTTTATAAAACTTGGTTAAATTTTACAAACTTAATTAATTTATTAGAATGTTTATAAAACTTGGTCAAGTTTTATAAAACTTAGTTAAATTTTATTAACTGTGTTATTTTTATAAATTTAGTTTATTTTGAAAACTTAAACTTTCTTAATTTCTATGAAACTTAGTTAACTTCTATAAAAATTAGTTATTTTTTTATAAATTAGGTTAATTTATATAAATTTATTTAATTTTTATAAAACTTAGATAACTTTGTTAATGTTATATTTTGTTTTAAATACTTTACTCAACAATTGCATGTTGATTGTTATAAACTTATTAATTTTCATAAAACTTAGAAATTTTATAAACTTATTTAATTTTAAAAAACTTAGTTTAGTTAATTATTATAAAACTTAATTAATTTTTATAATAATTGGATAATTTTTATAAAACTTAGTCAATTTTTATAACAAATTAAAAATGATTTCAAAATAGAGAACAAGATTTTTATAAAACTTAAGTTTAGTTATCTTAGTTAATTTTTATAAACTTAGTTAATTTTAATTATTTTAATGTAATAAAACTAAGTTAATCTTAATTTTATAATTATTGCAAAAATTATAAATATAGCGATTTGCCTCAGTTTTAACTAAGGCAAACAGCGATTTGCCTCAGTTTTAACTACGGCAGATAGAGTGTTGCCTCAGTTTTAACTAAGGCAGATAGTGTGTTGCCTTAGTTTTAACTGAGGCGTTTTGCCTCAGTTTGCACCAGTTACAACTGAGGTGTTTTTCCTCAGTTAAAACTGATGCAAAAACGTTCAGTTTTAAATGAGGCAACACTCCTTAGTTTAAACTAAGGCAATACGCCTCAGTATTAACCGGGACAACGCCTCGGTATTAATTGATTTAATACTTCTTTAATTATATACACGACCACAGTTTTAATGCTTTATTTATATATACAGGACCAGAGTACACAGTTTTAATTCTTTATTTATATATACAGGACCAGAGTACACAGTTTTAATTATCAACATGATAAATATATTTAGTTCTTACCTGATATTTCATAAGATTGTGAACCATCGCGTCTAAATATATTCAGTTAAAGAAGCCATTTCCTGCATATAAAACAAAAAAATGCTAATAGATTAGTGGACCTAAATTTATTCATTGATAATGAGTTTTCATCCTCATAAGTTTGGAATGTGACTTCTACACAAATCAACAAAGAAAACAAAGTTCTAAGATAAAACACATTAACTTCATTGTATGATGCTAGTAACAAGGATACGAACTTGAAATGACCATTCCACATTGATTTGGCTTTACATACATGCATGTCGTACATGCCAATGTTCAACTAAATAACTCAAGCCTTAAAAACCACAACGCACACCAGGAAATCCCAAAATCAACTTATAATTAAGGTTGCAATTTCCTACTTGGTCTGTAATTTTGAAACTTAGATATTGATCCAAAACATAATGCCACTATATCGGGCACAACAAAACCCACAATTAGCTGAAATCATACGTGTATAATCAACATGCTCAAACACAATGTAAATCATCATGATACTTGTTGTAGAGAAATCAACTAACCAATCTTCAAACAATTATATTCACAAACAAAACCCATGCATGACATGCCACAGTCCCAACACTAGTACTTAACAAAACTAAAACTGAATACAGAATAATTAGTACACAACATTCAGCTACAACAATGACAATCCAAATGTGAACTGCCCTTGGTAAAAAAATTATCTGGGAATTTGACTGACTTGCAGTTATAATGCACTATGAGATGAAAGAAAACAGAAACACAGCTGATATAACAAGTGTTAGAATGATGCAACATAACATAAACTATCAAACTTTGCTGATGTAAAAGGACCAATCAAAATGCAATGAAATTTCTTACTTATAATTAACCAACAAAGACACCATAAAAAGGTTCAGGAATATTATCCCGACTACTAAAACAAGAAAATTTGGGGATATCACATCCGTTAAGGTATTTGGGGTTTAAAATATAGAAGTAAAATATAAAATGATTGTACAATTTCCACTTTGATACTAGAAACCGTAAACCTTTTTTTACTTTATAGTTTTAAATCGATTCCATGCAGATGAGACACTGAAAATTGATGAAAAAGGGATAAGTCTTAACCTTAGGATCTATACTTAAAGAGTAAAAAAGGCCTTTCCAACTTGTTTACGTTAAAAGCATCCTAAGCACGTTTAGTGAATTAATGCATCCCAAAACTTAAGCAACAAATCTAAGGCATGTATCCAACAGAAAACCTACCTTAGTTATTGTTAGCACCAAAATTGGTCACTAACACCTTCGAATAGAGTTTTGTAGAGAGATTAATGAAGAAGATAAATTAAAACTGAGGAATATCGTAATAGAATGTAGTAAGAAAAATAAAAAATGAGAACACCAGTATTATAGTGGTTCGGCGTAACTACCTACGTCCACTTTGATCGTAATCTTTATTATTTCTTCGAATAATTGAATACAGATGCAATTCGTACAATAACGACTTGATTGCAAGTTTGGATCAAAAATAGATGAGTCTTGAAAATGGCAGAGTCTCCCCGGAGTTCTCGAAAAAAGGTCCCAATGACGACCCGTCTTTCTACCACCAGAAAGTCGCATCATCTTTAAGAAAGAAAGGGGTGAGAAATAGAAAAGATAGAGAAGAAAGAACAAAACAACATCAGAATCTCAACAGCGGAACGAATGAAATATAAGATTACATAGTATCATATACATCAGAGTTACACAGATAATACAACACATACTAGACAGTTATAACACTTGTCTAGTTAATACAACTCGATGCAACTCAATACAATACAGAGATACAACACAGCGGAAATACAGATAAACACCAACACAGCGGAACCAATATATATCTATACGCTGAAGCCTCCTGCTCCATTGCTCCTCCAGAAATTGTCAAAGCTAACCTGAAACCCTTGGCTACTCGTAAAAATTTGAGTACCCGAGAGTTTAAGAAAACAGAAATAAACTCCGGGTCAGACATGGGTCTGGTATGAGTAAACGGTTAAAGCTGCTTAACTTTTAAAAACCTTTGAAACAAAGGTATCACGTAAGACTCCCCACACATAAACATGGGTAAGTTTTTACCTTACGCTAACCAAACATTTGATAGGAAATCCAGTTATATTATAATAGTGTCTAGGGTTTTCAAGTAAAATACAGAAATAGCTGGAATGCTTACATCTCACGTTCCAACATAGTTGGGCACAACTAATACGTATGTCACTTATTGGAGATTGGATTCCATACAATGGCAGGGCTACTGGGGTACCGCCCGTCACAGTACCTGGCCTAGATCAGCGTACCAAGCATTACTCCCAATGTAACATCCCGAAAATTTTCGACTTTCGAAAATTCGACATCGATACTCACTTTATCGACTGCCGAGCCATCGAATGCCGGAAACCCGGAAAGTTATGGTTTTAAGAGAAAAAGAAAAAGAAGAAGATAGAAGGAAAAGAAAAAGAAGAAAGAAGAAGAACAACAGAACAACATCAGAACAGAAACAGAAAACAATATCAGAATCTCACATATCGCAGCGGAACAATATATAATAGATAACACTAGTCTTTTCAAACAAAGAACTATATCAGTTTATACATACATCAATCAGAGTCATATACAACAATGGACAATTATATAAACTTGTCCTCATACAGAATACACAGCGGAATAAATAATATCAGATACAAATACTACGTCTCGTCCTCCAGCTTATCTCCAAAGCTCCAGAATATCCAGAATATCCTGATAATCTAACTCTACACTGCCCGTGTGGAAATTGGTGGGCACCCAGAGTTTAGAAGGGAAACAATAAACTCCGAGTCAGTCATGGTGACTGGTGTGAGATCGTAAACAGTTATTCTTTATAACAACAAAATAATTTTTAAAGTCAATTCGCAATGCTTTTGGAAAATGAAACTACCATAAGACCTCCCGCCACACACACAATGCAAACGCAGACTTGGAGGAGATTTCTTCTTATGATAGTCAAAGATGCTTACTACGCAAAAATCAAATTCTTTTTGATATTATTATTAGTGCATAGTGTAGAAAACATTTCGAAAGTAAAATATAAATCTTAGCCAGCATAGGTACCATTATAGTATGCTTGCTATAGCTACCATATTAAATGGCAGGTTCTACAACTAAAACCGTACAAGGCTCGTATTGTTTCTTTGGATTTCCAACAAATGGTCAGGCTAAGGAACTTCCTATCCACGATGGGTACGTCCCTGGAATAGACGACCCGAGAACCTAACCGGATCTCTGCCAACACAAGACCGGGTTACCTCTGCAAAAATAGGTAACTACTGACACGCGTATGCCATCCCCCGATCGTCACCGATCTTCCCGAGGATCCCCGATTTCCAACAAACCACAAAGTAATAATAACTGTGCAGCAACCACAGAGGTTAAGTATCTGGGCTCCATACCATGATACCACCTTTATCCAGAAGGAATGACATACACTAAGGGGCGCTACTCCCTAGAACCTTGCTGCATTCGTCCTGTTTCGACCATTTCCGGGGTGTGAGGCTCGACGAAGTCTCGTCCACAAAGCTACGCTTTCTACAAAAAGCCCTGCTTCGGGTCAAACAAAATGATCAACCTATGATCACAAAGATATAAGATCAAACAAATGATCATATCGCAAATGATCAAACACTGATCATTTCACAGCAACACTCAGTATGCCACGTTACCAAATTGGGATATATCGCTGATAAATTTCAACTACATAACCTCTGAGCTCGTACGTCTCAGAGAAGGGTGTTAAGCTAAGAGAATAAATTCTCCGCCACCAACAGATATGTATTTGAAAGAAATCAGCTTTATATCTCAAATTGTAACGTCAGACACACAATCCATACAAGTCTGTTCCGGGATCGAACAGAACCGAAGGCACTTCTCACGAAGCCCTTGCATATCCGGATAATTTTCAACCACGTCAGGACTTCCCGTCACTAAGGGTGATAAAACCTCTAAATTGAAGATCAGTCGATGTAGAGTAACTCGACGGTAATCCTTCCGTTTTCAAAAATATCCGGTCTTCAACACCGGTCTTCAAATGCGATTCATAACGACATATCACATATTCGGAATGGGTTATACGACCCCATGGTCCTTTCCCGGCTAACCCGAATAGTGAGCGCTTATTTAAAAATAAGTGTGGCATTCAAATTCAATCAATTCATAACAAATACCTATCTAAAGGTAATTATTGATAGTCGGTTATTTAACTATCAATAAAGATGCGCAACATCATCAGATTCCAAATAATTTTCCCAAACTATTTAATCTCCAAAAATATCTTCATTACATATAAAAATTCCACACTTAACCATTTGAAAACAATTTCAAATATTCACTTTTCAATTTATCTTTAAAAGATAAAAACTCAAACAGTTCATTTTCCATTGGAAAAGCATTTCCATACTTATTTAAAAATAAGTAATTCACAAATCATTTATTTTCAACACTTAGAAAATATTCGATATACTTAAATCAAATTAAGTATATATTCATTCTTTAAGGAAATCATTCTTTTAACACCTATTTGAGTCAAAACGAATGTTGCGTAAAACATCGTTACGACGACTCGAAATCACTAGTATAGGGATTCAGAATTAAGATAGATATGTAAATCCCAATACTATATACAATATTTCCTTTCGGAAATCATTTACTATAACAACAGTGTTATAGTCCACCATTTCCTTATTTTTCGAAAAACGTCTATTTCAACAATAAATGTTGAAATCTATGATTTCGATAGTTCACACGTTTTAAAACATCTTTTAAAACAATTAACTTCATTTCATAATATCGCTTTCCCAAACCCTATCCATTTTACTTAAAAATATATTCACTGTCCAAAATCGTGAATATACTTCACTAATCACATTTACAGTCTTTTCTACACATTTTATTTCAATAAAAATTCGCTATTTAAAATCGCGAATATATCTTCTTTAATGTCTTTCTATATTTAATTTATCAAACCCAATTGATTTCGAATTTATAAAACAACGTTTATAAATTCTATTTTCTATTCTATAACAACTTCGATTTTATAAATTTCCTTTAATGACCCATTCAATTTTCTAACTCAACGTATACATCAAAAATCCATATTATAAGTTAAATACTTATAATTTATTTATTTTAAAAGAAATCGTTCTTTTAAACTTTACAAACTGTAAATAAACCCATTTTAACATCATTTCCAATTTTAAATTCACATTCCCAAATATTCACTTTTAACCCCAAAATCAAATCCCAAATTGATTTCTAATTTTACTTCAATAACAAATCAATTTCAATATTCATTTCTAAATTAATTTTCCATCCCAAATCATTTATATTGATTTTTTCTAAACTTGTTTCAATTTGCCAATTAAATTTATAATTGGACTTCCAACTTATTTCATTTTAAACAAATTCCTCTTAAAGAAAATAAATCCCTTTTATCTTTTCCAACTATTTAGAAATCCAAATTTTAATTAAGTTCTTCAATTTAAAATCACTATTATACGAAATTCATTTACTTAACGTTTTCACTTGATTCTGGAATTAATTCGATAAGAATATAAAAATTAACTTTTTTATACTTTAAAATTCCTTTCTTCGGATTTATTCAATTTCTAAAAATTTATTTACTTAAAAATTTCTATTTTGATTTCAAAAATTCAATTTCATATATTTTTGGAATCCAATGATATCAAACATCCATTCAGCTAAATTTTAGCATTCAAATAATTTCCAGATACCAATATGATTAATAACATCAATATAATCATTTCATAGATTCATATCACAGTAGAAATAAATTCAGTCAATGTGAGGGTCCAGTTGGATCCCTCCAACCTGTTTCCCTGCATCCAAAGATGTTAGCACAATACCAATTCCGCTCCAGTGCGGAATTATCGCGGTATATGGGTTTTATAAAAATCCGCTTACTAACGGCGCAATAGGGTCTCATCCGCTATACGAGGCGGGAAATCAACAATCCAGTATATACATATGCCAATATGTATATACTGCTATATATATAGATACATCCTATCATATCTAATATCACAATCAACATAGCAATCAGTCAATCAATAAATAACTGAAAATTCCACTTCATTTTTGAGTGAGAAAAATCTCACCTTTGCTTTATTTTGCCATCCATTCCCATCCACTTTGTTTTCTTGATTTAACCTTGTATAAATGAATTTATACAATTTATTAATTTTTGAAATAATCGAATAAATTTAATTTCATCTGACAGATTTATTTAATTTGGCTAACGATTTGGGTTTTAAACCAATATAATATTTTAAACTAATATTTTTCTTTAAAATCTTTTAACAACTAAAAATAATTAATTTGGTGAATAGACAATTTAATTGTCATTTTAAAATTTAAATTCAACTAATAATTTTAAATTTTAAGCTACTCTTTCTTATAATTAAAGAGGTTTATTGACCCAATAAATTTCCAAAATATCATTTATTATTTTTCTTACAACACTTCACAAGTCCTATTAAATTTCAACTGTATACATATATATATTTATATTTTTAAAACCAGATAATAAGTTCCAGTACCCCTTATTTTTTTTCTGTTTCACTGCAATATACTCATATGTAGATATGTTATCACAATTAAATTGAAAAATGAATCGAATGTAGATAAACTGCAGATACCTCATCCACTCGAATCGAATGATTTCCCTCTGCCATCGTGCACAACCACCTCATCTCGATCCGTAGCACACTTGAACACGTGCCTCTACTGCCGCGTACAACATTGCCATCAAGCTCCTCCGCGACAATCGCGAACCCTACTTCACGACTTTCCCTTCTACTTGACGTCGCGATTCCCATCACCGAAGTCGCTTCCAACCTCCCACCAAATTGGAAGCCCTAGTTGCCTCCAGTCGAACGCGAGAACATTGATGAGCCACCGCCTTGCGCCTACGCGCGCATGTTGCCACCGCTGTACCAAACTCCGCCAAAGAACTCGCGCTCGAGCTCAAGCTCGACACTTCATCGCCGTGCCACCCCTCCACCCTCACGCGCACAAAATCGAGAAACCCTGGCTCGAACTGCCCTGACCTCGACTTCAAACCGCCGCCCATCCTCCTTCGTCCACACGACTCGCCTTTGCTCGAATCGCGATCCAGCCCTAAGTTCGATTCGCTATTTTTTTCTATAGATGAATGAGTTGCGTTGGAGAGGAAAGAAACTGGAGGCTACGGCCATTTTTTTTTGTTTTCATTTTTGATTTTTTTTTCTTTTGAACGAACTAATCTCGTTTGAATTTGTTGAACAGAGGGTATTAAAAATTGAGCGAGGTATGGGTTGGCACGATTTTCTCCGTGATTTCAGACGCGAATTTAGGCTGAAAGAAGGGAAGATAACGTGTTGTGTTTACCGATGATTTAAACTTTTAAATTTTAAATTGAATTTGCTTTAAAATCAAATGCGTTCTCTCACCGTGTGCTTACGTATTAACACAGAAAAATACGAAATTTGAAATCTGACAATAATACAATATTCCGGACCCAATGGAACTGGTTTCGTCGAATTCCGAGACTGTTTGAAAAATGACTATTCTATAAATATCGGTTCGAACGATCAAATTTCAAACTGAACACTTTACTCCTAAATTTGATTCTGAAGCTTCTGTTATCTTCAGTAATATCAATACGAATTTTAAAAGCTTTCGAAATATTTTTCTTCAGCTTAAAATTGAAGATATAAATTTTTATTCAACATTCAACAGATTAAATTCTGTAATTAAATCGCCAAAATTGAATTTATATCGGGGATTCAAATCAAATCATCATTCAAATATTTAAAATTAGTTAAATATTCTCAATTTAATTTGTTCAAAATTCTGGGTCGTTACACCCAATCCCCTGCAACACAAGGCCGGAACATCCCTTACTGGATAATTCCAAACGAAACAACCCCACGGTTGTCATGACCAACCGCACACTAAGCCGAAAAATAAGGGACATCTAGACAGGGGTATATCTCGCTCTCAAGTGGGTGCTACCCACGAAGCCTTGCTGCACCTCCCCTGTTTTAGCCATTCTCGGTTGATGAGGCTTGAGGTTACGATTACCTTAAGAGAACACATCTCTTAGAATGCTCATCATCCACCTGACGATGTTCTGAATGCATTCATTCCATACAAGTTTGTTCCGGGTTCGAACGAAACCGAAGGCATTATCTCGTCACACTCATTTTGGAATCATCCTCAGAGTCAATGACAATAACCCTTGCACTCTGAATCTTCATCTTCACTTGAGATTCACGACCTATCGTTAATTTGGATCGATGTGGTTTTCGGATATCCAAATCTGGAAACCCGATCCCGGTCTCATCGAAATCCAAATCGCCATCTTTTAGGTCCAAGTTGTTTTAAAGTCAATTTAATTCAATTATCTATATACCACGGATAGATAAATCACAATATAACAATGGATAACCACATCATCATCATAAACAGATAATCAATATTATCAACTCAAACAGATAATCAATATTATCATACTTAAACCAACATCCATAACAATAGATATTATTCATCTCAAATCTGAGATCACAATCAATCAAGGAAATCAATATCATCCATCATATATAAACAAGGATTAATAGTCACACCATTTATAATTAATTTAAAATGAATTAAATTAATTACTAATCTCTAATTAATTTAAAGTAAATTAAATTAATTACTTCATCATTATCAATCTTGCTTACATAACCATTAATTAATTACAAGTCAATTAATTAATCATTCTCTACTTTCCATCCTAATTAATCATCCTTGATTAGTTATCTTTTAATTATTTTACAAATTAATTATCTTATACCAAATATAGAAGGTAACCTTTAAATTACTCAAAATTTATTACATTACTTCTTAATTAATTACATTAATGAATTCCTTCATTTATTAATTATTTCCAAATAAATCCATTTTAACTTACATCATTAATTACAATATTTAATGATCTCTAATTACATCTATTACATTTAGTAATTTATCTTCAATTAAACCAAATTGTTAATCACCTTGATTAACTCCATTCAGTAATTAACTACCTTAATTACTTCAATAAATAATTTAATTACTCCATAATTAATTATTCTATAATTAATCCCTTGATTAATTATACAAAGTAATTATACTCAAATTACTTTCATTATTAAATCATCCACAATTAATTACTTCCTTAAGTAATTATACTTATCACATCATCCAATGGTTATTTAAATTAATTAAACCAAATTAATTAACTTAAACAATTCATATTAAACTTAATTAATTATAATGAGAAATAAATTTCTTAATTACTTTCATAAGTAATTATACTTAAATAATTCACAATTGATTATCTTAAATTAATAAATCTAATTAATTATCAAAATTAATCATATTAATTCATTATTTAATAATCCTAGTTAATAACCTTCATTAATTATTAACATTTCTTTAATTACTTTTCTAAAGTAATTAAATTAAGATTTATTATTAATCACAATTAAATTTTATCTTTAATAACTCATTAATTAATCCTCAGTTATTTAATTAATTAATTACTAACCATGAATTCAAATTCAAATCTTATTTAATTAATGATTCTTAATTACCCATTTATTTATCCTGAATTAATTATCTTAAACCTTAACTAACTAATTTAACTCTTAATTACTAAATTAATTAATCGAATCATTAATTAATTAAATTGGTTAATTATTCACTTTAATTAACTTAATAATTACAAACCCTTAAACCCTCATTATTTAAAGGATAACACATTTCTTATTTATAACCAAATTCTCATTTCAAATTTTAGATTCAAAATAAATACAAAGTTTAACTTAGCAAAATTTAACACACTTTAAAATATACTTTAAACATTATAAAGTTGTTAAAACATTTTATTTTCATAAAACTTTATTTATTTGAAACTAGGAACAAAATCAATTTTGAATCCATAGCTTACACTTTGGTTTTTGAACTCTGTTTTAAAATCCTGCTCTTAAATTTTGAAACTTAGAAACCCTGACAGGCTTTAAACTGGCAACACAACAAACCCGAGCCTTCCCTATTTTTCTTCGAGACGAACAGAGAAAACTTCGGGCCATCCCCTCCATTTACTCGAGATAACTCGAAGCTGCTACAACCCAACCTCTCACCAGAAACACACATGCACCGTGCATATGCACGGTGGCTCCGGCCGCCATTGATCAACAACGTTGATCGCCACACACCAAAGATCATCTCTGCATCCCTTCCCGATCATCAAATCTCGACCATCACCCAAAAATCAAAATCGAACGCCTACTTCCAAAGCCTGGAACTAACAGGACGTACCAACCCAAAACTGAAATCGCCACGTTCACCCAATACTGACCACCGGAGGCGACGCCATTTCATCCCCGCCATGACCATACTCTCCTCGACCTTCACCCAAAATATCGAATCACTCGATGCATGTACGAGTCCGGAGTGCACGAGTTTCTCCTCCCTTCAAAAACTAGGGCTACCAACTTCCCAGGCTCGCCGCCACCACCACGACCACCTAACCACCACCACCGCATTTTTCCCCGACACTCCGACCACCTATGCATCTCCAGGGAACACCACGAACTCCCAGATCAACTGGGCCACCAGAGAAACCCTAAAACTCGAATTCCAAACATCACCTCATATCACATTCAATCTTACATTAAAATTTGTAAATTTAATTTTAAAAATCCTATCTTTTATATACAATTCCAGATATGTAATTATATCAACAAATTCCAAGATTTGATTTTTAACATTTTTCAAGTTCCTCTGTGTTTTCTTTTTCCAGATAGTGTTTTCTAGCTATAATTCTTGCAACTATTTTTAAAAGCTTAGTTAAGTTTAAAACAACAACTTTGTTTTAGATACTTAAGTCTAAAGGAAATTTGAGTGAGAAGGATTTGAAGTTGAATCTAAGTTTAAATCTCTGGGACTTTAAAACAGAGATGATCACAGCAGTTTATCTAAACATACACACATGTTTCCAGAGTCTTAAAAACAATCATACAAACACATTTCCATACATACATCACAAGTTTACTTAAACTATAAGTCATATGCATCAAAACAGAAGGATGTCTCATGTTTACAGTTTCAAGTCAGAGACTTGAACTAAGATCAGGGATGTCAAAATTAGTAGATATGCACACAACATAATTTCACCAAAAACTTGCACATACACATACATATAAACAAATCATTAACACAGACATTCACAGGTTATTTAAGTTTTAATTTAAAAGTTTACTCACTAGTTTCTAAAACAGAAGGCTTGATCTTTTTGTTTGAAAACAGAAATACTTGAACTGGATGTGAAAAATTTGCATACATTTGTTGACTTGATTCTTGAAAACTTTGAAATGGCTTTAAAACATTAACCATGAATTGCTGGAAATCTTGAAATCTCAGATCTTTACATTGCTTACTTGGTTAAGTGAAGATTTGATAAAATTGTTGTTTTGGTTGAAACTTTGCCTTGTTTTAAAACTTTTATAACTGGATTTGCCCAGCCTTTTGTAAACGAATGGGATGAAGTAAGTTGATAAATAAACAAGTAAAAAGAATTGTTTATTGACCAGGTACAACAATTCAGAGATTTTTATCTAAAAGGAAGCTGAAATGAAATGTCTCGTACTAGTGATATAGCATTAAATGCTTGCTCCTTATCAAGTCTACAACAGCCATTCTTTATTCTTTTAGGTACAAAACTTACATATGTTTATTTGTTTAACTTAGATGCTAAGCATACATACTCTATTTCTATTCGTATGCATTGAAATGAATTTTACTTGCCTGCAACATATACTGCCATAGATTATATAATATTTTACTTAAGTTTTACTTCATATCCTAGTACTAGTATGATTTCTTGCCTGCAAATATATTTCTACACATTATACAACTCTAGAATTTTACTTAGGTTTTTAGTTTAAAGTTGTCATGGTTATTGTATTATGTTAGCTTGCATATTTGTTTTTATCTCTAACATAAGTGTGTTTATTTTTATTTTAAAAATTCAAACTATCAAATATATAATTACCTATTATTATTTTATTTTATACTTACTTTAAATATTTATAAGGTATATTTTATTATATATATATTATTATTTTGAGAGATTTATATAAATTTTAAAACCATAATTCCTTTTAAAATTATATATAACAATTTCTATTTATAATAAAAATCTACTTGTATAGACATTATATTATGAATAAAGCTCATTATTACATTAAAATAATTCATAAAAGAATTTATCACTTTATTACTTATTTTTATTAAGCTATACTCTAAAAAGAACAACAAACCTTTTTGTTTAATTTAAAGTTTAAGCCAAAATCATTTAAACAATTTAACTTAAATCTTGAGTATATTAAAGCTATATGGTTATTTATTTAATATTGAATTTAATCAAATTTCCAAATCACCAAAAAGATAAGAGTTTTAAAACATATCTTTATTTATTAAAATTTAAACAAACCTTGACTATTTACAATATATAAAAATATATATATATATAAATAGAAAACAATTTATTAGCTTTTAAAAGATAATTTATCAGTTAAATATTCATTTAAAAGAAAATTATTAAATCAATTCAAAACTTATTAACAATTATCATCAAATCAATTTAATATTTTATATAGATTATTAAATTGATATTGCTCAAAATTCCGGGATATCACATTCTCCCCTCTTAAAAGAATTTCGTCCACGAAATTTAAAACAAAGGTAATTTAATAATCTCATTAATGATTTAATTTTAAAAACACAAGCATATATCATCAATATATGCTAACAACCATAGCAATCAATCATCCAATCAAACAAACTAACTATCCAGACAAAATACTGGATAGAATTTCCTCGAGTTTCCCCGGGTATAAATACCGGGTTACTTGCTCTATAGAATCCAAACAATACTATACTACTAAGCTACACACATCTAGATCTACAAAACAAGACAGGATATCAGACTATAGACAAGTCTGACTCAATATCTAAACTCCCTGAACTGCTGGCTCTATGTAACAACTCGTATATTTGGACCATTTAAATTGACAATAATCCACACATGTCAACTTAAATAATACAAAACACGAATCATTTTGGGATTATAAATACATAAATGTAAATGAGAATCAATACAACATCACAGATACAGAACAGTCACAGAATAATGCAGCGGAAAATACATCGTCATAATAGCAGTTCATGAAGCCACTACATAATATACAACAGCGTCTTAACATCAAGTGACTAATACCAAAAATGTCCAACAGACTAGGACATCAATACAGAAATAGAATATAGACTGATAAAGGTAAATGCTAAGCCTTCAGCATCTTCAACCAACCTTGATCAGCAACTGGATAGCTTCAGACTGACCCGAGCATATACAAAAAGAAACACTCGAGTCAGGACTCAAAATCTTATACAATAAAATCAAGTGCAAGGGAATAGTTCATAACTTAAAGATGGATAAAATAACATCTCTAAGGATCCGATAAACTATCTATATATACAATAGAATACGATAGATAGATAATGTCTAATCAGTAAAGTACGATATTAAAATAGTGTTAAGGCGTTACCACAATCCCCTTAACACATTTTATTCCCAAAAGCATATACAAGACCGTAGTTTCCCCAAAACCGGAAGTCACCAGAGGGCAATCCATATACTAAAGGTACAAACCAAAACGTAGTGGTCGCGAATTGGATAATCAGTATGACAAGGTACATGAGGCGATACCAACTAGGACACTAGTAGTTGCGTGATCCAGACTGATGTTGAGCATAGCAGCTACTACCTCAACACCGCGAAACAACACTCCCAAATCAAGGGGTGCACCCAAATCGAATCACAAAAGTAATAGATATGGTATCAAAGAAGTGTGTCCGCTAGAGGTGGCGAACCTCAATGGCCCGGCGCGGCTCCTGTTTTAGTCATGTCAGGGGTCATCCAATATCATTCTCTTTCTTCAGTCAACGCGTTCACCAAACCATCCACTTCGTTCTGGATCAACACTTCGCGTGTAATAGTTATTAAAGTGGTTTTCGGTATCGACAGAGAGTATGTCCATATCCGATCCCGGTCTCTTTAATAACTACGCATTTATTACCCGATGGTCATTTAAGATAAAGTTTAAACAAATCAAAGACCGAAAGTCAAGCTGCAAATTTGACTTCCAAAATTTGACATTTCACGATTTAATTTATTTCGGATATTAAAACCTCTTTCCAAATGCAATCTTTTAGTTCATCATTTGAGTTAACAATATAATTAAGTATTCAAATTCAATTTAATAAATCTCCCTTATTAAATTTAGTTAATACTCCATTAATTCGGTTTAATGGTAAATTTTAGTTCACATCATTTAAACCAAATTCTATTCATTTCAATTCGTATTTACATTCATCGATACATTAACCATAATCATAAATTTGATTAAATCAATTTTTATTAAATTTAAAATCATTTTAAATTTAAACTAACACTAGATTAAATCCATAGAACTTTAGTTAGTTTCGTATTTCACTTAAGTCAAATTTTCTAAATCTCAAACTTAATTTATGACAAGTTTCAAATCTATTTAATTAAAACCGATTTTAAAAATCTAAATCTAACAACCTAATAAATTTTCAAATTATTAAAATTTAACTTCTTTGTTTTTAAATCTCATTTCGAATAAATTTGCCAATTTATTTTATTCAATTAAATAGGTTTATTAATCTAGTTCAATTAAACTCCATTGATTTATTCCTATTAATTTATTTCGTTTTTATCCATAAATTAAATCCGTTCAGTTCGTTACCAAATTTCCAAACAAATTATTAAGTTCCTTCCTTAATTTCAAATAGATTTCAATTTCAAAAATAATTTTTGTTGACCAATCGGGTTTCTTATTTTTAATTGTCTATCTTAGGCCAAGTCGTTTAAGTGGGTATTTATCATTTCAACCTGATATCATTTAATATAAAACAAAGCATAGCAAAGGGAACTTGCAGTGTGATAACTAGGATGGTGTCAAAGTAAATAAACAAGCAATAGCAAACATACATAACCATTTAACAATTTATTCAAATAATCCCGAAATAATCATATTAACTTACATTTGTTATTTATGCAAATTAATATAATTATCCCTAGAATCCTGCGGATTAAAGATTATTCCATTATGATTTTTACTTGGTGTCCGTTATCAAATTTCTACATCAATCGTACATATCAATTTTAATGTCACTATTATTTACCCTAATTAACATCATATTACAATTCAACATGTTAAATCAAATTAAACAATACATGGCGTCAAATTTTAGAACTTAACAGTTTATTTCGACCAAATTTTAACAATCAACAATTTAATATCCAAATTTAATATTAACAACAATTATCACTTGATTGTCATAGCATAACAGATTTAGTCGTGAATGAAATATTCACCTAGCGTGGTTAGAGAAGATGGCGCGGCACAAAGACGAATAGATAAAATAGATCCTAATAGGCACGACGCAAAATGAACACAAACTGCAATCAAACAAATAATTAATCAATAATTCGTTTATTGCAGTATATATATCGATTGAATATATATATAAAATCATACCAACGACGAAGCAAAATAGATTCGACAAGCGGGATGGAAATACTTATACTTCCGGATCAATAGCAGGAGCTGAAACAACATAGCAACAGACTGTATGTGAGCAACCCAACATTTCAAAGTATATACTGCTATGTAATATAACAGTTATATATATCTACTGATATATATAGAACTGATGTGCACAGAGCAGGATTTCGGCCACTGCGAGGCACAATGGTGACGGCGGAGCGGCTGGGGCGGAGCGGGGTTGGAGCGGGCTGGACTGGGGACGATGGGGTGCAGCTGGGCTGGGGTGGCGCGGGTGTGGGACGGGGTTGGCTGGGCGAAGCAGGTGGTTGGGGACGGTTGTCGAGGGAGTGGCGGGTGCTGGCGGAGGGTGTGGCGGGTGCTGGCGCGTGACGCGGGTGCTGGCGGAGGGTGGGGACGGGGTTGGCTGGTCATGGCGGGTGCTGGCGGAGGGTGTGGCGGGTGCTGGCGGAGGGTGTGGCGCGTGGCGCGGGTGGCTGGGCGCGGAGGGCTGGGCGCTTGGCGCGGGTTCTGGCGGAGGGTGGGGACTGGCAGTGGGGAGTTGGTTGCCGGGGCAGTGGCGTGGCGGAGGGCTGGCGAGTGAAGTGGTAGTAGGGTGGCGCGGGTCTGGGCGGAGGGTGGGCGGCAGTGGGGAGGTGCTGTGGATGGGGACGGAGCAGGTGGGAGGAGGGGTACGGGCGAGCTGGCTGGCAGGCTGGTGGGTTTCATGTTAATGTTGGAGAGCAACAAATAATAAAAGAAAATAGGGAGGAAGGAGAGAGAGAAATATGCAGAGGAGAAGAAAGAAGGAGTGCAGACGTACCAGAGAAGAGCAGAAATGCAGTGAGCTGGTATGCAGCTGCATTTATGAAGGCAGATATATACAGTGGGGTTCAGAGTCCCAAGTCAAAGTAAATGATGATTTTTCACTGTGATGGCTATTGGGTTTCTGAAGGGACAAAGGCTCTTTGAATTCTGAGCGGGAAAGAGTAGGGTACCGGTTTGTGTGGCGTAACGGACCAGTTTGTACCCCGTCAACAATTTATAACTTGCAACGCCGAACTCCGATTGACACAAATAAATATACCGTTTGGATCAGCGCGACGAGGCGAACGCAACAGTATGAAGATATTGATGGTTTGACATTGTTTGCGAAGTGGTAAATCTTATTGAACCATTTGCTCGAGCGACAATTTAACTAGCAATTAAAAGCGGAATTTGACGAAACGAAATGTGCCGTCATGATCAGAATATTTTTCTTATGCAACATTGTGAAAAATATTTGAGTTCGGACGATAGAAAATTTTCACATAAAATTAAAACTAACATGTAAATTCGGCGAGCGAAATTTTCTACAATATTTTTCGACGAAATTTGGCGTACGCCTATGTCTATCTAGGCGCATTCCAAGTGTGAAGTTTGAACGGCAACGGAAATTGTTTGTGAATATTTGAAACTCCTATTACGGAGAATGCAGCAAAACACCGAAGAATAAGATCGACGGAGCTAAAGATGTCCGAATTTTGAAAAACGAAAAATGACGCCTTTGTCAGAAAATGATTTAGAATTTTTCTATGTAAAAATATTTAGGTTCGGAAGATAAAAATTTTCACGTTTTAAAATGAACTGATGTGCAGTAAAACGCGCACGAAATTTACTGCGGTATTTTCCGACGAAACTTTGCCCATATCTACAATCATCAAGGCGCAATTTAGAAACAAAGTTTGGACGTTGATTGAAATCGTATGAAAGTTTCACATTTTATATTAAAATAACGGTTCTAAAATTTTTAAAATTGGGTCGGAATTTCAGGGTCGTTACATTCTCCCCTACTCAAGGCTTTTCGTCCTCGAAAAGGAACAAAGTAAAGAGTGGAAGAACAGATAACAGAGATACAATGGATTCAGAATAGATTATTGAATATAGTAAAGAGCATAGAATGGAATTTACCTTCAACAAGCAATTCTGGATTAGAGTCTCGGATACTCTCCTCGGTTTCCAAAGTGCAATCCCGATCATCGGGACTCCATTGGACTTTGACTAGGCTAACCGACTTCCTTCTAAGTTGCTTTGTGTCCCTATCAACAATGCGAAGTGGTCTCCTCTCTATAGTCAAATCCGGCTCAATATCAACCTCATCTAACTGAGCAATAGGGATGGTCATGGATGGATCATGTACAACCTTCCGAAGATGGGAAACGTGGAATACGATGTGCACGCCCTCAAATTTCTCCGGCAATGCAACTCTTTAGGCTAGTGTACCAATTCTCTCAGTGATAGTGAATGGTCCAACAAATCTAGGAGCGAGCTTTCCTCTACGACCGAATCGAATAACATTCTTCAAGGGTGATACCTTAAGGAATACCTTATCCCCAACCTGGTATTCTAAATCTCTTCTACGCCTATCGGCATAGCTCTTCTGCCTATCCTATGCGGTCTTCATCTTTCTTCTGATTTCATTAACCTTCTCGGATGCTTCTATAATCATATCTGGGCCAAGAATTAATCGATCACCAGGCTCAATCCAACAAGCTGGCGATTTGCATGGCCGTCCATATAAAGCTTCGAACGGTGCCATATCGATACTTGCTTGAATATAATTGTGGTTAAAATTTAATTCAAATTTACTCATTCAAATTGAAATTTTTTATTTACCTGATAACTGTTATTATAAGTGAATTCAACCAAATGGAGATGGTCTTCCCAAGATCCACCGAAATCAATAATGCAGGCTCAGAGCAGATCCTCCAAAATCTGATTCACCCTTTCAGTTTGGCCATCTGTTTGAGGATGATAAGCTGTGCTCAGATTCAGTTTAGTGCCCAAGACGTCCTGAAATGCCTTCCAGAATTTACTAGTGAATAAAGGATCTCTATCGCACACAATACTAGATGGAACTCCATGAAGTCTAACAATCTCTCTCATGTATATCTCGGCCAAACTCAAAGCAGTACGAGTGGTCTTAACAGGAATAAAGTGAGCAGATTTTGTCAACCTATCAACAATCACCCATATACTCTCGTTACCTTTTCTGGTCCTCGGTAATCCATCAATGAAGTCCATAGAAATCTGATCCCATTTCCAACACGGAATCTCTAGGGGTTGAAGTAATCCTGCCGTCTTCTGGTGATCGGCCTTAACTTGTTGGCAAGTGGTGCATCTACTGACATATATAGAAATATCCCTCTTCATCCCACTCCACCAATATGAACGCTTCATATTTCGGTACATCTTAGTGACACTAGGATGAAATGAAAGTGATGACCGATGATTTTCTCTAAGCACTTCTTGTCTCAATCCATCGATATTAGGAACGCAAATGCGATTGTCAATCCTCAGAACTCCATTACTATCTATCTGTGCTCCCACTTTACTATCGGCATTTCCAACTCTACCAAGAACTAACTCCTTCATGCGATAGAGCAAGGTGTCCTCATATTGCTTAGCTTTGATGCGATCCACAAGAGATGAGGAGATAACAAGCTGAAATAGCTAGCATGCCTTCTACAAGATTACAACATGACAATGCTTTGCTACGACTCAAAGCATCAGCTACAACATTTGCTTTCCCAGGAGTATAATTGATGTCGAGATCATATGCAGCTAGGAATTCGAGCCATCGAACTTGTCTCTGGTTTAAATCCTTCTAAGAAAAGATATATCTCAAGGACTTATGATCGGTGAATAATTCAAATTTAATTCCCAAAAGATGATGCCTCCACAGTTTCAAAGAAAATACAACTGCAAGAAGCTCTAGATCATGAGTTGCATAGTTTACTTCATGGATCTTCAACTGGCGGCTAGCATAAGCAATAACCTTTCTGTTTTGCATAAGAACAACGCCTAAACCTTCTCGGCAAGCATCTGTATAGACAGTTAATCCTTCACTTCCATCGATTACCGCAAGAACTGGGGCTGAAGTTAACATACACTTCAACTTAATAAAAGCTGATTCACACTTCTCACTCCAAATAAACTTGACATCCTTTCGGGTTAAAGCAGTGAGTGGGGCAGAAATCCGGTCAAAGTGCTCAATAAATCTACGATAATAGCCGGCCAAGCCCAAGAAGCTACGGATATCAGTAGGAGTTTTGGGAGTCTCCCAATCCTGTAGATACATTTCAAATTAGAAAGGGATAAGAGGAATTGAATAGAAATAGCGAATAGGATAGAACTTACATTGATTACGGCGATCTTAGCTGGATCGACCGAAATCCCATTTTCAGAAACTATGTGGCCCAAGAATCTCACTTCGTCTCGCCAGAAGTGGCATTTAGAGAATTGGCCTTAAGTTGATGATTTCAAAGAGTTTCTAGAACATAAGCAAGATGTGTCTCATGCTCCTTCTTGTCTTTGGAGAAGACGAGAATATCATCAATGAAAACAAGAACAAACTTGTTAAGAACATCGCGGAAGACTCGATTCATTAAGTCGACGAAATAAGCAGGTGCGTTGGTCAAACCGAATGGCATAACCAACCATTCATAGAATCCGTTCTCGGTACGAAAGGCTGTCTTATGAATACTATCTTCTGCTACCCTGAGTTGGTGGAACCCAGTGGCAAGATCAAGTTGGGAGAAAACTTTAGCTCCATGGAGCTGATCGAATAAATCATTGATGCGAGGCATCGGATAGCGGTTCTTGAGAGTGCGTTTGTTCAGTTCCCTGTAATCAACACACATGCGAAGAGACCCATCCGACTTGGTGACAAATACAACTACGGCGCCCCATTCAGAACAACTTCTCCTAATCAAACCTCTAGCAAAAAGATCATCAATTTGAGTTTTGAGTTCAGCTTTTTCTTTAGGAGCCATTCTTCTGTGAGGGAGAACTACGGGAGTAGCTCCAGGAATAAGGTCGATGCGGAAATCGATTTCCCGTTTAGGTGGTAGGGAGTTGACCTCCCCAAATACATCGGGAAATTTCTGAACAATTGGGGTAGTACTAAGATCATCCGGGTGAGCATCAAGAGAGAATATGAAGCTTCCGGCATATTTCTGCGGTGATTTGTATTCAATGACAAGCGGTAGGCCCTTGTCATTGACTAGAGAAACGGAACGAGCCTTGCAAGAAATAACAGCATCGAATTTTCTTAACCAATCAGCACCTAACATGATGTCAAATGCTGCGAAGCCAAGTACATAAAAATCCCAAGTGAATCGATATCTTTCATACAAGAGCGCAACCTCTTTACAAATTCTACTGAGGTTGGCAAGTCCTCCAATAGGGTTGGAGACGCATAAGGAAGTAGTAGCAAGAGTAGGTTCTAATTTGAGCTTATTACAAAGATCAATAGATATGAAGCTATGTGAAGCACCAGTATCGAATAATACCCTAATAGGTAAATCATGTAATGAAAAAGTACTTCGTAAGGTACCTTGGTCATCCTGAGCAGGCAGTGTAGGAGTGGTGATAGCAAATACTCCAGATGGTGTGCCACGCTTATGCATTGGGCAGTCTTTCTTGAAATGACCCGGCTGGAGGCAGACATAGCATAAATCTTTCCTAGTCGTAGAAGGTGGTGGAACAGCAGCTCCGATAGATGGACAACTATTAGCATAATGGCCCTTCTTATCGCATTTGAAGCAAGTGATATTAGCAAGGTCGATTGGGATTTTCTGAGCATATCCCAATCCTGTAGTCTTCTGCCAAGCTTTCTTTTGTTGATCAAAGTTCATCTTCCTCTTCCCGAGCTGGCTAGAGGAGGGCTGAGTAGGAGCAGCCTTGGCAGTAGGTCCCATAGGCTTTGCCTCATATATATCTAAGAGCATAGTCAACAAGCTCTGTGAAGGTGCAGTGAGTGTGGCCAGTAAGCAAGTCATAATACTCTGGTCTAGCTCCCAAAATGAACTTCTCGTTCTTTAGAAGCGGTGTATCAATCAATCCCGGGCCGAACTTGGAGAGTTCGTTGAATTTCCACTCATACTCTGAAAAGGTCATACTTCCTTGCTTAAGATCCATGAAATCTCTATAAAGTTGGGTTTTCCCAACAGCGGGCATCCATTGTGCCGAGAAAGTATCCCTAATCAAAAGATAGACTAGATGAATAACATTCCAAAGATTAAAAGAAGAATTTAGACTACGAAATCCAAATAATTTTATACCTAAACTGGGCCCAAGTGATGGTGTTCTCCTCGATACGAGAAGTAACTTATTCCCACCAATCTTGCGCGGCATCCTGAAGTTGCCAGGCAGCAAGCTGACGCTTCTGAGCATCAGTGATCTCTAGACCAGAAAATATCTTCTCTAAGCCTTTAAGCCATTGCTGAGCCTCAATAATGTTCTCGGATCCAGAAAACTTAATACCTCCCAGCTGTGTATACTCCTTACTAAGAATGGTGAATTTGACAGGAGCTGGAACGACAGGTGCAGCCTGAGCAGGACCATGGCCCCGTCCTCCCCTATGGTTTCCTCTGGTACCCATCCTGAAATACCAAAGAGATTTGTTAAAGCCAAAGGATAGAAAATCATTTAATTTTTAAGGAAAGTCTAATCAATGAATCAAAGAAGTTTGAAATGAAAGGATTTGGATATTGAACCGATTCTCCTCATTCTAGGGTATTGCTACCCTATCTCTAATGAGTTTATATATAATCCCAAACTAAGGTTTTTAGGGAAACCGAAGCTCTGATACCAACTGTAACAACTCGTATATTTGGACCATTTAAATTGACAATAATCCACACATGTCAACTTAAATAATACAAAACACGAATCATTATGGGATTATAAATACATAAATGTAAATGAGAATCAATACAACATCACAGATACAGAACAGTCATAGAATAATGTAGCGGAAAATACATCGTCATAATAGCAGTTCATGAAGCCACTACATAATATACAACAACGTCTTAACATCAAGTGACTAATACCAAAAATGTCAAACAGACTAGGACATCAATGCAGAAATAGAATATAGACTGATACAGGTAAATGCTAAGCCTTCAGCATCTTCAACCAACCTTGATCAGCAACTGGATAGCTTCAGACTAACCCGAGCATATACAAAAAGAAACACTCGAGTCAGGACTCAAAATCTTATACAATAAAATCAAGTGCAAGGGCATAGTTCATAACTTAAAGATGGATAAAATAACATCTCTAAGGATCCGATAAACTATCTATATATACAATAGAATACGATAGATAGATAATGTCTAATCAGTAAAGTACGATATTAAAATAGTGTTAAGGCGTTACCATAATCCCCTTAACACATTTTATTCCCAAAAGCATATACAAGACCGTAGTTTCCCCAAAACCGGAAGTCACCAGAGGGCAATCCATATACTAAAGGTACAAACCAAAACGTAGTGGTCGCGAATAGGATAATCAGTATGACAAGGTACATGAGGCGATACCAACTAGGACACTAGTAGTTGCGTGATCCGGACTGATGTTGAGCATAGCAGCTACTACCTCAACACCGCGAAACAACAGTCCCAAATCAAGGGGTGCACCCAAATCGAATCACAAAAGTAATAGATATGGTATCGAAGAAGTGTGTCCGCTAGAGGTGGCGAACCTCAATGGCCCGGCGCGGCTCCTGTTTTAGTCATGTCAGGGGTCATGCAATATCGTTCTCTTTCTTCAGTCAACGCGTTCACCAAACCATCCACTTCGTTCTGGATCAACACTTCGCGTGTAATAGTTATTAAAGTGGTTTTCGGTATCGACAGAGAGTATGTCCATATCCGATCCCGGTCTCTTTAATAACTACGCATTTATTACCCGATGGTCATTTAAGATAAAGTTTAAACAAATCAAAGTCCGAAAGTCAAGCTGCAAATTTGACTTCCAAAATTTGACATTTCACGATTTAATTTATTTCGAATATTAAAACCTCTTTCCAAATGCAATCATTTAGTTCATCAATTGAGTTAACAATATAATTAAGTATTCAAATTCAATTTAATAAATCTCCCTTATTAAATTTAGTTAATACTCCAATTAATTCGGTTTAATGGTAAATTTTAGTTCACATCATTTAAACCAAATTCTATTCATTTCAATTCATATTTACATTCATCGATACATTAACCATAATCATAAATTTGATTAAATCAATTTTTATTAAATTTAAAATCATTTTAAATTTAAACTAACACTAGATTAAATCCATAGAACTTTAGTTAGTTTCGTATTTCACTTAAGTCAAATTTTCTAAATCTCAAACTTAATTTATGACAAGTTTCAAATCTATTTAATTAAAACCGATTTTAAAAATCTAAATCTAACAACCTAATAAATTTTCGAATTATTAAAATTTAACTTCTTTGTTTTTAAATCTCATTTCGAATAAATTTGCCAATTCATTTTATTCAATTAAATAGGTTTATTAATCCGGTTCAATTAAACTCCATTGATTTATTCCTATTAATTTATTTTGTTTTTATCCATAAATTAAATCCGTTCAGTTCGTTACCAAATTTCCAAACAAATTATTAAGTTCCTTCCTTAATTTCAAATAGATTTCAATTTCAAAAATAATTTTTGTTGACCAATCGGGTTTCTTATTTTTAATTGTCTATCTTAGGCCAAGTCGTTTAAGTGGGTATTTATCATTTCAACCCGATATCATTTAATATAAAACAAAGCATAGCAAAGGGAACTTGCAGAGTGATAACTGGGATGGTGTCAAAGTAAATAAACAAGCAATAGCAAACATACATAACCATTTAACAATTTATTCAAATAATCCCGAAATAATCATATTAACTTACATTTGTTATTTATGCAAATTAATATAATTATCCCTAGAATCCTGCGGATTAAAGATTATTCCATTATGATTTTTACTTGGTGTCCGTTATCAAATTTCTACATCAATCGTACATATCAATTTTAATGTCACTATTATTTACCCTAATTAACATCATATTACAATTCAACATGTTAAATCAAATTAAACAATACATGGCGTCAAATTTTAGAACTTAACAGTTTATTTCGACCAAATTTTAACAATCAACAATTTAATATCCAAATTTAATATTAACAACAATTATCACTTGATTATCATAGCATAACAGATTTAGTCGTGAATGAAATATTCACCTTGCGTGGTTAGAGAAGATGGCGCGGCACGAAGACGAATAGATAAAATAGATCCTAATAGGCACGACGCAAAATGAACACAAACTGCAATCAAACAAATAATTAATCAATAATTCGTTTATTGCAGTATATATATCGATTGAATATATATATAAGATCATACCAACGACGAAGCAAGATAGATTCGACAAGCGGGATGGAAATACTTATACTTCCGGATCAATAGCAGGAGCTGAAACAACATAGCAACAGACTGTATGTGAGCAACCCAACATTTCAAAGTATATACTGTTATGTAATATGACAGTTATATATATCTACTGATATATATAGAACTGATGTGCATAGAGCAGGATTTCGGCCACTGCGAGGCACAATGGTGACGGCGGAGCGGCTGGGGCGGAGTGGGGTTGGAGCGGGCTGGACTGGGGACGGTGGGGTGCAGCTGGGCTGGGGTGGCGCGGGTGTGGGACGGGGTTGGCTGGGCGAAGCAGGTGGTTGGGGACGGTTGTCGGAGGGAGTGGCGGGTGCTGGCGGAGGGTGTGGCTGGTGCTGGCGCGTGACGCGGGTGTTGGCGGAGGGTGGGGACGGGGTTGGCTGGTCGTGGCGGTTGCTGGCGGAGGGTGTGGCGGGTGCTGGCGGAGGGTGGGCAGTGGGGAGTGGAGGCGGAGGGTGTGGTGGGTGCTGGCGGAGGGTGTGGCGCGTGGCGCGGGTGGCTGGGCGCGTGGCGCGGGTTCTGGCGGAGGGTGGGGACTGGCAGTGGGGAGTGGGTTTCCGGGGCAGTGGCGTGGCGGAGGGCTGGCGAGTGAAGTGGCAGTGGGGTGGCGCGGGTCTGGGCGGAGGGTGGGCGGCAGTGGGGAGGTGCTGTGGATGGGGACGGAGCAGGTGGGAGGAGGGGTACGGGCGAGCTGGCTGGCAGGCTGGTGGGTTTCATGTTAATGTTGGAGAGCAACAAATAATAAAAGAAAATAGGGAGGAAGGAGAGAGAGAAATATGCAGAGGAGAAGAAAGAAGGAGTGCAGACGTACCAGAGAAGAGCAGAAATGTAGTGAGCTGGTATGCAGCTGCATTTATGAAGGCAGATATATACAGTGGGGTTCAGAGTCCCAGGTCAATGCAAATGATGATTTTTCACTGTGATGGCTATTGGGTTTCTAAAGGGACAAAGGCTCTTTGAATTCTGAGTGGGAAAGAGTAGGATACCGTTTTGTGTGGCGTAACGGACCAGTTTGTACCCCGTCAACAATTTATAACTTGCAACGCCGAACTCCGATTGACACAAATAAATATACCGTTTGGATCAGCGCGACGAGGAGAACGCTACAGTATGAAGATATTGATGGTTTGACATTGTTTGCGAAGTGGTAAATCTTATTTAAACCATTTGCTCGAGCGACAATTTAACTAGCAATTAAAAGCGGAATTTGACGAAACGAAATGTGCCGTCATGATCAGAATATTTTTCTTATGCAACATTGTGAAAAATATTTAAGTTCGGACGATAGAAAATTTTCACATAAAATTAAAACTAATATGTAAATTCGACGAGCGAAATTTTCTACAATATTTTTCGACGAAATTTGGCGTACGCCTATGTCTATCTAGGCGCATTCCTAGTGTGAAGTTTGAACGGCAACGAAAATTGTTTGTGAATATTTGAAACTCATATTACGGAGAATGCAACAAAACACCGAAGAATAAGATCGACGGAGCTAAAGATGTCCGAATTTTGAAAAACGAAAAATGACGCCTTTGTCAGAAAATGATTTAGAATTTTTCTATGTAAAAATATTTAGGTTCGGAAGATAAAAAATTTCACGTTTTAAAATGAACTGATGTGCAGTAAAACGCGCACGAAATTTACTGCGGTATTTTCCGACGAAACTTTGCCCATATCTACAATCATCAAGGCGCAATTTAGAAACAAAGTTTGGACGTTGATTGAAATCGTATGAAATTTTCACATTTTATATTAAAATAACGATTCTAAAATTTTTAAAATTGGGTCGGAATTTCAGGGTCGTTACACTCTACAACCAGAGATAGAATCTTACACATACTCCCTCAGAGATACGCGAAACACATCGAATCCCAGTTATCCAAACTGACAATTCAATCATGAAGATCAAACACTTATCCAAAATCAAATCTCCGATTCTGGAATCCAAATTCCTTCGGACGATCCTGGGTCTCCGACATCCTTTCTGATCAGCTTATCCTTCGTTGATGCCCTTAGAACAATACTGAACCAAAACAATCTAACAAAATGATCTTTCCAAGATCAACCAAAACTCAGAACTCCACTCTACTCCAAAATCAGGAAACAGATCTCACTACTCTTATCCGGGAGAGATAAAACAGATGCACCACAATCTGACCTTAAGATCCTGAAAATTTCCTGTAGAAACTCTCTAATCCAAAATACTGCAACTTCCAGTTGCTTCCACTCTAAAACAGCTGCCACCATGCTTCCACTGCGCAACTCTGACTGAACAGATGAAAATGCTGATGACGAACACAAGCAAAGACTGGAAAAACACTTTCCAAAAATATGGTCCAACAGATCCAAAAATAAAACTCAGAAGTTCCTCCAAACCTGAGCTGCTTCACTAAAACCTTCCTCCAAAACCATCCTACTACTAAGCGGAACCATCGGTACCACTCCTGGAATCCAGTCGATACCAAACTCAAACTCCAGATGCTAACAAAACTCTAACTTCCTGAAGACATCCAGAAAAATCTCTGACACACAAGAGAACACTCAGACTATCGCAAGTCACTTTTGCGATCAACCCAATCTAATATCCAAAGAAAAACTGTTCTCTCTTTACCAATCAGAACAGCTTACGCTTAACTAGCCAATCCAACGAAGAAACGGAACCACTCTGCTGCTCCTGAACTCCACTGCTAAGCTAGAAAGCTTCCTTGCAACACACAGAACACTCTGAGCTACACTGTTGACACCAATGCCAAGGAATTCCAAATCCAAAGCTCTTCGAGAAACTTGAACCTCAAACTAAACAGAAACACTCTGCTGCACTCAGCCACATCACTGAAGCAGACACACTTCTTTAAAACTTGTTCCAAAGAAACATCTTTGGAAACATCCATAGTCACTGTGTCTCATCACACAACTACTAATCCCTGAGATATCAAGATACCATCACTAGCTTCTGTCCAACCGACAGATCCAAACTCTAGCTCATCCAACTTACACTTCAAAAATAAACTCCAAACCTTAACAGGTTTCCTTCAGAGATAGATGAAATCCTTACATCAACAAAGCTCACTCGAGACGGTATTAGGTCTAAAGTCTCGACAAATACACTTCCAACCATTGGTAGTCGTGTTACACACACCACTACCCTATCTACCTTTATAACTTATATTGGAAAACCCGAACAGGTAACCCAACAAATAGGTAGAAATATATATATATCAAAATACAAGTACGCTCTCTCAAGATAGACACCACTCCAGAGCTAAGGTATTCACTCAACCTAACAAATTTGAAACTAGGAACAAAAACAAATTTGAATCCATAGCTTACACTTTGGTTTTTGAACTCTGTTTTAAAATCCTGCTCTTAAATTTTGAAACTTAAAAACCCTGACAGGCTTTAAACTGGCAACACAACAAACCCGAGCCTTCCCTATTTTTCTTCGAGACGAACAGAGAAAACTTCGGGCCATCCCCTCCATTTACTCGAGATAACTCGAAGCTGCTACAACCCAACCTCTCACCAGAAACACACATGCACCGTGCATATGCACGGTGGCTCCGGCCGCCATTGATCAACAACGTTGATCGCCACACACCAGAGATCGTCTCTGCATCCTTTCCCGATCATCAAATCTCGACCATCACCCAAAAATCAAAATCGAACGCCTACTTCCAAAGCCTGGAACTAACAGGACGTACCAACCCAAAACTGAAATCGCCACGTTCACCCAATACTGACCACCGGAGGCGAAGCCACTTCATCCCCGCCATGACCATACTCTCCTCGACCTTCACCCAAAATATCGAATCACTCGATGCATGTACGAGTCCAGGGTGCACGAGTTTCTCCTCCCTTCAAAAACTAGGGCTGCCAACTTCCCAGGCTCGCCGCCACCACCACGACCACCTGACCACCACCACCGCATTTTTCCCCGACACTCCGACCACCTATGCATCTCCAGGGAACACCACGAACTCCCAGATCAACTGGGCCACCAGAGAAACCCTAAAACTCGAATTCCAGACATCACCTCATATCACATTCAATCTTACATTAAAATTTGTAAATTTAATTTTAAAAATCCTATCTTTTATATACAATTCCAGATATGTAATTATATCAACAAATTCCAAAATTTGATTTTTAACATTTTTCAAGTTCCTCTGTGTTTTCTTTTTCCAGATAGTGTTTTCTAGCTATAATTCTTGCAACTATTTTTAAAAGCTTAGTTAAGTTTAAAACAACAACTTTGTTTTAGATGCTTAAGTCTAAAGGAAATTTGAGTGAGAAGGATTTGAAGTTGAATCTAAGTTTAAATCTCTGGGACTTTAAAACAGAGATGATCACAGCAGTTTATCTAAACATACACACATGTTTCCAGAGTCTTAAAAACAATCATACAAACACATTTCCATACATACATCACAAGTTTACTTAAACTATAAGTCATATGCATCAAAACAGAAGGATGTCTCATGTTTACAGTTTCACGTCAGAGATTTGAACTAAGATCAGGGATGTCAAAATCAGTAGATATGCACACAACATAATTTCACCAAAAACTTGCACATACACATACATATAAACAAATCATTAACACAGACATTCACAGGTTATTTAAGTTTTAATTTAAAAGTTTACTCACTAGTTTCTAAAACAGAAGGCTTGATCTTTTTGTTTGAAAACAGAAATACTTGAACTGGAATGTGAAAATTTTGCATACATTTGTTGACTTGATTCTTGAAAACTTTGAAATGGCTTTAAAACATTAACCATGAATTGCTGGAAATCTTGAAAGCTCAGATCTTTACATTGCTTACTTGGTTAAGTGAAGATTTGATAAAATTGTTGTTTTGGTTGAAACTTTGCCTTGTTTTAAAACTTTTAGAACTGGATTTGCCCAGCCTTTTGTAAACGAATGGGATGAGGTAAGTTGATAAATAAACAAGTAAAAAGAATTGTTTATTGACCAGGTACAACAATTCAGAGATTTTTATCTAAAAGGAATCTGAAATGAAATGTCTCGTACTAGTGATATAGCATTAAATGCTTGCTCCTTATCAAGTCTACAACAGCCATTCTTTATTCTTTTAGGTACAAAACTTACATATGTTTATTTGTTTAACTTAGATGCTAAGCATACATACTCTATTTCTATTCGTATGCATTGAAATGAATTTTACTTGCCTGCAACATATACTGCCATAGATTATATAATATTTTACTTAAGTTTTACTTCATATCCTGGTACTAGTATGATTTCTTGCCTGCAAATATATTTCTACAGATTATACAACTCTAGAATTTTACTAGGTTTTTAGTTTAAAGTTGTCATGGTTATTGTATTATGTTAGCTTGCATATTTGTTTCTATCTCTAACATAAGTGTGTTTATTTTTATTTTAAAAACTCAAACTATCAAATATATAATTACCTATTATTATTTTATTTTATACTTACTTTAAATATTTATAAGGTATATTTTATTATATATATATTATTATTTTGAGAGATTTATATAAATTTTAAAACCATAATTTCTTTTAAAATTATATATAACAATTTCTATTTATAATAAAAATCTACTTGTATAGACATTATATTATGAATAAAGCTCATTATTACATTAAAATAATTCATAAAAGAATTTATCACTTTATTACTTATTTTTATTAAGCTATACTCTAAAAAGAACAACAAACCTTTTTGTTTAATTTAAAGTTTAAGCCAAAATCATTTAAACAATTTAACTTAAATCTTGAGTATATTAAAGCTATATGGTTATTTATTTAATATTGAATTTAATCAAATTTCCAAATTACCAAAAAGATTAGAGTTTGAAAACATATCTTTATTTATTAAAATTTAAACAGACCTTGACTATTTACAATATATAAAAATATATATATAAATAGAAAACAATTTATTAGCTTTAAAAAGATAAATTATCAGTTAAATATTCATTTAAAAGAAAATTATTAAATCAATTCAAAACTTATTAACAATTATCATCAAATCAATTTAATATTTTATATAGATTATTAAATTGATATTGCTCAAAATTTCGGGATATCACAGTCCCTTCATCTGTACCCCCGCCTCTCTATTTATAGACGAAGATAGGCTAGACTCCCTGTGCAGGCCCAAGAACAAGGTACTTCGGCCCACAATAGGCAACTTCTGTGCACCGAGGCAGGCATATCGAATGGTGGAAGCCGAATCACTCAGTCCGATCCAGTCGCGCCGAACCACTTGCACCGGGCCACCTCTCCTTCATTATCTTGACCAAAACTACTTAGGCTGACCCAGCTAGGCCGACCCATCATTCCTTTCCTTCCTTGGTTGAGCGAGATCTGTTAACCTATATAGGCCGAACAGAAGTTAGTCGAACCATGAACACCGGAACACAATTGACTGACCTGTCTTCGCTAACCTCCCTCGACCGAGCAATGCATGCCGAGTGACCACGACTCAACTAACCGATCGATGCACGCCGAACTACCTTGATCGAACGACATGTGCCGAGTTTCCTAGACTGAACGACATCTACAAGCCACCTAGACCGAATGACGTAGTCTTCCCTCCTTTGACCGAGCGATACACACCAACTCATACCTACCGATCCGCACATACATGTCGAACCATATCGATTGCATCAAACCCTTATATCTCCAGTCTCTTCTTGGTCATAATCTTGTCTAGTGCTAACTATAACTTCTGCAACTATCACTTTGTAGCCGGGCCAAGTAGTCGGGTAACAGTTATATGTCAAAGAATGAAGCAAGGACCCTTTTTTAAGAATAAATAAATAAGCTTATGCTTCATCGGCCAAAGTCGAATAAGAAATGCAAAGTATATGTCGTACCTTTGAGGATCTTATCTGCTTCAGTGACTCTACTAGTTGATTCTCGATTTGATTGAGGTTAATTAGTGTTGGGTTGGCCGAGGTTCTCACCATGTAGATTTCTGATATTACAAATTCAGTTAGGAAAAAAACATCATATTATTAAATTTAAGGTTCATTACTAATGCCACCTCTGGGAACGCTGCATAAGCTCAACTCTTATTTTTAACTTTGGACACTCCGGGTAACTGCTCTGCACTGTAAAACAAGACGAAGATTAGTTAGCCTTTGAATAAAACTTTGCATGATTTTGGACAAATAACTCACTGGCCATAGCATTAATTTTCTATACCTAACTATGACAAAAAACTAGCAGAACATGTTTATATTTCGATTAAACATGATAAAACCTGTGTCTTCTTTGATGAAGCAAGAGCGGTTGATGTGTTGTAGGCTAAAAGTAACAAGTCTATGCCATCTTTGGTGAAATTTTTTGACATGATATGCAAGAGGGACATTTTTTGGCTTCTTAAAAAATGGTTGGACAATAAGTTGGTTGACATCAATGCTGAAGTCGACACCTAATGAATGATTTATACATTTAAGTCCTAAAGGAAAGATAAACCATATTCTACTCTGACTAATCATGCTGAATCTGGAAGCTCTGTAATTGACAAACATGTAATAGCGGACTTTAAAGCTGATTCTGTTAGTGAAGATACTTCGCAGGATTCTTGGAGTTGATACAAATGATGATAGTAAACTTAATTCAGTTGATAAAGATAAAGATATCGAAGCTTCTCACAGTGATAAAACCTTCTTCGTCGCAAATTAAGAGGTACAAATAGGAAAAGTTTATCCTGTAAATTAATATTTACATAATAGTTGTGCAATACATGGTATACAAATTTTCTTCAATAAATCAGCAGACTATGTAAGTGAGATCTAAAGTTGTTGCATTGCCCTAGCATTTTCTACCACATTTGTTAAAATGTAGCTGCGATGGTACGGCATATCCAACTGTGGTTTGGTTTTGATTCCAAAGTAACCAGATAGAAAATGAAGTTTGATGTAATTTATTATTAAAAGTATAGTCTTAGCTTTGCCATCTAACTGACATATGTTAGTTTAGCTCTACCAACATTTTACAACTTAAAAAATTAGCACCAAACATTGACTTCATAAATAGCTTTTTTTGGTGTACAGTTCTAAGATCATCATCATTTTCCACATATAAGCTTAACATATTAAATTTAGATTTCGAAATTAATGGATAGGCACTATCATATATGCAAAACATATTTAACATTTTGAAGTACGGTGATTTTTTCTATGTAATTTTTTTTCAGATTCATGTCAGTTGGAAGCACAACATGCATTACAATAATAGACTTCTTGAAGCAGGTTTTATTTGAACCCAAAATTGAATTCTGCCTGATTTTTTATTTTATTTTTTGTTAATTTTTCATATTACTAAAATGCTTTGTAGGAGCAAGAAATGAGTCAAATAACTACACCTGATGTTGGTGATGCATTTATAACTTATACATATGTGGTACATCTTAGCATTGATTATTAAGGTAATAAAAATGTTGATAAATGCTTTTCCCACCATTGCTTACAAATACACTCTCCATCTAATAATTTTGTTCTAATTTCGTGTACACATAGTTCATTCTAATTTAAAAAGTTCATCAAAATAACTTATCAAAAAATTTCCAATAGAAATGCCACTATATTCATGCATGGACCGATTCTTAAATTATTCATGTGTGCATTTAATTTCTGACCTATGCATTTTTCCACTTCCCACTATAGTCCAGATCAAGCTGAATATGTGAATAATACATTATGAATAGGAAGAGATGACTTCATTACCCATGTCCAATGATCTTTAATCCATTATGTTGTTAAATGATTGAATAATACAGAGAGTTAATTCTTCAAGATTCTAATTCTTTGAAATTTGGCATCGAAGGATAAAATGCCTTTCTCTTATCAAAACTCAAATTAATAAGGGCATCTAAATGGAAAAATGGTTTTTGATCACGGTTCATCTAATTAAAAGAGCACATCCTAAATCCCAATCGGTATACATTTTGAAAACCAAAAACCAATAAGCTCTTCAGCATTCGAGCATAATAACATTAATATCTAAAATTATGAGAACCTGGTGATGTAGATGTAGTAAACTCTAATGGCGTTATAGATCTAGTGGTCGATAGTCAGAAAAATCGTCTCAATTTGAACTGGAGCGACGGTTGGTTGTGATGGTGCGATAGTTGAAGGAGATCGAAGTGAAGGAGATTGCAGTAGAAATAGAATATGAATTAGACCTGAAGTAGAAATGGATTATTAGGAGAAATATTAGGTATCGCTGAAATAACAGAGAAAGCAATTTTGAGAAAGGGGGAACATTATCTGGGCTTCATGGCTTCAGAGTATTTGATTTTGGACAATGACAGTGAGCAAACCTCCATAACAGTCGGTTTGATAATGTTGTTGTAATTACATAAGTGAAATTTGCAAAGAAAATTATGAATATTGGATTATCTACATTACATGAATATGTGAACTGTTTTATACGCATCCATTATGTATATATGTAGACCTGATAAAATCAACCAACAAACATGTAGAGATATAAATCATATTTCATAATTAACCTTACCAATTAGCATAGCACAAACACAAATGTTCACCTCTCAAATGTATGAGACATCCTAAAATGAAAGTACACCTTACGTTCAACAGTAGCAACAACATTCACACAACTTTGTGTCAGCCACTTCATATTTTCCTAAAACTCTTCCAAATGATCCTCCTTTCACACACTCAATGCAAACTCAATTATCTGCAGCTTAAGAATTCTATTTAGAAAGTTTCTTTCAATATGTGCTAATTGCCGTATAGTAGAAGTAGTAATAGTTTCACCCAGTGTTTTCATGACCCAACCCTGCCGCGGTCCAACCTCGAATAACCCTGAACCTTGAACCACCACGGTTCGGAACTCAATCAGACCTCATTTATCGATGAACCTTGGTCGGACCTTTAAACCAACGGTTCAACCGTCAATTTTACCTGGTTGAACCACGGTTCTTTTGTTTTTCTTACATTCTCGTCGTGTAATTCTCTCTTATTTTCATTTAAACCCGGTTGAACCTTCCCATATGCGTAATTTATTCGCTTCAAAATATGTTTTCAAATCTCCGCCCGTTTTATATTCGTAATTAGTGCAGCTAGTGTAGCAAATTTTGTTTAATTTTTCATATTAGAATTAACGTGTGGATTATGAATTAATATCGTATATTTTTATTGAAGATGTTGGTTTATTGTGTACTTAAGATTGATACGTTGCATCTAAATGTATTAATTTACAAAAAAAAGTATGTACGGTTCTTGACGGTTCGACCGGTCGAACCCTCGAAACCTCGAACCCTGAGTCCTCACGGTTTGATTCACGGTCCGGTTATGAAAACATTGGTTTCACCTATGCTCTCTAGTATGTCATTTTCAACTAAAGGCATTATAGTTGAGTTAAATATTAGTACACTTCGTACATTGTAGCTTGGTACAACATGTTAAACTTCCTCAACTACAAACCTAGTGTAAATAGCTCTTCCATTGTTTATTTATTTAGCAATGATTAATCAAAACTGTATAACAAATTAATGAATAGCTATAAATATTATTATTGTAGTTTGCGTAGCCATTAACCTTGTGTTCATTAATTAATTCATTAAAATTTGATATCTTAACAAACAATCGTAATTAATCTATGAAATTTTGACCAATGTATTAATCACAAATTCGCCAGTTCGTTAAATTCACTAAATCCGAGTTGAAAGATTTGAATAAGTGAGTTTGTTGATAGGAAGCAGCAGCTCAGTGTAACCTTGTGTTTATTAACAGTACGCAACGACTCAACTTCCCACTTATACTCATAGATAACAAGAAGCAGCCTGATTTATGTAAGCAAGATCTTTGCTTAGTTAATATCACACACACATACTTATAGGCACACACAACACTACCCACATGCATACAGCAACAACGCGCACGCACATATACACAACAACACATGCACACGTACACAACACTACACTCACACATATAAAACTGCTCACACAGAAAAGTGCACATCCGTGTATTCACAAAACTGCGCACCCACAGAATTGCAGATATAACTAATTTCTTCTTCTTCTTCTTTCCCTTAGACGATGTGTACACAACTACACATACAGAAAGACCAAATAACACAATGAAAACTGGAGTCTGCAAATTTATACAATACCAAATAAGTTTGAAGTGTACTTGAATCTACAAGTAACGGTTAAAGACATACCCTCTGCAATGAGGAAACGTGTATATATAATATGGTCATATCCTTATTATGATAACAAATTTAATAGTTTTCTTTCTACAACTCATTCTTATGATTACCCAAATTGAAACTGACAGTAATGTTCTCTAATCCTTATAACCAAGGACCGGGGATTATAATGAATATGTACATTAATTTATCAAGTTATTAATAATGAATAACGTAAAAATATATTCAAAAACTATGGCATCTAATGGAAACTAACTATAATTTTATTACATTGTTATTTACACATAGTGGAACATAATGTACATGATAATTATCGAAGTATATACTAATTTTAAGGAAAATATACTAAAGTAATTACTAAAGTACATATGACAATATAGCCACACAACAATGGAGCAACCCACTGTTCCAATTCGGGGTGGCTCACCAAAAGCTCTTTTCGAAAAAGGTTTGAAGTCCTCCTAACATCACAACTCAACTAGATTTAAAGAATAAGCAAATGATTTGTAAAATAGGTTCAGAATATATGCTACCGCAAGTAAACAAGTATTTGGAGGTCCAAAATATTACTAGTAAAGAGTGTATTATCCTAAAGTATTGAACTTACCCGAGTAAGGTACTTGCTGTCTAGTCGTTTAAGAATTTTGTAAATTTGTGCAGTAATATCCATTGTCATCATGTTGATATCAACCCAATAACTTGTGAAATTATCCCTGAAAGCATAATAAAGTTTGTTAAGAAACACAACCTAAATCAAGCCTAGATACAAAACATATAGCAAGAACAGTGCCATAGTATTGCCATGTTGATATTATCAAGACATAAATAACTAGGTCGATATATGTGATACATAAATACTACTTACAAATTCGTTACATTGGTAGCAAAAAATATTGATTCAATAGGTTTACTCCCATTCAGCCATAAACATGGTCACCCTGATAATACAAAATTATTAATTTTAAATTCACATCTAGACAACAAAATGAAATGTAACAATTAAGTTGTATTATGAAATAACATGGATATGTTAGTAACAGATGCAAGAAACTTATTTTAATCGTATGAAGTAGAACCAGATTATTAACTTCTTTTGAATAACGTGTTAGGATGTTTCAAAGTAAACACGAGATTATCAGCATGGGGATATGTTGATAAAAATCTAAGCATATTCAAGCGGTCTTTTTGATGATGGTAAAGCTCTAGGATAGAAATGCTTTACACCATCCTAGTAGTCACTGATTTATAGTCTAACAAAACATTATTATGTTTTTGTTTGTGCTCTTATAGGACTTGAACTAAGATCGCAAAATTTGAGTAGCTGGTATCTGGAGCCAATAACATCAGTGAACACTGTAGCGAAGAGAGACAAGAGAGATGTAGGTGGAAAATATGAAGTTATATGATGCAACGCACATTTCATTTGGCAACATACAATTTATATATATCATTTATTATTATTATTTGTAACAACCCGTATATTTGGACCATTTAAATTGACAATAATCTGCACATGTCAACTTAAATAATACAAAATACGAATCATTATGGGATTATAAATACATAAATGTAAATGAGAATCAATACAACATCACAGACACAGAACAGTCACAGAATAATGCAGCGGAAAATACATCGTCATAATAGCAGTTCATGAAGCTACTACATAAAATACAACAATGTCTTAACATAAAGTGACTAAAAGAAAATACAAAAATGTCCAACAGACTAGGACATCAATATAGGAATAGAAATAGACTGATAAAGATAAATGCTAAGCCTTCAGCATCTTCAACCCACCTTGATCAGCAAACTGGATAGCTTCAGACTAACCCGAGCATATACAAAAAGAAACACTCGAGTCAGGACTCAAAATCTTATAGAAGAAAATCAAGTGCAAGGGAAAAAGTCCATAACTTAAAGATGAATAAAATAAACATCTCTAAGGATCCGATAAACTATCTATATATACAATAGAATACGATAGATATATAATGTCTAATCAGTAAAGTACGATATTAAAATAGTGTTAAGGCGTTACCATAATCCCCTTAACACATTTTATTCCTAAGAGCATATACAAGACCGGAGTTTCCCCAAAACCGGAAGTCACCAGAGGGAAATCCATATACTAAAGGTACAAACCAAAACGTAGTGGTCGTGAATAGGATAATCAGTATGACAAGGTACATGAGGCGATACCAACTAGGATACTAGTAGTTGCATGATCCGGACTGATGTTGAGCATAGTAGCTACTATCTCAACACCGCGAACAACACTCTCAAATCAAGGGGTGCACCCAAATCGAATCACAAAAGTAATAGATATGGTATCAAAGAAGCGTGTCCGCTAGAGATGGCGAACCTCAATGGTTCGGCGCGGCTCCTGTTTTAGTCATGTCAGGGGTCATCCAATATCGTTCTCTTTCTTCAGTCAATGCGTTCGCCAAACCATCCACTTCGTTCTGGATCAACACTCCGCGTATAATAGTTATTAAAGTGGTTTCGGTATCGACAGAGAGTATGTCTATATCCGATCCCGGTCTCTTTAATAACTACGTATTTGTTACCCGATGGTCATTTAAGTTAAAGTTTAAACAAATCAAAGTCCAAAAGTCAAG
The DNA here is from genome assembly GCA_030737815.1 of Allium fistulosum. Lineage (NCBI taxonomy): Eukaryota > Viridiplantae > Streptophyta > Magnoliopsida > Asparagales > Amaryllidaceae > Allium > Allium fistulosum. The sequence goes on along the minus strand of CM060904.1, from coordinate 1,055,825,293 downwards.
CTGCAAATTTGACTTTCACAATTTGTCATTTTCACGATTCAATTTATTTCAGATATTTAAAATCATATTTCCCGATGAACTTTGTGGTTTAAACATTTGAGTTAACCATTAAGTATTCAAGTTCAATTTAATAAATCTCGCTTATTAAATTTAGTTAATACTCCAATTAATTCGATTTAATGGTAAATTTTAGTTCACATCATTTAAACCAAATTCTATTCATTTTAATTCGTATTTACATTCATCGTTACATTAACCATAATCATAAATTTGATTAAATCAATTTTATTAAATTTAAAATCATTTTAAATTTAAATTATCACTAAATTAAATCCATAAATCTTTAGTTAGTTTCGTATTCCACTTAAGTCAAATTTTCTAAATCTCAATCTTAATTTATGACAAGTTTCAAATCTATTTAATTAAAACTGATTTCAAGTCTAAATCTAACAAATCTAATAAAACTTCAAATTATTAAATTCTAAAACTTCCTTGTTTTTAAATCTCATTTCAAATAAATTTGCCAATTCATTTTATTCAATTAAATAGGTTTATTAATCCGTTTCAATTAAACCCATTAATTTATTCCTATTAATTTATTTCGAGTTAAACCATTAATTAAATCCATTAAGTTCGTTACCTAATTTCCAAACAAACTGTTAAGTCCATTCCTTAATTTCAAATAGATTTCAATTTCAAAAATAAATTTTGTTGACCAATCGGGTTTCTTATTTTTAATTATCTATCCTAGGCCAAGTTGTTTAATTGGGTATTTATCATTTCAACCCGATATCATTCAATATAAAACAAAGCATAGCAAAGGGAACTTGCAGTGTGATAACTGGGATGGTGTCAAAGTAAATAAACAAGCAATAGCAAACATACATAACAATTTAACAATTTATTTAAATAATCCCGAAATAATCGTATTAACTTACATTTGTTATTTATGCAAATTAATATAATTATTCCTAGAATCCACACCATCGTTTCATGCAGATTAAAGATTATTACATTATGGTTTTCACTTGGTGTCCGTTATCAAATTTCTGCATCAATCGTACATTCCATGGTTCAAAGTGAGGTTAACGCTATTTCCACGTGTTGATTTATTTAACGTTCAAAAGGGGTCAAATTCAACATATATAATCCATTTTAAATTTATTAACTATCCTATATCAATTTAATTTCATATTAAATTTCACTTAGATTAACAACCAAATTTTAACATCACATAACAATTTTAGTGTCACAACTATTTGTCGTAAACTAACAATATTCAATTTAACTTGCATAGCGATTTACAATTTTTTTTCAACAATTTTAACAATCAACAATTTAATATCCAAATTAATATTAACAACAATTTATCACTTGATTATCATAGCATAATAGAGTTTGAGTCGTGAATTAAATATTCACCTTACGTGGTTAAAGATTGGACGGCGAAGCACGAAGACGAATAGATAAGATAGACACTAACCGGCACGACGCAAAACGAACACAACAAAATAACGAAGCTAGATAGATTCACACAAACCGGATGAATGCCTAGGACTCCGAAGCGGTAGTTGGAACCAAACACAGCAACAGAAAATGAGCAACCAGAATTTCAAACTCACTCTACTATGCATGTACAGACTTCACATATATTTTTAGACACAGGGATATTTGATCAAAACAACTGTTTGTGAATATATATACATATAGTAACTTTGTAACTGTGATTTATACAACTGTACCTTATAAAACTTAAACTTATATATAAAAAAAATTTCTCTTTTTTTTTATAAACTTTATACTGTATATAACAAAATAAACAAACAGAGATATATAATTTTTATGTTTAAATTTACATTCAACACGGAAAACCAAACTAACACAGCCGAAGCTATATAACAATATACTGTATATATCCTAATATAACATGTTTATAACAGAACTCTTGTATATTTTTTTCACTAAAATATGTGGCTTATTAACTACATATATATATATATATATCAACTACATATAGTAATTAAAGCTTCTTATTCTTGCATGGACTGGGCTGGGCAGTGGCGGCATCAGGTGGTCGTAGCGGTCGGCGGGTTCGGGTTCGGCAGGGCCTGGGTTGGAGGCGGCCGTGGGTGAAGCAGTGGAGGGGGAAGTGGGGCTGTGGGCAGGGAATGCGGAGGTGGGCGGAGTGGGTGGAGCGTGGGGTCGGGACAGTGGATGTTGGCCAGTGGACTGGTGCAGTGCGGTGGGGAAGTGGACGAGGTGCGAACTGGGGCGGCTGATGGGGCAGTGGGCGCTCGGGCTGGTGATGCGGGGCAGGCATGGGGCGGAGGCGATGATGGGTGGGGAGTGCGGTAGTGGGTTGGACGCGGAGGGTGGGGATGCGATGAGCACGGTGATGGATGGGGCATGCTTCGTGAGTTTCATTACTGGGGACAAAACAAAATAGAAAAAGAAAGATGGGGATGGAGGAAGAGAAAAGAATTATGAAGAGGGAGAAGAGAGAGAACATAGTTATTACGTACCAGAGAGAAGCAGGAAATGCAGTGAGCAGTTAATGCAGGGAGAGGATTTGCAGAGATATATACAGAGGGGTTTAGAGTCCCCAGGCCAAGCAATGATGTTCTGTACAGTGATGGCTATTGGGTTTCTGAAGGGACAAAGGCTCCTAGAATTCTGAGCGTTGGAGAGTAGGGTACCAGTTTGTGTGGCGTAACGGACCAGTTTGTACCCTGTCAAACAATTTATAACTTGCAACGCTGAACTCCAATAGTCTCAAACAAATATACCGTTTTGATCAGCGCGACGAGGCGGACACAACGGTATAAAGATATTGGTGGTTTGACGTTGTTTGCGAAGTGGTAAATCTTATTGAACCATTTGCTCGAGCGACAATTTAACTAGCAATTAAAAGCGAAATTTGACGAAACGAAATGCGCCGTCATGATCAGAATATTTTTCTTATGCAACATTGTAAAAAATATTTGAGTTCGGATGATAGAAATTTACACCAAGAATTTAAACTAATAGGTAAATGTGACGAACGAAATTGACTTCAGTATTATTCGACGAAATTTGGCGTACGCCTATGTCTATCTAGACGCATTCCAAATGTGAAGTTTGAGTAGCAACGGAATTTGTTTGTGAAAATTTGAATTTCTACACTAAATAAATGATTTTAAAATTTTAAATTGGGTCTGAATTTCAGGGTCGTTACATCATTATTATTATTATTATTATTATTATTATTATTATTATATAGTTTGTATTTCTTCAAGACCGATAGCACTAAATAAAACATGTAAAGATGCACATACAAAGTGATCAGATCAGCTAATTTGTTATTTTAACTAATTAGTTAACCTCAATGGCTATTATGTAAACCAAATAAAGGTAGTATATAAAATAAAAAAGATACAAATTTAATTTCCAAAGAATAAAGAAAAACCTGATTGGAGAAGTAACACCTAGTAAACCAACTTAATTTGGGTTTTAGGAGCCGTGTTAGTTGACAGACTTTGCCAATGCTTGTTATATTCTTTGTCTTGTCTCAATCTTGCACATAATATATTTCCCTGTGTTGGGTTCCTAATTTTTATTTGCCTTGCTATATCAGTCTTTGCTGGCTAAGTTGTTGTTATAATTGATTCTCTTAAATCAAAGATTTTCTCTTGGCTCAAATGTAGCTATATCAGTCTTTGCTGGCTAAGTTGTTGTTATAATTGATTCTCTTAAATCAAAGATTTTCTCTTGGCTCAAATGTTACAGTTTGCCGAACCAACTCCAGCTTACTGATACTCAATCTTTTCTTTCTTCTATCTTCTCTACAACAATAATTTATCCATAACTATCCATGACCTAGTTAAATAAAAGTCAGTACACGGCCTTTTCAAATTTACAAGCACAACTAAAATTTTTAGCCTTAATTAGTGTACATAGACGGAGAAATATCAATCGGCAACAAAGCTAGAAGATAAACCCCACTTACGTTGTTTTATGTCTATCAACAGTACACATATTAGTTATATGTTTTATCATAGTTGTCAAGCACTGGATAAGTATTGTAACAACCCTGAGATTGCAATTACCGAATAATAAATTAAAATTATGATTTTAAGTTGAAAAGGAAGCTCAACAAAAATTTTGGGAATTTAAATTTGCAATTGGTTTGCAAATTAAAGTATTTTGGGTTTAAAATGGGAAAATTAATATTTTTGGAATTTAATATTTAAAAGGGGAATTTTTATTGTGATAATGGGTTTAATTGGCCAAATGAGACAATTACATGGTTTTAATTAAAAACTAGGATGCTTATTAGGATTTTTGTTTACATGATAACATTAGAAAATAAACTAAGTCCTAATGGGTTTTAAAACCCCTTATCATGACCCATTAGCCTAACCCCCTCCTATATAATATCTTAAACCCATAACCCTAACCCTCCTCTTCATAAATTCCTAAAACCTAGATCTAAACAAAATAATGGCCTCCATTTAGAAGCTCCTTCTCCTTCTCTTCATAATTTGATTAGCTTAATTTTAAAGAAAAAAAAGGGGTAAGGCAATCTCTCTCTTATTATCTAATCCTCCTTAATCCTCTTTTTATCTCTTCCATCTTGTTGTAATTATTGTTTTTTTGTTGATTTTGGGTCCTTGAAGTGGCTTGATCTTTTGCTTTAGAAGAGTTTGGCTTGCTTTGATTGTTGCACTCTAACTATTTGATCATTTGCTTCATTAAGGTAATTACTATTTATTAGTGATTATTGCTAGTTATAAAAAAATGATGAAAATTATGGTTCATAATATCTACACATATTTGTAATGCTAAGCTTTGACCTTTGTTTTTCTTAAATATAGTGTAGTAACCATCATATGGTAATTAGTGATTAATTTTGGTGAAATTTTGATGCCAAAAACTGAAAAAAACACCCTAAAAACATCAAAAACTGCAAAAACTACTGGCTGGAAATTGCTTCAGCATGAAACAGGCCAAAAACACAATTCTGAGTGCACCAGGGCAGGCCTGGGCTGCACCCAGGCTGCTGCCTTGTGCAGCAGGCTAGCCCAGTTGGGCTAGCCAGTAGCTTGGCCACAAGTCCCCAGCCCACACGGGCTGGGGCGGGTCCCCAGACCCCAGCCCGCTTGGGGCTGGGGCGGGCCCCTAGTCCCCAGCCCCACACGGGCTGGGGCGGGTCCCCAGACCCCAGCCCGTTTGGGGCTGGGGCGGGCCACAAGTCCCCAGCCCACACGGGCTGGGGCGGGTCCTCAGACCCCAGCCCGCTTGGGGCTGGGGCGGGACCCAAGTCCCCAGCCCGAGTGGGCTGGGGCGGGTCCCCAGACCCCTGCCCGCTTGGGGCTGGGGCGGGACCCAAGTCCCCAGCCCGCTTGGGGCTGGGGCGGGCCCCAAGTCCCCAGCCCGAGTGGGCTGGGGCGGGTCCCCAGACCCCAGCCCGCTTGGGGCTGGGGCGGGCCCCAAGTCCCCAGCCCCAGTGGGCTGGGGCGGGTCTCCAGACCCCAGCCCGCTTGGGGCTGGGACGGGCCGTGTTCCCCAGCCCATGCGGGCTGGGGAAGCTGTTTTATTCCCCAGCCCGCATGGGCTGGGGCGGGCCTCTGTTCCCCAGCCCAGGTGGGCTGGGGCTGGACCAGGGCTGCACCATGTGGTGCAGCCCGAAAGAAAAAAAAATAAATATTTTTTTTAAACCCTGTTTCAGATTTTTTTATCTCCACTTCGCGATGTCGCCACGATCGCATCCGAAGTCGGAATTCGACGTTTTTGGTCTCGTTGGAAAGGTGGAGTTTCGAACTCTATCTCTGTAAAATTTGGGCATCATTGGCATTCGTTTGGTACTTCGAATTTCGTGTCGAAGTTGAACTCTGGTCGCTGTTGGTAAACAGTGTGAATCTTGTTCTGGGTCCAACTTTGAGACGTCGCTGCCGTTTCGTCTCTACTCGGAATCCTGAAATTCTTTTTGAATCTTAAAGTAGGGATGTTGGACTACATGCCAGCAAATTTTCATGACATTTGGACACAGTTTGCTGGTCCAAACAAATTGCTGAACTTGGGTTCGCAGCTGTTTTTGAATGTTTACAAACACTTAGAATATTTTTGATGATTTTCTGGTTTTCATTGATTTCTTTGAGATTTGTCTCTAGATTTCGTACACGGGTTTTATGAATCATTTTCAAAAGATTTTTCACTCCTAAATGGCTTTCGAAATTATTATATAATATTATTTTTAATTATTAAATTAATTACTCCATAATAGGAGAGTTTTCAAAAGCCGTTTTAAAGTGATTTCAAAATCAATTATAAATCTGTTTCGCACAATTATTTTCTATAATAAAAATCTCACACTCACTTTTTAGCACGTCGAGCGAAGTGGAAAGGTGCTTAAACCGTTAGGAAATCTCCGGCCTATGGAACCGTGTGTATTTTCTTTCCGGTTAATCCCCGACCTATTCGATTGATCGTTTTGACCTTTGGGTCTAGTTTACCGATGATACGAGGTGGACATTTTATTGTTTGGAGTGTGAGCTTGCTATTGGTTAGTAAACCGTTTAGTGCGAACGTGGGGTATGGGACTCATTGTTAACACTTTACGGGTTCCTCTCCAAGAAGTTAGTGACACATTAGCCTCTGGGCGGCCAGTACTGGACCTCTGGGTCACCACGCCTCTGGGCAACCGTCTCTGGACACCTGCTCTATGGAGCAGTTTATTTTCGGCATGCGCCTCTGGGCCTTTATCCTTCTGGGAAGGATCTTGCCGTCTCGCGCGTTCCGCATCTGTGCGAGTGATCGATCACAACTCTACAGTACTTGGCAACAACGACTCTGGTCGATGCACGTGCAATATTGTTATTATTTGATGATTTTTATATCCATTCGAGTACCGCAATTCGTTGTTGGTTCTATGGAACCATACGATGTAAGTGCGATTGCCTTGTGGATTCACAGTGTCTCTGGACACTACTTTTCAGTGTTGGATTTCATTGACTTTTCAGTATATCCCCATTGCTCTTTGGAGCATCGATCTTTGCTTGGGCATTGATTACAGACTCTGGTCACTCTTGGGATATTTGCCTATGGGCATCTTTTTTATAGCTTTGGCTACGCCGATGATATGAGGCAATTTTATTTATTCTACACTTTGGTGTTGATTTCTCTTTGGAGATTTTTATTGTTTATTGATGATTAGGGATCGTCATTACATTCATGTGGTTCATAATATACTTCTCTTTGGATAAGTATTGTTTTATTTATGTACCGCATTATGATATATCTCAGTTATTACTGATTGTTTAGCTAGCCTGACCCGAGTGTTTTCGCTCGGGTCAGACTGAGTTGTTTCAGGTTAGGTCTCTGGACTTAGCTTCTGTGCTTCCGCTTGGACATTATCTGCTATGCTGATAGATAGCGCTTTTATTTGTCCACTATTCCGCTACTCTGTTATTATTCAGACTTTGATATGTACATATTTTTAACCCACATGTGTGGGCAGTGGCTTTGTACCCACTTATTGTATTTGGATCTGTATTGACGATGTATTGTTCTGGGATTTTATATCTGTTATGTGATTCTGTTCTGTGATGCTATTTCATTATGTTATTATGCTTTGTCCTGATAGATCTTTAGCCATTTGTAATTTCGTTATAAGTATTTATTGAATATGTCGAACCACATGATTGAGAAAAATTTAAATAGATACCACCCTTTCGACGTATTCAGTAGATAGTTATAGCTTGATTACAAATGGTCGCTTCCACTATACTCTATTCTCTGCTTTAACAGACAGTATTACTCCCGTAATACTCTTTGTTACAGTGGGTCTCAGAGTGGGGCGTTACAAGTATTCTTACCAACATTCAAAACCAGGTATTCAAATAAAAAAAATTCAATTAGCATACAATAAAGAGGTCATTTAATAGTAATTTAATTAGCTAATTTGATTTAATCTTTTGACATTGTGCTCAAGTCAGTAAACTCGGATTTCCCAATGTTGAGGATAAAACTATATTTCAACAAGATGTTTACTAATAAAATCTTAAAGTTAACCGTACGCGAAGCATGGGTCCTAACTAGTTTAAGATAATCCATGGTACCTATATACAACACTCATGTTTGAAGTTTGAATGTAACAAGACAATCAATGTGATACTTCTTGGATGCTTGAAAAAAGGATTAACATGTATTAAAATCATTCATGCTGAATTGTAATTTTTATTTTGTTTAAATCTTATATGCTACCCTTTTGGGACTAAATCTACACATTCATGTATTTCCTTATACAAATTTGTACTTCCAACAAGTTGTTTTATACATTCATAAAGTCAAGTCTATGTATATGTGAAAACAGAAGCTACTACTAATGAAAAAACACTAACTTCAAAGAAAAAACTGTACAGGCTATTAATTTTAGAACAGTTAGAAAATAATGAAAAACATTGACAAAAGCCTAGTCTAAATATGAATTTGTTTCTATTATTGAACAAAGATCAAAAGCAATGCTTCGAAATGCACCAGAAAATTGAAGGAATAGAGATAAAAAGGCCATAATAACCGAAGAAACTAAAACCAAATAAAAACCGATTACTTGTGATTTGTGAAATGTGAATTGTAGATGACAAACTTTGAGTTACCTGATAAATAAAAGAAAATTTTAAATTAGGGTTGAAAATTTCAGATTAAATGAAGAATAAATCAAAGTATATATCAAAGAGGTTACATATGCGAAGAAATCAAAGTTTTACTCTCTTTTCTAGGGCTTTCACGATACTTGGGAAAGATGGGGAAGGAACGGGTGAAGTTGTAGAGAGTTAATAATGAAATCGTGGGCACTAAAATATTTGTGAACCCACCACAAAATTTTGCTTAATATTTCTACACATCGTTGATATCTAGCTATGTATTATTTCTATAAGCCTAAGTATAGCACGTAGCATTTAAACGCTGTACATTGCTGTCGTAAGTAGCTAATTTTCTTGTAGTGATACTTAAGTTTTCTATCATAGTTGAGAAGGGAAACAAAGATTTCAGATCAAAGAGTCTAATCAGAGTCTGCACTAAAGGATCGGGGATCAATAGTAGTTAAGAAGAAAAGTTGTGTATTCGAATAAAAGATCGAATCAGATATCGCGTGTGAATGATCTGTGTATATCATGTAGAATTAAGTTTAAAGATTGTTTTGAATAAGTATTACCGGGCTTTGCGATTTTGTTTAATTTCGGGGATGAAATTCTTTTAAGGGGGGAGTATGTGACGACCCCTAACCTAATAATCATGTTTTATGTGATAAATAAGAATGATGAACTTATTTTTAAAATTAAATAGAGATTTTGAAGTTTTGTCATAAAATTAACAAAAGTCGGTTTTCGATAAAATTTAATATACATTCGAATAATTGTTGCAAATGGTAAATAAATATTTTTAATGGTTATATAATGATATTATAATAATATAAATTTGATTTATAATGGTTCTATAAACATATATACTTGTTTTATAAAAATGTACAAATTCGTCGCACGTTGACAAATCGATGTCGTATTTTATAATTGAATTTTAATATTATTTAATATAGTTTTATAACCAAAATAAACTTGTTTTAATTATTTTAATATGATAAGAACTTACTTTATTTTTTTTTACAAATATATGAAGTTTAACAAAAACGTCAAAATGTGACTGTAACAAGTTTTATCGAAAATCAACGTTTTTGTTCAAAATAAGTTGTCGCAACGTTGTTGCACATATTTTAACATATATATTACACATTTTAATAACAAAACATGTTTTCTTTTTTTAAGTATCATTAGCAAAATCTAAAATATCATTAGTAAAAGTAAGTAAGGTAATTAACAAAAGTAAAAAAACAAACATCAAATCAATCACATCCAAATCCAACAAAATCATTACTTTATTTTTTTTAATGCTTAAGTGATTATGACATTAAGTGGAGATGTGAAAGGATGATGCTAAGTGTTGACAAAGTGTAGCTTACTTTAGGTTTAAGTAAGGGTATTTTTGTAATTTCATAAAGGATTAATTTGGTACCATTCCCCTTTTTGCTTTTCCTATAAATAGGACCCTAAGGCTTCACAAATCTTCAAACTTCATTCCATTCCTTTCTTCATCTTCTTCTTCTCCTTCCTCTCAATTTTAATGGCTTCTTCTTCTTTCCTTACTAAATTTTTCAAAACCTTGTCAAACAAAGTCAAAACTCCACCAAGCATTGCCAAAGTTCTTATATAATTGTTGGATCATGGTTTAGCATCTAAGAAGTGAAGAAATGATGAAGGAAGAAGTGGAATAGGGGGAGGCCGAGCCCTATGGATGGTAGTGGTGATGTTGGCATGTGCAATGGTGATGGAGAGCTTTATGGCGTTTGGGAGGTGAGGTCGTGAGTTTGGATCATGAAGAGGAGGTGGCCGAGAGCATAGTGGATGGTGGTGATGATTGAGCACTTGAAAACGAAGAGGAAGGTTGTTCGATAATATTTAGTGGAATAGAAGTTGATTAGTTGAAGCAAACAAAAGTTAGTGAAGTGTTGGTTGATATGAAAGTTGGTAGGAAGTTAATCGATTTGGTTAAAGGTGAGTACTCACATTTTTACTAATTAATCTCTAGAAATATTTCAAGAATAATGATGAGAAAGTTTAAATATGTTGGATGATTATATGTTTGTTAACTTGGATGATAATGTGGTTGCATATATGGATGTTAATATGGATGATTACTTGGCGTGGTAAATGATAAGAGAAATGGTTAGTAATAGAATTAAATCCATATAAATGTGTGTATGGAAATTATTTACCCTCATAATGATTTTAAAATATCTAAAAAGGTTGAAATTGATATTATAATAAAATATAGTATTATCATATTAAATGAAATGGAAAATGAGTTTGAATATGAAAAGTATTTGTTTAAATGAGTTTGAAATGATTTAGAAATGTTTTATAAACATTTAAAAGTGTTTCCATAAAATTCGAAAAGAAATTGAAAAATAAGTCAAAACTAGGCGCCTCGCATAACTGTAGTTCGCGATTTCGCATCGAAGAATTTAAACAAGTGTAGAGAATGGAATATAGCTCAGAATTATTCGAGATAAGGCATTTCCGGACTGTTGCATCCATAGTTTTCAAATGAATAAAGAAAATCAAGATTTCATTTTGTATATTTTTAAATAAGTCCAAAACAAGTTTTTAGAAAAATCACGTTTTGCAATTTAACTCCGAATTTGAAATTGATTTAAAATGAATATTTTTAATGATTAAAAATATGAAATAAAATTTTATAATTCTTTTAAAATGTTATAAAGAGATTTGAGTAATATAAATGAATTTCCAAAAGAGATTTTGAGTTTAAATAAATGAGATTTACTTTAATATGAGATTTCCAATATGAGATTTAAATAAATGATTTGGAATTATTTTAATTCCTATACTTAAAATTAATTGTTTTGGGTTTGCATAAACTATGCCTTAAAAACATAGTTTTGACCCATTTAAAAGCTATGATTTGAAATGGAAAATCATTTTTAAAGAGTTTCCTAAGTAAAAGGTGAATTAATTTGGAATTATTCCAAGATTAAAAAGGTTTTAATTTACCAAAGTATTTGTTAAAATAAGGCTTAATGATTCCATATATTCTGAAAAAAAGATAAAGGAATAATTTAAAAGAATTGTCTCTTTGATATATTTATGAATGAATAAAAAGATGAATTAAATTGATTGATGATTGATAATCACATATGAACTTAACATCTTTCTGGAACAGAGGTCAGATTTGGGTAATTCCTATCTAAAAACCGCTTCGAACCAATGTATATGTTCGAAAGTGAAGACATGTTGAAGATGATGATTTTTGAAGACCGGAGATCTTTCGAATGTAGGGATTGCTGTCACGAGTCTCAGGGGTTCACCTTACATTATATTTATATGGCAATGGTGTCTATATTCTGAAAATCTTCATTGTATTGAAAACCGGAGATCTTCATAGTGGAAGGACTGCTTGTTGACATTCTGTGTGTAGCTCCTAATATAGAGATATTTATTACAGCAGTGGTCCTGTCATGTTTTGAAATCCTCATAATGCAAGGACTACTCGCTACTGATCGTAGGGGTGATTTCCAAAAAAAGATGTGATAGGAGGAGTGCCTTCAGTTTCATTCAGTCCCAGAACGAACTTGTATGGACGAATGTCTGACATTGCATTTCTAAGATCACAAACGTTTACTTTTACAAACATACATCTGTTTGGTGGTAGAGAAGGCAACTTCTATTAGCTTAACACCCTTCTTTGAGACGTACGAGTTCAGAGATTGTATGTTCGTGAAAGTCAATAGTGATTGAAGGAATGTCAATGTAGCATTCTAAGTGAAATGTACTTTGTGGAAGAATAAAGCATGGCTTTGTTGTAAGAAAATCGTGGCTTTGAAGGAATTGAGCGTAGCCTCACAAGCCTCACATCCCGGAGATGATGCGAGATACTATATGGTCTGCAGGACATATTTCGGGCTATCAGTTATGAGGAATGAAAGACATCTGTTTCCTCAAGGCATCTATTGCCTTAAGATGATGAAATGGACATGTATTGGAGGATAATGGAGATTGTGTAAAGCCGCTGAGTAATACTCCGTACCATAGTAGTGTAACAAGTGCAGTTCCAAGTGACTTGCTTGAAAAAAGCGATAAAGGCACCGTGGGATCTATGTTTGTTATGCATGGATCGGAGAAAAAGGCCATTAGTTCCCTATCATGGTGGAAATCCAATCCCAATACGAGCTTTACGGTTTTGATTGTAGTTCTAAAATAGCTGTAATGCTTTGCAAACATTTTAGCTACCCCATTTGGTATCATATATTCCATCCAATGTATTATGTTGACCTAGTCAGGATATATTACCATAGACTTAGTCCGGGTATTGATACTTTATCTCAATATATTACTTGAAAAAAGTTTTAAAGAAATGTCATTAATAATAATATCAAAGTGATTTTCCGTATGAAGTATTTTGGTTATCATAAGGTAGAAACCCTTCCGTATTTATGTGTGGACGTGGTCTTATGAGATACCCTTCTTTTCAAAGGTTTTGATTTACATCAGCATGATCTATACATTTAAAATTTCGAGTATCTCATGCTGGTTTATCAAGCTTGATCCGGGTAATTTTAATATTCAGATCAGATCTGAGTAGTTTCAGGTTTAGTTGATAAAGCTTGGAGTTTCCAAAGGAGAGCTGGGGATCTTCATCTACGTATGGATGTATTCTATTATACGCTGCATATACAACATTTGTTTTGTTTGGTTGTTAGCATTTGTAAGTGTAACGACCTAGAATTTTAGTCATTTGAAATTGGAATATTTAATTGATTTTAAATATTGAAAGTTAATTTTATAGATTAAATAACTTGAATGTTGAATATAGCGATTTATTGGATAATTTAATTGTTGAATTTAATAATTGAAATTTATTTAATTCATTGAACCTTGGGTAAGCTGGATAAAAATAATTTCAAAGCTTATTTAAATTCTATTTAATAAGAATAAAGATAATAAAACTTTTAAATTGAATTAAAAAGTGATTTAACTGATTTTGAAATTTACTCGTTTTAATTAACGTATAAAAATAGCCTTCCGGGGTACAGTCTCGGATTTCGACGAAACTAGTTTCATTGGATCCGTAATAATGAATTATAATACACCATCAAATTTCATGGTGATCAGATGTATCGTTTGGCCGTGTGAGATCGAAACACGTAGGATTTAATATTGACAATTTAATATAATAATTGGGTTCAAAAAAGTTATCTTCTGTATACGATCGAATTAGGTCTCGAAACAACTTCCATTGCGTTCAGAATAGCGGTATAACATATAGATTGCCTGGCAGCACGTCTCGATTGGGGTTCAAAATTATATAGCTTGATATTTTAAATTTAAATAATACACACACACACACACACACACACACACACATATATATATATATATATATTTAAGATTTGATCATACACAGCCATTGACCCATTACCATCACCATATCCCCATACCCCTACTATGTTCACCCGTACCCTCCCTCCTTTATATCGCGTCTGCACTCTTATGTCTAAGAATATCTCCCATTTTCAAATTCTTACCTCACCAAATTCAACGGCCCTAAGTTATCAAAGTCAATCCACGCCATTTCAGGTGAAGTAACCAACTATGAACTTGGTCGCGAGGAGGAGGGGAAGCCAATGAATGGTTGGATTGGACTGGGTCGTGGCGAGGCGGCGGAATTCGCGGGATGATCGGCGAATTGGTTTTCGAGGATTTGCGGTGGCATAGAGGACTTTTAGCCGATGGGTTGTGAAGTTGAAGTGTGGAGGGAGGCGAGGGCGAGGCGCAGCCGGAGTTTGGTGGCATGGCATGGACTATGGCGGTAGCAAGGGAGGTTTGAATGGAAATTCATTTTTGGGGGTTTCTCGGTGGAGCTGGCGAATTGGGTGGCCACGTAAATGGTTGGAAGAGCGAAGAAGGTGAGGGCTTCGATGGGGGGTGGTGCGGTGGCCGTCCATGGCCGGAGGCGGCGGCGGTGGCGAGCAAGGATAGGGAGCGGCTGGGTTGGGTTGTTCGCGTATGCGATTTCAAAAAGGAAGGCGGGTTAATTATGTTTAAAGAGGGCAATTAATATAATTTTTGTAATTAGTTTGTTTAAGTATTAATCTAATTATCGAAACTTAAAAATTTAATAACTCCTTCATACAAGGTCCAATCGAGACGCGAACTTTTTCATTGCGCTCGTGACGAAAGCTTCGCGATGGAGCTGGTTTGGACGAATTTGGAGACCGTTGAAATTTAGGCTAAAATCGAACGTCGTTCGGTTTTAGTTTCAAAACGGAATGCCTCAGCGATAACAGAGAATTTCTTTGAGTTAATCTCACCTTTTTGGTTAACTAGTATGATATATAGTTTATAATAATTGTGGAATGATTGTTGGATGAATTATTATATTTATTAGTTGGTTTGGATATATTTCTGCCTATCAGAGCGGATGAGACCCTACTACGTTTCCGTGTAAGAGCAGATGACCCTTTGTATACGAATCTCGCCTCGAAGTGGCTGATTTATATTTTATCATTATATAACGTTTGTGATGCAGGGGGAAACAGGTTGGAGGGATCAAATGGGATTCCTCGCTATTATTGGATTGTTTCAATAATATTTCTTTATATGGATTATTGAAAAATGAACCTAATTGTGGATACTGTAGTTATAACATTGTTATATGTTTGAAAACTAAAACCCAGTAGTGATAGAAAATCAATATCGATATTGGTTAAGTATTGGATGATTATTGGCCTCAAATTAGTATTTTAAAAATACTATAAATTGACTTTTAAGTCGGAATTGGTTTTTGAAGACAAGAAATGATTTTTAAATCCGAAATTGGGTTTCGAAAATATTTTGTTCTAAGGATTATTTATTTAATTATATTAATATTGTTTTAAAGTTATTTAATTATAATATTATTTTAAGGTTATTTAATCATTATATTATTTTAAGGTTATTTAAATTATATTAGTATTGTTATAAAGTTATTTATTTATAGTAATATGGTTTTAAAGAATTTATTAAAATGTGAATGGTTAATTATTTCAAAAATAAAAATGGTTTGAAATTAATAATAAGAATTATTAATAAGGATTTGAAAATAAATTATTATTATTTACGAAAATGATAAAAATTAATTGTTAGTGTTTCTTAAACAATATTTTGAAATTATTAATTATTATTTTAAGATGTTTTAAAGTTAATAAAGTCAATTTATTTATAATGTTTCATTGTTAATAATCATTATTATATAATGATGTTTTGAAGTAAAAGGTTTTTAATTATTTATAATTGTTTCTGAGACCCATAAATAGAGTTGAAAGACTAAGATTTTATAAAGGAGCTTATAAAATGGTTTGGAGACTTAAGGGAAGGTTATTTACAAGGTTAAAGAGTTTATAAATTTAGATATTTATAAACGAACTTTAGAAACGGGTTATAGATATATAAAAGGAGTTTTATAAAAGGTTTATGGATTCATAAAGGGTTTATAAATGATTTTTAAAATGTATAAGAAGCTTATAAGTGATTGAATTTTCATAAAGGGATTATAAATGGTTTTTCGAAGATTTATAAAATGGTTTATAAATGGTTTTGGAGAATTGTAAGGGAATTTAGAAATGATTTGAGAATCGAATGAAAATGTAACGTCCCGGATTTTCGCGCTCGAAAATCGACATCCATAATTTACATCGTACTCGAATGCCGTAGATTCGACCGTTCAAATCCGAGTCGCCGGAGCTTATAACAACATTAAGTAAATAACACAGCGGAATAAATGAATAATACATTGATATACAATATCTGATACAATATCCAGATACAATGATGATACAATGAATATCTATATACAATCAGAGATATGATACAAGAAATAGTAGCGGAAAGAAAACGATAACATCAGCAGCGGATAATCTCCATCTTCAAAGCACTAAGCCAGATATAGCTCGAACTCCCAATAACGAGGCACAAAGATAAGCAAGTGCAGTCTGATCCAAAGACTGAACTAGCTCCAGATAAATCTACAAATCTGACTATCTGAAAAACCAAACTCTAGACTGCTCGTGTAGAAAAATTTTGAGCATCCAGAGTTTAGGAAAGAAACAATAAACTCCGGATCAGTCATGGGACTAGTGTGAGCAACAAAAACAGTTTATCTTTAAAAACAAATAGTAGAGAATTTTAAAGTAAATTCGCAATGCTTTTGGAAAATGAAACTACCATAAGACCTCCCACCACACACACAATGCAAACGCAGACTTGGAGGAGATTTCTTCTTATGTTAGTCAAAGATGCTTACTACGCAAAATCAAATCATTTTTGATATTATTATTAGTGCATAGTGGAAAACATTTCGAAAGTAGAATATAAATCTTAGCCAGCATAGGTACCATTATATTATGCTTGCTATAGCTGCCTCCTGAGGAAACAGGTTCTACAATTTAAATTGTAAAGGCTCGTATTGTTTCTTTGGATTTCCAACAAATGGTCAGGCTAAGGAACTTCCTTTTCCACGATGGGTACGTCCCTGGAATAGACGACCCGAGAACCTAACCGGATCTCTGCCAACACAAGGCCGGGTTACCTCTGCAAAAATAGGTAACTACTGACACGCGTATGCCATCCCCCGATCGTCACCGATCTTCCCGAGGATCCTCGATTTCCAACAACCACATAATAATAATAATGCAGTAACCACAGAGGTTAAGTATCTGGGCTCCATACCATGATACCACCTTTATCCAGAAGGAATGACATACACTAAGGGGCGCTACTCCCTAGAACCTTGCCGCATCCTTCCTGTTTTGACCATTTCCGGGGTGTGAGGCTCGACGAAGTCTCGTCCACAAAGCTACGCTTTGTCACAAAGCCATGCTTCGGGTCAAACAAATGATCAACCTATGATCACAAAGATATAAGATCAAACAAATGATCATATCGCAAATGATCAAACACTGATCATCACACAGCAACACTCAGCATGCCACATTACCAAATTGGGATATATCGCTGATAAATTTCAACTACATAACCTCTGAGCTCGTACGTCTCAGAGAAGGGTGTTAAGCTAAGAGAATAAATTCTCCGCCACCAAACAGAAATGTATTTGAAAGAAATCGGCTTTATATCTCAAAGTGTAATGTCAAACATGTAACCATACAAGTCTGTTCCGGGATCGAACAGAACCGAAGGCACTTCTTACGAAGCCCTTGCAATTCCGGGTAATTTCCAATCACATCCGGACTTCCCGTCACAAAAAGAGTGATATAAATCTCTATACCGGAGCAACTCAGTGCAGAGACATTCGACAGGTTGTCCTTTCATTTTCGAAAAATATCCGGTCTTCACCACCGATCTTCAAATGCCATCCATATACGACGTATCACTATTCGAAATGGGTTATATGACACAAATGTCTTTTCCCAGCTAACCCGAATAATGAGCGCAATATTCAAAACAAATGGATATTGGGATTTCAATTAGGTCACAACTTAAACCCAAACTTTCTTTTCAAATGGTTTAACAGATTACCATTTTTATCTTTTAAACAAAAAGATTTACTTCACAAAGTTCACTAAATTTCACAAAGATTCATTCACAGATTTTCCAAATCGATTTCCATTTCAGTTTAATTAATTCGTTAAATCTTTAAAGCACAGATTTAACTAATAGCTTTCAAAACAATTCCATTTCAAATGGTTTAAACAAACATCATTCTAAATCTGTTAAAAATAGACAGATTCAATTCATAGTTTTCAAAAAAAAATTCATTTATAACTTGAAAAAAACCATTTTTCAATTCAATCTTGAAATTCCTTTAATTAAACTGGAATTTCATTTTCTTATCTAAAAGCTTTTATTATTTGAAAACAAACAGTTTTCATTTTGGAAATCTGATTCATTTATACGAGTTAAGGTTCTTGGGTTAAATCCAAATTCTCACAATTTTACTTTTAAATGGTTTAACTTCATATAAACACATTTATATCATCTTTAATCCCTAGTTTCGAATCATGGAATTCAATTTTAAACTTGAATTCAAATCAAATTATTTAAATTTCAAAACTCGATTAAGTTATTCAAAATATCCTTTATCTTTGAAATTCTATTTCAAAAGCTTTTCACTTTAAACCCAAATTTCCAATTTCAAAATCAATTGAAATTAAAATTTCAATTTCAAAAACATCAAATTTAAATTATCTGTGACTTAACCGATTTCCACGTGAAATCCATATTTGTGTGTGTAAAAGTGTAGTCCAGGGGTTTCACACACAATAGTGTAACATCATACAATCATCACAGATTAAAATACAGAAATATAGTTGATAAACGATATAAACTATATCGCTTATCGTATAGATCACAGATATATATCACAGATAATAGATTACATCACAGATAATTTATCACAGATCACAATACAAGTCAGGGTGTATCACAAAGCATCATATATCGGAAAATATCAAACAATCAAGTCATCCAATAGAATCCAAACATTCATAAGTAAGGTCAGTTAATTGTTTGATTAATTCAAATCAGGTTTATTACTTATGAATACTACAAATCTTGGTTAATTAATCATAAATTAATTATAAAACATTTGGATTAATTATTCTTAAATCATTGATAAATCTTCTGTTATAATTCATCAATTAATTATAACCAGTAATTACCCATTAATTAATCTCTAATTATTAAATTAATTTAAACCTCAAATTACTTATTTAATTAATTACAAAATAAATTAATCTTAACAAATCTCATTTAATAACTCCCCATTTGATTAATTTCCCTTAATTGATCATAACAAGTAATTATCCCTATTTGATTACTTTTATTAAGTAATTATCATTAATTAATCACCTTTAATAAATTTATCATCTTTACGTAATTACCTTAAATTTTAGATCAATTATCTCTTAATTATTAATTTATAAACTTAATTATCTATCATTCAATCATTATCATTAGTTAATTAGTCAATTAATTATTCTTGAAATTAAACACTTAATTAACCTTTAATTCTTAATATATTAAATATATATATTACTTATATTTAATTTCCTCTTAATTCTTAATTAAATTTATAAAATAAAATAATTATTAACTTGATACTTAAAGTTATAAAATTTCCTTTAACATTTGTTTAAACAAAAACTACTCTTTTTAAAACTGATTATTTAAACTATATATTGTTTTAAACATTTAGAATTAAAATAAATTTAAAATTTCAGTTTCGAATTCTAATATTTCTTGAATCCATCCACCATTTGATTTTAAACTACTATTAAAAACTTGTTAAATTTTTGAACTCGAATTTAACCTGGAAAATCAAATTTATTTAAAACTGGAATCATCTCTGTCTCGAGACCAGACAGCCTGCTCCGAGTTTTTCGCGCCTCTGCTTCGAGTCCAACTCGTGATTTCCCTGAGAATCCTCCGAGAAACAACTCCACGCAACAATAACAGTTCGAACTGAAGCACTACCCTACTTCGAGTCTCTTTTCCCCCTGACTCGAGAAATCTGTCTACAAACCCGAGCATACCCCGAGTATTTCAAACTGCCTTCTTCAAAAATTGACAGCCTTCACTAAAATACACGTGCACGTGCACAGAGCCGCCTTCGCCTCCGATCACCTACCGATCATCGAGGCAAGTCGACGAACCTTCTCACGTCAGACTCCGATCAACCACCCTTCGAATCTCCCCCGAAAATCGAATTTGGCATTCGAACCCAACCTGGAAATCGATAGCTTTTCCTTCTCGAACTGTCAACGGCAACCCCTCATCACTCCGACCATCTACGAGCTTCCATCTCCGGCCTCGACTTCGACATTTCCCAAACTCCCACCACCAGAAATTTCGAAACACTCGCATTAACAATTTGTTCACAGTGGTCAATTTTTCCACCATTGTTAAAGCTAGGTTAAAAAATTTTTATTCAAAATCGCTCCTGCCTAAATGCAAAAATTCCCTATTCGATAATTTTTCCAGACACCCTGTAAGCCCCTCTACCTACTCGAGAAACCCCGGCCCACCCAGAACTTCCGATCACCAGATTCTGACCAAAACTCTTTCCCCGTTCATCACAGCAATGCCAACTCATTTTACCACTAAAAATATGGTTCAAGTTTTAAAAATCCTAATTTTGATCAAGGAAACAGTTTGTAAACTTGAATCGATAATTTATGATGTTTGAATTTACCACTTTCATTGAATATTACTGTCTTGAGATCTTTCCCTGAGCAGTTCAAATCTGATTAGCATAAGTTTTATTTTTAAAGTTTTCTTTGTACTCACCTAGACATACCTCGTTTATATACTTTGTAACAAAAACATACAGGTTGAGCAAACATAAATTTTGAAGTACCCATACTGTTAAAAGTTTAAAACAGAGGCATCACCCAGAAAGAATTACAAGCTTCAGCTTATCACACTTAAATGGAATGCATGTATTTCATATAACACAAGCTACTGATATTCATCACACAACTAAATTTAAAACCTGTATATATATATATTTTTAAACATAAAGTTACTCACAGATAAATAAGAAAAATTGCTCACCTTGATGGGAAGAAGCAGAGACAAAGAACAGGGAACAGAGGAGCTTTTCATTTTTTTGTTTTAAGCCTGGAATTTGATACTTGAATCTGGAAATTGCTTTTGAACTTGAGCACTGAAATGTTTGAACTGAAGTGTTTTGCTTCCTAGTTGATTTCCAGGTTTCATTTGTATTTCCTCTATTCTTTCTTTTACTTAGGTTGCATTTGTATAAACTTTTAGAAACTGGATTTGTAAAGCTTTTGTAATACGAAATGGAATGAGATAGTTTGATAACTAAACAAGTATACTCATTTGTTTACTGTTCTAGTACACGAAAAATTCAGAGATTTTTATCTCTTTGGGGCTGAAAGGAAACATTTAGTGTACTTATGATATAGCATTTCTTTATACAAGGTGATATTAGCTTGTACTAAAGTTATGGGCTGAAGTGATTTTGTATGTTATTTTATACATTTTATTCTTTTTTGCTTGTACATGTTGACCATGCTATCTAATTTTTTTTTCGCCTGAGAGATATTGTATGCTAGAGGTAGTAGCATTGATCATTATCTATCTTGTTTATAGATATAAATATATTTGCACTGTTTTCTTTTACAAGCTAACGTATATATTTGCTTTGTTTACTTGTACATTTTCTTTTGTGTACTCATATATATATAATTATCATTTTTATTCATTTACAATTTAAACCCAAGTCAAAATATATATCTATATATTTATTATTTCAAATTTACTCAAGTTACGATCGGGGAAACTCGCTCCAATTTTCTAGTTAAATCTACAAATTTTTATCCAAAAATTTATTTAATTACTCAATTTAATTCAAAAATTCATTTAATTATTAATTTAAATAAATTTAAATTCCAGGGTCGTTACAAACTTCCCCCCTTAAAAGAATTTCGTCCTCGAAATTCGCAGGCACGAAAACAAAGATAGAGATAGACAGATTCGATCTCCTATAATCCCTCAAACTTACGATATGGATTTCGAATTCAAGTCGGAATATCACAGAATACATACCAATTTGTCCCTCTTCGGACTTTGGTATTCACAGAAATTACAACAGAATTTCAAATCCAATTTTAAACGAAATCGTTTTATCGATTCAATTCAGTTTTTACCCTCATATTTTATTAATCAATTTAATTCACATTAAAAATTCCAATTTCAAATTCATTAAGGTTTAAATCAAAAAGCTGATAAGAAATCGATGAAATACGAAGTAAGGATTTTCTACAACGATACGTAGAGCCACCATCATATCGAACTTCTTCTTATAGCTGATACAAAGAAATCAAAAGAATTTTGGAAAGACGAATCAAAGAATATTGATAAAGAAAGATTGCTTCCACTGTTGCAGGGTATTGACCATTTATAGTCGTATTCCCTTGTCCCCTATCTCGTCTTCTTCTTGCACTCATACTCATTATCAGTGGATAGTAAGAGAATTTACTGAGACGTTCAGACTGATATCTTAGGGATACACTCATTCTAGAGTTTACTTCACTCTATCTCTAATGAGCTACTTAACGTGTTATACTCCTGAGCTAAAGTTCAACCTTAGCTCTGATACCAAATGTAACGGCTCAAAGACAGCGGCCACCGGTAGGCTTTGCAACCATCCCAGTCCCACCGTGGCTTACATTGATACCCCAAACTTGCTTTTACGGACAGCCTCTCGATTGTCACGGCATCTGCCTAACCAACCCATCCCTCTCAGGGACATGTAGGGGTAAGAGTCTCCCGTTCGCCACCTAACCGCGAAGCGAGAACCCCCTATCATGCTGTAATATAGCAAGACTGGTGTGAGCAACAAAAACAGTTTATCTTTAAAAACAAATAGTAGAGAATTTTAAAGTAAATTCGCAATGCTTTTGGAAAATGAAACTACCATAAGACCTCCCACCACACACACAATGCAAACGCAGACTTGGAGGAGATTTCTTCTTATGTTAGTCAAAGATGCTTACTATGCAAAATCAAATCATTTTTGATATTATTATTAGTGCATAGTGGAAAACATTTCGAAAGTAGAATATAAATCTTAGCCAGCATAGGTACCATTATATTATGCTTGCTATAGCTGCCTCCTGAGGAAACAGGTTCTACAATTTAAATTGTAAAGGCTCGTATTGTTTCTTTGGATTTCCAACAAATGGTCAGGCTAAGGAACTTCCTTTTCCACGATGGGTACGTCCCTGGAATAGACGACCCGAGAACCTAACCGGATCTCTGCCAACACAAGGCCGGGTTACCTCTGCAAAAATAGGTAACTACTGACACGCGTATGCCATCCCCCGATCGTCACCGATCTTCCCGAGGATCCTCGATTTCCAACAACCACATAATAATAATAATGCAGTAACCACAGAGGTTAAGTATCTGGGCTCCATACCATGATACCACCTTTATCCAGAAGGAATGACATACACTAAGGGGCGCTACTCCCTAGAACCTTGCCGCATCCTTCCTGTTTTGACCATTTCCGGGGTGTGAGGCTCGACGAAGTCTCGTCCACAAAGCTACGCTTTGTCACAAAGCCATGCTTCGGGTCAAACAAATGATCAACCTATGATCACAAAGATATAAGATCAAACAAATGATCATATCGCAAATGATCAAACACTGATCATCACACAGCAACACTCAGCATGCCACATTACCAAATTGGGATATATCGCTGATAAATTTCAACTACATAACCTCTGAGCTCGTACGTCTCAGAGAAGGGTGTTAAGCTAAGAGAATAAATTCTCCGCCACCAAACAAAAATGTATTTGAAAGAAATCGGCTTTATATCTCAAAGTGTAATGTCAGACATGTAACCATACAAGTCTGTTCCGGGATCGAACAGAACCGAAGGCACTTCTTACGAAGCCCTTGCAATTCCGGGTAATTTCCAATCACGTCCGGACTTCCCGTCACAAAAAGAGTGATATAAATCTCTATACCGGAGCAACTCAGTGCAGAGACATTCGACAGGTTGTCCTTTCATTTTCGAAAAATATCCGGTCTTCACCACCGGTCTTCAAATGCCATCCATATACGACGTATCACTATTCAAAATGGGTTATATGACACAAATGTCTTTTCCCGGCTAACCCGAATAATGAGCGCAATATTCAAAACAAATGGATATTGGGATTTCAATTAGGTCACAACTTAAACCCAAACTTTCTTTTCAAATGGTTTAACAGATTACCATTTTTATCTTTTAAACAAAAAGATTTACTTCACAAAGTTCACTAAATTTCACAAAGATTCATTCACAGATTTTCCAAATCGATTTCCATTTTAGTTTAATTAATTCGTTAAATCTTTAAATCACAGATTTAACTAATAGCTTTCAAAACAATTCCATTTCAAATGGTTTAAACAAACATCATTCTAAATCTGTTAAAACTAGACAGATTCAATTCATAGTTTTCAAAAAAAAATTCATTTATAACTTAAAAAAACCATTTTTCAATTCAATCTTGAAATTCCTTTAATTAAACTGGAATTTCATTTTCTTATCTAAAAGCTTTTATTATTTGAAAACAAACAGTTTTCATTTTGGAAATCTGATTCATTTATACGAGTTAAGGTTCTTGGGTTAAATCCAAATTCTCACAATTTTACTTTTAAATGGTTTAACTTCATATAAACACATTTATATCATCTTTAATCCCTAGTTTCGAATCATGGAATTCAATTTTAAACTTGAATTCAAATCAAATTATTTAAATTTCAAAACTCGATTAAGTTATTCAAAATATCCTTTATCTTTGAAATTCTATTTCAAAAGCTTTTCACTTTAAACCCAAATTTCCAATTTCAAAATCAATTGAAATTAAAATTTCAATTTCAAAAACATCAAATTTAAATTATCTGTGACTTAACCGATTTCCACGTGAAATCCATATTTGTGTGTGTAAAAGTGTAGTCCAGGGGTTTCACACACAATAGTGCAACATCATACAATCATCACAGATTAAAATACAGAAATATAGTTGATAAACGATATAAACTATATCGCTTATCGTATAGATCACAGATATATATCACAGATAATAGATTACATCACAGATAATTTATCACAGATCACAATACAAGTCAGGGTGTATCACAAAGCATCATATATCGGAAAATATCAAACAATCAAGTCATCCAATAGAATCCAAACATTCATAAGTAAGGTCAGTTAATTGTTTGATTAATTCAAATCAGGTTTATTACTTATGAATACTACAAATCTTGGTTAATTAATCATAAATTAATTATAAAACATTTGGATTAATTATTCTTAAATCATTGATAAATCTTCTGTTATAATTCATCAATTAATTATAACCAGTAATTACCCATTAATTAATCTCTAATTATTAAATTAATTTAAACCTCAAATTACTTATTTAATTAATTACAAAATAAATTAATCTTAACAAATCTCATTTAATAACTCCCCATTTGATTAATTTCCCTTAATTGATCATAACAAGTAATTATCCCTATTTGATTACTTTTATTAAGTAATTATCATTAATTAATCACCTTTAATAAATTTATCATCTTTACGTAATTACCTTAAATTTTAGATCAATTATCTCTTAATTATTAATTTATAAACTTAATTATCTATCATTCAATCATTATCATTAGTTAATTAGTCAATTAATTATTCTTGAAATTAAACACTTAATTAACCTTTAATTCTTAATATATTAAATATATATATTACTTATATTTAATTTCCTCTTAATTCTTAATTAAATTTATAAAATAAAATAATTATTAACTTGATACTTAAAGTTATAAAATTTCCTTTAACATTTGTTTAAACAAAAACTACTCTTTTTAAAACTGATTATTTAAACTATATATTGTTTCAAACATTTAGAATTAAAATAAATTTAAAATTTCAGTTTCGAATTCTAATATTTCTTGAATCCATCCACCATTTGATTTTAAACTACTATTAAAAACTTGTTAAATTTTTGAACTCGAATTTAACCTGGAAAATCAAATTTATTTAAAACTGGAATCATCTCTGTCTCGAGACCAGACAGCCTGCTCCGAGTTTTTCGCGCCTCTGCTTCGAGTCCAACTCGTGATTTCCCTGAGAATCCTCCGAGAAACAACTCCACGCAACAATAACAGTTCGAACTGAAGCACTACCCTACTTCGAGTCTCTTTTCCCCCTGACTCGAGAAATCTGTCTACAAACCCGAGCATACCCCGAGTATTTCAAACTGCCTTCTTCAAAAATTGACAGCCTTCACTAAAATACACGTGCACGTGCACAGAGCCGCCTTCGCCTCCGATCACCTACCGATCATCGAGGCAAGTCGACGAACCTTCTCACGTCAGACTCCGATCAACCACCCTTCGAATCTCCCCCGAAAATCGAATTTGGCATTCGAACCCAACCTGGAAATCGATAGCTTTTCCTTCTCGAACTGTCAACGGCAACCCCTCATCACTCCGACCATCTACGAGCTTCCATCTCCGGCCTCGACTTCGACATTTCCCAAACTCCCACCACCAGAAATTTCGAAACACTCGCATTAACAATTTGTTCACAGTGGTCAATTTTTCCACCATTGTTAAAGCTAGGTTAAAAAATTTTTATTCAAAATCGCTCCTGCCTAAATGCAAAAATTCCCTATTCGATAATTTTTCCAGACACCCTGTAAGCCCCTCTACCTACTCGAGAAACCCCGGCCCACCCAGAACTTCCGATCACCAGATTCTGACCAAAACTCTTTCCCCGTTCATCACAGCAATGCCAACTCATTTTACCACTAAAAATATGGTTCAAGTTTTAAAAATCCTAATTTTGATCAAGGAAACAGTTTGTAAACTTGAATCGATAATTTATGATGTTTGAATTTACCACTTTCATTGAATATTACTGTCTTGAGATCTTTCCCTGAGCAGTTCAAATCTGATTAGCATAAGTTTTATTTTTAAAGTTTTCTTTGTACTCACCTAGACATACCTCGTTTATATACTTTGTAACAAAAACATACAGGTTGAGCAAACATAAATTTTGAAGTACCCATACTGTTAAAAGTTTAAAACAGAGGCATCACCCAGAAAGAATTACAAGCTTCAGCTTATCACACTTAAATGGAATGCATGTATTTCATATAACACAAGCTACTGATATTCATCACACAACTAAATTTAAAACCTGTATATATATATATTTTTAAACATAAAGTTACTCACAGATAAATAAGAAAAATTGCTCACCTTGATGGGAAGAAGCAGAGACAAAGAACAGGGAACAGAGGAGCTTTTCATTTTTTTGTTTTAAGCCTGGAATTTGATACTTGAATCTGGAAATTGCTTTTGAACTTGAGCACTGAAATGTTTGAACTGAAGTGTTTTGCTTCCTAGTTGATTTCCAGGTTTCATTTGTATTTCCTCTATTCTTTCTTTTACTTAGGTTGCATTTGTATAAACTTTTAGAAACTGGATTTGTAAAGCTTTTGTAATACGAAATGGAATGAGATAGTTTGATAACTAAACAAGTATACTCATTTGTTTACTGTTCTAGTACACGAAAAATTCAGAGATTTTTATCTCTTTGGGGCTGAAAGGAAACATTTAGTGTACTTATGATATAGCATTTCTTTATACAAGGTGATATTAGCTTGTACTAAAGTTATGGGCTGAAGTGATTTTGTATGTTATTTTATACATTTTATTCTTTTTTGCTTGTACATGTTGACCATGCTATCTAATTTTTTTTTCGCCTGAGAGATATTGTATGCTAGAGGTAGTAGCATTGATCATTATCTATCTTGTTTATAGATATAAATATATTTGCACTGTTTTCTTTTACAAGCTAACGTATATATTTGCTTTGTTTACTTGTACATTTTCTTTTGTGTACTCATATATATATAATTATCATTTTTATTCATTTACAATTTAAACCCAAGCCAAAATATATATCTATATATTTATTATTTCAAATTTACTCAAGTTACGATCGGGGAAACTCGCTCCAATTTTCTAGTTAAATCTACAAATTTTTATCCAAAAATTTATTTAATTACTCAATTTAATTCAAAAATTCATTTAATTATTATTTTAAATAAATTTAAATTCCAGGGTCGTTACAGAAAAGAGAATCTTTTTCAATTTTGTGGATACTTATACCGTTGAGATAAGTATATGGTTATTTTCTAAGTATTGGAAATATAGGGATTCGTGGATATATCTTTGTAAAAGTATTCTTATACAAGTAATTTACAAATGGTTTTAGTTATGAAAGATTTATAAAACGAGGCTAGTAATTACTTATAAGCTGAACCAATATTGGTTTTCCCTATGAAATAAATTCCTGATTGAATGTTTGTTATTCGATAGTTAAATAACCGACTATCGATAATGGACCCAAACGTAACTTTGGAAATATCTAGGAAAAACACGTGTTATATGGCACAGTCATCTCTGATGATGCTGTACTATGCGTATAAATCTTGTTTCGTTCTCTTAGGACAATGATAAAGAAATCCATCCACTAACGGTTAGGAGGTGATCTCCGATCTTATCTTTGACTATTTATTTCTTAAAGAACCGAGGTTGAGTTTACCAAAAATTATCGAACGTTGTTTCGAAGAGACCAAGGTCAGATATGTTATCCGAAAACCACTTCGATCCAATGAATGCGTTTCGAAGTGAAGACATTGTTAAGAGCATGAAATCGAAGATAGAGATGTGAAGTGCAAGGGTTAATCGCTACTAATCCTGAAGGTGATTCCAAATTGGATGTAGTAGGAATAGTGCCTTCGGTTTCGTTCAGACCTAGAATGGACTTGTATGGATGAATGCTATCAGCACATTGCCATTGGAGGGCAATGAGCATTCTAAGTGTAAATGTTCTTGAATGGTAATCGTAGCCTCAGGCCTCATCAACCGGGAATGACAAAAACATGGGAGATGCAGCAGGGCTAAGTGGGTCGCTCCCAAGTAGGGTATGATCATCCCTATCTAGAGTTGCTATTATCTCTCAATTATATACTTCCGGGCCCATTAACGAAGGGGTGATCATATTCGATACTATCCAGCAAGGGGTAGGCCGGTCCTGTGTTGGTAGGGGATCCAGGCGAGGTCCTCGGTGTTATTTGATCTTGAGATGCACCGTGACGGGAGGTACCACAGTAGCCCAGCCATTGTATGGAATCCATTCTTCAATAAGCGTCGTATGGACTTAGTTGTACCCAACTATGCTAAGACGTGAGATGCAAGCATTTCAACTATATTCATATTTTACTTTGACCCCTAGACATTATTATAATATAAATGGATTTTCTATAGAAAATGTTTTGGTTATCGTAAGGTAAAAACCCGTCCGTGTTTATGTGCAGCGTAGTCTTTGATTTTCAAAAGATTTTTCTTGTAACTTAAAATCTAGTTGGGTGTGTTTGTTTCTCACACTGTTTTCCATACTGACTCGGGTGTTATTTTATTATAATGCTCGGGTCAGACCGAGCATATAACAGATTAGTTTGGATGTTTTGGAGCTTCAGGAGACGAGCTGGAGGCCTAGATAGGTATTCACGTAGATGGTTATTTTTCGATGTATTCATTGTTGTATCTATCAGCAATTTTAAGGACAGGTTCTTATAACTGTCCGAGCTGAAATAGGTTAGTATACTCTGATTGATGTTTGTATATACATATATTACAGTTTGACTTTTGTGTAAAGATTTGTTGTATATTATAGATTATTTGTTCCACTATGAGATTTTGTGTTGTTTAGTTTTCTTCTTATCTTCTCCCTTCTTTATTTTTCCTTAACAATCGGGTTTTCCGGCATTCGATTTCTCGGCATGTAATACAGTGGACGTATTAGTGTCGATTTTCGAGGGTCGAAAATCCCAGTTCGTTACAGTAAGGACAGGGGTTTATAACTTTCCAGGCTGAATCTAGGTTAGACTCTGATATTGTATTCAAAATTTTCCGCTGTAAAGATTATATATTGAAATAATATATGTTATTTCATTCGTGTGAGATTCTATTCTATTTTTATTTCTTTTTCCCCTAACAATTCAGTTTTTCTGCACTTGGATTTGCGGCACGAGGATGTATTAGTGTCGATTTTCGAGGGTCAAAAAATCTCGGTCGTTACAGTATGGTTTGCACAGTGGTGAGGTATAGGATGGGTATGGGCTTTATATATATATATATATATATATATATATTATTTGAAATATCCTGTAATAACCCGAGTTTTTCTAACACGAAAAACCGGACCATTTGGGTAAAAAGAAGAGGTAGAAGAAGAAGAAAAATAGATAGAAGAAGAAAGAACTAAACAAAATCAGAACCTCACAGTCGCAGCGGATAAAATATAATATATAGAACAGATCTTTACACAAATGAAAACTATATCTGTTTATATACAATACATCATCATCAGAGTATGTCATAATACAATCATCAATATCCAGACAATCAGTCAATACAACAATCACAGCAGCGGAATAATACAAGTACGAGAAATACGTCTCGGACTCCAGCTCCTCTCCTGAGCTCCATAGCAACCTATCCTGAAATATACTCGGTCTGACCCGAGCATTATAATAAAATAACACCCGAGTCAGTCTGGAATACCAGCGCATCATAAATACATCCAAACTGATTATTAAAGTTTCAAAAATCCTTTGAAACAAAAGCATCTCGTAAGACCACGCCACAAATAAACATGTCGGGTTTTTACCTTACGATAGCTAAAACACTTTTATATTAAAATCCTCTGATATTATAATAGTGTCTATAGAAAGTAAAATAGAATCTAGCTGAAATGCTTGCATCTCACATTTCAACAATAGTTGGGCACAATCAAAACCGTACAGGCTCGTAGGGAGAATGGATTTCCAACGAATGACTAGGCACTGGGGTACCACCTGTCACAGTACGTGGCCTAGATCACAGTACCGAGGAGTACGCCCGCTCCCCTGCAACACAAGGCCGGAACCATCCCTTACTGGATGATCCCGAATAAAATCACCCCACGGTTGGGATCAGCAACCGCACCACTAAGCCGAAATAAAAAGGGACATCTAGACAGGGATGACCTTACCCTCCAGTGGGAGCTACCCACGAAGCCTTGCTGCATAACCCCTGATTTTCAGTCATTCCCGGTTGATGAGGCTGGAGGCTAAACGATACCTTTCAGAACATATCCCTTAGAATGCCCATCGTCCACCTGACGATGTCATGAAAGCATTCGTCCATATAAGTCCGTCCCGGGTCCGAACGGAACCGAAGGCACTACTCCTACTACATCCATTTTGGAAATATCCTCAGGATTAGTAGCAACTAGCCCTTGCACTTCACAGCTCCATCTTCGACTCCGAAATCGTTACACGAAACGTACAAACCGGATCGAAGTGGTATTCGAGTCTCCAGACCTAGAATCCCGGTATACGGAAACTCGATCCCGGTCTCTTCGAAACGATCGCGCATTTGGCCAATATTGATAGTCGGTGATTTAACTATCAATTCACATTCACAAGCATCCATAAGCATCCATCACACAATAAATAATATCACCCATTATTTATTCTTCCCCTTTAATATCTTTAAAAGATATATTTTCACATTTCAAAACTCATTTTAAACGACTTCCCAATTTCTTCCTTTACAGGGTAAAGCCTTACCATTTATTCCCATTTGGAAAAACCAAGCTTAAACAATTTAGGTTAAAAACAATTAAAATACTTTATAGCGAAATATACTTATAGATATATAAATGTACTTCTAGTTATTTACTCAAAATATAATTTCAAAAACTACTTTAAATAGTATTTATTTAATAGGATATAACTCGATTTAAATAAGGGTTCAATTTACTAAATATTTACAGGTAGTGTTTTTTTTTTACAAGATAATACTAACCTTTTCCCTAACTTAAACAAATAACTTTAAAATAATTTAAACTTTTCTTCTCTAAAAATAATAATTTCTTGAAAATACTCTTTAAACAATTTAAACTTTAACTTTAATTAAATAAAAACCTTTAAAACTCTAACTTGGTTTTTCCCAGGGAAACACTATCCCGTTCAAACATTCCAAAGTATCCTTCATATAAATCCACTGATTTCTTTCAAGTCAATTATGTTTTACAACATAAATCCCAAATCCCATATTTAACTATGACTTCATCCGAAGTTCACACCCAATTTCCCACATTCGAAAATTCATTTTTAAAATCATAGTTTAAAACATTTTTAAAATAAACATTGGAGAATTCTTAAATGAAAACCATATTTTCAATTTACTTAAATATAATTCCAATAGAGGAAACAGCTTTCAATACATTCTATTAACACTTAAATTTGCAGATTTATATTTGAAACCTTATTATACATATTCTAAATTTCCCAAATAACAATATTCATTATTAAAATAACCCATCGTTATTTTAATATATTTACAATTCTATAGAATTCATTTCCAAAAATCTATACTTCACATTTATTGATTGATAAATTTTCCATTGTATTTTGAAACCCAATTTACTAATTTCATTTTCCATCCCAAACAGAAAATTTATTCTTTGAAACTCTTATTTCAATAATTCATTTAATTCGTAAAAACCAATTTAATCCATTTATAATTAAATTCTATAATTAAAATTTTATACAACAATTTCACAATACAATTAAATTTCCAGATTTATCAATCACAACATATAAACAGGTATGACTATCAATTATAAAATAACTGCTACATTGTGAGGAATCCAGTTGGATCCCTCCAACCTGTTTCTCCCTGCATCACAGATGTTAGCACATCACATTATAAATATCAATCCAGCCAGATAACAGCAGTTAAAGTCAACCAATCATTCAGATATTTAAATAACAATTATTTATAATGCCTAGCATCCAGATGTGAGTGAGAAAAACTCACTTTGAGTTCGGCGAGCGTTCGAAATTTAAATTAAACCGGACGACGTCCGATTTAACCCAAATTCCTACTTGCCCGGAATGACTCCGGATCTGTGCCATCACGTAGTATTCTTTCCTGCGATTCCAACGCTTCCAGATTCGTCCGAATCTGAGTACGTATGAATGAGTTACGATTTTATAAAGTTTTGAATAAAATTTAAACAAATTTTCTTTTTAAATTTTAATATACTTTTACCACAACAAATCAGGGCCGCACAAACTAGGGCTTGACATCAGGCCGTTAATATCATCTTCCTCACGCGATACGAACGCGTTCATCAACCCAAACTCGCGACAATCCAAGATGGTCGCGTCTCCTACCAGCGACTAGAAGTCGATCCACAACTGCCGTCACGTACGTCATCACGCCATGCACCTCCACCCCAAAAATCGTGCAACTCGGTGCGCCCTACGCCCTCTGATTCACGTTCGAACGACCGGTGAACGCAGCCCACAAACCCTTCCTCCGGTTGACGAAATGAAATTCCAACCGTATGGATGTGAAGCCCTCGTCGAGTTCTCCGCTTCCCTAGTTAATGATTTTTGCTAAAGATCAATGGATGAAGGAAGATTGGAGGAGGAAGATGATTAGCTACCGGCCATTGAATAATATAAGGCGGTGGCTGAACGTGATCTAGGGTTTAAGCAAAAATGTTAAGATATATATATATTATTAAATATTATTTTAATTTCGTTCCAATCAATTTTACCATTTACGCAAACGGACCTCTTTTCTCACGTTCCGACAGGCTATCCTGGGGTTTTTCCACGTTCTGGACACGATGGAACAAGTTTCATAAGCTAATTTGATCGTATGCGCAAGATACGAAATTAAACGATCAATTTAAAATCAAATCGGTTTAATCGATTTCGATGCGTTTCGAGCTGCCACGGTCAAACGACAACTCCGATCGCTACGAAAATTGAAATCCGATAATAACTAACTATTACGGATCCAATGGAACTGGTTTCGTCGAATTCCGAGACTGTGCCCCGGAAGGCTATTTTAACTCGTCTATTAAATCAGGCGATTTTCAAAATTTACGGAACGTTTAAAATTTCACTTTTAAAATTTTAATAACTTAACAATAAATCATATAAAATTTATAAACACATTTAAAAATCATTCTGGTTCAATCCAGATCAAAATCTGATTGTTTGCATTTTAATAATATTAAATTCATTTTTAAATTAATATAAAACTCCAAATATTAATTTATTCACTTTTAAATTCATCTAAAAATCCAACATTATTGTTTATAACCAATCGAACCTAAAAATACATTTAAACATCATTTTACAGCTATTTACACCCAAATCCACCTTTTATCCTAATCCCGAATATTTAATTATTTATTATCCAATCTCAGATTAAATCTCCACATTAGAAATTATCACTTGTTATTTTAGTTTAAACCAATTCTTTTTAGTTCAAAATAAATCTTAAACCCATATTAAACATTTAAAATGAATTAAATGTTCAAATTCAATGGCTTAAAAATACGGGATGTTACATTCCTCCCCCCTTATAAAAATTTCGTCCCCGAAATTTGCTAAGGTAGAAATATACTTTCCAACTCATTTACTTACTCAATTAGCTTAGTTAAAGGCTATATTCACTTTCCAAAATACTTTAACTCAATTCCAAACCCATTTGCTTTATTCACATTCAAAAGCTTATGAATTTCAACTCATTTCAAATAACTTTCCATATTAATAAATTTTTCCCAAAAACCCAAAAATTTTCTAACTCCCAAAATTTTTGGAAAATTTTGGCGGAGTCTCCTTTGCACGGAGGAGCTTCTGCGATATCGCAGGATACACAAATATATATACATCGGCTCACACGGCCGGAAACCAAAATATATCACAATATATAACAATATATATATCATTTTCCAATTATTTTTGCGTAGGCGTACCTTTTAGCAAATTTTTAATAGCAAGCGGCTTATATAACGCATATACGCGCTCCAACTCTCTCGAACGCCTTCCGTACCTGTACTTACTCAACAAACTCATCAGTTTCAAAGATGTGAGCATTTTAATAACATTTCCAATGTAAATGCAAGCCAAACATATCCATTTCATAACCAAACCAAGCAAACTTCATTATTAACAAT
The DNA here is from genome assembly GCA_030737815.1 of Allium fistulosum. Taxonomy (NCBI): domain Eukaryota; kingdom Viridiplantae; phylum Streptophyta; class Magnoliopsida; order Asparagales; family Amaryllidaceae; genus Allium; species Allium fistulosum. Next base: position 1,055,790,058 of record CM060904.1, on the reverse strand, counting down.
GTTAACCATATTTTATCAACAATTCAAAGTTTTCAATCACCTTTCAAATTACTTATTCAAGTCCAAACTTCATTCTATTTCACTTGAATGATTTACATTCAAGTTTACTATATACCATTCATATTTATCTCAACCAATTCATTTCCACTTCAATATGATTACATATGCCTTTCTTACCCTTTAATTTTACTTACATTCCAAATTTGATTTACAATCAAACTTCATTTTAAACTTGAAACATTTTCATTTCAGTTATGATCCATTTCCATTCATATGCAAACATTACTTATTAAAATGTCAACTCATTCCTATTGATTCAAAATCAATTCCATTAGCTATTTTAATCTAATTCACTTGCATTCATATACAAAACTCTTTGAATTGGGTTCCCATTCATATCAATTTATTCACAATTCAATTCCAATTGCTTTTAAACACTCAATTGCAAATACATGCAAATTTCCATGTCATTCAAGCAAAACAATTGCCACTTAAGCTTATAACCATTTAAAATTATTCCCAACTTGGATTCATATAAATTTTATTCCATTACAAGGTTCACAAACCAAATATTTTCTCTTTCCAATGTAATTGTTAAATTACATTTTCCTTACATCTTTATTTCCATTAACCAATTCAAATTTACATTAATATCATTCATTCCTGAGTTATTTACAACTCTTATATTTTTAACTCATCACATTAATTAATTTAAAACTCATTTCACTTGCATTTCAGTTTATTTCCTAACAATTCCATTCAAGATTACTTAAATAAGCCCATTCACAATCATTTGTTTTTCTTCCAAGTTACTTAAGTTCTTTCACAAAATTTCCATCATCTTCTTATATCAATTTTATTTTATTTCCATTTGATTCTCATTCAAATCAATTCCAATTCATTAACAAATTTTAACTGCTCTTTGCTTACTTACTCAATCCATGCACAAATTTATTTTATTAACAAAGAGACCACTCAAATTATTTTACTCATTTGAATCTACTTACAATTCGAACCATCATTAGTAATCTAATTCCATTATCTCTCCACACTTTCAACATTTATTACCAAAATTAAACCCCAATCCAAATCAGGCGTTTTATTTACTTTCACATTTTAATCAAACTATCAAAATTCTATTTATTGCAATCCAAATTCCATTTAATTTAGCTTACATTGAATTTATTTCCAAACAATCATTTTGGATTTAATTGAGTAAGCATTTACTCCATTCAACATCATCTCAACTGAATTAAATTTCCATTAAACTCAATTCTTATCCCATTTTAATTCAAGGTTAACTGAATTATATATGCAATTTCAATTCAATTCCTTTCCAGAATTAATTCAAGTTCATTTATGTTTTATTTAGCCAACCTGAATTTATACCATTTCCTTTTACTACCTTAAATAAGAATTTAATTACATTCATTCTTATTCATAACACAACAGAAATTTTAATATTCAGCTTAATTCCATCTTAGTCGAAGTTAGACCAAATTCAATTTAATCTTAATTCTCCATATCCAAGTTCAAGCTTATTTACTAACTTCAGTTCACTTACCTCTTTTATACTTTATAATTGTTTCACCTTACTTTGCATTCCATTTAAAATTAAGTTCGAATTCACCATTCCATTTATTATTTCATTTGTGATTATAATTCCATTTTACTTGAGTTAAAATCAAATCTTACATTCTCAAGTTCTCCAACTTATTTACTTGTAAGTTTATATTACTCATTTCAAACCAATCCACATTTTTATAATCACAATGATAAATTTTAACACTTAATAACTTAAGAATATGAATTCATTTGCACAATCATAAGCATTTACATTTCACCTTTATATCAACTTCCCTTTAATCCCAATTCATTTAGATTTAACCTCATTTCAAATTCTCAATTTTATTTAACTTATCATAAGTTAAATCCAGATATATTCCATTCACCTTCATTTATTCAAATTAAATTTTAATTTCAAGATTAAAATTTCCACTCTTCCTTTCCCCACTTAAGTTATATAGTTGATTCATTTCAACTTCCACATTTTTATTTTAAAATAGAATTCCCAGAATTCAACTTACCCGGATTTATTTCAAAACCAATTTGAAATAAAAATCAACACATTTCTCTTTTGATATTCAAATCAAATACGAAATTCCAAAACAATCAGGTTTTACCAAAACAGTTTTCTCCTTTGAAACTGTGAAAACAACTTGTATATAAAACAAGTGTAAACAAATACCTTAACCAATTACCACGGAAGCAATCCATCACTTTAGAAACTCGAAAATGAATTCTGATGATGTGGCCAGCATCATCAGGATTATTTTCCAGCGACTGAAGTGAGTTCAGTGCTTTCTACTTCCAAAATTTACCTCAAAACAATTTTTATTCAAAAATATTTCCCCAAAATATACTCCATCCTTACGAATGCTTTTGAAAACATGCCGAACATTTCCACAAAGTCAAATTCCCAAAACTTTGTTTAATTCCATTTGAAATCCCTTTCAAAATTTCCGGGGTCAAAATTCTAGTTTAAATCAAATTTTAATTTTTACTTTTCTTATTTAAAACATATCCAGTCAATTCCATTTGGTTATAAACCATTTTAATATTTTAACTTCTTATTTTCTTATATATATCATTTCAAATTTTAGATCATGTTTTAATTTCTTATTTGATTATAGAAGAAACAACCAAACAAGCATCCAATATATATATAATAATTCAGAAAATTATTTCTTTTTATATCAAAATACAAATTTGGGTAAAATTATTTCATTTACCCACTTTAAAAACAATACTATGTCGGTTTATCATGTTTAAGAGTTTAGAAACCCCTATCGATACGGTTGTACTTCCCGCACCGACCAGAATTCATAAACACTCAACCGATAAGTCAACACAGTACAAAAACAATTTTATATCCACTAACAAGTACGCTCTCATAGCTATTATTACACTCAACTCATTATAGAGTACTTCCGACTCTATTTAACATGAGAATTTTCCCACCAAAGCCTAGGTTGTCGCCAATCTAAGCTCTGATACCACTGTAATAACCCGAGTTTTTCTAACACGAAAAACCGGACCATTTGGGTAAAAAGAAGAGGTAGAAGAAGAAGAAAAATAGATAGAAGAAGAAAGAACTAAACAAAATCAGAACCTCACAGTCGCAGCGGATAAAATATAATATATAGAACAGATCTTTACACAAATGAAAACTATATCTGTTTATATACAATACATCATCATCAGAGTATGTCATAATACAATCATCAATATCTAGACAATCAGTCAATACAACAATCACAGCAGCGGAATAATACAAGTACGAGAAATACGTCTCGGACTCCAGCTCCTCTCCTGAGCTCCATAGCAACCTATCCTGAAATATACTCGGTCTGACCCGAGCATTATAATAAAATAACACCCGAGTCAGTCTGGAATACCAGCGCATCATAAATACATCCAAACTGATTATTAAAGTTTCAAAAATCCTTTGAAACAAAAGCATCTCGTAAGACCACGCCACAAATAAACATGTCGGGTTTTTACCTTACGATAGCTAAAACACTTTTATATTAAAATCCTCTGATATTATAATAGTGTCTATAGAAAGTAAAATAGAATCTAGCTGAAATGCTTGCATCTCACATTTCAACAATAGTTGGGCACAATCAAAACCGTACAGGCTCGTAGGGAGAATGGATTTCCAACGAATGACTAGGCACTAGGGTACCACCTGTCACAGTACGTGGCCTAGATCACAGTACCGAGGAGTACGCCCGCTCCCCTGCAACACAAGGCCGGAACCATCCCTTACTGGATGATCCCGAATAAAATCACCCCACGGTTGGGATCAGCAACCGCACCACTAAGCCGAAATAAAAAGGGACATCTAGACAGGGATGACCTTACCCTCCAGTGGGAGCTACCCACGAAGCCTTGCTGCATAACCCCTGATTTTCAGTCATTCCCGGTTGATGAGGCTGGAGGCTAAACGATACCTTTCAGAACATATCCCTTAGAATGCCCATCGTCCACCTGACGATGTCACGAAAGCATTCGTCCATATAAGTCCGTCCCGGGTCCGAACGGAACCGAAGGCACTACTCCTACTGCATCCATTTTGGAAATATCCTCAGGATTAGTAGCGACTAGCCCTTGCACTTCACAGCTCCATCTTCGACTCCGAAATCGTTACACGAAACGTACAAACCGGATCGAAGTGGTATTCGAGTCTCCAGACCTAGAATCCCGGTATACGGAAACTCGATCCCGGTCTCTTCGAAACGATCGCGCATTTGGCCAATATTGATAGTCGGTGATTTAACTATCAATTCACATTCACAAGCATCCATAAGCATCCATCACACAATAAATAATATCACCCATTATTTATTCTTCCCCTTTAATATCTTTAAAAGATATATTTTCACATTTCAAAACTCATTTTAAACGACTTCCCAATTTCTTCCTTTACAGGGTAAAGCCTTACCATTTATTCCCATTTGGAAAAACCAAGCTTAAACAATTTAGGTTAAAAACAATTAAAATACTTTATAGCGAAATATACTTATAGATATATAAATGTACTTCTAGTTATTTACTCAAAATATAATTTCAAAAACTACTTTAAATAGTATTTATTTAATAGGATATAACTCGATTTAAATAAGGGTTCAATTTACTAAATATTTACAGGTAGTGTTTTTTTTTTACAAGATAATACTAACCTTTTCCCTAACTTAAACAAATAACTTTAAAATAATTTAAACTTTTCTTCTCTAAAAATAATAATTTCTTGAAAATACTCTTTAAACAATTTAAACTTTAACTTTAATTAAATAAAAACCTTTAAAACTCTAACTTGGTTTTTCCCAGGGAAACACTATCCCGTTCAAACATTCCAAAGTATCCTTCATATAAATCCACTGATTTCTTTCAAGTCAATTATGTTTTACAACATAAATCCCAAATCCCATATTTAACTATGACTTCATCCGAAGTTCACACCCAATTTCCCACATTCGAAAATTCATTTTTAAAATCATAGTTTAAAACATTTTTAAAATAAACATTGGAGAATTCTTAAATGAAAACCATATTTTCAATTTACTTAAATATAATTCCAATAGAGGAAACAGCTTTCAATACATTCTATTAACACTTAAATTTGCAGATTTATATTTGAAACCTTATTATACATATTCTAAATTTCCCAAATAACAATATTCATTATTAAAATAACCCATCGTTATTTTAATATATTTACAATTCTATAGAATTCATTTCCAAAAATCTATACTTCACATTTATTGATTGATAAATTTTCCATTGTATTTTGAAACCCAATTTACTAATTTCATTTTCCATCCCAAACAGAAAATTTATTCTTTGAAACTCTTATTTCAATAATTCATTTAATTCGTAAAAACCAATTTAATCCATTTATAATTAAATTCTATAATTAAAATTTTATACAACAATTTCACAATACAATTAAATTTCCAGATTTATCAATCACAACATATAAACAGGTATGACTATCAATTATAAAATAACTGCTACATTGTGAGGAATCCAGCTGGATCCCTCCAACCTGTTTCTCCCTGCATCACAGATGTTAGCACATCACATTATAAATATCAATCCAGCCAGATAACAGCAGTTAAAGTCAACCAATCATTCAGATATTTAAATAACAATTATTTATAATGCCTAGCATCCAGATGTGAGTGAGAAAAACTCACTTTGAGTTCGGCGAGCGTTCGAAATTTAAATTAAACCGGACGACGTCCGATTTAACCCAAATTCCTACTTGCCCGGAATGACTCCGGATCTGTGCCATCACGTAGTATTCTTTCCTGCGATTCCAACGCTTCCAGATTCGTCCGAATCTGAGTACGTATGAATGAGTTACGATTTTATAAAGTTTTGAATAAAATTTAAACAAATTTTCTTTTTAAATTTTAATATACTTTTACCACAACAAATCAGGGCCGCACAAACTAGGGCTTGACATCAGGCCGTTAATATCATCTTCCTCACGCGATACGAACGCGTTCATCAACCCAAACTCGCGACAATCCCAGATGGCCGCGTCTCCTACCAGCGACTAGAAGTCGATCCACAACTACCGTCACGTACGTCATCACGCCATGCACCTCCACCCCAAAAATCGTGCAACTCGGTGCGCCCTACGCCCTCTGATTCACGTTCGAACGACCGGTGAACGCAGCCCACAAACCCTTCCTCCGGTTGACGAAATGAAATTCCAACCGTATGGATGTGAAGCCCTCGTCGAGTTCTCCGCTTCCCTAGTTAATGATTTTTGCTAAAGATCAATGGATGAAGGAAGATTGGAGGAGGAAGATGATTAGCTACCGGCCATTGAATAATATAAGGCGGCGGCTGAACGTGATCTAGGGTTTAAGCAAAAATGTTAAGATATATATATATTATTAAATATTATTTTAATTTCGTTCCAATCAATTTTACCATTTACGCAAACGGACCTCGTTTCTCACGTTCCGACAGGCTATCCTGGGGTTTTTCCACGTTCTGGACACGATGGAACAAGTTTCATAAGCTAATTTGATCGTATGCGCAAGATACGAAATTAAACGATCAATTTAAAATCAAATCGGTTTAATCGATTTCGATGCGTTTCGAGCTGCCACGGTCAAACGACAACTCCGATCGCTACGAAAATTGAAATCCGATAATAACTAACTATTACGGATCCAATGGAACTGGTTTCGTCGAATTCCGAGACTGTGCCCCGGAAGGCTATTTTAACTCGTCTATTAAATCAGGCGATTTTCAAAATTTACGGAACGTTTAAAATTTCACTTTTAAAATTTTAATAACTTAACAATAAATCATATAAAATTTATAAACACATTTAAAAATCATTCTGGTTCAATCCAGATCAAAATCTGATTGTTTGCATTTTAATAATATTAAATTCATTTTTAAATTAATATAAAACTCCAAATATTAATTTATTCACTTTTAAATTCATCTAAAAATCCAACATTATTGTTTATAACCAATTGAACCTAAAAATACATTTAAACATCATTTTACAGCTATTTACACCCAAATCCACCTTTTATCCTAATCCCGAATATTTAATTATTTATTATCCAATCTCAGATTAAATCTCCACATTAGAAATTATCACTTGTTATTTTAGTTTAAACCAATTCTTTTTAGTTCAAAATAAATCTTAAACCCATATTAAACATTTAAAATGAATTAAATGTTCAAATTCAATGGCTTAAAAATACGGGATTTTACATATCCAGTTCTACACCCTAAAACCTCTAACTCCAATCAAGGTGTGTCGCGTGGCATTTTATATGTAATACCCCTATTCCAAACACACTGGAACTAGTCTCGAGACTTAATTCGATCATATGCAGAAGTTATCTTTTAAAATCGAATTATATCTTATTAATTCCTAAATTCAATTAATACACTTTTCGAGCTCGCTCAACCAAACGATATGTCTGATCGCCATGAAATCCAATGGCGTACTATAATTCACTATTATGGATCTAATGAAACTGGTTTCATCGAAATCCGAGACAGTGACCCAAAAGGGTATTTTCACCCGTTAATTAAAGCAATTATTATAAAACAAGTTTAATCGCTTTTAAATTCAAATTTAAAAGTTTACTATCTTCATTCTTATCCAAATAGAATTTAAATTAACTTCTGAAATCATTTTCATTCACATAAAATTCAAGATTTAATTATTAAAATGATTTCAAATATTCGAATAACTATTATATTTGAAATTCAAGTTATTTAACTTATAAAATTAACTTTTCACTATTTAAAATCAATTAAATATTCCAAATTCGAATGACTGAAATTCTGGATCATTGCATGATGCAAATGCAATTGCACAGTAAATCAAATAGCAATTTTTTTATTCCCTGTACTTACATAATTCAAAAGAGAATCATGTTCATAAAAGAGAAATACACTAGCAACATAAACAAATATAACAACCATATGCAATATAAGTACATAAAATACTCTGTAATCGAATACAAAGCATCCAAATTATTTTTTCCAAAAGATAAATTTTTGAACCAAAAACCCGGGATTTTATATTTAAAATATATTTTCAAATTTCCTCCAAAGAGAAATATATATATCAAAACCAAAATGAATTATGACAAGGAGGGTTCTCCTCCTACTGATGCACGGTATAACTCTAGAATCAAAACAACACGGAGCATCCAGGGTTATTCTGGTTCCTCCAAAACAACAACTAGAGAAAATAAATATACTTGACGAGTCTTCCAAAATAGAATACCCCTAAATCGCCAACCTTTAGTGATAACTAAAAATATTTATAAAAAAAACACTTCATAAAAACTCTTTTCAAGTATCCTAAAATAATAATACTTTATCTAAAATTTTCAAAATGATTCTATTATTATCTCTTTCTAAAATTCTTTTGAAATCAATTTTTAAAACCATCGGGATCTATGTCATAATAATCAACAACTTTATAAACCGCAGTCTATTAAATCACACATCAATCAAATCAAATTCTATAAAGGGATAAACTAACAATTAACACCATCAAAATGTTAAGTGACTTAACAAACAAGATTTTGAATTTCGCTTTGGTTCACAATTTTCTTAAGTCACACAACATGCATACAAAGACACATAAGCGCATATGTGTACATAAATCATTCGTACGCAATATCTGATCCGACACTTGCTCAGATGCATAGACTTCACTTTCGAACTAGTATCACTCACTCGACCACCTTAGTGCGGACTTCTATCAGGTTCTTCGATTAAAAACATACGTTCTCCTTACATAGCCCTCTACCGTGATAGAAAACCCCGGTATCATATCAAGGATCCAAATCAAGTGTTCGCTGACAAGAATCAAGTGAGAAATCCTTTTCCAGACCGGTGTAAATCACCCCAAAGTTATGTACTCAAACCCTAGATCAAGATCTATGCGGATAAAATGTCATTTTACATACAACTTATGTACTTAATCTGATTGGTTTTTTAACCATACCAATCTCTTTCTAAATAACTTTCTTTTTATTTATAGTATTTCAATCAATACTAAAATTATTTATGAATTGTCCTTAAATTTTCACTTAAGTTTGCATATATTCTATAGAGGCTCATCTTTATTAAACCTTAAATGAAAAACTTACTCCACCCTTATTCACTTGTATAATACTCCTCTACATCCTAAGAGTATATACAAAATATCAATTTTATTTTATTTAATATTATTTTTTATTTTTAAAAATTCAAATGGGGGCCCAAACAAAAATGGGTCTTTAAAACTGACTCAACCCTTCGACCCCTTTACCTTAGAGTGTTCTAAGGAAAGATGTTTGCCGGTTGGCCCAATATCATCCAATAGTTTACACAACTAGCTGATTGAAAAAACTACGGTTTTAAATAAAACAATGCTTATTAAAACCTTCCTATCCAATTTAACCCATTTAAAACTTTAGTTAAATTATCTCTTTTCTATCCAAGAGTTTAAAATTTTCATTTATCAAATTATTATTCAAAATACTTTAAAAAATTCAATTTCCTTTAAGGAAACTTAAGAAAAAATATCCGGTGTTTATTTCAAATCATTTTTTGAAATAATAATAATAAACTTATCTCCCTTTTATATATCAAATCATACTTTTGGAGTTTAAAACAAAATTTGTTTTACCAAAACAACCTTATAGTAAATTTTCATGCTAGTGTTCTCCTATTAACAAACTCTAAAATGAATGTTAATGATGTTGTAGTCATCAGCAAAATTATTTTCCAGGGACAGAAGTGAGTTCAATGTTTTCTTATCTCTTTTAAAATCATTTTTTAAAATATTTCTATACACAAATATTTTTTAATAATACTATTATTATTTCCTTCAAAACTTTGAAAACAACTTTCGAAAATACCATGATTTATGTTCTCCAGTTCTCTACTTAAATCCCCTTTTATTTATAAACTCTATTTATAAATTATACTTATATAATTTCACTTTTAAATATTTATTCCCATAAATACTTCCAAGTAATGTTACATTACTTACTCAAATCCTTTTGAATTATTTCAAACAATACCGGGATTTAAATTCTCAAAAACTCTTTTTTAATTATAAGACAGCATTTATAAATCAAATAAATCATTTTATATATACCATATCATATAAAATGTACCTTTAAAATTTTTCTTATATTACAATAAATTTCCTTTATTATAACAAAATTTTCTCAAATATTTATTCTCTGAATGTCTTATCTTACCATTTAGATTATATTAGATAACTTTTAATAAAAGATGACTTTTAACTTAGCATTTTCACCGGACACTTTATAGTCAAATTGTGAAACTTAATTCACAAGAGGTATGTTTTATTTCGTTCCTAATTATGAATAAATTCTCATAAACTAGTCGACCGTAAATTAAGAATCAACAAACAATTGTCAATGCTCCCAAACTATCCGATCACAACGAATCAAACAATAATGATGACAAGGAGATATTATCATCAACAACAATCACATCATAATAAATATATAAATTTAGAAATTATTCCTTTATATAAATAAAATATATAATCCTAGGTAGAATATTTCATTTACCTATTTTCAAAAATTAATATCGTGCCTGTTTGCCTTGTTTGAGAGTTTAGATATCCCTATCGACACCATGGCGCTTACGTCTCGACCAGAATTCATAAACAACTTGATAGACCAATTAACACAATATGTTTTTATAGTAATAACAAATATGCTCTCATATTTACACTGCAACAAAACAGTCTTTTTACAACGGGCAATGCCTGTTGTAATATGGTTTTCGCAACGGGCATGTGCCCGTTGTAATAGGCCTCGTTGTAATAGATCCACCACATTTTACAACAGGCAAAGCACGTTGTAAAAACCGTTGCAGTATACCTTTTTACAACAGGTTATGACCGTTGTAATAGACTATAATAGAACGGCCATAACCCGTTGCAATAGACTAACCATACTAGTTGCATAGCCTATTTCACAACATGCATTGACCGTTGTAAAAAGCATATTTAGCAACTTGTGTTGCCCGTTGCAATATACTATAATACAACGGCCATAACCTGTTACAATAGACTAACCATACTAATTGCATAGCCTATTTCATAACCCGTTGCTCTAGTTATTCAAAAATAACAAGCATTTTTTGGTAAATAACAAAAAACTTGACTATTCGGGAATTAATTATAAACTGTAAATACATTGTGAATTACCCATGAATTCCTTCATTGTTTGTAAGCGTTCTACTTATTGTTTTCAGGGAGCAGTGCAACAAAAATAATGTTTGTAAACGACAATGTTATTTCATAAAAATCAGAAGATATGATAAAATAATAAAATCATTCTGAAGAACATATATGGTAAGAGACTTATAGATACATCAGCAGTGTAGCAATCCGTTGTCCACCATTTTTAGTGTTAAATTCATCAAGAAAATAGTCAAAGCGAGGTTCATATTTCTTCCCAACTTCATAGTGTAAAATTTGAAGACCCTCCCCATGTTCTGCCACATGAAAATAACCGATGATGCTATAATAAAGAAAAGATCACACATTTGTCATATGTAAATAGCATATGAAGCACTTTGCTACACTAGAAACAATAGATATAGTTGTCAATAACCATAAACGCCTACAGTGGGAATGAGAACAGAAACAAGTACAGTAATAGAAGAAGAGACAAGCAACAAGTTTAAATGGTATTAAATTGGAAAAGAGATGAAACTTGTTTCAATATTATAAAATCGCATTAAATGGAACTATAACTACTTTGAATTATGTTTCAATTACGGTAAGCCAAATTGTAGTTTTAATTAAGAAACATAGGTCTCCTAAGATAAACAAAACATTCAATTTTTTTTGCATATACTTATTGAGATTAAGGCTCAAGTTTGGTGTCAGGTATGACAAATAAATGCTTTTCTATAAATAATAGAACCAAATAATCACGACCTTTTGATATATTTATACCTATAGAAAGACTAATTCTAATGTTTTAAATCTTATATCCCATCCTTATCTCTAATGAAAACATTCCTATACTCTTGGACACGATGAGTACAACATGGGTAATTTATAAAGTATAATGAAGTATTAACCAAAAATGTTGATAAGTTACTTTTGTAATTGATACATCAATAAAATATTTGACCTAAAATGCATATTAGTAAACGTTTTTTTTACTTTAAACAAATCTGATCTAGATATGACTAAGATCTCAACAAAGATATGACACCAAGATCTTAGTCGATACAAGTATCAAACATGATTTTATGTTTCATTCTGTAAAGCTCCAAAATGGGACATTGATACAAAATTATATGATCAAAATGCTAATTAGTTACATACATGAGCCTAAATATAGCTAAGGATGAGCAAATCTTTATGTACGATAAAGAGACGAACATTTACATAGCATAAAGATATGATGCAAACATGGAATACGATGCTAATGGTTTGGTCAGATCTTTGAAACGCAACAATATCAAAATAACTTGTACAGCCATGTAATACGTCAAATGAATAACTGAGTATTGATATTTTAGAAAGAACTACAGGATGTACTAAACAGAAATATAACATATAAATAGATCAAGCATACAAAAGCGGTTATAATCAAATTTATCCAATTGCAAAAGAGAATACATGGTATAGGTGGCACGGTTTCCCTTCAAAATTTTAAAGATCCAATTTAGTGTTGACCATAGTATTTACACAATTCTTTTGTAGTTTTTTTCACCGACATAGTAAATTTATTATGACCATGCATTACTGTCTCCTACAAAGGCTAAGTACTGATTATTATATTTCTTATAATGTCACCACGAAACCAGATACTCTTTTTGCTCCCATCGTTGAACCCTAATACATATTTTACAAGCAAGCGTCATTGTTTTCATTCTCAGCATAAAAAAATTAATGTACAAATGTACAATCATTCCACAATCAATGTGGTTCCTATCTAACGAATCATAGCTCTTTAATATCCAAAAGTAGAATGAAAAGGATCCTTTAGGCTAACAAGTACTTCAAATTGGTACTAACCCTCGTGCTTTGTTTTTTTAGAAGAATTCCAGCCAAAATTATTATTTGGGACCCTAGCAAAGGTAATTCATATAATTGTGTTTCAAGAAAAAAAAACTTCTGAAGATTTCAATAAAAATGGTAATGGTTTTTGTTCTTTATGGAATGTCCATGTGTAGTTTATAGTATTTTGCTTCCAATGGTCATATTAAATCGCAATTTGTAATGCTTCAATTATTAATTATAGGCTGCAGTTTGCATTATCCCATTCATTTGCATATGTGAATATTGTCTAGGAATTACAATGTAACACGAATGTATATCGTCTATATTTTTATTTACTTACTGTATTAATCATCTAAGATAATGTAGCAAGTTTCTTTGTATGGCTGGCCATTACTATGAAGTATAAACACCATAATAACAAGACATGTTAAATTCTTCAGTACGTTATATTTTCTCACTGGAGTTGTGAACTTTGTTTTTCCTCATTCTTTAAATTGTTGAATAATTACTTGAGAAAAAATAAATCTTAGAAAATATCATATGCCGGGACATGAATGGAATGACATGAAGGGAATGTGAATATTACTGAATAGATCATATAAGAGGATAATATATCACATCTAATTTAATACACACACACATACATATATCATTTTTAAACATTGCCAAATAGGTATGAGAGTTAATTTTGGAAAATAGATGTAGATACATATACAAAATCAACATGAATAATAAATAACCAAATCTTCAAGTATGTAAATCTCATCGACAACCCATGATCAACTACAGCCGATCATCCAGCTCACAATGGCATTACCAACTCACCACAAACTATGGTATTGGTAAAGTAGATAATGAGAATCTTGACCATAAGCATTGACTAATTATCAACTTGTCATTTTATAACTAGGTCAAAAAGTTGAAAATGGAAACTAATATTTTCTTTAACCTAATTTCTTGTACTTGTTCTAGCTCTCTATTTTGTGATATCAAGTACAGTTTAAAATAAGATTCCAGTATATTGAATAATACCTAAAATGTGAGAAGGCGTTATCACTTAATTGAACAAAAAATTAAGGCTAAATAACAAGCTAATAAATAACAACAGAATGTAACAAAATATGGAGTGTCTGTTGCCGAATGCTGATCAATTATTTATCTAGGTAATGTGATATCACAATGAAATCTCAATATGATGGTGACATGTGTCAATTTCTAAACAATGATGGTTCGCAAGTATGGTCTATTACATAATAAATTATCTAATGCTAACTTTGTAACTCAAACAAAAACACTAATATGTTACTGATATGAAAACCGAAACCTAATAAATTACCCATATTAGAAAGCTTAATCTAATTTTTAACCCAAACAACAATAAGTTGAGCTATCAAAACCAATACCATAGGTCCAAATCAAAATCTTGAATTAGTTAAGGTAAAAAAATACTAACTGGGTTTTCTAGGTTTTCTTTACCCTAATTAATCAGTTATGTTGTTGCAAAATTGATAATTTGTTCTTAGTTTTTATCCCACAACCTTTTTTGCAAAACCACCATGATTTAAAAATTGACACAAATCATCATACTGAAAGTCAAGAAAGCATCCATATTAGAGATTACCAATTATTTTCTCATCTATCAGGCTACTAATGACATGTCTATGTATGCAAGCGAAAGACAAACTGCCACTAAGAAAATACACGCAAGCCATAGCCTTTTTGAAAATTAAGTAGAATTGGAATAAGTATAATGTGGCAATCATATATGATCTTTGTGTATGTACGTACCTACAGGTATAAATGTAAAATCAGCTATCCACTTCTCAATTGCCTTAATTACATCATCTTGGCCTCTTTGAAGAAATGTCCCTGAACTCGTCCTCACCCTGTATAAACATACAATATATGGTATTGAATCTTTCGATAAACTAAGTTGCACAGCGCCTAAAAGTAATATGAAATGTCATGGCTAACCTGCTGTCTTTACTCTTTCCAGTAGTGCTATCCACAACTGTTGACTATGTCATATGAGGCTCGGCTAGTTTAATCAAGTATTCTCATTCTGCCTTGGACTAGAGAGAAACATATAACAAGGTTATTATAGGTCTATATTGTTATCAAATCAAATAAATACCATAATAATTTGCTAAATTGTTAGCTATATAAATACCCCAGTAAGCATTCCCAGTTTTCACTTACTGTTAAATAATATAAAAAAGTATGGTACATGATTATTCAATGTCTATTACCAATTTTTTATCTACACCATTCATAACAATGTTTATCAAAATAAATAGCAAATGTAAAAATTTTAACGTAGCTAAGGACATAGGAGAATATTAATGGTTTGAAAGGCAAGTAATTTACTGATCTAATATCATGATGGAAATCTACAATAGTTTGTCCAGATTCAAATCAGATTGTATACAAAATATTTAAGTTTCTATTACAAGCAGATATCGAAATCACGGGAATGCACTCCTAAATCATGTGGATTTAAGGAAAAATGCAAATCACCATGTAAATTTTCAAACAATTATAATAGACTTTTGGTGAAGGACGAGGAGATAAAAAATAGATGGAGAGATTATTTCGACAAGTTATTTAATGAAGAAGGTGATAGCACTACGATCGAGATAGACGACTCTTCTGATGACACCTGCAGACATTTTGTTCGAAGAATTCAAGAATCCGAGGTAAAGGAGGCACTAAAACGGATGAAAGCAGGCAAGGCATTGGGGCCTAATGACATCCCCATTGAGGTGTGGAGATGCCTTGGAGATGCAGGGATAGCTTGGCTAACTAAGTTGTTCAATAATATTTTCAAATCAAACAAGATGCCAGATGAGTGGAGGAGAAGCATACTAGTTCCAATTTTTAAAAATAAAGGAGATATCTAAAGTTGCACAAACTACAGAGGAATTAAGCTTATGAGTCATACAATGAAGCTTTGGGAAAGAGTCATTGAGCATAGATTAAGAATAATGACAAGTGTTTCAAAAAATCAATTTAGCTTCATGCCTCGGAGGTCGACCACAGAGGCGATTTTCTTGATAAGACAACTTATGGAGAGATTTAGGGAGCAAAAGAAGGATCTATATATGGTATTTATCGATTTGGAGAAAGCTTATGACAAGGTACCGCGAAAGGTGATGTGGTGGGCCTTGGAAAAGAAGAGAGTCCTAACAAAGTACATTACACTTATCAAGGATATGTACAATGATGTTGTGACTAGTGTCAGTGTAACGACCCGATATTTTGGACCATTCGCATCCATTATAAGTGTATAGGTAGACACTCATGCCGGAATTGAATTGCTCAAAATACCGAGTTGTTAATTTAAATTTGGCAAAACTGAACATATACAGTAAATAAATAATCACAGATCACAGATACAGAGTAATAAATGCAGCGGAAATAAAAGAGATAGTAGTTCATGAAGCTACTATATAAATATATAAGTTACATCAGAGTTAAACCAGATACAACGGAAGAGTAACACGATACATCAGATACAAATCAGAATACATCACTGGAATCATCGAATACTGAAGGCATAATAGATGGCTGGATCTTCAAGCAAAGCTCCAACTCCAAAGGTGAGTCTCGAATACTGGTACACTCAGTCTGACCCGAGCGTAAAGCAAAACACAAAACACTCGAGTCGGGATTAACATTCTTATATTAATAAATCCAACCCAAGTGAAATAGCAATTGAAATACAAGTAACTCAAAGGATGTTGGAATAACCATCCTTTAAGGATCCGTTAAACTATCTACTATGTAGTAGTGTATGATAAGTAGATAATGCCTATTAGTAATATAAAATATCAAAATAGTGTTAAGTCATGGCCCATTCCACCCTTAACACATTTTTATTCCCAAGAGCATATACAAGACCGTAGTTTCCCCAAAACCGGAAGTCACCAGAGGGCAATCCATATACTAAAGGTACAAACCAAATCGTAGTGGTCGCGTATAAAGGAATACAAGTATGACAAGGCACATGAGGCAATACCCAAGGTAGTGAAACTACCGTTTGCCTGATCCGGACTGGTGAGAACGCATCGCCGCAGCGACCGCAACACCGCGAAACAACACTCCCAAAATCAAGGGTGCACCAATCGACAACAAGTAATGAGTAGTTCGAAGAAGTATGTTCGCTTGAGGTAGCTGACCTCCATTGGCCCGGCACGGCTCCTATTTTAGTCATTTCCAATTTGACACAAGTGTCAAGGCTATCCATTATCGTTCTCTTTCTTCAGTCATCACGTACATCATTCCAACCACTTCATTCTGGATCATCACTCCGCGTATAGTTATTAAAGTGGTTTTAGATTTAGATAGAGAGTATATCCATAACCGATTCCGGTCTCTTTAATAACTTTCGAAATTATTACACCGATTGGTCATTTAATAAATTTCAAAACCAAATCAATTACAATTTCAATTAGAATTTGTAAACCAACATTTCATTTATCTTTCTAAATCAATTTCCATAATTTCCGTTTCAAAACTTCCAAATTACCATTTCAAAATCTTATAATTCAATTTCAAATTTTATTTAAAACAATTCGAATATGGATTCAAGTTCGTATATAAGTTTCATTCCGAAATCATTTTAAATTAAATTAATTTGACATTCCAAATCAGTTTAACTCCATTTATCGATTTCATTCAATATTCGTTAAGTAAATTTTCATTTAAAACAATTTCTATTTAATTTCCAATTCATTAAAACAATTACTTAAGTTCAACGCTATTATATGAAACTTACAAATTTCATTAAATTAAATTCATCAAATCGAATTATTTACATTTCAAGTCTTACATTAATTTCAATAAATCGCATTCTATTTCTTGTTAAAGAAATTCAATTTCACTTATTTACTTACTTAAATAATTTTCCAAAAACTTAATTAATGAAGAAAACTCAATTTCAATTATTTACGAAGAAAAATTCACTTATTCAAAAGTTCAATTTTACTTATTAAAGAATTCAATTCAATTTAATCATTAAATAATTCAATCTTATTTAATTATTAAATAATTCAAAACTTAATTATTAAAATTTCAAAGTTTAATAATATCAAACTTAATTATAATTTCCAACTTAATTCAATCATTTCTCAAATTAAACAACATTCTTTCATCAATTACATTGTTAATATTTTGTTTCAGATTATTAAATATTAACATTTTCCTTTCATTAAAATTCAAATTTCAACTTCATTTCAAAACCATATTATTTATTCAAATAAAAACTTTGTTTATTTTTAAATCAAATTATTGACCAATTGGGTTTTATTTAATTCTCTATCCTAAGTCAAAGTTTAATTTGGGTATTTATCATTTCAACCCGATTCCAATTCAATTCAAAATCAAAACATAGCAAAGGGAACTTGCAGTGTGATAACTGGGATGGTGTCAAAGTAAATAAACAAGCAATAACAACAATCAATATCAATCCAATAATCAATTCAAATAATCCCGAAATAACCGTATTAATTCGCATTGTTGTTTGTGCAAATTAATATAATTATTTCTAGAATCTACACTATCATTTCATGTAGATTAAAGATTATTGCATTACGGTTTTTCACTTGTCATTCAATTACAATTTTATACTACAACAATTAATCCAACATACGTCGATGGTTCAAAGTGTAATTATCACTATTCTACATGTCAATTAATTTAACAACTAAAAAGGGTCATATTCCACTAATTAAATTTAACATATAAATCAGTTTTAAAATCGTTAACTATCCTATATCCATTTCAATTTTGCATATTATTTATCATTTAACACTAACAATTTAACGTCCAATATAAACATCAACAATCAATCAATTATCAGCCAAACTGTATTATCATCACATAAATAATTAACAGATAATGGTGTCAGATGTCACAGGTGAACTGATACAGGCAATAACATATATAACAGGGTAATTAACTAACAGCAGCATATTTCAATTGTCGTTTCAATTGAAATCAAATTTAATAAATAAGAACGTTAATCGTGAGTGATTGCTCACCTTTCGAGGCTAGGTGGGTTTTGATGAAGAAATTGAGTTACGAAATCCAGGTACGAATCCCCAAACAAAGCAAGACTTGGCACGAATCGACAATCAAGCTGATAGATGGGATTGACGAAATCAAATTAGAACCGATCGATGATGACAAGTGGTATAAGTGAACTTATATATAACCATATATAATTAATTACATATAAAAGAAATCATATTCTAAATTCAAATACATTTTAAATCTAAACCATATAAATGTATTTTCAAACATATATATAAGAAATCAAAACATACATATACCATATATCCTTCAAAATGGATACATATATATATACTTATTAAACAACAAAATACTTACGTATATAATGTATGTTCGCTGCAACATCTCAAATACCACATATATAAACTTTATACTTTGTATACTTTATGCGTTATAAAATGTATAAACTGTCATATCTATATACAATGCTGCGGGTAGCTATCTCGAAAAACAAAGCTTACATATTAAATTTACAACCCATACCTATACATAATATAAAGTAATATAGCTTGTACCATATTCAAAACTATACATGCAGCATATATACCTATCTATACTGTTGTAACTTCATGTATGACTAACACACAGACACTTTAAGCAAATATATTGCTGAGGTGAACATAGTATATATAACAAATATGACACCATATATATACACATACAGCAGCAACCCTATGTATTATAACTAACATATTATAACTTACATTTTAAAAACCCATACTCTGAATGAACACGTATAACTCACGTATATATTATATAACAAATTAAAGTCAGTCTTTAATAAATATTATGTTACCCTCCCATATCATATATATATATATAATACTTATTAAAACATAATGTAGCCCAGGTTACAACTTATATTCCAAATACTATTAGAAACTTATACAACTATGTAGCCCTCACGTGTATAAATTAATATATGTACATAGACAGATTTACATGCTTATCCTACAGCGAATATAAATACTATATATAAACGTATCACATGTACGCATATACAACATAAAACAAAGTTTTATGTAAACTATGTATATATTTTTAATATCTATAACCGAGTATAACTTATAAATATACAAAAGAAATCAATTGAAATATACTAATATATATACCTTGCTGACCTGTCTAGCTGCTACTAAGAAAATAAAAACTGAAACCATTTATAAAATCTATGCTTATATTAACTAGTAAACACAGATTGCAAAAGAATTACAATTATATTACTTACTATACACATATAGAAGTCTGACACGTTAGCTCAGGTGGAGGATGGGGAAGTTGGTGGTGGTTCGGCCTGGAAAACAGGGGAGGTGGCTGAGCTGGCTCGGGCTGTAAGGTGGAGGGACAGGACGAGGCGGTGGCGAAACTTTGAGGCAACCGTGTAGCGGGGTCTAGGCGGAGATGGGTGTGGCGAAGTAAAAGGGCAAGGCGATCAGTTTGCATGGAGGGTTTTAGTGGGTTGTTGGATTATATTTTTTCAAATGAGAAGGAAGATTTCCCTTGAGAAGAGGAAGAGCAGTTCTCTGTTATAAACATGGTACATATTGCAATAGAAGTCACAGAATAAAAAGTTGGAAAATGAAGCAAAACGTACGCATCACAATAAATGACAATGAACAGTGTAATAAATTTAACGTTGGGAAAAAGAATTTGAGAGGAGAAAGAAATATAAGCTACAGGGAAAATAATAAAACTGTTGATATATGAAATGTAAAACAATGCCATTTTGATGATTCCCAAAAAAATGAACAGTAGGAATATAAATGGTCGCCCTCTTGATTTCTCGAAAAGTTATTAGAGAAATTCAATGTTGCGAGGCAGTCACGGTTAAGATTTGAAACACAAAGAAAACAAACGGCCACGGATCTGATACGATTACCGGTTTCGCGAATTCCGCTGTTTACCGGACTTTAAAACGCAGAGTTGAATGTACCGTAGAGATCAGCATGACGGGACGGTAAAACCGGTATAAAGATATCAGTGGTCCAATTTAATTATAAAAATTCGAATTTTTCTACTTGCGGAAAATGCAAGAAAAACGTAGAAAAATAAGATCGACGGAGCCAAAGAAGTCCGAATTTGGAAAAACGAAAAATGACGTTTGCTCAGAAGATGGTTTAAAATTTTTCTATGTAAAAATATTTAGGTTCCGAAAACATTTTATTTTCATCGCTTTTTAACTGATTAAATTGAAGTGAATTTACGCGCGAAATAAACTTCCATATTTTCGGATGAAAATTTACCAGTTGCTATGTTTAACTAGACGCATTCCAAATATCAAATTTATATTTCAAAATTTTATCGTTTAAACTTTCACAAAATTTCAACTAATAACGTTATTAAAAACCGGTTAAATTTACGGGTCGTTACAGTCAGAGCATGCAATAGTGAAACCAGTGACTTTCCCATTAACATAGGATTACATCAAGGGTTAGCTTTGAGTCCCTACATCTTTGCCCTAGTGATGGATGAGGTTACGAAGGGTATACAAGGTGAGATTCCTTGGTGTATGCTATTTGCTGATGATGTTGTGCTAATTGATGAAAGTAGGATTGGGGTTGATAGAAAACTGGAGCTGTGGAGACAGACTTTAGAATCAAAGGGATTTAGGCTTAGCAGAACTAAACAGAGTATATGAAATGCAGGTTCAGCGGTGTCAGGTCGGAGGATGGAGATGTCACTCTGGCCGGACAAATAGTTCCCAAGAAGGAATCATTTCGATATTTAGGATCAATGTTGCAGTATAATGGTGAGATTGATGAAGGTGTAAGTTTTAGAATTCGAGCGGGATGGGTGAAATGGCGACAAGCGTCTGAGATTCTCTATGACAGGAAGGTCCCACAAAAGCTTAAAGGAAAGTTCTACAAAACAGCAATCAGGCCTGCGATGTTGTATGGTGCAGAATGTTGGCCTACTAAAAACCAACACGTCCAAAAGATAAGCGTAGCAGAGATGCGTATGCTGCGATGGAGCCGCGGTCATACAAGAAGAGACCGAATTAGAAATGATGATATACGTGATAAACTTGGAGTAGCACCAATTGAGGAGAAGCTAATTCAACATCGCTTAAGATGGTTTGGACATCTTCAACGAAGGCCACCCAAGGCACCTATGCGTGTTGGAATTATAGGCCGCGTTGAATGCTCAAAGAGAGGTAGAGGTCGACCAAGGTTGACATGAGAGGAAGTAGTAAAAAGGGATTTGAAGGATTGGGGTGCATCCGAAGAGCTGGTGACGGATCAGAGTGAGTGGAAGTTAGTGATTCACATACCAGAACCATGAGCGTTGAGTTTTATAAGTTTTAGACTATAGGACTAGGGAACTTGAGCCTAAGACATAGGTTTAGTCTTTGACCAATATTACTATTTGTATCATTATCGCTATTAGTATTATTATTATCATTCCCCTTATATATATACATGTATATTTTTATTTTATTTTATTTTACCTAGTTATTATTATTAATTTACTAATTTGATTTGATTTTATTATTGCTTTTGTTATTATTATAACTTTTAAATTGATTTTTTCGTTTAGTTTTGGGTTCCATCTCTAGCCGACCCCAACTTGTTTGGGAATAATGGCTTATTTGTTGTTGTTGTTGTAAACTACAATGGTGCTTTGCACAATCCTAAAGTTTAATCTTGAGAGCGATCATGAGCTAAAATTATTATCTCATTCTATCCTCTCCAAATGATTTTGCAAGTGACATATTCATGTCCTAACAAGCAAGAAAACTTATGGTAAGAAAAAGTTCTTAGCTCATCCCCCAAACTCAGAATAAAACTAATTTTCAAGTTATACCAAAAGCAGCATGTAAGCATAAACCTTGTTATTTGTGGAATTTGATACACCCCTTATAAAGCAAATCAAATATCAGGAATGTCAACATACTAAACAACAATGCAACCTAGCATCAGCCTTGTTTTATTCTTGCCAAACAGATTGAAAAAATCAAGGTATTGGATTAATCAAGCACAATTAGATGATATCATGCCAATCATCAACTCATGATACTGCATACTCTATGAATTCTTACATTAATATAATTTAAACAGCTAAATATGAGGCAATAACATGTAAAAGGAAAGAATCTCATAAGAAAATTATGATAAATAAATGGTCTAGGCTCCCATGATAAGATCTCTGTCCACTGCTTCCCTCTTGTCCCCATTACTTCCCTGAAAACAAATTAAATTTCAACAAACAGAACTGATAAACATCTAGATGCCAAAAGACACGAAAATCTTATAAAAACAGGAGAAGAAAACTACTTTTTAGCTACTGATCGGCCGTGAATCGTAGTACGATCAGATTTAGGAGCATTATCAGAGCTGACGGGAAGAGAAAAAATGCCAAAAGCAATAAGCATGAAATAAAGCATGCAGACACAGAGAAGAGCGGCTAGTATGAAGGACCACGGTGGAGAAGAAGATATGCTGCTTCGAATGCCAAATACCCCTCTAGGGTTTCTAGATTTCACCATTTGACAAACAGAAAGATGTTATGATGGCCAAAATCCTGGATAATCAGGTTGAGAAGCTATTGAAAAAGAGGAATATAGAGGTATAAATTTCAAATGAAAATCCAAAACCGCAGCCTGTTTTCTTCTAATCAGCGGCGAGGTTGTCTAGAAAAGCACAAACCATAGATACGAAAAGCACAAACCTATTTGCTCTTCACCAATTTTGAATCCTGAATTCCTCGATTTCTTCGATCGCGAAGTGGAGAGAAGATAAAATACGTAGCGCCCTAGTGCACTAATTTCGCGAAGTGGAGAGAAGATAAATTTCGTTTACGTGGGGAGAGAAGTGCCCTAATTTCGTAGTCGATAAACCACGTGATAACTAGGGAGAGAAGTGCTCTAATTTCGTAGTCGAACTATTACAACGGGCATTTGCTAAATGTTGTAAAATATACTTCCATTACAACGGGCAGAAGCTGACCGTTGTAATATCTCTCTATTACAACGGGCAAATAATGCAAGATGTAAGAAGGGCGTTGGACAGAGCATCTATTACAACGGTCCTAAAACGACCGTTGCAATAGCCTTCTATTACAATGGGCAGAATATGCCCATTGTAAAAAGGATGTTGTAATAGGGTATTTTTGTTGTAGTGTTATAATACTCTCAAACTCATTCTAGGATGCTACTTACCCAATCTCTAATGAGTCATACCCTACCAAATCCAAGGTTCTTGCTTAACTTTCAGCTCCGATACCAAATATAACGACCCGCCTTTTCAAACATTAAAAGTCGACAGCAAATACGTCCATGGTATTTCAATGCCGAACATCCAATCGTCGAAAAGGTAGATTGTTGGACTAAAATAAAAAGAACAAGTAGGGAAAACAAAATCTCACAGCAGCAATGACAACATATAATATAATAAAGACATTATAAACTGTCACTTCAAGATACAAAGTACATCAGAGATAAAAAGTGACCCTATCAGTTGGACATTCATAATTTCCCGACCTTACAATTGTTGATAGGTATATATAATAATACAGCAGAAAATAAAAATATTATGACAAGTGAAAATCCAGCACTACTCCAGGAGCTCTGTGTCCCACCAATGACAACTTGAAAAAATACTCAGTCTGACTTGCGCATCATAGTAAAATAACTCATGGATCGGTCTGGAAAATTAGCATGAGAAATCTCAAGTAATATGGTGAATGTATAATAATTCTGTGAGACTACGCCTGTAACGACCCGGAATTTTGGTCATTCGATTTTGAAATATTTAATTGATTTTAAATATTAAAATATTGGTTTAAAAAGGTTTAATAACTTCAATTCAAATATAGGGGTTATTTTAAAAGTTAATATCTGGAATTTGTTAACAATATAATTGTCAGCATCCAAGGTGCATTGGATTGAAAGTGAACCAAGAGGAAGATCCCATTCGAAGGACTTCGAAAGGGCTTGAATTGTCAAAATTGTGATCCAATATTGTAGTCCTATTTTTTCGTCCATTTCGAAGGGATCAAAATGAAGTCAGGAACTCACTTTAAATTGACCCTTTCGAAAGTGTTAATGTTACTGTCATTGGGTGGACTCCCTCGAAAGCAAGGATATGTTCCAAAATATTTAGACACCTTTCGAAGAAGTCCTTCTGAAGGGTTTGATTCAATGGCTACAAAGAGAATCCCTTTGAAGGTTCAGTTCCCTTCGAAAGGATTCGGAACCCAATGTACATAGAAGTGGATTCAATAAGTCATAGAGCCTTATTTTGGATAGATAACATAAGTCCAACAGACTCAATAATATATAAGTATCATCACCATATTATTTTAGTGCCATATGGGCTTTGGACGTGATGATAATATGCTTTAAAGTTGAGATATCCAAATAAGCTCTATAGCATAGCATGTGCCAATAAAAGATTAAGAAGATAAGTGTGTATCATGTGCAATTGGTCGTTAGACAAGCTAATGGACGAAATGATCATTCTTATATTCGAAATCAATACCAGATCCATGCATTCTCTCTTTTTTATTTCTCATAAATGGATTACAAGTAATAGGATTTTTTCCCCAATTTGATTTAGGGTTAAAAGAATTCGATTTGGCAAAGAAATGCGAAAAAAGAAAAAATCGGTCCTAAACATGAACCCCTAGGGTTATATTTATATATGCGAGTTGGACCCTTGTGCGTTCATCCTTTCGAAGCTATCGAAAGGTCTCTTTTTCGACCTTTTGCAACCATCCTTTCATCTTCGTCCTTCCACTTTCATCGTCTCGAAGTTGTGGGTAGGTATTTGGGTCTTTTGTTATGCTTGAATTTTCCAAAGTGTGCTAATAATAGATATTGATCCGGTACTCATCAATACTGCTTCCGAGTACTTCTGGAGCCTTTCGACACCATCGAAAGGTACGCTTCCTTTGGTAGTGAATGAACAAAGGTACCTCATTGTGCTGTTTGAGTATAAGTGGAAGCGCTTCGGACCTCTTCGAAACCTTCAAAACCTCTTCATTGTTGTTAAGATCTAGTGCTAACATGATAGGTTGCTACTTGAATCAGTGAAGAAGGGCATTTAGATGGCTTCGAAAGGATTCAATGGTGGTAGAAGGACCATTACGAAAGGTCACTTGTAATGAAGGAGGCTTCTTGGTGGACAGATGATGGTTGCGGAAGGTGGCTTTCGAAAGTAATCCCCTCGATTAATGCGGATGCCCATCTTCTAATGTTTGTGGAAGCAATACTGGTCACATGTGATACCCCATAATACTTGTGGAAGAGTTCAACTGATTCGAAAGGCTAGTCTTTGCAAAACCATGCTTTCGAAACGGTTGTTTTGGTAGAATTTTCTCCTACGGAAGGTAGATGGTGGTGGAACCAATCGTTTCGAAGGGTTTGATATATGTGCGGAAGCTTGTTATTTGATACCTTCGAAAGGTATGTTTAACACATACAAAACCCTTTTATGCATGCCAAACCAACTATTTCGGAAGGATTAACTAAAGCGGAAGGATAGTCTTGTCCCCTTTCGACTCCTTCGGAAGCCCATACTCCATTTAATACTTGCAGAAGCATCTGATGCTTGCAGCACCAATCCAACCTCTTGGAAGCTACTTTAATGCCTTCTAAACCCCACTTTTGAACCATGTTGTAACCCCTCTTTTCAATTCTTGCGAAGCTTTTACAATTCTTTCGCGGGCCTTCTTTCATACCTTCATTCTTGAGTGAGCTTTATGGTTAACATTTTGCCCCACCCACCAACTTGTGTGAAAGAATCTTTTGTTCTTTAGGAAAAAAATCCAATAATTCTCTTTTTGCATTATTTCATCCTCAATGGTCCTCTTTATCAATCTTATTTTCCTATAAAGTACAAAGTTGACAACATCTCTTATCGGTAATTCAAAATTTATGTAAGAATATGTTCGGTAGTTTGTTCATAATATTATTAGAGATAGTATTAGAATTCCTAATAATGGAATTCCAAAATTCTAAATCTGGGAATAAGGGAAATTAATAGATCCTCATCTGAAGATAATTGTGATGAGAAATCCACAGATTGGTAATTATTGTATGTCAATAGTAGAAGTCCTGAGATCTAAGAATTCGACTCTGGTTATATTAATAGAAGACCAAAAATTTAACTATGGAATTAATAATGGGGGCCAAAAATCAAAGTCTGGCATTAATTATGCAAGTTTACAAATCCTCTTCTGGAAATAATTGATAGAAGACCAAGAACAATGA
Source organism: Allium fistulosum (assembly GCA_030737815.1). Classification (NCBI taxonomy): domain Eukaryota; kingdom Viridiplantae; phylum Streptophyta; class Magnoliopsida; order Asparagales; family Amaryllidaceae; genus Allium; species Allium fistulosum. Next base: position 1,055,762,657 of record CM060904.1, on the reverse strand, counting down.
AAGTCCAGAGATCATCATCTAGAAATAGGTCATAGAAGACTAGGAATCCTTGCTTAGAAACAAATAACATGAGTCCAGAAACCATTATCTGGAAATAATAGATGTCCTGGAACCCAGATTCGGGTATTGATAAGTGTTGTCCAAAAGTAAGTAGCAGAAGTCCTGAGACCCAGATTCGAGTATTAGTAAGAGAGATCCAAAAATTATTATTTGGAAATTAGTAGACGACCCGTAATCTACAATAGAGGTCTTGAAATCAATAACAGGAGTCCCAAAACCCAAATTTGGGTATTAACGAGTGAAGTCTAGAGACTAATAATAGTAGCGACCCGGAACACAGATTCGGGTATTAATAAGTGAAGTCAAGAAATCTTTAGGAAATTAGCCGAAGGCCATAAATTTATATCTAATAATGAATGTGATCTGAGAATTATCGTTTGGAAATAAGATTAGAAATCTGTCCTTGGTAATAAAAAGGGAAGTTTGAAATCATTATTCAAATAATGGAAGTTCAAAAATTCTCATCCGAGCCTTTTGTTCTGCACCATTCTTTGGACTTTGATTGTTCAAATCTTTTATTTTATGTCACCTCTCTGGTTCTGGGTATCCGATTTTTTCGATATGTGCCACCCTTTAGGCTCGTATATTGTCAATCTTTTGTGTGCCACTTCTCGAGCTTGGACGTCTTAGTCCGTTGTTGTCTGGTGCGCTTGGTTAGCTTATCCATAAGCAGGACCTAAGGACTTACCCGACCTCCCTCCAGGAGGCGCTCCAGCCAGGCCTTATAAGCGGGATCGAAAGTCTGTCCAGCGCCTTGACCAGGCTATAGCATGGCAGGATCAAGGGCTTACTCCGTCCTCCCTCTAGGAGGTGCTTTAGTCAGACCTTATAGGCGGGACTGAAGGCTGGTTGGTGCCTTGAACTGGCCATAGCGTGGTGCGTTTAAGGACTTATTTTGTCCCTCCTCTAGGGTGTGCCTTGACCTGGCCATGTAGGCTTGCAGATGCTTTAACCTGGCATTTCTGACATGGGTAAAGGCTTACTCTGACCTCCTCCAAGAAATGCTTTGACCTAGCCATCTTGGTGTGGACAAAGGCTTATGATCCGTGAAAGTCAGGACCTCACCAATGATGATTGGGGAATCTCCCGGAGTCATACACCATTCACTGAGGACATCCTCTATGTTAAACCACCTCGCCGATTCAGGATGCCAACTTTACCTGTTTATGAAGGGAGTTCAGACCCTAACCAACACATCTTAAAGTATGAATGGCTTATGAATGCCGCACGAGCTGACGATGCGGTCAAATGTGGAAGTTTTCCTATCTCCCTTGGGGGTATCGCAACCATGTGGTTTACTCATCTACCGCCCCGATCCATTTCATGCTTTGATCAGTTAGCTACGAATTCGTCGAATAGTTTCGCATGCACGTCACGAGGCCAAAGGATGTTAATACCTTATCCAGGGTCACTCAAGCTCCAGGGGAGACACTCAGATGCTATCTGGAAAGGTTTCATTCCACATGTGCGGAAATCAGTAACCCGAATGACGATTCCATATTTATAGCACTGACTAAAGGAATCGACCCTGATTCCGAATTCGGCAATTGGTTGGCTGGGAAACCTCCCACATCATTGGATTATTTCTATGCTAAGGCGGCCCAGTTCTTGAGGCGAGAAGACGCTAGACAATCTAGGAAGCAGGATGATGTGGGGCCTAGTGTGGAAGGCATTCGAAGTAACGTCACTGTGAAACAAACTGGTGAGAGTTCCGGTAAAGTGTAGTTAAATATACATAATAAGCAGAATCAGTAGAAAGGCGATGGAAATTCAAGTAAGAAGCGAGATCAAAATCTCAGACCGCGACGCAGAGCTCTGATGTGTTACACCTATACTCCCGTGAATACATCCCTGGAGAATGTTTATTTGCAAACCTGTAATACTGGACAATATAAAAAGCCTGCTCCAAAACAGTCGTCCGAGAAGCAAATTCAATCTAGGGAATTCTGTAGATTCCATGATTGTTATGGTCACAATACCAATGAGTGTCGCCATTTATAGGATATCATTGAGAAGTTAATCTGAGATAGGAAGTTGGAACAAATTGTTCGGGCGGCGCAGGCTGGAGGTGTAGGTCTATCAAACTAGAATCAAGTTTAGAATCAAGCTAGACCAGAAGAACCCATGCGTACTGGTAGGAGGTTGGTTGTTAACATAGTTAGTGGTGGTCCTCATCTAGCTAATCGGAGCTGGAAGGAAATGGAGTCGTATGCCAACTCTATTAGGCATGCAGACTTCGAATGTTGCAGTAATCTTGATGATGGGGCTCTGGCGAAACAACAAAAGACGATGATAGACGACATCGTTTTCCGAGATAGAGATGCCGATAAAGTCGAAGCCCCCACCATTGATCCACTAGTCATATCAGCTCAAGTAGGTCCTGCTTGGATGAAGAGGATCTTGGTAGATAGTGGAAGCTCCATGAATATTCTCCTCAAGCGAGCTTATGACTAGATGAAAATGGAAGCTAAGGACTTAAAGCCATGCCAGTCTCACATACATGGCTTTAATGGAAGTGCAACGGTATCCACTGGGATGGTGGAATTACCAGTGGAGTTGGGAATAGGAGATCGCTGGAGAGTTCGGATTCTAAAATTTGTTGTATTGGACATTAACTCTTCGTATAATGCTTTCTTGGGCCGACCGACCCTAGCTGAATTCAGGGCAGCCATTGCCTCATGGTGCTTAACTCTTAAGTTCCCCATAAAAAATGGGGTTGGAGTTGTACAAGGAGATCAGGCGGTTTGACACGCCTGTTATGTTGCTGAGCTGCGGGAGCCGTAGCGAAAAGAGAAGGGCAAGGATGTAGATGAATCTCTCTATGTCTGTTTTACTGATAATTGACAGCTAACGCCTGGGCCTAGGCCCGGGCGCCACAACCAATTCCTAAATGATCTTGATCCAAGAGATGATGATAATGAAGAGGAAGTCAAAGACAGTCAGGCTTCCCCGGCAGAGTTGACGATCGATGTTCCGATCGACGATGATAATGACTCCAGAATGATAAAGGTCGGATCTCAGCTAAGCCAGCAGATGAGGGAGGGATTGGTTGAATTTCTTTGGGAAAACCTGGACGTGTTTGCTTGGATGCACTCAGACATGTGTGGGATCTCGTCGGACATCGCGAGCCATACATTGAATATTGACCCGCGGCATGTCCCGGTCAAGCAGAAAAGGCGTAGTATGGATCATGAGAGATCTGCCGCCCTAAAAGAAGAGGTGGATAAACTTAAGATGAATGGGTTCATCCGAAATGCATTATATCCAGAGTGGGTATCCAACTTGGTACGTGACAAGAAATCCAACGGGAAATGGAGGACTTGTGTTGACTACTCAGATTGGAATAAAGCATGCCCCAAGGATAGTTTTCCGCTTTCCAGAATTGATCAGCTTGTAGATTCAACGGCCGCACACGAGCTCTTGTCTTTAATGGACGCGTATTTCGGCTACAATCAGATACCAATGCACCTACCACAGGAGCATACCAGCTTTGTCACCGATCTGGGACTCTATTGCTATAAAGTGATGTCGTTCGGACTTAAGAACGCTGGGGCGACCTATCAAAGACTTGTCAATCGATTGTTCGCTAACTAAATCGGGAAAACTATGGAGGTATACGTGGACGATATGCTTGTAAAGTCATGGCTCCCCATCGATCATGTCAAAGACTTGGAAACAATGTTCAACATCCTTCAAGAGTACCGAATGAAGCTCAACCCGTTGAAGTGTCACTTCGGAGTCGCATCCAGAAAGTTCCTTGGATTCATTGTCAATGCTTGAGGCATTGAAGCCAATCCTGAAAAGATCTGGGTGATTCAGAATCTCGAGACTCCCAGAACTATAAAGCAAGTACAAAGCCTCAACGGGAAGGTAGCATCTTTGAGAAGATTCATCTCCCATTCCATCGACAAGTGCATTCCCTTCTTCGATCTGATCAGGAAAGGAAAGCGGAACTTTGAATGGACTAAGGAGTGTGAAGGCGCATTCCGAGCACTAGTCAGCATCTGGCAACGCCACTTATTCTGTCAAAGACGATTGATCATGAGAGGCTATACATCTATCTAGCAGTTTCAACAAACGCAATCGGTGCTGCATTAATTCGGGAGGAGGATCGAATACAACGACCGGTCTATTACATTAGCAAGCGATTGACCAGGGCGGAGAGGAACTATCCGAAGTTGGAAAATCTAGCTTACTGCCTCGTCATTTTTTTGAGAAAGCTCCGTCCATATTTCCAGGCCCATCTGATCACACTCTAAATCGACCAGCCGTTATGACAGGTCCTTACGCGGCCTGAGACGTCTGGTAGGTTGCTTAAGTGGAACATCGAGTTGAGTCAGTTTGATATTGCTTATACACCAAGATGAGCCATCCAAGGAAAAGTTTTTGTGGACTTCATCGCTGAATTTACTATACCAGAGGACTTTCCCGAAACCAGTGAATCTCCTGAATACATATGGAAGCTATACACAAGATGCGCATCAAATGACCGATGCCCAGGCGCTGGAGTTGTAATCGAAACCCCAGAAGGTAGATACGTATGTTATGCTTTGAAGTTTGATTTCCGAGTAACTAATAATGAGGCCGAGTACGAAGCTCTACTTGTGGGACTCAGACTTGCCAGAGATATGAGAATTATTGCTGTGGAGATTTACTGTGATTCGCAATTGGTCATATGCCAAGTTCGGGGAGAATACCAAGCTAAAGATTGGAGGTTGAATGCTTATCTCGCTCGGGTCCAGTTAGTGCTGAATCAATTCGATTATTATGCCATCTACTGCATACCCCGAGAACGCAATCAAAAGGACGATTCTTTGGAAAAATTGGCCAGCACCGGTGAAGCACAGCAAATGGGACTCGTCCCTATTAAGACACTTACCTCTCCGAGTATCGATCAGATGGAGATGGACTGGGTGCATGAGGCAACACCCGAAAAGGAGTCATGGATGACCCCATTCAGAAACTATCTCAAACACGGAGCTTTGCTTGAGCACAGAAGAGAGAAAAGACAAGTTCTCCGGAAAGCTTCGCGATTCATTATCAAGAATGGAGTCAAGTACAGGAGAGGATACTCTGTTCATTTACTCCGGTGTATCGCCCATGAAGAAATCAAACGAGTGTTACATGATGTACACGAAGGGGAATGCGGCAATCACAGTGGGGGGGGGCAAGCCCTTGCTAAGAAGATACTCCAATACGGGTATTATTGGCCGACTGTGAACCGAGATGCATCAGACTATGCCAAGAGATGTGACAAATGCCAAAAGCATGCTCGGATTCCAAGGGCCCCGCCTACCGAAATCACTTAGATGGTCAGTCCATGGCCATTCGCCACATGGGGCATCGATATAATTGGATCTTTACCTCTTGCTAAAGGTGGTGCGAAGTACGCCATCATTGCAGTTGATACTTTACCAAATGGGTGGAAGCTGTGCCCCTTGCTACTATCACGACGAAGAAAGTAATCAACTTTATTGTCTGCAACATCATCTGCAGTTTTGGCCTCCCACATAGGATTATCACTGACAACGGGACCAAGTTCGATAGTGTCGAGTTCAAGAATTTCTGTCAACGTTTCCATATTCAGAAGAAGCTCACAACGGTTGCTCACCCTCAAGAAAATGGACAGGTAAAAGCTGTTAATAAAGTTATTAAGTCCATTCTGAAGAAACGACTGGAGAAGGTTGGAGGTAGATGGGTCGATGAACTTCCCATGGCCCTATGGGCATATCGAACTACCCACAAGTTTGCGACCTACCATACTCCATTTTCACTTTCCTACGGCTCTGAAGCTGTTATTCTAGTTGTATTGGAAGTAACTTCTCATCATGTGACATATTATGACCCGAAGACGAATGCCATATTACTCGCCGAATCTCTGGATTTATTGGATGAGAAGCGTGAAGAGGCTGATTTGAGGGCAGCCGTGCACTGAAGTCGAGTCGCCCGATTATACAATGCTAAGGTCCGACCTTGAACCTTTGAACTTGGAGATCTCGTACTCGAGAATCTATCTGGTCCCTTCACCTATGAAGCCAACATGGGAAGGGCCATATGTCATCGAACAGAGACTTGGAGACGGCACATTCAAATTATCAACTGTTGATGGTCTCACTTTGCCGAGAGCTTGGAGCAGCGAGAGTCTCCGTCGCTACTACACATAATAGGCTTTGTATATTCATTTAGTCTGCTTTTCATTGGAAATTTGTTTCTGCATTTCGAAATGTGAACTTGTAATAAGGCAACTGACTTTGCCGTACTTTCTTATTTCAGCAATAAAATGCTAACTTGTCGAGCCAGAGCGACGATTCTTGAAATACGTCTTGCGACAATCACAATGCACGGAGAACTAAGTTCCATCTCACGGTGGGATTTATTCAAATAGGGAGTGATCTTGATACGACCGGTCACTCGCTAAGTGAAACCCCAGGCTCAAGGGTAAACAACTACACTGAAGCCAAAAAGGATTGATACACGACAATCCTCCAACAAACTCTGGTTCCCAGAGTACGAGTTGGAGTATAAATTGCAAATCCAAAACATGGGTTCAAGGAGGGTGGATCCGTCCACCCACAACTTTGACCATGTACAATCTAAACTCGAGGAGGATGGATCCGTCCATCTACGACTTCGCTTACCTACTCAGGGTGGATGTGATCCGACCGTCCACGTCCCTGATCAACTTATCATTCCTGGAGTGTGAACGAGATTCCAACACTTAGGCAGACATGACTGACCGTCTGTCGATCAACTCCAGATTCCTAAAGTGCGAACTAGAGTATAAACATCAAAATGGGTGCGACTGACCACCCATCGACTAACTCTAAGTCCCCAGAGCGCGGGCTGGAGTATAAACACAAACCGGGTGTGAACCGACCGCCCATGAGACAACTCCGAGTCCCAGAGTGCAGACCGGAGTATAAACACAAATTGGGTGTGACTGACCAACCACAAATCAATCTAAGTCCCTAGAGCATAGACGAAATTATAAATATCAAATGGGTGTGACTGACCGCCCGTAAAATAATTTAAGTTCCCAGAGCGCGGACATATCTTTGAACATTAAGCAGGCATGGCCGACTGCCGACACACAAGTGCAATCCCCAGGGTGTGGATGCGATTACCAATAGATGAGCGAGTGTGATCCGATCACTCGAAATCGTCTCGTTTCAACTTCGTTCCATCTATGTTAAGCTCGATTTATTGAAGGCGGAAAGCGACTATCGACCGACCACTTTAATTCATCCCCGGGACTAGGGGCAAAACTCAAGTACCAGTGGCTGATCGAGATGGTACAACATTGGGACTCGGCTCAGCGTTTGGTTATGACCCAAAGCCATGACTTCGGGACTTAACAACCAAACTCAAGTCTGATTCAGAGACTAAAAGCCTCACAAGTACATTGAATGGGAATTCGAACGCTAAAACACTTAAGAAAATGAACACAGAGTTATACTGAAAACATAATGGAATTTTATTTCAACTATTCTTTGAAAGAAAAGGATAAGTAGAAAAATTATTCCAATAATTCCTATAAGCAGGGCCGAACCCGCATCTATACACGGCCTACAGGAAGCAAAAAGAAATTCATATCTATCTACCAAAAAAAGAAGAGACAAAAGGACACGCCTACTCCTTCGACTTCTTCTTCTTCTTCTTCGGAGTCGATCCGCTCGAACTTCCAGTTTGGTGTCTTTTCGAATTTTTGCCTTTCCCTGATTGACCCCCGGTCGGGGGAATTATGGTAGTCTCTTCCTCCGAACTCAAGGGGATTGGAATACTTTCTGAATGTGTGGTCAGAGGAATAGAGGTACTTTCAATATGGGAGAACAAAGGAGTATGCCAGTGACAATGATTGTACCATTGGGAGAAATCATACGCAAAGGGGGTGGGCTAGGACCCACCATGCCACCTCCAACGCTACCAGCCTATGCGGCTACTTCCATTTCAGCATCAATCTCCGCCATTATCTCTTCCTCATGAATTGCTTGAGCGTCAACAAGAATGCTGCTAGTTGGGCCCGAGGAGCTGGCTATGAATGCACCTTCTCCCATGACAAAAGGTAATTCGGTAAGTGGATCGCTCTGATGACTGAAGAGTTCTTCCATCATTTGTTCGTCAAGAATAAAAGCACTTTTATTAACTTCTCCGATCGATGTAGTAGATGTAGCGGTCGTCACCTCTATCATAATAGCCTCCTGCTCGTGATGCAGCTCTTGGGTTGCAGGAGGCTCGGTCGGTGCAGATCCTATAACTGAAAGGAGATAAGAAAAGATATTAGTGACATCTTCTGACAATGCTCCTAACTTTAATTGAATAATTGAAGTGTTCAGAATACCTTCCTCAGATTGGCTCGCGGGTGGAGCCGGAGCGCCTTCAGAAACATGCTCGCGAATCGGAGTCAAGTGCGGCTGATCGGGGTCATAAGCTGGAATAGCTGGAGGGTCTACTGTAGAAATAAGTTCGGTTTGAGTTGATGCACGCATTTCGGAACTCACTCCGTGATGTTCAACTCCAGACCCCTCTCCAACTTCCAAGTGCTGAACGGTAAGCTTCTCTTTTTCATATGTAACCATGACATCGTGGAGAACTTTTCTCTCATCCTCAATCAACACCCGATTCTCTATCTCAAACTCATTAATAGACGTTGTGTGATGATCCACCTTTTCATCTTCAACCAAGCGGCACCAGGCATTATACAGATGTGATGGGTAATCTTCGAGCCAGCTTAGGTTATGGTGCTTCAGAACATTGACGTTATATGTGATCAGAAGATCTTCAATGTCACCCTCCAACCTGGCCTCCACCGCTCTTACTTCTCCCTCAACCCTGGCCTCGGCTTCCTGAACCTTTAGCTCTGCCGCATCCCTCTCATTTCTGAGCACCACAGCCTACTCCCATGCTTCCTGAGTAGCTTTATTAGAATCGTCTTTTTCTTTGATGACCACAGCAAATTTGGCTTTGATTTCCTCGAGCTCTTTTAGTGCAGCATCCCTTTCGGATACGACCGTGGTGGTCCAATGGCCCGTTTCTTCGACCAAAGCCAAGTGTTCCTGCCTCATTTTCTCCATAGACTTGTTCACCTCATCGACTTTCTTCAAGGCCTCCATTTTCGAGTTCCTCAAAGTGTCATTCTCAACAGTGAGCACTTTAACTATGCGATCGTTTTGGGTGAGATCTTTCTCCATATTTTCAATTATCTTCGCCCGCTCGAAGACCACTGCAGAAGCTTTCTCCATCATTTTCACCCATTCCCGAAATTGATTGAAGATGTCATACACATAATCATGAATAGTCTGTTCTGCCCCAGCGGGGATCCGCTTCAAGTTCGGGGGGAAGTGAAAGCCATCGAAGCAGATATTAAGGAAGTCCGTTTTCAACCGAGTTATTCGAATGGCTCCCTCTCCCGTGGTCTCCATAGCCGCTGATGTAGTAACGACAGGAGAACCTGTCCCAGTTCTACGGCGCTGCTTGTTGGATCTCGAAGTTTGTGGAGGCACTGGTTGGCTTGAAGATACTAAGGGTTGTTTGCCAAAACCAGAGGGTTGTGTTGGACCTCTAGGTAGCAGAGAGCGCGACCGGGAATGGCGCCTATACTGCCTTTCCCTCTCCCTATCTCTTTCCCTCTTGTAATGCTACCTCTCTTGATTGGAGTAGCCACGATTGCGTTCTATTTCTGCCTCATGTCTACGAGACTCAGAATATGAACTAGATGAATGGCATGCAGAGCGGAGGCTACCTAGCATAAATCCCCGCCTCGACATGGTATTTGTAAAATGAAAAGAGAAACAAAGTTGGTAATCTCCAGAGATGAATGGCTTGTGATTAGAAATTGTGTGGTGCCGTGAAGTGTGTGTATGCATGTGCAAACCCCTCAACCAACCGGTTGTAATAGCCATACTCGGAGGAGTTGGCTCTCCTATGTCTAAGGTGCTTTGAAGCCCCTCTAACCTGGTATCTTGGTGCAAAGGCAGGTCATCCGGAATGGGGATGTTCTCCAAGCCTTCAAAAGAACTCTCTATCCATAAAGAAGGAATCTCTTGATTGGAACAGGGAAAGAGACCACGGCGGTTTTGCGCCTTACAGATTTTGGAGCAGTAGACTTGCCTCTTCTTTTCCGCTCTGAAGATCGAGGACTTTTCGAAGGCCCGGCTGCGGGCTCGTCTCTAGCAGACATATTCCCATCATCCCTTTGTTCAATAATCACTATCCCGGGAGCTCTCCTTCGAGCTTGCTTCACCGGAGCCGTCCTAAGAACTCCTACGAAACCAATGCTTTGATCTCTGCCAATTAAGCCAACGATAATTAGATTTCCATCCGTAAGGACTTCATCGATCTCTTTGTACTCGGGGAGCACCTCTTGAAGAACTCTTACTATTTCCTTAAACTGAGCACATTCAGGTCGTAGAATTGAAGCTGTAAAAGAAAGAAAATGTTAGACTCAACATCAACTGCTACTATTCAGTTAATCAGCAAAGAGACTAGGGCACTTACGTCTTGTTAGCCATAGTCTGGCGAACTCCTGTGGACACCGAACGTAGAACCATTCGGTCTTGAAATAGCTTAGCTTGCTCCAAGCCCCGACCACGATCTAACAGTTCCTAAATGCCTCAAAGAAAGTGAAGGAAGGATTATCTCCTCGACTATTTATGTTAAACAAATACCCGACTTTCTTTGGAGTTGGGGGTCGGAAAAGGTGCTCCATGAAGATGGTGAATAAACTATTCAGTAGGGCATACCCATTTGGATGCAATTAGGATGGAGCGATCCTCAAGAAAAGTAGAACTTCTCGGATGAATTAAATAAATGGAGGGAGTGTCCCACCTACACACATAAATCTATTACAGGTTGTATACCCTTCCGAGGGAGTGTGAGCTCTATCCTCTGGCCCTGGTAACAAGACACGTCTATTAATAGCCCATTCCTTAGACATATCCTGCCCATATCTTCAGAAATATTGGAAGGAACAGGATCTTGTAGGTGTGTAATAAAGACTGCTCCTGGCAATTCATCCAGAGCAGGGCTAATAGCGTCGGCTGCAATAACCGACATTTCAATTGCGGGAAGGGGTGGACTCTGGACATCCTATGATTGCAAACTTCCGGGTTCCATAGCTATTGAACTCAGTAAAAATCATCGTTAGACGATAATAAACTCGTGTTTCCCCCAGTGTGAAGTGCGTGAATGTGTTGTGCAGTGCAGTGGATTCAATCAGAGTGACCTTCATCGCTAACCATAACAACCGTGCCATCCAGACTTCGAAAATCGATCCAAGTTAAAGTTTGTCGAATTGGTCAAGTTCAGTTCCATCGACGAGCTTCGAAAGGCAGTCAAATATGCAGTGAAACGGTTAAGTCCAATTGTGCAGGGCTGAAGCTCGTTGGAGTCAGATGTTCGATTATGCTATGTTTCATATCCATCAAAATCTAGACTTGGATCGATCACCATAAATGCACTTCGTATCGGTCTAGGAACCATTGCTTCGTATCAGTCATAGAGCATCATTTCGTATCGATCAAAAAAGGCCATTTCGTATCAATACAAAATCCCTTACTTCATTATTGATTGACAGCAATGCCTTCGTATCGATCGCCATGCCCAAGATTTCGTATCGATCGATCCGAAGGTCCACCAGCCATCGATATGAAGCAAGTCTTTCCTTCGATACGAAATTACACTATATCCAAGATCGATACAAACTTCCTCCTTCCACCCATCAGTTCCAGATCGATACGAACTCCTCATCCCAGATCGATACGAAAGTATTTTTCCTTCCTTCTCCCATCGATACGAAGTCAAGGCCGAGCATCCCTTCTATGAATACTTCGTATCCCTCCATGCTTCATCTTCCCCCATCAACACAAAAACCACTCTGACCTTCCTCGACCTTGCTCCAACCATCTATGGCCTCCTCTTCACCAGAATCGACCACGGATACAAGTGAAAAGACACAAGTATTCAAGTCTCATCATATTACGTTGATTTTGTTCAATGCTTTACCTAATTTAAGCAGTTAGATGGATTGAATAACTCGAAGGCAAAGGCAGTTTTAATTGTTCTTTAACTCGGAGCGGTACGAAAGCAGGGTAGCAAAAAATGAGCAAGTGAAAATATTTCTAAGTACTAGAGCATTTATATGATTCGACCCTAGGCAGATGACAATTCGTCTCCCAATGCAAGGTGACCGGTTGAAGCAGTCTGTAATATAACCGATGCGAAGAGCCCTCTTCGTACCCTTCCACCCAATCGATACAAAATAACCAATTTGTATCCAGTGACTAATCGAAGCAGTTTCAACATCATCGATACGAAGCTTCCTTCGTATCCATCCATAGCCTATTCAAGATGAAGCAATTCGTATCCATCAAACTATCGATACGAAACACGAAGCAAAAGCTTGTTTGAACCATTCGAACCCATTAGAGATTCATCGATACGAAATAGCAACTTCGTATCCATTGCATTGGAGCCCACGGAAATTCGTATCCATCGGTACGATTTTAAAGGGCCAATTAATTCGTATCGATCACCATCAATACAAAGGTGATTTTCCAACTTCTCAAATCGATCTAAGAGAGGATCGGTACGAAGAGATACTCTAAAACGACCATCAAGCATTGTCACAACTCGAATTTCACATCGATCCAGGAGAGGATCGATACGGCATTCGATTTTTTTCTTAAAAAAAACTTGACAACGACTCGTAAACGGGAAACGTTGATGGGAGTCAAGTTAACGTACAGTTATATGTGACGAATTAACATTCAATTTTCAAAATTCACAAGAATTAAATGCTCACTTGGTGACAATTACAATAGTGAACAATAAATTGCTAACACTCGATGCTCAATTACAACAATACACTGCACAATCATTTGCAGTCAACAATTCAGTATTTATATTACTGGAAATCAATCAAAGGTTACATCTTTTGACGAAAAGACAACAAATATTCAACAAATTGGATAAAACTTTTCAGAATGAAGATTGCAGTTTTTCAAAGCACGTCATATTCACACAAGGCGTACTTTGGGGGGTAAATGTTATCCCACCTTTTAGCAAGGCCGTGACACCAAGGAATTGACTGAAACCGAAGACAGTCCATCCTGAAGATCAGTTATACACAGGTCTACTATGGATACTGGCACATCTAATCCGAGTTCGGATCGAGCTATAATTGATAGGACATGACAAGCAAAGCTATGCGAGCCAACGTTCCAAATTTCAAGTCGACCAGAGTTCGTATGCTCAAGATATTGATCGATCAAAATCAAGAAGACCAACCTCATTCGTATCCATGGGATTTCGTATCCACCAACTCACAAGCACCATTTTGTATCCATCGTGTCTACACCATTTCGTATCCATCACATCTGCCCCATTTCGTATCCATCGCACTAGTTCCGCTTCGTATCCATCACATCTGCTCTGTTTCATATCCATCATCTGAAGATGTTTCGTATCGCTTCCACTTATACATAATTTGTATCGATCTATCATTTACACAGTCCGTATCGATCAATCAACGATCGATACAAAATGTGCCACCAACGATCGATACGAAACAACACCTAAAAAATCGATATGAAACCAACTACTCGATGATCGATGCGAAGAGAGTCAGGCTACATCGATACGAAACGACTCCAAATATCGATACGAAATGAAACTAATAACATCGATACAAAGTAGCTATACATCATCGATACGAAGTAGAGCACGGAACATCGATACAAAAAGCACTGCCTGGACTGATACGAAGAGTAAATTTAGATCGATATGAACAAAGCATGTGAAAGTGGAAGACTCGGTCACTCGGCATGAAAAGTGGATCGATCCTAGAATATAGCACCACGTCACTCCTGATCGATACGAGCCAGCATGGATACAAAGCCATCGATACAAAGTGAAGCGATACGAAGGCGCCAGCCTATTGAAATGCCAAACTTGGATCGATCATAACTCAAGATCTACAAGTCCAAATGCCACCAAATTTTCACAAGAGCTTACGTACCACATCTACTTTGTCTTTGATCGATCTCAACCCAAATGGAGTTGTTTTTTATTGATACGAACGGAACAGGTATCGATCATAGATCGATCCCAAATCGCCCCGGATCGATCATGTGGGCCCACCCACGTGTGAGAAGGAGTATTCCGAGATCTCAGTCAGATTTTTCCAACCTACGCCTAGAAATAGCAGCAAATGCCTCCAGAAAATGGACTTTTGACTCTTCCACGCCGATACTCCGCTGGAACCTCCATTGTATCTTGAGCGCTCGAGAGTGTACTGTTGTAATCAGCTGTAATCAGTTAGAAAAGTGAATAAAAAAGCAAGCTTTCCATAATGGACGTAGGCTACAACGTAGAACCACTTTAAATTCTTGTATTCTTATTTTCTGTTTGTCTGTTTTGGCGTGTTTGTTAGATTAACCTCATTTTCCATTTATATTCTTCACTTTAGTCTCTTCAAATACGTCCGAAGAGTGTTGTGCCCAATTTTGGTACAAACAAAGGGGTATGACCTGTTGCAGTTCTAGTGGATGTACGGTAGGCCCAGAGTACAAGTGGCAATTCTTCTACCCAATTTCCTTTAGCTTTATTCAATCGTTTTTCAGGATAGTCTTAATAATTTTGTTTGTCGCCTCAATAACTCCATTAGCCTTTGGATGTGCCATGGAAAAAAAGCTTTTAATAATCCCATTCTTATGGCAAAATCGAGAAAACTCTTTACTTTCAAATTGCGTTCCATTGTCATATATAATCTTATAATGGATCCCGAATCGAGTAATGATGTTTTTAATGACGAATCTTAGTACTTCCCTAGAAGTGATTTTGGAGAATGGCTCCACTTCTACCCACTTAGTAAAGCAATCGATGGCCACTACAGCATATTTTGCTCCTCCTTTGGAAATCGATAGTGGTCCGATTAATTCAATTTCCCATATATCGAAGGGCCACGAACTAGAGATCGGAGTTAATTGGCTTGGTGGTAAACGGGGAATCTTCGAGTATTTCTGGCATCTTTCACATTTCTTTACAAACTCTATAGCTTGACTTATCATTTAAGGCCAATAGAAACCTTGTGTTGTTATTTTCTTAGCCAACTTTATTCCATTGGAATAGTCTCCGCAAAATGCTTCATGCGCTTCCACCAATAATTTCATCCCATCCTCCAAACTTACACATTTAAGTAAGGAAGGGCATATCCTTTCTTATAAAGAATTCCATCCATCATTGTGAAGGTCAGAGCCTGTCGTCTGATTTTCGTGGCTTCCATTTTGACATATGGTAATATTTCATTGGTAAGATATTCCACAATAGGTGTCATCCAAGTGTTTCCATAACAATTATCTGCCTTTGGATGATTGGGCTTCTCATATGGAATTTATTTATTAATTTCTCTTCCTTTTCTTTCTTGCATCATGGCTTGAGATCTAGTTAAAACCAGTAGTTCCTTCCCTGGTTCGGGCACTTCCACTTCAATGCTGGGATTTGTTTAATACCCTACTAGTACGATACGGGTTTCTAGAGCTCCTCTTGAGACAGCCAATATTGTTAATGAATACACTTGAGAGATATCTTCCCTTGGGATTCGGTGTATAGAAAAATCGTCAAATAAGGCAAGCATTTTTAGCACCTTCTTAACATATAGGGCTAGTTTGGCATCTTTAGTCTAATATATCTGTTTTATCTGATTCACCATTGTTTTAGAGTTGCTAAATGTTTGCATCCATGGGATTTTAAGTTGCAAGGCCAGAGGCAATCCTGCCACCATTGATTCATAGTTGGTTATGTTATTTGTTGCAGCAAAACCTAGCTTCATTGCATAGTGTAAGCGATGCCCATCGAGTGTGATTATGACATACCCTACTTTGGCTCCCTGCTCATTTGATGCCCTAGCACAAATAGTTGCCATATGGGTTTTTAATTTTTCTCTTACCGTTTCTTAACGAAGTTTGTACATTCATTGATAAAGTCTACTAACGCCTGCCCTTTAATTGCTATTCGTGGTTGAAATTGAATGTCATATTGGCTAAGCTCAATTCCCCATTTTACTAGCCTCCTCGAAGTCTCAGGTTTACTAAAAACTTGTTTAAGTGGAAAGTTAGTCAATACTTTGATTGGATGCGCTTGAAAGTACGCTCTGAGTTTCTGTGCTGTCAGTATCAAACAGTAAGCTAACTTTTCTATAATTGGATATTGAACCTCGGCGTCCTTCAACCGTCTGCTTACATAATAGATGGGAAATTGAGTGTCATTTTCCTCTCTAATCAGCACCGAACTAACCGCATGTTCTGAAACCGCCATATACAAATATAGGCTTTCTCCATCCTCGGGGCTACACAATATTGGTGGCCTTTCTAACTGATTTTTTAAATTTTTGAAAGGCTTTCTTACAATCTTCTCCCCACTTAAAATTCTTTCTTTTCTTAATCACATTGAAGAAGGGGATGCATATTGGTTGCCTTGGAGATGAATCTGCTTAGGGCTGCAATTCTACCATTTAAACTTATTACATCTTTGCTGGTTTTGGGCTCTACCATGTCTTTGATAGCTTGGATCTGATCGGGACTGGCTTCGATTCCTTAAGCGCTAACGATGTAACCTAAGAATTTTCCAGAATAAACTCCAAAAGAACACTTCTGGGGATTCGGTCTCATTTGATACCTTCGTAATACTTCAAACATTTCTTCGAGATCCTTAAGGTGATTCTCAGCTTCATGCGACTTTACTAGCATGTCATCCACAAAAACTTCCATATTTCGTCCAATCTGTTCCTTGAACATTCTATTGACCAATCTCTGATAAGTAGCTCTCGCATTCTTCAGCTTGAAAGGCATTGCTTTATAACAGAAAGTTCCCCAATCGGTAATGAAGCTTGTATGCTCTTCGTCTGGTTTGAACATGGGTATTTGATTATACCCTGAATAAGCATCCATAAGAGACAATAGCTTATGGCCACTAGTTTCACCAACTAGCCGATCTATTCTAGGTAACGAATAATAGTCTTTCGGGCATGCTTTGTTCAGATCAGTGTAATCGACATATATTCTCCATTTTCCTTTTTTACCAACACTAGGTTTGCTAGCCATTTTGGATAAAAAACTTCTCGAATGAATCTGTTTTCAAGCAGTCTTTTAACTTCTTCTTTCAAGGCGTTAGATCGAACCTTATCGAATTGCCATTTCTTTTGTCGAATGGGGGCCACATTTGGATCAATGTTCAGCCCGTGGCACATAACTAATGGGTCAATCCCGATCATATCCGAATGAGTCCATGCAAATATGTCTTTGTTGGCTTTAAAAAATTGAATTAAGTATGCTTTCAAGTTGTTCCTCAATTCCTTTCCCACCTTAATTATCTTGGCCAAATCAGTTGGATCTATATATATTTCCTCAAGATCCTCAGTAGGCTTTATCCTTTTCGTTTCTCCTCAGCAATCAAATTCTGTAACGATCTCGCTTTCTTTTATAGAGTTAGCATCAGTCCTCTTCCTCGTGCTCCCAGATGAGTTGTACCATTCAAAACACGTTTATTTATTTTATTAGATCTTATTTTTGCTTCAAATGTTGGATGTAAAAACCCATCATCTAAAGGTTGAAAAACAGTAGAGGAATTATAATAAGGAGAGTACTCCCTTTTATACTGATCAAGAGTGGCAAAATACATTTCACGGGAGCTAAATTGTTCTCTTCGGATAGTACCCAAACCTCTTTTAGTTAAGAATTTCACCATCGGATATTTCAGCAAGACAAAAGCATCCACCTCATCCAACATGGGGTGACCAAAGAATCCATTATAGTATGATGGTTTATTGATGACCACAAAAAGAGTTTCAAAAATTCTATAGCATGGTTGTACTCCCATTTGTACTAGCAGCTTCACTTGCCCCACCATAGTTGACCCCTTGTTATTGAAGCCAAAAATATGTTCAAGACTAGGCTCTAGCTTATTTTTTAGGTATGCCCATTTGATCAAAGGCGTACTTGAAGATGACGTTGACTGTGCTTCCAGTGTCTACCAGAATTTTGGACACTGTGGAGAGCTCGATTTGTGCAGTGATCATAAGGGGGTCATTATGGGGATGATGAATTCTTATTTTGAGCTCTTGTAGAGTAATGACAAGATTAGGCATCTGCATATTAAGCCGTAGATTTTTAAACGGAGACTCTTCCTGGACAGAAAATACTCCTTCCCTAGCCTCCTTGATATATCTGTTTCTAGCTCCTTTGCTATTCCCTGCTGGGTGTGGTCCCCCATGAATCACATCAATCCTATTCAAGGGTGGACTTAAGTTCAATGGATCTTCATCTTCTAAGACATTTATAGCATTATTAGGGAACTTTTGCGATCCATCGCTAGTCCGGGGTGCTTTCTGCTTATCCTGGATGAATTTTTTCAGGTGTCCTTCACGGATTAGCTTTTGAATAATTCCAGCTAGCACTCGGCACTCATCAATTTTATGGCCATTTGCTTTGTGGTAAGCACAATAATCATCCCTCTTTCTTTTCTCAGGGTAATTTCTGGCCTTGAATGAAGTTGGAAAGTTAACTTTTTTTTGCTGTGGCATAGATATAAGACAATGGCTTGTTCAAACTAATTGAATTAGTATTGGATCCTCCCACCTTAGCCTTTTGTGTACTCGGTCAAATCCAAATCTTCCACTCTCCTTCCTTAGGTTAGTTATATTTTTAGCATGGTATAATTCATCCATTCGAATGAATTTATCAGCTTGAAAGTGGAAATCGTGTAAATCCTTACACCCATTGTAACAACCCGCATATTTTACGATTTGTATATTTAAATGTTTTATTTAAATATAGAATCGTTAATCGGATTGAAATCCGAAAGGCTACTTTTTGTAAATAGTCGAATTGGGACTCGAGACCACCTTCATTGAGTCCAAAATGGCATTTACAACTATTTTGAGTATAAACATTGATATGTTTGGATTCGAGTAAAAATTATGACTTTTTCACTTTAGGTTTAGGTTTGGGTTTCAGCCCACTAACCCATCTTAATACCCTAACTCAGCCCCTCCCCTCTTCATTCATCCTCATTTCCTAATACATTCCCACTTAAGTAAAAATGAGGAGAGGAATGGGAAATTAGAAATTCCTAAGCCCTAGTTTCTTTTACAAATCCAAGTGTTAGCTCCAAAATCAAAGAGAAGCTTAGGTAAGCCTCCTCTTCATCTTCTCCAACTCATTCTCTCTTTAATTTCAGAAATTTCCTAAACCTAACTTAGGAAATGTTCTTCTTTTGAGCTTAGATTCAAGCTTCTAGAGTTGAAGTTGAAGAGTAGTTGATCTTCCTTTGCTTTCAAGCTTCTCCTTCATTGTTTTTGGGTTTAAAGGTGAGTTCTTTAACTCACATCTATGTCTATAGCTATCTTTGTTTTTAGGTATGAATTCCTAACACTTGTGCATATTCATTTGCTTTTGATTTGAATTGATTTGGTGAACATTTTAATTTTTGGTGTTTTGAAGTCAAAACTTTGAAAATCCTAGCTTTGATTTATGAACATGTTTTTGGTGGTGTATCGAAGAGCCTATAGGGCTGGGTTGTCGATTTGCAAAAACCCCTAAAGCCCATTGTTAGTCCGGTTGTAAATGGTGAGAGTTTTCTCTTCATTTGATAGGCTAGAAAACAGTTTCAGTGCCAGCCAGTCGACTGGCCTCTGTAGTCAATCGACTGACTGCAGGGTCTGAAACTTTCGGGTTTCTGGATCAGTCGACTGACTGCAGAGGCCAGTCGACTAACCTGCTTGTTTTTGCCTATTTTGCTTGAGGTTCCAATTTTTATCGATTCGTGATTATCCGATTTATGGTTATCATTTATTATTGACTTTGATGACTTCTTTTTCGGGATTTTTAAGAATATCCATTTTGATGGATTCGGTATCGATTTCTTTGGATTTGATTCACGTCTTCGAATGTGGATTTTAATGATTGATTGTTTCTACAATCATTTCTGTGATTTGTCACTTTAAAATATAAAGGTTTTCTATACTAGTAGTAAATATTCAAACTCTTTTACAAAGATGATTTTAACTCTATTTTTAATGCAAAGCTCGTTTATAAAACCGTTTTCTAATCTATTAGTATATACAAACCTTTACCTCATTCGTATGAGAAATCTAATTAAACAGCTTAGCAAAACAAGTGGTATGAAACGCTTGCATTTACTTTGCCGGTTAATTCTTGGACTTGTTCGATTGAATTCTTGTGATAATTTTCGAGTGGGAATCGACAATTTGTTCATAAATATTTAAGTTAAGCTAGTGGTTATGGGACATGAAGCTAAACTCATATATTTACTAGCTTAGTGTAATCGACACTTTTAATTGATCGATGATGATCATTTTGTGATTTAGACTAGCGATGTGCGATGTCTATTTGTTTGTGTGGGGATTACAATCCCCGTTTGTGGAACTTCGGTTCAATTTGGCGGGGTAGCGACCCGTGGTCTTCGGGCCGTTTGTGGAGCTTCGGCTCAAAATTGATGGTTAGCGACCATGGAATAGCGTTCCATTTTTGATACACGTGTTGGTGAGTTTTCATGCTCCCGTTTATGATAGGCCTCCCCATTTGTGATTTCTGGATTTCTAAATTGATGATTTCTAGAATTTTTGTTTCACCTCTTTATGTGATTGGCAATGATATGTTTGTCAATATTTGTGGTTTGGTGAATAAAATAAAGAATATGACATTCTTTTTGGTGCTTTGAGATTCTTGAGATATTGTATGATTTTGTTATTGTTTAAAGCATACTTGTCACAGTTTGACATTATTGTTATCATATGTTTTAGTATATCTCTACTCTTATCTCATTTTATAAATGATAATTATAGTAAGACTGATCCGTTTATTATTTTCTTATTAAATAATACTTGGGTCAGACCGAGATGTTACAGGTGCTTCTGCTTGACTCCTTATTTGGGATCATCTTCTGACTTTTGCCTAACTACATTAGATTGGTAGTTTTTGTTGTTATACATTTGAGATAGAGACTTCATGATGTATACATATTCTTTTGTCTAGCACTTGTATCTATTCTTTTGTGATATTGTGGATCTTGTTTGACCACTACTCTAATGTACACTTTTATGTGTTATATTCATATCTGTTTCTGCCTTTAAGATATGAACATCTGTGACTGATTTATGCTATGTTTATTTCTATATTTGTTTCCGAGGTCCACTTAGCCACTGTGTGGTAGCTTTGAGTTTGTATTTGATATGTCGGATTTCATACTATCTGACATATCGGTACTCGCACATAGCAATTACACGGATGGTCGCTCCTCAACAACCTTATTCTTCGCGCTAGTTGACGGCGTTACTCCGTAGTGTCCTTGGCTAGCGTGAGTATAGAGGTGGGGAGTCACAGCTTGGTATCAGAGCCAAACTTCGGAACAATGTAGAATAATCTAGCAAGGATCATTGTCTTAAGTCTCTCTTAAGAGTCATGCCATAGGATTTAATTCGAGTCTTCGTACCGTTCTATCCTATTTCTTTTTATGATGCCTTGTTTTATCAATCAAATTTGTTTGATATTCATTTTGTGAATAACCTTTTTCTTCTTTTCTTTCTTTATTAAAGAAGAGAAATGGTTAGACCAGGCCGTCCCAGCGCCTGTCAATCAAGTGCTACTCCTCAGGATGGAGTACTTATGTCTGCTCAGCAATTTCTAGATCTTGTGAAAAATGCTCAAGTTGTCGGACCCATTCCAGAGCCCACTCATCCTAAATCTGGGTTTGAACGCTTGTGCAGTGATTACACCAACTTGGGTGGAAAGCCATTCAAAGGTTCTGAGAGCGTTATAGAAGTCCAAGCTTGGCTTAGAACATGCGACCGCATCTTTTCTCGCATGAATCTTATTGATCTTCATCGAGTCCAAGTGGCTTCTAGTATGCTCCAAGAAAGAGCATTAGACTGGTACGAGCTTCTGATCTCTGAAATTATTGAAGCGGACCTTACTTGGGAGCAATTCCGAGAAAGGTTCGAGTTGAAATTCGTGCCGGAAGCTGACAAAGTATCCCTTGCTCGATGCTTCATTGACCTTGTTCAAGGTGAATCTTCTGTGACGGATTACGTCGCTTCTTTCGAATCTCTCTCTAAATATGTGGTCGAGTATATTAATACCCCATTGAAGAAAAATCAGAGATTTGTTTATGGGTTGAACAAGACCGTCAAAAAGCCATTACTTCTCAAATTAGAAGTTTCTTTCGATCAGCTAGTTAATATCGCTCTTCGACTTGAAGAGGCCGATAAAGAAAGTGATGTCGAGGTCAAACAAAACATCAATAAGAAGAGACCTTTTAAATTCAAGCCTAATCCCAACAAAAAGGGGAAGCAAACAACTTTGGTAGCAAATACTCCAAACTCTCGTCGTGGAGAATGTTACAATTGTGGTTCTAAGGACCATTATGCAAACAAGTGTCCGAAGTCTCTTTCTTGTCGCTATTGCAAGAGTTCGGGTCATACTATATCCTTGTGTCCCAAACTTCAAAGAAAGAATGAGGGCAAGCAAAATGTTGTACAATCCCCTACTAACACTTCTCATGGTCAAGGTATTTCTCATTCTATCCTTGATGGCATTATTATATTTCGTGATCTTTCTATTCGAGTTCTTTTTGATACGGGTGCATCTCAATCTTTTATATCAAAAGAACTTGTTGATGCTTTGTCTTTGAATGTTATTGGCTTGATGACTTCATTGAGATTGCGAATCCGGTTGGTGGATCTGCAACACTCAGTTTACTTTGTAAAGATGTCGAAATTATTTTATGTGATTACGCTTTCCGAGCCGATTTGCATGTTATGCGTTATGTTGGTTTCGGAATGATTTTGGGAATGGATTGGCTTAACCGTTATGAAGCCCATATCCTATGTCCTGAACGGACTATATATCTTCGGCATCCTCAATCTGTTAAACAGATTTCTCCTGTTCTGAAAGATTCAGATTCCAATTCGAAAGCATCCTTATATTCTCTAAATCCTCATGACGACGACGATGATGAGAAAGATGTTATTTCTCTCATTCACATTATTTGTGAATTTCCCGACATATTTGAGCCCGTTCTAGGATTACCACCTAAGCGAGCAATTGAGTTCAGAATTAATCTAATCCCTGGAGCTCTATCTATTACTCGTCCTCCTTATCGTATGTCCAATAAAGAAAATGAGGAGATGCGCAAACAATTATCCGAATTGGAAGCGAAGCAATTTATTCAATCTAGTTCCTCTCCATAGGGAGCTTCGGCTATTTTTGTAAAGAAATCTGATGGTACACTTAGGCTTTGCGTTGACTACCCAAGCTTAATGATCTCACCATCAAGAATAAATATCGCTTGCTTCGGATTGATGATTTATTCGATCAGCTTAGTGGTGCTAAAGTCTTTTCACAGTTAGACTTAGCAATCGGTTTTCATCAGCTCCATATTGCAGAGGATAGCATTCCTTTGACATTGTTCCATACTCGTTATGGATCTTATGAATGGCTTATTATGCCATTTGGTTTAACGAATGCTCCAGCTTATTTCGTTGACCTTATGAATCGAGTTTTCAAAGACTTCCTCGATCGGTTTGTTCTCATCTTTATAGAAGATATTCTTATTTATTCTAAAACCGAGGAAGAGCATGAAAATCATCTTCGGATTGTGTTGGAAACTCTTAGGAGCAACCAATTGAAAGCAAAATTTTCTAAATGCCACTTTTGGCGATCTCGTGTGAAATTTTTTTGGACATATCATTTCTGAATCCGGAATTTCTGTGGATCCTTCAAAGATTGAAGCGATTCAAAATTGGAAGAGACCGGAGAGTGTGACGGAAATTCGTAGCTTTCTCGGATTGGCGGGCTATTATCGTCGGTTCATAAAAGACTTTTCTAAAATTTCTGTACCTCTTACTAGTTTGACAAAGAAGGGAGTTAAATACATTTGGCCAGATAAATGTGAAGCTGCTTTTCAGAAATTAAAATAACTCCTTTCTGATGCCCCTATTCTTGTGATTCCCGAAGGGAACCAAGACTTTATTGTTTATACCGATGCGAGTCATGTTGGTTTGGGTGCAGTTCTCATGCAAAGGGAACGTGTTATTGCTTATGCTTCTAGGCAATTAAAGCCTGCCGAGACTAGATATGCCACTCATGATTTAGAGCTCGTAGCTATTGTATTCGCCCTTAGAATTTGGCGTCATTGTCTTTTGGGAGAGAAATTTGTTCTCTATACCGATCATATATCTTTGAAGTATTTATTTTCTCAAAAGGAACTTAATTTGCGTCAACAACATTGGCTCGAGTTCCTTGCATCTTATGATCCTGATATTCTTTATACTTCCGGAAAGGGAAATCGTGTTGCCGATGCCCTTAGTCGTAAGCAACAGGCGGTTGTTTCCATGATGATATCCGAATGGAATGATCTCGCGACTTTATCCACTTGTGAGATTCGAGATCGTGAATCCAATTCATGTTCATCTCTTGTTTTATGTAGCCTTGAGGCTCATCCTTCTCTTTTAGACCGCATTCTTGAAGCTCAAAAGCATGATCCCGAATTGGTTCTTCTTAGCCAAAGTTGTAGGGATAAAATTGATATTGAAGGTTTGAAAGACTTTAATATTGATGCTCGTGGCGGTATTCGAAAATTTGGTAGACTTATGGTGCCAAATATTATTGATCTTCGTAAAGATATTTTAGAAGATTCTCATTGTTCTAAATTTACCATTCATCCTGGTAGTAGTAAAATGTACGCGGATATGAAGCGACTTTATTATTGGGATGGAATGAAATCTGATATTGCTAAATTTGTTAAGCGTTGCATGACTTGCTAACTTGTGAAGGCCGAGCATCAAAGGCCCGGTGGGTTATTGCAACCTTTAGAAATTCAAATATGGAAGTGGGATCAAATTTCCATGGACTTTATTGACGGTCTTCCCCGTTCTTGTTCGGGTCATGATAGCCTATGGGTGATAGTTGATAGACTTACAAAGTCCGCCCATTTTATTCCCGTTCGGTCCAATCGGACCGTACCTATTTTGGCTAAACTTTTTGTCAAGGAAATTGTTAAATTGCATGGAGTTCCTACTTCTATTGTTAGCGATCGTGATCCATTATTTACTAGTGGATTCTGGAAAGGTCTTCAAAAAGCTTTGGGAATGAAGCTTAATTTTAGCACCGCTTACCATCCTCAGTCTGATGAACAAACCGAGCGTGTGAATCAAACTCTTGAAGATCTTCTTCTTGCATGTGTACTTGATTTTGGTGGAAGTTGGGAAGATCATATTTCTCTTGTTGAATTTTCCTATAATAATAACTTCCAATCTAGTATTGTTATGGCGTCTTTCGAGGCACTATACGGAAGGCCATGCCGATCTCCTTCGTGTTGGCTTGAAGCCAGTGAGAAGCTCGTTTTAGGTCCAGATTTTATCCGTGATGCCACAGAAAAGATTGACCTTATTTGTCATAGGATGAAAGAAGCTCAAAGTAGACAAAAATCCTATGCCGATAATCGAAGAAGGAAATTAGAATTTTATGTGGGAGATTTTGTGTTTATCCGTGTTCACCTATGAAGGGTGTTGTGCGTTTCAGTCGATCGGGAAAATTATCACCTAGATATATTGGCTCATTTCCCATCACCGAATGCATTGGTTCTGTGGCTTATCGCCTTTCATTACCGGCTCATTTTTCTGCTATTCATGACATATTCCACGTCTCTCAACTACGGAATTGCCTTCGAGATTCCGATTCTATTCTTGAGCCCGGTGTTATTGAAGAAATTGAAGTTTCGCCTAATTTGACTTATGAGCAACATCATATTCGTATCATTGCTTCGGAAGTTAAACGCCTCTGAAATAAAGATGTTCCTCTTGTGAAAGTTCAATGGTCCTCAAATCCTAAGGATTGCTCTTGGGAATCCAGATAATTCATCGAGGGAACACATCCGGACTTGCTCTCTCGTGCTCCTTAAGATGAACTTTTTATTTCAAATTTCTTCTTTTTGTGTTGATATGCTTTTATAGTTATTACTTCTTATTTATTTCTTAAAGATTGCGAGGATGCAATTTCTTTAAGGAGGGGAGTCTGTAACAACCTGCATATTTTACGATATGTATATTTAAATGTTTTATTTAAATATAGAATCATTAAGCGGATTGAAATCCGAAAGGCTACTTTTTGTTAACAGTCGAATTGGGACTCGAGACCACCTCCATTGAGTCCAAAATGGCGTTTACAACTTTTTTTAGTATAAACATCGATATGTTTGGAGTCGAGTAAAAATTAGGACTTTTTCACTTTGGGTTTGGGTTTCAACCCACTAACCCATTTTAATACCCTAACTCAGCCCCTCCCCTCTTCATTCATCCTCATTTCCTAATACATTCAAGCTTAAGTAAAAATGGGGAGAGGAATGGGAAATTAAAATTTTCTAAGCCCTAGTTTCTTTTACAAATCCAAGTGTTAGCTCCAAAATCAAAGAAAAGCTTAGGTAAGCCTCCTCTTCACCTTCTCCAACTCATTCTCTCTTTAATTTCAGAAATTTCCTAAACCTAACTTAGGAAATGTTCTTCATTTGAGCTTAGATTCAAGCTTCTAGAGTTGAAGTTGAAGAGTAGTTGATCTTCCTTTGCTTTCAAGCTTCTCTTTCATTGTTTTTGGGTTTAAAGGTGAGTTCTTTAACTCACATCTATGTCTATAACTATCTTTGTTGTTAGGTATGAATTCCTAACACTTGTGCATATTCATTTGCTTTTGATTTGAATTGATTTGGTGAACATTTCAATTTTTGGTGTTTTGAAGTCAAAACTTTGAAAATCCTAGCTTTTATTTATGAACATGTTTTTGGTGGTGTATCGAAGAGCCTATAGGGCTGGTTGTCGATTTGCAAAAACCCCTAAAGCCCATTGCTCGTCCGGTTGCAAATGATGAGAGTTTGCTCGTCATTTGATAGGCTGGAAAATAGTTTCAGTGCCAGTCAGTCGACTGGCCTCTTGTGATATCCCGGATTTTCGGGCATCAGATAATTGGTTAGTTATCTGAATTAACTTTTAAAAAAAATACTGATTTATAAATTGAACAAATTCAAATGTGATAATCTCCATTTTAAAATTTATTTAAAATTTGGTAAGATTGTTAATTTCAAATCAATAATAATAATATGTTGTATATATTCATGTATAGATAATTATTATATACAAATTGAATTTGTGTTTGTTTAAAAATATATGATATATATACATCATATTGATTTTTAAATTGAATTTGAATTTGAATCTAGATTTAAAATTTGAAATTTTAAAAGATTGATATCTTAAAATATTTTGGATAAAAATATATATATATATATGTATGATTTTATTAGAATGTAATTTTTTCATATTATTTTCTTTAAAGGGGTTTTATTTATATAAATTAAGAAAAGTATTTATTAATTAGGAAATTAAATATGAAAGCTTTATAAATCATTTAAAAATTAATAAATTCATGCATAATTACATGTGTTAGCTTATAATCCTCTTTGATAACAAGTGTAAAGGAATTAAGTATTGTATAAGACAAGTGTCCCTTATTTTATTTTATTTTCTTTAATTTTTAATAATCACAATTTAGTCTATATAAACATCTATCTTTGCTCTTCCCTTTCTTTTCCCTATCTTCATTTCAAAAAGCAAGTAAACAAACCTGGAAAAGAGAATCAAAATAAAACTAAATCAAAAGAACTGAATCAAGTAACAGATCAAAACAAGGATTCAAGATCAGATTCAATTCAACTTCAACAATTCAAAGCTTCAGATCAGTTTCAATACTAAAGTTTCCAGATCATTTCAAAAATATTTCCAGATTTAAAAACTCAAAACCTGCTCTCTGCTCATCACCTAAACAGTGAGTAAACTCTGAAAATCTGGTATATCTTGAATTAGCATGTGATGATCTTTGAAGTATGATTTGAATTATGTAGTGCATGTCATTAAGAAATGATTTTTATGTATATATATGTGTGTTATTATCTGAGTACATATCTGGAACAAGCAAATCATGCCTCTGTTCAAACATAACAGGTTCTAAACCTGATTCAAAAATTCAAGTCATCCACTTAAGAAATCTTTAGGATTTGATCCCTTAATGAAATATGTTAGTATTAACTAGATTTGATTTTTAAAAATGTTTTAAGAAAATTTAGTACATAAATTTATTGGGAAATAAAATAAATTACAGAAGAAATCTCTTCAAGTCAAAAATTTAAGTATTTAAAACTCAAGTTTTGATTATATGATCTGATTCGATTTTTGAAACGATGATTTTTAAAGGTAAAATCAAAATTTTTAAACTTGAGTTCGTGGAGAATTTACGGGTTGATCGGAAATTGGGAAATTGCCAATCTCCGACAATCGAAATGGCCTGTAGCCATGGGGTTTCGGCTGTAGGTTGCTAGTGGGTCGATAGTCGTGGGAAAAATGGCCGCCGACCTTCTGGATAAACGTGGAGGTACAGCAAGGGTAAACTAGGGTTTAGACCTGGGTTGAGTCGTGATTGTTCTCGAAGCAAATGCGGCGTTGTTGTTGGATCGGACGTGATCGGTCGTGGAGGAAAGGTAGGGGATGGTCAGACGAAGCCTTTGACAATGGACCATGGTTTCCAGTGGCTTGTGATGATCGGACGAGGGGGAAGAAGGGATGGGTTTGGTTCCAGTGATGATCGATTTTGCTCGTCTTTGATTTTTGGACGTCGGAAAGTTTCTGGGTGGTCGAAGTGGTGGAGGGAGTCATCGGCGACTGGGTAGCATCATCGACGATGGTCGGCGAATCTCCGTTCGCGTGTGCACGTGCACGTGTATTCACTGGTATCTGGTGTTGTTTTTGCTGAACTATAGGAGAGAGGAGCGAGAGTAGCTCGAGTTTGCTTTAGAAATTTGCTAGGTTGGGCTCGAGATTTTCGTTAGATTGGATCGGGTTAGTTCACAAGCTGTTAGACAAGTAAAGGGATTTGGTAAGAAGAGTTCGTGGGCTTGGGTTGAGCCTGCATACTTTTAAAATATTTGAAATTATCAAAGTCTTAAGTAAAGCATAATATTAAACAAGTTTTCTAATAGGTTCTAACAAATCCTTTAAAGAAAATATTTTTTAAGTACTTGGTTAGTAAAAGGTTTTGTTAACAATTTGTTTCCTATTTTAATTAAGTAATTAAAGAGAAATTTATTAATTAATGATTAAGGATTAATTAATTAATAATTAAAGGTTATAAATTAATTAATTAAAGATTAATTAATGGGTAATTAGAGATTAATTAATGTAAGTAATTAAGGGACAATTAATTACTGAATGGGATTAATTAGGGTTAATAAATGAATGTAATTAATTAAAGATTACTTAATAGAATAATTAATTACTGGAAGTAATTAAAGGATTTAATTACTTAATGTAATTAATTAAAGAATTAATTAATGATTAAAGGTTAATTAATTAATAATTAAAGAGTAATTAATTAATAACTAAAGGATAATTAATAAGTGTGATTAATTAATGATTGATTAATTAAGGATAATTAATCAATATAATTAATTAAGGTTAATTAATCAATGTAATTAATTAAGGAGTGGTTATAATTTATTAAAGTTAATTAAGTAGGATTAAAGGTAATTAATTTAATCTATATTAGGTGATTAAATTAAATTAATTGTTTGAGTATTAATCTTGCCTATAAATGATAACTTGAATCGAATACCTTGGTTTGTTTGAATATCTCTGATGTTGAGTTGTGATGTATTGTGATATGATTGGTTAAACTGTGATATTATGAGTTATCTATCAATAATTGATTTGCTGTGAGAATATGAGAACCTATGTTTAAAGCTGATTTGTATCCACTTAAACAACTGGGATTAAGATGACATTGAATTCGAAGAGACCGGGGTCGGGTATCAGTAAATACCCGAAACCACTTCGATTCTTTACAAATTGAGTTTAGAACCAACAGGTTGGAATTGGAATAAATTAAGTAACTTGGCATTTAACTGAGTAATAGTTCATGGACATTGTTGTAATAAGTAATAGACTTTGAGAACTCGTAGGAAGGTACGAGTTACCCTGGAGTGCAAATAAGTTTATAACTTAGTATTTCATGTTATATGGGTTTACTCACGCTGGTTTCCAGCCTGACTCGGGTGTTACTTTGATGTAATGCTCGGGTCAGACCGAGTATTACAGATTTCCAGGTAAGGACGTTCTGGAGCTCAGGAGACGAGCTGGATGGCATGAACGTATGGAGTATATTCCGCTGTGATATATTATAGTTGTTAGAGACATGTTAATTCTAACTGTCTAGTATATTTGTAAATGGTTGTAACTCTGATGTATTGAATGTAAATTAACAAATACAGTTTTCTTTGTATAACTGATATTATTATTTGATATTGTATTTTGATCCGCTGTGAATGTGAGAATCTGTGTCTTGTTCTGTTTCTTTCTTTTATCTCTTTTCTTTTTCTCCTAACTATTTGGAATTTCCGGGTTTGAAAATTCCGGGTTGTTACAGTTGGTATCAGAGCAGAAGGTTAAGCGAGAACCTTGGCTCTGTTAGGATTACTCGTTAAGGATAGGGTCAATGGTACCCTAGAACGAGTTGAGTGTGTATATATATATATATATATATATATATATATATATGAGAGCGTAATTGTTATTTTCTTATATAAGGATTTTAAATGATTTTATATAAGAATATATTTTGATATATAAAATGATATTTTTTCTAATAAATAGTAAGGTAATTGGTTGTTAAAACATTGGAATTAAATTAAGTGGTAATAGAAATACAACCAAATTAAAATTGAATAAAGATAAGTTTGAAATGGATCCAAACTGAAATTAAAATCTTGAATTTGTAGAAATAAAGATAATAATGAATTGGTTTCCAGATATGATAATTTTTCTTATTATCATAGGTGGTTGATAATGAAATGTTGTAAACGATTAAGTAAAATGAAATGTTTTAGGGAAATAAACTTTTAGGTGAGTATGACTTATAAATTGGAATTGAAGATAATTTGAAATAAACTCTAGAGTGATGAGTTTTCCCTGAAGTGTGATGTAAAAACTTAAAATAAAATAAGTTTAGAACTTTTAAGAAAGAATATTGATAGAAGTTTAAAATTTGAAATGAGAATTAAAATTGGACAATAAATTGAATTTTGAAGATAAAATTTCTTTGAACTTCTAATTTGAACTTTGTAATAAGTTAAGTAAAGATAATTTTAAAATGGAATTTTGAAATTTGGATTCAAAATTAAATGGTTTAAAGATTTAAGTTGTTAAATTAAAAATAAAGGTTGATTTGATTTAAAAATAAGGGTTAATTTGATTTAAAGGATTAAATCAACATTTAAAATATTTAACTCGAATTTATATAATTCGAGATGGTTTTAAGTTGAGATTTGAATAAAATTTGTTCAAATTGAATTTGATTTGGAATAATTTGAAATAAAATTGAAGATTGAATGAGTTCAAATTCAAATGGGAATTGGGATTAATTCAAACTGGAATTGAAATGAATTAAAATTGGTTCAATTTGAAATTTATGTGAATTAATTGAAATTGTGATTAAAGTTGAATAGGTTTAAAATTCAAATGGAATTTGATTTGAATTTGGAAAGGAATTAAGGTTAATTCAACGTGAATTGGGATTAAATCAATTTCAATGGAAATTGAAGTATTGAGTCAATTTAAATGGAAGTGGAAATTTAAATTGAATTAATGAGAATTGAACAGTTTGATTTTGGATTATTTTCAAAATAAATTGTTTTAATATAAATCTATTTTCCAAACTATTTACTATACAACTTTTCTTTTTAAAACCTAAAACTATCTTATACTTGTTTTACAATTATTTTTGGAACTATTTAATAATTTTTCAACTGTTTTGTAAACTAATTACTGTTTTTAACTACTTTATAACTAATTACTATTTTACAACTATTTTGCAATTATTTAAGATTTCTATAACTATTTAACTATTTTACAGTTATTTTACAAATTAATAACTATTTTTCAACTACTTATCATTTTTAAACTTTTTCAAGCTATTTTTTTAAATTTAAATAGGTCAGAGTTCAAACTGTTTGTAATTGAAGTAATAACTCATTTGGAAATAGAAGCAATTGAGAATAAGTGAATGGAATTAAAGGAAATGTGAATAGAAAAGAGAATTGATTTGGCTAATAATCAATGAAGTTAAATACGTAGGATGTACGTATATTATTCTGTTTGCATAGTGATTTGATCCAGATTCGAACATAGAATTTTGAGATAGTATTATCGATCCGAGTTAGGATTTTTCGCTCGATTTTCGACGGTGAACCTGGATATGGATTTTGATTGGTTCTGGATATTCTCTATCATAGTTGTGACTATGCAAGGAGAATGATGGTTTTTGATCGGGAAACCAGATCTGAGTCCGCACTAGGAAGTCGGGTGGACAATACTAGTTCGGAAGAGAAATTGTGTGATCGAGTGAGCGATCAGATTGATATTGCGTACGGATGATATGTGTACATCGTACGGGTTTGAATGAAATTGATATTGAAAATTTGTGGATAAGAACTATAAAAGGGTTTTTGAAATGAAAAATGATATGGTTAATAACTTTATAAAAGAGTAATCAAATTTAAATATTTGATTTGGAATAAAATAAATATATTTATCCTTGTTATATAAGATAAATCTTCCCTTGTTGAATCTACTGCTAGAAGCAAAGGGTTTTGAAAATATTTGAATTATAAAAGAGGTTTTATACAAGTTTGAAATGATCCAAAGATTTTCAAAGTTATATATATATCTATATATATATATATATAAAGGATCTTATGAGAATGATTTTGGAAAAGGTTTTGGGAACCTATGTAATTTTGGAAAGGCTTTTGATTTTTGGGAAAATCAATTTTGAATTTTGGAAAGCCAAGTTTGGAACTATCGATTTTGGATATCGATTTTGTGTAAAGGAGATTTTGATATAAATCATAAAGGGTATGATTTGAAGATACTATAAGTGTATAGTATAAAGTGTTTTGAGAATAGCTCTGGGAAAAAAGGTGCTCCCTTGAAATGAACTTCTCAGGAGTGCCACTAGGTGGTACTGCCTTGAGCCCCAAGGGGGGGTTTCTAAAGTTGATCCTGTGAGGAGTCCGGAAAAAACTAGTTCCTGAGGATTATTTGTGTAGCGAAAGTCGAGGGGCTGGTGCCCACAGAGGCATTTGAGTTATGCTGTGACGACAGTTTAACTCGATGTCACTGCGATCTACTGCAGACCATAGCGAAAGTCGTGTGAGCCGTTGAGAGCCAACAGTCTATGTTTGATTTTATATCGGTAGACTGCGACACTATGGTAACATAGCGAAAGTCTTGTGAGCCGCTGAGAGCCAACAGTCTGCGTTTGATTCTATATCGGTAGACTGAGACCTATGTAGAGTGGAGAAGTTTCATTTTGACAGCGAAATCGTGTGTGCCGCTGAGAGCCAACAGTTACATGGACTTTTGCTGCGACTGCAACGTAACCCTAGAATGTAACTGCGATCTGTTGTGGGTTCCATGCTGTCATCAGTTACATGGACTTTTGCTGTGATGGCAACGTAACCCGTGATGTAACTGTGACCATGGATGGGGGTGATGATTTCCAGAGCATTCTTACCAAAGGGATTTCCTATTTCAAAAATGTTTTCCATATTTTCAATAAAATTATTTTCCAAGTATTTTCACTAGGTGTTAAAAACGGGTTTACCAAGTACTGATAGATTTTCAGTCTTACGCCTGATCAACGTATGACCGAATTTCTGTGAGAACGAGGATGAACTGGTTGAGACATCGAGTTATAAAAGTATTTTTATAAAAACTATTTTTGTAAAATTATATAGATTTTAAAGTATTTTAAAAAAAATTAATATAAAGGGAGTTTATAGTTTAAAATGTTCAACAAGAAATTTATCTGATAATAAGTAAATAATAAATTTTGGCTTCGTTCCTTTTCGAGGACGAAAAGATTTAAAGGGGGAGGAATGTGATATCCCGGATTTTCGGGCATCAGATAATTGGATAGTTATCTAAATTAACTTTTAAAAAAAATACTGATTTATAAATTAAACAAATTCAAATGTGATAATCTCCATTTTAAAATTTATTTAAAATTTGGTAAGATTGTTAATTTCAAATCAATAATAATAATATGTTGTATATATTCATGTATAGATAATTATTATATACAAATTGAATTTGTGTTTGTTTAAAAATATATGATATATATACATCAAATTGATTTTTAAATTGAATTTGAATTTGAATCTAGATTTAAAATTTGAAATTTTAAAAGATTGATATCTTAAAATATTTTGGATAAAAATATATATATATATATATGTATGATTTTATTAGAATGTAATTTGTTTTATATTATTTTCTTTAAAGGGGTTTTATTTATATAAATTAAGAAAAGTATTTATTAATTAGGAAATTAAATATGAAAGCTTTATAAATCATTTAAAAATTAATAAATTCATGCATAATTACATGTGTTAGCTTATAATCCTCTTTGATAACAAGTGTAAAGGAATTAAGTATTGTATAAGACAAGTGTCCCTTATTTTATTTTATTTTCTTTAATTTTTAATAATCACAATTTAGTCTATATAAACATCTATCTTTGCTCTTCCCTTTCTTTTCCCTATCTTCATTTCAAAAAGCAAGTAAACAAACATGGAAAAGAGAATCAAAATAAAACTAAATCAAAAGAACTGAATCAAGTAACAGATCAAAACAAGGATTCAAGATCAGATTCAATTCAACTTCAACATATCAAAGCTTCAGATCAGTTTCAATACTAAAGTTTCCAGATCATTTCAAAAATATTTCCAGATTTAAAAACTCAAAACCTGCTCTCTGCTCATCACCTAAATAGTGAGTAAACTCTGAAAATCTGGTATATCTTGAATTAGCATGTGATGATCTTTGAAGTAAGATTTGAATTATGTAGTGCATGTCGTTAAGAAATGATTTTTATGTATATATATGTGTGTTATTATCTGAGTACATATCTGGAACAAGCAAAGCATGCCTCTGTTCAAACATAACAGGTTCTAAACCTGATTCAAAAATTCAAGTCATCCACTTAAGAAATCTTTAGGATTTGATCCCTTAATGAAATATGTTAGTATTAACTAGATTTGATTTTTAAAAATGTTTTAAGCAAATTTAGTACATAAATTTATTGGGAAATAAAATAAATTACAGAAGAAATCTTCTTCAAGACAGAAATTTAAGTATTTAAAACTCAAGTTTTGATTATATGATCTGATTTGATTTTTGAAACGATGATTTTTAAAGGTAAAATCAAAATTTTTAAGCTTGAGTTCGTGGAGAATTTATGGGTTGATCGGAAATTGGGAAATTGCCAATCTCCGACAATCGAAATGGCCTGTAGCCATGGGGTTTTGGCTATAGGTTGCTAGTGGTTCGATAGTCGTGGGAAAAATGGCCTCCGACCTTCTGGATCAACGTGGAGGTACAGCGAGGGTAAACTAGGGTTTAGACCTGGGTTGAGTCATGATTGTTCTTGACGCAAATGCGGCGTTGTTGTTGGATCGGACGTGATCGGTCGTGGAGGAAAGGTAGGGGATGGTCAGACGAAGCCTTTGACAATGGACCATGGTTTCCAGTGGCTTGTGATGATCGGACGAGGGGGAAGAAGGGATGGGTTTGGTTCCAGTGATGATCGATTTTGCTCGTCTTTGATTTTTGGGACGTCGGAATGTTTCTGGGTGGTCGAAGTGGTGGAGGGGGTCATCGGCGACTAGGTAGCATCATCGACGATGGTCGGTGAATCTCCGTTCGCGTGTGCACGTGCATGTGTATTCACTGGTATCTGGTGTTGTTTTTGCTGAACTATAGGAGAGAGGAGCGAGAGTAGCTTGAGTTTGCTTTAGAAATTTGCTAGGTTGGGCTCGAGATTTTCGTTAGATTGGATCGGGTTAGTTCACAAGCTGTTAGACAAGTAAAGGGATTTGGTAAGAAGAGTTCGTGGGCTTGGGTTAAGCCTACATACTTTTAAAATATTTGAAACTATCAAAGTCTTAAGTAAAGCATAATATTAAACAAGTTTTCTAATAGGTTCTAACAAATCCTTTAAAGAAAATATTTTTTAAATACTTGGTTAGTAAAAGGCTATGTTGAAAATTTGTTTCCTATTTAATTAAGTAATTAAAGAGAAATTTATTAATTAATGATTAAGGATTAATTAATTAATAATTAAAGGTTATAAATTAATTAATTAAAGATTAATTAATGGGTAATTAGAGATTAATTAATGTAAGTAATTAAGGGATAATTAATTACTGAATGAGATTAATTAGGGTTAATAAATGCATGTAATTAATTAAAGATTACTTAATAGAATAATTAATTACTGGAAGTAATTAAGGATTTAATTACTTAATGTAATTAATTAAAGAATTAATTAATGATTAAAGGTTAATTAATTAATAATTAAAGAGTAATTAATTAATAACTAAAGGATAATTAATAAGTGTGATTAATTAATGATTGATTAATTCAGGATAATTAATCAATATAATTAATTAAGGTTAATTAATCAATGTAATTAATTAAGGAGTGGTTATAATTTATTAAAGTTAATTAAGTAGGATTAAAGGTAATTAATTTAATCTATATTAGGTGATTAAATTAAATTAATTGTTTGAGTATTAATCTTGCCTATAAATGATAACTTGAATCGAATACTTTGGTTTGTTTGAATATCTCTGATGTTGAGTTGTGATGTATTGTGATATGATTGGTTAAACTGTGATATTATGAGTTATCTATCAATAATTGATTTGCTATGAGAATATGAGAACCTATGTTTAAAGCTGATTTGTATCCACTTAAACAACTGGGATTAAGATGACATTGAATTCGAAGAGACAGGGGTCGGGTATCAGTAAATACCCGAAACCACTTCGATTCTTTACAAATTGAGTTTAGAACCAACAGGTTGGAATTGGAATAAATTAAGTAACTTGGCATTTAACTGAGCAATAGTTCGTGGACATTGTTGTAATAAGTAATAGACTTTGAGAACTCGTAGGAAGGTACGAGTTACCCTGGAGTGCAAATAAGTTTATAACTTAGTATTTCATGTTATATGGGTTTACTCACGCTGGTTTCCAGCCTGACTCGGGTGTTACTTTGATGTAATGCTCGGGTCAGACCGAGTATTACAGATTTCCAGGTAAGGACGTTCTGGAGCTCAGGAGACGAGCTGGATGGCAGGAACGTATGGAGTATATTCCGCTGTGATATATTATAGTTGTTAGAGACATGTTAATTCTAACTGTCTAGTATATTTGTAAATGTTTGTAACTCTGATGTATTGAATGTAAATTAACAAATACAGTTTTCTTTGTATAACTGATATTATTATTTGATATTGTATTTTGATCCGCTGCGAATGTGAGAATCTGTGTCTTGTTCTGTTTCTTTCTTCTATCTCTTTTCTTTTTCTCCTAACTATCTGGAATTGTAATAACCCGGATTTTTGGGTATCAGATAATTGAATAATTATCTGAGTTTAACTATTAAAATGTGATAATCCCTTAATTAAATTATTTAAAATGGATAAAATTGTTATCTTCAAATATAAATAACCAAAATAAAATTTGTTTTATATTAATAAATTTTGAAAATATTTATTTAGAAGTAAATAAATGCAAAAGCATTTAAATTAGCATGTAAAAATGATTAAATAATTTTATATTATAGTATTTGGAATCTAATTAGGTTATATCTTATTTTCTTTTGAAAGTTTTATTTTTTATAAGAAAGAAAAAAAAGATATATAAATTTATAAAAAGCATTTATGAATTAGTAAAGTATTTACATATTAAGAAAATTAATAATAAAGGCTTTTAAAAATCATTTTAAAATAATTTAAAAATAAGAAATGACATGTGTTATTTTTTTAAACTTCATTGAATACATGTGTTATGAAGTAAGCTTTGGTTTATGACAAATGTAACAAGATTTAACAAGTGTCTTTTTGTCTAATTTTCTTTTTCTTTAATTTTAATAAACCACAAATTGCATCATATAAACTTTTATTCCTTCTTTATTCTTATTCTTTGAATTCAGAAAATCAATGGCCACAAAACTGAAATATTCTCATATGCAAACCAAAGTTCTTGAAACCCTGCAACCTCAAGCCTAAAAAATTTTTTACAATCCTGCAAACATTTTCTCAAAAACACTTCAAGCATTTTCAGGGCCTGTAGAAATCTTCAAAGCTGCAGCCTGTAAATGCATTTTTCCTCAAATCTGTAGTTCAAAAACCTATTAGCACCTTCCAAGCCTGAGAATCAAGTTTCAAGTGCAAATACAACCTGGCAACCCGACAAATTATCAAAGTTTAAAAGCAAAGTCAAGTATCAGAAATCAAAGCTTTTAGGAGTCAAGCAATATCAATATACAATTTTCAATTTTTCAAAAAAAAGGGGGGCTTAAGTTCAATCTAGTTTCCAAAACTCTTTGCAAATTCAAAAAGGTGAGTAACATTTTTATAAAAATAAATTAAGTAAATATGATTGCATGTTAACTTCTGTGGTAATTGTGTTTGTGTGAATATGTAGATGGTTCTGTGTGTATATGGATGTATTTAGTTGTGTGTGCATGTTGTTGTACATCTCTGTTTTGAATTCCAGACTTCAGTTTTGATTTCAAAAATCTTTTTTTTTCTTTCTTTCTTTAATCCAATCTTTGTTTGGATTCAAGTTTAAAATAAAACTTGTTTGATTTGTCATAGAGAAGGGTTTGAAATTTGTTTAAGTTAAATTTAAATTTGAAAATATCATTGGAAATCAGAATTAACAGCATAAGCTTAAGATAAGAAAATTTTCAACTTCACAGATTCGTGAATTCAGAAACATAAATCGAATCCTTATTCGAAAACATGATTTTTAAAACCGAAATCCAAATTTTAGAGAAGGATCGAACGAGTAGTTCGAATATGTTCTATGTTTGGGTTCTGAAGGAATTCAGATGATCTAGGTGATCGGAGATGGCGTGGTCTTCGCTGATGGTAGTAGAGTAATAGGGAAGTTTGGAAAAATTGTCAGATAGGCGAATAGATCATCGTGGAAGTGGTGGTGGAGGATTGAAGCCTGAAAACCTAGTTTTGGGGTATGCAGCAGTTTTGATCGGCATGATGGCTATAGGTGATCGAGTGCTTCAATATTTGGGAAGATGGTTGCTTGGGTATTGAAGAAGGGATGGACGGAGTTCCAAAGCCTCCGATGGCCGGAGGAGTGAAGACGAGAAGTTTTCCAGGTTTTGAGGGGGTTGCATGTTGCTTCCAGTTCTGTTTTGGGTGCTCGATGTTGAATTCATGGTATTTGGGTGGTTTTGATGATGGTTGATGGATCTGAGGGCAATCGTCGTCGTGCTCATGGCAATAGTGATGACCAGAGATGGTCAGGACCACCGTGCATATGCACGGAGCAGGGTTTGTTGCAGGTGTTGATCTGTTTAAGGAGATAGTGTACTCGAGTTTCACTCGGGTGACTTGATCATTTGCTCGAAGATGTTTTGTACGTGACGCGAAGTAAATGGAAGAGAGGCTCGGGTATCAAGTGTTTACAGGTTTCTCAGGGAAAACCAGTTTGATTTCAAATTCAAAATTAGTTTAGAAATATGAAGCAAGTTTGTAAAACAGAAATTAAACTTAAATTTTTAAGTATGGATTCAAAACTGAGTTTGAATCCTAGTTTTAAAATTTAATTTAAATTTTATAAATTAAAATGTTTAGACTATTTTAAAATGGGTTTAAATAGTTTAATTTAAAGGTAAAGCTTAAAAATAAAAGTAAAGATTTAACATAAGTTTAAATATAGATTCAAATTCAGATTTGAATCATAGTTTAGAAATAAAGGAAGTTTCTAAAATTTAAATTGTTTAAAAACAACTTTGAATGTTTAAGGTGTAATTTAAAATATGATTTGTATTTTAAAATAAATTTGGGTTTTAAATTTCTTTAAACATCTTGTATGAAATAAGAAATTCTTTAGCACAAGTTTTATAGGGTTTTAAAATGTTTTTAAAACTTTAATAAAGTTAAGTTTGACTTCATTTTCAAATAAAAAAAATTAAAATGTAATTTGACACCAAATTTAAAATAAATTGTTTTAAATTGCTTTGTTAATGATAATGTAATCATCAATATGAAATGTTTTATTTTAAAGTAAATCAAAGATTCAATGATTTTGATCCATTAAATTAGTAAGGTAATTTAAATAAGATAATTAATTTATTTATTTAATTAATTAAGAATTTGAATAAATTAATTAAGGTTAAGTCAAGTAATTAGGATGAATTAAATTTTAAATTTTAATTAATTTAAGTAAATTACTTAAGAAAGGTAATTAAGAATTTTTTTTATAAGTTAATGAAGGTCATTAATTTGGGATTATTTATTTATTAATTAATTAATGTAATTAATTTAGAATAATCATTGGATGGGTTGATATGTAATCAGTAAGGAATAATTACTTAGATAAGTAATGAAGATAAGTAAATTACTGGAGGTAATTAATTGAAGTAGGGAAGCGTTTTGGGATTAATTACTTTGTGTAATTAATATGAAAGGTAATTACTTTGTGAAAGTAATTAATATTTAATTACTTAGGGTAATTAATTTAAGCATTGATTGATTAAGTCATTTGAAAATAATTAATTAATTACTGATGTTATTAATCAAGGGCGATTAATAATTATGGTTAGTAATTAATTAATAAAGTAATTAAAGGATAATTACTGTATTTGGTTAAGGATAATTAATTTGTGAAATTAATTAAGGGTTAATTACTTAAATATAATTAAAGGATAAATAGAATGGTATTGAAAGCCTTTGATTAATTATTCCTAATATGTGGTTTGTGATGTTATGTGGTAAGATATGTTTGATTTAAATTGTGATGATGTGGTTAGCTATTGATGATGAATTATGTGACATCCTATATTTAAAATCGTATTGTATTTCACTTGAATAATTTAAGTTAAGATGATATTGGTTTCGAAGAGACCGGAGTCGGGTATTAGTAAATACCCGAAACCACTTCGATCCTTTATAAATTGTTAGGTGAAATCAACAAGCTAGAATGGAATGTTTTAGATGAATGGGACCATTTAATCTAAGTTTTTGGTACTTAGAAATTGATGTATGAAATAAGTGATGTTTATAACAACTTGTGAAGTTGTAAATTTATACGAGTTGCCCCGGGTTTTAAATATGTTGTATGTTTTGGTATTCCTTGTTAAATGAGTTTACTCACGCTGGTTTCCAGCCTGACCCGGGTGTTACTTTGTGGTAATGCTCGGGTCAGACCGAGTATTACAGATTTCAGGTAAGGACGTTCTGGAGCTCAGGAGGCGAGCTAGATGGCAGGAACGTATGGAGTGTATTCCGCTATGATATATTATAGTTGTATGAGACATATTAAGTCTAACTGTCTAGTATATTTGTGAACGTTGTAACTCTGATGTATAAAAATGTAATTAATAAATACAGTTTTCTTTGTATAACTGATATTATTATTTGATATTATATTTTGATCCGCTGCGAATGTAAGAATCTGTGTCTTGTTATGTTTCTTCTTCTATCTCTTTTCTTTTTCTCCTAACTATCTGGAATTTTCGGGTTCGAAAATTCCGGGTCGTTACATTTGGTATCAGAGCAAGGTTAAACGAGAACCTTGGCTCTGTTGGGATTACTCATTAAGGATAGGGTCAATGGTACCCTAGAATGCGTTGAGTGTGTGTATATATATATATATGAGAGCGTAATTGTTATTTTCTTATATAAGGATTTTAAATGATTTTATATAAGAATATATTTTGATATATAAAATGATATTTCTTTCTAATAAATATTAAGGTAATTGGTTGTTGTATTAATTGAATAAAATAAAATAATGAGAATTAAGTGATAATAGTAATACAACCAAATTGGAATTAAATGAAGATAAGTTTGAAATGGATTCAAACTGAAATTAAAATCTTGAATTTGTAGAAGTGTTATCGGAATAAAGATAATAATAAATTGGTTTCAAAATATGGTAATCTTGATTATTATCATAAATGATTGTTGTGTTTAATAATGAAATGATGTAAATGATTAAGTAAAATGAAATGTTTTAGGGAAGTAAATTTTTAGATAAGTATGACTTATAAATTGGAATTGAAGATAATTTAAAAATGTGAAATTTTAAATCTAAATCCAGAAAACTTGAAATTTGTTTTAAAAGAAATCTGTTTTGAATTAAAACCAAAGGTGGTTTAAAAATTTAAGGTATAACTTGGTATGTAAAGAAAATAAATATGTATAAATGAGGATATACATAAAATCAAAGATGATTTGAAGTAAACATTAAGTGTTGAGTTTTAAATTTTTTGGAAATGTGATAAGTTTTTAAAACTTAAGTGGGAAAGTTTATTAATATAAAGTTTAAAACTTGAAATGGGAATTCAAATTGAGTAAAGTTGACTGGATTAAATTAAATTTAACTTAAGGAAAGTTAAATGAGTTTAGAATGAACAACTTGAATTGGAAATTTTAAGATGAAATTGGAACTTAACTTGGGAAGTTAAATGGTTAATGTTAAAAGGGGGTTATGAGTAATCTCAAAATGGGTTTGAGATCTGGAAATTGAAAATGGATAATAAATTAGAATCTGAAGGTTAAATTGTTTTTGAATTCTTATTTGAACTTTGTAATAAGTTAAGTAAAGATAATTTTAAAATGGAATTTTGAAATTTGGATTCAAAAATTTAATGGTTTAAAGATTTAAGTTGTTAAATTAAAAATAAAGGTTGATTTGATTTAAAAATAAGGGTTAATTTGATTTAAAGGATTAAATCAACAATTAAAATATTTAACTCGAATTTATATAATTCGAGATGGTTTTAAGTTGAGATTTGAATAAAATTTGTTCAAATTGAATTTGATTTGGAATAATTTGAAATAAAATTGAAGATTGAATGAGTTCAAATTCAAATGGGAATTGGGATTAATTCAAACTGGAATTGAAATGAATTAAAATTGGTTCAATTTAAAATTTATGTGAATTAATTGAAATTGTGATTAAAGTTGAATAGGTTTAAAATTCAAATGGAATTTGATTTGAATTTGGAAAAGAATTAAGATTAATTCAACTTGAATTAGGATTAAATAAATTTCAATGGAAATTGAAGTATTGAGTCAATTTAAATGGAAGTGGAAATTTAAATTGAATTAATGAGAATTGAATAGTTTGACTCTAGATTATTTTCAAAATAAATTGTTTTAATATAAATCTATTTTCCAAACTATTTACTATACAACTTTTCTTTTTAAAAACCTAAAACTATCTTATACTTGTTTTACAATTATTTTTGGAACTATTTAACTATTTTGAAACTGTCTTATAAACTAATTACTATTGTTCAGTTACTTATATCTAATCACTATTTTAAAAACTATTTTGCAATTATCTAACTATTTTATACCTACTTAACTATTTTACAGCTATTTTACAAACTAATAACTATTTTTCAACTACTTATCTATTTTAAACTTTTTCAAGCTATTTTTTTTTTAAATTTAAATAGGTCAAAGTTCAAACTGTTTGTAATGGAAGTAATAACTCAATTGGAAATGGAAGCAATTGAGAATAAGTGAATGGAATTAAAGGAAATGTGAATAGAAAAGAGAATTGATTTGGCTAATAATCAACAAAGATATATACGTATATTATTCTATTCGCATAGTGATTTGATCCAGATTCGAACATAGAATTTTGAGATAGTATTATCGATCCGAGTTAGGATTTTTCGCTTGATTTTCGACGGTGAACCTGGATATGGATTTTGATTGGTTCTGGATATTCTCTATCATAGTTGTGACTATGCAAGGAGAATGACGGTTTCTGATCAAGAAACCAGATCTGAGTCCGCACTAGGAAGTTGGGTGGACGATACTAGTTCGGAAGAGAAATTGTGTGATCGAGTGAGCGATCAGATTAATATTGCGTACGGATGATATGTGTACATCGTACGGATTTGAATAAAATTGATATTAAATTTTGTGGATAAAAACTGTAAAATTATTTTGAAATGGAAGGGTATATTTTGAAAAATAAATGATGAAATAAAATGGGAGTTGAATATTTCTATGATTAGAACTCATTTTATAGAAAAGTGATATGGTTAATAACTGTATAAAATATTTATCAAATTTGAATATTTGATTTGGAATAAAACAAAGTTATATATCTTTGTTATATAAGATAAATCTTCCCTT
The DNA here is from genome assembly GCA_030737815.1 of Allium fistulosum. NCBI lineage: Eukaryota > Viridiplantae > Streptophyta > Magnoliopsida > Asparagales > Amaryllidaceae > Allium > Allium fistulosum. Next base: position 1,055,718,234 of record CM060904.1, on the reverse strand, counting down.
GTTAAATCTATAGTTAGAATAGAAAAGGGTTTTGAAAAAAAAAGAAGTATAAAAGAGGTTTTATACAAGTTTGAAATAATCCAAAGATTTTCAAAGTTATATATATCTATATATATATAAAGGATCTTATGAGAATAATTTTGGAAAAAGTTTTGGAACCTATGGATTTTGGAAAGGCTTTTGATTTTTGGAAAAATCAATTTTTGGATTTTGGAAAGCCAAGTTTGGACTATCGATTTTGGATATCGATTTTGTGTAAAGAAGATTTGATATAAATCATAAAAGGGTATGATTTAAAGATACTATAAGTGTATAGTATAAAGTGTTTTGAGAATAGCTTTGGGGAAAAAGGCGCTCCCTTGAAAAGAACTTCTCAGGAGTACCATAGGGTGGTACTGCCTTGAGCCCCAATGAGGGTTTCTAAAGTTGATCCTGTGAGGAGTCCGGAAAAAACTAGTTCCTGAGGATTATTTGTGTAGCGAAAGTCGAGGGGCTGGTGCCCACAGAGGCATTTGGGTTATGCTGTGACGACAGTTTAACTCAATGTCACTGCGATCTACTGCAGACCATAGCGAAAGTCGTGTGTGCCGCTGAGAGCCAACTGTCTACCTTTGATTTTATATCGGTAGACTGTGACACTATGGTAACATAGTGAAAGTCGTGTGTGCCGTTGAGAGCCAACAGTCTGCGTTTGATTTTATATCGGTAGACTGCGACCTATGTTGGAGAAGTTTCATTTTGATAGCGAAATCGTGTGTGCCGCTGAGAGCCAACAGTTACATGGACTTTTGCTGCGATGGCAACGTAACCCTGGAATGTAACTGCGATCTGTTGTGGGTTCTATGCTAACATCAGTTACAAGGACTTTTGCTGCGATGGCAACGGAACCCGTGATGTAACTGTGACCATGGGTGGGGGTGATGATTTCCAGAGCATTCTCACCAAAGATATTTCCTCGATTTCAAACTGCTTTCAATATTTTCAATAAAACTATTATTTTTCAAGTATTTTCATTGGGTGTTGAAAACGAGTCTGCTAAGTACTTATAGATTTTCAGTCCTACGCCTGATCAACGTATGACCGAATTTCTGTGAGAACAAAGATGGACTGGTTGAAACATCGAGTTATAAAAAGAATTTTTATAAAACTATTTTATGATATCATGTAAATTTTAAAAGAGTTTTAAAAAGGGTTTCAAAGAATAATTTTTCTAATAATAAGAATTTTAAATTCTGGCTTCGTTCCTTTTCGAGGACGAAAAGATTCAAGGGGGGAGGAATGTAATAACCCGGATTTTTGGGTATCAGATAATTGAATAATTATCTGAGTTTAACTATTAAAATGTGATAATCCCTTAATTAAATTATTTAAAATGGATAAAATTGTTATCTTCAAATATAAATAACCATAATAAAATTTGTTTTATATTAATAAATTTAGAAAATATTTATTTAGTAGTAAATAAATGAAAAAGCATTTAAATTAGCATGTAAAATTGATTAAATAATTTTATATTATAGTATTTGGAATCTAATTAGGTTATATCTTATTTTCTTTTGAAAGTTTTATTTTTATAAGAAAGAGAAAAAAAGATATATAAATTTATAAAAAGCATTTATGAATTAGTAAAGTATTTACATATTAAGAAAATTAATAATAAAGGCTTTTAAAAATCATTTTAAAATAATTTAAAAATAAGAAATGACATGTGTTATTTTTTTAAACTTCATTGAATACATGTGTTATGAAGTAAGCTTTGGTTTATGACAAATGTAATAAGATTTAACAAGTGTCTTTTTGTCTAATTTTCTTTTTCTTTAATTTTAATAAACCACAAATTGCATCATATAAACTTTTATTCCTTCTTTATTCTTATTCTTTGAATTCAGAAAATCAATGGCCACAAAACTGAAATATTCTCATATGCAAACCAAAGTTCTTGAAACCCTGCAACCTCAAGCCTAAAAACATTTTTACAATCCTGCAAACATTTTCTCAAAAACACTTCAAGCATTTTCAGGGCCTGTAGAAATCTTCAAAGCTGCAGCCTGTAAATGCATTTTCCTCAAATCTGTAGTTCAAAAACCTATTAGCACCTTCCAAGCCTGAGAATCAAGTTTCAAGTGCAAATACAACCTGGCAACCCGACAAATTATCAAAGTTTTAAAAGCAAAGTCAAGTATCAGAAATCAAAGCTTTTAGGAGTCAAGCAATATCAATATACAATTTTCAATTTTTCAAAAAAAAGGGGGGCTTCAGTTCAATCCAGTTTCCAAAACTCTTTGCAAATTCAAAAAGGTGAGTAACATTTTTATAAAAATAAATTAAGTAAATATGATTGCATGTTAACTTCTGTGGTAATTGTGTTTGTGTGAATATGTAGATGGTTCTGTGTGTATATGGATGTATTTAGTTGTGTGTGCATGTTGTTGTACATCTCTGTTTTGAATTCCAGACTTCAGTTTTGATTTCAAAAATGTTTTTTTTCTTTCTTTCTTTAATCCAATCTTTGTTTGGATTCGAGTTTAAAATAAAACTTGTTTGATTTGTCATAGAGAAGGGTTTGAAATTTGTTTAAGTTAAATTTAAATTTGAAAATATCATTGGAAATCAGAATTAACAGTACAAGCTTAAGATAAGAAAATTTTCAACTTCACAGATTCGTGAATTCAGAAACATAAATCGAATCCTTATTCGAAAACATGATTTTTAAAACCGAAATCCAAATTTTAGAGAAGGATCGAACGAGTAGTTCGAATATGTTCTGTGTTTGGGTTCTGAAGGAATTCAGATGATCTAGGTGATCGGAGATGGCGTGGTCTTCGCTGATGGTAGTAGAGTAATAGGGAAGTTTGGAAAAATTGTCAGATAGGCGAATTGATCATCGTGGAAGTGGTGGTGGAGGATTGAAGCCTGAAAACCTAGTTTTGGGGTATGCAGCAGTTTTGATCGGCATGATGGCTATAGGTGATCGAGTGCTTCAATATTTGGGAAGATGGTTGCTTGGGTATTGAAGAAGGGATGGACGGAGTTCCAAAGCCTCCGATGGCCGGAGGAGTGAAGACGAGAAGTTTTCCAGGTTTTGAGGGGGTTGCATGTTGCTTCCAGTTCTGTTTTGGGTGCTCGATGTTGAATTCATGGTATTTGGGTGGTTCTGATGATGGTTGATGGATCTAAGGGCAATCGTCGTCGTGCTCATGGCAATAGTGATGACCAGAGGTGGTCAGGACCACCGTGCATATGCACGGAGCAGGGTCTGTTGCAGGTGTTGATCTGTTTAAGGAGATAGTGTACTCGAGTTTCACTCGGGTGACTTGATCATTTGCTCGAAGATGTTTTGTACGTGACGCGAAGTAAATGGAAGAGAGGCTCGGGTATCAAGTGTTTACAGGTTTCTCAGGGAAATCCTGTTTGATTTCAAATTCAAAATTAGTTTAGAAATATGAAGCAAGTTTGTAAAACAGAAATTAAACTTAAATTTTTAAGTATGGATTCAAAACTGAGTTTGAATCCTAGTTTTAAAATTTAATTTAAATTTTATAAATTAAAATGTTTAGACTATTTTAAAAGGGTTTAAATAGTTTAATTTAAAGGTAAAGCTTAAAAATAAAAGTAAAGATTTAACATAAGTTTAAATATAGATTCAAATTCAGATTTGAATCATAGTTTAGAAATAAAGGAAGTTTCTAAAATTTAAATTGTTTAAAAACAACTTTGAATGTTTAAGGTGTAATTTAAAATATGATTTGTATTTTAAAATAAATTTGGGTTTTAAATTTCTTTAAACATCTTGTATGAAATAAGAAATTCTTTAGCACAAGTTTTATAGGGTTTTAAAATGTTTTTAAAACTTTGATAAAGTTAAGTTTGACTTCATTTTCAAATAAAAAAAAATTTAAAAATGTAATTTGACACCAAATTTAAAATAATTTGTTTTAAATTGCTTTGTTAATGATAATGTAATCATCAATATGAAATGTTTTATTTTAAAGTAAATCAAAGATTCAATGATTTTGATCCATTAAATTAGTAAGGTAATTTAAATAAGATAATTTAATTAATTAATTAATTAATTAAGAATTTGAATAAATTAATTAAGGTTAAGTCAAGTAATTAGGACGAATTAAATTTTAAATTTTAATTAATTTAAGTAAATTACTTAAGAAAGGTAATTAAGAAATTTTTTTATAAGTTAATGAAGGTCATTAATTTGGGATTATTTATTTATTAATTAATTAATGTAATTAATTTAGAATAATCATTGGATGGGTTGATATGTAATCAGTGAGGAATAATTACTTAGAGAAGTAATGAAGATAAGTAAATTACTGGAGGTAATTAATTGAAGTAGGGAAGAGTTTTGGGATTAATTACTTTGTGTAATTAATATGAAAGGTAATTACTTTGTGAAAGTAATTAATATTTAATTACTTAGGGTAATTAATTTAAGCATTGATTGATTAAGTCATTTGAAAATAATTAATTAATTACTGATGTTATTAATCAAGGGCGATTAATAATTATGGTTAGTAATTAATTAATAAAGTAATTAAAGGATAATTACTGTATTTGGTTAAGGATAATTAATTTGTGAAATTAATTAAGGGTTAATTACTTAAATATAATTAAAGGATAAATAGAATGGTATTGAAAACCTTTGATTAATTATTCCTAATATGTGGTTTGTGATGTTATGTGGTAAGATATGTTTGATTTAAATTGTGATGATGTGGTTAGCTATTGATGATGAATTATGTGACATCCTATATTTAAAATCGTATTGTATATCACTTGAATAATTTAAGTTAAGATGATATTGGTTTCGAAGAGACCGGAGTCGGGTATTAGTAAATACCCGAAACCACTTCGATCCTTTATAAATTGTTAGGTGAAATCAACAAGCTGGAATGGAATGTTTTAGATGAATGGGACCATTTAATCTAAGTTTTTGGTACTTAGAAATTGATGTATGAAATAAGTGATGTTTATAACAACTTGTGAAGTTGTGAATTTATACGAGTTACCCCGGGTTTTAAATAAGTTGTATGTTTTGGTATTCCTTGTTAAATGAGTTTACTCACGCTGGTTTCCAGCCTGACCCGGGTGTTACTTTGTGGTAATGCTCGGGTCAGACCGAGTATTACAGATTTCAGGTAAGGACGTTCTGGAGCTCAGGAGGCGAGCTGGATGGCAGGAACGTATGGAGTGTATTCCGCTGTGATATATTATAGTTGTATGAGACATATTAAGTCTAACTGTCTAGTATATTTGTGAATGTTGTAACTCTGATGTATAAAAATGTAATTAATAAATACAGTTTTCTTTGTATAACTGATATTATTATTTGATATTATATTTTGATCCGCTGCGAATGTAAGAATCTGTGTTTTGTTCTGTTTCTTCTTCTATCTCTTTTCTTTTTCTCCTAACTATCTGGAATTTTCGGGTTCGAAAATTCTGGGTCGTTACAGGAATTTTCGGGTTTGAAAATTCTGGGTTGTTACACCTCTGTAGTCAGTCGACTGACTGCAGGGTCTGAAACTTTCGGGTTTCTAGATCAGTCGACTGACTGTAGAGGCCAGTCGACTGACCTGCTTGTTTTTGCCTATTTTGCCTATTTTGCTTGAGGTTCCAATTTTTATCGATTCGTGATTATCCGATTTATTGTTATCATTTATTATTTACTTTGATGACTTCTTTTTCGGTATTTTTGAGAATATCCATTTTGATGGATTCGGTATCGATTTCTTTGGATTTGGTTCACGTCTTTAAATGTGGATTTTGGTGATTGATTGTTTCTACAATCATTTCTGTGATTTGTCACTTTAAAATATAAAGGTTTTCTATACTAGTAGTAAATATTCAAACTCTTTTACAAAGATGATTTTAACTCTATTTTTAATACAAAGCTCGTTTATAAATCCGTTTTCTAATCTATTAGTATATACAAACCTTTACCTCATTCGTATGAGAAATCTAATTAAACGGCTTAGCAAAACAAGTGGTATGAAACGCTTGCGTTTACTTTGCCGGTTAATTCTTGGACTTGTTCGATTGAATTCTTGTGACAATTTTCGAGTGGGAATCTACAATTTGTTCATAAATATTTAAGTTAAGCTAGTGGTTATGGGACATGAAGCTAAACTCATATATTTACTAACTTAGTGTAATCGACACTTTTAATTGATCGATGATGATCATTTTGTGATTTAGACTAGCGATGTGCGATGTCTTGTAACGATCCGTATTTTACGGATCGAAAAGTTTGTCAAAATCTGGAATTTTTAGTGTTGTTGAGCCATTTCAGATTTTAGGCAAAATATTGTTTAAGTCCTAGGTCGACATTTTAGGTCGACATTTTAGGTCGACATTTTAGGTCGACTTTTTAGGTCGACTTTTTAGGTCGACATTTTAGGTCGACTTTTTAGGTCGACTTTTTAGGTCGACATTTTAGGTCGACATTTTAGGTCGACATTTTAGGTCGACTTTTTAGGTCGACTTTTTAGGTCGACTTTTTAGGTCGACATTTTAGGTCGACATTTTAGGTCGACATTTTAGGTCGACATTTTAGGTCGACATTTTAGGTCGACTTTTTAGGTCGACTTTTTAGGTCGACATTTTAGGTCGTGAACGACCTAAGGATTTCCAGCCTATAAATACATGGTTCTACTTCACTTTTTGGGATCGGGATTTTGAAGCGACGAAGTGCTGCCATTTTGAGAGCTCGACTTCTACACTTCTTCACTTCTTTTCTCCACTCTAATCTAGTGATTCCTTCCATCCAAATCGAAGATCAAATCGAGGATCCAAGAGCTTAGATTGAAGATCTACATCCATTGAAGAGAGATTTCATCGTTTGAAGCAGATTTGTGATAGATCGAGTTAAATCCTTCGCTGTCCAGATCTGAAGTGTGTTGCTTTTGGGTTGTTTAGGTGATTTGGTGAGTGGTGATTATCTCTCACATGGATCCAAAGGAGTATATCGGATTGTTGGCTCGATTTGGTGTTAAAATAGTGATTTCCATACATTTTCTTCCTCCTAAGTGTAGATCCATATAGATCCATTGTTCATGATGATGTTACATCCATTTTACTACATGTTAACCTATGCAAGTTCATTCATCAAGATTATAGAGATATTGTTCATGTTTTCATGCTTATTAGACTTTCAACTCTTTAATTACGAAATTGCCATTATTGTGATAATTGTCTACTTAGATCATATTTGAATGCTTGATTGTTTGGATTAATGTTTGATTTGGTTGATTGCTATGAATTAGATGATTGATGATTTGATTTAGATCGAGGATGATTCAAAAGCTAAGGGAAGGGCTCTTGAATGGGAAAAGCTGCTTGTGGCATTTGTAGCGGATGATGAAGCTCTTATGCATAGATTTGATGATGATATTGAAATTAGACTTTGCGAGGATGTGATGAAGCGAAGTATGATATGAGATAGACTTGGTCTAATCCAGACGGGATCATTCCAAGCGGGTTGAGGATAATGGATGCTCGAGAGGCGCTTGAGCTAGTATGGAAATAGTTGTCGAGGAGGACGACTAGAAGGCTGAGATCTCATCGTTGTTGAAGGTTCTAGCATGCTCAAAGCAAGAGTATGTTGGGCAAATTCGATAGTCCCTGAAGGCTACTGATTGGGTAGTCAAGTACTCTGGGCAGATTCGATAGTCCTAGGCACGGGTCACGATGACGTGCGGGAGTTATGTCTAGAACTGGGGTTTCCATTAGCCCTTGACGGACGGCTGAAAGAATGTGTCGGTCATTCAATTGACGGTGATATCGAAGCAATGATAACAGTGATAGCCAGAGTCATGGATGTTTGGTTGTATCGTCATTCGGTCTCAAGAGCAGTGTTTTCTGGGTGCTTATCTGATCTTGGTTTAGGCCTTGGGGGTTTGTGCTTGGAAAACATCGCCCTTGACTCGAGTGATAATTTCTTTACTTTACATTGTATGCTCTGCTATGTTTGCTTCTGCCTATGTTTGCTTCTGCTTAGTGTGTGTCTGGGGGCTATCACTGTAGAAAGAGGTTGGAGTGGGAGGGTTGTATTCCTATTCCTTTTCCTTTATGCTCTTTTGGTATGTTGTTAGTTAATTTACCGCTCACTAAGACTGTTGTGTAACAACCCTACATTTTAGGCTTATTTTATTTTATATTTTATTTCTGTTAAATTGAATTTCCTGATTGAAAAACTTTTGAAATTATTTTTAACTTGTTTTGTTTCAAATATTTCATTTCTAAATATATATTTTGATTGTTATGTAAATTATAATTTCAAACTGGTAAAAATTGGATATTTTACTGTAAAGTGAATTTCTGTTCAAACTGGTCAAACTTGACTTTTAAACTTTAAATTTAAATATTTAAAATTCTTAAATTTTATCTTTTATTATGAAAATAGATTTAATTTCATGAATACTGCTTTTCGTTTCGTTGAAAACGGACTTATATTGTAGAAGTTATGTAATTTTCAATTTTGTGTATAAACTGTTTATTTTGCAATATTATTTATTTTAAAAAAACATATAAATTATATTTTATTTGTCATATTTTGTTCTAATATATGTTAATATTTTATTTTATGTATAATTTTGTCTTTTAATAATTTTAAAGTGATTATAAAATTTTTCCAAAGCTTGTTGAATTTATTTTGTAATTTTAAAGCCTAATTTCTATTTTTTTTTTTTTTGCTATTTTCTTAATTTAACTATATATAATTAAAATTTATTTATTTATTTTATACATTCACTTTATTTTCTTTGTTTTACTTTATTAATATTCACTTTACATGTATTTAGATTAGAATAGATTTTTCCAAAGATTATTTGAATTTGTTTCAGTTTATTTAACCTAGTTTGTATATAGTGTTATTTTTCTTCATTTAATTTAATTAATATAAAATTTATTTATTTATTTTTCTTATTTACTTTATTTCTGAGTTTATTTACTCTTTATTATCAGATTTATATATATATAAGTTAAATTAAAATAGAGGAAATTTGAAAGGTCGTGACTCTTGATTTGCTTAAGGGTTTTGGTTTTCTACCTCTTTGTTTTCCAAACTCCTGCATTCACTTTTGCTTGGCCGACCTAAATTCTTTCAGCTGCACAAATTTTTCTCATTCATTTCGTATCAAAACCTTCTCTTCTCAAAGAAAAATAGCCGGCCATTGCTTCACAAAAATTTTGGGTAAAAACTTCTTCTTTTTCCTTTGTTTTCTATGTTTTCTTCTTTGTTTTCATGTGTTTTGCCTTGCCTTCATCCCCTTCTTTGGATCGGCCTGACCACATCCACCACCTTGGCCACCTCCACTACCATCCCCTCTGACCAACATCACCTCCAGCCCCTTCCCATGCCATAGCCGAGCCCCTTTGTGATGTGAATCCACCATAGTTTTGAGCAACATCACCTACATGGTCAAGCCGAGCACACCTAGGCCTATCACCACCTCTCTCTTCCACCTAGGCCGACCAACCACCACCATCACTGACCAGATCTCAACCTAACACACCTCTGCACCTCCCCTACAGCCCACACCTGAAATATCCAGGCCCCTATATGCCTTGGCCGAGCCAAGATGTGATGATATTTGCCTTGTTTTGTAAAGTGTTGCACCTATACCTATTCACCTTGATAACCCATGATGGCCGACCCTTTTGTGACCCAAACCAGACCCAATCACCTGCCTTGGCTGAGCTTAACACATGTCTAACTGAAGCATATGAGGTTGAGAACAAGTGCAAAGAAATTGGCATTGTTTTGGGCTTTGAATTCTAATGTTATTTGATGTTTAATTCGAGTTGAAACTTACATATGCTTGTATTGTTTTGTGTAAATATTTGAACAAGTCCAATTGCTTTGGCTCTCCACTCTCAAGTCATATCCATGTCATCATGCCTTCATTATGTTTGTGTTGTGTGTTTGGTGGATATCTCCAGCTCTGAACAGGTGAGTTATTCTCACCAGACAATATGTACCTATATAACTGATAAACCGACACCATTTGAATCTGTAATGTATATCATCATGTTATATATGTTTATATTATTATCATATGATGTTCACACCTGTTATTACACTTATTATATCATATGTTACTATTATTTAATGTTATTCTGTTATTTATATCTGTTATCACCATTGCAAGTTCCCTATAGATTAGAATCACTATGGGTTGAAATGATACATACCCGAACGGACTTTAGAATAGGGAAAAATCGTTATGGGCTGAAATGATAGGCCTGAATGATTTTTATTTAAATTATTTTAACTTGGGATTGCGGGTTTGAAATGATAGAACCCGGATTTTTCTTTTTTAACTGCGGATTGAAATGATACATATCCGTATCACTTGACCTAGGTTAGAAAATTATATACAGGCCCGTGGTTATTTTATAAAGTGTTTTGAATATTTTTTAAGTATTTTAAAAATTATAAATTTATGAAATTTGATTTAATTAGATTTTGAAATGTTTTAAAATAAAGAAATTATGGTTTTTTTTCATATGTTAAAAATGTAATTAATGAATGGTTTAACTGGATTTTTGAAATATAACTTAAGTTGGAAATTTGGAATTTGGTTAAAAATGATATTTAAGTTATATAAATAAAATGGATATTAAATTTTATTTGGAAATGGTAAATATGATAATTTGATTAAATGTGAATTTAAGTGATTTATTAAAGTATTATTGATTTTTTTTCTATGAATTTAAGTGGTTAAATAAATGAATGTTTAAAAGTGATCTTTTAAAATATAACTTGACTTGGAAATGTGAAATTTGGTTTTAATTAAAGGTTTTAGTTAATTAAATAAAATTGGAAATTTAGTTAAATTTGTGAAATGGTAATTTAAATTTGAAGTGTTAAGTTATTTGTTGAAATGTGAAGAATTGGAAACTTTTACACTTAAATTTATTAAGTAAATTGTTGAAAATTGGATTTAATTATAAGAAATTTATTGTGAAAAAGATACATGTTAAATGATATGTAAATAAACATTTTAAAAGTTAAATTATGATTTTTAAAATGTTTAAAGAGTTTAAAATGAAGTTATTTAATTGTTGGAAATACACTAAAAAGCTGGAAATCACTTTTAATAGCATTCAGAAATGCTATGGTTCTGAATTACACTAAAATTTGAATAAAAGGGCTACTACAGTATTTCTGAAATGCTGCAGTTGCTGCAGTTGAACTTATAGGCTAATATTGAACCCAGGTCTATTATAGCATTCTCTGGAAATGCTATAATGGTCTGCAGTCTTTGCTGAAACCAAATTTAACCCTTGTTTGAAATCTGAACTACCGCAGCACTTCTGAATTGCTGTCTTTTCTGTTTTGAACTATAATTCAACTAAAACTGAGTTTTAACAGCAGTTTTAAGTGCTGTCTTTGCTGAATTAAAAATGTTTTCAAATATAACTTATAGCAGTTGTTTTTAAATGCTGTGAAATGCTGAAATTTTAATAATTAGGGTTTTTGACTTAGTAAACGAACTCAGAATGGTTTGAAACTTTGGAAATTGAATACTTGATTTGAAAATATAATAATTACACTTTTAAAAGGTTTAAATGAATTATTTTGATTGGAATATAAACTATTTAAAGGTGATTTGAAATGATAGTAAATGAACGATATCTTTGAATTTAAAAGGTATTTAAAGTTGAATATTGGATTTGAACTGATAGGATATTTTATTTTATTAAAATGATTTGAAATGAAGTTTTGTAAGGATATGATATTTTATTATATTAAAATGATTTGAAACGAAGTTTTGAAATTATATGAAAATTTAAATATATGGAAATGGTTTGGAATTGATTTAATCTTTATTTTGATAAAGATATGGTTTGAAATGATATTTTATTTTGAAGTAAAGTATTGTTTTTAAAAGTTATAACCACGGGTTATAATAACGTTGGGTTGTTAAAGAGACCGGGATCGGATATGGACATACTCTCTGTCTTACCGAAAACCACTTTGGCAACCGTGTACGCGGTGGAGATTCCAGAATGAAGTAGGATGGTGGCGACGATCCTAAGGTATATACGTGGACCCAACTCCCGTGAGTTGGCATAAGGTGGCTAAAACAGGAGCGATTGACGGACCAATGAGGTAGCACCTCTGATCGGACACACTTCTTCGATACCATTCTATTACTTGTGATTGATTTGGTGCGCACCCTTGATTTGGGAGTGTTGTTCGAGGTGGGCGGTAGTGGCTGCTATGCGTCACCACCAGTCCGGATGCGTAATTGGTATATCTACCCTGGCATTGCCTAGTTGTGCCGTGTCACCTACCATATCGAGCTTTACTACGATTATGATTTTAAGATCCGACCGCGTTAAGGTTCTCCATCCCCTTAACGCTATTTTCTATATGATTATACTTTACTGATTAGACACTACTGTATATAGCGTATATTACTACATAGTAGATAGTTTAACGGATCCTTAGAGGATGGGCGGTCCCAAGCATCTTCTAAGTTACTTGTACCCTTATTACAGTTCGCTTGAGTTGGTTTACATTATATAAGTATATATTGTCCTGACTCGAGTGTTTTGTGTTTTGCTTTACGCTCGGGTCAGCCTGAGTTATTCACAGATTTGGATTTCCACTCTCTTGGAGATTTGAATCGCTGGAGATTATCTGCTTGTCATGTCCTATCTATTCCAGTTCCGTTGTTCTACTCAGCTTGTACTTGGTTATTTTATTGAGACTTTTGTTGTACTCTATTTCTTCTGTTGTATCTTATGTAACTCTGATATATTTATATAGTAGCTTCATGAACTACTATTTCTTTTACTTCCGCTGCATTATTTTACTCTGTGTCTGTGATCTGTGATTATATTTATTTACTGTATATTCTGAGATTTGCCAAATTTTATTTACAACGCGGTATTTTGAGCAATTCAACTCCGGCATGAGTGTCTACCTATACACTTATAATGGATGCGAATGGTTGAAAATATCGGGTCGTTACAGTTGGCATCAGAGCTTTGGTTTTGAGGCAAAACTTAGAATGTATGGTAAATTTATTTACAGAATCACTTTCGTTCGAGTTTGAATCTCTTCATTTGATTCGTTTTCCTTTGAATTTTGGAACGTTCCCTGCGGTTCCGAAATTCATTCGTGTCCCTCACTATTCATCATCTTTTGATTCTGGAGTATCCCATGACTCCACTTCCAATGATCTTTATAGTGAATTGGCGGTCTCGCCAATATTCTAATTTTCTTGTAAAAGGGTGAAAATTCTTTATAATCAGCATCGATTCACCAGAGATTTATGTTTATCCTTGGTTTAGATGCTAATATCTTTTATTATTCCAAACTCTATCTCTTGAGATTGAAGGTAGATTTACCCCAGAAAATCCACATTTGATCTTATCCATTGAGTCACGGTTGACCCGGTTAAGGTTGTCCGCGATTTATCTAAGCTTACCCATCTCTCTACTCTGTTTAACCATCTTGCCTTTTGTTTCTAAACTGTCTCCAAACATTTTGAATCGTACTTGAAAATCTATGTTTTGTTTTATATTGTGTTGTTTGAGTTGTTAATGTTGATTTGGGTTTCCGATCGATTCGTCTGATCAACGCTATCGATAGGATTTCTAAAACACTTTGACAGAACAAACTAACACAATATTATTTTAAAATTTGGTTTATGAAATAAATTTGGATATATAATTTTATGGAACTTAATAAATTGATTTAAATTGATAATTTGAAATGATAATACTTGATTTATCATTTATTGTTCTACAAATGAATTTATAAATAGTTGTTTATAAATTTATTTGGGAACTGAAATGAATTTAAAACAAGAAAGTTAAAGAATTTAATTTCCGATGGTTTCAAACCTTGTGTTTAAAATTTTTAAAAGGATATTATTTAAAGTATTTTGAATAAAAATTTGTCTCTAAAGAATTTTAAAGTTTAAAAATTTAGTGCTCTTCTCTTTGTCGCTGGAAAATAATTTCGGTGATGACTGCAGCATCATCGACGTTCATTTTCGAGTTTCGAAGTGAAGAAACCATTCTGTAGTCTTGCTACAGCTTTGTTTTGGAAAATCTGATTTATTTGAATTTCTAAAATATGACTGGATTATAATATATATAAAGATATATGATTTAAATTTGATTTAACATATTATGTATATATAATTACTTATCTCCAAATGGTTTGAAGATGTTCGAAGATTCAAATTCTTAAATTTTTTCTTAAAGAATAATTTCAATTATAAAAAGAAAAATCAAAATTTTGGATAAATGATTCAAACTTGAGATAATTGAATTGGATAGTTTTATTTGTATATTACAATTGCATTCAAATATAACTTACCCTAAATTTTTTTTAGAAGTTAACAATGTAATTGGATAATATACAATATAAAAAGGATTTTTATACACTTAAATATTAGTTATAAAAGATTAACAGAGGTAAATAGTGAAAAAGGAATTTAAAGAGATTTTATTTAAATAACTTAATAATCAAATTGATTTAATATGGAACCTTAAGTCTAACCTAGGAATTTTAATAAAGGTTATTTCCTGAAATGAATATGTTGTATAATAAATAATGTATCTTTGAATAGATAAAATAAAATACATTTGAATTGGACTTTTGGTAATAAAGTGTATTTAACTTGAATTCATAGCTTAATTGATGTCTAAATGAATAAATGTGTAAAGAAATTTGATTGTTATATTTGCTATATAAATGTTTATTTATGAAATAGATATGTCTTGGAAATTGAATAATTATGATTTAAATAGTTAAAATGTATTTTAACATCACTAAAATTTGATAATTGAAAATTTGGTTTTCAAATGGAATTTTAAGTGTAACTTATTAAAGGAATATCTATTTATGAAATGGGTATTTTAAATAAGTGTTAGGTTATGTGTTAAATTAAGAGCTAACTAAAATAGTGAGCTTTTGACTTAATAAATGAAGTATAGTTTATTTGGATATTTCATTCATAAAGGTTTGTTTTAATAAGTCATAAGTTAAATGATATCCAAATGAATATTTCTGAAATTAAACTGATTTGAAATATTAATATATCTACTGTAGCATTTTATAAGTGCTGCTGTTTTGAAAATACAATGTTTTGGAAATTTTATAATTGAATGAACTTAGAAATGTTACAGCTTTGAAATGAATATTATTTGACATTGGATTTAAATGGTTTAAATGAAGATTATTTTTAAAAAGGTGTTATGATTTTCAAAGTATTATGTTTTTTTTAGGAATAACATTTCCAAAGTGTTATGATTTTAAGTAGTACGATTTCTAAATGATAACATCTCTAAATTGTTATGATTTCAAAACATTATGGTTACCAATTTATTATCTTATTTTGTTTTTCAAACTACCTTTTGGTTGTCCTTATTTCTCTTATCTTGTTACAGAATGGGAAGGCTATTGCTTATACTAGTCTGTTTAGAAATCTTTCTGTAATCTTTGATAACCTTTGTTACTCATCTGGATCTGAACACTGTTTTTCCATTCATAGACCGTCAGTCAAGTGAAAAGGGAGATTCAGACTCTAGAGGATCTTTTTCGTGCTTATATTCTTGATTTGATCACCTCCATCTTGTCAAACTTACCTATAACAATAGTTATCAGGTGTAATTCCAATCTTCTTATCATCTTGTCTTAATTCTATTTCATTTTTTTTCTTTTTCTGTGCTTTCCTGTACCTCATTCCTTTTCGGGGACGAAAAGTTTTGAGTGGGGGAGAGTGTAACAACCCTACATTTTAGGCTTATTTTATTTTATATTTTATTTCTGTTAAATTGAATTTCCTGATTGAAAAACTTTTGAAATTATTTTTAACTTGTTTTGTTTCAAATATTTCATTTCTAAATATATATTTTGATTGTTATGTAAATTATAATTTCAAACTGGTAAAAATTGGATATTTTACTGTAAAGTGAATTTCTGTTCAAACTGGTCAAACTTGACTTTTAAACTTTAAATTTAAATATTTAAAATTCTTAAATTTTATCTTTTATTATGAAAATAGATTTAATTTCATGAATACTGCTTTTCGTTTCGTTGAAAACGGACTTATATTGTAGAAGTTATGTAATTTTCAATTTTGTGTATAAACTGTTTATTTTGCAATATTATTTATTTTAAAAAAACATATAAATTATATTTTATTTGTCATATTTTGTTCTAATATATGTTAATATTTTATTTTATGTATAATTTTGTCTTTTAATAATTTTAAAGTGATTATAAAATTTTTCCAAAGCTTGTTGAATTTATTTTGTAATTTTAAAGCCTAATTTCTATTTTTTTTTTTTTTTGCTATTTTCTTAATTTAACTATATATAATTAAAATTTATTTATTTATTTTATACATTCACTTTATTTTCTTTGTTTTACTTTATTAATATTCACTTTACATGTATTTAGATTAGAATAGATTTTTCCAAAGATTATTTGAATTTGTTTCAGTTTATTTAACCTAGTTTGTATATAGTGTTATTTTTCTTCATTTAATTTAATTAATATAAAATTTATTTATTTATTTTTCTTATTTACTTTATTTCTGAGTTTATTTACTCTTTATTATCAGATTTATATATATATAAGTTAAATTAAAATAGAGGAAATTTGAAAGGTCGTGACTCTTGATTTGCTTAAGGGTTTTGGTTTTCTACCTCTTTGTTTTCCAAACTCCTGCATTCACTTTTGCTTGGCCGACCTAAATTCTTTCAGCTGCACAAATTTTTCTCATTCATTTCGTATCAAAACCTTCTCTTCTCAAAGAAAAATAGCCGGCCATTGCTTCACAAAAATTTTGGGTAAAAACTTCTTCTTTTTCCTTTGTTTTCTATGTTTTCTTCTTTGTTTTCATGTGTTTTGCCTTGCCTTCATCCCCTTCTTTGGATCGGCCTGACCACATCCACCACCTTGGCCACCTCCACTACCATCCCCTCTGACCAACATCACCTCCAGCCCCTTCCCATGCCATAGCCGAGCCCCTTTGTGATGTGAATCCACCATAGTTTTGAGCAACATCACCTACATGGTCAAGCCGAGCACACCTAGGCCTATCACCACCTCTCTCTTCCACCTAGGCCGACCAACCACCACCATCACTGACCAGATCTCAACCTAACACACCTCTGCACCTCCCCTACAGCCCACACCTGAAATATCCAGGCCCCTATATGCCTTGGCCGAGCCAAGATGTGATGATATTTGCCTTGTTTTGTAAAGTGTTGCACCTATACCTATTCACCTTGATAACCCATGATGGCCGACCCTTTTGTGACCCAAACCAGACCCAATCACCTGCCTTGGCTGAGCTTAACACATGTCTAACTGAAGCATATGAGGTTGAGAACAAGTGCAAAGAAATTGGCATTGTTTTGGGCTTTGAATTCTAATGTTATTTGATGTTTAATTCGAGTTGAAACTTACATATGCTTGTATTGTTTTGTGTAAATATTTGAACAAGTCCAATTGCTTTGGCTCTCCACTCTCAAGTCATATCCATGTCATCATGCCTTCATTATGTTTGTGTTGTGTGTTTGGTGGATATCTCCAGCTCTGAACAGGTGAGTTATTCTCACCAGACAATATGTACCTATATAACTGATAAACCGACACCATTTGAATCTGTAATGTATATCATCATGTTATATATGTTTATATTATTATCATATGATGTTCACACCTGTTATTACACTTATTATATCATATGTTACTATTATTTAATGTTATTCTGTTATTTATATCTGTTATCACCATTGCAAGTTCCCTATAGATTAGAATCACTATGGGTTGAAATGATACATACCCGAACGGACTTTAGAATAGGGAAAAATCGTTATGGGCTGAAATGATAGGCCTGAATGATTTTTATTTAAATTATTTTAACTTGGGATTGCGGGTTTGAAATGATAGAACCCGGATTTTTCTTTTTTAACTGCGGATTGAAATGATACATATCCGTATCACTTGACCTAGGTTAGAAAATTATATACAGGCCCGTGGTTATTTTATAAAGTGTTTTGAATATTTTTTAAGTATTTTAAAAATTATAAATTTATGAAATTTGATTTAATTAGATTTTGAAATGTTTTAAAATAAAGAAATTATGGTTTTTTTTCATATGTTAAAAATGTAATTAATGAATGGTTTAACTGGATTTTTGAAATATAACTTAAGTTGGAAATTTGGAATTTGGTTAAAAATGATATTTAAGTTATATAAATAAAATGGATATTAAATTTTATTTGGAAATGGTAAATATGATAATTTGATTAAATGTGAATTTAAGTGATTTATTAAAGTATTATTGATTTTTTTTTCTATGAATTTAAGTGGTTAAATAAATGAATGTTTAAAAGTGATCTTTTAAAATATAACTTGACTTGGAAATGTGAAATTTGGTTTTAATTAAAGGTTTTAGTTAATTAAATAAAATTGGAAATTTAGTTAAATTTGTGAAATGGTAATTTAAATTTGAAGTGTTAAGTTATTTGTTGAAATGTGAAGAATTGGAAACTTTTACACTTAAATTTATTAAGTAAATTGTTGAAAATTGGATTTAATTATAAGAAATTTATTGTGAAAAAGATACATGTTAAATGATATGTAAATAAACATTTTAAAAGTTAAATTATGATTTTTAAAATGTTTAAAGAGTTTAAAATGAAGTTATTTAATTGTTGGAAATACACTAAAAAGCTGGAAATCACTTTTAATAGCATTCAGAAATGCTATGGTTCTGAATTACACTAAAATTTGAATAAAAGGGCTACTACAGCATTTCTGAAATGCTGCAGTTGCTGCAGTTGAACTTATAGGCTAATATTGAACCCAGGTCTATTATAGCATTCTCTGGAAATGCTATAATGGTCTGCAGTCTTTGCTGAAACCAAATTTAACCCTTGTTTGAAATCTGAACTACCGCAGCACTTCTGAATTGCTGTCTTTTCTGTTTTGAACTATAATTCAACTAAAACTGAGTTTTAACAGCAGTTTTAAGTGCTGTCTTTGCTGAATTAAAAATGTTTTCAAATATAACTTATAGCAGTTGTTTTTAAATGCTGTGAAATGCTGAAATTTTAATAATTAGGGTTTTTGACTTAGTAAACGAACTCAGAATGGTTTGAAACTTTGGAAATTGAATACTTGATTTGAAAATATAATAATTACACTTTTAAAAGGTTTAAATGAATTATTTTGATTGGAATATAAACTATTTAAAGGTGATTTGAAATGATAGTAAATGAACGATATCTTTGAATTTAAAAGGTATTTAAAGTTGAATATTGGATTTGAACTGATAGGATATTTTATTTTATTAAAATGATTTGAAATGAAGTTTTGTAAGGATATGATATTTTATTATATTAAAATGATTTGAAACGAAGTTTTGAAATTATATGAAAATTTAAATATATGGAAATGGTTTGGAATTGATTTAATCTTTATTTTGATAAAGATATGGTTTGAAATGATATTTTATTTTGAAGTAAAGTATTGTTTTTAAAAGTTATAACCACGGGTTATAATAACGTTGGGTTGTTAAAGAGACCGGGATCGGATATGGACATACTCTCTGTCTTACCGAAAACCACTTTGGCAACCGTGTACGCGGTGGAGATTCCAGAATGAAGTAGGATGGTGGCGACGATCCTAAGGTATATACGTGGACCCAACTCCCGTGAGTTGGCATAAGGTGGCTAAAACAGGAGCGATTGACGGACCAATGAGGTAGCACCTCTGATCGGACACACTTCTTCGATACCATTCTATTACTTGTGATTGATTTGGTGCGCACCCTTGATTTGGGAGTGTTGTTCGAGGTGGGCGGTAGTGGCTGCTATGCGTCACCACCAGTCCGGATGCGTAATTGGTATATCTACCCTGGCATTGCCTAGTTGTGCCGTGTCACCTACCATATCGAGCTTTACTACGATTATGATTTTAAGATCCGACCGCGTTAAGGTTCTCCATCCCCTTAACGCTATTTTCTATATGATTATACTTTACTGATTAGACACTACTGTATATAGCGTATATTACTACATAGTAGATAGTTTAACGGATCCTTAGAGGATGGGCGGTCCCAAGCATCTTCTAAGTTACTTGTACCCTTATTACAGTTCGCTTGAGTTGGTTTACATTATATAAGTATATATTGTCCTGACTCGAGTGTTTTGTGTTTTGCTTTACGCTCGGGTCAGCCTGAGTTATTCACAGATTTGGATTTCCACTCTCTTGGAGATTTGAATCGCTGGAGATTATCTGCTTGTCATGTCCTATCTATTCCAGTTCCGTTGTTCTACTCAGCTTGTACTTGGTTATTTTATTGAGACTTTTGTTGTACTCTATTTCTTCTGTTGTATCTTATGTAACTCTGATATATTTATATAGTAGCTTCATGAACTACTATTTCTTTTACTTCCGCTGCATTATTTTACTCTGTGTCTGTGATCTGTGATTATATTTATTTACTGTATATTCTGAGATTTGCCAAATTTTATTTACAACGCGGTATTTTGAGCAATTCAACTCCGGCATGAGTGTCTACCTATACACTTATAATGGATGCGAATGGTTGAAAATATCGGGTCGTTACAGTTGTCTGACTCAAGGCTTTATGTTTTAATTCTTATTGCCTTGGGCTGTTCGTCCATTTTGGGACGGGCAGACTAGGTAGCAGGTGACAGGTGTTGTTCTCTTCTCACGATGCTGATATCGAAGACGAGCTGGAGGGTTGCATATTATCTTCATATTATATGTACTGGATGTTCCGCTGTTTGTATAATCTTTGAGTGTTATGTAGTGAGGCTTGATGTATTGACTATTTGGATGCTTGTATTCAACTATTATGGAGTTTTATATGATGGCATTTTATTCTGTAAAGCTTCACTATACATATGTTCTATTGTATTTTGTCCATGCGCTGTGAGTAATACGATAGATTTTGTTGTTTTGATCTACCCTGACAATCGTCCATGGTCGCCTGGCACACTTTACAGCGCACTATCTCTAAATTCGATGCAGGGGTCATGGGCGGTCGTCACATGTCTATTTGTTTGTGTGGGGATTACAATCCCCGTTTGTGGAACTTTGGTTCAATTTAGCGGGGTAGCGACCCGTGGTCTTCGGGCCGTTTGTGGAGCTTCAGCTCAAAATTGATGGTTAGCGACCATGGAATAGCGTTCCGTTTGTGATACACGTGTTGGTGATTTTTCATGCACCCGTTTGTGATAGGCCTCCCCCTTTGTGATTTCTGGATTTCTAAATTGATGATTTCTAGAGTTTTTGTTTCACCTCTTTATATGATTGGCAATGATATATTTGTCAATATTTGTGGTTTGGTGAATAAAATAAAGAATATGACATTCTTTTTGGTGCTTTGAGATTCTTGAGATATTGTATGATTTTGTTGTTGTTTAAAGCATACTTGTCACAGTTTGATATTATTGTTATCATACGTTTTAGTATATCTCTACTCTTATCTCATTTTATAAATGATAATTATAGTAAGACTGATCCGTTTATTATTTTCTTATTAAATAATACTTGGGTCAGACCGAGATGTTACAAGTGCTTCTGCTTGACTCCTTATTTGGGATCATCTTCTAACTTTTGCCTAACTACATTAGATTGGTAGTTTTTGTTGTTATACATTTGAGATAGAGACTCCATGATGTATACATATTCTTTTGTCTAGCACTTGTATCTATTCTTTTGTGATATTGTGGATCTTGTTTGACCACTACTCTATGTACACTTTTATGTGTTATATTCATATCTGTTTCCGCCTTTGAGATATGAACATCTGTGACTGATTTATGTTATGTTTATTTCTATATTTGTTTCCAAGATCCACCTAGCCACTGTGTGGTAGCTTTGAGTTTGTATTTGATATGTCAGATTTCATACTATCTGACATATCGGTACTCGCACAAAGCAATTACATGGATTGTCGCTCCTCAACAGCCTTATTCTTCGCGCTAGTTGACGGCGTTACTCCGTAGTGTCCTTAGCTAGCGTGAGTATAGAGGTGGGGCGTCACAGCTTGGTATCAGAGCCAAACTTCGGAACAATGTAGAATAATCTAGCAAGAATCATTGTCTTAAGTCTCTCTTAAGAGTCATGCCATAGGATTTAATTCGAGTCTTCGTACCATTCTATCCTATTTCTTTTTATGATGCCTTGTTTTATCAATCAAATTTGTTTGATATTCATTTTGTGAATAACCTTTTTCTTCTTTTCTTTCTTTCTTTCTTAAAGAAGAGAAATGGTTAGACCAGGCCGTCCCAGCGCCTGTCAATCAAGTGCTACTCCTCAGGATGGTGTATTTATGTCTGCTCAGCAACTTCTAGCTCTTGTGAAAAATGCTCAAGCTGTCAGACCCATTCCAGAGCCCACTCATCCTAAATCTGGGTTTGCACGCTTGTGCAGTGATTACACCAACTTGGGTGGAAAGCCATTCAAAGGTTCCGAGAGGATTATAAAAGTCCAAGCTTGGCTTAGAACATGCGACCGCGTCTTTTCTCGCATGAATCTTATTGATCTTTATCGAGTCCAAGTGGCTTCTAGTATGCTCCAAGAAAGAGCATTAGACTGGTACGAGCTTCTGATCTCTGAAATTATTGAAGCGGACCTTACTTGGGAGCAATTCCGGGATAGGTTCGAGTTGAAATTCGTGCCGGAAGCTGAAAAAGTATCCCTTGCTCGACGCTTCATTGAACTTGTTCAAGGTGAATCTTCTGTGACGGATTACGTCGCTTCTTTCGAATCTATCTCTAAATATGGGGTCGAGTATATTAATACCCCATTGAAGAAAAATCAGAGATTTGTTTATGGGTTGAACAAGAACATCAAAAAGCCATTACTTCTCAAATTAGAAGTTTCTTTCGATCAACTAGTTGATATCGCTCTTCGACTCGAAGAGGCCGATAAAGAAAGTGATGTGGAGGTCAAACAAAAAACATCAATAAGAAGAGACCTTTTAAATTCAAGCCTAATCCCAACAAAAAGGGGAAGCAAACAACTTCGATAGCAAATACTCTTAACTCTCGTCGTGGAGAATGTTACAATTGTGGTTCTAAGGACCATTATGCAAAAAAGTGTCCGAAGTCTCTTTCTTGCCGCTATTGCAAGAGTTCGAGTCATACTATATCGTTGTGTCCCAAACTTCAAAGCAAGAATGAGGGCAAGCAAAATGTTGTACAAGCCCCTACTAACACTTCTCGTGGTCAAGGTATTTCTCATTCTATCCTTGATGGCATTATTATATTTTGTGATCTTCCTATTCGAGTTCTTTTTGATACGGGTGCATCTCACTCTTTTATATCAAAAGAACTTGTTGATGCTTTGTCTTTGAATGTTATTGGCTTGATGACTTCATTGAGAATTGCGAATCTGGTTGGTGGATCTGCAACACTTAGTTTACTTTGTAAAGATGTCAAAATTATTTTATGTGATTACGCTTTCCGAGCCGATTTGCATGTTATGCGTTACCTTGGTTTCGGAATGATTTTGGGAATGGATTGGCTTAACCATTATGAAGCCCATATCCTATGTCCTGAACGGACTATATATCTTCGGCATCCTCAATCTGTTAAACAGATTTCTCTTGTTCTGAAATATTCAGATTCCAATTCGAAAGCATCCTTATATTCTCTAAATCCTCATGACGACGATAATGATGATGAGGAAGATGTTATTTCTCTCATTCACATTGTTTGTGAATTTCCCGACATATTTAAGCCCGTTCTAGGATTACCACCTAAGCAAGCAATTGAGTTCAGAATTAATCTAATCCCTATAGCTCTACCTATTACTCGTCCTCCTTATCGTATGTCCAATAAAGAAAATGAGGAGATGCGCAAACAATTATCCGAATTGGAAGCGAAGCAATTTATTCAATCTAGTTCCTCTCCATGGGGAGCTTCGGCTATTTTTGTGAAGAAATCTGATGGTACACTTAGGCTTTGCGTTGACTACCGCAAGCTTAATGATCTCACCATCAAGAATAAATATCGCTTGCCTCGGATTGATGATTTATTCGATCAGCTTAGTGGTGCTAAAGTCTTTTCACAGTTAGACTTAGCAACCAGTTTTCATCAGCTCTGTATTGCAGAGGATAGCATTCCTTTGGTAGCGTTCCATACTCGTTATGGATCTTATGAATGGCTTGTTATGCCATTTGGTTTAACAAATGCTCCATCTTATTTCGTTGACCTTATGAATCGAGTTTTCAAAGACTTCCTCGATCGATTTGTTCTCATCTTTATAGACGATATTCTTATTTATTCTAAAACCGAGGAAGAGCATGAAAATCATCTTCGGATTGTGTTGGAAACTCTTAGGAGCAACCAATTGAAAGCAAAATTTTCTAAATGCCACTTTTGGCGATCTCGTGTGAAATTTTTGAGACATATCATTTCTGAATCCGGAATTTCCGTGGATCCTTCAAAGATTGAAGCGATTCAAAATTGGAAGAGACCGGAGAGTGTGACAGAAATTCATAGCTTTCTCGGATTGGCGGGCTATTACCGTCGGTTCATAAAAGACTTTTCTAAAATTTCCGTACCTCTTACTAATTTGACAAAGAAGGGAGTTAAATACATTTGGTCAGACAAATGTGAAGCTGCTTTTCAGAAATTAAAATAACTCCTTTCCGATGCCCCTATTCTTGTGATTCCCGAAGGGAACCAAGACTTTATTGTTTATACCGATGCGAGTCGTGTTGGTTTGGGAGCCGTTCTCATGCAAAGGGAACGTGTTATTGCTTATGCTTCTAGGCAATTAAAGCCTGCCGAGACTAGATATGCCACTCATGATTTAGGGCTCGCAGCTATTATATTCGCCCTTAGAATTTGGCGTCATTATCTTTTGGGAGAGAAATTTGTTCTCTACACCGATCATAAATCTTTGAAGTATTTATTTTCTCAAAAGGAACTTAATTTGCATCAACAACGTTGGCTCGAGTTCCTTGCATCTTATGATCCTGATATTCTTTATACTTCCGGAAAGGGAAATCGTGTTGCCGATGCCCTTAGTCGTAAGCAACAAGTGGTTGTTTTCATGATGATATCCGAATGGAATGATCTCGCGACTTTATTCACTTGTGAGATTCGAGATCGTGAATCCAATTCATGTTCATCTCTTGTTTTATGTAGCCTTGAGGCTCATCCTTCTCTTTTAGACCGCATTCTTGAAGCTCAAAAGCATGATCCCGAATTGGTTCTTCTTAGTCAAAGTTGTAGGGATAAAATTGATATTGAAGGTTTGAAAGACTTTAATATTGATGCTCGTGGCGGTATTCGAAAATTTGGTAGACTTATGGTGCCAAATATTATTGATCTTCGTAAAGACATTTTAGAAGATTCTCATCGTTCTAAATTTACCATTCATCCCGGTAGTAGTAAAATGTACACGGATATGAAGCGACTTTATTATTGGGATGGAATGAAATCTGATATTGCTAACTTTGTTAAGCATTGCATGACTTGCCAACTTGTGAAGGCCGAGCATCAAAGGCCCGGTGGGTTATTTCAACCTTTAGAAATTCCAATATGGAAGTGGGATCAAATTTCCATGGACTTTATTGACGGTCTTCCCCGTTC
The DNA here is from genome assembly GCA_030737815.1 of Allium fistulosum. Lineage (NCBI taxonomy): Eukaryota > Viridiplantae > Streptophyta > Magnoliopsida > Asparagales > Amaryllidaceae > Allium > Allium fistulosum. Next base: position 1,055,692,593 of record CM060904.1, on the reverse strand, counting down.
TCGTTCGGGTCATGATAGCCTATGGGTGATAGTTGATAGACTTACAAACTTCGCCCATTTTATTCCCGTTCGGTCCAATCGGACCGTACCTATTATGGCTAAACTTTTTGTCAAGGAAATTGTTAAATTGCATGGAGTTCCTACTTCTATTGTTAGCGATCGTGATCCATTGTTTACTAGTGGATTCTGGAAAGGTCTTCAAAAAGCTTTGGGAACGAAGCTTAATTTTAGCACAGCTTATCATCCTCAGTCCAATGGACAAACCGAGCGTGTGAATCAAACTATTGAAGATCTTCTTCGTGCATGTGTACTTGATTTTGGTGGAAGTTGGGAAGTTCATATTTCTCTTGTTGAATTTTCCTATAATAATAGCTTCCAATCTAGTATTGGTATGGCACCTTTCGAGGCACTATACGAAAGGCCATGCCAATCTCCTTCGTGTTGGCTTGAAGTCGGTGAGAAGCTGGTTTTAGGTCCATATTTTATCCGTGATGCCACGGAAAAGATTGATCTTATTCGTCATAGGATGAAAGAAGCTCAAAGTAGACAAAAATCCTATGTCGATAATCGAAGAAGGAAATTAGAATTTTCTGTGGGAGATTTTGTGTTTATCCGTGTTTCACCTATGAAGGGTGTTGTGCGTTTCAGTCGATCGGGAAAATTATCACCTAGATATATTGGCCCATTTCCCATCACCGAACGCATTGGTTCCGTAGCTTATCGCCTTTCATTACCGGCTCAATTTTCTACTATTCATGACGTATTCCACATCTCTCAACTACGGAAATGCCTTCGAGATTCCGATTCTATTCTTGAGCCCGGTGTTATTGAAGAAATTGAAGTTTCGCCTAATTTGACTTATGAGCAACATCCTATTCGTATCATTGCTTCGGAAGTTAAACGCCTTCGAAATAAAGATGTTCCTCTTGTGAAAGTTCAATGGTCCTCAAATCCTAAGGGTTGCTCTTGGTAATCCAGAGAATTCATCGAGCGAACACATCCGGACTTGCTCTCTCGTGCTCCTTAAGGTGAACTTTTTATTTCAAATTTCTTCGTTTTGTGTCGATATGCTTTTATAGTTGTTACTTCTTATTTATTTCTTAAAGATTGCGAGGACGCAATTTCTTTAAGGAGGAGAGTGTAACAACCCGCATATTTTACGATTTGTATATTTAAATGTTTTATTTAAATATAGAATCGTTAATCGGATTGAAATCCGAAAGGCTACATTTTTTAAACAGTCGAATTGGGACTCGAGACCACCTCCATTGAGTCTAAAATGGCATTTACAACTTTTTTGAGTATAAACATCGATATGTTTGGAGTCGAGTAAAAATTATGACTTTTTCACTTTGGAATTGGGTTTGGGTTTTTGAGCGGGAGCTCTTTTTGTACAGAGAACACTCCTTCCCTAGCTTCTTTGATATATTTATTCCTAGCTCCCTTACTATTTCCCGCTGGATGTGGTACCCCATGAATCACATCAATCCTGTTCAAAGGTGGGCTTAAATTCAATGGATCTTCATCCTCTAAGACATTCACAGCATCTCTAGGGAACTTTTGGGGTTCATTGTCAGTTCATGGTGCTTTCTGTTTATCTTAGACAAACTTTTTCAGATGTCCTTCACGGATCGGCTTTTGAATAATCCCAGCTAGTACTCGACACTCGTTTGTCTTATGGCCATTTGCCTTATGATAAGCGCAACAATCACCCTCTTTTTTCTGGTCGGGGAATTTCTTGGCCTTGAATGAAGTTGGGAAATTAACCTTTTCTTTAGTTGTGGCGTAGATGTAAGGCAAAGATTTATACAAAGCAATATAATTGGTGTTGGAGTCTTCCCACCTCGACCTCTTGTGTTCTCGTTGAATCCAAATCTTCCAATCTCCTTCTTTGGGTTAGCTTTTCTTTTTGTGTAGTGTAATTCATCCATTCGAATAAATTTATCAGCTTGAAAGTGAAAGTCTTGTAAATTTTTACATCCATGGATGAAGAGCTCTTTTCAAAACGGTGTGTTTTCTATCAGTCCTAAATGTACTGCAATTAACCTATCTCTATCGTTCATGTCTTTGGCCTTCAATGCCTTTGTATCGAACCATTTGAGATAATCACCCAACGATTCTCCTTGCCTTTGCTTGATGTTTGCTAAAATAGTGTAGTCGATTGTTGGATCTTTGTATATGCAGAATTAAGTAGAGAATTTGTAGGATAATTGTTTCCATGAGTAGATAGTTTTCTCCCAATATTGATGGTACCATTTTGCAGTAGCCCCTTGAAGTGTTACTAGAAATAATCTGCATTGCACTGCCCCAGAAGCATTATAAAGGTCCATTTGGCTGTCAAAAGCCATTAGGTGATCATCAAGATGAGTAGTGCCATGGTATTTCATAGTTGGAACCTTAACATGAGATGCAATTGTTGTTGCCATGATTTCCTCAATAAACGGAGCCACTCGATCGTTATCGTTCACTTGCTCATCCAAAGTTATTTTCCCTTTATTATTCAGCATGTCTTTATCAGCTTTCTCTACCACATCTTTCAAATATGCTTCAGTATCATGATACCTTTTTCGGTTTGGATTATATTCCTTTGAGGTTGAGCTTCCAGATTGCTCCAAGGATTTATCTTGCATTCTACCCTGGTGATCATCTTTAGTTGCATAGCGTTCCTTCTTCTTTGATGATATTAGGTTAATCTTGCTCTTTCCCTCGAATGTGTAAGCCTTCAGATTCCTCCTTGGGGAGACTACTTCATTCCCTATTACTGGCTTAGCGGTTTTAGATGATTTCTAAGTAAGGGCTGCTTCCAAGAGTTCTTGCATTTGTAGTAGTTGTTGTTCCAAATGTTTTATCCTAAGTTGTATTGTCATCAGGCGGCGTTGGAGTTGATGGTTGTCCTAGCACAGTTCTCTTTAAGTTGAAGGTTGGCGTAATAATTTCCTCTAAAACTATTATGTGTGTTGATTCCACATCCAACGACTGAGTCTTTTTGATTTCATTTTCCTACAACAACTCAAACTTTCCATAATTAGTCTATAAGGAAAGAACAAAGGTGAAGGTTCGAGCCTTCCTTCTAGCGCCAAAAATGTTAACAATATAATTATCAACATCCAAGGTGCATTGGATCAAAAGTGAATCAAGAGGAAGATCCCTTTCGAGGACTTCGAAAGGGGTTTGAATTGTCAGAATCGTGATCCAATAATGTAGTCCTATTTTTCCATCCCTTTCGAAAAGATCAAAATGAAGTAAAGAACCCACTTTAAATGGACCCTTTCGAAAGTGTTGATGTTACTGTCATGAGGTGGACTCCCTCGAAAGCAAGGATATGTTCCAAAGTATCCAGACACCTTAGAAGCCACCCGAAGAGTTTGATTCAATGGCTACAAAGAGAATCCCTTCGAAGGTTCAGTTCCCATCGAAAGGATTCGGAACCCAATGTACATACATTGAAATAGAAGTGGATTCGATATGTCATAGAGCCTTATTTTGGATAGATAACATAAGTCCAATGAACTCGATAATATTGAAGTATCATCACCATGTTATTTTAGTGCCGTATGGGCTTTGGACGTAATGATAATATGCTTTAAAATTGAGATATCTAAATAAGCTCTATAGCATATCATGTGCCATAAAGGGTTAAGAAAATAAGTGTGCATCATATGCAATTGGTCATTAGACAAGCTAATGGTCGAAATGATCATTCTCGTATTCAAATAAATATCAGATCCATGCATTCTTTCTTTTTTATTTCTCATAAATGGGTAGCAAGAAATATAATTTGTCCCTAATTTAATTTAGGGTTACAAGAATTTGATTTGGCAAAGAAATGTGAAAAAGAAAAAATCGGTCCCGAACTTGGACCCCTAAGGTCGTATTTATAGATGTGGGTTGGACACTTCCGCATCCATCCTTTCGAAGTTGTCAAAAGGTCTCCTTTTCAACCTTGCGCACCCATCCTTTCATCTTTTTCCTTCCGCTTTCACGATCTCAAAGTTGTGGGTAGGTATTTGGGTCTTTTGTTATGCTTGAATTTTCCCTTTCGTCTCTATCGAAAGCGTGCTAATAATGGATATTGATCCGATACTCATCAATACTGCTTCTGAGTACTTCTGGAGCCTTTCGACACCATCAAAAGGTATGCTTCTTTTGGTAGCGAATGAACCAAGATACCTCATTGTGCTATTTGAGTATAAGCGGAAGCGTTTCTGACCTCTTTGAAACCTTCGAAACCTCTTCTAGTTAATAACCGGTTTTTAATAACGTTATTAACTGAAATTTTGTGAAACTTTAAAAGATAAAATTTTTGAAATATAAATTTGATATTTGGAATGCGTCTAGTTAAACAAAGCAACTGGTAAATTTTCGTCCGAAAATATGAAAGTTTATTTCGCGCGTAAATTTACTTCAATTTAATCAATTAAAAAGCGATGGAAATGAAATGTTTTCGAATCCTAAATATTTTTACATAGGAAAATTCTAAACCATCTTCTGAGCAAGATGTCAGTTTGTCATTTTTCCAAATTCGGACATCTTTGGCTCCGTCGATCTTATTTTTCAGCGTTTTTCTTGCATTTTCCGTAGTAGAAAAATTTGAATTTTTATAATTAAATCGTACCACTGATATCTTTATACCATTTTGATCGTCACATTGTGCTGATCTCAGCGGTATATTCACTTCTGTGTTTTGAGGTCCGGTAAGCCGTGGAAACTGCGAAACACCTACCGTATAAGTACCAACTTTTGTGTCTTTTGGTTTCCTAATTCTTCGTATTCCACTGTCTTTTAACCTTCTGACCTTTCCTATTCCCAACCTTTAATTTTTTTCATTGTTTCGTTTCATTTGCTTGGATTCCTCTGCCTTTCTTTTTTTGTTCTTTGTTCCAACGCATTTTATATTTCCAATATCACTGTTTTCTTCTATCTGTTCTCTGCTTAAAAATTGAGCGCAAAAGCGAATGAATGCATGCTCTTCTCTCTTTACTTAAAAAAAAGTTTCATTTATCTAAACATTTCGCATGGAGGCTGCACCACCCCTTTCTCCCACTTCGTCCCTTTTTCTTCTCTAACATACGGCCTCCAAAACCTTCCAGCCTCCCATCGCAGCTCCGCCACTACCCAACCGAGCTCATTCGCTTACTAGCTCACCTGATCCGACTTTGGCAACCATAGCAGCTCGCCTTCTCTGGCATAGCAGCCGAGCATCCAAAGCCTCAAAGCAGGCCGAGCTTGTTTCTTTGATAATATTGAGGTATAAAATATATAATGTTCTACATGTTATATATATTTGTAGTTGTGAATATACAACATATGTTATAAAGTATATATGCATATTGTTTAAAGTATGTAAAGATTTGGTTATATTGGATCTGTAGTTATATGAAGTTGATGTATATTTTACAATAAGTGGTACAAGCTATATTTACTATTGTATATGATTGCACGTCTGCATATGAATTGTGTGCTGTAAAAATTTAGTAACGTGTATTATATATATTTGCAATCTATATTAATCATATATTATGTGATGATTTGGTTTTAAAGGGTATATATATAACTCATGCGTATGTATATTTTGGTTGAGATTGATATATACTGGTTTTAATAACTATAGCTTAGAAAAGTTATATTCGTTGTTCATGTTTAATTTTGTATATAGTATATTAACTCGGTTAGGAATATATATAACCGAGTAAGTGGATATTATAGTATTACATTCAGATTTGTTTACTATTAGCTACGGGTTAGTCTGTGAAGTCATGTTATATTTTTACAGTACATATTATACATATTGTTTATTTGTATCAATATAAATGTTTGATTTTTGTTAATTTATATCCATCATGTTTATATATTTTGCTTGCAAAAGTTTTATATATATATATATATATCTTCTATAAGTATTTTGGTCTCTTTTAATTTCTAAAATATAGCATATAAATGATCTTGGATATGTAATATGGTTTGAATTAAAACTGCAATTGAATATTGGTTTTAAGAAGTAATAATATCATATACTTTTCGTTTCGATTTTATCGAGCAAATTTTGATTCATTTCATTGATTTCTTATCTATCAGCCTTGATCGCCGAACTCGTGCCCACTTTGCTTTGCTTTGAAATTTTTCTTGGACCCGCGACTCATCTCATTCTCGTTCATCTCTCTAGCCTTGAAAGGTGAGCAATCACTCACGATTAATGTTCTTTTATTTATTAAATCTGATTTCAATTGAAACGACAATTGAAATATGCTACTGTTAGTTATTTACACTGTTATTTATGCTATTAACTGTACCAGTTCACCTGTGATATCTGACACCATTATTTGTTAATTATACGATGATAATCCCGTTTGTCTGATAAGTGATTGATTGTTTGTTGTTTATATTGGATGTTAAATTGTAATGTATAAAGTGATAAATAGTATGCAATAAAATTTGACGTAGGATAATTAAAATTTGAATCGACATATATGTTGAATTTGATTAGTTGAATATGACCCCTTTTAATTGTTAAATTAATTGACATGTAGAATAGTGATAATTACACTTTGAACCATTGAACGTATATTGGATTAATTGTTGTAGTGTTAAAATTGAAATCGAATGACAAGTGAAGAACTGTATTGATATTAGTGTAATAATCTTTAATCTACATGAAATGATAGTGTAGATTCTAGAGATAATTATATTAATTTGCACAAACAACAATGTGAATTAATACGATTATTTCGGGATTATTTGAATTGATTATTGGATTGATATTGATTGTGGTTATTGCTTGTTTATTTACTTTGACACCATCCCAGTTATCACACTGCAAGTTCCCTTTGCTATGCTTTGATTTTGAATTGAAATGGAATCGGGTTGAAATGATAAATACCCAAATTTAATTTTGACCTAGGATAGAGAATTAAATAAAACCCAATTGGTCAATAATTTGATTTAAAAATAAAATAAAGATTTTATTTGAATAAACAATAAGGTTTGAAATGAAGTTGGAATTTGAATTTTTATGAAAGGAAAATGTTAATATTTAATAATATGAAACAAAATATTAACAATGTAATTGATGAAAGAACGTTGTTAAATTTGAGAAACGATTGAATTAAGTTTCGAATTTTAATAATTAAGTTTGAAATTATTAATAATTAAGTTTTGAAATTAGTTAATAATTAAGTTTTGAAATTATTTAATAATTAAATAAGATTAAATTATTTAATAGTTAAATAAAATTGAATGCTTTAATAAGTGAAATTGAACTTCTTGAATAAGTGAATATTAAGTTTCTTTATTAATTGAGTTTTGAAATTGTAACTAAGTAAATTAATAAATGAAATTGAATTTCTCTAATAAGAAATAAAATGTGTTTTATTGAAATTAATGTAAGACTTGAAATGTAAAGAATTTGATTTGATGAATTTAAATTAATGCAATTTGTAAGTTTGATATAATAGCGTTGAACTTAAGTAATTGTTTTAATGAATTGGAAATTAAATAGAAATTGTTTTAAATGAAAATTTACTTAACAAATATTGATGAAATCGATAAATGGATTTAAATTGATTTGAATGTTAAATTAAATTAATTTAAATGATTTCGGAATGAAACTTATATACGAATTTAAATCGACATTTGAATTGTTTTAAATAGAGGTTGAAATTGAATTATAAGATTTGAAATGATAATTTGGAAGTTTTGAAACGTAAATTATGGGAATTATTTTAGAGAAAAAAATGAAATATTGATTTACAAATTCTATTTGAAATTGAATTTGATTTGGTTTTGAAATATATAAACGACCAATCGGTGTAATAATTACGAAAGTTATTAAAGAGACCGGAATCGGTTAAGGACATACTCACTGTCTAAACCGAAAACCACTTTAATAACTATACGCGGAGTGTGATCCAGAATGAAGTGGTTGGAATGATGTACGTGATGACTGAAGAAAGAGAACGATAATGGATAGCCTTGACACTTGTGTCAAATTGGAAATGACTAAAACAGGAGCCGTGCCGGGCCAATGGAGGTCAGCTACCTCAAGCGAACACACTTCTTCGAAACTATTCATTACTTGTTGTCGATTGGTGCACCCTTGATTTTGGAAGTGTTGTTTCGCGGTGTTGCGGTCGCTGCGGCGATGCGTTCTCACCAGTCCGGATCAGGCAAACGGTAGTTTCACTACCTTGGGTATTGCCTCATGTACCTTGTCATACTTGTATCCCTTTATACGCGACCACTACGATTTGTTTTGTGTTATACCTATGGAGTACTCCCTAATATCCCACTAGTTTACGGTGGAGTTTACAGTGTTGTATAGACTATAACTCTTATATAAAATGTGTTAAGGGGGATAATGGTAATGCCTTAACACTATTTTGATATCTTATATTACTGATAGGCATTATCTACTTATCGTACACTACTACATAGTAGATAGTTTAACGGATCCTTAAAGGATGGTTATTCCAAACATCCTTTGAGTTACTTGTATTTCAATTGCTATTTCACTTGAGTTGGATTTATTGATATAAGAATGTTAATCCTAACTCGAGTGTTTTGTGTTTTGCTTTACGCTCGGGTCAGACTGAGTACCAGTATTCAAGACTCACCTTTGGAGTTGGAGCTTTGCTTGAAGATCCAGCCATCTATTCTGTTTTCAGTATCCGATGATTCCAGTGATGTATTCTGATTTGTATCTGATGTATCGGGTTACTCTTCTATTGTATCTGGTTTAACTTTGATGTAACTTATATATTTATATAGTAGCTTCATGAACTACTATCTCTTTTATTTCCGCTGCATTTATTACTCTGTGTCTGTGATCTGTGATTATTTATTTACTGTATATGTTCAGTTTTGCCAAATTTAAATTAACAACGCGGTATTTTGAATTATTCAAGTCCGACATGTGCGGATGCGAATGGTCCAAAATATCGGGTCTTTACAGTTGGTATCAGAGCTTTGGTAGCTCTAGGCAAAACTCAACATATAGGGTAAATGTATTTACAGAATCACTCTCATTCGAGTTTCAATCTCTTCCTTTAACTCAATTCCTTTGAATTTTTGGAACGTTTCCTGCGGTTCCGAAATTCATCCGTGTCCTTCACTATTCGTCTTCTTTCAATTCTGGAGCACCCCATAACTCCATTCTGAATGTTATCTATAATAGATCGGCGGTCCCGCCAATCTTCGAATGATTCGTAAAGGAGTAAAACTCCTTTATAATAGGCATCGATTTACTGGAGATTTCTGTATCATCGGTTTACGGTGCTATCTATTCCCTGCTATACCTGAATTCCATCTCTTGAGATCGAGTGTTGATTTACCTCGGAATTCAGCATCGATCTTATTTTTGAAGTTACGGACGACCCGGTTAAGGTTGCCCGTGAATTAAATAAACTCATCCATCTCCCGATTGTGGTAATTGAATTATCTTATCTTCTATTTCAAACTTATTTTCGAATCGAAATTCTCTTTGATTTGCGTCTATCAAATTTAAATCTCTATACTTATTTTGAAAATTCGTTCCTGTATCGGCGAGCAAAGAAATGTATTTGTAAACAAATATTTAAATGTTTTGATATATATGGAGTTGTTTGAGTTGTTGATGTTGATTTGGATTTTTGATCGATTCGTCTGATCAACGCTATCGATAGGATTTCCAAAACGCTTGAACAGAGCAAACCGACACAATATCGTTTTCAAATTTTGTAAACAAAATAAATTTTTGAATGATTATATTATATATACAAGTATAAATTTTTCTGAAATTAACTTGTTAATGAGTTGTTGTCCGAAATGATAATATTTAATTTTCATTTATTATTTCATAAACCATTGACTATTGGGTAATATAAATAAATGAATTTATAAAAATGGGTTAAAATTGATTTTAGATTTAAATGGATTTAAACTAAATTTGAGAATTTAATATTCGATGGTTTCAAACTTTGATTTGAAAGTTTTAAAGTGTATAGTATTTAAAATATTTTCGAATATAAAGCGTTTTCAAAGAATTTTAAAATGTTGAAACCAGTGCTCTTCTCTTTGTCGCTGGAAAATAATTTCGGTGATGGCGGCCGCATCATCGACATTCATTTTCGAGTTTCGAAGCGGAGATACTATTCTGTAGCTTTGCTACGGTTTTGTTTTGAAAAATATTTTGATTTGAATTTCTTTAGTATAATTTGGTTTATATATATATGGGTATCTTATTTTAAAATTTAATTTGATTTGATATAAATATATTATATATATCTCTAAATTGTCTAAAGTTAATCGAAAATCTAATTCTTAAATTTTGTTAAGGGATGATTTTAATTATAAATAAAACCAAAATTTAGAATAAATATTTAAACTTGAATAATTGAATTGGGAAGATTTTATTTGTATATTGTTCAACTGCATTCTAATACAACTTACCTAAATCATTCAGAAGTTGAATATGTAATTGATAATATATAATATAAATTGAATTTATAAATAAGATTTGAGTGGTTATAATAAATGTTATACACTTAAATTTTAATTATAAAATGTTAATAGAGATAAATAGAATAATAAGATAATTGGAAAATAAAATTTTGTTTTGAAGGAATTAATAAATTGAAATTAGATCAACTTATGGAAATACCTTGAATTTAAAACCAATTATTGAATATAAATTAATTTAAATTGAAATTTATATGGTTTAAATTAATTTATATGGGTTAAATATATGTGATAAGATATATTAAGTAGAATAAATTTAACAATAATTTGGAATAAAGAAGAATTTAAATTGCTGAAGAAAAAAAATGATTATAATAAAAGACTATTCAAATTTATCGTTTTAGAGATTGTAAGTTGAAGATAATTGAATAATAAGATAATGAACTTAGAAATAGTTGAAATTGATTTTAGTGAAATCAAATGGATTAAATCAATTATTGAATATCAATTAATTTAAATTTTGAATTTATATGGTTTAAATTAATTGTTATTTTGTATTTCAAATCTGTTTTCTTTCTAGTTGTTTCTATTCTCCTACCTCGTTCCTTTTCGGGGACGAAAAGTTTTGAGTGGGGGAGAGTAACAACCCGTAAATTTAACCGGTTTTTAATAACGTTATTAACTGAAATTTTGTGAAACTTTAAAAGATAAAATTTTTGAAATATAAATTTGATATTTGGAATGCGTCTAGTTAAACATAGCATCTGGTAAATTTTCATCCGAAAATATGAAAGTTTATTTCGCGCGTAAATTTACTTCAATTTAATCAGTTAAAAAAGCGATAGAAATGAAATGTTTTCGAATCCTAAATATTTTTACATAGAAAAATTCTAAACCATCTTCTGAGCAAGATGTCAGTTTGTCATTTTTCCAAATTCGGACATCTTTGGCTCCGTCGATCTTATTTTTCAGCGTTTTTCTTGCATTTTCCGTAGTAGAAAAATTTGAATTTTTATAATTCAATCGTACCACTGATATCTTTATACCATTTTGATCGTCACATTGTGCTGATCTCAGCGGTATATTCACTTCTTTGTTTTGAGGTCCGGTAAGCCGTGTAAACTGCGAAACACCTACCGTATAGGTACCAACTTTTGTGTCTTTTGGTTTCCTAATTCTTCGTATCCCACTGTCTTTTAACCTTCTGACCTTTCCTATTTCCAACCTTTAATTTTTTTGATTGTTTCGTTTCATTTGCTTGGATTCCTCTGCCTTCCTTTTTTTGTTCTCTTTTCCAACGCATTTTATATTTCCAATATCACTGTTTTCTTCTCTCTGTTCTCTGCTTAAAAATTGAGTGCAAAAGCGAATGAAGCATGCTCTTCTCTCTTTACTTAAAAAAAAGTTTCATTTATCTAAACATTTCGCATGGAGGCTGCACCACCCCTTTCTCCCACTTCATCCCCTTTTCTTCTCTAACATACGGCCTCCAAAACCTTTCAGCCTCCCATCGCAGCTCCGCCACTACCCAACCGAGCTCATTCGCTTACTAGCTCACCTGATCCGACTTTGGCAACCATAGCAGCTCGCCTTCTCTGGCATAGCAGCTGAGCATCCAAAGCCTCAAAGTAGGCCGAGCTTGTTTCTTTGATAATATTGAGGTATAAAATATATAATGTTCTACATGTTATATATATTTGTAGTTGTGAATATACAACATATGTTATAAAGTATATATGCATATTGTTTAAAGTATGTAAAGATTTGGTTATATTGGATCTGTAGTTATATGAAGTTGATGTATATTTTACAATAAGTGGTACAAGCTATATTTACTATTGTATATGATTGCACGTCTGCATATGAATTGTGTGCTGTAAAACTTTAGTAACGTGTATTATATATATTTGCAATCTATATTAATCATATATTATGTGATGATTTGGTTTTAAAGGGTATATATATAACTCATGCGTATGTATATTTTGGTTGAAATTGATATATACTGGTTTTAATAACTATAGCTTAGAAAAGTTATATTCGTTGTTCATGTTTAATTTTGTATATAGTATATTAACTCGGTTAGGAATATATATAACTGAGTAAGTGGATATTATAGTATTACATTCAGATTTGTTTACTATTAGCTACGGGTTAGTCTGTGAAGTCATGTTATATTTTTACAGTACATATTATACATATTGTTTATTTGTATCAATATAAATGTTTAATTTTGTTAATTTATATCCATCATGTTTATATATTTTGCTTGCAAAAGTTTTATATATATATCTTCTATAAGTATTTTGGTCTCTTTTAATTTCTAAAATATAGCATATAAATGATCTTGGATATGTAATATGGTTTGAATTAAAACTGCAATTGAATATTGGTTTTAAGAAGTAATAATATCATATACTTTTCGTTTTGATTTTATCGAGCAAATTTTGATTCATTTCATTGATTTCTTATCTATCAGCCTTGATCGCCGAACTCGTGCCCACTTTGCTTTGCTTTGAAATTTTGCTTAGACCCACGACTCATCTCATTCTCGTTCATCTCTCTAGTCTTGAAAGGTGAGCAATCACTCACGATTAATGTTCTTTTATTTATTAAATCTGATTTCAATTGAAACGACAATTGAAATATGCTACTGTTAGTTATTTACACTATTATTTATGCTATTAACTGTACCAGTTCACCTGTGATATCTGACACCATTATTTGTTAATTATACGATGATAATCCCGTTTGTCTGATAAGTGATTGATTGTTTGTTGTTTATATTGGATGTTAAATTGTAATGTATAAAGTGATAAATAGTATGCAATAAAATTTGACGTAGGATAATTAAAATTTGAATCGACATATATGTTGAATTTGATTAGTTGAATATGACCCCTTTTAATTGTTAAATTTGTTGATTCATGAGTTTTGATTCATGACACAAGCTTCAGAGATCATACGACGAGAATACTATATGAAAGCGACAAAAAGAGAATAAGTGCATACCGTGCACTACAAAGGAGATAACTTTACAATCCAGAGATTAGTATGGATATTTTATTTTATTGAGTCTTAGAATAATGTTAAATCATTCCTCAAATAGTCACACATGCACACAAAACATTTTATATCAAAATTGTGTTCACTGTGCATATAACACCAGGTCGGTCGACCGACCAGGATCCTCGGTCGACCGACCCTGTATCATATGCAGAGTGACTTTCTGTTTTGTATACGTTTTTAAACTCAGCTGACCGGCCAGGTTTTCCGGTCGACCGACCAGAGAAAAACGGCTAGTTTTCTAAAGAGACGCGATCATTTCATGAAGAGGAATGTCCTCTATTTCAAGAGGTATGGACACAACTGTTAACTAAAACTCTTCATAAAAGATTACAACTCTTCTACAACTATATAAACATATTCAATTCACTTCTACAATCACTGATTCTTGTTTATATTTCTGAAATCTAATCTCTATTCATTTCTGCAAATAAAAGCATTCATTCTTATTTAATATCACTAGAATCCTTGAATTTATTCATATACTTCGATTCTACGTGATTATCTTCCTTCTAAATCTTCACACGCATATATACTCTTGAGGATTTGATTATAGGAAAGTTGTACTATCAAAAGACAATCAGTGTTATTCAGAACACATTCGTCAACAAACTATTTGTATTAAGTTGAAGTCCTCTTTAGCTGTTGAGGCGGAAAAATTCCTCTTCGGCTGCTCAGGTGTCGTATACCTATTCCTCCGGGTTAAGTGAGAGGTTTAGTTTAAATCCAGAGGGTATTCTGGGACTGGACGTAGAACAGGAAGTTCAAACCAGTATAAAAATTCCTGGTGTGCTTACTTTAATTTGTACTTTACTGTTATTACCAGTTTCCGCATTAACATACCATATTACACGATCCTTAGTACTACACGTACACTTTCATTTGGTATCAGAGCAAGGTTATCTTATAACCATCACAAAGTTATTTGATATTTACTTATTTCTAGTAATATGGCAACCACACAAATTAACGATGTTAACACTCACACTAATTCTAGTTTCACAGAAGGTCAATCGACTTCACGACCTCCACTTTTCAATGGTATAAATTACAATTATTGGTCAACTAGAATGAGAATCTATATGCAATCAAGTGGATTTGATATCTGGAATATTATACAAAGAGAATACACAATTCATACTGGAGAATACTCGACTTGGAGTAACACACAAAAACTAGATGCTACATCAAATGCTAAGGCTATGAATATTTTATTTTGTGCATTAGATAGAAATGAATTCAATAGAGTTAGCATGTGCACTTCCGGCTATGAAATTTGGAGAACTCTTAAAGTTTCACATGAAGGAACGAACAAAGTTAAATTGAGCAAACTTTCTATGCTGAAACATCAATTTGAAAATTTTAAGACGAGGCCAAATGAATCTATAAATGACATGTACTCTAGATTTCAGGATATTTATCATGCTTTATTATCACTAGAACAAAAGTTTACTGATTTTGATGTTGTTACAAAAATCTTGAATTCTTTAACGGACGAATGGAACGAAAAGTCCTAGCTATTGAAGAAGCAACTGATTTGTCAACATTAAAACCAGAAGAGTTGATAGGTAATTTAATGTCCTACGAAGTAAATTTGCATGCAAAACGAAATGGAGCACAAGAAAAGAAAAATGTAGCATTCCAAGCAGAAAAAGATGATTCCGACTCAGATAATGAAGATATGGCAATGATCGCTAAAAAATTCAAAAAGTTTTTGAAATTCAACAGAAACAAATTCAAGGGAAACAAAAATAATTCCAACAACAATTCCAATAGCAGCAAACCATCATCTTCAACAATGGAATGTTATGAATGTCATAAGAAAGGACACATGAAGAAAGATTGTCCAGATCGTAAAAAGAATAACTTCAAGAAGGATAAAACCAAACGAAAGGCTTTTTCAGTCACTTGGGACGACACTGACTCATCATCCTCATCAGAGAGTGAAAGTGATAATGAACAAGCAAATGTATGCTTCATGGCTTTGTCAGACGATGTAAGTGATTTTACTTTTGAAGATTTAATTGAAATAAACTCTGAATTAGTAAATTTAACAAAACAACTTAAAAAGAAAAATAAGGAGTTGCAAAGAAAGTTAGATAGAACAGTTTTAGAAGTAGATATGTTAAAAGATGAGAAGGTAATATTGGAAGAAGAACTTGAAATTTCTCAACAATTGAATTCTAACTTATCTTCTCAAATTACGTCAATATCTGAGGAACTAGAAATTCAGAAAAATAAAAATGATGTTTTACTTTTCGAAAATAATAGTTTAATATCTAAGATTAAGGATTTAGAGTTAGAAAAATCTAGTCTTAAAATAAAATTTGATGATATTTCTAAAAATGTTTCAAATTTCAATAAAGGAAGAGAAAATCTTTCTAGTATACTAGAAAACTCTCAAACTTCTAACAATAAATCTGGACTAGGATTTAAGAAACAATATAATTTTGCTAAAAGTAAAATTAATAATAAAATTAAGAAAGATATTAAGAAAACAGTTTATTCAAATACTAAAACTATTAAGATATGGATTCCAAAAACAAATAATATATTGATAAGGAATAAACATATCAAAAGTTTTATGGAAACTGTTCATAATAACAAAAATTATTTCTATAAAGGGAATTCTGAACCCGTATGGGTTTGGCTTCCTAAGATCTAACTCTTAGGACCCTAAAAAGATTGGGTACCAACTTTTTATAAACTTTTTGCAGGTACCACATAAGAAGAGAGGAAAATGGATTTTAGATAGCGGTTGCTCAAAACACATGACTGGAAACAAAGAAATGTTGTCAAACATTATATACTCAAATGGAGGAGCAGTCACCTTTGGAGATAACTCAAAAGGATATATCATCGGCAAAGGCAATGTCAATAGCAACGGTACATCTAATTTACCTCTCATTACTGATGTTTTATTAGTTAAAAATTTAAAACATAATTTATTAAGTATTAGTCAACTTTGCGATAAAGGTTTTAATATAATTTTTTCAGAAAATAAATGTAACATTTTTGATAAAAATCATAACATTATTTTCGAAGGAAAAAGAGATAAAAATATTTACATCTTAAATATGAACGTTAATAATAATTCAAATTTGTGTCTAGTGGCTAAAGAAAACGATTCTGGTCTTTGGCACAAAAGATTTTGTCACATTAATTTTAATACCATCAACAAACTATCTAAAAATAAATTGGTTAAAGGGTTACCCAATATAAAATTCGAAACTAACATATTTTGTGATGCATGTAAATTAGGAAAATTAACAAAATCTTCTTTTAAATCAAAGAAAGTAATATCTACAGAACAACCACTTGAACTTTTACACATGGATCTTTTTGGTCCAACTCAAGTGCAATCTATTAATCATAATAGATATGTTTTTGTTATTGTAGATGATTTCTCTAGATATACTTGGATTTTCTTTTTGAAAAATAAAAGTGATACTTTTGATAATTTTAAAATTTTTGTTAAAAGAATTCAAAATATTAAAACATTGAAAATTAAAAATATAAGAAGTGATCATGGAGGCGAATTTGAAAATGAAGTTTTTGAACAATTTTGTAACAAGAAAGGTATTAACCATAATTTCTCTTTTCCTAGAAAACCACAACAAAATGGAGTTGTAGAAAGGAAAAATAGAACGTTACAAGAATGTGCAAGAACTTTACTAAATGGAACAACTTTATCGAAACATTTTTGGGCAGAAGCCGTAGGTACTGCTTGTTACGTACTAAATCACATTTCTATTCGACCATTAACTAAAAATACACCATATGAACTTCTAAATGGAAGAAAACCAAATATTTCTTATCTAAAAGTTTTTGGTTCCAAATGTTTTATTTTAAATACTAAAGATCAACTAGGCAAATTTGATCCAAAATCCGATGAAGGTATATTTGTTGGATATTCGGAACGAAGCAAGGCTTATCGAATTTATAATAAACGAACTCAAATTATTGAAGAAAGTTTACATGTTTCTTTCAACGAAAATTTTAAAAATATAAATCCAAGTGTTACTATTGATTCTGATGATGAATCTACTCAGAATGAGAATAATAGTACAAATGAAAATCTTGATATTCATGAAACCAATACAAACGTGACTTCTAATATAATAAAATCTCCACCTAGAATTTTAAGAGATCATCCTGTGCAAAATATAATTGGAGAAGTTAATACGAATGTTAAAACCAGACATCAGTTAAATCAAGTTGGTCATGTTGCTTTTCTTTCTAACATAGAACCTAAGAATATAAAAGAAGCTTCAACTGATGACTACTGGATACTTGCGATGCAAGAAGAATTAAATCAATTCGAACGAAACGAAGTTTGGGAACTCGTTCCTAGACCCAGTGATCAATCAGTCATCGGTACTAAATGGGTTTTTAAAAATAAAGCAGATGAACTAGGAAATATAACAAGGAATAAAGCTAGATTAGTTGCGCAAGGATATAATCAAGAAGAAGGAATTAATTACGGAGAGATGTTTGCTCCAGTCGCCCGACTTGAAGCAATACGAATATTATTAGCTTATGCGTGTTTTCATAATTTTAAACTATATCAAATGGATGTTAAAAGTGCATTTTTAAATGGATTCATAAAAGAAAATGTTTTTGTTGAACAACCACCTTTGTTCAATCATGAAAAATTTCCAGATCATGTATATAAACTTAAAAAGGCATTATATGGTCTAAAACAAGCACCACGTGCTTGGTATGATCGTCTTAAAGGTTATTTATTAGAATCTGGCTTTGAAATCGGTAAAGTAGATCAAACACTCTTTATTAAGAAAACTAATAAAGATATTTTAATAATTCAAATATATGTTGACGATATTATTTTCGGCTCGACAAATGAAAAATTATGTCAAGAATTTTCAACTATAATGACAAATGAATTTGAAATGTCTCATATGGGAGAATTATCATATTTTCTTGGACTACAAATTAAACAAATTGAAAATGGAATTTTTATTAATCAAGAAAAATATTGTTATAATTTAATCAAACGTTTTGGTCTTGAAAACACTACTGCCAACCAACTCCTATGAGTACAACGATTCATCTCGATAGAGATGAAGATGGCAAAAGTGTTGATCAAAAGTTATATCGTAGTATGATAGGTTCCTTACTCTATTTAACAGCGAGTCGACCCGATATTATGATGAGTGTCTGTTTATGTGCTCGATTTCAAGCAAATCCCAAAGAATCACATATGAGAGCAGTTAAACGCATTATTCGTTATCTAACTAAAACCAAAGATTTCGGACTATTTTATCCGAAAGAATGTCCTTTCGAATTAGTTTCCTATAGTGATGCTGATTTTGGAGGAAGTCGGACGGATCGAAAAAGTACGAGCGGAACATGTCACTTCATTGGACGTTCCTTAGTTTCTTGGTTTTGTAAGAAACAAAACTGTGTTTCTTTATCAACATGTGAAGCAGAATATATATCTGCTGCTTTGGCATGTGCACAAGTCGTATATATGCAACAGACATTACAAGATTTTAATTGTCATCTTGAAAAATCAATAATTTATTGTGATAATACCAGTGCAATAAATCTTTCTAAAAATCCGGTCAATCACTCACGAACAAAACACATTGATATTCGTCATCATTTTCTTCGTGATTGTTTGGAAAAAGGATTAATAAATCTAGAATTTATCAACACTGAAAATCAAATAGCTGACATTTTTACTAAACCACTAAATGAAAATACTTTTATAAAACTAAGACAAGATTTAGGTATAATGTCGTTTAAAGACTTATGAATAAAAATATGGAAAAACAAAAATTATTTTATTTCTGACCAAAGCGGCACTCGAACTCATGACTTCTGACTTATATGTTAGATGTTGTAGTATAGCCACTTGGGCTATGGGTGTTTCTTGTTCCAGCTCTTTTTATAATCTATACCATTAAAACTTAATTTCAGAATAAACTATTTTTGACTCTAAAGCATTGTATATCATTCATTTACAAACAGTTTTTTGTTTAAAAAGTTCTGTGATTAAAACTAAAATTTGTTTTTAGACCACTATTTTTTTAGAAAATAAATGGATATATATACATACATATGTTTATTGAATAGAACATAAGATACAAAAATCTTCTTACAAAACAAAACTTGAGACAAAAATGTCTTCTAACGATGACGTCTACAATTCTGAAAATTCTCATCCTTCATACACATCCCTGGACGACGACTATTCTGATCGCATCCCCGAAAATGGTCCCCATCCTACTTTTCCAATGCCTAATCGTGTTTTAGAATTCTCCTCTCCAGATAAAGACCCCCGACACAGGTGGAAATCATGGGAAGACTCCCATACAGGTTATACACCTGATAAAAAGAAAGGGAAAAAGGAAATGGTAGTATCTCCATCAACCAAACAAAAGATTGATGAAATTCATCACTACCAACAACAACAAATGAATATGCAACGGGAACTTTATTACGAACAAAAAGTCACGGCAAGACCTTTAAGTTTCCTTGAAAAGATTGCCATGAAATTTTGTTCATCTAAGAAGGATGATGTTGCTGAACCTTCTTACAGAACTCCATCTCCTTCTGACCATGTTCAATCTCCAATAGCTCCAATATGGTCACCGATAGAAAACGTTCCATCTCCAAATTCATGGGAACGTCGATGCTGATGCACCATGGCTATAATTTAATATATATATGTTATTTTTTAATAAGATGTATAGATATATATGATGCAATAATATAATTATATTTCTATAATTCTTGTTTGAAAAACAGCATAAACTTGTCTGTTCACATGCCTCGGTCGACCGAAAAGTCTGAATCGGTCAACCGAAGCTGTTCCGAGAAGTTTTAAAAAAAAACAGATTTCTTTCAACTCGGTCGACCGAACAACCTGACTCGGTCAGCCGAACTTGTTTCCCGAATGATGTTAGAACATTTTTATAAATTCGGTCAACCGAATACCCTGCACGAGTCGACCGAAGCTCTTCCCGAAAGTTTCAGCACTATTCTGAACCTCAACTCGGTCGACCGACCCAGGAATTTCAGCCGACCGAACGAGCTTTTCTGCTGAAATTGCTTACATATTTTAACCCATCCATTCACCTTTTTATCTCACCTCTTCACTTTACTCTCCCAAAACAGACTTTAACCCTAGCCCCCATTACAACCTTCCTAAACTTCTTCAAATTCTTCAAAGAAAAATGGCCCCCAAGAAGAAATCTAAGACTACCGCTGGCCAATCTTCCTCAACTCCTGTAGACTCTCAAATTACTTCTTGGCTAGTAAGTGAAAAAGCTTTAGAAAGATGGATAAGGCTTCAAGATGCCAAAATCTTTGAGGAGTCTTTTGTAAGTTATCCTGATTTTACCTCCTACGGTGTTGAAAATGCCGCTCTTGAAAGTGGTCTTGATGCTTTTCTTGACCATAGGAAAAGCAACTTGAAAATTAATCATATAATGGTCAAGTTATTCCTAGCAAATCTCAACCTTGTAAATCCACCGAGAAACACTGAAAATTGTGTTTGGACATCGGTTTGTGGCACTTCGATTTTTCTCTCCATTGATCGAATGAATCATATTTTAAATGCTCGACCGGGTGGAATATCATTACATGATGTAGACTGTAATACATCAACTCGTGACCGCCTAAGTCATCTATTCTTTGAAGATGATGCTACCGATTTAAGGCAAACTTCATCTCTCCGACCTAAAGCACGACTTTTTCATCGATTCATGATGAAGTCTATTGTTCCAAGAGGAGGGTCATACCACTTAGTATATCCCGAAAACTTCAAGGTGTTATATGCTATGTGTGGAAATATTCGGGTAAATTGGACACAACTTCTTATGGATGAATTCCTTACGTTCAACCAAGGAAAAATGCTCCATATTTATTATGGAGAATACATAATGCGGTTGATTAACAACTTTGTCACTCATGCTCCAGAATCCGAAACATCCAAAGTTCGTACCTTTGACTCACGAATAATAAAATTAATGAAGTTACCCGATGCACCGTCCCAAATTTCAACCTTTCAGCAATGGCGTACCATTCCACGAGAACAACTACGTCGCAGCTATTCTACACCTCAACCATCCACTCATTCTACAGAACGTATAACTCGTCAAACCTCTATCCAAAGACCACCTCCCGGTACTAGCACAGCGGCTGCCATTGATATTTTGGCCCAAAATCAACTAGCTTTGGATTCTCTCCTTCGAAAAATTGATGGGCGTTTCAAGAAGATCAAAGGCTTCTTCGTAAATTTATGGGATGCCTTATCATGTACTTCTGAAGCCGGTGCTTCATTTGTTGCTCCTGGAAAAAGACCAGCACCAAATTTATCTTGGTCTACATTCGATAACACAAGTTCCAGCACATCGGCAACTCCCGCACCTACTACTCAAAGACGGGGTAAGGAACCGGCTCCTCTCGATGAAAATCTTCATCCAGAACAGTGGGATACCGACGATGATGAGGAGTAATTGTAGTATTTTTACAATTTATTTACTTTCAATAATTTATTGTACTTTATTTGTTTCTTAATTATGGTTATGTTATGTTCTAAGCAAACATCTTTAAATTATTTCTAATTAAGCTCAAGAATGTACAATGTAAATTTAAATGTTTTGCATTACTTTAATCTGTTATAAATATTCCTTTTTGTCGATGACAAAGGGGGAGAAATGTATGCAAACTAACGAATTTTTGCAGAAAAGTCACCATATATTCAAGGGGAGAACTATAATATATATGTCAATATTACTTCGTCACATAAGTATTGTCATCAATCAAAAAGGGGGAGAATGTTGATTCATGAGTTTTGATTCATGACACAAGCTTCAGAGATCATACGACGAGAATACTATATGAAAGCGACAAAAAGAGAATAAGTGCATACCGTGCACTACAAAGGAGATAACTTTACAATCCAGAGATTAGTATGGATATTTTATTTTATTGAGTCTTAGAATAATGTTAAAATCATTCCTCAAATAGTCACACACGCACACAATACATTTTATATCAAAATTGTGTTCACTGTGCATATAACACCAGGTCGGTCGACCGACCAGGATCCTCGGTCGACCGACCCTGTATCATATGCAGAGTGACTTTCTGTTTTGTATACGTTTTTAAACTCAGCTGACCGACCAGGTTTTCCGGTCGACCGACCAGAGAAAAACGACTAGTTTTCTGAAGAGACGCGATCATTTCATGAAGAGGAATGTCCTCTATTTCAAGAGGTATGGACACAACTGTTAACTAAAACTCTTCATAAAAGATTACAACTCTTCTACAACTATATAAACATATTCAATTCACTTCTACAATCACCGATTCTTGTTTATATTTCTGAAATCTAATCTCTATTCATTTCTGCAAATAAAAGCATTCATTCTTATTTAATATCACTAGAATCCTTGAATTTATTCATATACTTCGATTCTACGTGATTATCTTCCTTCTAAATCTTCACACGCATATATACTCTTGAGGATTTGATTATAGGAAAGTTGTACTATCAAAAGACAATCAGTGTTATTCAGAACACATTCGTCAACAAACTATTTGTATTAAGTTGAAGTCCTCTTTGGCTGTTGAGGCGGAAAAATTCCTGTTCGGCTGCTCAGGTGTCGTATACCTATTCCTCCGGGTAAAGTGAGGGGTTTAGTTTAAATCCAGAGGGTATTCTGGGACTGGACGTAGAACGGGAAGTTCGAGCCAGTATAAAAATTCCTGGTGTGCTTACTTTAATTTGTACTTTACTATTATTACCAGTTTCCGCATTAACATACCATATTACACGATCCTTAGTACTACACGTACACTTTCAAAATTAATTGACATGTAGAATAGTGATAATTACACTTTGAACCATTGAACGTATATTGGATTAATTGTTGTAGTGTTAAAATTGAAATCGAATGACAAGTGAAGAACCGTATTGATATTAGTGTAATAATCTTTAATCTACATGAAATGATAGTGTAGATTCTAGAGATAATTATATTAATTTGCACAAAAAACAATGTGAATTAATACGATTATTTCGGGATTATTTGAATTGATTATTGGATTGATATTGATTGTGGTTATTGCTTGTTTATTTACTTTGACACCATCCCAGTTATCACACTGCAAGTTCCCTTTGCTATGCTTTGATTTTGAATTGAAATGGAATCGGGTTGAAATGATAAATACCCAAATTTAATTTTAACCTAGGATAGAGAATTAAATAAAACCCGATTGGTCAATAATTTGATTTAAAAATAAAATAAATATTTTATTTGAATAAACAATAAGGTTTTGAAATGAAGTTGGAATTTGAATTTTTATGAAAGGAAAATGTTAATGTTTAATAATATGAAACAAAATATTAACAATGTAATTGATGAAAGAACGTTGTTAAATTTGAGAAACGATTGAATTAAGTTTTGAATTTTAATAATTAAGTTTGAAATTATTAATAATTAAGTTTTGAAATTAGTTAATAATTAAGTTTTGAAATTATTTAATAATTAAATAAGATTAAATTATTTAATAGTTAAATAAAATTGAATGCTTTAATAAGTGAAATTGAACTTCTTGAATAAGTGAATATTAAGTTTCTTTATTAATTGAGTTTTAAAATTGTAACTAAGTAAATTAATAAATGAAATTGAATTTCTCTATTAAGAAATAAAATGTGTTTTATTGAAATTAATGTAAGACTTGAAATGTAAAGAATTTGATTTGATGAATTTAAATTAATGCAATTTGTAAGTTTGATATAATAGCGTTGAACTTAAGTAATTGTTTTAATGAATTGGAAATTAAATAGAAATTGTTTTAAATGAAAATTTACTTAACGAATATTGATGAAATCGATAAATGGATTTAAATTGATTTGAATGTTAAATTAAATTAAATTAAATGATTTCGGAATGAAACTTATATACGAATTTAAATCGATATTTGAATTGTTTTAAATAAAGATTGAAATTGAATTATAAGATTTTGAAATGATAATTTGGAAGTTTTGAAACGTAAATTATGGGAATTGTTTTAGAGAAACAAATGAAATATTGATTTACAAATTCTATTTGAAATTGAATTTGATTTGGTTTTGAAATATATAAACGACCAATCGGTGTAATAATTACGAAAGTTATTAAAGAGACCGGAATCGGTTAAGGACATACTCACTGTCTAAACTGAAAACCACTTTAATAACTATACGCGGAGTGTGATCCAGAATGAAGTGGTTGGAATGATGTACGTGATGACTGAAGAAAGAGAACGATAATGGATAGTCTTGACACTTGTGTCAAATTGGAAATGACTAAAACAGGAGCCGTGCCGGGCCAATGGAGGTCAGCTACCTCAAGCGAACACACTTCTTCAAAACTATTCATTACTTGTTGTCGATTGGTGCACCCTTGATTTTGGGAGTGTTGTTTCGCGGTGTTACGGTCGCTGCGGCGATGCGTTCTCACCAGTCTGGATCAGGCAAACGGTAGTTTCACTACCTTGGGTATTGCCTCATGTGCCTTGTCATACTTGTATCCCTTTATACGCGACCACTACGATTGTTTTGTGTTATACCTATGGAGTACTCCCTGATATCCCACTAGTTTACGGTGGAGTTTACAGTGCTGTATAGACTATAATGCTTATATAAAATGTGTTAAGGGGGATAATGGTAACGCCTTAACACTATTTTGATATCTTATATTACTGATAGGCATTATCTACTTATCGTACACTACTACATAGTAGATAGTTTAACGGATCCTTAAAGGATGGTTATTCCAAACATCCTTTGAGTTACTTGTATTTCAATTGCTATTTCACTTGAGTTGGATTTATTGATATAAGAATGTTAATCCTGACTCGAGTGTTTTGTGTTTTGCTTTACGCTCGGGTCAGACTGAGTGTACCAGTATTCGAGACTCACCTTTGGAGTTGGAGCTTTGCTTGAAGATCCAGCCATCTATTCTGCTTTCAGTATCCGATGATTCCAGTGATGTATTCTGATTTGTATCTGATGTATCGTGTTACTCTTCCGTTGTATCTGGTTTAACTCTGATGTAACTTATATATTTATATAGTAGCTTCATGAACTACTATCTCTTTTATTTCCGCTGCATTTATTACTCTATGTCTGTGATCTGTGATTATTTATTTATTGTATATGTTTAGTTTTGCCAAATTTAAATTAACAACACGGTATTTTGAATTATTCAAGTCCGACATGTGCAGATGAGAATGGTCCAAAATAGCGGGTCGTTACATCTTTATTGTTGTTAAGATCTGGTGCTAACATGATAGGTTGCTACTTGAATAAGTGAAGAAGGGCATTTGGATGGTTTTGAAAGGATTCAATGGTGGCGGAAGGACCATTGCGAATGGTCACTCGTAATGGAGGAGGCTTCTTGGTGGACATATGATGGTTGCAGAAGGTGGCTTCCAAATGTAATCCCATCGATTAATGCGGAAGCCCATCTTCTGATGCTTATGGAAAGCAATACTGGTCACATGTGATACCTCCCTAATACTTGTGAAAGGGTTCAACCGATCTGAAGGGCTAGTCTTTGCAAAACCATGCTTTCGAAAGGGTTGTTTTGGTAGAATCTTCTCTTGCGGAAGATAAATGGTGGCAGAACCAATCGTTTCGAAGGGTTTGATATATGCACGGAAGCTTGTTATTTGATACCTTCAAAAGATAACGCATACAAAACCCTTTTATGAATGTGAAACCAACTATTTTGGAAGGATCAACTAAAGCAGAAGGATAGTCTTATCCCCTTTCGACTCCTTCGAAAGCCCATACTCCATTTAATACTTGCAAAAGCATCAGATGCTTGCGGCACCAATCCAGCCTCTTCAAAAGCTACTTCAATGCCTTTGAAACCCCACTTTTGAACCATGGTGAACCCCTCTTTTCAATTCTTGCGAAGCTTCTACAATGGTTTCGCAGGCCTTCTTTCATACCTTCATTCTTGAGTGAGCTTTATGGTTAACAGAATTCAAATATAAGGATTATTTAAAATATTGAATTAAGAATTAATATTTGAATAGTGTTTCAATTAGCGGGATTAACAATTGAATGTTAATTTTAATTGATTAAATGGACTTGTTTAACTCCTTTTTAATTATAAATAATAACAATGAATTCAATTTATAAATTTATTTACAATAATAAATGGTTCAAATAAATAATCAAGAAATTTATTTTTATTATTACAACTTGATTTCTATTGATTTATTTTTAATTTAATTTATTTTATTTTTCCATGATTTTTAATTTGAAAAATATTGAAATTATTCATTTGACGATTTATCAGTAAACGACAGTGTTTTTGGGATTTTTCAGAATCTAATAACCAGTATATATTTTGTTTTTTAGGTCGTGTCGTTGTTCTGAGCGCGACTGTATTTTTTTCAGTTGTAGCCCATACGTAAACAAAAATATGTGCGGAAAAATGTGGAAATTTCAAATAAAATAAAGTCAACACCCAAACATTTCTCCATGATTCTTCTTTTCTTGTCCCCCCCCCCGTACTCTTCTAATTCATTCACGCTGAAGCAAGAAAATAAATCCATCCTCTTTAAAAAAAATCGAAATCAATTCAAAGAAAACTTAGAAAAATTAAAAGGTTGAATCTTTGTTTGTAAAATGGATAGATCTTCTTATCGAGGGGTTTTTGGAGCATGTGGCGTAGGTTTGGGAGGACGAACCAGTTTTGAGCATTACTAGTGTTTGAGATTTTATGAAATATAGGCGTCGATGGTTGTTTTGGAGTAGGAAATTGTGTTCGTGAGGTTGTTTAGCACTAGCGCAAGACTCGGTGGGGTACGATCAAAGGAAAAGGGAAACGACATGGTGTACGGCCGCATGGAGCTATGCAAGCCACAACATAGATGGCTCGGTCGAGCTTGGGGTTAAGGAGGCGGGGAGACGGATATTTTGATGGAGAGACCGTTGGCGTCGTCGGTTTGTAATTTCGTCGACGGTGGAGGAAGAATTTGGAGATGGAAGTGAGTGGTAATGGTGGTGGAAGTACTGTTTGTTAAGCGGGAGTTTGAATTTGGAGGGAGGAAGAAGGGTTAACTTGCGTAATTATGTTAATGATGTTAATTTAGTGGATTAATTTAATTATTTAAAATCAATACCTTATAAATGCAATAACTCTTCCATACGAGGTCGGATTTGGACGCGGTGAGTTGCATTGGACTCACAGGAACTTTAGCTACGATTTGGAATTAGTTTGGTTGAATTTAGAGCAAGTGGAAAATTGGGCTAAAACCAAACTTCGTTCGATTTTCGTTCAAACCAGAACACTTTGGCGCCAATAGGAATTTTGGTGAGTTTAACTCACCTTTTTGGTCAAATCAGTATGTTATATAGTAGATAAAAATTTAACGTTTATGTTTGGTTGAAATTATTGGCTGTTTGGTTAAATATTCGCTTACAAGCAATTGTTATTTAAGATTGAAATACATGAAATTTATTGAGAAATTCGGATTTCTTGATATAGTTACTTTTAAATTTCCAGTTATATATACCTGTTGATTCTATTTCAATTGCAACCTGTTATTAAATTGTTATTTGCTGAATCTTGATTGTTTAGCACTATTAATTATGACATTGTTGCATGTTCAAAAACTTAACTCCTGTAGTGATAAAAATAAAAAACAACATTGGTTAAGTGCATTAGTGGCCATTAGCCTCAAATTTAGTATTCTGAAATATTATTAATTGCCATTGGGCCTAAAAATGGTTTTGATCCAGAGAATGATTTTAAATCTGATTTTTTGGTTTCTTAGGATATTTTATTTTAAATAGGATTTTAACTACTTATTTACCCCAAACACTTTTTTATTTTGTATTTTCTAAACCATTTACATATATTTAAATTTATTTAACTACAGTTTAAAAATGTTTTAAAAGGTTGTTTATTTATATTTAATATTGCATTAAGGTTATTTATTTAAATAATTAATATTGTTTGGAGATAATTAATATTATTATACAATGGTGTTTTGAAGTTAATAATTACATTTATTAAAAATGTTTTGTTGAATTATTATTTATTAATAATATTTTGGAATTAATAATTATTATTTATTAATAGTGTTTAGAAGTTAATTATTATTTATTATAATAATGTTTTGAAGATTTATTATCATTGTTTATTAATAATGTTTGAAATTATTAATTATTATATTAATAATGTTTTGGAGTAAATTAATTATTTTACTAATGTTGTTTAAAGATAATTAATCGTTATATTTAAGGATGTTTTTATATAATAAATTGTTTTATAAAAGACATTTAATAAAACAAACTGCTTATATAAAGAGGAATCAAATGAAATGGAGTTTGGATTCATAAGGAATTTTTATAAATGTTTTATAAAGGATTTTTATAAAAGGATTTTTGAAGGGATTTTTATAAAGGATTTTTATTAAGGAGTTTCATAAAAAATAGAGTTTTAGAAATGATTTTAGATATTTATAAAAGAATTTATAAATATATTTGGAGATTTGCAAAGAAGTTATACAAAGAGTTTTGGAAATTTATAAAAGAGATTTATAAATAATTTTATAAATTTTTAAGAGTTTTATAAATTGTTTCAGAGACTTATTAAAGTAGTTTTATAAATGGTTTAGAGAGTTATAAAATGAATTTATAAATGATTTTGGAGTTGTAAAAGAAGATGGGATTTGATTTCCATAAATGATCTTTTAATAATTATGGAGGTGTGGAACATCTTTCCATACTTAACTCCAATAGGAAATCTTTCATAGTATTTTGTGATTATACTTATACCGTTGAGATAAGTATATGAATATATTTCTAAATATGGAAAGAAGTATAAATGGTTTGTTAATATCTCTTTGTAAAAGTATCTTAATACAAGTATTTACAAAGTGATTTTAATTAATGAAAGGATTAATTAAAGAGGTTTGTGGCTGCTTATATGCTTAATCAATGTTGATTTCCCTATGGAAGTAAATCCCTGATTTGATTGATGCTTGTTGTTTATTTGATAGTTAAATAATCAACTATCAAACTTGGCTAGTTTTAAATTATCGCTGTCAGTTCGAAGAGACAGGATCGGATATTATCCGAAAACCACTTCGAACCGGCATAAGCATTCGAATTTTAACATCTTGAAGATGATTGAAGATGGAGCTTTCGAAGTGCAAGGGCTACTTGCTACTGATCCTAAGGGTGATTCCAAAATGTATGTAGTAGAGGTAGTTCCTTCGGTTTTATTTAGACTTGGAACGAACTTGTATGGATGAATGATGGCATTGCATTTCTGCTTGGAAGGCAGTGTTAGCATTCCAAATGGAATTTCTATATTAAAAAGGTATTCGTAACCTCAAGCCTCACACCCGGGAATGACTAAAATAAAGGGATATGCTTCAAGGATTTGTGGTTCGCTGCCATTAGGGTATGGTCATCACCAATCTAGATCGGTATTTTAGATCATGTATGCTCGGGGTCCATTACTTTGTTGATCACAACCAAGGTGATAACATATTCGGTGCTATCCAGTAAGGGGTGGGGCCGATCTTGACTCGCAAGGAGTCCATGTGAGGCTCTCGCTGTGTTTTATCTAGAGATGCACTATGATAGGTGATACACCAGTGCCTTGTCATTGATGGAATCCATTTTCCAATAAGTGCTTTATAGGCTTAATTGTGCCCAACTACTGAAATGTGAGATGCAAGCATTTCAGCTATATTAAATATTTATTTTAAACCTAGACATTATTATAATACCAATGGATTTCTTATAGAAATGTTTTGGTTATCATAAGGTAAAAACCCATCTATTTTTATGTGCAGCGTGGTTTTACGAGATACCTTTATTTTCAAAAGATTTTTATAACATCAAAAAATTCAATTGAGGTGTGTTTCTCACGTTGGTTTACTAGACTAATCAGGGTGTTATTTTATAATGATGCTCGGGTCAGACCGAGCATATTTACAGATTCAGTTTGGATACTTAGAGCTTCAAGGAATGAGCTGGATGCCTCCAAGTCGTATTCACGTATATTTTATTTTCGCTGCATTGGTTGTTTATGTTTATCAGTAATTGTGAAGACAGGTTGTTATAACTGTCCATGCTGTTGATTGATTAGTTGACTCTGATTGATATATGTATAAAAGTTCAATTTTTCTTTTGTAAAAATCTGCTGTATAATATTTGTTACTCGTCACGATGTGAGATTCTGTTCTGTCTTTTCTTCCTTTTTCCCAAACAATTCGTCTTTCCGGCACTTGGAAGCTCGGCACGTGAATATCGTGGATATATTAGTGTTGACTTTTAAGGGTTGAAAATAAGGGTCGTTACAACGCCGCTAAACGCAAAATGGGTTTTTACCTCATAAGAACTACATCCATAGATGAATAAATGGGAAATAAATCTGAACAACAATCCAATCAAGAAACAATGATTATATATAAGATCAAAATCCAAACTTAAAGAATGGACACAAATAATTAAAAATCGAGAAGAGCTCCAGTCACTTCTCGATGCAATTAAGAAAACAATTCAAAGATTTGAATCAACAATAAGGAAAGGGAATTTCCAACAATGACTGGAAGAGTGCACCCCCCTCACCGAAAGTATACCTCTAGAAATATACTTGAGAACTACGATGGCTCTCGAAAACGCCCAAGCCAAACCCCGCCAACCTTTACCGAAAATCCGAGTATTTCACATCTTCACCCGCATACCACCGATCCAGTATAGAGTAGATGTGAAGATACCCTAATGGGAGAAACCCCGCATAGCTTGGCTTCCACTTGACCATTGGTTTTAGTCATTTCCAACAAAGGATATCAATGCTCAAAAGAGCAACCAATCGCCTTAAATTGATGATACACAAAGAAGAAAGCCGAACCGATAGTCAATAAATCAACTATCAGAAATAATCAAAATGATCATGTATGGAAATTAAATTTAATCCCCTTACCACCACTCGTCGATTTCAGACTGGTACTATCCCTCGGTTGAATATTAACTCGGGCAAGTTAAGGTAGTATTACCTCTAGGCATCGCCTTGACAATAATTTTAACCTTAGAGATGGAAACGATTTTCCATACTTTGATGTTTAGCGCTATGAGTATGACTAAATCCTTTCCATACAAGCAACATGGTTTATATAAGTTAAAATTCTCGTCTTTTCCGTAACCGGATCAAACTTTAAAAAATTTTAAAAACCGAACTTGTGCTTGAATTTCTCATCATAAATATTTGTAAAACACCTTAAAAACACTCTTGAAAATATACTTTTTAAAGAGCAAGTTATATTACTAAGTGTATAAAAAAAGGGTCAAAAACCAATGTCATTAAAACTTTTTTTTACTGAAAACCCTAAACAATTTACACTTAAGCTTTTTTTTCTAAAACGGTTCCTTTTGAAAGATTTTCTCATTTATAAACTAGCATTTATACATTTCAAACAACATTTATTATCCAGGAAGATAATAAATCAATTAAAATGCTTTTATAAATTCAAAACAATGTTAATTACCTTGGAAAATAATTGATATAATTCTTTTATAAGTTTAAAACCACGTTAATTATCTCAATAGACAATTAATCAAACTTATAACTCCTTTAATAAATCAATTATTTAACTTTAAACACCTTTATTAAATCAGTTAATTAACTTTAAATATCATTTATTAAAATGATTAACTAATCTTGAACATCATTATCAAAATGATTAATTAACTTTAAAACATCATTATTAAAATGATTAATTAACCTTAAATATCATTAATAAATTTATTAATTAACTTTATTATAGTTAAATAATAACTAAGAATATATTTAAACCTCTAATTCTTTTTTAAATACTTATACAGCCCTTAAAAACCTATTTGAAAAGAATTTACCAAATATTTAAGATAAATAACCTTTATAAATTTAAACAACATTAACTATCCCAAAGGATAATTAAATCCAATTTATAATCTTTTATAAATTTAAAAAATCATTAGTTATTTTGAAAGATAATTAATCAAATTTTATAACCTCCTTATAAATTTAAAACAGCGTTAATTGTCCCAAAAGATAATTAGTTAAATTTATAACTCCTTTTTATAAATTTTAAATCAACATTTATCCTCTATTTTCAGTATAGTTTAAACAACTTTCAAAGTATAAAACACGATCAAACATTTATTTTGTTGAAGTACAAGCTCAAGTTCAATACACAACAAGGGTTTAAGGGAATGATATTTCATAAGTGATGGTAAAGCGATAATCGCTATAATGACGCTTACACAACCAACAGTATGCCATAAATATTTTCAACCAAACAACAATATAATAACATCAAAATGTAAGTAAATTAATATTTGGGAGAAACCCTTAGGGTCTCTCTACAAAAGACCCAGTAAATCACACATATGTACGTGTATTTCAAAGTGTTCCGTACCGACCTATTCACTACGTACACTCCAACTTTCCTTTTATTTATTTTTTTGTCCCCTACAACACAATGGTTATTTATGTCATCCGCCTTTTAAAGCAAGAATTTAAATCCAAAAAAACAATAAAACAACAATATAAACTATCATCCAAACATTCAACAATAATCTATAGGAACATAGATATCATATAATTTATTTAGAGGTGAGTAAACTCAACGAAATTACAGCAGATGCTTTCGCATTTTGGTTTGTACTAAAATCGAACGACGTTTGATTTTAGCCCAAATTCACTTTCTCCAAACTTGACCAAACCAATCCATCGTATAGCAACCGATCCTACGAGTACAATGCAACTGACCGCGTCTGAATCCGACCTCGTACGAGCAAGATATTAATTTCAGAAGCTATCGATTTAACTAAAATAATTAACAACTTAATTAACATAATTAATTACCCTTAAGTAAACAAATCCACCTTCTTCCTTAATTACAAAACAATGCTGCTTGATACTGATATGCACAACCCATACATACACTTACTCTCTCTCATCAAATCTCCAACTACACTCAACAAATTGATGCAGGACCTCAAACATTCAAATCCAAACTTCATTCGAGCTAATGTTGCTTGAATCAAAGCCTAACGTAAACCCTAGTTCTAGCCTATATGGTTGAATAACCCAAACTGCTGCCGCACCCATCAATTACCACATAGGTTTGAAGATCTCAACACAACGAATTTAAAGAAGCTTGTTTTGTGATTTTGGTGGAGTGTTGTATTTGATTTCGATTTTTTTTAGAAGTTGCGGCAATTTTTTTGTTAATAAGAAAAAAATGAGGATGAGGGAAAGAATTGAAAGAAAAGGTGAAGTGGACTTCGATTTTTATAACAAACCAAATTTCCTTTCCATCAAATACAAATTGAACAAGATTTCTAAGTAAATAAAAATTCTCAAGCCAATGTCGCATCACCGTCAAATTTTTTTGAATTTGATTTGGTTATTTAAAAGGTTTTAAAAATTATGTTTTGCTATAATCCACTACCCAATACCCTGTTCGCAATGATCCACGAACGACAGAAATAAAAATACGACCGTGCACCAAAATGCGACATGACCACAAATCAACAATAAAATACACGTATTATTTCATTTTGTGAAATTTTAAAAATACCAACGTTTGCCGTAATATACGTTAAACCATAATTTAAATATTTTCCAAATTAAAAGGTATGGAAAAATCAATTAAATTGAAGTAAAATACGTCATTAGAATTGAATCGTTTAATTAACACTTGATTTTCTTGTTATTTATTCGAACCATTTATTATAGTAAATAAATTTACAAAATGAGTTCACCTTTATTGTTTATTAATTAAAGGAGTTAAATAAGGCTATAAAACCCATTTAATTAATATTTAATTCACCAGTCCAATATTTAATTCTCAATTCAAATATTTAATTCACAAAAAAATTTAAATAATCCTTATATTTGAATATAACTAATTTATACTTTTAAACATCGATCATTTAAATATTTAAAATTAATTAATTATTCAAAAACCGAAATGGTAAAATTCCAAGATATTACATAAATAATGTTTTAGTAACATTTGTTTTTTAAAACCCTTGAATAACATTTTAAAGTGGTAAAATATTGTTAAATGATTTTGGGAGATACTTAAATCTTTAATAATGGAATTTTAAAGATAATAACAAGTATGGAATCTTTTGGGAAAAGATAAAAAAGTATAAGTTTTAAAGTATAGAAGAGGGAAGAGTTTACAATAACAATGTGTGAGAATCATTTATTTTAACCTCTTTGATTTTTTTAAAGTAAGTAAATCCTGTTAATGATTTGTGAATATGCTTATACCATTGAGATAAGTATTGAATACCTTTTGAAGTACTGAAAAGAGTATAAATGAATAGGGAATTGTAGAATACTTATATATATCCTTGGTAAAGATATTTTTAAATATATGTATATAAGTAAAAAAGGGAAGTTTTAATTAATAAATGATGACTGATTAAAAAGGAATTAGAAGTCGTTTATATAACTTGATCGTGCTTGTGTGTTGATCATGATTTGTGTGCTACTTGCTTATGTAAAGTATATGGTATTTAGTTTCCCTTATGCGATCATTCTCATTACTGTTGAAATTGACCATACATAACTCTGGAAATATCAAGAAGAAACACGGGAGTTATACGATATAGTTATCTTCGGTTATGTTATATTGTACATATAAACTCATTTTGCTCTTATAGGACAAACGATAAGGAAATCCGGCCTCGTCCAGTTTGGAGTGATCTCTACTCTTATGTATTGGCTATTTATTTCCAAAAGAACCGGAGTTGAGTTTATCGGAAAAATATCAATTGGTTTTGGAGCTCCCGATAAGCGGGGGAGTGTACTTATATGAGATGACTCGAAACTATAGCCACTCTAAATCCATATACATGATATATGCTTTGGAAAAGGTTCGTGATTGGTTCGAGATGCTGGAATCTAAATGGATATTCGAGATCGGTTTGAGATGCTAAACACATGTAGTTGTTCATGATTTATTCAGGATGTGGAAATCATTGTGTGATTCTAAGATCTGTTGAGATGTAGGAATCTATGTGGGATTCCGAGATCTATTGAGATATGGGAATCCATATGTGGTTCCGAGATCTGTTCGAGTGTGACTCGTGTGTTGGAATGCCGGATGTAGCCTCACTAGCAGATATAACTAAAACCAGAGATATGATGTATAGACGAGGGGTTTAGCTAACCAAGGGTGCAGGCAACTTGTAACGATCTGATTTTTCGACGCTCGAAAGTCGACATTAATACGTCCACTGTATCAAATGCCGCGCAATCGAATGCCGGAAAACCGAACCATTAGGGTTAAAAGAAGAGGTAGAAGAAAAGATAGAAGAAAAAGAAAGAAGAACAACTACAGAAAACACAGAATCAGAGACAATATCAGAATCTCACATTTCGCAGCGGAACAAAATATAATAGATAATCACTTGTCTTTTAAACAAAGAACTATATCAGTTTATACATACATCAATCAGAGTCAATATACAACTCAATACAACAATGGGCAGTTATATAAACCTGTCCTCATACCGAATATACAGCGGAAATAAATAATAAGTACGGAAGTACGCTTCGCCATCCAACTTATCTCCAAAGCTCCAGAATACCCAGAATATCCTGATAAAAATAACTCTAGGCTGCCCGTGTGGAAAATTATGGGCACCCAGAGTTTAGAAGGGAACAATAAACTCCGAGTCAGTCATGGTGACTGGTGTGAGATCGTAAAACAGTTATTTTCATAATGAAAATAAAACAGATTCGCAATGCTTTTGGAAAATGAAACTACCATAAGACCTCCCGCCACACACACAATGCAAACGCAGAATTGGAGGAGATTTCTTCTTATGATAGTCAAAGATGCTTACTACGCCAATCATTGGATATTATTATTAATGTCTAGTGTGGAAAACATTTCGAAAGTATAATATTAATCTTAGCCAGCATAGACATTCCGAACTATGCCTACTATAGCTACCATCTAAACAGTGGGGCGCCACCATAAGTAAATGGCAGGTTCTACAACTAAAACCGTACAAGGTTCGTATTGTTTCTTTGGATTTTCCAATAAATGGTCAGGCTAAGGAACTTCCTTTCCTCCTGCCGAATAGGATCGGCTCTGGCTGGACGTCCCGAGAGACAAACTGCTCTCTGCCAAACAAGGCCGGGTTACCCCTGTAACAGGTAACTCACGAATATGTCATCACCCGGTCCTTTGGGACCTTTATCCGAGCGCTCGGTAGCATCATCACACATAATAAATAAGTGTATCCACATGAGTAAGTATCTGGGCTCCATACCATGATACCACCCCTTTCCTGAAGGAAATGACATACCCTAAAGGGCGCCACCCTCATAACCTTGCCGCAACATTCCTGTTTCGACCATTTTCGGGTTGTTGAGGCCCTGACGAAGTCTGGTCCACAAAGCTACGCTTTTTCAAAAAGCCACGCTTTGGGTCAACAGATGATCAACCTATGATCACAAAGATAAATGATCAAACAAATGATCATATCACAAATGATCAAACACTGATCATCACACAGCAACACTCAGCATGCCACGTTACCAAATTGGGAATATATCGCTGATAACTTCAACTACATAACCTCTGAGCTCGTACGTCTCAGAGAAGGGTGTTAAGCTAAGAGAATAAATTCTCCGCCACCAACAGAAATGTATTTGAAAGAAATCAGCTTTACATCTCAAATTGTAATGTCAGACACGTAACCATACAAGTCTGTTCCGGGATCGAACAGAACCGAAGGCACTTCTCACGAAGCCCTTGCAAATCCGGATAATTTCCAATCACGTCTGGACTTCCCGTCACTAAGGGTGATAAAACCTCTAAATCGGAGATCAACCGATGTAGAGTAACTCGACGGTAATCCTTCCGTTTTCACAAATATCCGGTCTTCAACACCGGTCATCAAATGCAATTCATAACGACGTATCACATATTCGGAATGGGTTATACGACCCCATGGTCCTTTCCCGGCTAACCCGAATAGTGAGCGCTTATTCAAAAATAAGTGTGGCATTCAAATTCATCCAATTCACAACAAATACCCATTCAAGGTAATTATTGATAGTCGGTTATTTAACTATCAATAAAGATGCACAACATCATCAGATTCCAAATAATTCTTCAATTTATTTATTTTCCAAAATATCTTTACTAGATATAAAATTTCCACACTTCAAAAATAAATCAACATTTATTTTTCTAAACAATTTCCCTTTCCTTTATAAATTCCATAGTGAATTTATATTTTCAAATATCTACTCATATACGATTTTCAATCGATTTCAAATATTCACTTTCGATTTATCTTTACAAAGATAAATTCTCAAAAACGTTTCATTTCATTTTGGAAAAGCATTTCCATACTTATTTAAAAATAAGTAATTCACAAGTCTATTTATTTTCAACATTTGAAAATATTCAATATACTTAAAACAATATTAAGTATACATTTCATTCTTTAAGGAAATCTATTTGAGTCAAAACGAATGTTGCGTAAAACATCGTTACGACGACTCAAAATCACTAGTATAGGGATTCGAATTTTTAAGATAGATGTATAAATCCCAATACTACATAAAAACATTTCCTTTCGGAAATCATTTACTATAACAACAGTGTTATAGTCCACCATTTCCTTATTTCTCAAAAACGTCTATTTCAACAATAAATGTTGAAATCTATGATTTGGATATTTACCACGTTTTAAAACATTGTTAAAACAATTAACTTCATTTCAAATATTGCTTTCCCAAACATAACCATTTTATTCAATAATATATTCACTGTACAAAATCGTGAATATAATTCACTTAACTATATTTCAATACTCTCTACACATTTTATTTCAAGGATAATTCGCTATCCAAAATCGCGAATATATTTCCTTTAATAACCTTCTACATTTAATTTATCAAATTCAATTGATTTCAAATTTATAAAACAACGTTTATAAATTCTATTTCTATTTTCTAACTTCGATTTTATAAATCTCCTTTAACGACCAATTCAATTTATAACTCAATGTATATACCAAAAATCCATATTATAAGTTAAATACTTATAATTCATTTATTTTACAAAATCATTTCCATTTATAAGTTCACAATTTATAAATTTCATTTACTTATGAATTCTTAAAAATTCATTTTAACGCTTATAAAAACTTGTTTTATAATACCAATATTTTAAAGTTATAAATATCAATTTTGTACATCTTTTCAATAAACCGTTTATAATAATTAAAAATTCTCAATTTAACCCATTTTATAAATTTCTTAACCTTTATTTCAAAAATCACAATTTGGTTATATTTCACCAAAAATCTTAACTTTTATAACTTTAAAATTTTAGACGTTTATTCATTTGAAATAAATCAATTCAATAATTCAATTAAACGTCTACTTTCAAAAATCACTTTAAGAATCCTTTTAAAGTAAAAGTCGTTATTTTTAAACTTCAAAACTGAATCCGATGATGCAACAACACCAATTAGTCAATCACAACAGCAAACATCATATATCAATATGATAACAGAATATACCACAATATCTGTAAATAAATAAATACAGTTGAGGAATCCAGTTGGATCCCTCCAACCTGTTTCCCTGCATCCACAGACGTTAGCACAATACCAATTCCACTTCGAGGTGGAATATCGCGGTATATGGGTTTTATAAAAAATCATCCGCTTACTAACGGCGCAATAGGGTCTCATCCGCTATACGAGGCGGGAAATCAATCAATCCAATATATACATATGCCAATATGTATATATTGCTATATATATAGATATATCCTACTATATCTAATATCACAATCAATAGCAATCAACACAATCAATAACTGCAATTCAAAATTAAATCTGAGTGAGAAGATCTCACCTTAGCTTTTTATTTTGCAATCCATTTTCCAATCCATTTCCATTTCAGCTTATTTCTCCATTCTAGACCTTGTATAAAACAATTTATACAATTTATTAATATTCGAATAATTCGAGTTATTAATTATCGTTTAATAGATTTAATTAACTAATCATTTAATTTAAAACTAATTCCGTTAATATATTATTTCTAGTAATTAACGAATTTAAATAAACCTATCAAACAAAACAATTTCCATATCGATTTAAAACAAGGATACTTTATTGTAAAATAATTTCTGCTATATAATATACATATACCTTACTGCAATTTTTTTAACAACTTTTAAATTTCAAAAATTATTTGTATTACCTTACTGTTATCTATAATTTACACTGTAATCTGTATATTAATCTATGGATTGAAGACAATAAACTATTTTATAAATCTTACTGTAAATTTTTCCTAAAACAGTTTATTGTTGAAACATTTATTAAAAGAAAAAAACTCCTTTACCTCATTGAGAAACTGCGATCCTAGGCTTCGACCTCGGCCTGAACTATCACAAACCCTAGCTCGATCCAATTTGAACGTGACAGTGCCAATCCAACCTCGCGAGTGCCCAACCTAGAAACTGCATCTCGTCGCCTCCACAACGATGCCGAGCTTCTCGCCACGTCGTCGCCGTGAACTAGTCCCATCCAAACTCGTCGCTGCTCGAACCCTGCTCGCGTTGCCAAGACTCGAGTCGTCCACTCAACTGCTCGACTTTCGCGAACCACGTTGCGATCCTCCTCGCGATTCGAAATCGAGCCCAACATCTCCTGCCACTCGTACGTTCGATGACGAAGCCATCCTCCAATCGCTCGCGTATCGATTTCCTCACGAAATCGAACTTCCAGTCGCTCGCGATTTCGTGACTTCGCCTTTATTTTTTATTTTCATTTAGACTTTGAATTGAACGAAGGAAGGAGGAAATTTACTCTCGGGTTTGATTTGTTTTGAACTGAGAAAAAGGGGAGTTTCGAATTGGATTTTGCTTCCGTAAATAGGAGTGTCGGCCTGTTGATTAATTTAGAGCAGACGCGTGTTATCTGGAAGGACGCGTGTTGAAATTGAAGACAGGTGTTAGATTAGGGTAAGCACTTGTACGTGATTAAGCAGAGAAAAAGTAGTTGTGGGGATTTGACCAGCTTTTTAGACCGACTATTTAAATTAAATTTCGATATAAATTCAGTGTGTTTATATATCGTACGCTCACACAACCACTCCAAATATTACGAAAATTGAAATCCAATAATAATACAATATTACGGATCTAATGGAACTGGTTTCGTTAATTTCCGAGACTGCGCCCCGGACCGCTATTTTTAAATTCAATTTAAACGATATAAATTCAAAACTGAACAGAACATTTCCAAATTCAATTCTGAAAGTTCCAGTACCTTCAGAATTATTAATATAAATTTTCTAAGTCTTCAGATTATTTTTAATCAGCTTAAAATTGAAGATACAACATTTTACCCAGTTTCAATAATTAAATTCAATAATTTAATTGACAAATACCATTCTGATATTTGAATTTCAAATT
This sequence comes from Allium fistulosum, assembly GCA_030737815.1. Lineage (NCBI taxonomy): Eukaryota > Viridiplantae > Streptophyta > Magnoliopsida > Asparagales > Amaryllidaceae > Allium > Allium fistulosum. The sequence goes on along the minus strand of CM060904.1, from coordinate 1,055,651,580 downwards.
AAATTATCATTCGAATATTTAAAATCAATTAAATATTCACATTTTAAATATCAAAATTTCAGGGTTGTTACAATCTTCCCTCCTTAAAAGAATTTCGTCCTGAAATTACAAGTCAGGAAAAAATGCTCCAATTCCCATTAACTATTTTCTTAAATTCAAATAGTTTTAACAAATTTTCAAACCCAAATCTTTTTATTAAAGATTTGTTATCACTTCAACTAACTTTCCAAACACCTTCATAGTTTTCAAACTACTTTATTCACTTCACAATTCAAATTTAAATTCGAATTCAAATTTTTGAATTATCCAAAATTTTCTAACTCTCTAAATTTTCGAAAAATTTCGCCAGCGTCTCCTTTGCGCGGCTAGCTCGGTACTACTACAAACGTCCTTACGGACTCTCAGATTTCAAAAAGAAAACAAAAGGCCAAGTGACTAGACAAGAAATCATCAAATCTCATATCGAAATTCAAGTACTTACCTTTTGTCGAGCCATTCAAAATTATCTTTGAAATCAAATCCAATTTCCTTTATACACCTGTATATCCTATTTAACTATATCCAACTACAGATTTCAAAAATCATTTCACACATTTTCTTACAGAAGTTTTCATATCTACTTCTATTCAAATAGTTTTCCCGTTACCATATGAATTCAATTCATTTACAACTTTGAATATTGAATTTTATCTGACAATCCTTTCTTAAGTTCAAGATTTAAAAATTCAAATTCATCTCTAAATCATATTTAATTTGTCATTCCTTTAATTAGTTTCACTTACTAATTTTATTTCAATACTTCACTTTGTTTATCAAAAATCAAATTAAATTTCCAATATTCAGCTTAAATTCCATTTACCAACAGATTCAAAACAAAGTTCAACATTCAGTTTAAATTTTATTTACTTGCAATTCATAAGGTTTCAATACAACTTAAATCGCTTCCATCTAATTCACATTCAATTCCTATTCAATTCAAGTGATTAACAATTCACTTTCTTACATTCAATTCATTTCTAAATGAATCTAACTCATATCTATTTCAATTGATACAAAAATCAATTTCTATTTGCTTTATTAACTCATAGAATTTATACAATCTCGTTTTTTTTTATCAAACGATAATTCTTTCTATTCAGATTCGTTAATATCCATGCACCTAAATGATTACTTAAGCTAACAATCATTTAAATTGATTCCATTTCAATTTAACTTGCATTCCATATTCACAAAACCATTCGATTTGTTAAAAACCATCGTACAAAACTCGACAACAACAATGCAAATATTTATATACACTTCTTGTATTTATTTTCACTTCATTACTGAAGTTATACATTTTTCACTATTCAATTTCGCATTTTCAACTTATTAATCAACTAAGTTTTCATTTAAACCATTTCAAAGCTTCACTTAAATTTGAGTTACTGTCCAATATTTACTTAAGCTATTTCAATTTAAAACTCAAGTTTATCATTTATTTTTATTTTCCATAACAATTCTCAATTTATTTCCTTTGATTGGTTTTCATTTATCGAATTTATTCCATTCACTAATTTAATTCAATTAGTATATTTACTTATTCATTTTAAATTTCAATTTCCATATTCAATTCATTTTCAAATCAAAAAGATTTAAACTTTCCAAATCTTCAAAATTTTCAAATTCTTTTCAAAACATTTCCAAATACTTCTCTGGAATTCTACTTCCAATTATAAGTCACATTTATAATTTACATTCTTAAATTTCATCTGTATATGGGTTTATTTCTTAACTTTGGAGTTATGATTTCAATTTCTTATTCAATTTCGTATAATGATGATAACATTTTAATATTATCACTTTCCTAACAAACATGCAACCATATACTATGATAATTCATAGAAAAATCATTTCCTTTCTATACAAAAATAGTTTTGGGCAAAATTATTTCATTCACCCTATTTAAAACAATACTGTGTCCGTTTATCTTGTTTAAGAGTTTAGAAACCCCTATCGATTACAGTTAGCTAGACTGTACCGACCAGAATCTATAAACAATCAACCGATAAGTCAACACAATACAAAAAAAATTATATTCACTAACAAATACGCGCTCATATCTATTATTACACTCAACTCATTCTAGAGTACTACTGACTCTATCTCTAATGAGTAACACCCAACAGAGCAGGGTTGTTGCTTAACCGGATGCTCTGATACCAAATGTAACGATCACGATTTTTCGACGCTCGAAAGTCGACATTAATACGTCCACTGTATCAAATGCCGCGCAATCGAATGCCGGAAAACCGAACCATTAGGGTTAAAAGAAGAGGTAGAAGAAAAGATAGAAGAAAAAGAAAGAAGAACAACTACAGAAAACACAGAATCAGAGACAATATCAGAATCTCACATTTCGCAGCGGAACAAAATATAATAGATAATCACTTGTCTTTTAAACAAAGAACTATATCAGTTTATACATACATCAATCAGAGTCAATATACAACTCAATACAACAATGGGCAGTTATATAAACCTGTCCTCATACCGAATATACAGCGGAAATAAATAACAAGTACGGAAGTACGCTTCGCCATCCAGCTTATCTCCAAAGCTCCAGAATACCCAGAATATCCTGATAAAAATAACTCTAGGCTGCCCGTGTGGAAAATTATGGGCACCCAGAGTTTAGAAGGGAACAATAAACTCCGAGTCAGTCATGGTGACTGGTGTGAGATCGTAAAATAGTTATTTTCATAAAGAAAATAAAACAGATTCGCAATGCTTTTGGAAAATGAAACTACCATAAGACCTCCCGCCACACACACAATGCAAACGCAGAATTGGAGGAGATTTCTTCTTATGATAGTCAAAGATGCTTACTACGCCAATCATTGGATATTATTATTAATGTCTAGTGTGGAAAACATTTCGAAAGTATAATATTAATCTTAGCCAGCATAGACATTCCGAACTATGCCTACTATAGCTACCATCTAAACAGTGGGGCGCCACCATAAGTAAATGGCAGGTTCTACAACTAAAACCGTACAAGGTTCGTATTGTTTCTTTGGATTTTCCAATAAATGGTCAGGCTAAGGAACTTCCTTTCCTCCTGCCGAATAGGATCGCCTCTGGCTGGACGTCCCAAGAGACAAACTACTCTCTGCCAAACAAGGTCGGGTTACCCCTGTAACAGGTAACTCACGAATATGTCATCACCCGGTCCTTTGGGACCTTTATCCAAGCGCTCGGTAGCATCATCACACATAATAAATAAGTGTATCCACATGAGTAAGTATCTGGGCTCCATACCATGATACCACCCCTTTCCAGAAGGAGATGACATACCCTAAAGGGCGCCACCCTCATAACCTTGCCGCAACATTCCTGTTTCGACCATTTTCGGGTTGTTGAGGCCCTGACGAAGTCTCGTCCACAAAGCTACGCTTTTTCAAAAAGCCACGCTTTGGGTCAACAGATGATCAACCTATGATCACAAAGATAAATGATCAAACAAATGATCATATCACAAATGATCAAACACTGATCATCAACAGCAACACTCAGCATGCCACGTTACCAAATTAGGAATATATCGCTGATAACTTCAAATACATAACCTCTGAGCTCGTACGTCTCAGAGAAGGGTGTTAAGCTAAGAGAATAAATTCTCCGCCACCAACAGAAATGTATTTGAAAGAAATCAGCTTTACATCTCAAATTGTAATGTCAGACACGTAACCATACAAGTCTGTTCCGGGATCGAACAGAACCGAAGGCACTTCTCACGAAGCCCTTGCAAATCCGGATAATTTCCAATCACGTCCGGACTTCCCGTCACTAAGGGTGATAAAACCTCTAAATCGGAGATCAACCGATGTAGAGTAACTCGACGGTAATCCTTCCGTTTTCACAAATATCCGGTCTTCAACACCGGTCATCAAATGCAATTCATAACGACGTATCACATATTTGGAATGGGTTATACGACCCCATGGTCCTTTCCCGGCTAACCCGAATAGTGAGCGCTTATTCAAAAATAAGTGTGGCATTCAAATTCATCCAATTCACAACAAATACCCATTCAAGGTAATTATTGATAGTCGGTTATTTAACTATCAATAAAGATGCGCAACATCATCAGATTCCAAATAATTCTTCAATTTATTTATTTTCCAAAATATCTTTACTAGATATAAAATTTCCACACTTCAAAAATAAATCAACATTTATTTTTCTAAACAATTTCCCTTTCCTTTATAAATTCCATAGTGAATTTATATTTTCAAATATCTACTCATATACGATTTTCAATCGATTTCAAATATTCACTTTCGATTTATCTTTACAAAGATAAATTCTCAAAAATGTTTCATTTCATTTTGGAAAAGCATTTCCATACTTATTTAAAAATAAGTAATTCACAAATCTATTTATTTTCAACATTTGAAAATATTCAATATACTTAAAACAATATTAAGTATACATTTCATTCTTTAAGGAAATCTATTTGAGTCAAAACGAATGTTGCGTAAAACATCGTTACGACGACTCAAAATCACTAGTATAGGGATTCGAATTTTTAAGATAGATGTATAAATCCCAATACTACATAAAAACATTTCCTTTCGGAAATCATTTACTATAACAACAGTGTTATAGTCCATCATTTCCTTATTTCTCAAAAACGTCTATTTCAACAATAAATGTTGAAATCTATGATTTGGATATTTACCACATTTTAAAACATTGTTAAAACAATTAACTTCATTTCAAATATTGCTTTCCCAAACATAACCATTTTATTCAATAATATATTCACTGTACAAAATCGTGAATATAATTCACTTAACTATATTTCAATACTCTCTACACATTTTATTTCAAGGATAATTCGCTATCCAAAATCGCGAATATATTTCCTTTAATAACCTTCTACATTTAATTTATCAAATTCAATTGATTTCAAATTTATAAAACAACGTTTATAAATTCTATTTCTATTTTCTAACTTCGATTTTATAAATCTCCTTTAACGACCAATTCAATTTATAACTCAATGTATATACCAAAAATCCATATTATAAGTTAAATACTTATAATTCATTTATTTTACAAAATCATTTCCATTTATAAGTTCACAATTTATAAATTTCATTTACTTATGAATTCTTAAAAATTCATTTTAACGCTTATAAAAACTTGTTTTATAATACCAATATTTTAAAGTTATAAATATCAATTTTGTACATCTTTTCAATAAACCGTTTATAATAATTAAAAATTCTCAATTTAACCCATTTTATAAATTTCTTAACCTTTATTTCAAAAATCACAATTTGGTTATATTTCACCAAAAATCTTAACTTTTATAACTTTAAAATTTTAGACGTTTATTCATTTGAAATAAATCAATTCAATAATTCAATTAAACGTCTACTTTCAAAAATCACTTTAAGAATCCTTTTAAAGTAAAAGTCGTTATTTTTAAACTTCAAAACTGAATCCGATGATGCAACAACACCAATTAGTCAATCACAACAGCAAACATCATATATCAATATGATAACAGAATATACCACAATATCTGTAAATAAATAAATACAGTTGAGGAATCCAGTTGGATCCCTCCAACCTGTTTCCCTGCATCCACAGACGTTAGCACAATACCAATTCCACTTCGAGGTGGAATATCGCGGTATATGGGTTTTATAAAAAATCATCCGCTTACTAACGGCGCAATAGGGTCTCATCCGCTATACGAGGCGGGAAATCAATCAATCCAATATATACATATGCCAATATGTATATATTGCTATATATATAGATATATCCTACTATATCTAATATCACAATCAATAGCAATCAACACAATCAATAACTGCAATTCAAAATTAAATCTGAGTGAGAAGATCTCACCTTAGCTTTTTATTTTGCAATCCATTTTCCAATCCATTTCCATTTCAGCTTATTTCTCCATTCTAGACCTTGTATAAAACAATTTATACAATTTATTAATATTCGAATAATTCGAATTACTAATTATCGTTTAATAGATTTAATTAACTAATCATTTAATTTAAAACTAATTCCATTAATATATTATTTCTAGTAATTAACGAATTTAAATAAACCTACCAAACAAATCAATTTCCATATCGATTTAAAACAAGGATACTTTATTGTAAAATAATTTCTGCTATATAATATACATATACCTTACTGCAATTTTTTTAACAACTTTTAAATTTCAAAAATTATTTGTATTACCTTACTGCTATCTATAATTTACACTGTAATCTGTATATTAATCTATGGATTGAAGACAATAAACTATTTTATAAATCTTACTGTAAATTTTTCCTAAAACAGTTTATTGTTGAAACATTTATTAAAAGAAAAAAACTCCTTTACCTCACTGAGAAACTGCGATCCTAGGCTTCGACCTCGGCCTGAACTATCACAAACCCTAGCTCGATCCAATTTGAACGTGACAGTGCCAATCCAACCTCGCGAGTGCCCAACCCAGAAACTGCATCTCGTCGCCTCCACAACGATGCCGAGCTTCTCGCCACGTCGCCGCCGTGAACTAGTCCCATCCAAACTCGTCGCTGCTCGAACCCTGCTCGCGTTGCCAAGACTCGAGTCGTCCACTCAACTGCTCGACTTTCGCGAACCATGTTGCGATCCTCCTCGCGATTCGAAATCGAGCCCAACATCTCCTGCCACTCGTACGTTCGATGACGAAGCCATCCTCCAATCGCTCGCGTATAGATTTCCTCACGAAATCGAACTTCCAGTCGCTCGCGATTTCGTGACTTCGCCTTTATTTTTTATTTTCATTTAGACTTTGAATTGAACGAAGGAAGGAGGAAATTTACTCTCGGGTTTGATTTGTTTTGAACTGAGAAAAAAGGGAGTTTCGAATTGGATTTTGCTTCCGTAAATAGGAGTGTCGGCCTGTTGATTAATTTAGAGCAGACGCGTGTTATCTGGAAGGACGCGTGTTGAAATTGAAGACAGGTGTTAGATTAGGGTAAGCACTTGTACGTGATTAAGCAGAGAAAAAGTAGTTGTGGGGATTTGACCAGCTTTTTAGACCGACTATTTAAATTAAATTTCGATATAAATTCAGTGCGTTTATATATCGTACGCTCACACAACCACTTCAAATATTACGAAAATTGAAATCCAATAATAATACAATATTACGGATCCAATGGAACTGGTTTCGTTAATTTCCGAGACTGCGCCCAGGATCGCTATTTTTAAATTCAATTTAAACGATATAAATTCAAAACTGAACAGAACAGTTCCAAATTCAATTCTGAAAGTTCCAGTACCTTCAGAATTATTAATATAAATTTTCTAAGTCTTCAGATTATTTTTAATCAGCTTAAAACTGAAGATACAACATTTTACCCAGTTTCAATAATTAAATTCAATAATTTAATTGACAAATACCATTCTGATATTTGAATTTCAAATTAAATTATCATTCGAATATTGAAAATCAATTAAATATTCACATTTTAAATATCAAAATTTCAGGGTCGTTACACAACTCTACCTTAGAGATACCTATAGTTATGCATGTATGAGTGGTTCACTCGACTTCAAGTTATAGCCAGCTATGTATTTCATATGTACATCAGCTAGGGATGTACGATGCTTCAGGAGGATATCTCTAATCCTTCTGCAGTAGGACCATTCTCGAAGTACAAAGGGCACCTCCATGGAATAAACAATTAGCGAACGAGCCTCAGCGGTTTTGATTGTATAACTATTATTGTTGTGGTGTACACTCACATGCATCGCATCTACTTGATTATTTGTATTTCACAACCTAGACATTATTATATTATCACTGGATTTTCTAATAGAAATGATTTGGTTATCGTAAGGTAAAAACCCATCTGTGTTTATTTACGGCGTAGTCTTACGAGATACCTTTATTTTTGAAGGGTTTTATAAATATGAAAATCCATGTGGTTTGAGTTTCTCATAATGGTTTACCAGATTGATCCCGATGTTATTCTCTTATAATGATCGGGTCAGCCTTGAGTATATTTCTAGATTTAGCTATGGACGCGTTGGAGCTTCAGGAGACGAGCTGGCTGCCTCCAGGACCTGTTCAATTATTTTATTTTCCATTGCATTATTTATTTTGTATCTATTAGCATTTGTGAGGATGTACTGTTATCACTGTCCAGGCTGATGATAGGTTAGTTTATTCTAATTTTTGTTTGTATATTAAAGTTTTCTTCTTGGTAAAGATCTTTTGAGATATTATATATTATCGTTCCGAATGTGAGATTTTGATGTTTTCTTCTTTCTGCTTCTTTTCCTTTTACCCTAAGGTTCTATTTTTTTGGCACTTGGGCAGTCGGCACATGAATATCGCAGATGTACTATTGTTTATATTCAAGGGTCAAAAAGGCCATTCGTTACAGATATGATCCATTGGCCGAAAATGTGTATTTAAGAGAAAGACAAATCCTCGTTGATGACTTTATGTTCTGGCATATATGAGTTCAAACAAATAGTTTTGAATATAGATTTAGATTAGTCATTTTGCATATGACAACCAAAGTGTCTCGAAGTCAGTGGAAGCGATTTTGAGTTTGTAGGTTTACGGATATGATCCTAGAAAGATACTAAAGTATCATTTAGAAAAGCATCAAAATTGAAAAAGTGTTCTGATAGATGTATCAAATAGTTTGATTGTCAATCAAAATGTAGAGGAAGCATGTGTTCATAAGAAAGAACATTAAAAGGTATATAGATATTTCTAAATCATAAATAAACAACACACTACTGATTGTTAATGATTTCTTGTGTTATAATAAGCTTTAGTTGTTTTAATACTCGACGTTGGATTTGTAAATGATATCTTTTATTGTAAGTATAAAAGATATTGGGATTGTTCTAAAATGATATGCAAGGACACCTTATTATAATGTTTAATACGGAACATGTAAGATTGATTCCTTATGCATTAGCAATAGGAATTATCATTCATGTTATGTTGTCTACGATATCATGATTTTTTATGTACTTGATACATGAAGCAAATATCAAATCCAAATTGATGTCGGTAAATTATTATTTGAGGTGTTCTCGTGTATTTACTAAATACAAGAGAATTGTTTACAAAAATAACAAACTTTTTATGAAGGAGTGTTCGGACTCAAACTGACATAAGTGATATTGAGTATAATATGTCAATAATAAATTTAGGTTAAGAATATTTAAATTGGAAATGTTCCAAATAAATGACTATGGCTGATTCAATGAAAAGGCTAAGTACATCGCCTTGAATAGCGCCACAATAAAAACAATGTATATCAATATAAATGCACAAATTTATAACTAAGCCAAGAGTGATTTCAAATGTTGAGAATCCTATAACATTGTTATATGATAACAAAGTCATGACATAGTTCAAAATAGAACTTAGAGCTCACTGGAAATTAAGAAACATACTTCGTTTTGTTCTATGTGGTAAAGGTAGTTTATCGGTGTCGGAGAGAGTTGATTAACAAAGTAGATAATTGAAACATAATAGCATACCCATTCAATGAGGGACTTAACCAATTGGTTTTGACGAAATTGAATGGGGAAGTTGGAATAAGATTCCATAATTGACCCCAAGTGCAAGTGGGAGATTAATAGAGTTAGGAGTATGTTCTAGGGGGCAATTATGCAATTTGTTACATATATCAAACTCGATAACCAATCTTGTTCGAAATAAAAGGTGTTTTCTTTCTATTATATACTTGATATAATGTGTTATATTAATTAATTAATTTAATTAAAAGTATAGTTAATAGAATATCCAAAAATGGTGTGTTTGTGATAACAATTACAAATATTTGTAATCATGTGTATTATATCACAATATTATAAAATACATCATTTTAAAAGTTCTTTGTCAAGATGCATCGAGATTGGATATTGGTGTATCCATTGAGACTGGGTATGTAATGCTTTACAAATATTGGGCAGTGTATTAATCATGACTACTAGGGAAACTAGGGGTTACGTACATATAGTTATTGGATAACTATGGAATGACTCACTCGATAGTTTTTTGTTAGTTAATATAATTAAGGTCTAACAAAAAATATTAATGTGACTAATTTACGATGTTCTCTCGACTTGAGAATATTATCGATTTTCAATATGAAAGCTCCTCTTTGATTATAGTCAAATCATGACACGGCGTCCATCGAGTGACTATAGTTGGGTCGAGTGGAAGTATTGAAAGTGAAGCACTATTCAAGAGAGGATCTGTCTCCTTAGTTATATTGGGTTAGTATCACGGTCAACTCAAGTTAACCCAAAGTCAAAGTCTCTGGCCAGAGCATTTCGGTTAATAATAATTGTTATTATTGAATCAAGTTCTTTATGTTTTGACTTTAAAGTTGAATATGAACGATACTGGAATTTTGGCCATTACCAAATTGTATAAGTTCAAAGTGATATAGTTTTAACGAAGAGAATTGGTATAAAATAAAAGTCACAATCGGGTAACGCTTAATAAAGTAAAATTGGATTTTACCAACACGAAGTAAGCGATAAATTTGGCTAAAATGTCACACCACCTGCTAAGTGAAGTGTGAACATTAATATTCGAATAGTTCGATATAAATCGCTGAGCGAATTTACACCTAACAAGTCAAACAACTGAAACGATGAATTCTCCTTTGACCAAATGATTTAATTAATTTATAATTGTTATAAATGAATTAAATCAATTAATATTTATGAAATACTAATTTTAAAATTTGATTATGATGCGACGAGTAAATATTATTAGATATATTTATAATAGTTATAAATATATCAATCGATATACAATATCGATAAGCGATTAAATTTGATTTAATTGTATAATATTTTACATAAGCTTAAATGGGTTTAAGGCCCATCATAGGGATTGATATTTTCGACAGCAAACAGAGGTATAAGCGGCTCAAATTAGGTTAGTAAGGGCTTGACTTTGGATGCTCATATTTAAGGAGAATTAGTATAAGATGAAATTCACAGTTCTCTTCTTTCTATCCATTATGTAACACCCAACGTTTTTATGTTAATTAATTAAAATAGGAATTAATTGATTAATAATAAATTGTGAAAATGGAATTTTTGTAAATGCTGGAATTTGGCCATGAAACTTATACCATTGGATTTGTGGCGATTTTCTGATCAATTTTCATATATAAACTTTTCCAATCCGAGTTCAAACGAAAAAGTTATCAACGTTTGAATTTTCGTAGTTAGAAATAATTATATATGTAATTAAGGAAATAATTTAAAATTAATTAATGATTAATTAACATTGTTAAAATTAACGGTAGATTAATGTTTATGAAATTTAATTAAGATTAGAGATAACATTGATTAACGTTAATTGAATAATTAAAGGGAACAAATGAATCAGAAGAAGTAGCTTTAAAAAAAAGTTGCACAATTACACTAGCCGGGTCAACTGTGCCCATACTCAGGTCGACCTTGAATGGTCGACCATGACGGTAGAGTATTCGACCCAAAGCCTTTTGAAGGTGGCAGTAATTTGTGGTCGTGTGGTCCGTATCTAATTCAGTTCCATCTGACGGTTAGCGCTGATTCGAACCTCTATAAATTAGGACCTAGGGCTTCACTTTTAACTCATTATTTTTCTAATGGATACGAAAGCTCTCTCATTTCCCTTTATCCTCCAAAAATTTCTAAATACGCAGACATAGATCGAGATTGCACGGATACACTTTGGACAATAATTGGAGAGAACAAAGGATATGTAATAAGTTCAAATCAGGTTGCTACATCAAAAGGTAAACTTTTAGATCCAGTTTTATATAATAAATCCAATTCTAAATCACTTTTCTCTAATCCAATTTCTAATAGATCTATATAAATGTTTTTTGTGGATTCACATAGGGAATCAAAAATGGAAAGTACAGTTAATAAGGTTACATCTGGATTATATCTAGAGATTTGGAAACGCTAATTAAAGGTGAGCCAGAATATTATATAATACTACATTATATCGTTGCAAATCTATTCCTATATGTTTGGAAATTGAACTTAAATCGTAATGAATTCATAAATGTGAAAAGTTGAAGATATGAAACTTGCCTATGAAAATCATAATGAATGCTTAATGATTAGTTTTATTTCTGTAATTACGTAATGATTAGATTTAATTCTTAATTGCAAAATGATTTTTAATTATCAATTCTACGTCAGATTAACTAACTAAAACATATTGAATTGAGATTCCATTTTATTTGGCATTGATGAATTAGACTGAAAATAAAGTTAACTGGACTTTTGGAATTTTAGTGATATTTTAGTTTATTGGAATATATATTATTGTAAGTGAATTTCCGTATGTTGTCAAGTTTAAATTTAGCAAAAGCGTGATGTTTCAAATAACAAGGAGCAAATATATGCCTTTAAAAGAAAGAGATGTACAAAATAAAGATGTTGTTATATTTTGTACTATTTATTTCAATAAATAAAAAGAGAGTTTCTAGTAATTACAAACATCGCACAAACTACCTCTTTTGGACAAAATATGGAAATTTACCATGTAATAGTTAATTGTTAAGTTTAAATTCCAATTTACTGAAATGTAGTAAATTTCAAAAGTGGAATATTGAGACAAGATTGAAATAAAAAGGTAAATAAAATGGAAACTAATGAAAAAGGAAGTTTGAGTGATAGGATAGAAAAAGAAGTTGGGAAATGAAATTGATGTCTGGATTAAGTATGATAATCGAATGAAACGGATTAATTTGCTCAAATATAAGTAAATTGAAAGATGTCTGGATTAAGTCTGATAATTAAGTGAAATGGAATAGAAATCGAAGTTGAGCTAATGAATGTAGTAGCAACGATAGTGATGACATAAAATGAGAAACAGTAAATGAATTTGTTAAGTGAAAAGTTAAACGCATAGTAAAATGAAGACCTAGGGTCAAACGTAAAAGATGTAAGGGCAGTAAAGAAAATGTAAGAAGAATAAATATACATGAATATGAAATATGTATATATGTAGCCTCAGATATGCATTTATGATGGGTGTGAATAATTATAAATTATCTGTTATAATTATAGAGAATGGGTAACTTAAGGCCATTAGATTGGGATGGGATGCTAGAAACATATCCAACCAATAGGACCCGTGGAGAGTATACACTTGCATATAGATGAAGGGATACCCTCAAGTCTATGGGTGCATGGAAAGGAACCTCCGTAATTGCAGGCAATGGGCGGACCTTTTATGGATGGCGAGACTGTACCAGCACTAGTAGTCCGCTTCCAATTTTTAGAGGAGTGTATTGCCTTGATTGCACTAGGAAATCTAAATGGACGATGGATGGGATCTGACTTATGCAATAGGATATGCAAAGACTAGCATGTGTAGGTACCAAAACAAGGGATAGGAGTTCCATATTTAGAGAGCTCGACATCGGTCTATCGCGATCAACGGGAAGGATAGGGTTATGCCAACCGATCTCTTCCGCCTACTAGAAATGATTTAGTTGGGTTATGCACTGCCATAGTTGTTTGTTTGTTTATTTGATAGGGCAAGGCTAATTAACCCATATCAGAGATTCCTTCAAAAATATGGATTTGGTGGAGGTGCGTGGGGCCAGAAATACATGATATATGAAGCAGACAAAGGTGAAAATCCTCGAAGAATACAGGACCTTATGGACTGGAGGTAGTCGGTGCGCATTATAGGATTTCCTCGAGTTATACGACGATCATGATGCAACGAGGTGATGAATCCTTACAAAGTGCTGAGTGATAGATACTAGTGGGGATAGTATCTAGGTCCATTAGTGGACGATGGGATACTCACACACACTTATATATATATATATATATATATCTACATGGTGTAGATGGGAACAATTCATACGCAGTGATGGAGTCGTAACGACCAATGATAAATCTAACATAACAAGAAATGGTGAACTATCGGCATAAGCTAGTGTTATGTATAAGATGTATAATTTACCAGTCAACGGAATCTTGTTCTGACACCCTCCTCGTTATAACCACATGATTTAGAAGTGGAGGTACTAGTATTGTTTTAGAACAGTGTTCTGGCTGAGGCACTTGACATTTGAGACGTCAATTCTGGGGCAGTAATTATTATTGTTAACAAGAAAACTTGTCAACACCCCAGAACAAAGTTTAAAGTATACGTTGATCCTTCAAAACCACCTTTCGAACAGATGGAGATAGTTTAGGCCTTTCAAATCCCTTTATTCAACAATCTAGGTGATTTAGACCCCCCTTAAGTTCACCTTTCGAAAAGGTTATGGCAATTGAAACTATATTTTAACAATCTTTCGACACAGTTGGGGCACTTGAATCTCTTTTGATAGTAGCTTTCAAATTAGTTTAATACAGCATTTCGACACGGTTGAAGCACTTGAATCTCTTTTGATAATACCTTTCAAACTATCTGAATTGGCTTAGGATTTAATCGAAACCTCCTTTCGAAGTGGTCAAGGTGACTTGAGGTTAAGACTTAATAATCTAAGGGTTTTAGTTGAATTAAAGAGTTTTGACTCCTTCGAGAGATTACCTTTCGATCATATTGATGCAAGCAAACAATAACCAGAGCCACATTGAAACATTGAATCAGCTAATATATCCAGAAATGCCATATACTTGGTTTGATAATATTTTCCTTTATTACTAGAAGCTTAAGTAATACAAAAAAGTAAAATTCCCAATTTAATTTAAGAATCAGGGTTTACAATTTCAAGAGAGAAAGAACAAATAAGGAAGTAAGGAATGAGTTAGATCGGATCCCTTAAACCATACCCCTAAGGTCTTATTTATAGGTGCGGGTTGGCCCCCTTTTGAATCGGTCCTCTCGACTTAGTCAAAAAGGTGCCTTGAAGACCTTTCGTTGCTGTTAACATCAAAGTGTCCTTCTACTTTGCTTTTATATTGAACTTGAATGCTTTCGAGCTAGTTGAAAGGTGTAGATGCGCTCTCCACTTTGTTGTTGATATGCTATTGCAAGTAGGAAAGGATATGGGCTTTTAATCCTGTCAATAGGTGAATCTTTGGGGCTTCGAAGGAGTTGGGACGTTGTAGAAGGTTTAAATGCAGAAGGAAGCTTTCGAAGGCATATTTGTTGATTAATGCGGAACCCCATCCTCTAGTGTATGAAAATGTCATATTGGACTTAAGTAAGCTTTCTTTTACAATTGTGAATGGTCTTGACTGGTTTGAAAGGCTAATTTATGCTTTCAAATGGGTAGCTCTGGTCAAATGTTCTTTTGTGGAATGTTAATAAAGGTGAAACCCACTGTTTCGAAAGGTTTGACGCGCATGTGAAAGCTTGTAACATGTTGCCTTCGAAAGGTGTTCCTCAACTCTTTCAAAACGCCCTATTGCATGCGGAAGCAACCATTTCGGAAGGAAACAATTGAAGTGAAAGGGTGCTCTTGTCCCTTTTTGACCTCTTCGACAGCTCATAGCATATCCAACTTTTGGAGAAGCATCCCTTCGACTCTTTTGAAAGGTTTTGTTAATGGTATATTCCTTGTGAATCCCTCTTTTATATTCTCCATGGTTTCGGTAAGGTAGAACTGAAGACTGGTAGTAACACTAACCTCCCTAGTGAAGGGATGCTCTTGACTTTCCAAGTTAACTGTTTCAAAACCCATCTTCATTTTAGCATGAAATTTTCTGCCTTTTGATATACCTAAATTGATCATATTCCTAAATCGATCTCGACCATCCATTTAAATTTGATCGGATAGCTTTCTCTACATCTGCTTCCTTTATAAATTACGCTTCCTTCTCCTCATTTCCAATTACTTGCAATTAAGATACTCAAAGCAAGAATCACAATTTTCAATTTCTTATTAAATTTTTAATCTCAGTAGTCACGAATTCAAATTCGAGGTATACATCTATTGTTCACGTTTAACTTTCAATTTAGGGTTTGAATTTGCATTACTGCTTTAATTTTTTGAGAATGATTCAAGTTTTTCATTTGCATATAATTATCTTTAAATTCACTTTTTTATCGATTTCGCTCAATCTATATTATCGATTATGGGTTTGAATTTGAATTCATCAGATTTAGGGCTATCTGCCATTGTTGTGTACGGACCCAAGCTCGAATTCTATTGCACTCAATTCTAAATCGTTTTTCTTTACTTTTCTTTTTTGAATCGATTATGCTTCAAGCTTGAAATTTGGGTTTTACTTACTCTCGATGTAAATTCATGCTCGAATCAATTTAATTGTTAGCCTCTAGAAGAATTGGGTTAAAGATTGAATTAGGCAGAAAACTCTTTTCTAGTAGCTTCAAAGAGAAGATTAAGTCGTACAAATTAAAACTCAACATTGCAATTTGACTTTTCTACCCTTTCAAAGGGGTTGAGGCGGTTAACTCCGCTCTACCTTTTTTAATCTCTTTCGAAGGGGTCAAAAGGAAGTCAATCATCTACCTTTAAATGAACCCTTTCGAAGGGGTTGACGTGGTTGGCAAGAGATGGACTTCTTCGAAAGGAAAAAAATATGTTTCGACTTATTCTGACACCTTTTGAAGAAGTCATCTTAAAGGGTTCAATTTAATGGCTACACAACATATATTTTCGAATGCCCTACTTTTTTTAAAGATTCACAACTTAATGTATATAAAAGTGAATTTAATTTGTCATTGGACTTTATTTTGAGTAAATCATGCTTAATTTTGATTTACTCTAGAAGTTGTGAAAAGTTGTAAATTTATACTTCCTATCATCAACTGGATTGAAAATAGTACATTTTGTCAAAGCTTAAAACCTTATCAAGCCTTTCAACTTGATCGAAACCCCCTAAATTAAGACAAGCCTAGTTGTTTGTATGCTTTCAAAACTCTACCTCCCCTTTTCGACTTACTCGAATCCCTTTATAGTTAATAGGAATATATCTATCATTTCCTCAATATAACACTATCGAAATGTTCCAAGGCCTTTTCATTTGTATTAAAATCACTTGGATCCAAAAAATTTGACTTAATGAGAGTGTAGTGTTTCAGCAATATTTATATTTCTAAGTGAAGTAAAATCTGTGGGTTTCGACATTTTCGAAAGGTTTATTTGATTTGATTGTAGAACATTGTTAATTGTTCTCACAATATATATACATATATTCAAATTAGTATTATAGGGTTAGTTGCACTTATTAATAATAAAATGTTTCTGAGCTTCTGACATTGTCGAAGGGTGTATTTAGGTGTTTCTATTCCATCCACCACTTCGATATCGTCGAAAGCTCTATAAATTTCATGATCCAAATTTACTTAATACTCTTTCGAAGATATGGAATTATATATCTTGGTGGATATTTGAGCTATTGCAATAGATTTTCGACATCTTCGAAAAGGTGTTAATAATGAGTAAATTATAACTTTTAATAAAATGGTTTCACCTGACAAGATCAAGGGTTTGAAAAAGACTTCCAAGAAACCTGAAAAGGATATAGCTCCAGAAGTAGAATCTTCAACAAAAAGGTTGAAACCATCTCAAGACATTCTCCGATATCTTCTCAAGATGAAGTTGACGCCATTCTCAATGACTTCGAAATCACGGGAGTGGAGGCTATTCCTCTTGGTGATAGTGATACTATCCAAAATCTCCCCGAAAGATATTTTGCTTATACTGCCATCCACATTTAGCATGGCAGCTTTATTCCATTCTCGGATTCCTTATTTAGATTCCTAAATCATCTCGGCATAGCACCTATTCAACTATCACCAAATGTATATATTTATCTTATCTCCTTAGAGCTCATGGCCTTGAAATTAGGCATTCCTTCTTTAAGTGCTGAAGTTCTCAATTACCTTGTGTGTCTGGTCAAGCTCAGCAATCTTAATAGCCAAATTTTCAAGGCTAACCCCTATAAGAAACTAATTTCAGAGGGAGTAAATAAGTTCAGAGACTGGAAGATGCAGTTCTTTTACATCAAATGTTTCCCAAATATTAGTAGATTCTTCTCTTCCCCTCATAAGTTAATCATAATTTTCATCTTTATTAAATTACTCTCTTTCAATGAATTACATTTCATTATTAGGTCCTACTCCTAGAAATATCAACAATGAGGGGAAGAGAATAGTGAAGCTGTTGACCGCTACTTCAAGTAGTATCGGGAATAGACTTACACTATTGATGCCAAACAATTTCCAAAAGCATTCCCTTCTTCCCGCTGGTCAAAGAGTTCTTGGACAACCCCCTCTTGTCCAACACACTTCCAAGAGCAAGCATTTCCTGTCATTGGTTATCCCAAATATATTTCTCCTATGTCTCCAATTTATCTGGATCAACCTAGTAAGTTTTAAATGTAGCATTTGCACTTTACCGTCGTGTTACTCCTTAGATTGTTTTATTAACTTATGCTTCTTGGATTCTAGCGGTTTCTCCCCTTGTTGAATTAACCACAAAAGATCCACTCCCTCTAACTTTTGAATCTAGTGCTTCGGCTCTAACCCAAGCCATTGCAAGGTCAAGGATGATCGCTAAAAGGAAATTGAGTGGAATGACTACGACAGGTCCTTCTCTTAAGAAGACTAAAACAATTGATATCCAATCTTCTCCTCCTCCAAAAGATGGTGAAACTGTAGATGTGAGCAAAACTCTAGAGGGTCCTACTCTTGAAGCTTCTATTGACCAATCTAAAACAACCCTTTTAAAGGATGACCTCATGTCCCGCATTGTTGTGTTTAATTCTCCTAGAGTCATCGAACAGATGCAAAAGGATTTGGGCACTTCAACTCCTTCTCAGGAGTTGAACCCCTCCGGACCCTCATCACCGGTTTCTCCAAATGATTTTGAGATGATGGTACAATTAATTTTGAATTCTCCCTCATTTACTTCCATTCATCCACCTTCTTTTGTTCCTAACCCGATCGATGAGACATTGTCGCTCTCTAATTAAGCAACAACTTCTGGTATATTTCATATTACTTGCTCATCCTATTACTTATTTCTTACTAAATTCTAACTCATGTCGTACCTTTTCTTCCAGATTTCTAAAAGCTGGTACTCTCTTCAAGAAAGTGCTTCAAAGTCTTCTGATGAGGCATCTAAGCTTAAAGAAGAAATCTCAACTCTAAATAGCCAAATTGCTTCTCTTTCTACTGCTAAAGAGAATGCAGTGAAGGAACAAGAAAGGTTGGTCATCTCACTTGCTCAAGAAGAATCTATCATTACTAAAGAGAGGAAAGCGAAACAAGTACTAACTGATGAGAATTTTGCATTAAAAACGACTTTAAAAGAATCTGAGGAAGAGAAGGCTCGAATGGTTGCTAAGCAATCTTCTCTCAAGAACAAGCTGAGAAAGTATAAAAATTCGTTAACAATGGCCATTAATACCAGTTCTGAAGCCAAGCAAAAGGTGTTGCAATTTTTGAGTACTTCCCTCAATGACATAATTGTGAATTCTTACGAGGACGCTCTCATGCTTACTTATTCTAACAACATCAAAAAGTGTCCTGACTTGAGCTTCCCCTTACTCAATCCTGCTCTAGTCAAAAGATTTATGATAAAATCAAAGAGATGGAGTAGGGGATCGAGGTTCTAGAAAGAGAGGAAATTGACGCCGGTAAACTCTTATCTTTTGATGCTACTTTTATAGAAGATGATTCCGACTCTGACGAGGAAGAAGGTGATGAGGATGATGAAATCGTCGCAGAGGAAGGCGACAATGATGATGATAATAATGATGATAACCCTGATAATGAAGATAGAGGTCAAGATTCAGGCGGCAACGGAGGAGGTTATGTCGGTGCTCATAGGAGGGATGGTGATGATATCCCCGGGGCTTCAAAAAAAGTTAACCTTTATCCTAGTGGTCGTAAAACAAGCCAAACTGAGCTTCCTGAGCCTTCTGATCTCCACGAAGAAGTCACCAATATTGATGTTGGAGAATAGGAAGGGAAAAAGCAGGCCCTACAAACTTCAATTCCTATTTCTCAGTTATGGGATTCTTTGTCCAAATGGCTTTCACTTCCAAGGTAACAATAGTTGATATCGTTTTATTTTAGATAAAGAAGAAATCCATTCAACTTTATAAAACTAAGCTTGAAAGAAAACAAGTGGAAACAAATAGCTTGTATAGGGAGTTAGATAAACAACTAAAAGAACATAATGTACTCTCTGACAAGTATTATAAGCTTAATAAGATTGCCACGGTATTAGCATCCTTTAAAGATCATAAAGCTGCCCCCCGATTGAAATGGGCGCACCTACGATATGACAAGCTTTTGGAAGAAAACCGAGAATTAATAACAATCTTTTGAATGTTGATTGAAGACGGGGATATTCTAGTGTACTTCTTATACAAAGTTTATTGCAGGCACCCAATCGTAGATTTTTCATACTTGGGTGACTTTAGCAGAGGTCTACTTAGACGTTTACACAGGAGATATTTGGATGAATCTAGATCTGACCCGCATCTGGGGGCTTGTTGGAATTTACCATGATTCAAATCAATCCCTCGTGAATTACCTCCGAAAAAACTCAAATATTTTAAGGATAAATTCATTTCCGAGTTATTCAAAAATTCAGTTTTGTACGAACCAGATGATCATTTGCAATTATGTAATGTGAATTTTCTATATTAGTTTCCTATTATACTTAGTTGTATTTTGTTACGTTATTACAGGGTATATGTCTCTCGAGCAATCCTATCAATAGAGATTATTTAAGCAAATATGTCAAATTAAGAAGAGACTATTTAGAAAAGGCTTCGCTCTTGAAATCCTCAAAATTGGCTAGATATTGCTTTCTTAGAGATCTTCAGAGGCTTTATATGCAACATCCCCAACTTTGTTTTGATTTTCTTGGCAAAGAAAAGGAAAAGCTTCTTAAGGATTCGAACATATCATATCAATTTAATATGCGGTCGTGATAGTCCTCCTGCCGGGGAATGAGACTATAGCAAATATCCTCCAGTTGTTACCCCGAAAGGATTTAATGCCCCTTTCAATTTGACAGTTCCTCTTTCAGCTAGTTCTTTGAACAAAGTCAAAAATGTTGTTTCCCAACTTTAAGTGTAGTGAAATATGTACTAAATTATAACAACGAGACGTTCTTTTTGTTTTACTTCCTCTTGAGTTGTAACTTTCATTATTGTAATAAAATAAACTAGTGATTTGAGTATTAATTTCGTTTTTGTTGTTTAAATAGGAGTTACAGTTATCTATCACGCCACTCTCATTAGATTCATCATCTCGCTTTACTAACATCTGAGATAGGTTGGTAGCGGATTTTGAAAAGAGAAGCTTCTTCAAAGATCCTTTGTCTGCCCGTCTCTAAGGTAACACTGAACCATTGGAATGACGTAGGAAATTTTTGCTTCAAAAGACAATCATTAGAGATCTTAGTGATCAAGTCATTAAGCTTGAAGAAGATATTAAGAATAAGAATGAAATAGTTTCCCAATTAAAGCGCCAAATCAAATCAAATCCTTTAATCGATTTTGACCACGAGATGTCCAAACTCTTTCAGCAGGTAAGCGATTTGGAGATAAAACTAAAAGATAGTCAAGCTCAATGCAAGTCATTGGAATTTAACATGGGGGAAAACATTCTAAATATCGATTTACCGACTTCCCTAATCACCTTATCTGTCATTAAATCCGACAAGGTCTTAATCTCAGGCAATTCAAAAATTCCCTGCTATGACAAACTCTCCCCCAAGTTTAAATAAGAAAGCAGTGGGTGAATGGTGTAGGAAGGTCAAATTTTAAATGATGAGATATTTTGATGATCAACAGAGGGTAAGATATTCACAGGTCATAAATGAATACACATCTAAGATCCAAAAATTTGAACGTGAAAAGTATGTTCTTCAAAAGTGCATTGCTGATTTAGAGAGACAAAACAAAACCCTTGGAGGTGCCAACGAAGCTTTTAATCGCGCTTTAAAGACTCATATTGAATCCATTGACAATGTTGATGAAATAAGGAGAAAGGAAAAGAAACTTAAAGAAATTCTTTGTATAGAAATTCGCCATGTCGTTGATCCTTTAGTTGCTGAAAATCTAGATAAGGCTGTTCAGGATTTGTGAAACATACACTTGTGTTGTATACTTGTAAATAATTTTATAAATTATGTAAATATCACCTGGTTTGTAGCTTTTTCTTACAATGTTGTTTCTAAATATGCTTTCTAACAACTTGGACCATGGTTTTTTTATTTGCTGGTCCATTCAGTCTTCCTTACTGATCTCGTTTCCCTGAAAAGTACAAAGTAGATAACATTTCTTATCATCAATTTTCCACCTATGCAAGAACATGTTCAGTAATTTGTTCACATTGTTAGTGATAACATTAAGAATTCAAAATTTTAAGTATGAAGGTGAACTGATCATCATGTGAAAATAGTGATAATAAGTGAGAAGAAATTCTGTAATTGGATACGGCTGAATGTCTTGAGTCTCAACTTTGGTAATGATGAGAGAAGGCCAGTAATCTGAATCCAACTATATTAATAGAAGATCAAAAATATAATTATAGAAATAATAGAGAACCAGAAATCCAACTCTGGTATTAATTATAGAAGTTTAAAAATTCATCATTTGGAAATAACTGATTTAAAGCCAAGAATAATCGTTTAAAAATAAGACTTCAGAGATCATCATCTGGAATTAAATCATGGAAGATCAGGAATCCTTTTTCGGGAAAAAATAATATGAGTCCAGAAACCCTTATTTGGAAACAATAAAAGACCGAAATCCAGATTCGGGTATTGGTAAGATAGATCCAAAAACTAGTAGAAGACCAGAAATCCATAGTAAAGGTCTTAGTATTAGAGGTCCTGAAGCCTAAATTCAGGCATTAATGAGCGAAGTCGATAATAAAAGTTCCAAAACCCAGATTTGGGTATAATGAAGACCAAAGATCAATAGTAAAAGTCCTGAAACCTAGATTCGGGTATTAATAAGTGTAGTCCAGAAATTAATAGTAATTGACTTGAAACCTAGATTCAGGTATTAATAAGTGTAGTCTAGAAATTAATAGTACTTGAGCCAAAACCCAGCTTCGGGTATTAATAAGTGTAATTTAGAAATCCTCTTTTGGAAATCAGTCGAAGGCTATAGATTCTTATTTGAGCCTTCTTTTCTTCACCACACTTTGGGTTTTGATTCTTTTGATATGTGCCACCCTTTACGCCTCATATGTTGTCATTGTTTGATGTACCTCTTCTTCGGCTTGGACATCTTAGTCTGTTGTTGTCTGGTGCACTTGGTTGGCTTATCCACAAGCAGGACCCAAGGACTTACCCAACCTTCCTCCAAAAGGCGCTCCAGCCAGGCCTTATAGGCGGGACTGAAGGCTTGTTCGGTGCCTTGGCCAGGACATAGCATGGCGGGACCAAGGGCATACTCCATCTTCCCTCCAGGAGGTGCTTCAGCCAGGCCATGGCGTGGCCGGACTAAAGGCTTGTTTGATACCTTGGCCAGGCCATAGCGTGGAGGGACCAAGGGCTTACTCCATCCCCCCTCCAAGGGTTGCCTTGATCTGGTCCTAGTGCGGCGCGATCACGGGCTTGTTGATGCTTTAACCTGGCTATAGCGTGGCACAGCTAAAGACTTACTCTAATCTCCCTCCAGGAGGCGCTTTGACCTGGCCAACTCGGCGCGGACAAAGGCTTTGACCGTTTAAGCTAATTTCCAAATTAAGGAGAATTCAACTCTCAACCATGTAGATTTTTCTTAGATAAGTAGTGCTTTATTGAATTCGACTAGGATCTCTTTACAAATCTATTGATTTTTCCTTGTCTGAAAAAGTTGATCACCATTCCTTCAAGTGCTCTACATTGATTTGTCTCATGCCCGTTCGTTATATGATAGCGGCAGTAGGATCCTCCCTGATTCCTTTCGTATTTAGGCTTTTTCTTTTGGGATGTCCAATAGTTGAGTTCCTCCTTAGTTAGCAAATAAACATTCTTAATCGATGTACTCAGATTGCATTCCTTAGGGAGTCTCGACTTGAAGCTTTCCTTTTGAGGATGGTTTCTAGATTTTTTATTGCTTGATTCTAAAGTTTCACCCTCAATGATCAATTTCCTTTTCAAAACCTTTTGAAGCTCACATGTATGCAATGTCCTACTTATTTCTTGATGCCATTTTTGTGCAAAGGTGTTGTAATCAGCCATTATCCCTTCTTCAAAGATAGTGCCTTTGATATAGAGTTGGATTGTCTTCTTCGTTTGGTAAACAAGTTATCACTCTTATCTTTTGTTCCCCCTAATGCAAAGATAAGTGTAGGGCCAATGTGAAAGGGGTTTAAACTCTGCTTGTTTGGGTCATAAGATTCAGCTCTCTTTCCCTTATGATCCTTAAAGCTTCCAATCTCAACATTTGCTCTTCATATAGTTTAGAATCTTCGATAGTTCCATGGGAGAATCCAATTAAGTGTGGCTTCGAGGATCCTTGCTCAGACTTTCCAATTTTACTAAGCATGGGGGTGTAAAGTCTAAAATAGGTAAGCTTGGAATAAAATGGATTTAGAGAAAAATAAAGTTGAGAGTTCAACAAGGCCGGAGGTTCGAGCCCTCCTTTTAGTGCCAAAAATGTTAACAAGCAAACTTGTTAATGCCCCAAAACAAAGTTTAAAGTGTAAGTAGATCCTTTGAAATCACCTTTCGAACAAATGAAGATAGTTTAGGCCTTTCAAATCCCTTTATTTCAACAATCTAGGTGATTAAACCTCCCTTAAGTTCACCTTTCGAAAAGGTTGTGGAAATTGAAACTCCCTTTTAACAATCTTTCAACACAGTTTGGGCACTTGAATCTCTCTTTTTTTGATATCATGGGGAACCTTAAGGTCATGGTATTCATTGATACTCACTTAAGTAAACCCCACGCCGTGTGTCTATCCCGCTTTTATTTAGTTGTCGCACACGGATGCTTAACGTTGAAACTCCCACTGATGGTTTGGCGCTGGGATTCGAACCTGCCCGGACACAGTCCTTTGGTTCCCATCTCCCAGCTCCCAAACCAACCGAGCTACGAACGGCGGGTACACTTGAATCTCTTTTGATAACATGTTTCAAATTAGTTGAATACAGCATTTCGACACGGTTGAGGCACTTGAATCTCTTTTGATAATACCTTTCTGTTTGCACAAAAAATGGACAAACACCTCAAAGTCGTATGATTTAGTAGATCTTATGTTGTTTTTAGTGATTTGGGTGATTTATGCAAATATATGAAAAGCAAGGGCTAAACTGTAAAAAGACACGCAGATTTATAGTGGTTCAGCCAGAATGTGCCTACGTCCACTTTATATGTTATTTCTCTTGTCTTGTTTAGATTACAAGTACAAAGCTTTGATACAAGTAAAAGAAAGTTGTTTGAAAGTTCTCTCCGTGCTTGAGCTCTCAAACCTGTCCCCATTGTTGTACCCTTGCCACTCTATTTATATAGTGAGGCTGGGGGTAGGGGTCCTGGATGTGTACAACTGCTGATGGGCCTGGGCTGACGCGATCTGGCCTGGTAGTGTTGGTTCGGAATGTCTTGGTCCGGTAGTAGGTGGTCCGGTAGGAGCTTGGTTCGATGGCAGCTAGGAGACGGTTGGTCCGGCAGTGGTAGGAGAAGCTTGGTCCGGCAGTGGTAGGAGAAGCTTGGTCCGGCAGTTGGAGTTGGTTCGGCAACGAGGTGGGAGAAGCTTGGTCCGGCAGTTGGAGTTGGTTCGGCAACGAGGTGGGAGAAGCTTGGTCCGGTAGATGCTCTGGTTTGGTGTTGCTTGGAAGTGGACCGGTGGAGCTTTAATTTGGAGGGTGGCTAGTCCGGTGGTGAGAATCCGCCCAACATTTGCCTCCCAAAGTGGGGCGTATGCTGGCATACGGCTTACTTTGTTTATTCGGTCCCTGAGTGCCGGTCCAGTTGGCCCGGTGTCTTTCATTTGCCTATAAGTAGAAACGTTAAGCCTTCGTCATTCCTTACCGAGTGAGATAAACGATCCACTGAGTGCAGAATCAAGCTTGACCGAATCGTCTGAGTACCGAATCCTTCTTCACTGCCGATCCAGGTGAGTTTGTTTCTGCCGAACGAACTTCTAGGGCTAGGCTACCGAATGGACAAAAGGGGTTCGAATACCGAATGAGCTCGGGGCGTTTTAAACACCGAATGAACTTGGAAACTTTGGACTTCCGAATGACCGAATGAACTTTCATATTGGGATGCCGAATGAGCTTTTGGTTGGAATTTACTGAATGAATTTGGGGATTCCGAGTGTCGAATGGTTTTCGAGACTCCGACACCGAATGAAATTTTATACTCACTTTACCGAATGACAATGGGAGTTTGAGCGTTTTGATTTTATGAGTGAAATCTCACATTACACACTTACTTGTTTACATCCTCTGTTCTAACAATGTGTTTTTCCGGTGTTGTAGATAATGTCTCGCAAAGCGGAAACTCGATCAGATAAAAAGAAGCTCCAGGGCGAAGGAGAATCTTCCGCAGTGCCCCCTGCTCAGCCAGGACCGGAACGTCACGAAACTGCCCCGAGATCACTGGTGGACGGGTACAGCCCTCAGGAGCTTCTGAACACCCCGCCCGATTGCTTTCCCAGCTCCCTCAAGGAGGAGCAGCTTGATGTCATCTCCCGTTCTTTTGGAATCGATAGAGCGCGCATGTTGTTGCTAGGGAGAGAAGTTATGCCATATGACCCTCCCGAAGGGTACTTTGCCTACAGCAGATACCACTGTATGTGTGGTGCCATTCCGCCTCTTAATGCTTGGGTAGCCAGCTTTCTTACATATCTAAAGGTGGCCCCATTCCAGCTTCAACCCAACTCCTATGCTATACTGGTGAGCCTCTTCGTCATCTTCCAGAGGAAGTATGGGCGTGCTCCTTCCAACCGGGAGATCCGGTACTTATATAATCTGAGGGGCTATAAGAAGGGGTCCCCATATATCAGCTTGGAGTTAGCTGTAACCTTTAAGCCGGTCTTGGATCTGTATTCTAAGTTCAACATGTTCAAGAAGGAGTGGTTCTTCGTCAGAGACGACTCTGTTTCTATTCGTCGTTTCACCTATGGATGTAAGTCGACGCTTTATTTATAATTTCCATTCTGGTTGCGATGCTTCTTCTCATACGTTTTCATTTTTGCTAGCGACAGGTGGCTTTGCGGTTGTGGAGACTGACCGCCTGGTTCAGACGGCGGCTGAGATAGAAGCTATCCCCGGGAGAGATAGATCAGCTGCCTACCTGATCAGAAATGCGACCCTTCTGGAGTATAACTTGATCCTTCCACAGCAGTCATTAGTCAAGCTGAGGGAAACGGCGGAGGAGAGGGCGGCTGCTTAAGCTAAGGGAGGTGTCACGGTAGAGAGTGGCAAGAGGAAACCTTTCACGAAACCTCCAGGTGTCGGAGGTAAGAAACTTAAGAAGTCGGACGGTCCTTCCCCCAGCAATTGTCCACTTACCCAGGGGGAGGAAGACGTAGAGGAGGAGAGAGGTGAGGGTGGAGATGGTCGGGAAGGTGATGATGGTGGCGATGGCATCGGGGCCTTGCTTCCTGGGCAGGCAGGCGAGATTCAGGAGTGGACGGATGATGCATTTCGTCAGGCTTTCGAGGGGCTAGACGGAGAAACGGCTTTGGTAGAGAAATCCGGGAAAGTTGACAAGGCTGAGACCGGTGCAAGCGTGTCTTCCCAGACTGTTCCAGCCAAGGTGGCTCCGATGACTCAAGGTGAATTTTTGACTTCTGCAGGCTCCATTTATGATAGGGACTTAGGAATATTTTATGATCCGCTCCCATCCTGGAATGAAATTCAGGACTTATTGCAGTATCCTACTTCTCCCCAGGGTTTGTATATCAGACGTATTTCCTTTCTTCTTTTAACTTTTAATTTATCGCGTTTCTTGAATTATGGATTAATGTAAGCTTGTGACACTAGTTCTTCATATCAGGAGTAGGTAAAATGGCCAAAGCCTCAGATCTTCGACACAGGCTTGAACAATACAAGCTTTCCAAAGCTTCCGCCAAGCCTAAGCCTTCGACCCACCGTTCCGGGGATGTAGTCGGCTACCGTCCTCTTCTCGAGGTTATTGAAGAGGGTATTCAAAAGAGAAAGAGGAGTCATCCCTCATCTGAACCTTCACTTGGTCCTCAGCCCCCAGTTCATCCTCTTCATGATATCACGGAGGAGGATAGCGAGTTTGCACTCTCTCCGCACCCGTCCGAAAACCCTACCGTTATTCAGATTGATCGTCCTGACTTGGCTCGTAATCCATTTGCGGGTCATCCTGATCTGGATCTAAGTTCCCATGATATTACCTTTGACGAGGTTACTGGTGAGCACCTTCTTCCCTGCAATCCCATGGTACGGGTGCTCGATGAGGCTAAGTCCTTAGATCTTGATCTACTTACTACTCGGATAGTTACCATGGGAGACGAGGCCAAGGCTAATATTGATCGGGTGGCGGAGGAGACTAGGAAGCTGATGGGGCATCATGCCCGGCTGGTTAAGGCTGGAGAGGAGATTGGGAGTGCCAACATCCGACTACGATTGATGGTTTCGGACCAGGCCAAACAGCTTGCTGATCAGGCCATTCAGATTTCTCAGCATGAGGCTGCCTCCGGGTGGTTGAGGAAGGCTATGGAGGAGGCTAGTAAAGCGGAACTGCGGAAGATGGAGGCTGCCTGCAAGGAGCAGATAAATATGGCCATCTCGACAGTGGATGAGGTTCGGAGGGCGGATCTTGAGCGGGTAGAGGAGCTGTCGGGGAAGCTTGAAGCCGTAGAGCTTGCTCAGGTTAGGCTGAAGGAGGAGATGGAGGCGATGCGGAAATCCCTTCAGGCTGACTGCTCGAGATACCGATTGGAGAGAGAAACTGCTGTTGGAAGGTTGTCGGCTTCCGAGGCCCGGATGAGGGAGTTTGAGGAGAATGAGGGGATGATGGATGAAATGCTTCAGGACATGTACTTCCGAACTTGGAAGCAGGGCAACCTATCCTGGATGGATGATTATCCTAGGGTCATGGCTAAGATTTATCTTCGGGCTCTGGAGGAGGCTAAGGCGGATGCGGATAAAGAGGGTGGTGTGGCCTTCAGCATGGATGTGGTCACTGCCCAGTTTACCAAGAAGGAGAAGGTGGCGGTGAAGGAGGGTATGTGGTTGCTTGCTGCTGAGGAGGTAGGTGTGCAAGTAGAGGATGACGACCAGGATAGTCAAGAAGCAGGTGCTGGTAAGTCTTCCTTCTTAGTCTCTCCATTAACTTGGTTGCTTATCACTGATGAATCCTTTCTCTGACTGGACAGGTGGTCAACAGGACAAGGATAAAACTCCAATGCAGCCGGCCCCTTGATTAGACCTGGAAAAACTCTTTTTGTGGACTTGACAGGGTTGTATATGTTAGTCTTAAAATAGTAAAGTGACTCTTAGGTTGTAATATTTTGCCACTTGTAATAAATAGCCTTATTTTTGACGTGTAATTCTTTAACTTAAGCTGATTTTGTCGTCTTCTGAATGTTTGTTGCTATTTTGACATGCCGTATGAGAAATATAGCCATGCATATTCTTGTAATCAAATTGTGTTTGATGTCAGGTTCTTGCTTAAAACATGATTTCATGACTTGCAATGTTAGCGCTAGGTGTGAATAAATTATAGTCATGTGTTTATATATGAAAGAAGGAAGTACCGCCCTTTAGATTTTGCTTGTAGATGACAGCTTTGAATATCCTGCGCGACCGAGTAAGGGATGCGGTCCATTATCTTGCTGTGAGTATCCGCTTCTATTAGTGAGTGTCTCCTGTTTTGTGTCCTGTACTTCAGGAATTGTTACAGAGGATAGGAGAAAGGTTTCATAAATAAAATTGAAATATGTGAAAAAGTAAAACTTCCAATCACGGAAGGCCTTCGATGTGCTTAAGTTCGTGGCAAACGGGTTTTGTAGTCACTTTCCCTAGCTGTGGGTCTTGGAGACATTTGTCACCCATCTTACGCCTCCGCGGGGAGTTAATTCTTTTTTACCACAGCAGCACTTAAGACACATCGGAGCCGAGACCGCGCACAGTAACTACCCGGGCCATTATGGCCCGTAATCGTGGGTATTATTCGATTTACTGTGGCCGGCTAGCGTGGGTGCCGATCGTCAACTGTGAACTGCCCCTGGCTGGCCACACCTTATGTTGGGGCTTATAGTCGGTTCACAGTTGCCGGCAAGCCTAACGCCGTAATGAGCTGCCTCGGCTATAGTCGGCCTTCTCGGTGGCTTATAATCGGCTCATTACAGTTGGCTTTAAGGGCCGCCGCGAGCAATGAGTTAACCCGCAGCAGAGGGATGCCGGAGCAAAAGTGTCTCATTGGCGAGGGCATAGATTCGCATAGTACCTGTTAGGTCTTGTCCAGGAGAGGTTGCGTTGTGGAGCGCCTTGAATGAAAATGCTATTTGCACAGGATTTTGTTCAACAGAAAAGGATACAGTTAACAAGCAGCCAAGATATGAAGGAACAAGTTAAAAAGAGACAAGTTTTTTAAAGTGGTTCGGCACGAAAACGCCTACGTCCACTGATTCTCTTTGTTAATTCACTTCATATGGGCAGTATGAGTTAAGAAAAGTATCGACGAAGGTGTTGGATGTTCCATGCCCTCTGGAACACCTCCCCGTCCACTGTTGACAAAATATAAGCTCCATTGCGAAGATCTTTATGAATTACATATGGTCCGTCCCAGATTGGATCTAGTGCTCTGGGGCGCGGGAAGATTCGCTTGAGGATAAGATCTCCTTTCTGTAAGCTACGATGCTTGACTTTGGAGTTGTATTGCGTTGCCACTTTTTGCTTGTGAGCTGCTGCCCTGGGGGGCTGCATCTTTTCTTCTTTCCTCAATTAGATCCAGAGACATGAGGAGGAACTCTTCGTTCTCTTCTGGGTTGTAGTGGATCCTACGGTGGGAAGGCACTATAGTTTCAACTGGGAGCATAGCCTCTGATCCGTATGCCAAAGAGAAAAGGAGTATGCCCCGTTGATGTTCTGAAAGACGTGCGATTGGCCCATAGTGCAGTAGGAGGTTTCATCCACCCAAGCGCCCTTCGACTTTTCAAGTTTCTTTTTTATTAGAGTTTTGAGAATTTTGTTGACGGCTTCGACTTTTCCGTTTGTCTGGGAATAAGCTACGGATGAGAAGCTTTTGTGAATTCCGTGCTCTTGGCACCAGTTGGCGAACTCCTCGCTGTCAAACTGAAGTCCATTGTCCGATATGATTTTGAATGGAACTCCGTACCTGCCTTAGTGGTTGATCGGTCAGAACTCTGATGGAATGAGATCGGAAATAGTGACGCAGTTTCCGTGATGTGATTAGTAGGCAATAGGCTAGCTTCTCAAGTTTAGGATATCTGGTTTCTTCTTGTGCGGGGGGCGTTTGTATTTAACTTCGTCTTGAGTGGCCAGGGAGATGTTTTCGATCGTTTCATTTAAAGGAGTATAAGCGTCAAATCTCGGTTCTGGCCGATACAGGCACTTTTCTCCCTTTTTGCCCCCAGCATTGTCTCTAGAAGCATCCCTTCGAACTTCTTTTGCTACAGCGGACGTGCTGCCGTGAGCTGCCTTATTTTGTCGCCCTGACTGCCCTTTAGTGGCAGCGTCTTTGTAACGACCCGTATTTTTACGGATCGAAAAGTTTGTCGAAATCTGGAATTTTTAGTGTTGTTGAGCCATTTCAGATTTTAGGCAAAATATTGTTTAAGTCCTAGCTCGTACACGACCTAAGAGTTAAGTCGTTACCGAGTTAAGTGTTTAAGTCGGTTGACAGTTTGGGACGACCTAAGTAGTTAGGTCGTGTGAGAGCTAAGTGTTGACGACTTATAGAATGTAGCGATCTAGTATAGTGGAGCGACCTATAGGTTAGCGATCTAGAAGTTAGCGAGTTAAGTGGGTTGCGACCTAGTGACTACCGAGTTAGAATAGTTAGGTCGGCAACGACCTAAGGAAGCTAGGGGATAAGCGGTGGGCGACCTAGGAGTTGTGTTAGGTTGTTGGAGCGACTTAAGGTTGTAGTTAGGTCATAAGCAGCCTTTGTTAAGTTAAGTCGTTCAGATGACTTAAGTGTTAGGTCGTAACACTGTTAGGTCGCAAGGTTTTGTCTAAGTTGTTAGGTCGCGAAGTAGCGGTCTGTGGTAGGTCGCAGAGTCGTTAGGTCGTATAGGCTGGTAAGTCGCGTGAGAGTTAGGTCGCGTGTTGTTTTAGGTTGGCATGTGTTAAGTCGCGCACCTATTGATAAGTCGTTAGGTTGTTAGGTCGCTGAGGAGTTAAGTCGTAGCTGTTAGGTCGCTGGGTGCTTGGATGCGCAGAAGTGTTAAGTCGGTGAAGACTTAGGTCGGAGGGGTCTTAGGTCGTAAGTCGGAGACGACTTATGGAGATAGCCGAGTTACGACTTAGTGAATTTTCAGCTATAAATAGAAGGGGGTTGGCTTCATTTTTGGGATCCGGATTTCGAAGCGACGAAGTGCTGCCATTTTGAGAGCTCGACTTCTACACTTCTTCACTTCTTTTCTCCACTCTAATCTAGTGCTTCCTTTCATCCAAATCGAAGATCAAGATCGAAGATCCAAGAGCTAAAGTTGAAGACCTTCATCCATTGAAGTGAGATTTCTTCGTTTGAAGCGGATTCGTGATAGATCAAGCTTGATCCTTCACTGTCCAGATCTGAAGCGTGTTGATTTGGGGTTGTTTAGGTGATTTGGTGAGTGGTGATTATCTCTCACACGGATCCAAAGGAGTATATCGGATTGTTGGCTCGATTTGGTGTTTAAAATAGTGATTTCCATGCATTTTCTTCATCCTAAGTGTAGATCCATGTAGATCCATTGTTCATGATGATTTGACAACCATTTTACTAAGTGTTAACCTATGCAAGTTCATTCATCAAGATTGTAGAGATATTTCTCATGATTTCATGCTTGTTAGACTTTCAACTCTTTAATTACGAAATTGCCATTATTGTGATAATTGTCTACTTAGATCATATTTGAATGCTTGATCGTTTGGATTAATGTTTGACTTGGTTGATTGCTATGAATTAGATGATTGATGATTTGATTTAGATCGAGGATGATTCAAAAGCTGAGGGAAAGGCTCTTGAATTGTGAAAGCTGCTTGTGGCATATGTAGCGGACGATGAAGCTCTTATGCATAGATTTGATGAGGATGTTGAGATGAAGCTTTGCGAGGATGTGATGAAGCGAAGCATGATATGAGATAGTCTTGGTCTAATCCAGACGGGATCATTCCAAGCAGATTGATAACTCGGTGATATGGTTCGAGTTTGAGGATAATGGATGCTCGAGAGGCGCTTGAGCTAGTATGGGAATAATCGTCGAGGAGGATGACTAGGAGGCTTGGATAGCATCGTTGTTGAAGGTTCTAGCAGACTCAAAGCAAGGGTATGTTTGGGCAGTTGCGAAAATCCCAACGACAATGAATTGATGGTCGAGTACCCTGGGTAGTTGCGAAAATCCTTGGCACGGGCTGCGACGACGTGCGGAGTACTGTCTAGAACCGGGGTTTCCATTAGCCCTTGACGGACGGCTGAAAGAATGTGCCGGTCATTCAATTAACGGTGATATCGAAGCAATGATAACAGTGATAGCCAGAGTCATGGATGTTTGGTTGTATCGTCATTCGGTCTCAAGAGCAGTGTTTTCCGGGTGCTTATCTGATCTTGGTTTAGGCCTTGGGGATTTGTGCTTGGAAAACATCGCCCTTGACTCGAGTGATAATCTCTTTACTTTACATTGTATGCTCTGCTATGTTTGCTTCTGCTTAGTGTGTGTGTCTGGGGGCTATCACTGTAGAAAGAGGTTGGAGTGGGAGGGTTGTATTCCTATTCCTTTTCCTTTATGCTCTTTTGGTATGTTGATTGTTAATTTACTGCTCACTAAGACTGTTGTCTGACTCAAGGCTTTATGTTTTAATTCTTATTGCCTTGGGCTGTTCGTCCATTTTGGGACGGGCAGACTAGGTAGCAGGTGACAGGTGCTGTTCTAGCTTTTCACGGTGCTGATATCGAAGACGAGCTGGTGTATTGCATATTATTTCTTACTATATGTACTGGATGTTCCGCTGCTTTGTATTCTCTGAGTGATATGTAGTGAGGCTTGTTGTATTGACTATTCTGATGCTTGTATTCAACTATTATGAAGTTTTATATGATGACATTCTATTCTGTGAAGCTTCTCTATATATATATTCTATTGTATTTTGTCTATGCGCTGTGAGTAATACGATAGATTCTGCTGTTTTTTTTTTAATTTACCATGACAATCGTCCATGGCTGCCTGGCACACTTTGCAGCGCTATCTCTAGGTTTATGTGCAGGGGTCATGGGCGGTCGTCACATTTGGTATCAGAGCATTGGTTAATCGATTTTACCCAAACGCTCGCTGACGTAACTACGTATGAGAGACATAATTGTAATTTTGATGGATGATTACTATATATAATATAGAAGCTTAGTTGAGTTTGAGTCCTTTATGCAGTTGTTTCTCTAAGATGTTCTGATCATTCCTTTTTATAGATATTGAGAATGAGTCGTTGAGGGAGACCAGCTGCTAGGGAAGGCCATACTGCTG
This sequence comes from Allium fistulosum, assembly GCA_030737815.1. Lineage (NCBI taxonomy): Eukaryota > Viridiplantae > Streptophyta > Magnoliopsida > Asparagales > Amaryllidaceae > Allium > Allium fistulosum. The sequence continues at coordinate 1,055,616,974 of CM060904.1, read as the reverse complement.
AAGGAACTACTGATTATGCAGCTATGTTCGAAGCTATGATGACTTCGATCATGAGAAGGATACCAGTTCCGGGGACAGCAGTTGATGTTGGAGTACAAGTCCAAACTCCAAAACCAGTGGATTTTGCTAAGTTGTGCAAGGATTATACTGCTCTTGGAGGGAAGGTTTTCTTGGGAATAGAATCAACTATCGAAGTCCAGAGATGGATAGATGCTTGTAGAAGGATCTTTGGTGATTTGGGAATTGATGATGCAACTAAGAGAAAGTTGGCATCAAGGCAGCTTCAAGGGAGAGCCTCTGATTGGTGGAACTCTATTACCATCAATACTCCGGAGGAAGAGATTACTTGGGAGAAATTCCAAGTCAGATTTGAGGCTAAGTTCATTTCTACATCTCAGAAGTCTGTTCTGTTCAAGAAGTTTGTGGAGCTCAAGCAAGGTGGAAGACCAGTTCTTGAGTATGTTTCTGAGTTTGAAGCATTGTCCAAGTATGCTCGATCATATATTGAATCTGCATATCAGAAGAATGAGAAGTTTGTGACAGGCTTGGACAGTTATCTTGGGAGACAGTTGGTGGATCATTTGGACGATTCATTTGAGAAGCTTGTGGAGAAGGCTCTCAGGCATGAGAGTCTGTTTCCTAAGGAAGGGTCTGTTGTTGCTGTGACCAGGGAAGAGTCTAAACCCTAGCAGGGTGGAAACAAGAAGAGGAAGCAGCAGCAGCAGAAGGGTAAGGATGGCCAGAAGAAGCCGAAGGGCGAAGTGACCTGCTACAACTGTCAGCAGAAAGGCCATCTCTCTAGGGATTGCAAGAATTCGAAAGCGTCGGCAAAGTGCCACAACTGTGACAAGCCGGGGCATTTCAGGAAGAATTGTCCAGAACCGAGGAGGGACAAGCAGATTGTGCAAGCTTATGCCTTGGGAGCTGTTTCGTCGTCTTCGAAAGCTCCTACCTCTGAAGAGAAGGGAAAGAGTGTGGTGGTTCAAGGTACTCTTTTCCTATGTGGTGTTCCAGTTAGAGTTCTGTTTGATACTGGGGCGTCGCATTCGTTTGTTTGCAGCGAACTTGTAAACCGGTTGGATTTGGAACCGGATATTGTTGATAGGCCATTGGTTGTGACTAATCCAGTTGGGGGTTCGTCTTGTTTGTGTATGTTATGCCGTGGTCTAGTTGTATCGATTCATGATTGCTCTTTTGTTTGTGATTTCTTTGTTCTGAACTTTGCGGGGTTCGGAATTATTTTGGGAATGGATTGGCTTAGGAGGTATGCGGCGAAGGTTGATTGCGAGAGGTTGGAAGTGACAGTCGAGAATGTGGAGGGGAGAAAGGTTGTGATACGATGTAAGCATAAAGAAGGCGTCTTCATGAGCTTCATGTATTCACTGGTTGTTCCACGGGATGGACTGTCATTAGTGCCAATCGCGAATGGATTCGAGGATGTCTTTGACGAAGTCAAAGGGTTGCCGCCGCATAGAGAGATCGAGTTTTGTATAGATCTAGTTGAAGGGGCCAGGCCTGTTGTGATGCCTCTTAGGCGGATGGCGCCTAGAGAACAGCAGGAGTTGAGGGTGCAGGTTGATGATCTTTTGCAGAAAGGATTCATTCGGCGTAGTGTGTCCGAATGGGGTGCACCAGTTGTGTTTGTAACCAAAGCGGATGGATCGCTGAGGTTGTGTGTGTATTCTCGTGAGCTGAATAAGGTGACTAAGAAGAACAAGTATCCATTGCCGAGAATAGATGACTTGTTTGATCAGCTTCACGAGGCTAAGGTGTTTTCTCAGATGGATTTGGCAACGGGATTTCACCAGTTGAGAGTGGCTAAGGATAGTGTGCCGAAGACTGCTTTCAGGACACCATCCGGTTTCTTTGAGTGGCTGGTAATGCCGTTTGGATTGACTAACGCGCCAGCTTATTTTGTGGATCTTATGAATAGAGTGTTCAGAGGTCAGTTGAACAAGTTCGTACTTGTGTTCGTGGATGATATTCTAATTTATTCCAGAACGGAAGAAGAACACAAGACGCACTTGCGTATTGTTTTGGAGATCTTACGGAAACATCAGCTGAAGGCTAAGTTTTCGAAGTGTCACTTCTGGAAGAGTGAAGTGAGGTTCTTAGGCCATGTTATTTCTGGAAATGGAATAGCGGTTGATCCCGCTAAGGTGGCAGCAATCCAGGATTGGGTTAGACCTAAGAATGCATCTGATGTGAGAAGCTTTCTTGGATTAGCAGGATATTATCGCCGGTTTATCAAAGACTTCTCCAAGGTATCTGCACCGTTAACAGGATTGACGAAGAAGAACGTAGTTTTCAGATGGGATGATAAGTGTGAGCAAGCTTTTGGAATCCTGAAAGAGCGATTGACGAGTGCTCCTGTTTTGACTATTCCTAGTGGGAATGATGAGATGGTGGTTTACACCGACGCATGTGGTACTGGACTTGGAGCAGTGCTGATGCAGAGAGAAAAAGTTGTTGCGTATGCAAGTCGACAACTGAAGCCGCATGAAAGGAATTACCCGACTCATGATTTGGAATTAGCGGCGATTGTTTTTGCTCTGAAGATGTGGAGACATTATCTATTGGGGGTTCGATTCGAGTTGTTTACTGATCATAAGTCGTTGAAGTATCTTTTCTCCCAAAAGGATTTGAATCTTCGGCAGCAACGTTGGCTAGAGTTTTTGGCATCATATGATTTTGGTATAGCTTATACTCCGGGAAAAGGTAACGCAGTGGCAGATGCGTTAAGTCGAAGACATGCAGGATTGGGAGCCATGTTTTCAGAATGGAAGAGTCTCGAATATTTAGCTGGATTTGACTTCAGGCCTAGGTGCGAATTGGAACCTGAGATGTTGGCAAACTTATCGATAAGACCCACTCTTGTGGAAAGGATTAGCGAGAGCCAAAAGCGAGATGATAAGCTTGTCAAGATTATCCATGATTTGGAATCTGGATTGGATCCAGAAAAGGATAAAGGATTCGAGGTCGATCGAGAGGGTTGGCTTCGGAAGCAAGGACGACTAGTTGTTCCCGATATAGATGAATTGAGGAGTGAAGTTCTGAAGGAAAGTCATCACTCGAAGCTGATAATTCATCCAGGTGGAAATAAGATGTATCGGGATATGAAGAGAACCTACTACTGGGAAGGTATGAAGAAGGATGTTGGAAATTTTATTTCCAAATGTATGAACTGCCAGTTGGTAAAAGCCGAACAGAAGAAGCCAAGTGGATTGCTTCAACCCTTAGAAGTTCCTACATGGAAGTGGGAGCAGATATCGATGGATTTTATTGATGGATTACCTAGAACAAAAACGGGAAATGAAGGGATTTGGGTCATCGTAGATCGTTTGACTAAGAGTGCACGATTCATTCCTGTTCGATCGAATAGGACTGCATCAAAGTTGGCTGAGTTGTATGTTAAGTGGATAGTTCGATTCCATGGTATTCCGAAGAGTATAGTGAGCGATCGAGATCCATTGTTCACTAGTGGATTTTGGAAGAGCTTCCAGGAAGTTTTGGGAATCGAGTTGTGTTTGAGTACAGCTTATCACCCTCAAACAGATGGTCAGACCGAGAGAGTCAACCGAGTTTTGAAAGATCTCCTTAGAGCTTGTGTTTTGGATTTCGGAGGATCATGGTTAGATCATCTTCATTTGGTGGAATTTTCGTATAACAACAGTTACCAGTCAAGCATTGGTATGGCACCGTATGAAGCATTGTATGGGAGACCGTGTAACTCTCCGACATGTTGGATAGAGACTGGAGAAAAGTTGATACTTGGGCCAGAGATGATTCGTCAGACTTCGGATTGTATAGAGATCGTTCGGCAACGAATGAAGGCAGCCCAAGACCGTCAGAAGAGTTATGCCGATAAGCGTCGAAAGGATTTGGAGTTCGTCATAGGAGATATGGTTTTTGTGAAGATTTCTCCACTGAAGAATGTTATTCGATTCGGGAAGAAAGGAAAATTGACTCCGAGATTTGTTGGACCATTCCCGATCATCGAGCGAATTGGAAAGCTCGCCTATAGATTGGAGTTACCAGAGAAGATGTCGAGTGTGCACAATGTTTTTCATGTATCATATCTACGGAAGTATGTGCACGACTCGAATACGGTGGTTTCTGCTGATAACTGTGAAGATTTCGAAGTTGATCCAGTCGATAGAAGACCTCGTAAACCGCTTCGTGTTGTGGAAACCGACACGAAACAGCTTAGGAGGAAGGTAGTTAAGTTGCTCAAGATACAATGGAGTGACGATGATAACGACTGTTGTTAGCGCCAAAATTGGTCACTAACCCCCAAATGCAAATGAAAGCACCAAATAACAATCACCGCTCACAGATAGAATGTATGTAGAGGATGTTAATATGAAGAATAACAGAAATTAAAATGAAAGCAGTAAAGACAAAGAATTTATAGTGGTTCGGCTGACTCTGGCCTACGTCCACTCTAGAAATTTCCTTTTTATTGATGTTCGAATCAATTACAGTTACAAACTGGTAGGATAGCCTTAGCCTTAGGAAATAGAAAGTTAGAGAGTAGGAGAGAGGATCCCCTTTTACTGTGCCCCTGCCTCTCTATTTATAGACAAAGATGGGTTGGACTTCCCTGGTGGGCCTGGTAGCCGAGTACCTCAGCCCAAATGGAGTGGTCTCCATATGCCGAACCATGGATGCCGAACGTTGAATGCCGAACGTTGGGAAGTGCGAGGTACCGAGGTATGGAGGTGCGAGGTACCAAGATATGGAGGTGCGAGGTACCAAGATATGGAGGTGCGAGGTACCAAGATATGGAGGTGCGAGGTACTGAGGTATGGAGGTGCGAGGTGCAATGCCGAGCGATCCTTAGTGCCGAACCTCCATCATGCCGAACGTCTCCAGATGCCGAACGATACTGGGGTGAGGTGTGCCGAACGGTCTTGGAGTGGAGGTATGCCGAACGACATTAGAGTGAGGTGTGCCGAACGGCATTGGAGTGGAGGTATGCCGAACGGTCTTGGAGTGGAGGTATGCCGAACGATACTGGGGTGAGGTATGTCGAACGGTCTTGGAGTGGAGGTATGCCGAACGACATTAGAGTGAGGTGTGCCGAACGGCATTGGAGTGGAGGTATGCCGAACGGTTTTGGAGTGGAGGTATGCCGAACGGTCTTGGAGTGGAGGTATGCCGAACGATACTGGGGTGAGGTATGCCGAACGGTCTTGGAGTGGAGGTATGCCGAACGACATTAGAGTGAGGTGTGCCGAACGGCATTGGAGTGGAGGTATGCCGAACGGTCTTGGAGTGGAGGTATGCCGAACGGTCTTGGAGTGAGGCCGGACGCTCTGCCTGCCGAACGACCTTAAATACCAGTTGACCAATTCGTGTCGAATCGTAGAATAGCCGAACGTTCATGGATGCCGAACGTTCCTTATATGCCGAACAAAGCAGTTGTGCCGAACGTCATTTGAGTGAGGTGTGTCAAGCGACACCCGGGTGAGGTGTGCTAAGCGACACCCGAGTGAGGTGTGCTAAGCGACACCCGAGCGAGGTTGATTCCTGAAATTTGTATCGATCATAACTTGAGCATATGAAGTCCGATTGACTTGAAACTTGCAACTTTGGCTTCTTCTTCTTTGATCGTCGTGTCATATCAATTCTAACTTGATTTGGACTTGGACAAAATTCATCGATGTCCATAGTGAACCTGCGGTATACAACTAATATTCGGAACAAGTAATCATTGATTTTTTGCTAATTCCTTGATATCTCGACCTTTCCAAAAAGTGGGTTAACACTTTGCCCCCCAAAACATGCCTTTTGGTAAAAGGCGTGTTTTGAATAGCTTCAGATCGAATGCAGTGAGCTTATGTTCTATTTATTTCTTTAGTATTGTCAATCAGATTTATGGCTGTTCGAAGCCGAATCAGTATCTACTTCCACTTACGGAAGTCAGTAACCAAATTCTATAGCCTCTCTGAACTATCGATGGTCACTCCGGACCCTTGCTAAGTCCATTCCAGACTTAACGATTGAATAGAAAGATCATGTTGCACTCCGACGTTGCTTTCTATCCCTTGCACTCTGGCCCCAGTTAGGGCATATAGCGATGTCTTGGTTGTTCTAAACCGATCATAGCCTCTTCGGGCTCTTGCTGGATCCCATCATGTCACTCTCCGGTGAAGGGGAAACAACGTTGAGTGAGCCGATCCTGTCGCTTTTCGGCGAAGCGACTCACTTCTTGCACTCTGGTTCAGTGTGTCTGAACATTAAGCGATATCTTGGCCTAAATCGTCGGCCGATCATAGCCTCTCCGGGCCCTTGCTGGATCACATCCTGTCACTCTTCGGTGAAGGGGAAACAGCGCTTAAGCAAGTCGATTCTGTCGCTCTCCGGCGAAGCGACTCACTTCCTGCACTCCGGTTCAGCGTTTCTGAACATTAAGCGATGTCATAGCCAGAATCGTTAGGCCGATCATAGCCTCTCCGGGCTCTTATCGAATCTCGATCCAATCACTCTCCGGTGAATGAGAAACGATGCTTAAGTGAGTCGATCCTGTCGCTCTCCGGCGAAGCAACTCACTTCTTGCACTCCGGACCCCGTCTCTCCGGGTAGGGTCATAAAGCGATCATCATTTTGTATCAGTACGTAATATTCGTCCTTTAACTCTCCGGTCAAAGGCTTATTCCGGAAATTCAAGTTTATTTATTAAATTAGACCCTAAATGTTCAATCTCAAACATCAGGGAAAAACTAAACAACGCCTCTCCGGGCTGAACGGTCTATACCATCTCAGAGCATGCCTAGGGATCTCTCCGGTTCCCATAGATGAGTGAGTGGAATAGCCGTTTTATTTTGAAAGTAAATCTAAGAAAAGTGATTGACCAGAGCTCATATCTTGAACTTGGCCCTTACCATCATGATCAGTTGATGACGAGTCGTGATCCCGATCCTGGATCATTCCTGTTACGTGGAGGCGGTGGCTGTTCAGGCCTTACCGCTGCTGTCGGTTCTCTGACATATTGTGGCAATCTACCACTCCTAGCATGTTCTTCCACCTCATCCTTTAGGTGGCGGCATTCATCGGTTGTGTGCCCATCCAGCTCATGGAATAGGCAATATTTTCCAGTTCTGCGTTCCCGCACTATGGGATCTCTTCTCGGCAGCTTTCGATAAGGGAGCTGCCCCCGAGTTTCAGTGTAAATTCGTTCCAGGCTTGCCGTCAAACCGGTGTATTGCCTGAATCTGGGTTCCCGGAATTTCTTCCGTTTATCAGGACCGTCCTGTGCATCGTCCTGCTTTCTCTTTCCTTTGTCTGCTCCATACTGTCCTCCTGCGGTTCCTTCGCTTCGTGTAGTGTTTATTTCCTGCCTCTCGGCTCGTGATTCCTCTAGTCGAATGAATTTTTCAGCTTCATGATAAAACTCTCCTAGATCTTGCGGTGAGTCTCTGGTCAGAGAATCTTTGAATTCGGTGCCTTCTGCAATTCCTGCTACTGCCGCCATCAAAATCATTGATGGATCCGGGCGATCTACAGAAGCCACCGTTGCATTGAATCGCAATAGAAAATCTTTTATGGACTCTCCGGTCCTTTGCTTTATCGAGGCTAAAGTCATCACACTCTTGGGTCGCGTCACATGGACCCTAAACTGTCTCATGAAGCATTCCACTAGCTCACCCCATGTCCTGATTGATCCAGTCTCTAGTTGTCTGAACCAAAGCGCAGCCAAATCTGATAAAAATAAAGGGAAGCATCGTGCCATCACTTCCTCGGATGCCCCCAGCACTTCCATATGCCTGATGTATCTGGTAACGTGCATGGTCGGGTCTGACTTTCCATCATAATCATCCAGCGTGGGTAACTTGAACTTTGGAGGATTCCTCGCATTCCTGATATTCGGAGTGAACGGGCTCCGACTGACATCCTCTAAGCCTCCGCTTGACAATCCTCCTCTCATTATTCGCCGCACTAATCCAGCCATCCTTTCATCTCCATCAAGGGGTTGTCCCCTCAACATGCCTCTATCCTGCCCCCCAGGTCTCGAAGGGTATTTTGGGTAATATTCTTCATGTGGTTCATTAATGTTGGCGTTAGCTCTAGCCTGCTGAGCTCCGTCCGTGGGTCTTCCAATGTCAGATCCTGAGGGTCTGCCCCCAAGCCCTTGTTGATTGCCTTCGGGCACTGCATTCTGTTCTTGGTTCTAACCTTCAGCGTTCTCTGTAGCTCTAGTCTCCTGCCCCATATCGGCAGCAACTGCAGCCGGTCCTAAGTTCTGTGCTCCGGCTGTTCTCATCTGTTCAAAGAAGCTCTGCATCGCTTCTTATTGGCTCTTCATCAATCTTTCGTGAATCGAGTCCATCATTGCCTCCATCTCGTTTCGAGTGATGTAGATCGAGGCTCGGCCCTCTCCAGCTCCAGAGGAAGCTTCTTGAATCCCTTCCTGATTGCTCCTTCCTGTCGCTTGCTTCCTAGTTGATGGCCTGGCCATTGCTTTCTAGAATCCAAGTTCCTAGCTCCAAAATTCCTGAGTTCAGTTCTCAGTGAAAGCACCAAAGTGTTAGCGCCAAAATTGGTCACTAACCCCCAAATGCAAATGAAAGCACCAAATAACAATCACCGCTCACAGATAGAATGTATGTAGAGGATGTTAATATGAAGAATAACAGAAATTAAAATGAAAGCAGTAAAGACAAAGAATTTATAGTGGTTCGGCTGACTCTGGCCTACGTCCACTCTAGAAATTTCCTTTTTATTGATGTTTGAATCAATTACAGTTACAAACTGGTAGGATAGCCTTAGCCTTAGGAAATAGAAAGTTAGAGAGTAGGAGAGAGGATCCCCTTTTACTGTGCCCCTGCCTCTCTATTTATAGACAAAGATGGGTTGGACTTCCCTGGTGGGCCTGGTAGCCGAGTACCTCAGCCCAAATGGAGTGGTCTCCATATGCCGAACCATGGATGCCGAACGCTGAATGCCGAACGTTGGGAAGTGCGAGGTACCGAGGTATGGAGGTGCGAGGTACCAAGATATGGAGGTGCGAGGTACCAAGATATGGAGGTGCGAGGTACCAAGATATGGAGGTGCGAGGTACTGAGGTATGGAGGTGCGAGGTGCAATGCCGAGCGATCCTTAGTGCCGAACCTCCATCATGCCGAACGTCTCCAGATGCCGAACGATACTGGGGTGAGGTGTGCCGAACGGTCTTGGAGTGGAGGTATGCCGAACGACATTAGAGTGAGGTGTGCCGAACGGCATTGGAGTGGAGGTATGCCGAACGGTCTTGGAGTGGAGGTATGCCGAACAATACTGGGGTGAGGTATGCCGAACGGTCTTGGAGTGGAGGTATGTCGAACGACATTAGAGTGAGGTGTGCCGAACGGCATTGGAGTGGAGGTATGCCGAACGGTCTTGGAGTGGAGGTATGCCGAACGGTCTTGGAGTGGAGGTATGCCGAACGATACTGGGGTGAGGTATGCCGAGCGGTCTTGGAGTGGAGGTATGCCGAACGACATTAGAGTGAGGTGTGCCGAACGGCATTGGAGTGGAGGTATGCCGAACGGTCTTGGAGTGGAGGTATGCCGAACGGTCTTGGAGTGAGGCCGGACGCTCTGCCTGCCGAACGACCTTAAATACCAGTTGACCCATTCGTGTCGAATCGTAGAATAGCCGAACGTTCATGGATGCCGAACGTTCCTTATATGCCGAACAAAGCAGTTGTGCCGAACGTCATTTGAGTGAGGTGTGTCAAGCGACACCCGGGTGAGGTGTGCTAAGCGACACCCGAGTGAGGTGTGCTAAGCGACACCCGAGCGAGGTTGATTCCTGAAATTTGTATCGATCATAACTTGAGCATATGAAGTCCGATTGACTTGAAACTTGCAACTTTGGCTTCTTCTTCTTTGATCGTCGTGTCATATCAATTCTAACTTGATTTGGACTTGGACAAAATTCATCGATGTCCATAGTGAACCTGCGGTATACAACTAATATTCGGAACAAGTAATCATTGATTTTTTGCTAATTCCTTGATATCTCGACCTTGCCAAAAAGTGGGTTAACAACTGTACGTGGGAGGTGGAAGAGAGGATGAAAGCAGCTCATCCTGAACTCTTCAAGGTATGGCCCTAAGGTGTCGTGTCATCTCACGATATTGTAACTTGTTATAGTTTTAGAATTCTGCGCGCTAAGCTAGAATTGGATGCATGGTTTGTTGATTGCTATGGATGATAGGCGTGCAGAATAATTTTGATTGCTTTGTTTGTTTGGAATTTCGGGGGCGAAATTCCTAAGGGGGAGAGAATGTAACGACCCGTATTTTTACGGATCGAAAAGTTTGTCGAAATCTGGAATTTTTAGTGTTGTTGAGCCATTTCAGATTTTAGGCAAAATATTGTTTAAGTCCTAGCTCGTACACGACCTAAGAGTTAAGTCGTTACCGAGTTAAGTGTTTAAGTCGGTTGACAGTTTGGGACGACCTAAGTAGTTAGGTCGTGTGAGAGCTAAGTGTTGACGACTTATAGAATGTAGCGATCTAGTATAGTGGAGCGACCTATAGGTTAGCGATCTAGAAGTTAGCGAGTTAAGTGGGTTGCGACCTAGTGACTACCGAGTTAGAATAGTTAGGTCGGCAACGACCTAAGGAAGCTAGGGGATAAGCGGTGGGCGACCTAGGAGTTGTGTTAGGTTGTTGGAGCGACTTAAGGTTGTAGTTAGGTCATAAGCAGCCTTTGTTAAGTTAAGTCGTTCAGACGACTTAAGTGTTAGGTCGTAACACTGTTAGGTCGCAAGGTTTTGTCTAAGTTGTTAGGTCGCGAAGTAGCGGTCTGTGGTAGGTCGCAGAGTCGTTAGGTCGTATAGGCTGGTAAGTCGCGTGAGAGTTAGGTCGCGTGTTGTTTTAGGTTGGCATGTGTTAAGTCGCGCACCTATTGATAAGTCGTTAGGTTGTTAGGTCGCTGAGGAGTTAAGTCGTAGCTGTTAGGTCGCTGGGTGCTTGGATGCGCAGAAGTGTTAAGTCGGTGAAGACTTAGGTCGGAGGGGTCTTAGGTCGTAAGTCGGAGACGACTTATGGAGATAGCCGAGTTACGACTTAGTGAATTTTCAGCTATAAATAGAAGGGGGTTGGCTTCATTTTTGGGATCCGGATTTCGAAGCGACGAAGTGCTGCCATTTTGAGAGCTCGACTTCTACACTTCTTCACTTCTTTTCTCCACTCTAATCTAGTGCTTCCTTTCATCCAAATCGAAGATCAAGATCGAAGATCCAAGAGCTAAAGTTGAAGACCTTCATCCATTGAAGTGAGATTTCTTCGTTTGAAGCGGATTCGTGATAGATCAAGCTTGATCCTTCACTGTCCAGATCTGAAGCGTGTTGATTTGGGGTTGTTTAGGTGATTTGGTGAGTGGTGATTATCTCTCACACGGATCCAAAGGAGTATATCGGATTGTTGGCTCGATTTGGTGTTTAAAATAGTGATTTCCATGCATTTTCTTCATCCTAAGTGTAGATCCATGTAGATCCATTGTTCATGATGATTTGACAACCATTTTACTAAGTGTTAACCTATGCAAGTTCATTCATCAAGATTGTAGAGATATTTCTCATGATTTCATGCTTGTTAGACTTTTAACTCTTTAATTACGAAATTGCCATTATTGTGATAATTGTCTACTTAGATCATATTTGAATGCTTGATCGTTTGGATTAATGTTTGACTTGGTTGATTGCTAGGAATTAGATGATTGATGATTTGATTTAGATCGAGGATGATTCAAAAGCTGAGGGAAAGGCTCTTGAATTGTGAAAGCTGCTTGTGGCATATGTAGCGGACGATGAAGCTCTTATGCATAGATTTGATGAGGATGTTGAGATGAAGCTTTGCGAGGATGTGATGAAGCGAAGCATGATATGAGATGGTCTTGGTCTAATCCAGACGGGATCATTCCAAGCAGATTGATAACTCGGTGATATGGTTCGAGTTTGAGGATAATGGATGCTCGAGAGGCGCTTGAGCTAGTATGGGAATAATCGTCGAGGAGGATGACTAGGAGGCTTGGATAGCATCGTTGTTGAAGGTTCTAGCAGACTCAAAGCAAGGGTATGTTTGGGCAGTTGCGAAAATCCCAACGACAATGAATTGATGGTCGAGTACCCTGGGTAGTTGCGAAAATCCTTGGCACGGGCTGCGACGACGTGCGGAGTACTGTCTAGAACCGGGGTTTCCATTAGCCCTTGACGGACGGCTGAAAGAATGTGCCGGTCATTCAATTAACGGTGATATCGAAGCAATGATAACAGTGATAGCCAGAGTCATGGATGTTTGGTTGTATCGTCATTCGGTCTCAAGAGCAGTGTTTTCCGGGTGCTTATCTGATCTTGGTTTAGGCCTTGGGGGTTTGTGCTTGGAAAACATCGCCCTTGACTCGAGTGATAATCTCTTTACTTTACATTGTATGCTCTGCTATGTTTGCTTCTGCTTAGTGTGTGTGTCTGGGGGCTATCACTGTAGAAAGAGGTTGGAGTGGGAGGGTTGTATTCCTATTCCTTTTCCTTTATGCTCTTTTGGTATGTTGATTGTTAATTTACTGCTCACTAAGACTGTTGTCTGACTCAAGGCTTTATGTTTTAATTCTTATTGCCTTGGGCTGTTCGTCCATTTTGGGACGGGCAGACTAGGTAGCAGGTGACAGGTGCTGTTCTAGCTTTTCACGGTGCTGATATCGAAGACGAGCTGGTGTATTGCATATTATTTCTTACTATATGTACTGGATGTTTCGCTGCTTTGTATTCTCTGAGTGATATGTAGTGAGGCTTGTTGTATTGACTATTCTGATGCTTGTATTCAACTATTATGAAGTTTTATATGATGACATTCTATTCTGTGAAGCTTCTCTATATATATATTCTATTGTATTTTGTCTATGCGTTGTGAGTAATACGATAGATTCTGCTGTTTTTTTTTTAATTTACCCTGACAATCGTCCATGGCTGCCTGGCACACTTTGCAGCGCTATCTCTAGGTTTATGTGCAGGGGTCATGGGCGGTCGTCACAGTCTTCAAGCCTCATATATTTCCCGGCCTCATGGAAGAAATCGGGTAAAGTAGCTGGTTTTTCTTTTGTCAATCTTCTAGCAAATTTAGTATCCGGATGCACACCACTACAAAGGGCCATTAAGATAAGCTTCTTGTCGGCATCTTAGACTGTGGCCGTTGCGGCATTGAATCGGGATAGGTATTGCTGCAGCTTCTCTCCAGGTTTCTGCTTGATACTGGATAGGGAATAAGCATCCTTAGGTTGTTCCACATGAATGTGGAACTGGCTGATGAACTTTTCTTTCAACATTTCCCATGAGCTGATGGATCCCTGAGGTAGATGACAGAACCAGGAGGTAGCGAGATCTGCTAAGAAGAGTGGAAAGCATTTGCACAGTACTCCCTCTGTCGCTCCACTCATGAGCATATGTTGTGTGTATCTCTGCAAGTGTACAACGGGGTCGGAGGTTCCTTTGTAAGGTTCCATTGTTGGCATCTTCCATTCTCGGGGGGTGATAGCAATTTCGATGTTGCGGGCGAAAGGGCTGGTCACCCTAGCACCTATCCCTCGATCTCTTTGCTCCTGTTGGGCGCACTCTCTGAATAAGCGTGCCATCCTTTTATCAGAACTTGGAGCAGATAGAAACGAATTTGGCTCTGTTCTGTGGGATTGATCTTGTCCAGATGATCTGTAGGGATGGTATCGTCTGTCATTCCTCATATTTTTCGGTGGCTGCCTTTGGTCTTCTGGGAGCATGCTAGGGTCAGCCATAGTTGGCCCTTGCCTTGATCTTCCCCTGCCGGGTTCCGATCTAAGCACTTCCTCGGGTCCAACTTCGGGCTGGTTTCTAGCTCGTCCCCGCTCACTAGCGTTTCCGTGGTTAGGTAGCATGACAGGCTCAGCTACAGTTGACCTTCGCCCGGTACCTCCCCCGTGGGGTTCGGTTCCAAGCGTTTCCTCAGGCCTAACTTCGGGCTGTGCTCGATCTTGGCTCCTACCATGGCTGCTTCTGCCGTTAGTTTCTTCGAAGAAGGAAGATCTTTGTTGTCTCTGAGATCCTCCAGACTGGGATTCGCCCCATGATTCGGTGTTGCGGTTGGACTCTTCAACATCCCTTAAGCGTGACATGAGATGGTCCACCAAGGCTTCCTGCTGAGATGTGAAGCGGTTAGTTACTTCAACCACAACCCTATCTAAATCTGCCCTAGTAATTGTTGCGGGCTGTTCTGTGGCATTAGTGGTTGGATTAGCCTGTCCTTTATTTGTTACTGCTGCTGGAGGAGGACGATTTACTTGATTCGTGACAGCTGGATCTAGAAGACTGCTGGATGCGATGTTTTTTCCTTTGTTTACATCTTTTCTCTGTTTGGGAGGCATGTTTTCCAAGTGGCGAACGATGCTGTTAGGAAAACTGTTAAGTGGATGAAGCTGAAGCTTCGAGCTTCTAGCTCTCAGTGAAAGCACCAAAAATGTTTGCACAAAAAATGGACAAACACCTCAAAGTCGTATGATTTAGTAGATCTTATGTTGTTTTTAGTGATTTGGGTGATTTATGCAAATATATGAAAAGCAAGGGCTAAACTATAAAAAGACACGCAGATTTATAGTGGTTCAGCCAGAATGTGCCTACGTCCACTTTATATGTTATTTCTCTTGTCTTGTTTAGATTACAAGTACAAAGCTTTAATACAAGTAAAAGAAAGTTGTTTGAAAGTTCTCTCCGTGCTTGAGCTCTCAAACCTGTCCCCATTGTTGTACCCATGCCCCTCTATTTATAGAGTGAGGCTGGGGGTAGGGGTCCTGGATGTGTACAGCTGCTGATGGGCCTGGGCTGACGTGATCTGGCCTGGTAGTGTTGGTTCGGAATGTCTTGGTCCGGTAGTAGGTGGTCCGGTAGGAGCTTGGTTCGATGGCAGCTAGGAGACGGTTGGTCCGGCAGTGGTAGGAGAAGCTTGGTCCGGCAGTGGTAGGAGAAGCTTGGTCCGGCAGTTGGAGTTGGTTCGGCAACGAGGTGGGAGAAGCTTGGTCCGGCAGTTGGAGTTGGTTCGGCAACGAGGTGGGAGAAGCTTGGTCCGGCAGTTGGAGTTGGTTCGGCAATGAGGTGGAAGAAGCTTGGTCCGGTAGATGCTCTGGTTTGGTGTTGCTTGGAAGTGGACCGGTGGAGCTTTAATTTGGAGGGTGGCTGGTCCGGTGGTGAGAATCCGCCCAACACTTTCGAACTAGCTGAATTGGCTTAGGATCTTATCGAAACTTCCTTTCGATGTGGTCAAGGTGACTTGAGGTTAAGACTTAATGATCTAAGGGTTTTAGTTGAATTAAAGAGTTTTGACTCCTTCGAGAGGTGACCTTTCGATCATATTGATACAAGTAAACAATAATCGGAACCACATTGAAACATTGAATTAGCTAATATATCCAGAAATGCCATATACTTGGTTTGATAATATTTTACTTTATTATTAGAAGCTTAAGTAATACAAAAAAAAGAAAAATTTCCAATTTAATTTAAGAATTAGGGTTTACAATTTCAAGAAAGAAAGAACAAATAAGGAAGTAAGAAATGAGTCAGATCCAATAAACCATAACCCTAGTGTCTTATTTATAGGCACGGGTTGGCCCACTTTCGAATCGGTCCTCTTGACTTGGTCAACAGAGTGCCTTGAAGACCTTTCATTGCTGTTAACATTAAGGCGTCCTTCTACTTTGCTTTTAAGTTGAACTTAAGCACTTTCAAGTTGGCCGAAAGGTCTAGATGCGCTCTCCACTTTGTTGTTGATCTGCTGTTGCAAGTAGGAAATGATATGGTCTTTTGATTATGTCGATAGGTGAATCTTTGGGGCTTCAAAGGAGTTGGGACGTAGTAGAAGGTTTAAATGGAGAAGGTAGCTTTTGAAGGCATATTTGTTGATTGATACGGAACCCCATCCTCTGGTGTATGAGAATGCCATATTGGACTTAAGTAAGCTTTCTTTTATAATTATGAATTGTCTTAACCAGTTCGAAAGGCTAATTTATGCTTTCGAATGGGTAGCTCTGGTCAAATGTTCTTCTATGGAATGTGAATGAAGGCATAACCCACTGTTCGAATGGTTTGGCATGCATGTTAAAGCTTGTAACCTGTTACCTTCGAAAGGTGTTCCTCAACTCATTCGAAATGTCTTCTTACATGCGGAAGCAACCGTTTCGAAAGGAAACAATTGAAGCGAAAGGGTGCTCTTGCCCCCTTTCGACCTCTTTGACAACTCGTAGTACATCAACTTTTGCAGAAGCATCCATTCGACTCTTTTTTCGAAAGGTTTTGTTAATGCTATCATTCCTTGTGAATCCCTCTTTTATATTCTTCATGTTTTCAACAAGGTTGAAGTGAAGACTAATGGTAACAATTATGATCTATTATATTGACCTATTTGCGCTATGAGTTAATACCATTAGTGCTATGATATAGCTTCTCTTTTGCAAGGTACCAAACTAACGATCCGTATTTTAGTGGACTTACGTTCTCGGGTTAGCGAAAATCTGGGCCCCACTGGAATGCGGGTTGTTACATATTGTATAAGCGACTCTAACCTAATTAAATTTAGATCTTTTGGTGCCTCCTCCTTTGTGCTTGCTGGTCGAAATCCCTACTAGTCTCTCTCCATTTCATCAATTTTAAATCAAGTTAATTCAGTTACTACCCGATAGTTGGTGGTCAACGGTTCAAAGACTGGCCATTGAATCAGAAACGGTTTCAATAGGCAAAAGTCAGCTTTTCAAGGTGTACTTTAAGGAATTAGGATTAAGGTATGTTTCTAATCAAAATATAGTTGTAAATTCTCAATTATAATGTTTTATTATAAATGTATATATTATATGTATATCGTTAGTTAGGTGACGATTCTGATATGCAAGTAATGTAGTCACAAAGTTGTTTGGTTGTATGCATGTACAAACACACACACACACACACAGATATATATATATATATATATTTATCAATATACATCAGGTCAGTACAGCTCTGAATAAAAGCTATAATTTTTATATTTTATTAAATTAATATATATTATTCATTACATATTTATAGCTCATAATTAATTACAACATCATACTTTAATCAAAAATAGTCAAATAATTTCATATGTAAAGAATTAAAGCTACGATAATTTTTGGCAGTGGAAAAATATTTTTTATTAACATTTTATTATTATTTAGTATTATTTAAATGAATTATTACATAAATAAACTATATTAATTCATTTGTATTAAGAAAATTATATTTACATTTTATTAAATAATATTAATAGTAAAGAAGCTCTTGGTAGGAAAAATTATTTTTAAATTAATTATTTAATTTCGACCAAAAAAAGAAAAATCATTTTAAAATTATTTTAAACTGAAAAAATTATGGAAAAATTTTCAAAGCATAATATCATTTAGGATTTTTTGGTAATGTAAAATTTGAATTAAATTCCGAAATTAATTTTTAATTAAAATTTTATTAATTTTCGAATGGATATTTAGTTAAATATATTTTTAAATTAACATAAATTATTTTCTACTGCGCAATACCTTGACTTTTATATTTTAAAATAAAATAAAAATTAATAGAAGTAAAATAAAATTTATTCTAATTATTTTATTAATTTATAAATATATATATGTAGGTATGTATATGTATATTTTATTATACATATATTTGTGTGTGTGTGTATTTAAAATTTATAAAAAAATTAATATATTTACATATATACGTAGAAATGTATTAATAGCGATTTAAAAAAATTAATTTAGTATTTATAAATAATTTATTTATATTTAAATAAATATATTATAATAATATGTATGTAATATTAACCGAACAAGCCATCGTACAGATACCCATTAATGGGGACTAGGGCAGAGGAGCAGCTTCCATCATTTTCTTTTTCGTTTCTAATCCCATCAATCCCTCTTCGCTTCATCAATTGCTGCACTTCTACTTCTAGATTTCCTCACTACTGTTTATTTGTTGATGGCTCCACTCTCGAACGCCTACCTTCACTTCCAGATCTGACCCTTACTCTTCGGCCTTTGATTCTCTTCGCTGATGAATTTCCCACGTCTGGAACCTCCGGATCTCCTGCGCCCTCTCGTTTGTCAACGTGGTCTCCTGCCTTAGTGACTTTTTACAGCGTTTGGCAGAGCTGCAGCCTTTGTTGTCTTCACGAGACTCTGGTGAGCTATCTCAGTTTTGGTCGTGTGTTTTATGCGTCTGGTTTTGAATCTGGGTCGTTTGTTGTGATTTCTATTGGATCTGATCTTGGGGTTGTGAGTGGATTTTGGCTTCTCATCGCGGGAGCTTCTCCTCAGCTCTGCTCCACTTCCGCTGCCTTGCTCGGTGGCGATAGCCTTGCTACGACTGAGTTTGTGTGTTCGGTGGTCGTGTGGTACTACTGTTCTTGGTGTCTCCGTGTTTGCTTTGTCATTCTTTTGCAACTGGCAGCTCCTGAAGCTCCTGTATGTGTAATACTGGATGTGATTCCCTTTGACAATCTTGGTATGCTTCGTGGCTGCTGTTTGGCTTATGCCTCTAGTGATCGTGATCGTGTTGTATTGATCAATGTCATCTGCTAGCAGTTTGCTGGCTTGTTATGTGCGATGTCATAGTCTTATGTTATTGTTTGCTAAGGAAATGTTTAGGTCTATGTATTTGTATTTTCCTTTTGGTAATCTGTTGTGATGTTGCTCCCTGCGTGGTGCATTTGCTATTAGCTGTCTAGATATGTTTTCTAGCACCTATTCTCCAAGCTAATTAGTTTTAGTGGACACTTCCTTTTTTTTCCATGTATTGTAGCATAGGTGCCCTGCCTATCTCCTGTTCATTGTATTTTTATTACGTTTGTTGTAATAAAAAGTGGACGGTCCACTTTAAAAACTGACTGGCCTTGCCAAAAAAATATATTAAATTTTATTCATATGATTATATGTATAAATACATGAACATATATATATATATATGCTTATTTTAAATTATTTAAACAAAACTTAATATAAATATTTATTAGTTTATTTAATTATTATACTTATAATATAAATAATAGTATATATATACATACATATATTTGGACAATATATACTTGCATGTTGGATAAGTTAACGTGTCCGTTGAGATGTAAATCACAGCATATATACACGGGTATATTATACCTTGCATGTGTTAATATATCACACATGCACACACATATATATGTGTATATGATACACGTATATATATACACACACACACATACAAGACATAAATTAAATAAAACTATATAATTTATAAATTTAATTAAAATAAAATATTTTAATTAAATAATATTTAGGAATGTTCTAAATAAATTAGACTTCATAGGCCCAATAAAGATCAAATAAGGGAAACTTTTTTGAAATTCATCAATAACTTCCACTACGGGATGGCCCGGTTACAACAAACACTTGCTTGTAACAAAAGGAATTCTCAATGTTACGTGCCATAAATTTTATATATATACATCACTTATACTCTATATTTCCTGCGATGTGGGACATATTCGTCTAACCCACGCACCTATAATGCGAGCCACACCTAATACATAGGAGAATGAAGAAAGAAGGAGTAACTAGAGGTGGCCAAACGGTAGTAAACGTCTGACGCGTCGGACGCGTCAAACACGACGCACCATTTCCTCCCATTCCACACAACTGGCCATTTGAAGGAAATGGTGAGCTTCAGCATCGAATGCGTCCGACGAGTCCGACGCATAGGGAATGAGAGTGTGGTAAAAAAAAAGGGCAAATGGTGGGTCCGTTCTTTACGAAGCGAGGGGGTATTTAAGCAGGGTATTTGAGCGGGGAGATTGGTTGGAAGGGGAATGTGTTTGGTGATGTGAAATAGGTATTTGAGCGGTGTATTTGAAATGTGATTTTTACTTTAATTGATTTACATTTAATTCATTATTTGTTTTTATTTTATAATATTCGTTTAATTGTAATTAAAGTGAAATAAAAATAAAAAAATCAAAATACATTTAAATAAATTAAAATAGCTTAAAAAATACAACGATAAGCAATACATAGAAAATACAACATTTTACAAATTTTTGAAAACCCTATTTTTTGGCACTGCCTTTGTTCATCAGATGTGTTTGGTACTTTTTTACATACCGTTTATCTGCAATCGTTGACGGCTACCAACTTTTTGCTAGCTCGTCATTAAGAATATTAAATACCTCTCTATTATCGGGTTGCATAACAATTGCCAACGCTTCACCAAAATCTGAATTCTCCTCCTCCAATTCGTTGAAGACGAGCAACCATATTTGCGTAGTTTACATAATTTCCTATGGAATCAATGTTTGTGTTGTTGCCTGTATTCGGACTTTTCGAATCTATGCAAGATTTTTTATCATATGTTTCTCATGCATTAGGTCAATGATCTCGCACAGTTTCTCATCGGTTTCTCCAGAACTTAAGTAGCTTCGAACGACCAATTGTGTGGATTCTTTCGGACGTGACGTGACATTCTGAAAATTGAAAATTACAGAAGCATGACAAAAAATTTCCAAAAAAATATACGTTGTAGATACGAACAAATTATTTACAGAAATATAAAAATATACCTGAAAAGATAACAGATTGACGGATAAAAATTGTTGATTTCTCGGATTTGAGGTGGGAGTTGAAGATGATGCAGAACAAAATATATAGAAGGAAGGAAGAAGAAGTAGCAGTTAGGGGTCAAACGGAATTACACGTCCATTGTGTTGGACGCAAATGCATCATTTTCCCACATTCGGTCCAACAGGCCATTTGGAGAAATGGACCGTTGCCGCATCGCATTGTAAACGGAAGTGTGGCGCGTATAGGTGCTGAACATTACCTACACACAACTCAATACGTATCCTTATGCGAACCAAAAAATTCAATTCAAACTGGATGAAATTTCAATTATAAAGAACCGTGGATACACCATTGTTATAATGGCACTATTTGGTCTCAATCTCCAAGTGTGATGTAGCACTTTCACTTAAACAACTACACAGCAGTGTAAAACATAAACTGTATAAAAATATTATTCAAACCATCTATATCTATATATAATAAAGCAAATACTTCCCTTATTGAAGCCTTTTTTGAATTGCCAAAAATATCCTTTTACTAAATTATTGCATAATATCTCGATATAGGATATATTCATCTTTTCAACCTCCACATACTCCTAAATCATTTCAAAGACCCATTTTCTCATCACGTCCCTATGTTTTCCTCATGAACCTCAAAAGGAATTTGGATTAGTTCAAAAACCAAAAAATCCAATCATTCAAGTTCCATTCTCCATCTTCCTACGCATTTGGTGTGACGCCCCACCTCTATACCCGCGCTAGCCAAGAACACTACGGTGTAGTGCTGTCAACTAGCACGGAGAATAAGGCTGTTGAGGAGCGACCATCTATGTAATTGCTTTGTGCGAGCACCGATATGTCAGATAATAAAACATTGCATTACATCTTTAGAGGAAATCCGACATACTGATACAAACTCAAAGCTACTACACAGTGGCTATAATAGTTTAGGACAATAGATATAAAAATAACACAGATAACATAAATGCGGAATACAGATGGAACGAAAAGTCTCATATATATAATAACTGATATCAGTTACAATACATTTGACACAATACAAATGATACAACTACAACTATCAACTCAAGAAGTTATATATATACAAGTACATTATCGACTAATATACATGAATACATTATCATCTTAAAACAGACACACTGACTATTGCAACAAGACGAAGACCACTTCAAATGATATAAAAAGTCTTCATAGCTCTAGCAGCAACCCAAAGCTAAAAATCTACAACCTGTAAATACTCGGTCTGACCCGAGTATTACATTCAAAAGAAAATAATACCCGGATCAGTCTAATTCAAACTCAGTTATTAATACACAGAAGCAATAATAATCCAATATCAAATAGACGACAGTCACAGTAATTCCCGTCTATCCGATTCTTTAAACAAAGAAATCGGATAACAGTGATTATAACACTTAACAGTGTTAAACAATGAATCAGCAGATTTAAATCATCAACAGAGATAAATAAACAATTTATCAAATCGACTAAATCAATTCAAAACAATCGAAATTGTCACTTTAAAACCATCAAAGTTTAGACTGGCTGCCGTACACGCACGCATGTACGGCCTCGCCAATATGGCATAAAAGATCAATGTGTCACGACGCAAAGAAAAATATCAATTCAAAACTGTCAAATTCTGGGTGGCTGCAATGCACGCACGCGTGCACTGCCTCGCCACCACCGAATATAAAGTCACCACCACAATGAAACTGCAGTGGAAAACAGGTATAAAGACAAAGGCAGGCTGCAACTAAACTGCAGAAAAGTCATCAATAGTTCAAGCATATACAGCAATAAAGACGAATTCGAGTACATCATGAAGCAGAACCAAGTGCAGTTCAACTGAGATGGACAACTCGAGAATAAACATGTACAAACTGTTTCAGTAATCCAATGCCAACAAGAACAGATGAACATCAGTGCAGACAAGTATGAATTCGAACATGAAATGGAGAACATCATTGCAAGTGCAACAGGTAGAAGATGATGCAGTGAAGCATGTACAAGGGCAGTACATATGAACATCATTGCAAGTGCAACAGGTAGAAGATGATGCAGTGAAGCATGTACAAGGGCAGTACATATGAACATCATTGCAAGTGCAATAGGTAGAAGATGATGCAGTGAACTAATTTGGCAAACAATGAATGCAACAGGGTGCAGAGAAATGCTACTTAAATGAACACAGTGGCAAGCATAACAACTGCAGCAAAACCAAGCTACAAAATGCCAACCTAAATGAAACAGACTACAGCTCATAAGGGAAGCATGTACACAGAATCTACACAATCAAGGCATCAAGTATACACATCTCAGGCAACATGTACACAGATTCAAGAAGGCACCAAACAATAGAAATGATCAGTAGCAATAGAGGTGAACATCAGATGCTCAAGTGAAGCTCAAGCAACTGGAAATGACCAAGGTAACTCAAATGAACAAGACCAACAGCAACATGTACAAGGGACACAAATACATGCAAATGAAACTGTAATGAATAAAGTGGAACAGCAGCCTCAAATGAACCCAAACTAAAGACACACGCACATAAGTCAGAATAGCATAAACACCATGTTGTGATATATGCAAGGACCAAGTGAAGAAACTGCAGTATCAAATATACATGAAACAAGACAGAAGTGACAGTGCAAGCATGGAGCTATAGTCCAACAAAACATTAATGTATATGAACACAGGAGACAACAAAACTGTGAATCAAAGGCCAAGTCGAAGTCATGGAGCTGCAGTCAATACACAATGATGAACGAAGTCACCAAGTATTATGTATGGTGATGCACCAAGAAAATAACACAAAAATGCTTGAAGACTACAGACCGAACCAATATATCAGCCTCAACAGTACATTGGCTCGACATCAAAGGCTACATTCAAAAATAACTCAAGCGATATGCATTAACACTTTACCAAAATCAAACAAGACACAGTGCAGTGGCGAATGGCACCTAATCAAGTTAAACAAGTTCACAAAAAATGGACAGGTCATCATAAATGAACAAAAACAAAAATGAACTAATGCTTCAGTACAATTCAATGCTAAAAGCCCAAGTATACAACCAAGTAAAGAAACGCAGCAGTGTACCACTCGAGCTTCAGAAGAATCAAGTGTCACAACCATGTTCAATGACTCGGAAATCAAGAACAGCCGAGAAATAGAGTGAACAAAGTCATGCTAAACGGCAACAAAATCATACGAAAATAGCAGAATCAGGAAGTTCAAATTAGATGTGAGTAACAATTGTCACTCACCTTGGTCAATGAATAGAAGCAGTCGAGCGTCTCAGAGACGAGCGACCATTCGAGCTGGGCATCCACCTTTACTCGAGCCATTGAAATCGGCACCACAACATACTCGAAACCCTAATCTTGACGAAGCGGAGGGAACGAAGACGAAGAAAATGCCGCCATTTATTTTCTCTCGTTTGATTTAGTTTTAGGGTTACGAAATGGAAGAATGAAAGAGAGGGGATCGGGTTTGCCCCTGATATCATCTCGGCAAAGCCAAAAAACATGGGCCAAGATTCAAATTGTAAAGCCCGGTCAACATTTTTATAAAAGAATTTCAAATTGATTTTAAATTTCAATAGCAATAACAATCGTTTAATGACGATAATCAATTGATGCAAAATACTGGGTTGTTACAGACTTCCCTCCTTAAAGAAATTGCGTCCTCGCAATCATAAGGAATAAATGGATAAAAGGTAACAACCATAAGAGCAAGGCGATGTCGAATGCATAAGCAAAGCAAAGGTCAGCAGGGGAAGTATTAGATATGAAATCAAAAGGTTCGATTGCTTCACATCAAAAGAATCAACATCGCAGGGATCAAGGAATCAAAATCAGACGACTATCAAAAAGCAAGAATCAATCGAGTTCCAGCATTTTAAAAGAAAAAGGAAAACAGAGCAGGATTCACGTACTGCACGAATTGAATGTGAGTAAATCAAATTACTCACCTGAATTGCCAGAGAAAAAGACGAAGCTCAAATCTCAAAATCGCAAATATTCAATCATCAAAAATGATAATCGAATTTCACAAATATTTGATTATCAAAAACGATAATCAGAAACACAAACATTCGATTAGTCAAATCGAAAAATATTTAATTATCTCAAACGATAATCAAATTTCACAAACATCTTATTATCAAAAACGATAATCAGAAATCACAAATCAAATGTTTAATTATCTCAAACGATAATCAGAAAACAAATCAAATATCTAATTATCTCAAACGATAATCAGAAAACAAATCAAATATCTAATTATCTCAAACGATAATCAGAAAACAAATCAAATATCTAATTATCTCAAACGATAATCAGGAACACAAATATTTAATTATCACAAATGATAATCAAATCTCACAAATATCTGATTATCAAAAACGATAATCAGAAATCATAAATATTCGATTAATCAAATCGAAAAATATTTAATTATCTCAAACGATAATTAAATCGGAAAATATTTAATTATCACAAATGATAATCAAATTTCACAAATATCTGATTATCAAAAACGATAATCAGAAACACAAACATTCGATTAATCAAATCGAAAAATATTTAATTATCTCAAACGATAATCAAATTTCACAAACATCTGATTATCAAAAACGATAATCAGAAATCACAAATATTCGATTAATCAAATCGAAAAATATTTAATTATCTCAAACGATAATCAAATTTTACAAATATCTGATTATCAAAAACGATAATCAGAAACACAAACATTCGATTAATCAAATCGAAAAATATTTAATTACCTCAAACGATAATCAAATTTCACAAATATCTGATTATCAAAAACGATAATCAGAAACATAAACATTCGATTAATCAAATCGAAAAATATTTAATTATCTCAAACGATAATTAAATCGGAAAATATTTAATTATCACAAATGATAATCAAATTTCACAAATATCTGATTATCAAAAACGATAATCAGAAGTCATAAATATTCAATTAACGAGTCCGGAATTAACCGAAGTAGTAAAAGTATGGTTTCATACTCCGTACTTTTGCTAAATCGTTTAAATCTCTTTATCGTTTCCTTGAAAGTGCAAGATTGTGTGTTTTAAAAATAACATTTCACATTCTCAAACGGACAAGTCCGGAATTAAGCGAATCAGTAAAAGAAAGGGGTCATAGTCCTCGATTTTTCTGAAACGTTTAAATCGCTTCCTCGTTCTTTTGAAAATGTAAGCTGTAAAAATTTTGAAAACAATTTTAATTTATATTTTTGAAACAACTTTTAAAAATAAAGAATTTTGAAAACACGTGATTAAATTAGCAATATCGGTATTGCGGGAGAACCGCTTGTAAATCCATTTCAAAATTGACGGTTACTGAAGTTAACACGTCAAAATCTCATCAAAATAACTGGCATCGAAATATAATACCAAATGAATTTTTATTCATCAAAAATGTCACAAGAATCTTCTCAAAGATAGAAAGGGATATCATACCCTAAACTTGTATTCATAACAAGTTAATAACTCATGGATTCACCAATGCACAAAAATTGATAAACATATCAATAGAAATCACGAAAATTGGTGAAGCACAAAATTCCAGAAATCATCACAAGAAATCCAGAGAACACATAAATAGGGGGGAGGCCTAACACATGAATGGGAGCATGAAAACTCACCTACGCGTAAACACATGACGAGAAGCTATCTCATGGAAGCTATCCATTAAATTTTTCACACAGGAATGGCCCGAAGACCGTAGGGTGCTACCCTAGATATGTGATGGCAAAACATCACATAAACGGGGTATAGTCTCCCACGCAGACAAAGAGACATCGCTCAATCGCTAGTCTAAATCACAAAAATGATCGTCATGATCATAAGGAAGTGTCAATCACACCAAGCTAGTAAATATATGAGTTTAGCTTCATGTCCCATAACCACTTGCTTAACTTAAATATTTACGAACAAGCTGTAAATCTTCACTAGGAAATTTTCACAAAAAGGGTTCAACGAACAAGTCCAAGAGCTAACCGACGAAGTGAACGCAAGCGTTTCATACCACTCGTTTTACTAAGTCGTTTAAGTCGATTTCTCATTCGAGTGAAGTAAAGGCTTGTATATACTAGTAGATTGAAAAATGATTTAGGAAAAGAGCTTTGTAGTAAAATAGTTTTGAAATCGTTTGGAGAAAAGGATTTTAATATTTACTATTAGTATAGAAAACCTTTATATTTTTAAATTGACAAATCACAAAAATGATTGTAGAAACAATCAATCACAAGAATTCACATACGAAGATGTGAATGGAATCCAAAGAAATCGATACTGAATCCATCAGAAAGTATGTTCACAAAAATCCCGAAGAAAATGTCATCAAAGTTGCTAATAAATGATAGCAACAAATCGGGGAAATGATCAAGAATCGATTAAATTAGGAAACAAATCAATTCACTCAATTTGCAACTGGTCCAGCTATTTTTCATCATAGTGTAACAGGTACATAATGACACTCATAGCATAGAACAAAAGTGGAACAAAGTCCAAAAGTCAAAATGGCTTTAATTTGCCAAATTAACACAAAATCAACATCGGCTAAATCAATTCAAAGCCGAAAACACAAGAATAAGCGTTAGGAATTCATACCTAACAGTCAAAAATAGTCATATGTAAAGATGAGAGATAAAACATCGACAAATAGTTGTAACACATGTTCCATCTAAGTTATGTTTTATAATTGTCCTAAACCCCAGGCTCTGATACCAAGCTGTGACGCCCCACCTCTATACCCGCGCTAGCCAAGAACACTACGGTGTAGTGCTGTCAACTAGCACGGAGAATAAGGCTGTTGAGGAGCGACCATCTATGTAATTGCTTTGTGCGAGCACCGATATGTCAGATAATAAAACATTGCATTACATCTTTAGAGGAAATCCGACATACCGATACAAACTCAAAGCTACTACACAGTGGCTATAATAGTTTAGGACAATAGATATAAAAATAACACAGATAACATAAATGTGGAATACAGATGGAACGAAAAGTCTCATATATATAATAACTGATATCAGTTACAATACATTTGACACAATACAAATGATACAACTACAACTGTCGACTCAAGAAGTTATATATATACACAAGTACATTATCGACTAATATACATGAATACATTATCATCTTAAAACAGACACACTGACTATTGCAACAAGACGAAGACCACTTCAAATGATATAAAAAGTCTTCATAGCTCTAGCAGCAACCCAAAGCTAAAAATCTACAACCTGTAAATACTCAGTCTGACCCGAGTATTACATTCAAAAGAAAATAATACCCGGATCAGTCTAATTCAAACTCAGTTATTAATACACAGAAGCAATAATAATCCAATATCAAATAGACGACAGTCACAGTAATTCCCGTCTATCCGATTCTTTAAACAAAGAAATCGGATAACAGTGATTATAACACTTAACAGTGTTAAACAATGAATCAGCAGATTTAAATCATCAACAGAGATAAATAAACAATTTATCAAATCGACTAAATCAATTCAAAACAATCGAAATTATCACTTTAAAACCATCAAAGTTTAGACTGGCTGCCGTACACGCACGCGTGTATAGCCTCGCCAATATGGCATAAAAGATCAATGCGTCACGACGCAAAGAAAAATATCAATTCAAAACTGTCAAATTCTGGGTGGCTGCAGTGCACGCACGCGTGCACTGCCTCGCCACCACCGAATATAAAGTCACCACCACAATGAAACTGCAGTGGCAAACAGGTATAAAGACAAAGGCAGGCTGCAACTAAACTGCAGAAAAGTCATCAACAGTTCAAGCATATACAGCAATAAAGACGAATTCGAGTACATCATGAAGCAGAACCAAGTGCAGTTCAACTGAGATGGACAACTCGAGAATAAACATGTACAAACTGTTTCAGTAATCCAATGCCAACAAGAACAGATGAACATCAGTGCAGACAAGTATGAATTCGAACATGAAATGGAGAACATCATTGCAAGTGCAACAGGTAGAAGATGATGCAGTGAAGCATGTACAAGGGCAGTACATATGAACATCATTGCAAGTGCAACAGGTAGAAGATGATGCAGTGAAGCATGTACAAGGGCAGTACATATGAACATCATTGCAAGTGCAACAGGTAGAAGATGATGCAGTGAACTAATTTGGCAAACAATGAATGCAACAGGGTGCAGAGAAATGCTACTTAAATGAACACAGTGGCAAGCATAACAACTGCAGCAAAACCAAGCTACAAAATGCCAACCTAAATGAAACAGACTACAGCTCACAAGGGAAGCATGTACACAGAATCTACACAATCAAGGCATCAAGTATACACATCTCAGGCAACATGTACACAGATTCAAGAAGGCACCAAACAATAGAAATGATCAGTAGCAATAGAGGTGAACATCAGATGCTCAAGTGAAGCTCAAGCAACTGGAAATGACCAAGGTAACTCAAATGAACAAGACCAACAGCAACATGTACAAGGGACACAAATACATGCAAATGAAACTGTAATGAATAAAGTGGAACAGCAGCCTCAAATGAACCCAAACTAAAGACACACGCACATAAGTCAGAATAGCATAAACACCATGTAGTGATATATGCAGGGACCAAGTGAAGATACTGCAGTATCAAATATACATGAAACAAGACAGAAGTGACAGTGCAAGCATGGAGCTATAGTCCAACAAAACATTAATGTATATGAACACAGGAGACAACAAAACTGTGAATCAAAGGCCAAGTCGAAGTCATGGAGCTGCAGTCAATACACAATGATGAACGAAGTCACCAAGTAATTATGTATGGTGATGCACCAAGAAAATAACACAAAAATGCTTGAAGACTACAGACCGAACCAATATATCAGCCTCAACAGTACATTGGCTCGACATCAATGGCTACATTCAAAAATAACTCATTCGATATGCATTAACACTTTACCAAAATCAAACAAGACACGGTGCAGTAGCGAATGGCACCTAATCAAGTTAAACAAGTTCACAAAAACTGGACAGGTCATCATAAATGAACAAAAACAAAAATGAACTAATGCTTCAGTACAGTTCAATGCTAAAAGCCCAAGTATACAACCAAGTAAAGAAACGCAGCAGTGTACCACTCGAGCTTCAGAAGAATCAAGTGTCACAACCATGTTCAATGACTCGGAAATCAAGAACAGCCGAGAAATAGAGTGAACAAAGTCATGCTAAACGGCAACAAAATCATACGAAAATAGCAGAATCAGGGAGTTCAAATTAGATGTGAGTAACAATTGTCACTCACCTTGGTCAATGAATAGAAGCAGTCGAGCGTCTCAGAGACGAGCGACCATTCGAGCTGGGCATCCACCTTTACTCGAGCCATTGAAATCGGCACCACAACATACTCGAAACCCTAATCTTGACGAAGCAGAGGGAACGAAGACGAAGAAAATGCCGCCATTTATTTTCTCTCGTTTGATTTAGTTTTAGGGTTACGAAATGGAAGAATGAAAGAGAGGGGATCGGATTTGCCCCTGATATCATCTCGGCAAAGCCAAAAAACATGGGCCAAGATTCAAATTGTAAAGCCCGGTCAACATTTTTATAAAAGAATTTCAAATTGATTTTAAATTTCAATAGCAATAACAATCGTTTAATGACGATAATCAATTGATGCAAAATACTGGGTTGTTACATTTGGCCACCATCTCAATGCACTCAGGATGTCGTAACCGTCAAACTCAATGAAAACTAATAGGCTCCTCTTCAATAATCATCAAGAGCCATGGATCGAGAAGGAGGCATACACGACTACAGGTTCTGATGAAAGGCCCAATTCAGAAAATGTTAAGACTAGGATTGTGATTTTGGAGCTGTACTCGAATGCGATCTTTCGCAGAATGATAGATTATGTGAATAACAGTAAGAAGGAAGCAGATAATACCAAGGAGGTTGATGAGACTGTTGTCGAAAGCACTGAGTATGAAACTACTGCTATTGCTCGAGCTATTTGGTGTGAGTTTATTTTTTGTTAGATTTTGAAACAAATATATAATGTGTTCAATATGATAGATTAATATTAATGAACATGTGGAGATTATTTGGTAAATTATTTTATATTTACTAATTGGTGTTAAATTGAGTACATATTAGACCAAGGTAAACTTTATCATCCTCTACCTACTGGATTGCAATATATGGATGGTTAAAACTATTTTTCTCAACTATTTTTATTTCTATTTCATTCGTATAAACTAAGATTCATAGGCAACTGTGCTGCATCCAAAACAAACCATTAATTCTTACATAACTAACATGCACCCTTGATGATTGTAACACAACAAATATCGTCTTTGATAGTTCTTTTAGAGAAGCATTTTTATTCTACATATGGCATTATTTCATTCATTGATAGCCAGATAGCATCCAATATTTTACTTTCATAGTTAAATATTGATTTATATTTGTCTAAATTCATTTATTTTTTTAACGATTATAATTCATGTAAGTTTTTTAACTATTAATACACATTTTATTTGAGTTTAAAAATGATTCTTTTAACCGTATATTGAAATCCAAGTCTCTTTTAAGCTTGGGTCCATTTTTTGTTCTCACATGAAGCTGATCTTGGTTTTCTGTGGTAGAGATGCATTTTGTCATTTGATTAAGTATAACACACGATCATGTTATTAGTAAGTGTTGTTTCTGTACAAAACATGTTTTAATCGAAAATAATAGTTCATAACTTGGATGCATACATGAACACATTTCTTATTTTTATTTTATTGTATGGATAGGAAGATTTTTTTTTACTTTAAGTTTTTTGTGTTTGAACCGTTTTGACAAAGTGTTACTTTTTAAACTGTCTTACAAAACAATAAACATATTTTGAAAAGCTCAAAATTCATAACATCATGAAATTGACAAAGCAACCCAGTCCTTAAATATTAAAAGGAATTTTTTTGACATTTATAAATAAGTTGACACAATTCATTTCACTTTGTTTGAGATTATGGTCTAATCAGGTGTGCGATTTCTTTTTTGTCAAACCAATATAATAGATAATCTTATGAAAATAAATACTCCATAATTTTTTCCTATGCTTAAAAATTCTAGAAGATGTAATATAGGTTTAAATAAATAAGTGGAAATTAGCCACAAGGGCCTCTTTAGCAAGTGCAATTAGTTTCTAGGACACACAATTGAAATAATTACTTTTAAGGACAAAATGCAAAATAATTAGTTTCTAAGGCCTAAAAACCTATGAAATTATGTCCTTGAAAGTAACTGGACTGCTGACTTTGTCCTTAAAAATAATTATTCTGCTGACTTTGGCCTTGAAATTAATTTCTGTGGATATGTGTCCTAGAAACTAATTGGACTGCAAAGTTTGTCCTTCTTGTGAAATGCCCCTTTAAATAACCTATCCAACTCGACCTTAATATGGTTGTGAGTCATGACATTACTTACTCTTTCCTCGCATACTAATTTGAAACTTCAAGCTCCTTTAATAATAAAATAAAATAATACTAAATAGTTACATGCATTTAACTATAGATGATGTAAGGTGACCAACTAATTTATTACCGAGTGTTCATTAATTGTTTTTTTTAATATATGGGTTAATTATATAAATGGTGTAGATTTTTTCGCTAAATTCATAATTGATAGGAGCCCAGTTGTTGAAGCACCAAAATTAGACATAAATAATGAGAATACTACCCAGTTTTAGATAAAATTATCTCTTACTATTCAAAAATCAATTAATTAATTTATGGTTGAAGTCGAAGAACCAAGTTGATGATCAAAAATATATCAATGAGTTTGTTTGTATTTGTTCATACTATTTCACTTAAAATATTCAATGTGTTTGGGAATTCTTATTACAAATAGATGTATTCAATAAGCAAAGAAAGTTTGTACTAAAGTAGATTGATACTTGTCAATCATTGATAAATATATCACTCCAGTAGAATTTGTCTTCAATAGTTATTTTACATTCTAAATGTATGAGTTTTTCTTATTCCACATATTTGTTAGTAATTTAGTCATTTGGTCTACATTGGATGTTTATGTGGTCATGTTTTGTTTTTGCATGAAGTTTTACATAAATTTTGTTGTTATATTTTCAATTATACATATTATTTACATTTAAAAATATATTGAAATATACAATCGGAAGTACAAAATATTCAAATCTGATACAAGAAAATTGATAATAATATACTATGGAAGGTAGAACACTACTTTCTGTTTTCACCGAGACGCAAGAATTTTGATTATAAGCTTTTGTTTGCACAAAAGTGCACTACAACAGAAAACATTTTTAATAGCATTTTAAACAGGCTATAAGGCATTGAGGACGTTTTAAAAAACGTTGTATAACGACGTGCTGTAATAGGCATCAAACATATTATAACATATTTAAAACCCTATTATATGTTACAAAATAATGACAATTTTTAAAGCTATGGTATGCTAGTATATGACAGCATCGTCAAACGCTATAATATGCCGATATACAACTGCACTTTAGAAACGCTATCATATGTTACTATATGATATGCTTTTACAAATGCTATCATATGCATTTTATAGTAGTAAGGAAACATTGTGGTATAACTTTATACCATTTGGAGAACTTTATTACATTTCTCAACTGATATATATATATATATATATATATATATATATATATATATGGTTAAGTAAACAACAATTAAAGACATACATTTGACAATCGACGCATTATACATTAAATATAATAAAGTTCACATAATGCTTGATACGAATAATACGAGTGGCAAAAGGTCATATACATTCTACAACTAATTTTTTTTTAAGAACCAAGAATTTATATTGCTATGAGAAAATCTTTGCTTTTTTGTTCAAAATCAGCTGCACATGTCAGATGAGAAAAGAATATGCAGTCACCTGGTGTCAACCTTCTTTCTCCCCAGTTGAATTCTTCTATCCAAAAAGGCATGGAAAAAAAATAAAGAATAAAAGCTCGGTGGATGTGAGCAGATTGCTTTTTAGTGCCTATCGTTGCTGAATGGATATAATATTGGGCGTCAATGAAATAACTTAGCTTCAACGTGTTAGCTCGAGGGCAACAAACCATTTAGTGCATCATGGTAGATTTGCTTTTCAGGTAGCTCAATATTTGAAAATATTAAATTACCCTGCACAAAATTAATGAGGTATAGGCTTGTACGCACAAACATAAAGGATATACATATTAATGAAATTGGATGGAAGGTAAAGAAACATGTTGAAATTACATGACTGAATCTTGTGAGAGATGAAAAAGGTAATAAATTGTTGATTCCAAATACCTAACAGAAAAGAAATAATTTTTTATTGAAAATGAATTGACAAGCATTGTCAATATAATAATTTAAAGTAAACATAAAGGTTGAACCTGACAAATATTTCAAGCTAGACTGTCCATCTTAAGCTCTTATGGATAATTCACACAAATATGAAGAGAAACTGTATATTTTCAGTAAAATGTGTAATTAGCAGCCATGTATTTTCAAACATTGCTAGCATACAGGTTTAGTTCATCCTTTTCTTGTTGAGAAGGATAATAAATTTGTAGTGGATTGGTTTTAGGTAATTTACAATCTGACAAAGAAGCAAAAATACATGGAGGATCCGTAAGTATGGACCAATTAAAATTATAAAAGGTTTCTAATATATCAAAAAATTACCAGACCTAAAATAAACTAGTGACTCTATTATGCCACTGTACAGCATCGCCATTGTATCATTTTATCATTTTCCAGAGCTAATGGTATTGTAGGTCATATATTTATCAGCCACCATTTTCCGTATAACTTATAATTAAAACACTTATATTGCAAAAAAATCCACTAACCTCATAAGCATAAGATAGCCCAAGTAACTGTATTAAATATTCAGAATTAAAAAAGAGATGCATCAAATCAATTCACAATTTACAATTACCTGAAACCCCCTTATACTCTGAAGATTTTGATTCTCATTGAACATATACACAACCAAGGCATTTACTGCAAGAAAACAAATAAAAATGATACCATTTACATGAATGAAAGTTGCAGTCTATGATGCAAAATATTTATTATAGGTAAGATATTTGAAAATTGATAGTTAAACAACAACAATAATGGAAAATCTTAATAACTATTGGAGCCAAGAGAGCCAAGAAGTTATTTCAGACTACGTATTAAAGGAGAGGAAAAAAGTGCTTAGGCGACTGAGATTGTACTTGGGACGATGAAATCATTTGTGCAATCGCTAGTGTTGGAATTTGATATAGAGAAGAGGGTGAGAGAGATTAAACTATAAAACACAAAGTAGACTACATTGTATTAGATTAATTGAAACAAAATAAAAATACAAATTCTTAAATAGACCAAGACCGCTAACTTATTCTTGCCCTACAAACTAGGAAATAATGCCTTGTTTCATGCAACTTTCTTGACCGAGTTTTAACATACGTTAAGTAACTTTGAATGTGCTAAACATTCAGTTTACGACACACAACCACTAACTTTTGAAGAACTAAGGTTCTTAATTGCTTCATCTTCTTGCATTGACAATCTCCATAGCGGCTTTGATCTTTTATGAGATTGGACATGTTCAACTGCTTCTCATTAAATGATTCATCACTTGTGAATCATCACTAAACTCTTATGGTTTCATTCGAGGGATTCACTAGACCTCTCCACTCGGGTCATCCCCTGATACTGCTGTATCTGTCATTTACTCAACAAGTGAGAACCGCGGTTCTTCTTCGCTTACTTGTTGGATGACACGCAATTAAACCAACTTCACTATGCCCACTTCACATTTAGGCATGTCTATCTTCTCTTAGACATCTCATTAAGCAGTTCTTGAACGCTCTCCATATTGTCCAACCCCATAACTGACATTCTACCCTCGTCTTCTTCATCTTCATTCTCCATTTGTTGCGCTTTTTCTCTGCTGCATCACCATCAACGTAAGACACATTTCTCACAACTCAACATCTCTCACATTAGCATTACTATCAACAACTGCATTTCTTCAAAGCCAGTTCATTTCTTTGCAGCATCGGACAATACCTGCACATCTCAATCAAGGCAGCTACACCTGCCCAATTCAATGGCAACACAAACAGCATCAACATCTGGTTTTCTGTCAAATTGACACTAAGCATCACTCTGCTCATCTCAGCATCCAAACTTCACTCATTTTTACTTTTTGTTCCACCTCAACTTCCTACAACTTCAACCTGAGTCTCAAACAGAGCCACCATCTCCGACCACAAACCCAAAACCAACGAACAGTCAAACAATCCCTGAACTGCACTTCCTACACTTCCTAAAACTATTACCACTCACATCCAATACAACATCAACCTGCTAGTACATCACTATAAATCGCCTACCGGCAACAAAATTCCTCCATCAAACCAGAGCAAAACGCCTCCATCTTCTTGAACAAACCAGTTTCAGCTTACAGCCAATCATCAGCACTCCATCACAACAGCTTTTCCTCCACACAACCCTGCAGTGCCTCAACAGACATAGTTCCTCCACAACAGAAACCTCACCTCACATACATCTTCTCCCATCTACAGACGCTGCTCCATACAAACTACAATCATTTTTCTCCAACTTCATCCAACCAGCATTCTACAACAAAATTCTCCATCAAAACTGCACCTCAGATTTGAGCAGCATCCAATTAACCATTGACGGAATCTCCAATCAATACATAATTCCAAGATTGTCAGCATCTTCACGGTATGATTTCATCAGATTCAGATCAGTTTGGCGGTAATAATCTCAAACAAGCAGCACGAAGCCAGTACTAACGACATCTTCCATCATTCAAGACAGTCACGACATCTTAGGTAGGCTCGAAATCCAAGCATCGATTTACAGCAAAGGCCGCAAACTCAATTCAGATCCGACAACTCAACCTTCGCTAAACATACATCACAAACTCCAACAAGGCGATATCTTCAAGCAGTTCAACTCCAGATCTGACGGCAAGCTTCCGGGTGGCGTCACGAATTTCCAGATCTACATTTTTGACAACTTTCGAATCTCAAGGTGTCATGAACGATGGCCATACATAAAGCAGCGAACTGCAACTAAGACAACTCTTTTTGGGAACCTTGTATTTATTTAACTCTTGCTAACTTCTCAAATCTCTCTATTTTTTTTCTTTTTTTTAACTCTCTGCCCTCTCTCCACCCTAGCTCTGATACCATGTTGGAATTTGATATAGAGAAGAGGGTGAGAGAGATTAAACTATAAAACACAAAGTAGACTACATTGTATTAGATTAATTGAAACAAAATAAAAATACAAATTCTTAAATAGACCAAGACCGCTAACTTATTCTTGCCCTACAAACTAGGAAATAATGCCTTGTTTCATGCAACTTTCTTGACCGAGTTTTAACACACGTTAATTAACTTTAACATGCGTTAGGAGTTCCATTAGGGCTGGTTAAATTATGGAAAAAGCATCCAAGATCGGGTTCGCTAAAGTTCTCATCGAAATTTGTGCCCCTTTCAAATTTCCCCAAGTAGTTGGTGTTGATTTCTTCGATGGTAAATCGTTGAGTATCTCAGTAGAGTATGAATATAAACCACCATGTTGTGGAATGTGTAATATGTTTAGCCACTTCCAAAATCAATGCAAAGTGAAGAATCTTGGCGTTTGAGTTCCTAAGCCCCATGTTTCTGAGCAGGTTGCTCCAGTTCAGGTAGCGCCCCCTTCAGTTCTCTAGCCAGTTGCTCCAGCTATGCAGGCCAGCGCTCCCAATGTTCCCTTGATATGCATTATTTAAATGCTCAAGCCCCTTTTGTGTTTGCATCTAAGGCAGCTACTTGTCTTAACTATGCTGCGCAATCTCCTTCTGTGCAATCTAAACATACTTGTCCTCATCTTCCTCAAAGTTTTGATCTCGCTCATGCTGATAGTGCTCCTGTTACATCAGTTCCCGCACCACATGCTTCAGAGACACATGCCTTGTCATTTCATGACACTGCCATGCCTGCACATCCGATTACCTATGTATATTGCCCTAACCAAGGTATTGCTTGTGATGTGCATGTTTCATTCCCAGCAAATGCACATGCTCCTTCCCAAACAATTGCACCTGCTGCTACTTTAGATTCAGAATTCGTGCATTACTTGCAAATGCAAACTTAAGCTCATGTGCATCTGCCTGTTCATCTTCATGCACAATATGTGCAAACTCAAATTCATCCACCTGTTGATGCTTCTAAAGTTAACCACGAAGCTGCATTTGTTCTATCCAATGATGCTTCTGTCGTGCCCAATGACACTACGAAGCCTGATCATTCTATTCCACCTTCACAAGCTGCAGTATTCCAAGTTTCTAGTCATGTAGCCACTACGAATTCTAGCCCTTACTACGATGCTACCTTATAGTTTGGCATGTCTATCCCAGAAACTTCACAGGCTCGTCCTTGTGCACCCCATACAGCCGCTACCCCTCACGCACAAGCTCCTACTGTGTACAAACTGATCTCATTGCAGCACCATGCCTTACAAAATGTGCATATTTGCGGTCTTTCCACTCCTAATGCTCTTCCATAACAAGTGTGTCATGTACCTCATTCTGATGCAGCTATGCCTCTAAGTTCTGCTTCACAACCCCCACCTTATACTGACTTACACTTCTCATCTTCAAATAATTTTAAGTCAGGCTGTTCTTTGATGCATGCTCATGAAGTTTCTCAATCTAATTTTAAGTAATTTATTTTTCTTTTTCAAAATATAAAAAAAACAAAAAAAAATAAGTAATTGGTAAAAAATAAGTTTCGTCATTGCAATTAAAAATGCAATGTATTGTGTACTCTTACTAACAATTGATACATATATGAGTCAAATGAAAAGGCTGTATACCAATGTTCATAATGGTAACTATGGAAACCAGTTCAGATAAAATAAAATCCATATAATTGATTTTATGCAGCAGCAATTTAGAGCCTCTACCCACATATGGTTAAAATCTTCAAAAGTACATCCCAACTCTATTAAACGGACATCCCAAGTCATATACTAAGATATAGTACTATACATATAAATATAACAAACAAATAACTAAAACATGCCAAAAATTTAAAATAAAATAGAAATCCCAAACCTGACATTACATTCATAGTGCAGCCTTCCGTCTTGTTCGGCAAAACTCCAATTTTAAGCATTTCATCGATCGCCTCTAATCCCTTTACAGCCTCCCCACATGCACAATATCCCCTCAATAATGTTGAGTAGGTCACAACATTAGGCCCCATGCCCTTTCTTTTCATCCTGCCCACCAAACCTTTTGCTACGCCGACTTTCCCAACTCTACATAATCTGTCTACCAGCGTGTTGTATGTAACAATGTCTGGGTTGAACTGATGCTCCTCTGTCCGTTTCAAAACCCTAAAGCCTTCATCGACCATTTTACTAAAGCAAAATCCTTGAATCACTACATTAAAGCTCCAGGCATCTGATTTCACGGTACCAAGTTGAGCATGTATATTGATATAGCAGGCATCAAGCTAAGGTGGTTAAAAGTATAAGCTGGAATTATAGAAAAATATATAGAAAAAATAAATAAAAAATATATCAAAATATAAAAAAAGTTTAAGTATGCCATATTAAATAATGAAACTAAAACTGATAGTTCACACTATTTAATTACCATAATATTAAACAGATAATGGGACCCGAAACAGATAATGACCCCAAAACAAACAACACACAAATACTTCTTAAATCTTCATGCAAGTGCAATGAACTAATCCCTTGTTCATTCTATGGCAACTACCAGTACAAAAGTAAATACATAGAAGTAAAAACATGAATGGATACACTATTAATGTGATGATTCAATTGAGATTATCGGTTAAAAGAGACAATTCTTTTTTATCCCATTCTTATTTGCGTGTAACCAGAGTTACACCTAGTACTTACGTATATTATAAATATGACTCAAATCTCCCGTACTCAAGTGACAGTTTAATCTAGTTAAACAATCCTGCAATGTTATATCAGTTTTTAGCTACTCAATTTCAATCTCCTTTAGTTCCCACTATTAGTTTACATTAATACTAGTATGATTCTAGGGGTGGATTTGGTTCGGTACCAAAAATTTATATTCAAAACCATTACTATACCGATTTATATGGTAATAGAAAAATCATACCATTACCAACCAAAGTAATCGGAAAACTAATACGTTGGTTCATGGTTGGTAGTGGTTGGTAGAGATCGGTAATAAACTTTTAACATTTACAAATATGATATTTCTTTATTTGCAATATTTCATGTTAAAAGAGTAAATAGTGGTTGGTAATGGTTGGTAAGTGGTAATATGGTAAAGATGTCCAGCCCTAAGTATGATGACACAATAACCAATGTATTATTTGACGAATGCTTGTCACAACATGTTAAAAGATGCAAGGAGCAACATATGACTATGTGTAAAGGAGAATATGAACTAATCCAAGGGGGAATTAATTTAAAGGACAAAAATTTGTATATTTTTAGCCTCAAGGACACGGCCTCAATATATTACCCACAAGGACAAACATTCTCCTAAAAATTATTCATAAGACAAACATTCTTTCAAAATTATTCATAAGGACAAACATTTTTCCAAAACTGCCACCGAACTAAAAACTGATACCTAAAAACTGCTACCGATAACTACAAACTGATACCTAAAAACTTAAAAACTGATACCTAAAGAAAGTTGTCATTCATGCTAAAATACTGAAGGTCTGTCCTTGAGGCTAAAATGCTGAAATTTTTTGTCCTTGACAATAATTTCCTGCTAATCCAAATCATGTATATATTTAACTTGAATATAACCTTGATATTAACAAACCAAACGGTACTATTTGACCTATGCTAGTATCTTCATCACTTAATATTTTACTGATAGAAGATGATGGCAGAGAAGAAAAAACTCATTAAGTTTTTGTGTCAATGTCATTATTTATACAGAGTCCATGAAAATAAAATTAACAATCTGTATTGTTTATATATAGCGCATCCACTATATAAAAGTTCAAGCAAGCCACTCAAAATTGGTTGTGTGGTAGATGTATAATTAAGCTCATAATACTTACTTTAATAAGAAAGCCTTCAAAGATTGTCAATACATATTGAAAGCGCGTCGGTGAATTGCCTTGACAAGAGATCCTTGACAGGAGGTCTTCACTACTTGACCAAAAGAGCACCCACAAGGCCTAACAGGAGATCAACAGAAAAGAATCAAATCTGAAATTATAAATCAACCAAGATTCTTCTAAATAAGTTGAACAAATCCATGCTCAAATGTATAGTTGAAAGAATCACACTAGTTAGTATGGGTCACGCACTAGTTAGTAGTAACATGAGATTAAATGGTTTATTTTTTGAAAATTTGCAGGTTTTAACCTTTGTTTCACTTTACCATTGCTGCTGAAATTTATGATTATTTAGTTATCAATAATTATTTTTTACAATACAAGTCGTATAAAGAATTTAAGATCAACAATATTCATAACTCAGCTTGGAAAATTATATTCAGGGTTCATACAAGTATATTAATTTATATCAATACAAACATTTGATTAATAGGTGTAGTTGAACTCTAGGTTCTTATAGCAAACTTGAAGAGACCAACACTATAAAACATCATTATACACAAACACAAAGATACACACAAACACACACACAGATACACACACAGAGGCATGGTCCAAGGGCAAGGCAATCAAGACATTGGCCTAGGGCAACAAGCGCGATTGGGGCAACAATTTTTTTTTCCCATGTAAAAACTTTTAGGGTTTTGATCTTGCTGCCCGTAATCCTCTGCCTCCATGGCCAACCGTGTTCTCCTCTTCCAGTGTCGCTACCTTCTACCTTGCTGGTAGACCGTCCAGCTTCAGTAGCACCATCTGCTTTTTAATCTATTTGTAATTGCTGAAGATCTGAGCGCCTGAGTAAATTCCTAGAGAAAATGTGAATTTATCTGTTTGAATTAAAATCTTCAATCATGTTATGCAATTGCCCTTCTATTGATTTGTAATGTAACTACATGAACGAAATAAATTAGCACTGTCATATAATTTTGTAATTATCAAATAAATGTGAATAAATGAAATATTCCAGTTAATCTTCGTATGTGTCCTCCTGTTGATTCCAATGTATCCATATTTGGTACTCCAATGAATTTGACTTCAGTGCCAACATTAGCAATATATTTGATAATAAGTTGAAGTCAAATGCAAGTGAAGAAAACCGTGCTTGTTGTTTACGTAGTGGACTAACACTAGTATTTTTTTTTACTGGAGTTAGAGTAGTTAAGAATACATCATATGCAGTTGTTTAGATTAGATGTGCATTTGAAAATTTCTACTGCTAAGTTAATTCAAGCGCTTTTTAATTCATACCATGATCCCCTTGTGCATTTCTTAATTTTTCCTCTGAATTATATACTAAAAATTTGCAATTTTTCGATTGGTACTGCAAGCTACTATATTTTGGAGAATAAACCGAATCATTTCAAATAAACAAGCAAGTCAATTTCATTCGAAAAAGAATATCATGCTCTTTTGACAGTGGATTAATACTTAGAATTGTAATTTTTGGTAGACTTAGAATATCTAAGAATAAATCATTTAGAATGTGCTCAATTTTACCTGATTAAAATATAGAAAATGGTATTAAATTATGATGAAAATCGGGGCAACAAAAATGAGGAAGTATTTGTTGTATATGTGTGTGTACATATTTAATTTTTTATACCATACGAAGAGACAAACACTACAAGTAATCATCGGTCAGATTTTTACAGTAGCAAATCCCGCTGAGTTGTATTAAGATGTGTTTTTTCGTCAACAACAGGTATGATGAAGCAAGATACTGTTTACAAGCTCTAAAGTCTCCTAAATTTGTATGGCATAACTGGAACTGTTGCTCTTAAATTTCCTTCGCCATGGCTGCTGATAAACGTTTCCTTGATATTAGTTTTCCCAAATACATATTATTCAAGAGCTATAACATCTCCTACGCAAAATCTATATTACTTTCATGCCCTAAATTATAACCACTTCTTCTATTTTATTTGTACGATGATCAAACAGAAAATTAGGAAAATCACTAACCGAGCATAGATATCCCATTCATTAACCCTAAACAATGCTCCTAAACAAATCCAGATGATAACGGATCAAATCTTGGCGGATGAACATCTGAA
Organism: Allium fistulosum; assembly: GCA_030737815.1. Classification (NCBI taxonomy): domain Eukaryota; kingdom Viridiplantae; phylum Streptophyta; class Magnoliopsida; order Asparagales; family Amaryllidaceae; genus Allium; species Allium fistulosum. The sequence goes on along the minus strand of CM060904.1, from coordinate 1,055,574,054 downwards.
CCAGCTCATTCTTTAGTAAGGTATAGCTCTAGTCGAAATGCTAGCACTGGGCTCTACCATGACCACACGAGCACGATTCTCTGGATTAGATAGCGCCCCAACTTTTAGGATGGACGAAGGAAGGATTCAAAGAGAACAAAAAATTGAAAATAGTTCTGGGATAATCACATATCTGATGAGTGGGAAGTAAATTGATTTACAAAAAAATAGATAAAAATAATTTGATTCGAAGTTGAAGAATGACTTTTAGGGTTTTGATAGTTTTCTCTTTGCCAGAAGAAAAGAATGATTTTTTTGTAAAACTTCAGCCGCTGAAATGAACTTTTATCCCGCGTTTGGAATTTGGTGAGACTTCTGTATATAGCGTTTTTGTTTTCATTTTACTTTGCTAATATCGGAACTAATTGCATTTAAATTTGAAACGCCATGTACGAATGTTTCTCCATGCTATTAACAGTGCTTTTTCTTGTAGTGGTGGGTTACTCACTGTTGTTTCCTACCCACACAGATTACAATATCATTAATTATGAGAATTTCCTTCAATATTAAAAGAATAGCTTGCAGTTTTTATGGATTATGTTGCATATGCAGTGCACAAATATTCCTCCTTTTTATAAAGATTATCTTGCCATATCTTTATTTTCATATGTTGAAGCTCCTTTCATGTAAACCTTGACAGCATGTTTCGGCTTTATTGTGCCATGCTTTATTCATTCTGTTGATTCAACCTTTTGATTTTGCAACAACTGAATAGTAAATTTATTTTGATAAAAGGGTAATTAGATGTTACATACACATCATATGCTATCTATGGACATCGCGATGCCCCTCATTTCTACGAAAACACTACAGCGTGATTTCATCTGTCATGGACTCATGGTTTGTCTTCTTACAACAGCATCCGAGTTATTTGTTTTTGCTGTTTGGTTACTATGCCATTTGCTTTTGCTTTAATGTCTTTACCTTATACAACTATGAATTTTTTGCACATAAAAAGATAAGCAACCATTAAGAAAGTGTGTCATGTAAATCTGATCATCAGTCAATCATAAATCTAACAAATTGAGAAAGAAGCAAAGGATGTCATAATTTCCAAAACTTACAATGGAGTTTCTAATCCATTGACACAGAGGTCTCACGACTTTGAATTAAATTTTATTTGACAAAAAGGAGGCCATAAAATATATACATTAAGACAGATTTTTTCTTTCAAATGAAGTTGGAGAATCAGAACTGATTCCCAGAATCCCACGTGTCACATTCATAAGAGGCATTGCCTCTAAATTAGCTGGAGGTATAACCACTAAGTTAACAACTATTCAATGATCAAACTCTTTGTAGTTGATAAAGTATTAATAAGTTAAAGTTGGCGGTCTAAATAAACGAAGATAATACGATGACCAAAGACACCCTTACACTTACAATACATGAACTATAGAAAACAAGTACAAAATGAATTTTTCAAATGAAACTCGTTAGACTTATTTTTTTGAAAAACGGGATGGAAAACATTCCTACGCAATAAATATCATTTACTACAGTTTTACATAGTATTTAATTTTTTTTAAAGAGAGATGATTGCAATGTTTCCAAATTCAAAACTACAAGAAGCGCTAATTTTTATGTTTGTTGCATTTCTCAAGTTATTAATATAATAACAATTGCTTTCTTTGCCCTATTTTATTATTTTCTGAAATAACTTAATCTCATTCGCGTTTCAACAAACGATTGATTTGTGCAGGTATATACGCAATGTTAAATTTTGGTGATACAAAATCACAAATAGAAGGAAACAAATATGCAAGAAGGAAAGTAATCACGTTTGTTCATTATGAAAATGCATAATTATTGGATTGCATTTGAATGAGATGGCAAGGAAATATATGCATGCGCGCGTTATGGAATAATATATATGCAAAATGATATGCATATTATTTCTTTCTTCGTAATCACATTGCTTTGAGATTATTCTCTTCCATCTTTGGAATGAGTGAATTGTTTGCTATGTTTGCGTGATTTGGTACCATTGTAATTGCCTCCATTATTTTCTTACAATATCTTGATAATTTGATTGAAGACTCACATGAATTTACATTGGTTATAAATTGATGGTAGACTTAATTGTAAATCTATCCTGACATTCAGCCAGCGATCTTCAAATAGAATGTCTCTTCTTGTTAACCATAATTTAGGGCTTTCGTATGTAAACTCTTATCTTGTAATCTCTTGTAATTCTCTCAGATGTAATAAAATCTCTCTCCTTGGACTGGACTTACACTATCTTGATGATATTGGAACCAGTATAAATATTGTGCGTCTCTTTTCTTCTTTATAATTATTTACTATTTATTTGGAGTAATAGAATAACTGCTGCTAGATTAAGTGATGTTCAAATTGGCAAATCTAGATCATGTTTATTGTTTTTTCGCATTTGTGCAATTTTTGCACAATAGATTGGTATCAGAGCAAGGAGATTTGTTTTAATTTGTGCATCAATGGCTTCTAAAAAGAGCGGTAGATCCGATGATGATTATGCTATTACTCATTTGGATGGAAAATGAGATTTTATGCAATATGGAAGTTAAAGATGGAGGAGATTATGTTGAGGGAGAGAAGCGTTCCAGTCTTGAAAATTTGGTGATAAGGAGTTTACTGTGCTGAAGGGGCATCTGGATTTGGGAACCTGTATCTGATTCATGGCTCAATGTTGATGTGAGTCTTATTTTGATTTCCATGGAAAATTTGTTATTTGCAGATAAGGTATGTGGGAGAAGAGAGATTTGTCTTGCATACAGAGATTTGGATTAGCCTTGTTATGTCCATTGGCTTTTGTTTTTTGACTCTGTATTTGGATTGGTGATTGAGGGGATTTTTTAGCTTTGGTGGCTTTGAGATTATTTTGGTATCCACCTTCTTTTGATTTTGGATATTTGCAACATTTTGTTGGCGGGCGGGGACATAGTCTGAGCTCGTTAGCAAGGTGTGATGGGGGTGGCCTTATCGAAACTCATTGGGTAAATATTCATTTTTGGTATGTATCTCGTTAAGAGATTTTGGTTGAAGGTGGAGTTCATTTTTAAGAGTTTTAAGTTGAAAAGAGAATTTGACTCGAGGCGCAGTGTTGGAGATATGTGATTTTGCATCAAGATGGAGTGTTAAATTTTGGTGATAAAAAATCACAAATAGAAGGAAACAAATATGCAAGAAGAAAAATAATCACGTTTGTTCATTATGAAAATGCATAATTATTGAATTGCATTTGAATGAGATGGCAAGGAAATATATGCATGCGCACGTTATGAAATAATATATATGCAAAATGATATGCATATTATTTCTTTCTTCGTGATCACATTGCTTTGTGATTATTTTCTTCCATCTTTGAAATGAGTGAATTGCTTGCTATATTTGCGTGATTTGTTAACATTGTAATTTGCCTCCATTATCTTCTTACCATATCTTGGTAATTTGATTGATGACTCACGTGAATTTACATTGGTTATAAATTGAAGGTAGACTTAATTGTAAATCTATCCTGGCATTCAGCCAGCGATCTTCAAATAGAGTGTCTCTTCTTGTTAATCCTAATTTAGGGCTTTGATATGTAAACTCTTATCTTGTAATCTCTTATAATTCTCTCAGGTGATAAAATCTCTCTCATTTGGACTGGATGTACACTATCTTGATGATAGTGAAACCAGTATAAATATTGTGCGTCTCTTTTCTTCTTTATAGTTATTTACTATTTATTTGAAGTAATAGAATAACTGCTGCTAGATTAAGTGATGTTCAAATTGGCAAATCTAGATCTTGTTTATAGTTTTTCCGCATTTGTGCAATTTTTGCATAACACGCAACATTATGCATATTTCAATGTCGTGTTGTATGATCCAAAAAATCTTACAAACAATGTTTTTTAATACAAATTTATCATGTGCACGTGCATCGCACGTGCCAAAGTACTCGTAAAGCTATAAACAAATTTATCTCCATTAAAGTCTTCATGGAAGCTCAAAAAGCAAATCTTAAAAAAGATGGGGTTCTATAGCATGCCTGTAGATGATTTCTGAGCCATCTTAGTTCCGATACTCGTCTACTGGGCTTATTCAAGTATGTATCTAATGCTCAGCTCACTCAATAACTATCGCCTGCATTCAAGAATCAACGAAGACGCTCTCAACTTAGTCTCCAAGAGCAAAGTTGTCATTGTTGTTCTTCGCCAACAGCTTATGCAGGCCACCATCGCCTTCATCCTTTTCAGAGTATATACAACCGCTTCATAATTAAATCTATCAATTTTTTTATATTATACATATAACACATGTTAACATTTTTTACACAATACTGTGATAGTTTACAAGCAGAGATCATGTTGTAAACTTGAACCAGTCGTTGATGGTAGTATGCTAACAGTTCTTGATAGGCGTGCTTGTGGTAGATACATGGCAATACTTCGTGCATAGGTACATGAACATGAACAAATTCATGTACAAACACGTGCACTCCTGGCATCACAGACTCGTAGTTCCCTGCTCTTTTGGAGTGCAGTACAACCATCCGATAGAAGGGTTCATTCTGGACACCATGGGCGGTGCACTAGCGTTTTTGCTATCGGGAATGAGTTCCAGAACTTGGATTGACTTCTTTTCCTTTTTTGCCATGAGAGGAATTGATGACCACTGCAGGTTGTTGCTACCTGGGAACTTATTGCACGTGAACAATACAGTGTATCATGACGTGCATCATTAGCTTCATGGTACCAGGTACAACTTTTCCCAGAGTTTTTGTTAATTGGGATAAGATACCGGAGACTCATATGCCTTATACGCTTGAAATGAGAGATGGTGGCGTGTTTGAAACCAGGCCGGTTAAGAAGAGGAAATCGTTCTAATAGGTTACAGTAATGTATTTTTTAGTGTGATAAGTTGATTTCTACCTATGTTTCATGTTAAGTTCTTATGAAACTTGTTATATGAATGGGATTAAATGTTACTTGTTGCACGGTCTTTGCATTGAAGCTGATTGGATTTTGTATCGCCATGCGATGTAATGTTTATATTTTATAGAAGTTTTGCAATAATTGGATCGTTGTTTTATAGTTTATCAAATGGACGGGTATAAACCATGCCCAAAAGCAGAGGCAGTTAGCACCAAATCCTGAACATGTCATTCGTCTTCCAAGTTCATTATCACTCCAAAAGGACAAAGAGATGGCACGACTAATAAATTTCTCGATGAGGACCAATATGGAAAAATATCACCCTTGGAGCTAAAAAATTCTATAAAAAATACCGGGTAGAAGTAACATTGGAAGAAGTTACAGATTTGGTTATGTCAATAGACTGTGATGGAGATGGACAACTATGTTGAAGTAAACTTGATTTTGCATTTTATTAAAACATAATTTTCCATATAGAAAATATCTAAAATATATGTTGAGATATTTATAATATATTTGTATAAAAGAAGGTTTAGAAGATATTTACGGAGAACCATTAGATCAAGTGGATATCCACCGTTTATTTGAGAAGTGAATTAGTATAAATAGAGGCGGATTAACTCATTTTTTGTATGCAAGGAAAAAGTATGAACTTTTATAATAAAGGTTTGCAATAACATTTTATTACCTCCTAGAAAATTGTTTTTTCTCTCCACTCTCTCATCTATATTTTTCATAAATCAAATCTATCATATATATTTAAAAAAAAAATATCAACAGCGGTGTAAGAGCTAGACTGATATCAAGAAAGAATGGCAAGTGCATTGAGTTAGGTTAAAGTTCTCTTACTTAAAAAAGAGTACTTCGATAATTAAAGCATTCATATGAAGGCGTTGGTTGGATCATAAGATGTGTGGTATGTCGTAGAAAATGAATATGAACTGTAGACGTTGTCATTTTATCCCAAATTGAAAAGAATAATATCAAGGAATTCAAGAAAAAGGATCATGCTCTTAGCATCATCCATCAAGTTTTATATGAAGTTATGTTCGAAAAGTTGCAAATGCGCAAAGTAGCAAGGAAGCATGGAAGATTTTGGAGAACTCTTTCAAAGAAATTGACAAAGTGATGAAAGACTACAAACTATGCAAGATAAGTTTTCAATCTTTATATATGAAATTTTTGGAATCAATAGATGATTTCTTTCAATTTTATCCTATCATAAAATTTTATAAAAGCTATGACATTAATGTGGCTACCTGTTCGCTTTAGTTACCGTGCGACTTTTCTCTCGTTCCATTTCGCTCTCTTTCTTCTCCTCCGTTTCTCCTTCATTGCCCACGCTCTAGCTCGCCTCCTCATCCATCCATGTCGCACTCACGCGAACCGCCTGATTTAGCAGCTTCGATTACCAGATCTTGGCGAACTTTCAATGTCCATTCCGCTGTCGCCTCTGGTAATCTGGCTTCTGGAGCTCCGCTCTACTGTCCGATCTTAGGTTCCTCGCAGTTGAGGCCTTTCAATTCTCGCTCATGCCGTGCATCTCCTCTACTGGCTTTCGCTAATGACTTGGATAATTCAAAGTCTGTCGTCAGTTCATCTCCTGTTTCTGGCATTGGCAATTACCGATCGGCGAGTTCCTTGCTCACGCCCCTTATTCTTGCTGCTGCCTCAGGTAATCCTCCACAGTGGTCAGACAGAGTTGGGCCAGTATTTGGTATTTGTTATTTTTGAAAATGAGTGTAATGCTGGGCCCGATAAGGCTGTTGAGAATGATGTCGTGCTCGGGAATGATGATACTTCTCATATGGGTGGAAATAATGACCCTTGTAGAAATGTAGTTCAAAATAATTAGTCATATGTTTTACTTCCAGTAGCTCATGCTTCTATTGAAACTCCTAAGTGGTCGTCGATATTTTCAAAACTTCCGAAAAATGCTAGGGTCCATTCTCCCCGTTATTTTGACAATGTCGAGATCGACGGAGTGTTGATTCCTCTTGTCGATGTTTTGCAAGCAGGCGTTGTTTATTAGTTTGAGTATCGTGTTGGTTTCTCCTTGGATTCTAACCCTTCCTATTATCTTGTCAATACGTGTTGTCGTCAAATTTGAAAGCTCAAAAGTGGGTTTAGTGTGCATTTTGATATGCGATGTTCTTTTTAAAATTTTCAAGAAGGGATGAAAGGCTACGTGTTTTAGGAGTTGATCCGATTTTAATAGATGGAAAAACTTTCATTATCACTACCTGGACTCCTTCAGTGGACAAGACAAAGGCTCAGGTATTATCTATTCTTGTCTGGACGCACTTTTCTCATATCCCTTCTATATTGCAACGTATGATTGGGCTTGACTGGCTAGCCGGCCTAATTGGCAAGGTAATTTGTTATGATACTAATACTGTTGCCAGAAAATGTTTGGTGTATGCCAAAGCCTTGATTGAAACAGTCCCAAGAAGCCTCTGCCTTCTTCGCATAAGGTTACAATTGTTGAGGGGCTGGATGCTGAGGTTGTTGTTTGGTACAGTTGGAAACCTGATATATGCACATCTTGTCAGCCATTTGGTCACCTTAAGGAAACTTATTCCATATCGTTTGATGTCGCTCATGTTCCACTTCCTGATAGGATCCCTCTTCCTCGTCTTGTCATGAAGTGGGTTCCGAAAGTCTCCCCTGATACTTTGACCTCGCCTTCTGTTACCTTGCATGTGGCCTTGGTTGTTTTCACCGATGATGTTGTTGATGTTCGTTCTGTTGATGATGTTGTGTGTACGTCTCCTATGATTGTGTCCCCAATCATTGATGTACGTACTGCTGCTGCTAGCATTGATGTTCGCTCTGTTGATGTTGAGGACAGCTCTACGTGTCTTCTAGATTTGGCGCCCTCCTTGGATGATTTCTTTTGGGGATCGTCTGAGCAAGCTTGGATCCATGAGCTTTCTGAGATGAGATTTGACCCAAATGGGGGTAGGTTCTATAAGTACGTAGGTGGAGATAATGAATAAAGGAGATTATATTATCATGTTGAGGGTGAAGGCCTCGTGCTCTCGGTTATTGGTCAGTTAGGACAACTGAATAGCATTGTTATCTCGGATTTCTCATGGGATAGGAAATTCCTTTACAGCTCGGATTCATTTGTTTTTGTTCCCACTTTAGCTTCTCTATTCTCTAGGTACTGTCATGTTTTAGGGCCTGAATCTTCGGATAATGTAGTGGATCTTCCTCCTCGGAGGGAGACTGTAACGACCAGGAATTGTATCACTTTGTTAAAAATATTTAATTTATTTAAATATTCGAATTTGAATTTAATTATAATAAAATATATGTTTCAAATAATTGTTCGATTTTTGATGACATATTTCTAATTTATTTTTTAGAAATTTTTCCATAATTTTTAATTTGGAAAATATTTGAATTTCAATTTGACGTATTTTACGTCGAACGTTGGTATTTTTAAAATTTAACAGAACTTGTTAAGTAGTGTATTTTATTTTTGTTTTGTGATCACGTCATATTTTTGTACGCGGTCATATTTTATTTTCTGCCGTTCATGGCTCGTACGCAGACGTGATATTGTATGATGGTATACAGAATTCTATTCAAATTCAAAACATCAAACATACACAGTACTCAAGCCAACATTTTTGTTCTTTTTCTCTCTGTCATTGTCCCCTCATCAACATACCTGCCTTGTTCTCCCGACCTTGTCTCCCCTTGTCTCTTTCCAGTACCATTATGTTTGCCTATATCTTTTTACTCGTCAACATATTCACTTTAGAATCCTCTCCTTGCCGCCATTGTTGCTCGTATATTCATCTTCTTCTTCCTTTTACATTTCGAAAACAATGAAAACAAACTCCATCCCCATCTTCAAAAATCAACTGCTCCTAATCCGTCGAATTTTATCAAAATCGTCCAACATGAAAGTTGTCTATCTCAGGCTTTAGTTTAGTTAAAAATAGTCTGGGGTTGTTTCATTGAGTATAGTGGTGGATATCGCCCGAAATTAGTAAGTGGTCAAGCTATGTCAGTTTTTCTCAGAGCACGATTTGACGAACGAATTATATAATAGGGTTCGTGTGCTAAAATCGTGATTTTTAAAGCTGTTTGGGTGATTTTACGGGTTGTGGTTGAGGTGTGGTGGAGAGTTGATCATAGTTAGGTCAATAATCAAATTCCGGCGAGTGTGTTGGTGATGGGTCAAGTGGTCGTGTTTGAAGGAGCCTCAGAACATGGGGATGATGTTGGCAATGGTTTCATGGTCTCTGGTGGCTGGAGTTAGTTGGGCGAGGCGAATTAGGGTTTTAAAGCTTCTTTTTTTAATGCTCAGATAACGGGGTCGTGGTGGCGCTGTGGGATGTCGTACTATATCGCGGTCTGCTTGGAGATGAGCTTGGGTGTGGTTGTGATGCTGGCAAGATGGCGAGGCCTGGAAGCAAAGGAGGCATCGGCGTTTAGGGAATTAAGGTGATCGGGTTTTATTTTTGAAGGGACATGCATTTTCGAATTTTGGGAAAAAGAAGGCACTGCACTTTTCGGGTTTTGGGTTCAAGAAGATGCGGGTTGGGTTCCATTGGTTCGGACTTGGGCCTGCTAGTAAGTAGGGTGAGAATTCTTAACTTAATTTTATTAGTTAAATTTAAATTTGTTTAAACTTTGAAAATCTATATCTCACCCATATTAAATCCAATCGATACGCGAATTTTTGCGTTGTGTTCGTATTAACGAATATAACACTTTGATATGACTTGTGGTTAGTTTTAATGTAGTGTAATTTAATGATAAATAAATACCGACTAGTAATAATTACGTTAATTTGGATAATAATGTGGTTTAATTAATATACTTAATGAGTGTTATCTTTTGGCCAAATAAACACTGTACTATTAAAGTAAATTGAATAGGGTAATATGGACACATGTTTGCGGAATAAAATAACATTCTGCTAATTAAATTTATTGAACACCTGTTTAGCAGAATAAATCACCATTTTGCTCTGTGCAGTTAATGCCCCGCTATAACCTTGTTATGTCTCATAGCAGACTTCTACCGCTACGATTTTTCCATATAGCCTCAAATATAGCATTTCTGCTTTAAGCCCCACTATTTCCACTATATCCCGTTATTCCCGCTATATTCTGCTATTTCCACTATATCTTATTTAAAAGAAATGAATTAAAAAAATGATATTTATACATTATAAAATTATGAAATTAATTTATTTAATTGACTTTTTAATATATTTTTAGAAATGAAAATGCTCTAATATTCTACTAAATTCAATTATGTTATATAACAGTTTTATGTTTATTTACAGTATATTTGCAGATGATTTTTATTTAAAATTATTTATGTATTAATTATAATTCAATTGAATGAAAATTTTATTTAATTACCATTTATATATTTGTAAAAACATTATGTACGAGTTTTATATGCTATTTTAAAGTCATCAGCTACATCCCGCTATATCCTCGTTGTATCCCCGGTATGACTTTTTGCACCTCCGCCGCATTGAATTTACCGAACGCTTTAACTGCACGGATTCTGGTATAATTAATTAGATAGGTTAAATTTGGGCATCTATTTAGCAGAAATAAACATAGTTCTGCTATTACATTAGTGTAGACACTTATAGTGCATACCAGTTGATTAATATTGGTTAAGTGTTGTATTAACAATTGATTGTTAATTATGCATTTAATTTACACATATAGCTGCCTATGTAAATACCAAGTATCATAACTTGGAAAGTTCAATTAAAATAAATGGTAACTTGTTAAGTACCATAGTGGTCGCTAATCCTCTTTCTAAATTTGAAAATTAATTATGGAATCAATGTTATTTTAAAGATGATTATTATTTATTAATAAGGTTTTAAAGGTAATTATTATTTATTAAGAATGTTTTAAAGATAGTTAATTATTATTTATAAAGATTTAAATTTAATTATTATTTTAAAGTTATTTAATTATTGTTTTAAACTGTTTTAATTAAATTTATTTGTTGATTTAAGTTATTTAATTATATTTTATTAATATTTAAAGGTTAAGTAACTATCATATTAATACTATTTAAAGGTTAATTAATTACTGTCTTTATATTGTTTTAAAATTTAATTAACGTGGCGCAGTGGTAAGATACCTGCTTCCTGGTAATCAGGTCATGGGTTCGATTTTCGTCTACGCTACTTCCAATTTCAAGGCGTGGAGGTGGGTCCCGTTAAATCTGAAAAAACTGGTTGGGGGCATCAAATTTCTATGCTGGGTTGGCTTACCTCCCCCATGTCTGTGTTCGAACTAGGCAGGGAGGACTCCTCCCAACCCTTCGATTTCATCAAGGCGCGGAGGTGGGTCCCGTTAAATCTGAAAAAACTGGTTGGGGGCATCAAATTTCTATGCTAGGCTGGCTTACCTCCCCCATGTCTGTGGTCGAACTAGGCAGGGAGGACTCCTCCCAACCCTTCGATTTCATCAAGGCTCTGGGTTGAGTTTTAAAAAAATAAATAAATAAATTATTATATCAATAATGTTTTGAAAATAATTAATTATTATATTAATATTGTTTTGAAGTTAAACTATTAGTATAATAATATAAAATCAAATTAATATATTATTAATGATATTCTAAAGTTATTATTTTGAATGAGGTTTAGAGATAATTAAATGAAGAATGTTTAAATAATAACTTGTTTATTTAAAGGTGTTTTAAATAATTGATTGCTTATCAAAGGAACTTTATGGATTAAGATTTATTAAAGGAGTTTGGTTTTAAATAAGGCAATTTTATGAAAAGATGATTTTGAATATTTATAAAGAAAGTTCTATAAATGGTTTCAATATTTATAAAATAAGTTTTATAAATGATTTTGGAGATTTATAAAGTGTTTTATAATGGATTAGAAATCAAGTAAAGGAAATTTCCATAAATGAAAGAGATTTATTAAAATGATTTATTGAAGAAATTTATAAAAGAATTTGAGATGGGGTTTTCACTTAACCGACCTTCTTAATTATGGTGGTGTGGACATTGTTCCATGCTTGACATCGAAGGAATAATGTTTGGAGTTATTTATATTTCTGATTTAAATAAGATTTGGTTGATCCTTTAATATGATTTTGAAATAAGAAATCTTTCACAAATGTTTTGTGAATATACATATGTCAGTGAGATAAGTATATGAATGTTTTGATAAATGTTTTGAAAAGAGATTTAATAAATAAAGATTTGTTTTTGAGGCTTAGTGGTTGTTATGGGTACATAAATCTCTAGATTTTATTTGTTTATGCATTTGATAGTTAATTAACAAACTATCAAATCTTGGCCAGTTTTGACTTAAGAAGTATGATTATATATGCGAGTTCCCAATGAGGACTCGAATACTTGTTGTATACTTTCAAAAGAACCAAGAATGAGTCCACTGAAAATTATCGTTGTTGGTTTGGAGAGGCTGGGATTTAATCTGTTTGAAAAGTTGCTTTAACATGATAGAGGGTTCTCGCTTTGTGAACTATGCCGAAGCTTAGACTCTTACCATTGCACGTCTCTGTAATTAATGGGTTGGTTTGCTACGTGCTTACAGTTGAGAGGCTAGCGGTAAAATCAGATTCGAAGTTACCATCGTGTAGGCACCATCCATTTAGGGGGACGTTACATTGGTATCAGAACTTAGGTTGAGCGAACACCTAGGCTTTGGTAGGGTAAACTCATTTGAGATAGGTTAAGTGAAATCCTAAAATGAGTCTGAGTGTATTATATATATGAGCGCATATTTGTTAGTGCTATAAAAATGTTTTACATTATGTGGTTTGATCTATTGAGTGGCTTAAGAATTCTGCTCGATGCCTTTGGCCAACATTGTCGATATGGATTTCCTAAACACTTGAACAAGTCCAATCAACACGATATTGTTTTAAAATTGGTAAATGAAATAATTTTACCTAGGACTATATTTTATATATATATAAAGGAAAAAAAATTCAAAAATAAAATATAGTTATCTATGTTTTGGTTGTTGTTAGGAGCTGATAATATTTAATTATTATCATATAGGATTTGATTAGTCATGCTCGTCCATTTTTTAGTATTGACTATTTTCTTATCTAATTAATATTTTTTCCTTTTAAGTATATGTTAGGTAGATAGAATTTGTGGGAACATTGAATCGAACACCTTGTGAATTAAGGTTCACAGTTTGACTATAAGGCATTCGATGATAATGTTGGGTTAAAGTTGGATATTAATAAAAGGTGTTTATTAAAAGAAATATTTCAGATGTTTTTATCTGTAGATCGGGATTATAAAATATATTTCGAAAATAAGATGGATTTTCAGAGGATTTAAATCCCTGTGGCTTTGATAAAGTTTTAAAAGATTCTTGGAAAAGTAGTAAAAATTTTACTAAAAAATACTTTAAGGTATAAATGTTTTGAAAGAAAATTTGAGAGTAAGATTTTCTTTGGACGATTTGGGGGAACGAGTCTCGATCTGTTTTGTGGTGATCAAAATAATCTTTTAAGCGACAATCGAATGTTTGCTTAGGCAGATGTGATGGGGCACTTAGTAAATTATTCTCTTTGTCATTGTATGATCGAAACAAGTTCGAATCTGAATGAATCTAAAATAAGTGGATGATAAATATTTTGTTAAAAACTATTTATCTGGAAATATATATGTAGTATTATTTCAAAAGGGGGATTTGAAAAAGAAGAAATATTTTTATGATTAACTAGTTTGAGTAGCTCGAAAATAACTAAAAAGGGGAAAGGGATGTGTTCGGATGGTAAACACTTCTCTTGAGTATTTCCCTTCATGGAAAGGGATATATGATACTATCTAGTAGTACCTAGTTCCTTGATATCATTTTATAGTTACTCGGGCTATATGTATATTTTCTAAGGGGTAAAAATAAAGTATCATTTCAAAAAGATTTTTGAAATAAACCCGGGTATTTAGCTCTTAAGTTTCCAAAATGTAAAGGTATCTTGATTTAAACTGGGTTAATTAATGAAGTTAAAATTAAATTAATTTATTAAGAAGGTTCAATAAACCTTATTTTATTAAGCTATCTTTGATTTAAACATCTGGGAAGTGAAAATTATTTAATGTTATAAGAAATTATTGTCAAGGACAAAATTTCTCAGCGTTTTAGCCTCAAAGACAGACCTTCAGTATTTTAGCCTGAAGGACAATTTTCTTTAGGGATTAGTTTTTAGTTAGCAGTTTTTAGGTATCGGTTTTAAGTTATCGGTAGTAGTTTTTAGGTATCAGTTTTTAGTTCGGTAGCAGTTTTGAAAGAATGTTTGTCCTTATGAATAATTTTGGAAGAATGTTTATCCTTATGAATAATTTTTAGGAGAATGTTTGTCCTTGTGGTTAAAATATTAAGGTCGTGTCCTTGAGGCTAAAAATATACAAATTTTTGTCCTTTAAATTAATTCCTCCTTGATGTTATTGGGCTGGCTAATAAACGTCTTTACCTTAGAGGTGTCTAAGAAAAAGCAGACTCTAGTACGAAGCCTTAAAACCAACATCCCACTCTTCTTATCTACTTACCAGACAGATGGGGTAAAGGGGTTGAATTGGTCGACTCAGTTTTAAAACCCAAAGTTATTTTGGGCCTACATCTATATAGTAAAGATGAATAGGATTATATATATCATATGTTTTGTATATACTCTTAGGATGTAGGAGAGTATTATACTAATTAATAAATTAAAATGATTTTATAAAAGATTTCGTAAATAAGTTATATCATTTAAAACTGGTTGAACCTAAGTTGAAATTTTTATGAAATGATTTCATAAATAATTTTTAGGAGGGTTAAAAGTAATTGGGTGGATAAGAACCAATAAGATTAGTACGTAACTTGTACGTAGATCCTTCCTCTTTTTAACATAATTTTCGATCCATGATTCGGGTACATGACTTGAGGTGTTTTACACCAATTCAGATAAGGATTTATCACTTGATTTTTGATAGAAAATGCTCGGTGAGGAGTTCTAATGTGGAACCAAAAGTTTTCTATCATGGTTTGTGGCTATGTAAGGAAGATAGAGGTTTCTAATTAGGAAGACTGATCAGAGTCCGCACTAGAAAGTCGAGTGGGCGATACTGGTTTAAAAGTGAAGTAATGTATTTAAGTAGTGATCAAATCAGATTTTGGTATATGAATGATCTATGAACATCATGCGTACTTATGAATAGTATTGGGTGTTCATGTGGTGAAATTTCGAGGATGAAATCCTTTTTAAGGGGGGAGAATGCAACGACCTGAAATTTTATAACTTTAATTTTGGGAATATTTAATTTATTTAAAGTGGAAATTAGCCACAAGGGCTTCTTTAACTAGTGCAATTAGTTTCTAGGACGCACAACTAAAATAATTACTTTTAAGGACAAAATTCAAAATAATTAGTTTCTAAGGCCTAACAACCTATGAAATTATGTCCTTGAAAGTAATTGGACTGCTGACTTTGTCCTTAAAAGTAATTATTCTGCTGACTTTGGCCTTGAAATTAATTTTTATGCATGTGCGTCCTAGAAACTAATTGGACTGCAAAGTTTGTCCTTCTAGTGAAATGCCCCTTATTTAAATATTCGAATTTGAATTTAATAATAAAAAATATACCTTTCAAATAATTGCCTGAATTTTGATTACATATGTCCAATTTAATTTATAGAATTTTTTCTATAATTTTTAATTTGGAAAATATTTGAATTTCTGTTTAACATATTTTATGTCGAACGTTGGTATTTTTGAAATTTAACAGAACTTGTAAACCGGTGTATTTTTTTGTGATTGCGTCACATTTCTGTACGCGATCCTATTTTATTTTATGTTGTTCATGGCTCATACACGAATGTGATATTATGTGGTGGGATACCAAAATCTATTCAAATTCAAACCACCAGACATACACACTACTCAACCAACGTTTTTGTTCTCTTTCTCTCTGTCATTGTCTCCTCATCAACATTCCTGCCTTGTTCTCCCTGACCTTGTCTCCCCTTATCTCTTCCTAGTACCATTATGTTTACCTATATCTTTTTACTTATCAACATATTCACTTTAGAATCCCCTCATTTTTGCCATTGTTGCTCATATATTCATCTTCCTCTTCCTGTACATTCCAAAAACAATGAAAACAAACTCCATCCCCAACTTCAAAAATCAACTACTCCCAATGCGTCGAGTTTTATCAACATCATCCAACATGAAAGTTGTTCGTCTTAGCCTCTAGTTTTTGTTAAAAATAGTTTGGGTTTGTTTCATTGAGTATAGTGGTGGATATCGCTCGAAATCAGTAAGTGGTCAAGCTATGTCAGTTTCTCGAAGAGCACAATTTGACGAACGAATTATGTAATCGAGTTCGTATGCTACAATCGTGATTTTTAAAGCTGTTTGGATGATTTTACGGGTTGTGGTTGAGGCGTGGTGGAGAGTTGATCAGAGTTAGTTCAATAATCAAATTTCGGCGAGTGTGTTGGTGATGGTCAAGTGGGCGTGGTTGGAGGAGCCTCAGAACATGGGGAAGACGTTGGCAATGGTTTCATGGTCTCTAGTGGCCGGAGTTAGGAGGGCGAGGCGAATTAGGGCTTTGAAGCTTTTTTTTAGTGCTCAGATAACGGGGTCATGGTGGCGCTATGGGATGTCGAACTACGTCGCAGTCGACCTGGACATGAGCCTGGGTATGGCGGTGACAAAGTGGCGAGGCTTAGAAGCAAAGGAGGCGGCGACGTTTGGGGATTTAAAGCGATTGGGTTTCTTTTTGTAGGGGCGCGCGTTTTCGAATTTTAGGAAGAAGAGGCACTGTGCTTTACAAGTTTTGGGTTTAGGAAGATGCAGGTTAGGTTCCATTGGTTTGGACTAAATCCTGCTAGCAAGTGGGGTGAGAATTCTTAACTTGATTAATTAGTTAAGTTTAAATTTGTTTAAACTTTGAAAATCTATATCTCACCCATATTAAATCCGATCGACACACGAATTTTGCATTGTGTTCGTATTAGCGAATATAACACTTAGATATAACTTGTGGTTAGTTTTGATGTTGTACAATTTAATGATAAATAAATACCGACTAGTAATAATTACGTTAATTTGGATAATAACGTAGTTTAATTAATAGACTTAATGAGTGTTATCTATTTGGCCAAATAAACACCGTATTGTTAGTAAATTGAATAGGGTAATATGGACACCTATTTAGCCGAATAAAATACCATTCTGCTAATTAAACTTATTGAACACCTCTTTAGCAAAATAAATCATTGTTCTACTATAATTAACTGGATAGGTTATATTTGGACATCTATTTAGCAGAAATAAACACAGCTTTGGTATTACATCAGTGTAGACACTTATGGTATATACCAGTTGATTAATATTGATTAACTATTGTATTAACAATTGATGGTTAATTATGAATTTAATTTACACATATATCTACATGTGTAAATACCAAGTATTATAACTTGGGAAGTTCAATTAAAATAAATGGTAACTTGTTAAGTACCATAGTGGTCGCTAAGCCTCTTTCTAAATTTGTAAATTAATTATGGAATCAATATTATTTTAAAGATGATTATTATTTATTAATAAGGTTTTAAAGATAATTATTATTTATTAAGAATGTTTTAAAGATAGTTAATTATTTTTTTAATAATGATTTAAAGTTAATTATTAATTTAAAGTTTTTTAATTATTGTTTTAAAACGCTTTAATTAAATTTTAATTATTAGCTCAAGTTATTTAATTATATTTTATTAATATTTATAGGTTAACTAATTATTGTATTAATATTATTGAAAGGTTAGTTAATTGCTGTATTTATATTGTTTTAAAGTTTAGTTAATTAAATATTATATTAATGATGTTTTGAAAATAATTAATTATTATATTAAAATTGTTTTGAATTTAAACTATTAATATATAATAATATTGTTTAAAGTTAATTTAATATGTTATTAATGATATTCTAAAGTTATTATTTTGAATGAGGTTTAGAGATGATTAAATGAAGAATGTTTAAATAATAACTTGTTTATTTAAAGATGTTTTAAATAATTGATTGTTTATCACAGGAACTTTATGGATTAAGATTTATTAAAGGAGTTTGGTTTTAAATAAGGCAATTTTATGAAAAGATGGTTTTAAATATTTATAAAGGAAGTTTTATAAATGGTTTGGATATTTATAAAATAAGTTTTATAAATGGTTTTGGAGATTTATAAAGTGTTTTATAATGGATTAGAAATCAAGTAAAGGAGATTCCATAAATGAAAGAGATTTATTAAAATGATTTATTGACGAAATTTATAAAAGAATTTGAGATGGGATTTTCCCTTAATTAACCTTCTTAATTATGGTGGTGTGGACATAGTTTCATGCTTAACACCGAAGGAATAGTGTTTAGGGTTCTCCTTTCTCTCTAATTTAAATAAGATTTGGTTGATCCTTTAATATGATTTTGAAATGAAAAAACTTTCACAAATGTTTTGTGAATATACTTATGTCAGTGAGATAAGTTTATGAATGTTTTGATAAACGTTTTGAAAATAGATTTAATAATTGAAGATTTATTTTTTATGCTTAGTGGTTGCTATGGTTAATTAAATCTCTAGATTTTTGTTTGATTGTGCATTTGATAGTTAAATAATAGACTATCAAATCTTGGCCAGTTTTGACTTAGGAAGTATGATTGTATATGCAAGTTTCCGGTGAGGACTCGAATACTTGTTGTATACTTTCAAAAGAATCGGGAATGTGCCAACTGGAAATTATCGTTGTTGGTTTGGAGAGACCGAAATCAGATATGTTATCTGAAAACCACTTCGAACCAACATATGTGTTCGCATGGAAGACATCTTGAAGATGATGCTCCTTGAAGAGATTTGGTTTCGTTTAGATCCAAAACAAACTTGTATGGATGAATGCTAGCATTGCATTTTTGCATGGAGGGCAGTGTTAGCATTCCAAGATGGATTACTAAATGTTAAGAGCGTAGCCTCTCAAACCTCACATCCTGGTAATGGTTAAAGCATGGTAGATGTGACAGGGCTATGTGGGCCACGCCCATTAGGGTAGGATCATCCCAAATATAGTGTCGATATTTCTATATATGCTTCGGAGCCCATTTTTGGTTGTTGATCACAGCTAAAGGGTGATCATATTCGATACTACCCAGTTCAGGGGTAGGCCGGTCCTATGTTGGTAGAAGTCAAAAGGTTTTCGATCTCATTATAAATTTTATCTAGAGGTGTACAGATTTTCGGAAGGTAGTCCCTTACCTTTCTATTTGATGGAAATCCATTCTTCAATAAGTACCTTCAGTTTCTGATTGTATACCTATTATTGCTGTCATGTACATGCATCACAGCTACTTGGTTATTAAATACTTTAAATACTATACATTATTATAATGTCACTGGATTTTCTTTAGAAAATGTTTTGGTTATCGTAAGGTAAAAACTCGTCTGTGTTTATATGCGGCGTGGTCTTACAAGATACCTTTGATTTTAAAGGGTTTTACAAGTTAAATAAATAAAATTTCTTGTGATTTGAGTTTCTCACGCTGGTTTTACCGGACCGACCCAGACGTTGTTTTCCTATAATGCTCGGGTCAGCCTGAACATATTTTCCAAATTTAGCTAGTTTCTTTGGAGCTTTCAGGAGATGAGCTGGATTCTTCAAGACGTATGCACGTATCTTATATTCTTCCACTGTTTAATTGTTCTTGATGTTTGTTTGTTGCATTTATCAAATTGTAAGGACAGACTACTATAACTGTCCAGCTGATAATAAGTTAATGTACTCTGATGTTGTGTATAATTAAGATGATTTCTTTTTGTAAAGACTTGTTTTATTATATATTACTCGTCACGCTTTGTGAGATTTTGTTCTTTCTTTTCTTTCCCCAACGATCTGTCTTTCCGACACTAGATTGTTCGACACATGAGTACCGTTGATATATTAGTGTCGACTTCTGAGAGTCGAAAATGCGGGATGTTATAGAGACTAGATAGGTTTTTTAGCCGTTGAGGCATTTTGCCTCTTACCTGTTATGTACTTGTTATGTGGTCTGGGCACTATAAAACCAGCTATTAGCTATTCTGTGCATGTGCAGAACATCTGCTTTATATTATTAATAATAGTGGCACGACCCACTATAAAGCCGGCTAGCCTTGCTAAAATCGATGGTTACTTTTCTTATGTTTTATCTATTGTAATCAAATGAAAATACATGGAGAAAAAATAGATGATTCTAGAACAGTTGAGAAAATTCTACGATATTTGGATTTCAAATTTGACTACATAGTTGTAGCAATTGAAGAATCCGAAGATCTAAAAAACATGACGGTCGATCAACTCATGAGATCATTCAAGCCCATAAAGAAAAATTAAATAGAAGAGTTAAATAAGAGCCATTGGAGCAAGCACTTCAAACCAATGTCATCTTGTGGGAGAATAAAGCAGTTAAAATTGAAAGAAGTAATAGCCAAAGAGGAAGAGGTCATGGTCAAAACAACGGTAGAGGCGTTCACAAATTCGTTAATAAAAAAGAAAGAAACCAAAATATATATGCTACAAGAGGTCTAGGACGAGGAGGATACACAAATTATAATGGAAGGCCAAGGTATGATAAGTCACAAATTAAATGTTACTAGTATGAACCCGTGCTACGCACATGAGTGTCACGTATATCACTACAAGGCTTTTTTGTTTTTTCTGTGCTAATTTGACGTAGGAATGGCATAAAAAAGCTGAATTTCCTACGTCTTTTATACACCAAGTAATTTTCTATGCTCTCGCTACGCCAAGTATTTTCCCACGCCATTACTGCGACAATTATATTCCAACGCTCTATCGACGCTTAATAGTTTTCCTACGTCTTATCTATGTCCTCCATGAGCGTTTTAAAAAATTACTAATTTTGAATTTTCCTACGCTCTTTCTACATCATCCCTACGCCACGCAGTTTTTAATTCTTCTTTGTTATTACCAATGATTTGTTTTCCACCACCACAAATCAATACGATAAAATCAAATACAACCAAACCAGGAATATTATTAATATATATCAACAAAGGCAGTTTCATAATCATTAAATATGATAAACAATACTCTATAATATCTATTTAATTAAATTCTAATATTGCTACATCCACAAGTTTGAAATGGCATCGATATGTTCCTACACAACATAGTATGCTTAAACAAATTACTAACGTACATATAAACACAAAAAGAATAATTTCAAGGCCGTCTCGTTGGCTTTAGCTTGGATCTTCATCAAAGAGCTGATACGCTAGAATTTTAAACTCTAAAAAAGAATTCTTTAAGTTCTTGAAACTAGTCTTCAGTGTGCTTTAGTTACCCTCCAACTTAATTCTTTTTTGTGCATCACCCTCCCTTACGCTATAAGTAGTGTCTCTGTAACGCTGAACTGTATTAAACTTTGCATTAAACAAGAATCATTTTATAGTACAAAACATTTAACAATGTAAAGTATTTTGTTATGGAATAAAATGACAAGTAATAATGAAACTTGATCATCATAAGGAACAAGAACTTTGTTGATGGCACGGAAACTTTCCAAAAAAAAACAGCAAAGGGCTGAATGGAAATGAAAAAACAAAAAACAAAAAACAAATTCTGTAAACATACAAATAATTACTTATGAATGTAAATGATAAAAATCATGACCTTTTGTTACCCTCTGTGGAGCTTCATCTCAATAAAGTTGATGAAAAATAGATCTGTACAAGTACTTTTAGTTACTTGTGTGGTAATATATGGTGCTCATTTTGTCATTAAAGAAAAAACACTGCATTTCCAATTATTGAATTTAACCTAACAAACTGATACTTTTGAACACCTGTAATCATGCACGAAATGGACTGAACTCTATGTTGATACTTATCTTCACACCGCAACTTAAATTTTCGCTCTGGAGAAATAAAACCAAGTAAAAAGTGTACCCAGTGGCAGTGATTGATACATTTGTTACAGCTTTATGTAAATTTGTAAATTTGACTAAATTAAAATGACCTCAACCGAGATCACATTTTATACAAGTTGTCCTGAAAACTAACCTTGAACTGTGTCAATGTCTTTAAACTTTCAAAGATTGTTTCGTGCGAAAGACATTTGTACAGCATTAACAGCAGCTCTATAATTTAATGCAAAGGTTCATCAGACATATACAAGCATTAACAGCAGCTCTATAATTTGCAAACAACTTATATACAGTCTGAGATCACATTCCCACTCCTAAGTTAAAAAATAGTGGGCAGCACCAAATGCAGAATCCAATTTACTGAAAATAATTTTGGCTAGACCATGACAACGACAACAATGATGGTGACAACGCATTAACAAATTTGTTTTAACTGATAGAAACGCTCAAATATAAGACAAATATTTTTGTTGCGTCATAAACCTTTGTAGTTTGGCTGTTGAAACATCATAAATGTTTTCCTTGCCACAAGACTCAGTTTTCTGGTTTTCCTATGACAATTCTTAAATCAAATTAAATTATAGTATGTATGAAAGATTAGCAGCTCAGTTTGCGGTTCAAATGATATCTATAGATAGTTTTGTATGTGTACTTGGTTTTATAGAGTGGTCTGCATCTTCAGTATGTATGCTTTATCAGCTTTGGTTATCTGAAACTGTTTATTTTGGTTGCCTTTCTCTCTCTCCAATTTTGGTTTTTTCTACTGAGGTTTTATTTCTAGTTCAGATTTTTGTTTTATTAAATCAATTTTAATCTTCTCACTTAACACTCTTAAAGTCCGTCACGAAGAAATAATATATCACATAGTGGACCGAGGAAAAATGTGCAAATAACGTCCAAAAAAATTACATGAAGGAGCTTAGAGAAAAAGCCAAACCCCACTTCAAGCACTGTCTATCCTTGTTCTCGCTAGTCGGATACCCAAAACCCAAACTTGAAAGGTGATTTAATTCAGTTTGGTTTCATAACTAATTAGAACATAAAGAAAACGTGAGAAGTAAATATAGTAATATACTATTGTCTATTGTACCGTGAAGTAGCAATACAATAATTGACCTTTGTAGTAAGAATACAATCAATACATAAGCAATTTTTACATCAACGAAACCACATGAACGTATTAGTCCAAAATTTAGTAATTTTTGCACTAAGAATATTAGATAACATCAACTTTTACATTTCACTCATAATGTAGCAAAATCAATACGGATTGCACTCACACCCATCCAAGCAAGTTAGAAACTCACTACTTCTAGGAAAGTTTGCCTCTAATAGTCAGATTTTAGCTTGCCACTGGGACCATCAAGGAACTGTACACTGCGGGAATTTTCTACAGTAAAGAGGTCATGGGTGTTCAAGTGGTACATGTAGTTGCAGAAGAAGGCACACAAATACTTGGCAGTCAGTTTTTTGCTTGCCACTAAGACCATTAAGGAATTTATATTCGTGTAAAATGATGGTGGTTAAACGATAGATTGGACTATTTCATTTTTGCAAAAGAGGGTGATGTTGAGAATGACATCATGATTTACTGACTATTTCATTAAGTGAATAATTTTTCTCCAGTAATAAGAAGTAGAATCTATTAATTAATATAATACACCACCTAACTTCTGAATTTTTTTATTTTTAACACTGGTAGATATTTTTTTCCCTATAGGTTAAACTTAGACTTTTCTAACATTGGTCGTATTTTAAGTATTATTTCACTGATGATAATTAACACTTACATAATGATGTGTTACCAGTAGATGTTACTTTGTCTTAATAAAACACATACCCATTACATTATTTTTTGTCATTTATCATGTTCCTCCTTTAGTTCGCACGGTTTCATGGTTTTTCAAAATTTTAAAATACTATTAGTATATTTTGTACTCCTTAAAATATTATTTATAGATGGTGTTGTTTACATTTTTTTTTTGCTAAGCTCATATATCTTAGTATACTTATAGAAAGAAAATGGTGCTTTACTAGTAATATTTCATGAAATTAATTGGTGCGCATGTGTACATGAAATTATTCATATTTTGATGTTTGATGACAAATTTAGCACATAGAATTAGTCACTTTGCAACATGATGTTGTTTCACCTAAATCATACATACTTGTCAATTTATCTATAAAAAAAATTTGTCGCATACGAGGTGGGATTCTTATTTAGATTAATCAACTTGATCCGGTATATGTAAATTAAATGTATTATTAAGAAAAAATATCTAATCTCAAAATATCCTAGGAGATTTACATATTGTTTGGATATTATAAGCCCAGGATTGCGAACAAGTGCCCTATAATTTTTGGTGGACAAATCTTCATTGGTTTTTGAAGTCAACGTTTTCATTATATATATATATATATATATATATATATATATATATATTCTTTTTTGAGTTAAAGAAATACGAAAATGCTCTTATAGATGAAAACTTGCACACATAAAAAAATCGTAATAAAACTGGATGGATGTAATACAACGTATATAATATATAAGATATACTTGATCAGTCGGTATTGTTAAAGATTCTCTTAAACGAAAATTCTTTGAAGAAATAATGAAAAGAAGACCTTGGCATCTGAAACAAAGAAGTCCAAAACAGTAAAGAAAAGCACAGATTTCTTTCACAAACCTAAATGTGAAGTTAGGTTAGGTTGTGATTTTGATGAAAATAGTTACTTGTAATACTTAATTTGTGTTCGAGATGGAGTGCTGGTTTTGCTTGTAATGTTGAATCTAGCATGTATGTACACAGGGCTGTGCATGTGCACCATGTGCACATTACTCTATAAATAGGTTGTACATCTAATGCTTGAATAATAATGATATTTGCTCTTTTCATTTCTCAATTCTTCACCGATCTGCAAATTCAACTTATTATAGGAGTACATTGCCTAACGGCATCTCTCATCAAGATCCAAGAATTTCACCAAGAACCATAAATCACCGCAAGCGATTCACCTGCAATCAAAACCCTAATCTCTCATCGAATCATGTATAAATCAGAATCAAATTCTCAAACCAATTACCCATTCTAAGTTTATCATCAATCCAAGGTTGCAATCATGTCACAAAATAATGATCCATGGTCAAGAGTGGATTCATCAAATTCACGAAATACAACTATCAATGCATCTCAGAAAAACCTAGATGAATCCCTGAAAACCGTCATCAATCCTCAAACCCAGTTGGTCACTATAACATTGGATGAGAACACCTTTCTGCTATGGAAGTTTCAGATCGAGAGAATAATTAGAGGGTACGGTTTACCAAGCTTCATTGATCCTACATCATCCTCACCAGCCTAGTTCATAACTAATCAAGAAGGAGAATCCACCATTAACCCAGAATTCGTCATACATCAAAGGCAAGATAGTCTATTGTGTTCTTGGCTTCTTTCATCAATTAGCACCAATCTACTATCACAAATAATAGGATGCAAAACCTGTTAGTCTATAGGATAGTGGTTTTGATGACAACAACTATAGAAGTGTTATAAAATATATATGTGCAGGAAATCTATATGCAGGTATCAACAAAAGAAGACTGTACAGTAAAGAAAACAAAATTGATGAAGACAAAGATCAAGAGTTCAAGATTGAAGACTCATGAGATTCAAGATATTCAAGAGTTCAAGACAAATAATATAGTTAGGTTAGATATTTGTTAAAACTCCTTGAAAGCACTATCATTCTTTTTTATCCAATTTACTCGTGGAATGGAATCCACTTCGTTCTTGTTAAAGGGATGGAACCCTAGTGAGATGGAACTCACGAAATATCTAGTGGAACGGATAGTAGCCCTATTTTGTTATCCACTAATTTTGATTCAAAATGATTTTCAAAATTATCTCTTGTTTTATAAAATGATTTTCAAATATTCCTTTTCAAAAGAAAAACCTTCGTTCACATTTCCAAAAATGTTTTAGCCTCAAAATCATATTTATCATTTTGTTATATTTTGATTTCAAAATTGTCCTTGATATTTTAGCCTCAAAATCTATTTTAATATTATATTTACTTTAGTTTATTTACTTTGTTTTTAAATATATTTTAGTATATATACATATATACATTCATAAGTATTTCTACTTCTAAATACCTTCTACAAATACATAGAGTCCATTTGAATAAAGTTGCATATGTTTTAAATCATCATTTTCAAAGTAAAGCAAATCATCATTTTTACTAGACCATGTCGACATCCTATTTACTCGTCATGTCGACATGCTTCCCGTTATAGCAAAGGTTGTTTTCAAAAGAAGTGTCTATTCGCTTAAACCTTTTCGAATGGACACATCCATTCATTCTCTATAAATAGAGACTGTTATGGACGTTTTCCAGTAACTACTTTCATTAGTTTCTCTCCTCTTTATTCTCTTATCTTATTTTCTAATCATCCTATCCATATTCTGCCGAAATCTTAAGTGAATCAAACCAGAATATCTCTAGTTTGATTCTCTGCCACTCTCTTCAAAGAATCTCAGTGCTTATCAGAGTTATAGATACATTTGTACTCAAAGAAACTTGTGTAGGGTTATAAAGGTGTGATCGTGCCTTGGAAATCGATCGGGTGAACTTGTGTCCTGTGAATCAAGTGGTTCTACCCAGAGACCTGAGAATCTGGAGGGTGTACCTCGTTGCCTTGGAATCGAGGGATTGTAATCTAGATTATTGTTGAATAGAAAGCCGTACGGGTTGTGCGGGACTGGATGTAGGGTAACACCGAACCAGTATAAAATTCCTGGTGTGTTCTTTCCTTTACTTGCTTTTTATTTATATTTGCATCTGTTTGTGATTCTGTGATTTGATCTGTGATTGAGTATTTGCATTAAGTTAGTTAATTCAATTTAAATCAAAGAAGTTTTAAAGAAATTCTTAAAACACTATTCACCCCCCCTCTAGTGTTAAATAGCCTTAAGATCATCTTCCGCGTTCCTTTCAAAACCTACTATGAAGTTTGTAACGCAATTCATCAAAATTTTAGTTCATGGTCATCTGCAAGAATTATGAGTTACAAGAGGCAGCGATAGAATATCAAGAAGGAGAATATGAGCATCAAGGGGCATCTAAGCAAGATAAAGACATTGTGTGATTTACTTGAATCATCGGGTCATAAGGTATATGAAACTGAACAAGTTCTCACCATTGTTAATGGTCTAGGCAACGATTTTGAAGTAGTTGTGGATGTGATTTCCTCTAAAGAAACAACCCCCACTGTACAATATATGACCTATGTACTTCTTACACATGAAGGCCGGCTGAAACAAAAGAATACACCTACCCATGAATTCACCATCAATTATACCTCAAATGATTTTGAACTTCACCAATATTGTTTTATTAACGCATATATCATGGCATAATTATTTTGGGTAAAGTAAAGGGCAATATTTTTCCTTGTTTTGAAAGTATGATTTCAAGGGGTAAATCATTTGTAATGAAGTATGTTTTCAACGAAATAAATAGGGTATTTAACCCAGAATTTTACTAAAGATATTATTGTTCTTATCACCTTTGGATAAATTGTGATAGGATAAAATTGACTTAGGGATTAGAAAACTAGATGAGACTGGTGTAGGGTAGCGCCTTATACTTTAGCTAGTAGCCCCTAACTAATATAAGTCCAAAATTCCAGTGTGTAGGGCTTTGTCATAGGTAAGACTAAAAGTAGGTGTATATACAGAAATGAATACATAAAGAAGATATAGGTTATTGGCGAGCCCACAAAACCATTAGGATGAGTTGACCCTAGGAATAGTAAGTTTCGGACATACCGTCCAGTTTTCTTCTGGCAGGTTGTTAGCTAATTTGATATATATCTGGTAGGCTCGAGTCAGCCATAGGTTAATAGTCAGCCTGAGATAACTATGATGTTAGGACAGATAGTCCTTTGATTTAAACAGATTGTTTATGATTACACATGTTGCAAGCATGCATACTATTGTTTACATTGTTTATCTTAACATGTTTGGTTATAGGATTTTGATTTGCAAAAGATATGTTTTAAAACGGTACTAGTGAGGGAAAACCCATTCAGCTCAACGGCGTGGTCTCACTTGATATCAATTAACCGAAATGATATATTATTATTCACACCAGACTTTATATCTGACTCGAAGTTTATGTTTTTCCATTAAACTCTCAGGTGCTCAAAATTTAATTTGAGTAAGTTGAGATTTGAGGTTTAGTAGGTTTGGCAAATAAAGCTTCCAAAGACGTGCGGAAGGCAAAGTTAGCCATGTAGGATATTATCTACCTATTTATTCAACTGTGTTGAATGTCTATATGTAATGACAGTTGTTGTGTCTATCTATTTAGTAACTATGATCATCCAAGCGGGCACTTCATATGTCAGTTTTGGCATAATTTGTAATAATTATATTTTATCCGAACCTGGACAATGTTTTAGGATTATGTAACGAATATGAAATACTAATTTGAAATGTAATGAGAAATGTTTTTTGAAATTATGTTTAAATTATTTTATATTCTTCTGCTTCTAATATTATGGATACCATTAACATGATTGCATTTTGTCACCAGAAATTAATACTATAGATAACTGCAGCATCTATAGCTCTTAGTTTTGAGCCTCAAGATAAGGGATGTTACAACTTGGTATCAGGGCACAGGTTTATGTAAAACTAAAGAATTTTGAACTTTACAAAGAATTTTTGAAAACATAATCCAAATGAATCAAAGAATAAGATTGGGGTATGGTATAACACTATAGTAACGTACTTGTATTCGCTATATATAAGTATACGCCTTATCATTTTCTTCCATCTCTCTTAGACTGTTCTTCGTATCTTATTAAGGTTCGATAAAGGAAGTAAGATATTGAGGTAGAAAATGGAAGAGTGAATCTCGGTGGAGGAACCACCACTACTAATGGAAATGCCAAGACCAACACTAAGAAAAATCCGGGTCGACAAACAGCTGCTAAAGTAGGTGCAGGAACACTATAGGTGGATAAGGGAGCAACATATCAGTTCTTTATCAACATGATGCACGCATGAGCTGCTGTTGGGTTAGTTGGTGGAAACGTTGGAGGAGCTCATCAGGAAGTTCCAGTTGTCAACAGTTATGTTGTTTTCAGTAAAGACTATGCGAGACTTAAAGGAAAACCATTTACTGGAATAGAGGATGAAATTGAAGTGGAAAATTGGTTGCTTCATTATGAAAGGATTTTCGTTGATCTAGGATTGAATGATGAACATAATTAGAGATTAGCATCTAGGCAATTGCAAGGATCTGCATTGTACTGGTGGAATAATGTTACTGTTGGAGTAGTTTAGGAAACTTTAACTTGGGCTAAATTTAGAAGGAGGTTTGAAGAAAGATTTATGTCTGAAATCGCTAAGTCAACTTTGTTAGGGAAGTTTGCAAAATTGGTGCAAGGTGATATGACTGTGTTGGATTACGCAACAAGATTTGAGGAGTTTTCCCGATATGGATATGCTACCATTGACACAGTAATCAAGAGGTATGAAAAGTTCATCCGTGGGCTAAGACCTGAGATTGCTAGGGCGACTTTGCCATATCTTAAGGATCCATGTGATGTAGTAGTGGAGATGACTTTAATAAATAAGGATATGCTTACTTTCTTTGGTGGAAATAAGGAAGTGGAGACTCAAGGTGGGCAGAATCAGAAAAGGAAGTTCTTTCATAAGAAGGGAGCTCAGAAGTGCAGAGCAGCTAAGAAAGGAAATGCAAATATCACGTGTTACAAGTATGGCAAGAAATGGCATTTCGCAAACGAGTGTCGTTCAGGAGATGGAAAGATACTTATTAGAAGGAAGAACATTAAGTGCTTCAACCATGATTAGATTGGTCATTATAAGAACCAGTGCAAGGAACCAACTAAAACTAAGAAAGGAAAAGTATTTGCATTGGAACCAGCTACCTTGAGACCAACAGTTGAGGAGAAAGTGAAAGCAATGATGGGAGATACACTTTTGATTCATGATATACCTGTTAGAGTACTATTTGATACTAGTGCATCGCATTCTTTTATATCTCATTGTTTGGTAGATAATCTTAGCCTAGAACCCTCATACTTATTTACTTCCTTAAGGGTTGTGAATCTGATGGGAGCGTATGCAACTATGGGGAAGATATGCGACCATTTAGAGTTTGTGTTGTAGGTCATATATTTACCTATAGTTTGCATGTGTTCGATTTCGTAGACTTTGGGATTTTTTGGGTATGGACTGGTTAAGTAAATACAATGCTAGAATATTTTTCCATGATATGAATATATCACTTAGACACCCTAATAGTAGCGATCGAGTTATATACTTAGTGGATAATTCAAATTTTGATGTTGGTGCTTAGTTGGGTGTAATAGAGGAGGAAGACGAGTTGAATCAGGTTTTCACATTAAGGGAATTTGCAGATGTTTTTAAGCCTGTTACAGGACTACCGCCAAAACAGGCTATTAAGTTTCGAGTAAATCTTATACCTAGAGCTTAACCCATAAGTAGAACGCTTATCAAGATGACACCTACCGAGTTGAAGGAGTTAAAGGTGTAGCTAGTGGACTTAGAAGGAAAGAATTTTATTAGACCAAGCAGTTTGTCTTGAGGAGCAGCCACGATATTCATGAAGAAACCGGATGGGTCGTTAAGATTGTGCATCGATTATTGTAAGTTGAATGAAAAGACGATAAATAATCGATATCCTTTGCCGAGAATTGATGATTTATTTATTCAGTTGAGTGGAGCCAAAGTATTTTCCTAGTTGAATTTAGCGACATGGTTCCATCAACTAAGGGTGGCAGAAGATAGTATTTCATTGACGGCGCTTAGAATAAGATATGGTTCCTACGAGTGGTTAATAATGACATTTGGACCAATGTGCCTGCTTTGTTCGTAGACTTAATGAACCGAATTTTCCGAGAGCATTTGAACCGATTCGTATTGCTATTCATTGACGGCATTTTGATATATTCCAAGGATGAAAGAGACCATGAGGTTCATCTTAAGATAGTGCTTAAGACACTGAGGTAGCATCAGCTAAAAGCGAAGTTTTCAAACTGTTATTTTTGGAAGAAATAAGTGAAATTCCTTGGTCATGTAGTCTTAGAAAAAGGATTGTACGTGGATCCAGCTAAGATCGAACCAGTTAATAATTGGAAGAGACCCACGACAATGACTAAGATAAAGAGTTTTCTTAGACTAGCTGGATATTACTAGAGATTTATCAAAGATTTCTCTCGTATAGCAGCACCGATGACAAAACTAAAGAGGAATGATGTGAAGTTTGGACCGATAAATGTGAGGAGGCATTCCAGAAGCTGAAAGATTTTTAACCAACGCACCCGTGTTTGTTGTTCCAGATGAAAAACAATGTTTAGTAGCATATACCGATGCACATGCAACAGGATTGGGAGTTGTGTTAATGTAGAGGTGTAAAGTGATAGCCTACACTTCTCGATAGCTTAGACCGCATGAGATTAGATATCCGACTCATGACTTAGAATTAGCTGCTGTAATTTTTGCTTTGAAGGCGTGGAGACATTATCTGTTGGGAGAGAGATACGAATTGTTTACAGATCATAAGTCACTAAGATATTTATTCTCTCAGAAGCATTGAATATGAGACAACTGAGATGGTTGGAGTTTTTAGCCGCTTATGATTTTGGAATTGAGTACACACCAGGGAAAGGAAACAAGGTTGCAGATGCACTTACCAGGAAACATTAGAGTGTGGTGTTAGCTATGTTGACTGAATGGAAGGATCTGGAAGCATTGACTACTTGTAGTGTGCAGTTAAGATCGACTACCAGTTCTAGTCAGAGTACTGCAATGTGATCTGATGTAGAAGTTCGACTAGTATTGGTCGAAAGGATTGCTTCTAAAGAAAGAGATGATCCAATCTTAGCTGAAAGAATTAGAAGATTGGAAGGTGGAATTAAGATTGATGATTTAATGGATTTTTACCTTGACCAAAATGGATGGTTGAGAAAGAAAGAATGATTATGTGTTCCCGATGTCGGTAACCTAAGGAAAGAAGTTCTTAGGGAATGTCATCGATCGAAGTTTACTATTCATCTTGGAGGAACTAAGATGTATCAAGATATGAAGAGAAGTTTCTTCTAGAAAGGAATGAAAAGGGATGTAGGCTTATGGGTAAAACCATGTTTGAACTTTCAGCAAGTAAGAGCCGAACATCAGAAGCTAAGCATATTGCTTCAGCCTTTAGATGTTTCAATGTGGAAATGGGATTCTATATCTATGGATTTCATAGACGGACTGCCGAGGTTGAGTAGAGGAAATGAAAGTATTTGGGTTGTAGTGGACGAACTAACTAAGAATGCACACTTTATACCTGTTAAGTCGACAAGAACGACACCAATTTTCGCTATGTTATTCATGAAGAGCATAGTTAGAATACATGGAGTCCCTAGTAGTATAGTCAGTGACAGAGATTCTTTATTTACTAGCAAACTTTGAAAGAGTCTACAAGAGGCTTTAGGTACCTAGCTCAAGATGAGTATCGCTTGCCATCCATAGACCGATGGACAAACAGAAAGAGTTAACAAAGTCTTGGAGGATTTGTTAAGAGATTGCGTGCTAGATTTTAGAGGCTCATGGTAAGACCATCCACACTTAGTCAAGTTTTCATATAACAATATTTATTAGACTAGTATAAGGAAGGCACCGTTTGAAGCTTTATACGGAAGGCCGTGTAAATCTCCTGTATATTGGTTAGAGACTGCAAATAGATTAGTTCTAGGTGAAGATATGTTAAGAGAAGCCACAAAAAAGATTGAGTTGATTAAGGCTAGAATGAAGGAAGCTCAATCTAGGCAGAAAAGTTATGTAGATAAGAGACGAAAAGACATACAGTCTGAGGTCAGGTTTTCGTCAAAGTATCACTGATGAAAGGTGTGGTGAGATTCAGGAAATTAAGGAAGTTGGCACCGATGTTTGTTTGACTATTCCTGTTATAGAAAGGATCGGAAAACTCGCTTATAGGATAGAGTTACCGAGAAGTTTGGTAGGAGTCCACAATGTTTTCCATATTTCTCATCTAAGGAAATGTGTTGGAGATCCATAGACTACTATAACTCCGACTGCATTGAAAGATTTAGTAGCGGAGCGGGACATGACTATAGTTAGACATTCAGTTCGTATTGTGGCTAAGGATGAGAAAAAGCTAAGGAACAAGACAGTCAGATTAGTAAAAGTCCATTGGAGTGACGATCAGAGAGAATGTACTTGGGAAACAGAAAGCAGGATTATGGACACTTATGCTGACTTATTTAATGGTATGTTTTACATCTATGCTTTTATGTTTGATGTGTGTACCTTATCGCAATTCGAGAATGAAATTCTTTAAGGAAGGGTGTCTGTGACACCCCTAATTTTGACTAATGTTATTTAAAGTATTTAATTGGACAAATTAAATTAAATAATGTTAGATGATAAGGAGATTGGAATTAAGTAATTAATGAGGGTCAAGCGTAATTAATGAACTAATAGAATCAATAAGAACATTAATAAGAAGGAGGGTATATGAGGAGCGCAAAATAGGAAAAAGCACATTTTCTTATCATGAACCCTTATTCCCATTTCCTCCCTCACTTTACATATTCACAAACGAAATCAAAGAAACCTAAGGTCGACCATTAACAAAACATTCAAGGGAAGAAAGGCTAGAGAAGAAAGATCTAAGCTAGGGGAAATCAACTCAACATCCAAATCTCACTAATCAAACCAAAGTGAATAATATATGAATCTCGTGTCTTAATCTTTATTTTCATTTTTAAGACTAAATCCGAACCTTTTGATGATATTATGCCATGTTTTTTATGATTGAATGATTATATGCTTGTTGGTGAATTTAAAAAATTTATTTATGAAATTTAGTGATATGTTGGAGTTGGAAAAACTATCATATGATACCTAAATAACTTGATATTTTAGTATGATGTTAGTAACATTATTTTAGAAGTGGGTTTCAAATTTCATAATTTTCCAATGATGTATGAATATTTTATGATTTTCTCAAGGGAAGAAAATTGTTTATTTCGGGTTTTAATTATTATAAATAATTAACTAAAGTTTTTGGCCTCGAAATTTTTATATGTTGGAAAATATGATTAAGTTGATATATGATGATTTTTGGTGATTTTTTCCAAGTGTTTAAGAATGATTAATACATTATTTAATCTAGAAAGGCTTAATTGTTATATTGGGATATTAATATAAGAGGCTATTTTGCAAGTAATGATGATTAAGGTATTTGGCAATATTTTCCAGAAAAGAAAATTTATAAAGTTTTGTTAACCAATAAGATTTTGACAAACAATAAGGGTTGGTAGAAAATAAATTGCTTTAATAAATAAATTTGCACTTTTTAAATTAATTATGATAATGCCATGCCGGCGGCATCGATGTTGTCACCTTTGATCATCTTGTAGCTATGACTTCGAAGCCAATTAATAGTGATACACGTGATATCAACCTGAGTTGGTATGGAGTGTATTAACTATAATGGAAGGAGTTCAAAGTCATCAGCATCATCAATGAAGTCGATGTTGCCACATGACTTAAGTCCCGCATTTTATATAAAAGGCAGGTGGTTGCTTTTCTAAACAACATTGCTGACCCCAATACTTTCAAAGAGATAATGCTTTTGAAGGACCACTTCGACCCTATAGGCATAATGTCGCTCCTAATGATTTCGGTACTAATGAGGCCGCTATTTTCTATAAGGCAATGAAGTCGATAGTAATGACTCCGACCTCATTCTTTTAAAAGGTTTTAAATTATACAAATACTCTTCGACTTTGTCACCCCGAAAGGTACAAAGAGGATGGTTTCGGCCTTATGGCCTTGCATTTTGAAAGCTAAAGGTTTTAACTTGTTTTGAAGGGCGAAGACCCTCTTCGGCTATACACCTTGCCGCTTTTATCAATATAAGGGTTATATATTATTTTGGCCTTATAGCCCATGGTTTTTGTAGGCGACGACCTTAAATGATTTCGAACTTCACCAATACCGTTTTATTAAAGCATATATCATTATTTTTGATAAAGTAAAGGCCATAATTTTCCTTGTTGCGAAAGTATAATTTCAAGGTGTAAACCCTTTGTAAAGAAGCATGTTTTCAAGGAAATAAATAGGGTATTTAGCCTAGAATTTTACTAAAGAGATTATTGTTCTTATCACTTTTGGATAGATTTTGATAGGATGAAATTGACTCAGAGATTAGAAAACCAGATGGGGCTGGTGTAGGGTAGCGCACTATACTTTAGCTAGTAGCCCCTAGCTAATATAAGTCCAAAATTCCAATGTTTAGGGCTTTGTCATGGGTGAGACGAAAAGTAGGTGTACACGCAGAAAGGAATACATAAAAAAGATATCGGTTATTGGTGAGCCCGCAAAACCATTTGAATGAGTTGATCCTAGGAATAGTAAGTTTCAGACATACATTTTTCTTCTAACAGGTTGTTAGATAATTTGATATATATCTGGTAGGCTCGAGTCAGCCATAGGTTTATAGTCAGCCAGAGAAAACCATGATGTTAGGACGGATATTCCTTTGATTTAAACAGTTTGATTATGATTACCCATGTTGCAAGCATGCATACTACTTATTATATTGTTTATCTTAACCAGTTTGGTTATAGGATTTCGATTTGCAAAAGATATGTTTTAAAAGGATACCAGTGAGGGAAAACCCATCCGTCTCAGCGGCTTGGTCTCACTAGACTTTAATCAACTGAGATGGCATATTAGTATTCACACCAGACTTTATGTCTGACTCCAAATTTATGTTTTCCCCTTAAACTCTCGGGTGCTCAAAATTTAATTTTAGTAGGTTGAGAGTTAAGGTTTACAAGTTTAGTAGGTTTGGCGAATATAGCTTCTAAAGACGTGCACAAGGCAAAGCTAGCTATGTAGGAGATTATCTATCTATTTATTCAGCCGTGTTAAATGTCTGCATGTAATGGCAGTTGTTGTGTCTGTATATTTAGTAACTCTGATCATCCAAGGGGGCATCTTCATATCTCGCTTGACATAATTTGTAATAAATTATATTTATTCGAACCTGGGCAACGTTTTGGGATTATGTAATGAATATGAAATGCTGATTTGAATTGTAATGAAAAAGGTTGTTTTAGAAATTATGCTTAAATTATTTCATATTCTTATGCTTTTGATACGATGGATACCATTAGCATAACCGCATTTTGTCACTGCAAATTAATACTATAGACGATTGCAGCATCTATAGTGCTTAGTTTCAGGACTTAAGATAAGGGATGTTACACTATCATAGAGAAGTCCTTGATGAATCGTCTATAATATCCAGCTAAGTCCAAGAAACTCCTCACATCCATAGCGTTTTTGGGTCTAATCCAATCTTGGACTGCTGCAACTTTTGCAGGATCAACAACAGTGCCCTGCTCAGAAACAACATGACCTAAAAATCTCACGTCCTTCTTCCAGAAGTGACATTTAGAAAACTTTGCTTCGAGTGATGCTTTCTCAACACATCAAGTACAATCCTCAAGTGTGTCTTGTGTTCTTCCTCTGTCTGTGAATAGAAAAGAATATCGTCGACGAACATAAGCACGAATTAATTTAGCCGATTCCTGAAGACACAGTTCATGAGATCAACAAAGTATGTCAGTGCATTGGTTAGGCCAAATGGCACAACCGACCACTCATAGAACCCAGATGGTGTATGAAATGTTATAATCAACACACTTTCCTTTGCTACACTCAGTTGGTGAAATCTTGTCGCAAGATCCAACTGAGAATATACTCTGTCACCATGAAGCTGTTCGAACAAGTCGTCAATACGTGGGATTGGATACTTTTTTTTCTTTGTCACTTTATTCAGCTCACGATAATCGACACATAATCTAAAGGAGCCGTCCGCCTTCGTGGCGAACACCACGGGCGCTCCTCACTTAGAAATACTCCTGCGAATGAACCCTTTTTGCAAAAGGTCATTCAATTGCACCTCAAGATCTTTCTGCTCTCTAAGTTCTATCCTCCTCAACAACATCACTATCGGTCTGGCATCTTTAACCAAATCAATATGGAACTCAATCTCTTTATGTGGCGGAAGTCCGATCACCTCCTCGAATATATCTGGATACTCCCTAGCAATAGGTACTATCGACAACTCATTGTACGGGATATCGAGCGAATATAGAAAGCTGACCACAACCTCATCATCTAGTAGGCAGCCCAATACTACCTTCTGCCCATCGTCCATCCTTATTGTCTTCGGCAACCTCTCACAATCCACCACTACTCCGTATCTATGAAGCCATTCCATCCCTAGAATGATACTAAACCCAACGAAACCAAAAACAAAAAAAACACAACCAAAAGAGCATCAATGACTCGATAAGACCAAACCACGACAAATCATACACATGCTAGTGGAGCCTCCAATAGGGTTCATCATAATCAAAGGTCGGTCGACTATTTCGGGTCTTAATCCTAGTCTGTCTACTAAGTCACTTGATATGAAGGAATGTGAAGCCCTGGTATCAAATAAAGCTCGTATAGGAACATCATAAACGGAAAGCATACCTTGGATAACAATATTTTTCCCCTTCTCTTTTGCCGATGGATCCTTCGATGAAGTTGGAACGACATTGATCACATATGCTTTCACCATCTGCTTCTGCTTTAATGGCTCTGGATAGTCCTTCTAAATATGCCCAAGATTATTGCAGTTGTAACATTTCTTCTTCTCAACTTTGCAGTCTTTACTAAAGTGACCCACTTCTCCACAGTTGTAGCAAGCCGATCCTTGCCTAGCCTTTTTCTTGCCATCTTTGTTCTAAGACTGCTTCCTCTTATTGTTCCCTTTCTTCTTGTCTCCCTGGACCAATTGCTACTTTGGCTCTTCTTTAGGATTAATGGCTTTTGGTTTGGATATAGACTTCCATGCCTTAGGGCCTTCTCGACTATCGTCTCAAAAAGCCTTGTCAATGTGGTCCACGAGTCGCTTCCCCAAGTAGTCGTCTAAGCCAATGATAAATTTCTCTCTTTAATAGAGTGTCGATAGAGGACATCCCATGTTTTGACAGAGCGTCGAACTCAGCAACATACTCGAAGATAGTCATATCCCCTTGCTTCGGATCCACGGACTTACATAACAGGACAAACCTTTGAGCTGCAGGAATAAATTTCTCCTCGAATCTAGTTTTGAATTGGTCCCAAGTGAACTGATCCTTGGGAGTAGCAGCCTATAACACCCTACCTCTATACCCATACCATCCAAGAGTATTGCAGAGTAATACTGTCAGATAATACAGAGAATGAGGCTATATGGATACACACGTGAATATTTCATTGGACTAACACTAGTACGCTTTAAAAACATTTGATAAATAACTAATCTATACATACACAATATCAGTACAAAACAATAGACACATGCGCCTCCAGGAAAGAACAATACATAGTATACAATAAAATAACAGAGAACACGGTCAATCGCAGCGATAACATATAGTATATAAAATACATTAATATCATAAGAATACAATACAACTCAATATCAATTATATATACATACAATGAATCTGATATCATATACAATCCTAATATTGTACTCCTCTAAGCCCAGTAAAACACATGTTGATTATGTCGTACCTGTACCTGAAATGTCTTGGATTGACCCGAGTATTATATAAATAATAAACAGGTCAGACTATATCTAAATCCAATATTAATGAACATATGGTATTTGGTATATACTAGGTAATAACTTAATAATGTTATCTCATACAAACTCAAATATCATATAGTGTAAAACATCACCAAACACGGTATAAAATGTCATCACCCATACAAACAATTCAATATTAATCAAGAATACTATATCTAATGGGTGAACCATCCATACAATAAAACATCATCGTAGAAAATGAAATCATCAAGTAAATCAGGCAAACACATAGCAATGCCCTGATACAATATCATAAAATCATATAATCAATGAATAATGGAGATAGCCCATCAAACCATTCAAATGATATCCAATACTATACAAAGCACAAAGATAGTCAAATATAATCCAAATCATAATTAGTAATAAAGGCTATCTTAGAATATCAAATCATTAAACAGTATGGATATAACGGGGACTGACTACACTCAACCAATCTTTAGTCTAGTCAACTCATTATAGGAAAGAGACATATATGCCAATACATTACACACACATATACCATGAATCTAATGGGTGACTAATAGCTGCCTACCGCAAGCCCGCTCAAGAACACAGGTCTACTCGCCAACCGTAGAGTAACCGTCTATTCCTATAGTCTTCAACGTATATGTCAATCTACAATACTCACATACCCTGAACCAGATAAGGAGACTGACAACCGCCTACCACTAGCTTGCTTCAGGAACCCAGGTCTACTAGCCTACCCTAGAGTACCACCTATTCCTACAGTCTTCAGTTAACTCGATGGACATCATAACTCCATCCACCAATGGCTCGTCAACGCGTAGCCCCGGTCATGACCTTGCTTTACCCCTAATGGTAATAGATCGTTGGCCTAACCGACACAAGGGGCTTTGGGCAACAACCCATCTACTACTGCAAATATTTTGATGCACATCAAAGGAAAATATACTACGGTGTCACGGATCTGGGGTGCGACCCCATGATCAACCAGCCAGGGTGGATAATGGCCAATTTGATTCACTTTCAAAAAATAAATGAAGTTGGACACAATGTGGATAGTCATATAGTACTCATATCCTTTCACTATTCATATCTATAATAATAAGCCGACACGCAGCTCTCATACAAATATCTATCAGTAAGATACACCTTACCAAGTATCACATGGACCCATGAGTGTAATCCCCGTTTGAGTGATATTTACTTATAACGAATAATCAAACAAATAACATAATGCCATCCCATACCACCACATGTTATTCGGTTAATTATTCAAAGCTCATAAACTACACTCGACCCACACAATATATTTCTATATGACAAGTCCAATAAACAACCGGAAAAGTATTACCGAATGCCCTATCCCAAACGATATTACTAATCTGTTTATTCAGATTTCTCGTCACACAGAAATTAAATCTCACAAATCAAATAGAAGGATGTCATCACTGTATCCTCTTAAAATGTAGCTTAAATCAATAAACAAAATCAACATCAACGGTGAATCCTTCATTTAACCCACTTTGATATACAAAAGAAGAATGATCAGAAAAGTAATATAAAATAGATTATCCAGATAATAAACATAATATCAAACAACTCAATATTTAATAATCAATCATTTATCACAAAAAAATACTTAGCAATATATACTAATTATATATATTAAATAATATATTCACTTTGTATATTTAATCCTAATATAAGTTTCAAATACAATAATTCACTTCTAAATCCTTGTTCACATTTTCCCAGACTTCCAAATCACTTTTTAAATTAAAATTATTATAGAAACTATTTCACAATTTTCTATAACCAAATAACACTTTGAAATATATTTATAAATCACCAAAATAATTCTTTTCATTTCAAACTATAATTTATAGTTCAAACCATCATTATATATATGCCAAATCTCAAATAGCTCATATTGAAAATCATCAAATATCGCTTTATATTTATTTAATAATCTACTATAGTTAAATTCTATTCCAAAACTAAATTTATAAGTTACAGAATAAATTATATTTATTTCAAACAATAGAATATAATTCAAAATCTTTATCACTTTATTTTCAAATTAACTTGAAGCAAAACAATTTCCTTTTTAATTATACCATATTTGAATTTACGAGATTTTATTTATTCAGAACATATCCATAATCTTATAAATAATTTATTAAAAAAATTCTATATTTTTCTTAGATTGGAAAACTATTTCAAAAATATTTAAATAACCTTTATAATAAAAATAATTAAAACGATATTATTATCGTAATAATACATTTCATAAAATAGCAATTTATTATATTTTCCTTTAAACCAATTTCACAACTTATAATATTGATTTTTTTAAAAGAGTTTTATAACCAAAAGAAGGTTATATTTATATTTACAATGTAAATTATATTTGCAAATATAAAATAGATAATTGACTAGAATTTAGTAAATTTTTTATAAATACTTTTATTAAATTATAAAACCCTTAAATAGATTTTACCGAACTTTCAATTTTCTCTATTTAGACAAGAAAATAAATAAATAGATCATGTTATCCGAGTCGAGTTCCATCAAACTCTGGCCATTCATAAAATACACCCGTTGATAACTAAAGAAATATTCAGCTCAATACACAAATGAACGAAGTTCCGTTTGTAAATTAATACTTCCAACTAACACAAATAACCAACTCAACATCAACTCATAACAAAACCAATTTCCAAATAACTATCAATCCCCA
The DNA here is from genome assembly GCA_030737815.1 of Allium fistulosum. NCBI lineage: Eukaryota > Viridiplantae > Streptophyta > Magnoliopsida > Asparagales > Amaryllidaceae > Allium > Allium fistulosum. The sequence continues at coordinate 1,055,532,683 of CM060904.1, read as the reverse complement.
CAAACAATCAAACCCTTCAAGGATATATCACTCTAATACAATCAATAACATCCACTTCACTCAATTTTCATCCTAACTAATAAATCAAGCGATTCATTCCACCAACAATTCAAGCAATTATTTGGAATAATTATATAAATAATGGGATATAGAAATAGTTGCAAGTTATAATGATAACTCACCAATATACCAAGCAAAGTCGTACTGCCTTTGTCTAGCTTTAGCCACCAGCACTCAGTTCAACTGCTGCTTTACAAAATCGCTGCGACTTCACTGCTCCAATGCATGACACTGCATTGTCCATCACCAGCCATTCTTATACATCATGCGATAGCCTTCCTATTGACTTCAATGTCGCTAATCACCTCCATCACCCTCGTGTTGCTAGCCTAGGTCGCAACTCCCAGGTCGCGACAAAGCACAATCATATGCCTTCGATCACCAATCTCAACCCGTTGCATGCCATCACCAACCCAAAGTCAAGCGTCACCCTTCTAACCGTAAAATTGAGCCACGTTCATCTTCCACCACAACACACCTCCTTCTCTCGACACCATGTGCCAATCCGTACCCCCTTATCGCTTACCCCCAGGTTGCAAGCGAACGATCGTCTCCCTCTTTTCTTCTTTCTTTTTCTTCTTTTTCTTAAGCAGACGTGATTTTTTCCTTTATGATTTTAAAACAGGGACTGAATATGTTTTATTTTTATTTTTGGGGAATACAGGCTTAATCGCGAAATATGGAGAAATTCTAGAACCGGGTAGAAATTGAAACTGGCTTCGAGCCTTAATTCAATTTAGTTTTATTTCCTTTCCTTTTATGTTTAAATTTAAATACTATAAATGTTTTAATTATGAAAATTATTTGCTATAAAAATATTTTCATATTTATTAAAACACCTTATCCAATTTAATATATTATTCACGAACATTTGCTAATTTAATTCAATTTATAACAACGAAGCCTTTTACTAAATATAATTTAATTAACAAAAATTTATTTTCACAATATTAATTATCAAATATCAAATTCAAACAATTTTGTTTTAATTAAATTTATGAAAAATTGCGGCGTAGAAAGCAGGGTTGTTACATAACCTTTACTACATTCTACCAGTTCATGGCTCGCCCTTGAAGCTGTCGGGAAGCCAATCGCCTTTTCATAACATCATCCAGCCCTAAGTCCTCAAAAATACTTTCGTGGGCATTAAGTTAATCCTGCATTTCCATTGTCGAATCCGTCCTTTGGAATGGTTTGCCACCAAGACTAGTAAAGTCCTTGTTTAGCTTAGCAAAATCGGCTCTGAGTGCCTGCACTGGAGCACCACCATCAGCAAAATTTGGAGCAGCCACTTGAGCATTTTGCAGCATGTTCCTCATCATAGTGTTAAACATGGTTTGCAAATCGGGATTAGTATCTCCCGAGCTAGGTCCTTCCTCAACTCTAGAGATGGAGTTCCTAGCAACGTTCCTTATTTGGTGACTCATCATTCAATCTATAATAAGGACGATCAGTCTCTCTATAAGGAATTCCGCTTAAGTAGTACTTGTGTGTGCAGTGCGACTTAGATACTATAAATACTACTATATAGTTTTGAAGACCAAAATATATAATAAGCACACACTCTCATATATATATACACACACTTGCAATTCAGTCTAGGGTGAGAACTCCTTCCCTATCACTACTCATGGTATCCCTTAGGGTAAAAAATGCAACCTAAGCTCTGATACCAAATGAGACGATCGCCCTACACCGTCGACACCCTATGTATGTGCATAGTGCGCTGTAGTGGTGCTCGGCCGATGCAGGGCGATCATTAATGATTGTAAAGTAAATAAGCAACATAGAACCTGTCGTATATCTCACAACGCATCGAATAAAATATAATAGTGAAACATCTCATATATAAAACAGGCGAGGCGATAAATAACTGAATATATCACAATATCAGAGTATATAGATCCATATAGTAAACATCATAAGTAATAGAGTTATACATCGAATAGTAACTCATAAAACTATCTCTAAATAGAAAGCACTAGCAAGCTCCATATTGTGCAACGGAATGGCAAAATAATAATATGAGAATAGCCTCTTGCTCGCCACTTGTCCAGCTCTACGTGCTCACTAGACCTGATATCCCTAATTTACTCATTTAAGAGTACCTAAAGTAATATGACGTAAAGCATAAAAACCCATGTCAGACAACAGTCTGGTGTAAGCGGTAGAAATCTCAAATACTATGAACGCAATAAAATATGACAAATGGTATGGAGAACCATACCTGACTTGTCCCTGCATCCATAGAGTTAGCACATATAAAGGATATATGCTACTCTATGATAATCATCATGGGTGTGCTATATTTCAAAGTACTAAAGGTGTCTAGATATAAGCATCAGTAATATCTACATCATGTGACATCCCTAAGGTGACAGAAACAATCAAACTAACATAGCATCCATCATCCACCCTCACATTCACCCACTCAGTGCGTTGGATATATGATACTCATATGACCCAATCATTAAGTCAAGGAATACTCAACATCCCGGTTTCCCAGTACTCGAATCCATGCCATTCAGTAGGCCAGGAACTAGACTACCATCGACATAGTCCAGGGTACATTGGATCTAAACATCATGCGATCCAAGGGCAATCAACACCCAAGTGAGTGTCCTCACATACCCCTACTTTACGAGTATAGATCAAAACCTACAAATATCAACGGTCCTTTTGCACACGTCATCCTTAGCAGACTCATCTCAAAACTGCCCATACAACTCCTATCTGAAGTCGTCGTGGTTGGGTACTACTCTAGACAGCCATCATAAATCACAGATTGTCATCATGCATCCCGTAACCCACCTTCCACAATTCCTTCATTCTGACTCATCACCGCCTACTCTGCCCCTCGGATTATAGCTATCCATCATTGAAGCCATCACTTCCCATCATGCAACCCCTATCGTCGAGTCACGAGTGATCGTCATCGAAAATCATCGAAACGCTCATCGAAAAACTCACTTTAGGATGACCCAAAGTCAGACCCGAAGTAATCACCACTTTGACTCGGAGCAAACATTGGAAGTTCTTGCCCAAAGTTAGACTTGGGTAGAAACAAGATTTTCTCCAAGCAAGCTCAAGGGTTGGTACCGACCTCTGATTTAGCCTATTTTTCTTCCTTTGAAATTTCTCAAAGTCAGACCAGTATTTTCTGCCATGCGACCCGAAGCCTGTCCCAAAGTAGTCCACTACCGACTGATACCCCCAAAGTTGCTATCGATCCATCAATATCTTGAGCATACCGACTCCAAACGACTTGAAATTTGCAATGTAGCCTTATGTGGCCTTCCTTATCACCCCATATCGATCTCACCCAGTTTAGGACAAAAATTGAGGATAGGAATCGACCCCTAATTTGGAAGTTACACCGACCCATAGCCTTGGAAGTTACACCGACCCATTGGACTTGGAAGTTGCACCGACCCATACTTTGGAGACCCATAACTCGATCATATAAAGTCCAATTGGCTTGAAACTTAGTGTGCGACCTTTTGAAGCCTTCCTTGTTGCCTTAGATCTATCGCGCCCAATATGGGATATATTTTATGGGTCATCATCGACCCCTAACTTCTACTTATCTAAATCTCCATTCGATCGGCGTTTCAAACTTGCAAACATTGAGCAAACATATATTCATCATAGATAAGCAATAGTAACAGCCAAACATCCAAATATATCGTTTTAAAGAGATCTAGATCTAAGGTGAAGGTTAAGATTCATAAGAACAACTTAAGGACCCCTAAAAACACATTTTCACAAATCAAATCCAAATCATCGAAAATTCACATATATGATGTAATATGGTCTAAAAACATTTTAGTATTTTTAAATAATTTTTAAGTCGTCATTTAGGGTGTAAAATAGCCTAATTAGTAAGTAAGAGAACTAATCACTCACCATAATCCAAATCCAAGTTCAAATCCTCATATGAATAGTAAAAGATATGGATCCCAATGCTCCTATAACAGTAAATCTCTAATCTCAAGTGTAGATCTCACTAATCTCCTCTTAACGATGAAATTTGGCTAACTAAAGTAGGTTCAAAGGTAGCTTTTTGGTAAGAGAGAGTTTAATGGAGGTTCATACTATTTTTGGGAATAATGAAATGGTGTGGATGAGGTCCCATCAGCCTCCATATGCTTAAATCCCGAAATGGGTCATGGGCCATGTTACTAATTACCCTAATTACCCACTTATGCTGCTCAAAATCATAGGAAATTCAAACGACCATAACTTGAAAACGGTAAGTCTGTTTTCTTAATATGACCACTCTACGAAAAGGGAAACCATCATCCGGTTCCAATGGAAGTGGTTTCAGACCTCAAATTGGCTCGTATCAAAAGGTATAGTCCATACAAAATTTTGCAGGGTAAAAATGGTCATAGAAAAATTCGATAAAAATTCTAAGGAAAAGAAATGACCCTAGTAGTCATTTCCCAAAATTATACAATCATACTACCTCATATAAAAATAGTATAAATATTCAACGATCCTCCAATATATAGTATACAGGTCGTTACAGGCATGCCTAATTGCTCAATTAGTCCAATCATCGCTAACATCTTTGAACTTCTCAACTAACATAGACAAACTTAATTTATACCTAGCCCTACCATTCACTTCCAACCTCGCTTCTGCTTAACTAAGGTCTAGATATTTATAAACAATCTTAACTGCATGTTCCATATCAAATGACAGACTTTGTACAGTTTTACCTTCCACTAGAATATGTAATAAAGAAGCTACATCATCAAGGATAATAGTAATCTCACCAAACAAAAAATGGAAGACATTAGTCTCTAGATACCAACATTCCACAAAAGCTGATATCAAGTTCTTGTTAACACTCCAATAGCTAGTGTTGACAATGGGAAACAAGCCAGACGATTTAATAACGTTTCTGAATCTTATAGCATTTTCTAGAATCTTCCAATCCGCTAGCTTATGTGCATGATTTACGCATGTGAGCGGTGATCGTTCCTATAAATGATTAAAAATTTACATTTACTAAACTCTAGTAATTCTAATTCATTCCTTAAAAAAATAAGCATAAAAATACCTTGCCCGTCCATATTTTGGACGCAATATGAGTACCATATTCTCTGATTACATCGCTATATCTTGGCCCACCATATTCATTTATAGCTTGTTCGGATTCACTTTCTAGCTCAGATTCCTTACCTGTCTCGGACTCATCGTCTGTCTCAACATCATCCTCTATGTCATCCCCCTCTTCTCCCGTTGACTCAGTATGTAATCCTCCCATGCAGGATCTCTATATTGTAGCTGTATAACCCACCAACATTTTACCATCGCCTCCCTGCTCCTCCAACACCCACAGTCCAACTCAGACCGCCTCTATAAATCTAACTAATTAAGCAAATGAAGGTTTGTGCTTACCTTGACTCGGGAGCAAGCTTGAAAACAACTCAGATTGACCAAAGACAATGACCTACGCATGAACGAAGCTAGGGTTTTCTTGGATGATTGAAGCGGTGGTAGTCGAATTCCTGGATTATTAAAGCGGTGGTGAAAGATTTTTGAATGGAAAAGGAAGATAAGGTTTTCTCGTGTGAGGTTTTGCGAGCGTACGTATTGGGTGCATGAATGAGGAAGGGCGGTGTTGGAAAAAATGAGAAGATAGGGGGGATACAAAGTACAAACTGGGGTATACAATTTTTTTAGAATAAAGAGGGCTACTTATTAAATTCCCATGTTTGAATAGAATCATCCCAACCTTTGATATACTATTAAGTACATAACTAATTAAGGGTTCATTTGGTAAACAAAAACAAAATGCAGAGCGATCAATTGTATAATAATTTCACCTTATAATCAATAATCATAAATTTTATCAAGATTGAATTCCATACCCGCGATGGTGAAGCGGAGCAGATGCAGCGATGGTTAAGCAGAGGCTGTTGACAGGGAGTAGAGGTGAATGAAGGAGAACTAGGTTTTTTTTTTTCGATTTGGGTTCCTGGAGTGTTGGTCAATGGGATGATATGGGGTTAAGGGCATCAGGTTTTGTGCTTGGGGCTACCATGTTCGGTCATTAAAGGACGAATAGAAAAAATTGCCAGTGGTCGGTAGACAACCATCGACCAAACAAGTGTTTGGTCGACGGTTAACGGCTAACCGAGGCTGGGCACGGTAGCCCCCAACACCCAGCCCGGTGCCCTTAGCAGTACACATGGGATTTAGGGTTTTGGACCAGGCGTGGTTTAGACATATGAGGTCTTTAATTTTTTTAAAGTTATTATACATTTTTTATGGAAAGGTTAGATAAAAAAATCAAGAAAGATTTATTAATAATTTTTATTTTCATATAATAGAAATTAGAATATAATTCAAAATGATTGATTTAGTTTTTTCTAATATAATCTATTTGAGATTTTGACTTATTCCACCATTAGACTATTTAATCGAATAATATTCGGTTCGTTCAAAATCAAATACTTTAAATTGAACCGAACTATCTATGAACAAAGGAACAAGTACATGCATCCAACATATCGTGGGTTGAATTTTAAAACAACAAACATATATTTTTTATACATTTCTTTAATAAATATTATTTAATTGGAAAAACAATAACATAATCATATTATTAAATTGTAGAAAATATATAAAAACTATACCAAATTTTGCATCATTAACAAATTATATAAATAAGAAAATTTAATATGTAAAATATATAGTAAAAGTAAAAAATCAATGAAATAAAACTATGTTTAATAATACTGATTTTAGTATTATGTATGGAGATTTAATGGACGTGGGAAAGGTGTAGAAAATTCATTGCCACGCTTATACTCATAGGCAAGGAGTAGGATATTTCTTACGTCTTTCCTACGCCTTATTGAATCTGTAGAAAACCTGCTGACGCATAGGAAAGGTGTAAGAAATTTCATATGCCTTCCCTATGCCAAACCTTTTATCATAGAATTTTTTTTACGTCTTTCCTACGCTACGGTCATTTTTTTACAAATTTAGATAGGCGTGAAAAAGGCGTAGGAAACTGTCTACGCCTTTCTTATGCCATTCACTCTTTGTACGTCTTTCCTACGCCCTACCTTTTACCGTAGGAAAGGCGTAGGAAATTTTACGTAGGAAATCAAAGTGTTTTCTTGTACTAGTTTTGGTAATGCATTTTTTTGAATTTTAAGTTGTATAAAGTTTAAAATTAATGTTTATGGATTGTAAATCTTTTGATTAGCTTTTATTGAACACCGCCAACAAACTTTTTTTTGATATATTCTTAACTAATCTCGATGCTTATATAGTATAATTGATATTATAGAGTATAATGATTTTATACAACAAACGATAACATCAACTATTAAAATTGTCCCTAACTCGGTAAATGTTGCATTACTATGCATGCCAATGATTAATTTTCAAATGTAACCGATGTAAGTCAACATAATTTTATCCTATATCTGACATATAAATTAAAATAGATAGACAATTTAGTTTGATAGTAGTATTCTAAACCTGGAATAGAGAAATTTTTCTTCAAAGTGAAATAATATTAAAATTAGTTTTAAAGAAATCACATGGAAACATTTGTGTTATTACGCTTTATGACACTACATAATAGTAACTGAATTAGAGAAAAATATATATTAGACTCGAAACATTATATTTTCTAAAACAAATAATGTAATATAACATGACATTTATACGTAAGATATACATTACATAATTAAATATTTGGTATAGCTAGAAATGAAAGTAGAAATTATATGTAGTAAAATAATGATTTATAAAATGCAGTAAGTGCCTGAAGTTAATTTCATTTTATTATGGATCAAAAAAACATGGAATATATTGGTTAATCGAAGTTAAATTATGTTGTTTTCCTTCAATACAAAAGTTAAAACTTCAATATCAATTATATCCATTAGTAATCTTCATTATTTTCTTACAAAACCTTCCAAATAATCAACTAAATGGAAACATCTGTAAATCTCTTCACCTTCAACAAACTGATATAGCTTAATACCTAACTCTACATGCAAACATAATTTCATTTAAAATTGAATCTAATTTAAAAATTCATCACCTTTTCTTTATTCAAGCAATTAACTTTTATTCGTTTTTATTTGTCACATGGTAGCATTGTCTACACATTGATCATGGGTTTTTTCGAGGATGCATTCAAACATTGGACATGGTTTTTGTTAGGAGCATTAACTCAACATCAGGATGAATGCTCATAATGTTTTCTTTCTTTACAACCAAACATCAACCCAATATAATTTTAACCCAATTCCTATGTTATGCATATAATATAATGATTATAAACATATTTTCTTATACAACGAATATACAATATTTTATTTCAAACATACAAAAATATGTAAAATATAATGTTGCCTTTAAAAGTATAAATAAAGATTACACTAACAATTATTTTCTGTTTATTGAAAAAAATTATTTTTAAATATTTTTTTCCAAACTTGTGAAACGAAAGAAATATATTTGTAAAGAACAGATAGTGTGTTTCAACTTTATTATCTCTAACGGCAAAAAATTTTTGTTAAAATTATAAAACAATTCACATTATGTGTTCTCTATTAGAGCAGGAACATGCAACTCTATTGAAATATTGATCTTAAAAGGAGTTAATCTAGATGAATTAATTGATTGTAAATAAATTCTCTAATTGATTGGCATTAAATAGATTAATATGTAACCTATTTTATTCATTAAATGTAATTTCAATCAAAGAAAATTAATTGTAGTTAATTTACTAATTAGTTTAAATTTGTAATATATATTTCTAATCATAATTATTTAGTTGAAATTTATATTAATTTCCTTTATTTGTTACATAGGTAATATTATTTAAAATGACCTTTTGTATTTGAATTTAGTTATCTTATAAACTTTAAAGTACGCAAATACATCCATTTGACATGTATGAACAAACATATGAGTGTTTGCAACTAAATTGGTCACAAACACCTAAGAATAGTTTTTGTAAAGAAGTAAGTGAAGAAGAACAAAACCAAACCGAGTAAATGAATTAGTAAGTAACAGAGAATAAGCTACAATCAAAGATATAGAACTTTATAGTGGTTCGGCATTGTATGCCTACGTCCACTTTGAAGATTATCCTTTATTAATCACTTATAAATCCGATTACAGCATTCGAAAATAGCAAGTACTCGATTATAATGGAGTCTAGAGTAACAAACAACGTAAAGATCCCCCAAATGACCCATCAGGCCAGTATTTATAGATGAAGACGACCAAGTATCTCTCCAAAATCTCGGTTGAAGAACCTTCTAAATCATATGGGCCCACTAGAAGGATCACTAGGCCCAATTCCTAAAGAGGAGGAATCAGTATCGATCCCTTCTTTGGTTGAATTTTAGGGAGCGATTCCTAGGTGGCGTCTTTATGCAAAAACATGCTTAGCCTCCAGTTTTCACGTCATTTTAATCATTGGAACCCAAGTTGTTGCTTGATCTTTGATTCAACATGACTTTAATGTTGCATTCTGCCGATCCCTCCCAAGGGATATATATCGATCCCTCCAATTACATCCTTTTGATGTTCGATCCCTAGAGTAGGTTCCCTGGAGTCTTTATATCTTGCTTCTCAAATTTCATTTGCTTTAGACTTGTAGATCTCGAGATATTGATTGCTTTCTACAAAAATGCTCTTGTACTTTGATTTATGTCGATCCCTCCTGTTGGAGCTAAACTATGCCGATCCCTCCTATGCATTGAACCATATCCCATACTTTGAACATTCTACGTTGTGCATCTATCAATTCCATTCAATGTTGAATTCATATTACCATCTGTACCTGATTTCTGGGCCCTGCAATCATAACTCTAGAATCATCGGCCTTAATGGCCGTCGAATCTAACTCGTGCAATCAATTCAATATAGCCGGGTTAGAATGCTGGATAATATTTGCCTCCCAAAGTATGTCTTGTAATGAATATGACGTGCTTCGAATCATCGAGAAGAGATCCATCTAGCTTCCCAAGTGTATGTTATTCCCTTGTCAAATTGTTTTTCAAGGTGTCGATTTTCTCATTGATCGTCATGGCGCTTGGTCGATTTCCCTTAGTATAAATCCAGGGCTATATTCCTTCAATTGATATATAAATCTGGTTCCACGAGAATAATAAGCTTTTGCTATCTGGTCTAGCTTCGAACTTGGAGGTTTTGGGTTTGATTTCAATTTTTATCGATTTTAAAAATTAAACTTTTAGGTCATACATGTGTATGCCTATGTATATGTTTTTCTTGCTGGCTCCAGGACATCTTCGTACACTCACGGGTCATCGCCAATTTTCATGGCATACTTTCAATAATTTCTATGCCTATATTTAATTGTGTACATATTTATAGCCGACCCCTATCATTCATTCCCCTTTTTCTCTTTTTTTTTTTTAAAGTGTGCGCAAGGATCGGCATATGTTGAGCTGATCCCCCCTTTCCATTTTTATATCTACAGGGATCGGCATACCTCTAGCCAATCCTTCTCTGTCTTTATATACCAATGCATCTGCTCATGGGGATTGGCATATGTGTAGCTGAACCCTCCTCTTAATGCCTTGTGCTCATAGGGATCAGTATATTGATATCTGATCCCTTTTTTTCTTGCTTACTACTGTGGGCCGAACTCCTCCTTCTTTACATTAGGCCGACCCCTCCTTTCTTTATATAAGCCATCACTCTACCTTTCTTACTTCACTTATCTAATTTTCCTAACTTCTAAATTTGCACTGAACCTTCTTCTTCTATTCACAAAACCGAACCCTCCAATCCTCAGCTCGAAATCCACCTGCAATCTAGCCTATCCCACGAACTTGTCTTTTCTCCACTTTCAATTCGTAAATCTCCATACACTCGCCCACACTCTAACTCAAATACTCATATAGGTAAGCTTTTAAATTATACTCCTCTATTGCATGATGTGATAAAGGATGCCATACTATCGATGACTTTAATGGTACTTGATGCCGCGATGGTTGGAGTAGCTTGGAGGACATGAATCATAGGATGTGAAAGAGTTTAGTAGGATAAATATGGAAGAAGAAGGAATATGCCGATCCCTTGATTAATGATGTGGGAAAGGGATTGGCAGCGAAGATTCTTAGGAGGATGACTTAAACTGTGTGGCTGGAGGGATCGGTGAAGTGAATTCACGTGGAAGGACTAAGGTTGGAGATTCGATGGGAGGTGGTGTAGTAGAGGGATCGGTAGGATTAAGGGTCAGTAAACTTCGCTAAAGTAAAAGGATCGATAATGTTTGCTATGAGAGAGGGATCGGTACCATTAGGTTATGGAGAGGGATCGGTTGAAACACTTTGGGATAAAGATCGGTACAAAGGGTTCGACATATAGGGATATGCACACATGCTCTCTGAATTTGAAACTTAATCTAAATTGACTTGTTTGAACAATTACTACCAATTCACCTCAAAAAACGTGAATATATGATGACAATGAACAATATAATTTGTATATTCACTATCGATCTTGAGGTTTGAACAATCAAATCCCTGGATGTAACACCCCTAATTTTAAATAGCATTATTCAGGAGATTTAATTAGATAAATTAAATAGAATAATGTAGAGACTAGAGTGAAAATGGGATTGAGATTTGAAAGCTAATTAGGATTGTGCCTTAACAAAATAGATTTATAAAATGGTTTATTGGTAGATACCTAAGAGATTAAGGCAACAGTAATATGGGAATAGCCGTGTACCAAAACCCTATAACCCCTAAACCCTTACCTCATTCTCATTCATAATGTCATAAAACAAAAACATTAGCAAAGGAGAATGAAGGCCGGCCATTACCCTAGGGGAAGAAGGGCTTAAAATCACATAGGAGCTCAGGTTCAAGCTAAGAAGATTAAAGCAAGAGCAAATCTCGACTTCCTTATCCAAACAAGGTAAATAATAATCTAAACCATTTCATATATGTATTTTTGAACATTTTAAATTTTGGGTTTAAGGTTTAAAACCATTTAGATGGATCAATGATGATATGCTTTGATTATATGCCTTGTTTTAATTTAAATAAGGATTTTTGTGTAATGATATATCTCGATTTTAAGGTTATAATCATGTAAATTGATTTCGAAGGACATGACAGCTGAATATGATATATAAAACATTATTTTGGATATGGGTTAAATTTTCACAATGTTCTAAGCTATGGATAATTTATTATGAATTTTTGGATGGAAGAAATAGACAATTTTGGGTTTAAATTATATAAGGCGATTATATAATAATTTCGGGTCCGAAATTTACATATGTTAGATAATGTAATTAAGTTGAATTATGGTGATTTTTGGGGAATTTTTCCTAAGTGTTTTAATATGGTTATTAAATTATTTAAGTTGAAGGACTTAAATGTTTAAATGTTTTTTTGAAGGGAATGGCTTATTTGTTAAAAAGATTTCAATTATAAATTATTGAATTCGGCAGCCTTTTTAGAAAAGGGGATTTTTATAAAGCATTTGGCAACTAATCATATTTTGACAGATTGGGTAAGTTAGGTAAAAGGGAATATCTTTTAAAGGCAATAAAACCAATTTTGTTTTAATTTACAACTTCACCACTTCCCTATGCTAGCTTTCGTCACCATACTTCTGTAATGAACCCATTCAAAACCAATACACGTGGTATCAAGCCATTGATATGTAGTGGATTGGAGAAAGGGGAAGGGACTATGTCGAACGCATGCTTTTGAAGGGGTTTTGTTTAAAAAGAGGCTTTCGAACAAGTCGCCGCTTACCTTTGATTTTAGAAAGGAGCTTTCGAAAGAGTTGTGGCTTACTTGTTTTTGAAGAAGCTTTCGAATAAGTTGCCGTATTTTGAACCTATTCGATACCTAGCTACTGCCTTTATACCCTTCGAATTGGTAGAAGGCCTGCTTTCCTTTATAGCCTTATAACAATGAGTTTGAAAGGAAGTTTTATTAATATTGAAATAGCCTTCCCAATGCTTTCGAAAGGGTTGCTATAGCTGCTTTTATTAATGGTTTTGAAAGCTTAGTTTAGAAGCTATCCTTTTCCCTAATTTTTTAATTTGAAGATCAATGTTTTCAAAAGGGTTACTTTTGCTGTTGTTTACTTTGACCCAGAAGTTATATTTAATGTTAAACCCAATGATTTCAAAAGAGATACATTCAAATGGTTTCGAAGCTTTGCTTCCATTAATTTTCTTTGAACTAAGTGCTTCGAAAGATAAGCTTTAATGCTTCCGGAAGGTATATCTTTAATGGTTTTGAAAGGAAGGTTTCAATGCTTTCAAAAGGAATGTTTTGAGTGTTTCGAAAGGTATATCTTTAAGTGTTTTGGAAGGAAGGTTTAAATACTTTTGAAAGGTTAATTTTTAATGATTTCGAAAGAGAAGGCCTAAGGTTTCGAAAGCCTTAGTTTTCAACAGGAAACCCAATCTCATTTTTAAAGATAAATCCATGGCAATATGAAAGAGTTTTGAAATGACATTTGACTTTGGAGTTTTTGAAGAAGCTTTCCTTGCTAGCGATAGTAGGTTAAGGGTATTAACCATGTTTCATTTGAAAAATGATTACAAAGAAATTAAGCCATAGATGTTTATATTATCAAGTTATGATCAGTTATCATGTGTGCTTCTTCTGCAAACATATTCACTTTATAATTAAACTATAACTGCATTTTGGGGTGTTAAGGGCAGAATAACCAAATAGGTTGACCTAGTAGTGAATATACATTGAGTTAATTCCTGTGTGAGTAGAATTGCATCCAAGAGGTCAGGTAGACCAGAATATAGGATGCCTAAAGACTGATCAAATGATTATTGGTTTAGATAGGTTCTTAGTAAGCCCATGAATACTATGTATGGAAATAGTTATTGGAAAGGGCCAATAGGTTCTTAGCGATCCCATGAAAACTATGTCCAGAATAAGTTATTGAAAGAGATCAATAAGTTCATAGTGATCCCATGAAAACTATGATATGAGAGAAATTATTGTAGAATCCAATAGGTTTATAGTAAGCCCATGAAAACTATGATTGGAGAAATTTGTTGGTAGATACCAATAGGTTCATAGAGATCCCATGAAAACTATGATTGGATGATGATATTGGTAGGAACTAGTAGGTTCATAGTGATCCCATGAAAACTATGAAGGTGGATAGGAATTCCATAAGAATTAACAGGTTTTTTTTCGTCCCATAAAAACTAATAGGTTAATAGTGACCCTAGAAACTATAGTTTGAGACAGATAGTCAAGTTAATGGGGATGGGGAATCCAGAGCATATTGCATGTTTGCATATCATCATATTACCTTTTATTATGTTATGTCATAACCATTGTGGATGCAGGTGCACAGTATATGGTTATTATAAGTTGGGTTAACATACTTGTGAGGGGAAAACCCTTTCCGCTAAGCGGCGTGGTCACGCTAGATATCTATATGGTTTAAGACGGTAGTTATTATTCATTCCATACTTTTTGTCTGACTCGAAGTTTATGTTTTCCCCTTAAACTCTCAGGTGCTCAATTGATTTTGAGTAGTTTGAGTGTTAAGTTTTACAGGTTCTTCTTTGGATGAATAACTTTCGGAGACGTGCAAGAGGCAAGCTAGCTAGTAGTAGTCTTTCTGTTTGATTCATTGTGTTTTGGATGTAATGGCAAAGTTGTTTGATTGCCTATATTTATACTCTGGTCAACTAAGGGGGCATCTTCACATGTCGCTCTTGGCATATTTTGTAATAATTATATTTCTTTGAACGTGGTTTACGACTTGGGATTATATAATCAATTTGAAATGTGTTTTGAAGTGGAATGAGAAATTTATTTTATGATTTTAATTTTTTTTCATATCCATCTGTTTTTGTTATATCAATGTATTTAACATTATCGCATTTGGTCACCGAGAATTAATAACTATGGATAACTGCAGCATGTGTAGAAGTTCGTTTTGGGCCTCCAAATGGAGGATGTTATAGGTTGGTATCGGAGCATAGGTTTATGTAAATTTAAAAGAAATTTGAACCTAAAAAGATTTTCAAAACATAATCCAATGAATCAGAAAATGAGATCGGGGTTTAGGTTAATGCTATAGTAATGTACTTGTAGTCGATATATATATATATATATAAGTACATATTCCCCTGTCTCTTAGACCGTTCTTTTGTATCTTACTAAGGCTCATATGCAGATTTACGAGAAAGGAAGATATGCAGGAAAGAAACAGAAGAGTAAATCTAGGTGGAGGAAGCACCACAACTAATGGAAATGCTCAACCCAATACTAGAAGAAACCCGAGTCGGCAGGAAAATGCTAATCCAAATGTAAATGCCAACATAGGTGTTGGAACCCAGCCAGTAGATATGGGGATGGTGTATCAATTCTTCGTCAATATGATGCAAGCTAGAGCATTTACAGGAGTAGCAGGGGGTAATGCTATTGGAGGAGCTAATCCCATGGATCAGTTGGTAATAATTATTCTTAGCTGAGCAGGGATTACACTAGTCTTGGTAGGAAGCCATTTTTGGGAACAGAGGATTCTATTGAGGCGGAAAACTTGTTATTGCACTGTGAAAGGATTTTTGATGACTTAGGATTAGATGATGAGAAGAAGATGAGACTTTCTTCTAAACAATTGCAGGGAACATCACTTTGTTGGTGGAATAGTATTATCGTGGGAGTTCTCGAGGAAGAGTTGACTTGAGCAGAATTTCGAAGGAGAATCAAAGAGAGGTTTTTGTCCGAAGTAGCCAAATTAGTATTTCTGAGAAAGTACATCGACTTAGTGCAAGGTGAAATGTCGGTGATTGAGTATACTACGAAGTTTAATGAGTTGTCCAGATACGAATATTCCACAATTGACACCGTCATTAGAAGAAACGAGAAGTTTATTTGGGGGTTAAGACATGAGATTGCTAGGGAGACTATGCCACATCTCTGGGATCCAAGTATAGTTATAGTGGAGATGGCAATCCGAAATGAAGAGATGCTTTCTACTTATGAGAAGGAGAAGCAGGTCGAAACCAATGATTCTCAGGGAAAGAAGAGGAAATTCTTTAAGAAGAAAGGAGCTTAGAAAGAAGGAGCAGCCAAGAAGGCAAAAGCTAATCTAGTTTGTTTCAAGTGCGACAAGAAGGGACATTATGCTCATGAATGTCGAACTGGAAAAGGGAAAAAAAGTTGTAGAAAAGAAGGGAGTGAAGTGCTTCAACTGTGACCAAATTGGACACTACAAGAATCAGTGTCCGAAACCAGTCAGAGTAGACATTGAGAAATTTTTTGCTTTGGAACCATCTTATTCTAGACCAACTGCTGCTGAGAAAGGAAAGACTATGATGGAAGGTACGCTTTTGATTCATAGTATACCAATTAGGGTATTATTTGATACGGGTGCATCATATTTGTTTATATCTCAGTGTTTGGTGGATAAGTTATGTTTAGAACTCTCATACCTTGTTACTTCCTTAAGGGTTGCGAATCTGATAGGTGGGTATGCAACTCTGGGAATGAGATGTGACTAGTTAGAACTTGAGTTGTTAGTTCATAAGTTTGCATGCGATTTGTATGTTTTTGATTTCGTAGGCTTTGGGATCATTTTGAGTATGGATCTGTTAAATAGATACGATGCTAGGATATTTTGCCGAGATATGTAAATATCGCTAAGACACCCTAATAGGCATAACCGAATTATATATTCAGTGGAGAATTCAGATCTGAGTGCTTATGCTTTGTTGGGTGCTATGGAAATAGAAGAAGAAATTGAATCATGTTTTGATAGCAAGAGAGTTTGCAGATGTTTTTGAGCCAGTCATAGGACTACCATCGAAGCGAACCATTGAATTTCGGATAGATCTTGTATTAGGAGCAGAATCTATAAGTAGACCACCTAGCAGCATGACACCTACCGAGATGAAGGAATTGAAGGTGCAGCTAGTTGATTTAGAAGGAAAGAATTTTATTAGACCAAGTAGTTTGCCTTGGGGAGCAGTCGCGGTGTTCATGAAGATACCGGATGGGTCGTATAGGATGTGTATCGACTATCGTAAGTTGAACGAGAAAACGATAAAGAATAGGTATCCTTTGCCAAGAATCGATGATTTATTTGGCCAGTTGAGTGGAGCTAGAGTATTTTCCCAATTGAATTTGGCGACAGGTTTCCATCAACTAAGAGTGGCAAAGGACAGTATTCCGTTGACGCCGTTTCAGAATAGGTATGGTTTGTACGAATGATTGGTAATGCTATTAGGGTTAACAAATGCGCTAGCTTTCTTCGTGGATTTGATGGTTCGAGTTTTCCGAGAGCAATTAGATTGGTTCGTATTGGTACTCACAGATGACATTTTAATATACTCTAAGGACAAAAGTGAGCATGAAGTTCATCTTAGAGTAGTGCTTGAGACGATGAGGCAGCATTAGCTGAAAGCAAAGTTTTCAAAGTGTTAGTTCTACAAGAAATAAGTTAATTTTCTTAGTCACGTGGTTACAAAGAAGGTTTGTCAGTTGATCCGGATAAGATCCAGGCTGTTAACAATTGGAAGAGACCAGAGACGGTGACTGAGATTAGAAGTTTTCTTGAACTTGCTGGCTATTACCGGAGATTCATTAAGGATTTCTCGCGGATAGCAGCGCCTTTGACTAAGCTAACCAGGAAGGACGTGAAGTTTATTTGGTCTGACAAATGTGAGGAAGAATTCCTCAAGTTAAAGCATTTGTTGACCAACGTGCCTATGTTAGTAGTTCCAGACGGAAAACAAGGATCAGTAGTGTATACCGATGCATGTGGAACCAGATTAGGGGCTGTGTTGATATAGAAAGGAAAAGTTATTGCCTATGCTTCACGACAGCTTAGACCGCATGAAGTGAGATATCCTACTCATGATCTAGTGTTGGTAGCGATGATCTTTGCATTGAAAGTATGGAGACATTATCTCCTTGGGGAGGGATTTGAGTTATACACAGATGATAAGTCCTTAAGATATTTATTCTCTCAGAAGGAGTTAAATATGAGACAACAGAGATGGCTGGAGTTTTTAGCAGCTTATGATTTTGGTATGGAGTATACACTTGGAAAAGGAAATAAAGTGGTGGATGCTCTTAGCAGAAAACATCAGAATGTAGTGTTAGCTATGTTAACGGAATGGAAGGATCTAGAGGCTTTGACTACTGTAGTGTGCAGTTAAGGTCGACTGCTAGTTCTAGTCAGAGCAGCGCCATGTTATCGTGCTTGGAAGTTCGACCTGATCGAAAGGATTGCTTCTAAGTAGAAAGAAGATCCATAGTTAGCCCATAATATTAATAGGCTTGAGGTTGGATCGGAGATTGATGATCTAAAAGATTTTAGTCTTGACTAGAGGGGATGGTTGAGAAAGAAGGGATGGTTGTGTGTTCCGAATGTTGAGGACTTAAGGAGAGAAGTCCTTATGGGATGCCATCAACCCAAATTTATGATACATCCTGGGGGAACCAAAATGTATCAAGATATGAAGAGGAGTTTCTACTGGGAAGGTTTGAAGAAGGATGTTGGCTTGTGGGTAAGGCAGCATGTGAACTATCAACAAGTGAAGGCCGAACATCAGAAGCCGAGTGGGTTGCTTCAACCTTTGGAGAAACCAGTTTGGAAATGGGATTCGATATCCATGGATTTTATAGACGGGTTGCCAAGGTTGAATCGAGGAAATGAAAATATATGGGTCATAGTGGACAGATTGGCCAATAGTGCCAATTTCATTCTAGTTAAGTCAACCAGAACGGTACCTGTTCTAACTAGATTGTTTATGAGGAACATAGTTAGACTACATGGAATTCATAGTAGTATAGTAACTGATAGAGATACTTTGCTTACTAGCGATTTTTGGAAGAGTCTACAGTATGTGTTATGTACCAAGCTCAAGATGAGTACTACTTATCACCCTCTGATAGATGGGCAGTCAGAGAGAGTCAACAAGGTACTTGAGGATTTGTTAAGAGCTTGTGTGCTAAATTTTGGTGGATCTTGACAAGATCACCTACACTTAGTTGAGTTTTCCTATAACAACAGTTATCAGACTAGTATAGGAATGGCGCCTTTCGAAGCTTTTTATGGGAGGCCATGCAAGCCACCACCATGTTGGTTGGAAACTAGAGACAGATTAGTCTTAGCTCCAAATCTAGTAATAGAGGCAACAAAGAAGATTGAGTTGATCCGAAGTAGGATGAGGGAAGATTAGTCTAGGCAAAAGAGTTACATAGATAAGAGGCGTAAGGATCTAAGTTCTCAGTTGGAGATAGGGTTTCATTAAAGTATCACCGATGAAAGGTGTGGTACGACTCGAAAAGTCAGTGAAACTGGCACCGAGACATGTTGAACCGTTCTTAGTTATAGAGAGGATCAAAAAGCTCGCATACAGAGAAAAGTTGCTGAGCAGTTTGGCAGGTGTTCATAATGTGTTTCATGTGTCTCTTCTTCGTAAGTGTGTGCATGACCCAGAGACTATTATTCCTTCGACTGTATTGGAAGACTTAATAGTAGAACTGGATCTAACTTTTGCTAGGCAACCAGTTTGGGTTGTAGCAAGAGATGAGAAGATGTTAAGAAACAAGACAGTCAAGTTGGAGAATGTTCAGTGAGCGACAACAAGAAGGACTGTACTTGGGAGATAGAAGACAAGATTAGAGATACTTATCCTGATCTGCTTTGAGGGTAGGTTATATATTTGCTTTATGTAGACAGTTTCTAGTCAAGTAGGCTAGTATGGTAGTTAGAAGATGTTACATATGATTGCTATGATTAGTATTTAGTCCTTGTGGAATTTCAATGATGAAATTCTTTAAGGAGGGGAGCCTGTAACACCCCTAATTTTGAACAGCATTATCCAGGTGTTTTAATTAGATAAATTATATAGAATAATGTAGACACTAGAGTGATAAGAGGATTTAGATTTGAAAACTAATTAAGGTCGTGCCTTAACTAAATGGGTTTATAAAAGTGTTTATAAGTAGATAACTAAGAGATTAAGGCAAGGGTAACATGAGAATTGCCATGTACCATAACCCCATAACCCCTAAACACTTACCTCATTCTCATTCATATTTTCATAAGACAAAAACATAAGCAAAGGAGAATCAAGGCTGGCCATTACCTTAGGGGAAGAAGTGCTTAAAATCGATTAGGAGCTAAGATTCAAGCTAGGAAGATTAAAGCAAGAGCAAATCTCAAGTTCCATATCCAAACAAGATGAATAATAATCTAAACCATTTCATATATGTCTTCTTGAACATTTTAAATTTTGGGTTTAAATTTTAAAACCATTTAGATAGATGAATGATGATATGCTTTGATTATATGCCATGTTTTGATTTAAACAAGGATTTTTGTGTAATGATATATCTCGATTTTAAGGTTAAAATCGTGTAAATTGATTTCGAATGCCATGATAGCTAAATATGTTATGTAAAACATTATTTTGGAGATGGATTTAAATTTTCATATATTCCAAGCTATGGATGATGTATTATGAATATTTGGATGGAAGAAATAGACAATTTTGGGTTTAAATTATATAAGGCAATTATATAATGATTTCAGGTCTGAAATTTACATATGTTAGAAAACATATTAAAAGTGAATTACGATGATTTTTGGGATTTTTCCTAAGTGTTTTTATATGATTATAAAATTATTATAGTTGAAGGACTTAAATGTTTTGTTGAAGGGAATGGCTTATTTGTTGAAATGATTTCAATTATAAATTATTGAATTCGAAAGCCCTTTTAGAAAAGGGGATTTTTATAAAGCATTTAGCAGCCAATCATATTTTGACAAATTGTGTAAGTTAGGTAAAAAGGAATATCTTTTAAAGGCAATAAAACCAGTTTTGTTTTAATTTACAACTTTGCCATTTCCCTATGCAAGCTATCGTCACCATACTTCTGCTAATGAACCCATTCGAAACCAATACACGTGGTATCAAACCATTGATACGTAGTGGATTGGAGAAAGGCAGAAGGGACTATGTCGAAGGCATGCTTTCGAAGGGGTTTTGTTTAAAAAGAGGCTTTCGAACAAGTTGCCGCTTACCTTTGATTTTAGAAAGGAGCTTTCGAAAGAGTTGCCGCTTACTTTGTTTTCAAAGAAGCTTTCGAATAAGTTGTCATATTTTGAACTTATTCGATACCTAACTACCACCTTCATACCCTTCGATTTGGTAAAAGGTTGCTTTCCTTTATAGCCTTATAACAATGAGTTCGAAAGGAAGTTTTATTAATATTGAAATCGCCTTCCAACGCATTCGAAAGTGTTCCTGTAGCCGCTTTTATTAATGGTTTCGAAAGGTTAGTTTCAAAGCTATCCTTTTTCCAAATTCTTTTATTTGAAGATCAATGCTTTCGAAAGGGTTACTTTCACTGCTGTTTTCTTTGACCAAGAAGTTATATTTAACGTTAAGCCCAATGATTTCAAAAATATAAATTCAAATGGTTTCGAAGCTTTACTTCCATTAATTTTCTTTGAACTAAGTGCCTTCGAAAGATAAACTTTAATGCTTCCGAAAGGTATATCTTTAATGGTTTCGAAAGGAAGGTTTCAAAATGCTTTCAAAAGGAATGTTTTGATTGTTTCAAAAGGTATATCTTTAATTGTTTTGAAAGGACAGTTTAAATACTTTCGAAAAGTTTGTTTTTAACAGTTTCGAATGAGAAGGCCTAAGGTTTCGAAAGCCTTTGTTTTTTAACAAGAAACCCAATCTCATTTTTAAAGATAAATCCATGGCAATATGAAAGAGTTTTGAAATGGCATTTAACTTGGAGTTTTTGAAGAAGCTTTCCTTGCTAAAGATAGTGGGTTAAGGGTATTAACCATGTTTCATTTGAAAAATTATTACAAAGAAATTAAATCATAGATGTTTATATTATTATGTTATGCTCAGTTATCATGTGTGCTTCTTCTATAAACATATTCACTTTATAATTAACCCATAACTGCATTTTGGGGTCTTAATGGCAGAATAACCAACTGGGTTGACCCAGTAGTGAATATACATTGAGTTAACTTCTGTGTGAGTAGAATTACATCCAGGATTTCAGGTAGACCAGAATATAGGATGCCCAAAGACTGATTAAAAGATTATTGGTTTAGACAGGTTCTTAGTAAGCCCATGAAAACTATATATGGAAATAGCTATTGGTAGTGGCCAATAGGTTCTTAATGATCCCATAAAAATTATGTCCAAAATAAGTTTGTGAAAGAGATTAATAGGTTCATAGTGATCCCATGAAAACTATGATATGAGAGAAGTTATTGGAGAATATAATAGGTTCATAGTAAGCCATGAAAACTATGATTGGAGAAAGTTGTGGGTAAATACCAGTAGGTTCATAGAGATCCCATGAAAACTGTGATTGAATGATAATATTAGTAGGAACGGATTTGTTCATAGTGATCCCATGAAACTATGAAGGTGGATAGGAATTCCATAAGAATTAATAGGTTTTTAGTCAGCCTATAAAAACTAATAGCTTAATAGTGATCCTATAAACTATAATTTGAGACAGATAGTTAGGTTAATGGGGATGGGTAATTTAGAGCATATTGCATGTTTGCATATCATCATATTACCTTTTATTAAGTTATGTCTTAACCATTGTGGATGCAGGTGCACAGTATATGGTAGGGCTGTCAATGGATATTCGAAAACTCGAAATTCGTCCGCATCGTATTCGAAAAGCAGATAAATATCCGATATCCGGAAAAACGAATGCGGATGCGGATACGAAGACATCCGCATTCGAAAATTATTCGTTCGGTTTTTATCAAGATTTAGTTCAAATTATGTTTATTTTAGTGCAGTGATAGATATTCAATTATTATTTATTAAGTTAGTAGTTTATATTATATGCACTAAATACTTATTAACTGCTCAAAGCTATTTATTATCATCGTATTTGTTAATTTTTGACACTTTTATAATCAATGGGATTGTAAAATATTTATATTAAACTAAAATTTCCTTTTTATAATTCTTGATTTATCAGTCGTTAGGAGATAGGTTTATTATCCGATATCTGTCCGTATCCACGGATGTGGATATCCGATATCCGAAAATGATTTCGGATGCGGATGCGGATATGGCACTATCCGCATCCGAAAGCATCTATTGATAGGCCTAGTATATGGTTATTATAAATTGGGTTAAGATACTAGCGAGGGGAAAACCTGTTCCATTAAGCGGCGTGGTCTCACTAGATATCTATATGGTTCGAGATGGTAGGTTATTCTTCATACCAGACTTTTTGTCTGACTCGAAGTTTATGTTTCCCCCTTAAACTCTCGGGTACTCAATTAATTTTGAGTAGTTTGAGAGTTAAGGTTTTTAGGTTCTTCTTTAGACGAGTAAGCTTCCGAAGACATGTAGGTGGCAAGCTAGCTAGTAGGAGTTTTTCTGTTTGAATCCATTGTGTTTTGGATGTAATGGCAAAGTTGTTTGATTGCCTATATTTAGACTCTGATCAACGAAGGGGGCATCTTCATATGCCGCTCTTGGCGTATTTTTTAATAATTATATTTCTCTGAACGTGGTTTATAAATTGGGATTATGTAATGAATTTGAAATGTGATTTGAAATGGAATGAGAAATATATTTTATGATTTTAATTTTTTTTTCATTTCCATGTGTTTTTGTTACATCAATGTATCTAACATTACCGTATTTGGTTAGCGAGAATTAATAACTATGGATGGCTGCACCATCTATAGTAGTTAATTTTGGGCCTCCAAATGGGGGATGTTGCACTGGAACTTACAACATGAACTTAAACTTAACATATGGACCTGAATGACACATTTTGCATTTTGATATGCCGATAATCGATCCCAAAACTTTCACAACCAATCAATCTCCTCGCCAGTTGAGACGGTCAGCGATGACGGTCACTCTTGGAATTTAAAGTCTCGCCATTTAACTTCATTCTCTTACTTAAAGTTATTTATCTCTATTATACACTACACCACACCACACTAGTTCACACTTAGCACGAGGGGAATAAGTAATTTATTCTGATCTCGATTGTCTACCGAGTATAGTTAATATGGAGTTCAAATGCTCAGAACGTTTATCTACAATGTCTTCTGAACCGGCCCTGCAACATAGCGATCCTGAAGGAAAATCGAGCTCCGTGACTATATCTGGCAGGCTTTCTCCTAGTCATCAAGCCAAACAAATGAAAGTTTCTGGTCCATCGGTCAACCTTTTTTCAGATGTTCTGGTCCTCCCGGCGGAGGATGTAAGTCCTGCTCCCGATGTAGTAGAAGGTGCCATTCTCTTAGATAACCTGATAGATTCTCAAGCCTCCCAGATTGGTGAGGCTACTCTTCGCATGCTGTGTTCCATACACAGATCCATTTGTAGATGTCCTGGTTCTTTCAATAAATGACGGGCCTCACTTGCCCACGGAGGGGTACACAACGTGCAACAGATTCATGTGGTGGGCCGGATGCGTGCCACCCTTCAATTTGTTTATTTGGGAAATGTTAGGATATCTTAGAATAGCTCCCACTCAACTTCACCCGAACAGCTACGGCTTCCTCCATGGAACTTTTCTACTATTCATGAGCGTTCTGTTTCGCCCACCAACTCCCGAGGAAAAAAGGTTCATTTATAACTTTAAACGACGATCAAGATGTCCTTCCTACGACTTCCTTAAGCATTCACCTGACTGCCAAGTCTTAATGGGTGCTTGGAATAAACTTTCTCTTTTCAAACACGAGTGGTTCTATGTTTGGTGTCCGTCAGGCTTCGCAAGGCGATGGTTGGAAGGACGTAAGTATTGTCTTCACTTCATTCTTAAGTCCATTAATCCAAGTCATATTTCTGAATCCACTTACACCCTGAATTTCTATAGGTGTCTGCCCACATCCTAAAGGCATTAATTTTTCAAGAGAGATCTTTGCTATTTGCGCTACCCTTGTCGAAGACATGGACATCAAACTTCTCATAACTGATGAGTTATTATCTCTATTCGGGCTGCTGGAAGAGGGTCGCAGCATTGGGCTCCCCGGAAGTGCAACATTACCCGAGAAATGTCATAGTGTAAGAAAGGGATATCAACAATCATGTCGTGCCCCCAGTCGAGGGGACTCGGGATGACATTGAAGAAGGTGAGATTAAGGATACCCAGACTAATGAGCCTGACGACACTAACGCAGGCCTAGGCAAGGTGTTTGTGGTCGAACCGTCACAAGGCGCACAATCCAAAACGCCAGCTAGGAGATGGAAGAAGCTGGCATATAAACTTCGCAGAAGAGAAACTGCTACAGATCCAGAATTCGTCATCACTTCTGTCGACGAAGAATCATCTTCCCAACTCTTAGAAAGTTCACTGAAAGGATTTTCCAATCTCTAGATTCCCGATGACATTATGACCTATGAATCTGGCAAGCTTAAGGAAAAAGATGATGGATGGAGGGAAATCTATCATTCAAGGGAATCTTCTTCTTCCAAGCGTAAGTCCCAGTCTCAGTCATCTCATTAGGGAGGCCAGCCCAATCTTCCTATTTTTTGCGGAGACCAAACTTCCTTCCGTAGCACTTAAATTGCCATATCACATGAGCAGCACTCTATTTCTTATAGCTCTAGGCATTCTCGCGACTGCAGAATCGAGCAAGCATCCAATTGCCACTTCCGATCTATCCTTGTCGACCACTGCTCCTGACACTTGTACAATGGAGAAATTGGCAGAAACTAAGGCCACTTTCCCGAAAATCTACTTCGATGGGCTTAAATTCCTTCCCATAATTCATATGATCCCAGGGCACGCCAAAGAAAGATCTCTTGCATGTGTTAACGACGTTTTTGTGCAGCATGAGTCATTCCAACACTTAGTGGAAGAAATCTCTGAAGTGTCAATCGAGCGACAATATGAAATAGATCGTCTCAAGCTAGAGGCGATCCACGATAGACGCAATCAACCGCCAAGATAATGAGCTATCGAAGTTGACAACAAAACTTGCTGAGGCAGAAAAGAGTGCCAAGGAAATGTTAGAGGCAATGAGTCATTTGAAAGTTTCCCACAAGAAAGAACTCGATGTTGCCCTCAACCACAACGGCACACTTGCTTTGGAAAAGGACTCCTTAAAAAAGGGGAAAGATATCTTAACCGCTGTGTCAAGGAGCTTGAAGAGCTTCTTAAGAAAGAAAGGGAAGTGAAGATTGAGGCTCTAGAAGGATCACAAAGGTACTACAAAGAGGCTATTGAAGCCAGAATCCTAAAAATCAAACTTGACGAGCAATTTTTCCAAAATAGAAGCTCTTTAAGAAGAGGCATGAGAGGAAGGCCGCAAAGAGATGATGGAACAAATTGAAGCCCGAGTGGAAGATGCTAAAGAGTCCGGTTGGAATGAAATTAAGGACATGTTTGATCCGCTGATTATCGAATACAACACTAGAGTCCTCTTCCACCGCGACTTGAGTTTTCTTGGCGAAGGTTATCTTGAGTCACTCACTAAAGCCTGGGAGCACATCGTTGAGATGAAAAAGAGAGAGCTGGATGAAGCTGAGTTAGATGAAGAGAAATTAGTGTGAGAGATGCTCCATGGAAATGAATCCCTAGACCTTGCCGCCGCGAGACTTTGATATTTTGATATTTTACCGCCTTTCAGTAAAGGGAAAAATATTGCTGAAAACTTGAAAGCTGATCCTAAGGGCCCATCTTCTTTCCAAGCAGTTGCAGCATTGGTTCCTTTTTGCTCCAGGCAAGACTTGAGCTACAATACAGATAAAACTGATTAAAAATCCAAAGTGTTGACCCCTATTCTTGAAGGGGGCACACCAACGACAACCGAGAGCCAGCCGGATGTAGGTATTCCACTTTACCCTCCACTCTATGAGAGGTTTTGTTCTTTGTGCCCAATGGTTTTAGGCTTATCTCCTTGTTTTGACAAATCCTCAGGTCTTCCGGGTCCCAGCCAAACTCCTAAAAGTGACACTACCATGGAGTAACAAGAGAAATTAATAGAGATTCCAGTGGCCATCGATGTACCGGGGCCCGATGTTCAAGTCATCAGAGCACTCGACGATGATAAGGCTGAAGATCCATTTTCGATGGATGAATCTGATGATGTTATGATTACCGGCACCTTTGAACGCACTGATGAGATTAGCCTAAAGGAGCATATTGACAAGGAGGAGTTGCTGAGCCCACTGAGGTGGACATTGATGATCCACACCTTATCCCACTACAAATCATTCCGACCGGTAGGTCGATTCTTAGAGAACTGAAAGTGACTGTGCTATAGGATCGAGTAATATGGAATATAATAAATAACTAGTGCGGAAAATAATGGCAGTAAAGTAAAATGACACTAGGAATTTTTATAATGGTTCAAACTCCTGTTCTACGTCCAGTCCCAGACTCCTTCTGGAATTAAAGCTAGCAACCCTCACTTAACCCGGAGGAACAGGTATTACACCATCTGAGCAACCGAATAGGACTTGACCGCCTGAGTAACATAACAGAACTTGACCGCCAGAGCAACCGTACAAGGCTTTCTTACAAACTAGATTAACTTGACTTTGTGTGTTTCGAATAACATGAATTTGTCACTTGTAGTACACCCTTCCTATAATCTTTTCCTCAAGAATGATGTGTATAATTGTGTGTGTATGAAGAATAGGAAGATTAGAATTGCTTATAGAATACAGAAGTGGAATTGTAAGCAATGGTTGTATAGAATTTTGAAATCAATAGAATCAAGAAAGCTATGCACTATAGATCAAGAAAGATAAGAAAATTCGATGATTTGATTAACGAAACTTGAGTGCTTTTATAGTGTATGAGAAGTTACAACTTCTGGTAAAAGTTCTCTATGGAAAGCTAAAGGATGCAACACTTCAGAAGGAAGATAACCTTTGGGATAGGGAAGTGTCTTTTCAAATTTTTGAATGTTGCTGGATTCAGTCGACTGAAAGTGCAAGGTCAGTCGGCTGAATTCAAAAAGTGCACAAGTTTCATGTACAAACTCAGTCGATTGACCAGGTGTGTTTAGTCGACTGGTCCGTGTTATATATTAAAATATACAGGAAATTACCGTCAAGGACAAAATTTCTCAACATTTTAGCCTCAAGGACAGACGTTCAATATTTTAGCCTAAAGGACAACTTTCTTTAGGTATCAGTTTTTACAGTTTTTAGGTATCAGTTTGTAGTTATCGGTAGCAGTTTTTAGGTATCATTTTTTAGTTCGGTAGCAGTTTTGAAAGAATGTTTGTCCTTATGAATAATTTTGAAAGAATGTTTATCCTTATGAATAATTTTTAGAAGAATGTTTGTCCTTGTGGTAAAAATATTGAGGTCATGTCCTTGAGGCTAAAAATATACAAATCTTTGTCCTTTAAATTAATTCACCCTAAAATATAACTACTGAGTCAGTCGACTGAATATACCTGGTCAGTCGACTGAATAGTGCAGTTCAGTACATTAAAGAATATGTGTGTGTATTTTGAATTCGATTAAAATATGCATGCACGTTTATTTGGATGTGAATGATGATTCTCGAGGAAAGATTTTAACAAAGCACTAAACTAGACTCTATATACACATTCGATGACTCTTGTTAAAATATAAAACTATATGAACCATACTTTGAGTCGTTGAGTCTGGATGTTGTCGTAGTCATAGATTCGTGAACCTTGCTGACATGAGACAATAAGAACCCCCTCCAAGCTTCAAACACTCTCCCGCCAAAGGCGGTAAGGGATCAAGGAAGAGAACAAGCGAACATTCAGTCAGTGCCACTCTCGAAAAATCCAAAAAGGGGAAAAGATCGAAGAAATAGCCGTCGTTCCGGCTCGGTGTGTACATAGTTTGCATAGCTATTTGTTTGTTATTTTCTTTTATTAGTCGTGATTGTATGGATACGGCCCTCGGTTTTTTGAAATAACTTGTACCACAATTTTGAAACTTATCGTGTGAATAAAGGTTTTTGTTTTTGTTGAGCTTTCGGGTGAACTGTTATTTAAGCAGTTAAACTATTTCTTTCCATTCAATGTACTTGTAATTCATTGTTCATTAATTCTAATAACAACCCACTTGCTCTATCCCGAGGCCTCCATGTGGTCGTGGCCTTGAGTCGCATCAAACGCTAGGCTCGAGCCTTAGTGTTACACTGTCGAATTCAATGATTTAAGTAATTATACTTCTGCCCCCCAGTCTTAGGTTAGCGGGGTTAGACGTTGGATGGTCGAACTCCATCCTTAGCGGGTTTATACTCCAGCTGTTTTGGGCTAGAGTTCAGGGAATAGTGAATGGTCGGACCGCACTCATCTATCTGTTTATACTCATATCCGCACTCTGGGGATAAGAGTTAGTTAATGAGTGGCCGACTCGCACCCAATTTATGTTTATACTCTAGTCCGCACTTTGGGGACTTAGAGTTATTTCGCGGTTGGTTGATTCACACCTGATTTGTGTTTATACTCTATTCCACACTCTGGGGAATTAGAGTTATTTCAGAGAGCAGTGTGGTTGTACTTTCCTTAATTAATTGATTTGCCCTCCAAGGTCTGGGGTTTGATTTAGCGAGCGATCGGTTGTGTCAGATCGCTTTTATTTTATTTTAGTCCCATCATTTGGCGGGATTTATCTGATTATCGGATGGTCGAGTCACATCCATTCCTTATTGTGTATCTCATCCATTGGGTTATGAACGAGAGTTATCAAATGAACAGTCAAACCATACTCATCATGTTTAGTTCCATTAGGAACTAGCGTGATTGATTAATTCCAGACTCTGGAAACCTGTTCGAAGATATTGATGTTAATCAGTTTTGTAATGTAATTAAAACATAATGTTACAGCAAACATAAATACAAAGGAAGTTTGAAATTTTATTTGCTAAAGGGAAAGGAATGACATAATCTGTCTTATTACATATCTAAAAACTCAAATGCTAAAGCCAATTCTAAAAGCAAATACAACTGAATGAAAAAGAAATAAACTAAGTGAAATAGCATCGTAAATGCTTGCTATTCCCCGCCCTTTGGAGTGTGATGCCATCAACAATCGCTAGCTTGAAAGTTCCCTCTCCAAGCCTTTGTTCAATGACATATGGTCCTTCCCCGATTGGATTCATGTTCGACAGGGCAGGAAAACCCTGTTTCAAGACAAGATCGCTGATTCCAAAGGTTCTAGGTCGGACTTTGATGTTGTAGTATCGGGCGACTTGGTACCGGTGCGCGGCTGCCCTTAAATCAGCTTCTTCGTGCTTCTCATCTACAAAGTCTAGAGATTTTAAGAGAAGATCTTTATTCGTTCTGGGATCATAGTAGGTCACTTGATGAGAAGTAACTACAAGCTCAACAGGAATAGTGACTTCGGAACTATAAGCCAGGGCGAATGGAGTATAGCCAGTCGCGGACTTGTGGGTAGTCCTTTAAGCCCATAGTGTTGTCGAGAGTTCATCCACCCACTTGTCTCTAGTCTTTTCCAAACGCTTCTTCAGAATGGACTTTATGATTTTGCTCATGGCTTCAACTTGTCCATTCACTTAAGGATGAGTGCCTGCTGCAAATCGCTTTCCACTATGATACCTCCGGCGGAAGTCTTTGAATTCAGCATTGTCGAATTAAGTTCCATTATCTGTTACAATATTTTGTGGAAGACCAAAATGACGGATGATGTTCCGGATGATGAAGTTGATTACTTTCTTGGTTGTGATCATGGCCAAAGGTTCTGCTTCGGCCCATTTGGTGAAGTAATCAACTGTGACGATAACATACTTTGCACCACCATTAGAGATCGGTAAAAAACCAATAATATCTATACCCTATATGGCAAACGACTATGAGCTGACCATTTGCGTGATTCCTTTCGGTGTAGCTCTTAGAACTTTTGCATATATCTAGCACTTACTGCATGGTCTTATGTAGTCAGCGGTGCCTTGATTGACAGTTGGTCAATAATACCCGTAACAGAGTATTTTCTTTGCTAGAGTTTGCCCTCCAGTGTGATCGCCACATTCCCTTTCATGAACTTCTTTAGGATACGTTTTATCTCATCACGAGCAATACACCGGAGTAGGGGAATAGAGAAACCTTTTATGTACAAAATTCCTCCTTGAATGACATATTGCAAAGCTTTACGAAGGACTTGTCACTTTTCATTCCTTTGATCTAGTAGGAATCCATATAGCAAATAGTCTTTGATCGAAGTCATCCACGATTCCCTCTCAGGCTCTACTTCTAATACCTGATCGATTTCTATCAGGTTTATACTCGAGGCATTTAATACTTCGACCAGAACCAAACCCGTCTGTTGTGCGTTGCCTGTGCTAGCAAACTTTGCCAATGAATCAACCTCACCGTTTTGATCCCGTGGAATATGCGTAATGTCATAGTATTCAAATTCAGTCAACATCTCTTGGACTTGGGTAAGGCATGGGGCAAGCCGTTGCCCTTTAGCTTGATAATCTCCCTTGACTTGGTATACTACCAACTGCGAATCACAAAAGATTTCAAGAGACTTTATTCCAAGTTCTCTAGTGAGTTTAAGTCTAGCAATCAGAGCTTTGGGAATTACAAGCACAATTCCAACTCCTGAACAATGATCATTGGATGCTCCATCAGTATACAATTTCCACCGTATGGTAGGGATTTCACTGCCCTCCGGGGAATCATCCTGCACAGTGAATTCTGCTATAAAATTTTCCAGTGCCTGACCCTGGATAGCCATCCGAGGGAGATAAGTGATATCGAATTGATTAAGCTCGTTATTGAGTAATCTTCCAGACATCTTACGTTGCTGCTGGACCTGTTGTAACAGCTGGCCGGTGTAAACATTGATTGGGTGAGCCTGGAAGTACATGCAGAGCTTTCGTGATGTAATCAGCAAGTAGTATGCCAGTTTCTCTATTTTTGGATAGTTCCTCTCAGCTTCCGTCAATCACTTCCTGACGTAGTAAACCGGTTTCTTAATTCAATTCTCCTCACGAAGCAATGCGACACTTATAGCGTGTACAGACACGGCCAAATAGATGTATAAATCTTCATGATCCACTGGCTTTGACAAGATAAGGGGTCTCCCCAAATGATTCACCAAAGCTTGAAATGTGTCTTTCGATCCTGTGTCCATTCGAAGTTTCTTTTCCCTTTCTTATTCAAGTCAAAGAAAGGAATGTATTTATCGGTAGCTTTAGAAAAAATTTCCTTAAGGCAACAACTTTCCATTCTGACTCTGTACTTTTTTGATAGTCTTTGGCACTTGGATATTGCTGATAACCTGTATCTTCTCGGGATTAGCTTTGATTCCATGGGCGTTAACAATAAAGCTCAAGAATTTCCTTGATGCTACACCAAAAGAACACTTCAAAGGATTAATTTTCATCTTGTAGTGTCGGGGGATGCCGAACATTTCTACTAAGTCTTTAATGTGGTCGCTTGATTGCCATGACTTTACGACTATATCATCCACATATACTTCCATTCTCTTTCCAATATGATCTTTAAACATCCCGTTGACTAGGCGCTGGTAAGTAGATCCTGCATTCTTTAATCCAAACGGCATCACCACATAGCAATATAATCCAACGTCGGTAATAAAACTAGTGTGCTCTTGATCAAGATTGTGCATCGGGATTTGGTTATATCCTGAGTGCGCATCCAAGAAAGATAGCAATTCGTGTCCCGCAGTTGAATCCACCAGCTGGTCGATCCTCGAATGGGGAAAGCTATCTTTTGGACACGCCTTGTTCAAGTCTGAGTAATTAATGCACGTTCTCCATTTCCCATTCACTTTTTTCACAAGTACAAAGTTAGATACCCACTTAGAATAGAGGGAATGGCGGATAAACCCGTTGTCTTTGAGTCTATCCACCTCCTCTTTAAGAGCGACAGATCTCTCCAGATTCATGCCGCATCTTTTTTGCTTCATCAGGACATGCTTCGAGTCGAGATTCAATGCATAGCTCGCAATGGTAGGCGAGGTTCTACACATGTCAGAGTGAGTCCAAGCGAACACGTTTAGATTCGCTTGGAGAAATCTAGCAAGTTCTTTCATCATCGGAGGGCTGAGCTGTGATCCGCTCTTTAGGACCCGTGATGGGTCGTCGTGGCTGATTGTGATACCAATCATCAGCTTAGCCGGTTCAGTCTTGGTCTCTTTAGGCTCCTCCTCATCATCTATTGAATCTATATCTCTATAGAACCGACTATGACGCCCGAGCCAAGGCTCAGGCGCTGGTTGTCAATCTTTGGTAGCTTGAATGTGGACAGTCTTATCCATACCCTTAACTTTCTCTTTGCACTGAGCATCCCTCAACTCAGCTATATAACAGGCACGTCTAGTCGCCTGGTCACCGTGAACAACTCCAACACAATTATCTGCCAAAAACTTCAAAGTCAAACACCACGAGGCAAGGGCTGCTCGGAATTCTGCTAGGGCCGGCCGGCCTAGAAAAACGTTGTAAGGAGAGTCAACATCCAAAACAACAAACGACAAGATTCGCACTCTCCTACGGTCACCTTCTCCCAACTCTACAAGTAATTCACCATAACCAACGGCCTCACTGCAACACCGTTAAAACCGTGTATGCGGACTTTAGACGGCTTTAAGTCCTTAGCTTCCATTTTCTTCCGATCATAAGCTTTTTTGAAAATTATATTTACTGAACATCCACAATCAATCAATATCCTTCTTAGCAAGGCGGGGCCGATCATGGCCGAAATGACCATTGGGTCGATCGTCGGAGCCTCCACCTTGTCCGCATCTCTATTTCTAAACACGATATCATATGTCATTATACGTTGCTATTTTGCCGGAGCTGTATTCAAACAATATTCAAAATCCACATGCCTAATCACGCTGGCATTGCGCTCCATCTCTTGCCAACTCTTATATGTTAGGTGCGGTCCTTCGACTATCATATTTATCACCAATCTTCCCCTAGTTCATGCAGGCTCCTCAGCCCTCTGCGAAACTTGTCCTCGGTTGGGGTCGAATGTCCCTTGTCCGCCATCCTATGGGGTTTTTACAAATTGCTGCAGCTTCCTTTTTCGAATCAGCTTTTCGATAATGTACTGGAGATGCCTGCATTCATCCATGCCATGTCCATAGCATTCGTGAAACCGACAATATTTTCCAATTTATTTCTGCTTCTCAGTTGATTCTTTCTAGCTTCCTGGATTGCATGGTATTGCAAGTAGACAAATAAATATTCTCCAAGGACATATTCAAGGGTGTGTAAGTATCGAACATCAGAATCCTAGGTTTCCCTCTTCCAGAATTCCTCTTTCATTCCCCGCCCTATCTCCGCCTTTCTTTTGCAGATTCGGCTTGTTATGGACATTCACTTGAACTTTTCTTGAGCTATCATCAGACTGCTTTACAACGATGTTACTTTGTACTCCCTCTTCGCTCGATCCCACAACATTTTTTTTCCTGGAGGACCTGGCTTTCTCCTTTCTCAAATACTGAGCTGCCTTTGTGTAAAAGCGCTCCAATGTTACGGGAGGCTTGCCAGCTAATCAATTGCCAAAATCGGATTTTGGATCTATCCCTCTCGTAACGGCCATCAATATCGCATGGTCATTCGGATTACTGATTTCCATAACAGCTATATGAAATCTCTCTAAATAATCTTCCAACGGTTCTCCTGGAGCTAAATCATGCTGGATAGGGACATCACATCCTTGGGACGCATTGCGTGCATCCGGGACTGCTCCACAAACTTTGTTGCCAAATCATCGAATCTAGAAATTGATCGTGGTGTTAATCTTGTGAACCACATCATTGTTCTTCCAGATAGAGCTATGGGAAAGCATCTACACTTGGTTGCATCATCCGCTCGCGTAGAATGCATCAGCCATTCATATCTCATGATATGCTGCCCAGGGTCGGTTTTTCCCTCATAGGCGAGCATTGATGGCATGTTTAACCTCTTTGGATACTCCACATGTAGAACATTATTAGTGAATGGGGTATGGCTTCTCGAGATTCCCCAGTCATTGTTAGTCATGCCCTGGCTCTCTCTCACTAACTGTTTGAGCATTGTTGATAAGTCCAGCATTTGGATGATTGGTGCCAAGCGGTAGTCGCATTCAACCTTACATGAATGGTTCGGTTGATGTCTATGGGTCATTTCATGCCTTCTTGGTTCACCATCTTCCCGATGTGTACCTATATCATCATTCCGGGTAAGGGCTTGGTCAACATTTATTGAACTCCATCATCCAAACCAACAGAAGCAGCTCCAACTTGATTTCCATGAGGGATGAGTGGATTCCTCCTTCTGGTGGAGGGCTCGGCATCGATCCCTATGAAGGGATCGGTACCGATCTATCCTGGCAAACCATGATGGTCTGCTGGTTGATGCCCCAAATTTTCTACGTGATATTAGTCTGTTCTGTGAAGCCTATGCCTGTGATACTCGTTTGATGAGCTAGAACTCTCTGATGCCAAGTAAGGAGCGGGGTCTCTCCTAGCGTTCCCCCACTGCTACTGATTGAGCTGGTTCATCAAGTTGATATTGACCTGAATTTGTTGGTTTAATTGTAGATGGCTCTCCATCAGCCCTCCTATTAAATTATAAAATTCATCTCTTGTAATAGAATTAGTAGGATTCTGAACTTTAATCGGTTCAACATTCACATCCATTGGTTGATTGCTTGGGTCTCCTTGATGGATGTTGGAATTCTCATTTCCCTACATGTTCTAAGAAGTAGATCTAGTATTTCTCACCATTATTGATAACTTTGTTTAGATTTCTACAAATTTGAGTTGTATGGGAAACATCTTGGAGATAACTACAGATCTCCTTTGGGGGATTTATCCAATCCAGTAGCAACAAAGGATCCTAATAAAATGAGAATAAAGGTTCTCAATGAAAGCACCAAAATGTTTGCAACTAAATTGTCATAAACACCCAAAAATAGTTTTTGTAGAGAAGTAAGTGCAGAAAAACAAAACCAAACTGAGTAAATGAATTAGTAAGCAATAGAGAATAAGCTATAATTAGAGACATAGAAATTTATTATGGTTCGACGTTGCATGCCTACGTCCACTTTAAAGATTATCCTTTGTTAATCACTTGTAAATCTGATTACAGCAGTTGGAAATAGCAAGTACTTTATTACAATCGAGTCAAGAGTAACACGCATCGTAAAGATCCCTCGAATGACCCATCAGGCCAGTATAGATAAAGAAGATCAAGTATCTCTCTGAAATCTCGGCTGAAGGACCTTGTAAACCATATGGGCCCACTAAAGGGATCGTTGGGCCCAATAGAGGGATCATTGGGCCCAATTCCCAGAGTGGAGGGATTGGTACCGATCCCTTCTTTGGTCGAATTTTGGGGAGCGATCCTTATGGTGGCCTCCTTATGCAAAAACATGCTTAGCCTCCAATTTTCATGTCATTTTAATAATTAGAACCCAAGTAGTTGCTTGATCTTTGATTCAACATGACTTGAATGCTGTCTTCTACCGATCGCTCCAAAGGGATGTATACTAATCCCTCCAATTTTGTCCTTTTGATGTGCGATCCCTTGGGTAGGTTCCCTAACGTCCTTATATCTTTCTCCTCAAATTTCATATGCTTTGGACTTGTACATCTCGAGATATTGATTGCTTTCTGCAAGAATGCTCTTGTACTTTGATGTATGCCGATCCCTCTTGTTGGAGCCAAACTATGTTGTCCCTCTTATGTATTGAACCATATCCCATACTTTGAACATTCTACGTTGTGCCTCTATCAATTCCATTCAATCCTGACTTCATATTACAATCTGTACCCGACTTCTGGGCCCCACAATCATCACTTTGGAATCATCGGCCTTAACGGCCGTCAAATCTAACTCGTGCAATCAATTCAATATAGACGGGCTAGAATACTAGATAACAATGAGCAAATTTATTTTATTGTATATTATATATTTACACATACAATACTTGAACATAAATATTGAAAAATAGTTAATGAATTTTTTCTATGCAAATTTCAATTGTAATCAGCTATCAACCACCTTTTTAGTGTTCAACTCGTTAAGATAATAGTCTTGGTGAGGTTCATATTTATTTCCAATTTTGCAATTATTAAGGGCTTTACAATTTACACCAGCCTAAACACTCACAAATTGCTACTTAAATATTAAATAAAATTAAATCATAAAAATTACTTTAAACACTCACTTTAAACTTAAAGGAGGGTTTAAAAGTAAACATGTAGAAATAAAATGAAATGTAAATATAAAAAAACTTACTTTCTATCCTCACAACCATTAATGGAAAAAAATGAGATGAACAACATAAGTAAAAATATTTTATCAATTTATACTAGGAATTGATGAGTTAAGGTATCTAATTATATTCATAATATGCATGTAAATCAATATTTTTTACCTCCGTTAATATTATAGGGAATGATAACGATAATTAAATATATTTGATTATATCATACATCTTTATATGACATTTGGTTCCAACATTCTTTTTTTTCATTTCAAATTGTAGTAATAACAAAAGTCATAATGATCATATATTTTTGATTGAAGTAGCAATAAAGGTTCTTCACTATGTTGTATAATAGTGCCAAATTTGAGTTGTAAAATATTTTATACCATGTTAGTCTTAGTTAGTATTGCACAATTTAAAAAACAAGAAAAGTGTCACAGGTCCCTGTTTTTGATGTTGTTATAAGAAAAGTCCCTGTAGATAAGAACATGTAAATTTAGTCCTTGTTTTTTAAAAAATAGAAAAGGCAAGGTGTTTTCATTTTTCTGACAGAAAATGCAAGCTAGCTTGCAACTTTTTGACTATGAATTTTTTTTTGAAAATTTTAAAACTTTTGAAAAAATTAAAAAGCGCAAGTTAATTTGCGCTTTCTATCAGGAAAGCGCAAGCTAGTTTGCGCTTTTATTTTGATTATTTTTGAAATTTTTGAAAAATTTAAATTTTTTGAAAAATGCAAGTTAACTTGATGGAAAGCGCAAGCTAGTTTGCGCTTTCTGATTTTGAAATATTTTTTAAAATTTTCGAAAATTTTAAAATGTTTGAAAAGCGTAAGTTAACTTGCACTTTTTATCAGGAAAGCGCAAGCTAGTTTGCGCTTTTTGAATTTGATTTTTTTTGAAAATTTTGAAATTTTCGAAAAAAATTAAATTTTTGAAAAGCGCAAGTTAACTTGCACTTTCTATAAGGAAAGCGCAAGATAGTTTGCACTTTCTGATTTAGAAAAGAAAAATATGGACTTAATTTACATACTCATTATCATAGGGACTTTTTTTACAACAACATGAAAAATAGGGACCTTCAGTGCAAAGCCCCTTTAATTTTTTTAATGGATTAAGATTGATTATTGGTTTTCTTAATTACATAATTTCAAAATATACCTTTATTTAATCATGTTGCATAGTTCAGATTCATAATATTTGCACATTTTCAAACAAATTAGAATCATGTTCAAGATTTGGAATTATCAAAGCTGGAATATGCATAGTTGATCAGTCAAGTTTCTTTGGGAAGCCAAATATAGTATAAATGATGCAGTTGGTACTATATATACATAATTAGCTTAAAAATTAATACATATGCAATAAACCTAAATAATACACTAGATGTAAAAGTTAGAAGGTCAGTGGCTAAATGATTAATTATCATATATGTTGCCAATTTCCAAATCAATGCCAGATTTAGTTCTTTTTGTGATTTTAGCCTTAAAATAAAATGCTTTAGTTCAAAAAAAAATTAAACTACATAGAGTACACGTGATTTATTTAATTGGAAATTGGATAACATGTTTGTTTTATGGTTTAATTGTCTACTCATGTAATGGAAAATTAATTCATTTAATCAACATTGAAGGGAGCTAATGCATTATAAATTATCTACTTTAAAATTTGGAATCCAACAAAGAGAAATAAATTCAAACAAATGGAATTAGTTCTCTATTTATGTGATACAAATTACAGATGGTAAATATATAAATGTATTTTTGATTTTATCTGGATATAACAATAAATATATATAGTCATTTTCAAGTTGACCCTAATTTTACAATTTTTTGCATGTGACAATAAATATAACATTATTCCATCTTTATTATTCAATTAAGAATTCCCAAATTAATGATAATTAATCCATTTCAATAGAATTAAAGAGAATTGATTCAAGAATTAGTTAATTATCTAATTTAACTGGAATAAAATAACAAAGTAAATTCATATTATAAATATTTCTCTAATTATTTTGTATTGACATTTCAATTAGTAGTGATCTTTGTCTTAATTTACTTCCACTCTCTTAAGTTCATGTGAAGTTAATTATGAATTCATCCTCATAATGTTTGTTCTTATATTTATACATATTGTAATCATGTAGATACTGAAAGATTTTCAAATAATTAAGTCATCACCGGTTTCAATAATTGTTTATAAATTTAGAAATCTACCATGTTAGAGATGCTTCTTTTTCAAAATGCCCCAATATCAAATATGATGATCCATCATATTCTGAAACTATTAGAAAATATGCTTTATTGAAAAATAAAAAATTTCTTTGAAAATATACATAACTTAGTTAATTTGAAATTTTGACAATATTACCATTTTTTAGCTTAATTGAAAGCTAAGCATAGTGAGATGATTAACAATGGGTAATAGTATTTACACCCACTTAAATACTTCTTTCACCCATTTTTCCTCTCACCCACTCAAATACTTCATTCACCCACCTATACCCATCTTTTCTTATTTTTTTAATTTTCTCATAACAATAACTTAACTTTTTCTCTCTTTCTCATCAAACAAAGAAATAAAAATTTCTACATCCAATTTTCATGGTCATTTTTTTCATCTAATACTTCATTAACAAATATGAATCCAACTAATTTGGCGATGACAATAGACTTTAATCGTATGTAGAACTTTTTTTAAAGGGGCTTTGCACGAAAGGTCCCTATTTCTAATGGTGTTACAAGAAAAGTCCCTATAGAAATAAGTATGTAAATTAAGTCCCTGTTTTTTCTAAATAAGAAAATGCAAGTTAGTTTGCGCTTTTTAAGTTTTCAAAATTTTCAAAATCAGAAAGCGCAAACTAGCTTGCGCTTTCCTAATAAAAAGCGCAAGTTACATTGCGCTTTTCAAAAATTTTAAAAGTTTCAAATTTTCAAAAAAATTTCAAAATTAGAAAGCGCAAACTAGCTTGCGCTTTTCTGATAAAAAGTGCAAGTTAACTTGCGCTTTTCAAAATTTTCGAAAATTTCGAAAAATATTTCAAAATTAGAAAAGTGCAAGTTATCTTGCATTTTCTGTTTGAAAAGTGCAAGACACTTTGCGTTTTTTATTTTTGAAAAATAGGGACCAAATTTACATATTCAATTCTAGAGGGACTTTTTGTATAACAACATCAAAAACAGGGACCTGAAACTCTTTTCTTGTTTCTTTTATATGGTATGAGAATTTATTATTTGACTATTCATTTACATCATGTTTTACTTCCCAACTTGATTTTCCTATATATTTACACTTCAAAATAGAAAAAAATATCAACTTTAATTCAAGTAGATTATGCAAATTTGTATATTGCTTTGTTTGTGTTAGTGTATTAATTATGCCCTACCCAATGAATAAAGGAAATACTATTAATTGTAGTAAAAAAACAGAAATCAAATGGACGTCAATG
Source organism: Allium fistulosum (assembly GCA_030737815.1). Classification (NCBI taxonomy): domain Eukaryota; kingdom Viridiplantae; phylum Streptophyta; class Magnoliopsida; order Asparagales; family Amaryllidaceae; genus Allium; species Allium fistulosum. The sequence continues at coordinate 1,055,491,973 of CM060904.1, read as the reverse complement.
TAAATACATAGAAAATATTCAGCTTTATAAATCATAGATTTTACAAGACAACTATAAGTTCTATGCGTTAAAGATGAGAATAATTTTACTAAATAGAGGAATACTTTATTACCACTTGATGATGTTATACAATTCATAACCAACTATTTATAACTGCATTGCTTAGAGCCTAAGTAACTGTACAATAGGAAAACTATTGTAATAAGGGAAAGCTTGGATATTAAAATATCCTTGGTTTATTTCTTAACATACAATACATATCTCTTAACATTCCCCCTCAAACTCACGATGTGGCAGCCATAAGCATCGAGAGTTTGACAACTAAAGTTCAAAAATGTGAAACTAAATGTGACTTGGTAAAGAGATATGCGATCTGCATGGATAGGGAACGAAAGCCAGAGCAATAATGCCTTTCTCAAGACGATGATGTGTGACATAACAATCAATCTAAATATGTTTGGTCTGCATATGGAAAACTGAGTTGCTAGGAATTTGAGCAACACATATATTGTCAAAACACATAGAAGTAGGTTCAGAAAGTGATGCCTCCATATCTACAAGTAACCTACACAACCAAACAGTCTCTTTGGTGGTAGATGTCATTGCACGATACTCTACTTCAGTTGAAGAATAAGAATCAACAAATTTCTTCTTACTCTTCCAAGATATAAGAGAACCACCAAGAAAGATACAAAATTCAATAATCGACTTGCGATATATGAGATTTCTACTGTAATCAGCATTAGAGTATGCACGCAATTCAAAGGATGACGTAGATGTAAATATAAGGCTATGGAAAATAGTACCTCGTAGATACCTTGAAATACGAAAGACAACTGCCTAGTGAATTGTAGTAGGGGAAGCTACAAACTGACTAACAACTTTAGCTCCATATGATATATCTGGACGAGTGATGATAAGATAAATCAAACTTCCAACAATGGTGTGGTATAAAGTAGGACGGTGGCATACCATCCGAAGGAGGGTATTTTGCATTAACTTCAATAAGAGTATCAATGACCTTATTATCACTAAGTCTAGATTTCTCAAGAAAATCTGTGATATAGTTTGACCGAGAAAGAAGATAACCTTTGGTGAGCAAGCCACCTCAATTCCTAAGAAATATTTTAGAGGACCCAAAATTTTCATTTCAAATTTTTTAGCTAACTCCTTTTTGAATAAAGAAATGCCATGCACATCATCTCCTGTAATGATCATATCATCAACATAAATGATAGTATAGTGTTTTTAACAAAAAAGGCATTACGATGAACGCTACAGATGAAACCAAAAGATTTAATCACAGTAGAAAATTTATCAAACCAAGCACGATGTGCTTGCTTAAGTCCATATAGTGTTTTTTAAGCTTGTAAACATATGTAGATTCATATGGAACATCTGGAGGAGGTTCCATATAGACTTCTACTTGAAGACCACCATTCAAGGGTGCATTTTTAACATCAAATTGTGAAATGAACCATTTTCAACATAAGCTACAACAATGAGAGTACGAATGGTAGTCATCTTTGCAATCGGAGCAAACGCCTCCTCATAATCCATGCCATACTTAACCTTTTGCAGCCAATCTAGCTTTATATCTTTCAACTGGATCCATTAGATTTTGTTTTGATCTTATATACCCAACGACAACCAACAATGCTCTTACAATAACGTAGAGAAACCAAAACCAAATACTAAGTACCTATCTTTTGTAAGGAAAAAAGTTCTTTATCTATAGCCTCTCACCAACAAGGATTAAGAACTACCTCTTTATAAGATGTTGGTCAGAAAGTTTATGAACGGAGGTTAAGAATTAATAAAAAAGATGAAGAGTAACAAGAATAAGAAAAATTATGTACTTTTATAGACTTATGAATGTGTGTAGAATGACGAAGAGATGTATCTATAGGCTCAGTTAGAGATTGATGGGTCATAGAGAGGAGTACACAGCTTCAGGCATTCTAGGTGTTCCATATGAATATGGATATGCATAACATCATCAAGTGGTAATAAACTATTCCTCTATTCGATAAATCTATTCTCATCTTCAACATGGTATCGGAGCAGCATTCTAATTTGACGTGTTGATCTCATCCTTTCTATTACAATATTTTTCCCCTTACTTTCTCTCTTCTCCTTGTTTACTTTCACCATCACCAAACTCCATAAACATCATAACTCCACTGCTTCCAAACTACATTATCAAATCACCACTTTGGTTCTACCTCCACTCAGATCTGCTATCAACAACCTGCTGCAATCAAATCTTACACCTGCATCAAGAAATTCCAACCAAATACATAATATACAACTTGCAACTTGACCTAGATACCAGATCCAAATCCATTTAAGGCGACATCAAAATGAACGTTCGCAAACTGAATCCGCAACTACTACTCGACGCTTGCCTCCGCCATTTCCAAAGTCCATCTTTGTTTCCAAGTTGTGTTTGATAATCTAAGTTATTTTGTTTTGGGCTGAGAATAGAAAAGGAAAGGATATTATTATTATTTTATTATATTATTTGAATAAAACGGAAAAAAAAAGAAATAAAAAAATTATAACACAAAGGATGAGATTAACACTTCAAATTAGAACGCTGCTCCCATGTCATGTTGAAGATAAGAATATATTTATTGAATAAGGAATACTTTTTTACCACTTGATGATGTTATACAATTCATAACCAAATATTTATAGCTACATTGATTAGAGCGCTTAAGTAATTATACAATAGGAAAACTATTGTAATAAGGAAAAGCCTTGATATTGAAATATCCTTGGTTAATTTCATAACATATAATACATATTTCTTAACACTATGGTATCCAAGTATTAACAAATCCAATAACCTGCTGTGAAATATGATTGAAACCAAATTAATGATCATATAAATTGAAATAAAAATGAGAAGAAAGTATGTTATTTTTCCTAACTTGATTTCCTTATATACTTAGATTTCAAAATGGAAAAAAGATAAACTTAACCTTTAGTAGATTATAAAAAAACTAAAGACTCTTTAGTATTTATGTTTCTGTAAACTATTTATGTCATAACGAGTAAAGGAAATTAAACTAATAATCATACTAAATGAAAAAAAATCAAAAGAATATAGATGTGAATACGAAAGTTCATAATAGTAAAATAGTTCAACTGTACTGATCATAGATTTCAAAAGTAATTGAAGATTTGTGGTTTAGGCATATTAGTAAATCTTATATTCCCTTGCAAAATAAAAAGCAAATTGAATTCATAATCATACAAACCAAAACGAAAATAAGAAAGAAAATAATTTAAGCACAAACTAAAATAAAGATACGATATTATAAATTTAAAACATAAGAAATGAATTGAACCACATATTTAATGAAAAGACAAAAAACAAAACAAAAATCAAAATTTAAAATCAGCCTCGATCGATCTAATAAACCCAGGGTTTTTGGAGGCTTTTGGATAATTTTTAAATGAAAATAATAATAGTAAAAGTGATGGGTAGAAACATAATCATTGCAAAACATGAATATAATTTTTTTAAGTCGAATAGAAAGTAAAGAACTACTTATGGATTCAATTAAATTCTAGTAGAACAAATCATTAAAGAAATCAATTAAAAATTATTTGGTAAGAATCTATAATTAAACTAGCCCAGTCATACAATTACAATCAAATTGACCTGATTGCCCTTTCTTTTATTTATCCTAATTTTCCCATATTTATCATTAACCTTTAATCCAAAATTATTAATTAAATAACGGATAATTTAAACTCACTTTCTGATGGAATTGCAAAAGAGAAAGAGACAAGATAGATTCTTACTTAAGAAAACATTCAGTATAGTTATTTTGAACCCTAATTTTTACCATAGTTAAAAAAACGCACGATAAATTGGGTTATGAAATTACTTTTTGATCACCTTCTCAAGAAAGTTAAGATCAAATTGTGAAGATCAAAACAAATTCACAATTATTTTGTTTTTCAAAAAGGTAGGAGAAAGAGAGAGAGTAAATTAAAGTGTTTAAGATTTAATGTTTTAACCAAGGGAAAAAGAGGTAAAAATATATGTTTTATTAATAGGATGCGTACTCCTCATAGCAATTTAGTTTTGTGTGTAGTAGTCATAAAATTTGTTCCCCTCGTATCTAAAACTGGAGTGTCAATAACAATACCCAAACTAAATATAAGCAATAACCATGAAAATAAAATAATTATATTGCGAATATGGAGTAGAGGAAGAGAACCGGTGTTAGAATATAAAGGACTAGTGATTATAAGTTTATCAAAAAAGAAATATATGCAGTAAAGTAGCTTTTGAAATTTTGTTTGTTACATAATTGAAATTAAATACCATTAATTTCTAAATTAGCGCTTGTATGCTTTTTGGATAATGAAACTTTTATAGGGACTAAAAGAAAAAATATACCTCAAATTAAGGAGAATGCATTATTCAAGCTGAGATCAAACGAGAATAACAATATATTAAGGTGACTATATTTTTTTATATAATAGAATAAATTTGGAATTAACATGCTATCACAATTTCAACAAAGTATAAATTAAAAATTCAAAAATAAAAAATAAGTAGAATTTTTAGATAGACTTTGCTTCTTCTGATTGCTTCATCACCAAAGTAAATTAAATCTCATCCGCTATGTGGAACAAATATTTAATTCAATGTGTGTTTACATTTTTGATTTGTGGAAAAGGTTTTGAGGACGAGTTTATTTTTAATTTTAGATCAAAGGACGACCTAATTATGTAATAAGGCTAGAGGATGGGTTTTTTTTATTTTTTGTTGCGTTTGGCCAATAGTTTTCGTTCAAGGACATTGCTAATATAACGCTAAGTTTTTATCTGTTATACAATTATCGCTTGCAATAATGTTTTTGATTTAAAATCGATCTAGCAATAAGTATACTCTTGCTTATATACTACTTGATTTGAATTGTGATAGGTCTTATTTGTATATTTACTTTTGATTTCTGTTCAATTTTGAAGTTTTTTCAATTTATTTTTTATTTAACTTTTATAGAATTGTAACACCCCAGAAAATTTAACAAGAATTTAAAAGAGATTTGAACGGAATTTTAATAAGAAGATTAAACTAAATGAAAACAAGTGCATGAAAGAAAATTTTCATAAACTTTCGAATTTGACTATGAAACTTGCACCATCGTGTTCAAAGCGATTTTCTAGACAATTTTCATATATAACACTTTATAATTCGAGTTAGTATGAGAGAGTTACGAGCTTCTGAATCAATTAGGAAACTAAAAATAAAAATTTACAAAGCCCTAGGTCAACCGGTAGTGGTCGCCCAAAGGGCATGGGCGGTCGACCCGAGATGGAATAAAATTGTGCAATCATCATCCTATAATGACGTGATTCAATGGTTTGGATTGGTTTCTTCCTTGAGAAGAGTTAGCTGAGTGGTCTAAATGCTAGCTAAGTTGATATAATGGCCATTAACCTAACCCTAACTTTATAAATAAGATGCAAACGAAACCCTAATCTCTTGTTAAAGCTTTACAACAACGATACTCTGCCAAATTTTTCCCAAACCCTAATTTTATAAAACCTGATCAAACTATAATCAAATTAAGATCAAGAGCAAGCAATCAAGGGGGGCTAAGAAGATCTAGGGAAGAAGCTACCAATTTGGAGGTCAAATTCTTAATTAAAAGCTTAGGCAAATGGGTGAGTGGGCACATATTTAACAAGTTGATTTTTGAAGTTAATTTAAATTATCGATATTGATTAGGATGTTAGCAAACCCCAAAATTGAATATGTTAATATGCTAAACCCTAGTTTTAAATTATTAGTTAACTATAAATTGGATTTGCATATATCCTTACTCTATTAAATTGGTAAACCCCAATTTGACAAACCCCAAAATTTTAATTAGACTATAGTTAACATTCACTAATCACTGTTAACAACCTGAATCAAAAGCATAGACAATCGAGAATTTTAAAAATCTAGAAACGTTAATTTTAGTTGGCAGACGGTCGACCTGGGAACCCTTACGGTCAACTAATAGCGGTCGACCGTAGGGTATAACCGATCGACCGTTTATATTGAAAAATGGGCAAATTGAACCTTTGCCTAAGGCTCAACATTTATAACTAAACTTATCTAAATTGTGAATTGTTACGGGCTTATTTAAGGGCAATTAGATGAACGTTAGCACTTGTAGGAAAACTATTTTCCTTGGAGCGGATGCTAAGTTGTGACGATGTTGGGCAAATGTTATTTACCCAATTTAGAATAGTAATCGATTCGAGGCGTTGTACTCTCACTAATCACACCAACAGGAGGTTCGTGTAGCTGGCATGAATGTCAAATGGAGTGGGTTCGACATAACAGGAGGTCCTAGTATTCACAAATTCCCGACGAATGTGATACAATTAGAGGAAGACCCGGCATGTGCAGTAAGATGCCAACACTATGATTTAAGCGTAGTATGTGGGAACATTCCCAGTAGCCTAGTGGCAGTGGCAGTAGTGCAAATTTATGCCCACAAGTAGCCTAGTGGCAGCGTCTTTCATTGTTAGTAGCCAAGAGGGCGGTGTCATATACATTGAATAGCTCTAGGAGTGAAGGCCAATCGTTAGATATGAAGTTTGATACTTAGTTCGATCCATTGAGTTAGATTACACATGCATAGTGTAGGAATGTACTAGAAGAGAACCCTTAGGTAACAGACCTTAGGGATTCATGGACACTTGTATCACACCCTACCTCATTTCAGTAGTATTAAAGTAACTACATATGATCATCATTTTAAACTAGTACTCATTCACCAAACTTTATGTTTGATCCATTCTCTCTTTCCTTCTTTTTCCCCGCTATAGGTGGATAGGGCAGTAGGTCACTGGCCCGTTCTACATATTAGGAGCGAGTTGAGATTACATCCGAAGTCTACTCTCCATATATTATTCTTGCTTATCAATACATTTTGCTTCATGCTTCAGACTTCGAGAGATATTTATTATGTACACTGTGTTGGATTACGTACTATTATTTTCTTGAGACTATGATTTGATATTTTACATGTGGTATTTTCTATGATATTTACATGCCTTATTTCTTCTGATGTGATACGTATTTGATAGTTAGTTATCCTTCTGCTGTGATATGTATTTTACAGTTAGTTTGTCTTAGATTTTATCTGTTTATCTTAGTCATTAAATTGTTAAAGGTTAAACCCAGACAATCGCAATTTCTTGGCGTGGTGCGAGTTTGAAAGTCACATTAGGCTTTGATCGGCATGTAGGGAGGTGCGGGTTATTTGATATCAAAGCATAGGTTCAATGTTCCTTAGGATTAGGACCGTATTGAGAGATGTATTTTGAAAAATATTTTCAAAAAAATGGTTTCCAAAGTGGATTACAATAAAAAAGTTTTCGAAATTCTTTTTAGAAATGGTCCTTTTAAAAGTATGTGTATATATATGTAAAGTATTTGAAAAGGCTTTCTAAATTTTTCATATTTAAAACTATTTGAACTAAAAATGGCACAAACATCCAATAGAAAGTATAAGAGAATAATAAGTGAAGAAAGCAAATTAAAAACAAAAAGGAAATGAACACACAAAGTTTTATAGTGGTTTGGCATACTACGGCCTATGTCCACTACAAAGATTTTGTGTATTTATATTGTAGATTACAAGTACAATTTGCTTGGATTTGTATAAATCCATGAAGTTATGAAAAAAAGGCGGAGCGTAGGTAGGGAAGAAGAGAAAGAAGATCTTTAGAATGAACCATGCCTTACGTATTTATAGCGGTAAACGACCAAATATCTTGCTGAAACTTCTCCTGCAGAATCTCACCGCCAAAACCAAGTCCTCCAAAAAATCTCGGCTCTGGATCCCCTAGGTTGGAGATCGGTAGTGATCCCTATAAGGGGGACCGGTAGCAATCCCTAAATACATAGGTAGAAGTCTTGCGACTTTTTGTATTGGCCTGTCTTATTGTTGGCTTTGTGTTTCCAAGGTTGTTTTGCATAGTCGCTTAGGCGTTTTTTAGCCCAAGCGATGGATCTACAGAATGATGAATTGCTGCTTTAGACTGTATATGGAGATTGCTAATACGATGCATAGAAACTCTAGAACAACACTTGAATCATGCTCAATGTAGCTAGAGAAGAGTGTCATAAAAGTAGGGTGTGACATCCCGAAATTTCTGGCAATATCAATTTAATAATCTGTATTAGAAATTAAATTGATTTGATAATATTTGTTAATAAGATCAGAATTTGATTTAATAATCTTCTTATAAATAAATATTTAACTGGTAATTTATCTTTTAAAAGCTAATAAATTGTTTTCTATTCATAATGTATATGTATATTTGTAGATATTGTAAACAGATAAGCTTGGTTTTAAGTTTAATAAATAAATGGATCTTGTTTTCAAATTCTAATATATTTTGGTAATTTGGTGGATAATGATTTAATTTAAATATATATAGCTTTAAAATATTTAAGATAAATGTTTAATAGGCTAAATTTTATCTTAGCTTAAGTTCAAGATTTAATAAGTGTGATATATTAATTAATTTAATGATAATAGGAATTTATAATCTCTTCTATAAATCGTTTAAATTTAACAAATTATTACTCTCAAATAACATTTATTAATGTATTGTTCTATATATAAACATAAATAGTTTTATTTTATTTTCTCTAGAAAGTATTTCATAAGCATAAAATAAAATATGGATATACATTAAATGTTTGGTACTTAAGCTTTAAAAAGAATAAACAATATATATAAAGAAATACAAGGAAGTAACTATTTGAGTTAGAAATAGAAGATATGGTTTTTGTAGACATAAGTAAACACACTTCCTAAAATTCTAACATCATGTTAATATAGAAATTTAGTTATATTACAAAGTATAAGTGTAAAACAAGGCAAGATAAATGAACACGTGAAGTTCTGGAAACATATATTTGTGAGGCTGTAAGTAATCATGAAAGGCAAGAATAAACAAAGTGTAAAAGTAAAAATATAATTCATGTTGCAGGCAAGAAAATCTTGTAGATATGCTAGGCATAGGAATAAAGAAAATATGTACAAAGATATAAGTACACACGAAATCTAAAATAAAGTATGAGTTTGTAGATTGAAGGAGACAAGCATTTAATGATATTATCTCTAGTACACATTACAAAATCTCATTTCAGCCTCCAAGAGTAAAAATCTCCGACCCATATTAAAGAAAGTTTGTACCAGAAGCTACTACCATTGTTTAAAGCCATTTCTATACATATATATACATCATCTTATTTTAACTTGTTCGTTTACAAACTTAAGAAGCAATCTTCTCAAATTTTAAAGCTAAATCCATTTAGTTTAAAAAAAAGAACTTGATCCTTCCAACAACAAGTATTTTCCAGTTAAAAGAAATCAAGACAACAACTTTAATAAAGTCAAGATCATTTCTGTTTCAAAGGGTTCCTGTAACAAGCTTTCCAGTTTTCCAAATTCAAACACTTCCAGGCTATTCTCTGTTATTTCAAAATGCAGGTGAGTAAACCTAACCTATTTAAACATTGAATCTGCAATATAGCTGGATGTTGTGATTAATATTTGAAGTATAGTAGTGACAAGTGCTTGCATGAATGTAAATATTATTGTTATATGTAAATAAGTGTGCATGTCTGGAAACAGAGAAGAGATGCTTCTGTTCATAATTTACAGGTTTTAAAGCCTGATAAAAATCTAAAACATCCCACCTAAACAACTTAGATTTTGATCTCTGAATGAAAAGTATGTGTATGTGAATAACTTCACTTTTAAAAATAGATTCAAGAGGAAATATTGGGAAAAATACTTTGAAATGGGAAAATACAGTGAGAAATCAAAGTTAAGACAAAAATCAATGTCCAAAATTTTGAGTTTGGATTTCTTAAATAGTCTTGTATTAGAAAATGATGATTTTTGGTAATCATTCCATAAATTTTAAATTTATATTTGATGAGTATTTCTGAGTTGAACTGTTCTTGAATTTTCGTCAAATTCTGATGATCGCGAGGCTCTGGGGTGTCGGCATGGAGGATGGAGGTTGTTCATTGATCGGTGGTCTTGGGAAAATTGTTCAGAAGGATTCTAGACCACCGGGGTGACTGGGTAATGGCGAACTAGGGTTTTGGATCCTGCTTTGGTCGACTTCGGTTTCGAGATAATTATGATGCCATCGAAGCATCGGACTTCGTCGGAGTGGGTGGGATGGAAGCTTTAGACTACGGCGAAGCTCTAGTCAGAATGCCGAGGTTTCTGACAACTGGTGGTGGGATTGCGAGGAGGTTTTGGGTGTCTAGTTTCGTCGTTGTGGATTCATTCGAGTTCGATTTCGCTTCCACGATATTTTCTAAGATCTGGGTGTTCGTGTGGACTGAGGGAGTGGTCGCCGACGTATCGATGGTCGGAGCAGGAATCGGAATGGGTCGGAGCACTTGTGCACGTGCACAAGTCTTAGTCATATCTGTTGATTTTGCTGTGGTTGGATGCTTCGGGGAAGTTGGTGATTTACTCGGGGACGCTCTCGAGTTGGATCGATGTGGTGATTGAGGTTTGGGTCAGGGTAGGGATCGGGTTATTTTAGTGATTGACTCGGAGTTGTTGCAGGGATCGGCTCGGGTCTGCTTCATAGATAGAGGGATTAAGTTTTAAGTAATTAAGAGAGAGATCGGAAGGGATGTGTTCTGACTCGAGTTATATTAGTGATGGCTGGACTTGGTCCCAGGCATTTTGTTAAATGTTTTAAAAACAAGTTTTTAAAGCAATGCAAAGCGAATTTTAAAACAAGGGTTTAAAATTCATGTGTTAATTAAGTAATTACTAAAATTTTGGGTTAACTGGAATTTAATTAAGATTTTGGGAAGTTATAGATTAATTAAGTTAATGAAATAATTAAATAAAGAAGGTCAATTAATTAATAATGAAGGATTAATTTATTTATAATTGAGAGATTAATTACTTAAATGATAACTACTTAATATAAGTAAATAAATGATAAAGTTGTTAAGGATTAATTAATTTAATTTGAAATTAAAGGATAAATTAATTAATAATTAAAGGCTAATTAATTGAGGATAATTAACCAATAGATAATTAATTAATGAAAGTAATGATGGATAATTAATGGATAGTTAAAGGATGATAAATTAATGGGTTGTAATTAATTAATGGTTCAGTGAGCAGAAAAAAATAAATAAATAAATAAAGTGATTAAAGGAATTAATTTAATTTATTAAAAAAATGGTGTGACAAATTAATCTTGTTTCTGAATGACTAAATGATATGGTATGCATTAGATTTATTTGATATTTCTGATAAGTGATTTATGATGATGGATGATATGTTATGTTTGGGTTGAACTGAGATAATATGGTTTGTCTATCTCTGAAGAATGACAATGTAAGTATGAAATCCTGGATATAAATGGAACTGTTATAACTTAAGTAGTTTTTTTTAAGATGATATTGAATTCGAAGAGACCGGGGTCGGATATCTGGAAATACCCGAAACCACTTCGATTCTATATAAATTGATATGTGATGTCAATTGGCTAGAATGTAATAATATGAACCTTTGAACTAAGTTAGAATACTTAGTATTTGAGTCATAAGTATTGAGCACAAGAAGTAATGAACTCGTAGTGAAGTTCGAGTTACCCGGGTTTTCTTTTAAATTGGATTAGTATTTCATGTTATATGGGTTTACTCACGCTGGTTTCCAGCCTGACCCGGGTGTTACTTTGATGTAATGCTCGGGTCAGACCGAGTATTACAGATTTTCAAGTAAGGACGTTCTGGAGCTCAGGAGACGAGCTGGATGGCAGGAACGTGTGGAGTGTATTCCGCTATTATATATTGTGTATATTTGAGACATGAAATTTGTGTATATCCAGTGTCTGAATATATGTGTAACTCTGATGTATTCAAATGTAATCGACAGATATAGTATTCTTTGTAAACTGTTATTTTATTTGATATTATATTTTAATCCGCTGCGAATGTGAGATTCTGTATTTTGTTTCCTGTTTCTTCTTCTATCTCTTTCTTCTTTTCATGACTATTTGGAATTTTCGGGATCGAAAATTTCGGGTCGTTACAGTTGGTATCAGAGCTGAAAGGTTAAGCGAGAACCTTGGCTCTGGTGGGGGATACTCATAAGGATAGGGTCAAAGGTACCCTAAAATGAGTTGAGCGTATATATATACGAGAGAGCGTACTTGTTATTTTCTTATATAAGAGATTTTCAATGATTTTATATAAGAATATATTTTGATATATAAAGCATTATTTCTTACTAATAAATGTTAAGGTAATTGGTTGTAAAAGTATTGAATTAAATATAAGAAGTAATAGAAATACAACCAAATTGAAATTAAATAAAGGTAAGTTTGAAATGGATTTAAACTGAAATTAAATCTTGAATTTGGGAAAATGTTCCAGAATAAGATAATAATGAATTAGTTTCCTCATATGATAATCTTGGTCATTATCATAGTTGCGTTTAATAATAAAATATGATTGTGGTATAAGCAAAATAAAATGTTTTAGGGAAGTAAAACATGTGGATAAGTATGACTTATAAATTGGAATTGAAGATGATCTAAAATTGTGAAGTTTTAAATCTGAGCCCAAAATTTGAAAATTGTTTCAAAGTGATAAAGAAATAATAAATAATATTATTTGAATGAAAGGGCTTATTCAAACAGGAGTTGTTTGAAATTTTTTAAAGGGAATTTGTTTTGAAATTAAAAACCAATAATGGTTTAAAATCTAAGGTATGACTTGAAGTGCGAATGAAATAAATATGTATATATGTGGATATACATAAGATCAAAGATGATTAGAAGTAAACACTAGGCGTCCAGTTTTGAATTTTTCCTAAAATGTGATAAGTTTTAAGCTTATAAGGGAGATGGGATATTGATAAGAAGTTTAAGAATTTGAAATGGAGAAATTCAAATTTTGTAGGGTTAACTGGATTAAGTAAATTGAATTTAACTTTGGAAAAGTTAAATAAGTTGGAATAAACAACCTGAATTGGAAATTTCAAGATGAAATTGAGATTTAACTTAGGAAAGTTAAGTGGGTTGATTTGGTAGGGGATTATAAGTGATCTCAAATGGGTTTGAGATCTGGGAATTGAAAATGGATGTTGTAAAATGGGTGTTTGGATAAATTTGGATGTTTATTCATCCTGATATCATTCTATTGTAATAAATAATTTATGAAACTGAGAATTGGTTTTGAAGTTAAAAATGGATCATAAATTAGAATCTGAAGAATTGATTGCTTTGAGTTTTGAAATATGTTAAATAAAAGATAATTTAAAATGGAATTTTGAGAATTGGGCTCAGAATTAAAATTGTTTAAAGATTTGAATTAATTGATTTAAGGGGGTTAAATTAACATTTGAAAATTTAACTCAAATTTATAAAATTCGAGATGGTTTAAAATTGAGATTTAAATTGGGTTAGTTCCAAACTGAAATTGATTTGAATTAATGGGAATTGAGATTAATTCATGTAGAAATGGAAATAATTTGAAATTGAAGTGGGTTCAATTGATATTAGTCCAAATTGATTGGAATAATTTGGAATTATAATTAAAGTGAATATGTTTAAAATCAAATGGAATTTGATTTGAATTTGGAAAGAAATTGTGGATAATTCAACTTGAATTGAGACCGGATCAATTGAATGGGAAATTGATTAAAATGGAGTTTGGGAAGTTGAACAGTTTGACTCTGGACTATTTTAATATAAACTGATTTTTCCAAGCTATTTAATGTATACAACCTTTCTTATTAGACCCAAAATTATTTTATACTTATTTTATAACTACTTTTGGAGTTATTTGACTATTTTGTAACTGTTTATAAACTAATTACTATTTTTCAACTATTTCACAAATTAATTACTATTTTACAACTATTTTGCAATTATCTAAAATTTCTATAATTATTTAGCTATTCTCCAATTATTTTACAATTAGTTAACTGTTTTACAGCTATTTTACGAACTAAAAATTATTTTTCAACTACTTATCTATTTTTAAACTTTTCAAGCTATTTTCTAAATTTAAACTGGTTTGAGTTCAAACTGTTTGTGATTAAATACCCAACTGAGATAAGAAGTGAAGTGATAATCCAAGTGGGGATTAAAGCAAATGTGAATAAGTGAATGAAAATTAAAGTGAATGTGAATAGAAAGGAAATTGATTTGGTTAATAATCAATGAAGTTAAATACGTAGGATGTACGTATATTATTCTATTCGCATAGTGATTTGATCCAGATTCGAGCACAGAATTTTGAGATAGTATTAGCGATCCGAGTTGGGATTTTTCGCTCGATTTTCGACGGCGAACCTGGATATGGATTTTTGATTGATTCTGGATATTCTCTATCATAGTTGTGACTATGCAAGGAGAATGACGGTTTCTGATCGAGAAACCAAATCTGAGTCCGCACTAGGAAGTCGAGTGGACGATACTAGTTTGGAGGTGAAATTGTGTGATCGAGTGAGCGATCAAATTGGTATAGCGTACGGATGATATGTGTACACCGTACGGATTTGAATGAAATTGATATTGGAAATTTGTGGATAAGAAATGCGAAATGGTTTTTGAAATAAAAGATATATTTTGGGAAACATATGTTGAAGTAAAATGGAAATTGGATATTTCTATAATAAAAATTTACTTTATAAAAGTAAGTAATTTGGTAAGTGACTTTATAGAGTAACCAAATTTGAATATTTGATTTGGACTAAAACGAAGATATCTTTGTTATATATATGATAAAACTCCCATTGTTGAATCTTTTGCCAGAAGAAAAGGGTTTTGAAAGTATTTGACGTATAAAAGGAAATTTATACAAGTATGGATTGAATCAAAGATTTTCCAAGATTATTATATATATATATATAAAAGGGATTTTGTGAAAGTAATTTTGGAAAAAGGTTTTGGGAACCTTTGGATTTAGAAAGGCTTTTGATTTTTGGGTAAAATCAATATTAAGATTTGGAAAAGCCTACTTTGAAGATTATCGATTTTGGGAATCGATTTGTGTAAAGGAGCCTTATATGTTCTTCATACTAGGTGTATGATTTTGAGAAAAATACTATATGTGTATAGTATAATGAGTTTTGAGATTGGCTCTGGGGAAAAAGGCGCTCCCTTGAAATGAACTTCTCAGGAGTGCCACAGGGTGGTACTGCCTTGAGCCTCTAAGGAGGAGGTTCTAAAGTTGATCCTGTGAGGAGTCCGGACAAAACTAGTTCCTGAGGATTATTGTGTAGCGGAAGTCGAGGGGCTGGTGTCTACAGAGGCATTTTGGTTATGCTGTGACGACAGTGTAACCTGATGTCATTGCGATCTACTACAGACCATAGCGAAAGTCGTGTGTGCCGCTGAGAGCCAACAGTCTACGTTTGATTTTATATCGGTAGACTGCGACACTATGGTAACATAGCGAAAGTTGTGTGTGCCGCTGAGAGCCAACAGTCTATGTTTGATTTTACATCGGTAGACTGCGACCTATGTGAGAGTGGAGAAGTTTCATTTTGACAGCGAAAATCGTGTGTGCCGCTGAGAGCCAACAATTACATGGACTTTTGCTGTGATGGCAACGTAACCCTGGAATGTAACTGCGATCTGTTGTGGGTTCCATGGTGTAATCAGTTACACGGACTTTTGCTGCGACGGCAACGTAACCCAGGATGTAACTGTGACCATGGATGGGTGTGATGATTTCCAGAGCATTCTCACCTAAGATATTTCCTCTATTTTCGAAATTGATTTCTATATTTTCAATAAAATTATTTTCCTAAGTATTTTCACTGGGTGTTGGAAACGAGTTTGCCGAGTACTTATAGATTTTCAGTCCTACGCCTGATCAACGTATGACCGAATTTCTGTGAGAACAAGGATGGACTTGTCAAAACATCGAGTTATAAAAGTATTTTTATAAAAACCATTTTAGTAATATTATACAGATTTTTAAAGTGATTTTGAAAATGATCAAAGAAATTTACCTGATTTTAAGTATTTTAATAATTCTGGTTTCGTTCCTTTTCGAGGACGAAAAGTTTTAAGGGGGGAGGAATGTGACATCCCGAAATTTCTGGCAATATCAATTTAATAATCTGTATTAGAAATTAAATTGATTTGATAATATTAGTTAATAAGATCGGAATTTGATTTAATAATCTTCTTATAAATAAATATTTAACTGGTAATTTATCTTTTAAAAGCTAATAAATTGTTTTCTATTCATAATGTATATGTATATTTAAAGATATTGTAAACAGATAAGCTTGGTTTTAAGTTTAATAAATAAATGGATCTTGTTTTCAAATTCTAATATATTTTGGTAATTTGGGGGATAATGATTTAATTTAAATATATATAGCTTTAAAATATTTAAGATAAATGTTTAATGGGCTAAATTTTATCTTAGCTTAAGTTCAAGATTTATTTAAGGGTTGTTTAAAATATTGTTTAATAAGTGTGATATATTAATTAATTTAATGATAATAGGAATTTATAATCTCTTCTATAAATCGTTTAAATTTAATAAATTATTACTCTCGAATAACATTTATTAATGTATTGTTCTATATATAAACATAAATAGTTTTATTTTATTTTCTCTAGAAAGTAATTCATAAGCATAAAATAAAATATGGATATACATTTAATGTTTGGTACTTAAGCTTTAAAAAGAATAAACAATATATATAAAGAAATACAAGGAAGTAAGTATTTGAGTTAGAAATAGAAGATATGGTTTTTGTAGACATAAGTAAACACACTTCCTAAAATTCTAACATCATGTTAATATAGAAATTTAGTTATATTACAAAGTATAAGTGTAAAACAAGGTAAGATAAATGAACACGTGAAGTTCTGGAAACATATATTTGTGAGGCTGTAAGTAATCATGAAAGGCAAGAATAAACAAAGTATAAAAGTAAAAATATAATTCATGTTGCAGGCAAGAAATCTTGTAGATATGCTAGGCATAGGAATAAAGAAAATATGTACAAAGATATAAGTACACACGAAATCTAAAATAAAGTATGAGTTTGTAGATTGAAGGAGACAAGCATTTAATGATATTATCTCTAGTACACATTACAAAATCTCATTTCAGCCTCCAAGAGTAAAAATCTCTAACCCATATTAAAGAAAGTTTGTACCAGAAGCTACTACCATTGTTTAAAGCCATTTCTATACATATATATACATCATCTTATTTTAACTTGTTCGTTTACAAACTTAAGAAGCAATCTTCTCAAATTTTAAAGCTACATCCATTTAGTTTAAAAAAAAAGAGCTTGATCCTTCCAACAACAAGTATTTTCCAGTTAAAAGAAATCAAGACAACAACTTTAATAAAGTCAAGATCATTTCTGTTTCAAAGGGTTCCTGTAACAAGCTTTCCAGTTTTCCAAATTCAAACACTTCCAGGCTATTCTCTGTTATTTCAAAATGCAGGTGAGTAAACCTAACCTATTTAAACATTGAATCTGCAATATAGCTGGATGTTGTGATTAATATTTGAAGTATAGTAGTGACAAGTGCTTGCATGAATGTAAATATTATTGTTATATGTAAATAGGTGTGCATGTCTGGAAACAGAGAAGAGATGCTTCTGTTCATAATTTACAGGTTTTAAAGCCTGATAAAAATCTAAAACATCCCACCTAAACAACTTAGATTTTGATCTCTGAATGAAAAGTATGTGTATGTGAATAACTTCACTTTTAAAAATAGATTCAAAAGGAAATATTGGGAAAAATACTTTGAAATGGGAAAATACAGTGAGAAATCAAAGTTAAGACAAAAATCAATGTCCAAAATTTTGAGTTTGGATTTCTTAAACAGTCTTGTATTAGAAAATGATGATTTTTGGTAATCATTCCATAAATTTTAAGTTTATATTTGATGAGTACTTCTGAGTTGAACTGTTCTTGAATTTTCGTCAAATTCTGACGATCGCGAGGCTCTGGGGTGTCGGCATGGAGGATGGAGGTTGTTCATTGATCGGTGGTCATGGGAAAATTGTTCAGAAGGATTCTAGACCACCGGGGTGACTGGGTAATGGCGAACTAGGGTTTTGGGTCCTGCTTTGGTCGACTTCGGTTTCGAGATAAGTATGATGCCATCGAAGCATCGGACTTCGTCGGAGTGGGTGGGATGGAAGCTTTAAACTACAGCGAAGCTCTAGTCAGAATGCCGAGGTTTCTGACAACTGGTGGTGGGATTGCGAGGAGGTTTTGGGTGTCTAGTTTCGTCGTTGTGGATTCGTTCGAGTTCGATTTCGCTTCCACGATATTTTCTAAGATCTGGGTGTTCGTGTGGACTGAGGGAGTGGTCGCCGACGTATCGATGGTCGGAGCAGGAATCGGAATGGGTCGGAGCACTTGTGCACGTGCACAAGTCTTAGTCATATCTGTTGATTTTGCTGTGGTTGGATGCTTCGGGGAAGTTGGTGATTTACTCGGGGACGCTCTCGAGTTGGATCGATGTGGTGATTGAGTTTTGGGTCAGGGTAGGGATCGGGTTATTTTAGTGATTGACTTGGAGTTGTTTCAGGGATCGGCTCGGGTCTGCTTCATAGATAGAGGGATTAAGTTTTAAGTAATTAAGAGAGAGATCGGAAGGGATGTGTTCTGACTCGAGTTATATTAGTGATGGCTGGACTTGGTCCCAGGCATTTTGTTAAATGTTTTAAAAACAAGTTTTTAAAGCAATGCAAAGCGAATTTTAAAACAAGGGTTTAAAATTCATGTGTTAATTAAGTAATTACTAAAATTTTGGGTTAACTGGAATTTAATTAAGATTTTGGGAAGTTATAGATTAATTAAATTAATGAAATAATTAAATAAAGAAGGTCAATTAATTAATAATGAAGGATTAATTTATTTATAATTGAGAGATTAATTACTTAAATGATAACTACTTAATATAAGTAAATAAATGATAAAGTTGTTAAGGATTAATTAATTTAATTTGAAATTAAAGGATAAATTAATTAATAATTAAAGGCTAATTAATTGAGGATAATTAACCAATAGATAATTAATTAATGAAAGTAATGATGGATAATTAATGGATAGTTAAAGGATGATAAATTAATGGGTTGTAATTAATTAATGGTTCAGTGAGCAGAAAAAAATAAATAAATAAATAAAGTGATTAAAGGAATTAATTTAATTTATTAAAAAAATGGTGTGACAAATTAATCTTGTTTCTAAATGACTAAATGATATGGTATGCATTAGATTTATTTGATATTTCTGATAAGTGATTTATGATGATGGATGATATGTTATGTTTGGGTTGAACTGAGATAATATGGTTTGTCTATCTGTGACGAATGACAATGTAAGTATGAAATCCTGGATATAAATGGAACTGTTAAAACTTAAGTAGTTTTGTTTTAAGATGATATTGAATTCGAAGAGACCGGGGTCGGATATTTGGAAATACCCGAAACCACTTCGATTCTATATAAATTGATATGTGATGTCAATTGGCTGGAATGTAATAATATGAACCTTTGAACTAAGTTAGAATACTTAGTATTTGAGTCATAAGTATTGAGCACAACAAGTAATGAACTCATAGTGAAGTTCGAGTTACCCGGGTTTTCTTTTAAATTGGATTAGTATTTCATGTTATATGGGTTTACTCATGCTGGTTTCCAGCCTGACCCGGGTGTTACTTTGATGTAATGCTCGGGTCAGACCGAGTATTACAGATTTTCAGGTAAGGACGTTCTGGAGCTCAGGAGACGAGCTGGATGGCAGGAACGTGTGGAGTGTATTCCGCTATTATATATTGTGTATATTTGAGACATGAAATTTGTGTATATCTAGTGTCTGAATATATGTGTAACTCTGATGTATTCAAATGTAATCGATAGATATAGTATTCTTTGTAAACTATTATTTTATTTGATATTATATTTTAATCCGCTGCGAATGTGAGATTCTGTGTTTTGTTTCCTGTTTCTTCTTCTATCTCTTTCTTCTTTTCATGACTATCTGGAATTTTCGGGATCGAAAATTTCGGGTCGTTACATAGGGGCCACTCTAGATGTACCCTTAGGGATCGATACCGATCCCCTATGTAGGGTGAAGCACTTAGTGAATTCTGGCTTATGCAATTGTATTCCCTAGGTAGGGGATCGGTACCTATCACACACCTAGTCAAATTTAGCCTGTGGGATCAATAATCCCTAGGTTAGGTATCGGTGCTATCCCACTCTTAGTCAAATTCAACATGTGGGACCGGTACCCCCTAGGTGAAGGATTGGTACCAATCCCACACTTAATCAAATTCAACACGTGAGATTGGTATCCCTAGGTGAGGGATCGGTACCCATCCCACACTTAGTCAAATTCAGCATATGGGATCTATGCCCCTTAGGTGAGGGATCGGAACCTATCCCACACTTAGTCAAATTCAACATGTGGGATCGGTACCCCTAGGTAAGGGATCGGAACCATTCCCACACTTAGTGATTTTTTGACTTTGGAATTTTTTGTGATGGTTTGTCTTCACTTTGTGGTCTTGATTGTTCTTGAGCTTTGTAGTCATCCCTTCGGGCTTCTTGCCTCAATAAACTCGAAGTCCAACTTGTCGGGTTTGTCTGTATACTGCCTGGTCAAAAGGCGGGATAACATTTATGCCCTAAAGCACACCTTGCGAATGGAAGGTGTGCTTTTCTCAAGAACATATATTATGCCAATCTTTGATGGTTGAGCTCTTTGGCTAGTTTAATCCCGATGAATCATTCAGTTCCTTCGGATTCTCTTATCAATCATGGTTCGTTCTAGACCCATTACAGCTTAAGACTCTAAGCTATGTTTAAGTGTAACCTATACATCATCATCATTCCAATTTCCTTCGGAGTTATTACATCACATGTCAAAATCATCCCATGTTCATCTGGAGTTTTTCAATTCTATTCCAATTATAAGGCGTTCAAGTCCTTTATTTTCAAATTCAAATTTGTTTACATTTTCAGGTTCGTTCTCTCCAGATAATTTATTGAATTCGTGACCGTTCAGGTTCAATAGTTAAATCCTTTACCGTTTGAGGTTGGTAATCAAATTTGCGGTCATTCAGGACTGATAATCAAATGCTTGGTTGTTCGAGACCAATAATCAAATCTTTATCCATTCAGGGCTGATGACCCTTCAGGGATGATAATCAGGTTCATGGTCTCTTCGGACCAATCTAAGGCCTCTTTGGGCCCTTACTAAGCCCAATCCACTTGCTCTTCAATGAGGGGACTTAACGACGAGAAAGCCTATCTAATCACTCTCCGATGAAGTGACCTACTCCCTACAATTCGGTCTAGCTCTTCGGTTGGGACATAATGCAATCATTGCTGAGCCCAATCCGCTCGCTCTCCAAAGAAAGAACTCAACGATAAGTAAGCCTATCCACTCGCGCTTCGGCAAGGTGACTTACTCCTTGCACTCTAGTTCCATCCCTCTGGACGGAACATAATGTGATCAAATACATGGTCTCTCCGAACCCTTACTGAGCCCAATCCACTTGCGCTCCGACGAGGGGACTTAATGACAAACAATCCCATCCGCTCATGCACCATTGAGGGGACTCACTTCTTGCACTCTGGTCCCGTCTTTTCATACGGTACATAAAGCGATCAATATCAATTATCTTGTTCAAGTGGGTTTTTCAGAAAGTCGAATATTAGATAAAGAAAATAAATATAAATCCCAATCATTCATCCTAGACATCCGACGCAGAGCGTGCCTAGGGACCGTTCGAGGTCCCATACACATGTAAGTGGTCCAATGTTAATATTGTGCAAGTATCCTAAATAGTTATCTCAGGCATCCAACTAAGAGAGTGCTTGCGGACCTTTCAGGAACTCGTACACGTATAAGAGCTTGAGGTGATATTATAGCATTTATTGAAAACAAAAAGCGAGATAAAGAATTCGAACCTGACCCCAAGTCGTCCAAACTTGGGCTTATCATTCAATCGAGGTCTTTGATTCATAACTTCATCCTGCCCCTCGTTCCTACGGGGAAATTCTGGCACATACTCCTCCGGTTGAGTTCCTGCATTCTGGTCCACATTCAAACACTCTGCTTTGATTGCTGGAAGAGTATCGTTCCTGCCTAAACCACCGTGACCCGTGCCTACTTGCCTTTGGGTATCAGTATTGACTCCTACTTGGGGATCAGTACCAACCCATAATGTTAGCTTGGGGATCGTCATGGGTCACTCCAATCCATTTCCAAGTAGCTGTTCTCCGGTTTTTGGTCTCTGACTCTGTGTTGCAGAGACTCCAACTACTCTTGTTCGTCTCATCCTTCTAAAGAAGTTCTCCATCATCTCCTCCTAACGAACCATCATTCTCTCCTGCAGTCCATTCATCATAGTTTCCATCTCATCCCCGGTTATGTAGATTGATGGAGGCGAGATCCAGAGGATGCCTCCTAGCTGCCCCCTTGTTGATTTCCAACTGTAACCGCCTCTCCAGTTGACTCTCTAGCAATTTAAAATCTTTTTCAAATCTTTGATAAGTGGGTTCAAGTGTTTCTCAATGAAAGTACCAAAATATTTAAACCAAAAATGGCACAAACACCCAATAGAAAGTAGAAGAGAATAAAAATTGAATAAAAAAAATTAAAACAAGAAGGAATTGAACATACAAGGTTTTATAGTGGTTCAGTGTACTCCGGCCTATGTCCACTCCAAAAATTTTGTTTATTTATACTGTATATTACAAGTACAATTTGCTTGGATTTGTATAAATTCGTGAAGTTATGAAAAATGGCAGAGCATAGGGGGGAAGAAGAGAAAGAAGATCCTTATAATGAACCATGCCTTCTTTATTTATGGGGGAAGACGACCAAATATCTTACCGAATCTTCTCCTACAGAATCTTGTCGCCAAGACCAAGCCCGCCAAAAAAAAATTGGCCCCAGATCCCTTAGGGTTGCGGATTGGTACCGATCCTTATAGAGGGATCGTACCGATCCCTAAATACATAGGTAAGGGTCTTACAATATTTGTGTTAGCTTGTCTTGTTGTTGGCTACGTGTTTTCAAGGTTGTTTGCATAGTCGCCTAGGTGTTTTTGGCCTGAGCAACTAATCTATAGAATGTTGAATTGCTGCTTTAGACTGTATTGAGATTGCCAATACAATGCATGGAAACTTTGGAACAACACTTGAACCATGCTCCATGTAGCTAGAGAAAAGTGTCACAAAAGTGGGGCCACTTTGAATGTACCCTTATGGATTGGTACCTATCCCCTATGTAGGGTGAAGCAATTAGTGAATCCTGGAATGTGGGATTGGTACTCCTTAGGTAGGGGACCGATACCTATCCCGCACTTAGTTAAATTTATCTTATGGGTTTGATACTCCCTAGGTGTGGGATCAGTACTTATCCCACACTTAGTCAAATTCAACATGTAGGATCGGTACCCCCTAAGTGAGGGATCGTTACCTATCCCACACTTAGTCAAATTCAGCATGTGGGATTGATACCCCCTAGGTGAGGGATCGATACCTATCCCACACTTAGTCAAGTTCAGCATGTAGGATCAGTACCACCAAGGTGAGGGATCGGTACCTATCCCACACTTAGTCAAATTCAACAAGTGGGATCGATACCCCCTAGGTGAGGGATCGGTACCTATCCCACACTTAGTGATTTTTTGACTTTGGAATTTTTTGGGATGGTTTTCCTCCACTTTGCGGTCTTGATTGTGCTTGAGTTTTGAGCTTTGTAGTTATCTCATTGGGCTTCTTGCCTCGATAACCTCGTAGTTCGACTTGTCGGGTTTGTCCATCTACTGCCTGGTCAAAGGAGAGATAATAGAAAATCTCTTTTTTGTGCCTATGCTATCTTTGATTCATGCCTATGTTATCTCTCTTATTTATGCCTAAAATATCCGTGAAAACTTGTTAATGGAATTCTTAAAATTTACAGATAGAGGATGATTGATCCCGTAGGATCAGGTTCTGGCGGTCCAACCAAAATCCTAGGTGTGAACATCCCTATATGGTTTCGTCGATACCTTCAGGTTAGGGGACATGCCAAGCTCAATCCTACTAGAGGACCCACGGAGGAAGCAACAGGTGTGGCTTCTGCCCGCCCACCTACTGCTACGGACTTTGCCAAGATTTGCAAAGACTTCTCAAATCTTAGAGGAAAGCCATACACAGTGACAGAGTCTTATGTGGATTCGAGGTCATGGATCCATGTTTGTAGGAGGATCTTTAGTTTGATGGGTTTGATTGATGAGACGAGGATGCAGTTGGCCACCTGATAGTTGCAGGGTGAGGCATTAAGCTGGTGGAAGGTAGTTGAGGCTGAGACTGAAGTAGAGAAGGTCACTAGAGATGAGTTCTATAGGCAGTTTGAGGTGTAGTTTCTTTCTAGGGCAGAGGAAGGTGTGAAGTTGGAGAAGTTCCTTCACTTGAAGCAAAGGAGTCTATCTGTTAAGTAGTATGTTAACCAATTCAATGTGCTTGCTTGATTTGGTATGGGACCGATTGACACACGTCACACGCCACACATGAAAACTCCTAAATTTGCTAAAGGGCTGCGCTAACTTCTTCAGGACTAGCTCTAAGTTATATTCCTATGGATGCTACTTATGTGGGTATAGGTGAGATGACTTTGCTGAACACCGTCTCTAAGGGTGAAGCTACGGGAGAGGAATCCAAGAAGGATAGAGGGAAACCATATCAGAACAAGCAGAAATGTGGAGGTGGACCAAAGGGGAAGATTTAGAAGAAGGATATGCACTATAGGAAGTGTGGTAGGAAGGGACATTTTATGAAGGAGTGTAGGGCAGATCTTTCTAAAGTGAAGTGCTATAACTATGATCAGCTTGGATGGTTACATAGCGTCACTAAGAGCTTCTACTCGGACTTTTACCCAGGTGGTTCCAGCTTATGCACTAGAGGCAGTCCTTAGCTCAAGTGCACAACGAGTGGTAGATAAGTGTAAGGAAGTGGTGATCGAAGGTTTATCCATTCATAGTTTATTTGATATTAGAGCTCCACATTCTTTCATTCCTTATAGACTTGTTGATGACTTACACTTACACACTAGTAAAGTCAAAGATCCTATAGTTGTGTCAAACCTCATAGGAGGATCGACCTATTTGTCTATGTTATGGAAAGATTTGAAGTTGTTTATTTTAGGGGTCGAGTTTGATTGCAATGCCTTTGTACTGGGGTTTTCTAGGTTTGGATTGATATTAGGCATGGATTGGATGACCATGTATAGTGCTATTTTAGACTATGATGGGAAGGTTGTTAGATTGATTAGATGTAGTGGACATAGCTTAGAGGTTTATTGTGATCCTCGAGGATCTGTTATGTTGAGCTACTTAAATTCATTAGACCTATCACATGATGAGCTTAGTGCGGTACCTGTAGTTAGAGATTTCCCTGATGTTTTTGCCGAGGTTACTAATCTCCTGTCCCAGAGAGAGATTGAGTTCAAAATCTATCTTGTAGGGAATGCTAGACCCATCGCCTTACCACTAAGGCGTATGGCTCCAAAAGAAAGAAGCGAGTTGAATAAGCAAGTGAATGAGTTGTTGGAGATGGGCTTTATCAGGAGGAGTATTTCTGACTGGGGAGAACAAGTCGTCTTTGCCACTAAGGCGGATGGTTCTCTGAGACTTTGCGTCGATTATAGGGAATTGAATAAACTGACGAAGAAGAATCGTTATCCACTTCCCTGCATAGACGATCTCTTTGATCAATTGGTTGGAGATAGATTATTTTCATAGCTTGATTTGGCTATCGGATTCCATCAGTTGTGTGTAGCCGAGGACAATATTCAGAAGACAACATTCCGTACACCTGACGGACATTATGAGTGGTTAGTCTTTCCCTTCTGATTGACCAATGCACCCGCCTACTTCATTGATCCGATGAGCCGAGTATTTAGGGTGTTGCCTAATAAATTCATCGTGGTATTTGTGGATGGTATTCTTGTACACTCGAGGAGGGAGAAAGAGCATGCATTGCATTTAGGAGAAGTTCTCAGTACACTCCGTGCATATAAGCTGAAGGCGAAGTTTTGTAAGTGCCACTTTTGGAGAGAGGAGGTATGTTTTTGGGACACATCGTCTAATAAAATGGCTTAGCAGTTGACCCTAGTAAAGTGGCAGCAGTTAAGGATTGGCATATGCCAAAGAATGCCATGGAGGTGAGAAGTTTCCTTGGTTTGGCGGGCTACTATCGCAAGTTCATTAAGGACTTTGCGAAGATCTCTGGACAACTGACCCATCTTACCAAGAAGAATATAGTCTTTTCGTGGGATGCAATGTGTTAAGATGCTATTGTCAAGTCGAAAGAGGCATTGACTAGTGCACCAGTTTTGGTGCTACCTGATGGGACAAAGTCATTTATAGTTTATAACGACGGTTGTAGAACAGGGTTAGGCGCAGTATTGATGTATGAAGGAAGGGTGGTGAGCTATGCGACTGGGAATGTGAAAACCCATGAGAGCAATTATCCTACACATGATCTTGAGTTAGCAACCATCTTCTTCGCTCTAAAGTCATGGAGGAATTATCTTTTAGGGGAGCGGTTTAAGCTATTTACGGATCACAAGTCCTTGAAGTACGTGTTATCTCAAAAGGACTTGAATTTGAGGCTGCAGAGGTGGATGGATTTTTTGGCATCATATGATTTTGATATCTCTTATACTCTGGGAAAAGGTAATGTAGTGGTAGATACTTTGAGTAGACAGTGTGCTATGTTGAGTCCCTTGTTCTTAGAGTGGTGACACTTGGAGTATATTTCTACCTTTAATTTCTGACCATCATTAATATTACCTCGAGACCAATAGTAACTTTAGATATTAAGCCTACATTGATAGAGCATATTGGATCTAGACAGATGGAGGATAAGGAGCTAGTAGATATTATTGAGAGGATTGATAGAGGTGAATCATTGAGTCATTTGAGGCATTATGCCATTGACTCGAGAGGATGGTTACAGAGGGATGATAGACTTTGTGTTCACCGTATTATGGATTTGATAGATGCGATACTAGCAGAGTCTCACCATTCTAGGATGACAATTTATTTCGGTGGAGACAAGATTTATCGTGATATAAAGTGAGTTTTTTATTGGTCTGGTATGAAGAAGAAAGTAGTGAAGTTTGTAGCTAGATGTATAACTAACCAAAGCGTAAAGGTGGAGCACATGAAGCTGGGTGGATTGTTGCAATCATAGGATATTCCTCAATGGAAGTGGGAAAATATTTCCACGGATTTTATAGATGGTCTACCTAGGAGTAGGAGAGGGAATTAGAGCATTTGGGTCATAGTAGATTGGTTAACCAAGTGCACTCATTTCATATCAGTGAGGAGTACTAGGACGACTACACCGTTGGCAACTCTATATGTGGGAGAGGTCATTAGGTTACATGGAGTTCCAATTAGCATAGTTAGTGACCGAGATCCGCTTTTCACTATTGAGTTTTGGAGGAGTATATAGGAAGCTTTAAGGACCGAGTTGAGTTTGATCACCGCATATCATTCGCAGACGGACGGACAGATGGAGTGAGTGAATTGGGTTTTTGAGAACTTGGTATGGATGTGCATTTTGGACTTCGGAGGATCATTGGAAGATCATTTACCATTAGTGGAATTTACCTACAACAACAATTATCAAGCTAGCATTGGGATTGCACCTTTTGAGGCGTTGTATGGTAGACCCTGTAGATCAACGTCATGTTGGTGGGATACGACGGATACGATTACTCTTGGAATTGATATGGTGAGGTAGACATCGGAGATTGTGGATTTGATTTGAAGAAGGATGAAGATTGCTCAGGATAGGCAAAAATATTATGCTGACAGTAGGTGTACAGAGTTGGAGTTCGTAGTGGGAGACATGGTATTCATGAAGGTTCCACCCCTTAGGCATGTGATGAGATTTGGTAGTTCAGGGAATCTAGGACTAAGATTTTTAGGACTCTTTTTGGTAGTAGCTAGAGTAAGGAAGTTGGCATATAGAGTAGAGCTTCTAGATAAGTTAGCGGTGGTACATGATGTTTTCCATGTGACACACTTGCGAAAGTGTTTATATGATACAGCTACCGTAGTCGTGCCGAGTCAATTAGAGGAGGTTGAGTTAGAGCATGAGTCACTTGTTCGTCGTGCATCCACTCATATTCTAGAGCTTGGTACAAAGAAACTTTGCAATAAGGAGATCTGACTTGATAAAGTCCAATGGGGAGACGACCCAATAGGGAGTACATGGGCGCCCGAGGAGAAAATGCGCGCTACCCACCCATAACTCTTTTCTAGTACATTTCCAGTTTAATTCTTATAAGTATGAATTACTTATATGTAGGACATAGGTGGTATAACCTTTAGTTAGAGACCATTGAATGTTAAGAATGATTTTAAACATGTCGATAGGACGTGTTATGGATGATGGGTGCCAATGGATGTTAATGGATAGTAATGGATGTATTGTTCCCATTGTACTCTTTTTCATGTAAGACAATATATCTTCTAGATAGACACATGCACACTTTTATCTAGTTGCGTGTTATTTATTGACTACTATTGTGCTAGTGGATGTTATGCATATAGATGCTAGATATGAATTGTATGATTGGGCATACATATAAAATTGCAAGCAAATATTTTTTTAGGGTATTTCATACATTTGGACATATGGCATAAGCATTTGCATGACAGAAGGTCGGTTGGATCGGTAGACCGACTACTTTTGCATTAGTATAGGTTCACGTGCATTTTATGCTGCATATATATGTACATGTTCCATTTGAAAATTTATAAGGATAGTGATTGTTAGTGGATGATAGATGAGTAGATGATTGCAGCTATTGGTTGTTGTGTGTATGAGTTACGCTTTTCCGTCCTTAGAGATTTCGAAAACAATTTTTTAAGGGGGAGAATGTAACACCCTGAAAAATTTAACAAGAATTTAATAGAGATTTAAACGGAAATTTAATAAGAAGATTAAATTAAACGAAAAAAAGGACTTAAAAGAAAATTTTCACAGAGGCCCAAATTTGGCTACGAAACATACACCATCGTGTTCATAGCGATATTTCAGACAATTTTCATATATAACACTTCGTAATCCAAGTTAGTATGAGAGAGTTACGGGCATCTGAACAAATTAGGAAATTAAAAATAAAAATTTAAAAATTCACAAAGCCTTGGTCGACCAAAGAGGACCCTAGGTCGTCCAGCAGCGGTCGATCGAAGGGCATGCACGGTCGACCCTAGATGGAATAAAATCGAGCCTTCATCATTTTGCAATGACGTGATTCAAGGTTTTGATTGGTTGCTTGCTAGAGAAGAGTCAGATAAGTCATCTAGATGCCAACTGAGTTGATCTAATGACCCTTGACCTAACCCTAACTCTATAAATAAGATGCTAATGAAACCCTAATCTCTTGTTGAAGCTTTATAGCAATGACACTCTGCCAAATTTTCCCCAAACCCTAATTTTCTAAAACCCTAAAAATCAAACTCTAATCAAATTAAGAGCAAAAGCAAGCAATGAATGGGGAGTAAGAAGATCTAGGGAAGAAGCTACCAATTGGAGGTCAAATTCTTATTTAAAAGCTTAGGCAAAAAGGTGAGCGGGCGCAAATTTAACAAGTTAATTTTTGTAGTTAACTTAAATTACGGAAATTGATTAGGATGTTAGCAAACCCCAAAATAGAATATGTTAATGTGGTAAACCCAAGTTTTAAATTATCAGTTAACTCTCCTATCAAGCCACTTCCTTCTTCGATTCATGTTCAAACTGTCTCAGGCTATGTAGCAGAAGTTTGTGTTAGATATGGATGGGCGCTTGATATTTGTACCGCTCGACGATCATTTGGACACCTTGCTGCTACTTCCACTATTCTGGCCTCGATCTGTAATGATGCGCCTCTGGTCAAGATTCTGCTTCCTCATTCTCCGGTGCGCAAGTGGGTTTCTATCATTAGCTGACCTTTCTCATTCCCCTTCCGATTTTGCTCCTATGCTAGTTCCTTGCCTGGATTCCATTCTTGATGTAGGCATTGTTACTCCTATGACTCCTCCATCTACTATTACTCTTAATTCATTATCAGGTACTACTGTTGATCCTAAGGCTATTGTATGGGACTCTTTGGAGAAAGCATGGAAACATGAGATGTTTGAGATGAGATACGACCCTACAAGAGATGACTTCCATATGTTTATCAGTGAAACCGAGGGCGAAACCAAGCATCTTCACTATATTGTTGTTGGTGAAGACCTTTTGCTTACTATTGTTAGAGCCCGTGGTGCTAGGAATAGGGATGTCCTTGCTGATTCTAGTTGCGATAGGAAATTTACCTACTACAAGGAATACTATGGTTTTTGCCCCAAAATT
This sequence comes from Allium fistulosum, assembly GCA_030737815.1. NCBI lineage: Eukaryota > Viridiplantae > Streptophyta > Magnoliopsida > Asparagales > Amaryllidaceae > Allium > Allium fistulosum. Next base: position 1,055,461,522 of record CM060904.1, on the reverse strand, counting down.
GTATCTCTTTTATGGAAATTATCTGTATGTGATTGGCCCGGAATCTTCGGATGATGGGAGTAAATCCTCCAAGGAGGAAACATACTAGATTTTAGACTTTTATATTTCTTAGGCATCTTTTCCCAACCCCTAATCTGTGTTTTCCATTTTATTTAGCTGTTCCGTGCATGTACATAAGATTTGTTTTTTCAATTAATAATATAAGTGGTACAACCACTATAAACTCGGCTGGCTTTGCCAAAAATAAATTATCAGTTAACTGTAATTGAATTTCCATATATCCTTACTCTATTAAATTTGTTAACCCCAATTTGACAAACTCCAAACTTTAATTAGACTGTAATTAACATTCACTAATCACTATTAATAACCTAAATCAAAGGCGCAAACAATTGATAATTTTAAAAATCTGGAAAGGTTAATTTTAGTTCGTAAACGGTCGACCCGGTAACCCTAACGGTCGACTGATAGTGGTCAACTGTAGGGTATAACCGGTCGACCGTTTATTGTGTGAAATGGGCAAATTGAACATCAGTCTAAGGTCTAAAATTTATAAATAAAAATTATAAAAATTATGAATTATTGTGGGCCTATCTAAGGGAAATTGGATGGACGCTGGACTTGTAAGAAAATTATATTCCAAGGAGCAGATGCTAAGTTGTGGCGGTGTTCGGTAAATGTTATTTACCCAATTTAGAATAGTAATTGATTTGAGACGATGTATTTTCGCTAGTCGCACTCATATGAGATTCCAATAGTGGACGTGCAGGTGGCGTGGATGCTTGATGTAGTGGGTCCGGCATAACTGGCGGTCCTAGTATTCACAAATTCCTAACTCACGTGATATAGTTAGAGGAGGACCCGAAGTGTGCAATAAGAGGCCAATGCTACGATCTAAGCGTAGTATGAGGGAACATTCCCAGTAGCCTAGTTGCAGTGGCAGTAGTAGAAATTTATGTCCATAAGTAGCCTAGTGGTCATGTCTTTCATTGTTAGTAACCAAGAGGGTGGTGTTTTATACATTGAATAGCTTTAGCAGTGCTGGTCGATCGTTTGGTAAGAAGTTCGATACTTAGTTTAATCCATTTAGTTAGACTACACATGCATAGTGTAGGAATGTACTAGATAAGAACCCTTAGGTAACAACATTAGGAATTCATGGACACTTGTATCACACCCTACATCGTTTTAGTAGTATTAAAGTAATGGCGTATGATCATCATTTTAAACTTGTACTATTGACCAGACTTTATGTCTAATCCATTCTCTCTTTTCTTTCTTTTTTCCCACCACAGGTGGACATGGAAGTAGGTGACTGGCCCGTTCTTGATACTTGGAGAGAGTTGAGCTTATATCGAGAGTCTGCTTTTATCCCATGTTACTCTCCATGTATTATTCTTGCTTATTAGTACATTTTGCTTCATGCTTTTATTTTATTATGAATTTTGTATTGGATCACGTACTGATATTTTCTTGAGACTATGGTTTGATATTTTCTGAGACTAGTATTTTCTATCATATTTACACGTCTTATTTCTTCCACTGTGATACGTATTTGATAGTTTATCTTTTTGTTGTGATACACATCTGACAGATAGTTTGTCTTAGATTTTATTTGTTTGTCTTAGTCTTTGAATTCTTAAAGGTTAAAACCCGACGATCCTCATTTCTCGGCATGGTGCGAGTCCGAAAGTCATATTTAGCTTTGGATCGACGTGTTAATTGTGCGGGTTATTACAAGGATCTTGTTTTAGTAGGGGACTAGAGTTCTTATAATTTGATTTCTTCTTTTAGTTTTGATTGGTATACTTCCTTTCCTTATATAGATTACTCAATTTGTTACGATTTACCTTTTTTGTAATTTGTTGATTTGCTAAATTGGATTAGCTTTTAGTTATATTTCTTATATTATATTCAATTATGTGGTAATGGTATTCTTATTTGTTATTGTGATTATAGCATATAGTATTATTTGGTGTAGATTCATTTTTTTGAAATTTATCACGTTTCTGTTTTTTACATCGGTACCATTACAATCTTAGTTGTTTTCATGTATGATGATAATAGCCATAGTTGTCATGTTGGTCTAAATGCTTCTCTTCTTCTTCTTAGGAATGAGTTACGTGAATATTGGTTAACTCCACTGAGTTTTGAAATATCTTATATGCTTGAAGGGAAGTGTAGAGTTCATGATACCGATTCATATTTACAAAGTATTGTATGTTTTTTTATTGTTTAAAAGAATGAACTTTTAGTATTTAGCATAAGATTAAAACAACTTTTGTTGGAATGTGAAAATGGTAGCATTAGTGATTCTTCTACTAGAAATTCTTTGATTTCTGATTCATCTTGTATAAATATTCGATTTGATTTTAAGTAAAGGTTGAAGAAGGGAAACAATATTTCAATTTGAATTTTATTGGATATCGATTTGATGGAGCTTTGGAATTTAGAATTTTAAATATCTTATCAAATTAAAAATGGATATAAGTTGAAGGATATTATGAATTGTAGAGAAAGAGTTACATTCATTTGTTCTTGGTTTGATGAATGCTGCAAGTTTAAAGTTCATGTTACTTGTGATTTTGAAAGTGTTAATTGTTTTTTATATTAGAAGTTTGATCCATGAGCATTCTTGTGATGCTAGATTACGCGATATCATCCTCCTCCCATTTCTAGTAAATTTGTTAAATATATGATTGTTTATCAAATTAGAGATGAGTCTATGAAAAAACCAAAAGAAATTATTACTTGGTTTAGAAGAGAATATAATTTCAACTTAATTTACTACTAATGCTTATTCTGGGAAACAAATGGCAATGAAAGAAATTTATGGTGATGATGCTTTATCTTACAATGATTTACAATGGTATTTAAAAGCAGTTAAGAATTCAAATCTTGGGAGCTATGTTGATATGGAAGCGGATTCTAGAACTTCTGTAATTTAAAAGATTTTATTTAGGTTTTCATGCATGTATTGTTTATGCCACCATTATGAATACTTAGTGTTTTGTTTGTTGCAACAGCAAGAAATAGAAATCACTATTTTTTCCATGGGCTATGGCTTGTTTCTAGCGAAAATGAATCTAATTGGAGTTGGTTTTGTGAACATTTAAAAAACATGCTTGATGAAGGTCAACCTTTGATTTTTTGTTTAATAGGCAGTGGAGTTTTCTTTTAAGTGTTCTAAAGCTCTTTCCATCTTCTTTCCATTCATTTCGCTTGTTTGAAATGCAAAGTAATCTTCGTAGTTCAATGAAGGTTAAGAATAAAGATCATTATATGAAAGATTTATTTGAAAGCCTTGAAAGATCAGCCACTTGTTTTGATCTTGAAAGAGCTTTGAATAAATTTGTTGAGGCTGGTGGTTCCACGGCTTTAGATTTATAAGCGATGAACTTGGATTGATCTTTTTTCCTAGGGAAGCGTTATGGTGAGTTATATTCTCATGTGGCTGAAAGCTTTAATTCATGGATTTTAGATGAACATGCTCTTCCTAATACTTCTTGTTTGATGGTATTTGAATTAAATTGATGGAGAAATTTCTAAATATAGAGTGGATGTGCGTAGTTGGAAAACTATTCTTTGCCCATTAATGGAAGCTCGGTTGTTTGAACTTGTTAGTGAAGGTTATTGATATGATGTGTTTAAGTCTTCTGATCATGTTTTAAGGTTAAATCTCCGAAACCTCATCATGCTGATTTGAATTTGGGAATGTGTAGTTGCAACTAATGGAAAATTACTTGTTTCCCATGTGCTTAAGCTATAAAATGGATGAATATGTCCAAGCTTTTTATTTATGACTTTGTGGAGTATTATACAACCGATGCTTATCGTGCTTCTTATTCTCGTGCTATAATGCCAATCCCTAATTTTGATAAACCTAAAGCTTTACTTGAAGACAATGAAATTATGAAGCCTCCTAAATTTGTTCCACAAGCTGGTAGGCCATCCTTTAAGAGAAACGGAGGTCCAACCTTTTTAAAACTAAGGAAAATAAACATGGAAGATACAATCGATATGGCCATAATCGCGGAATTTGCAAATCTATACTGAAATTTTGGTTTTTTTGGGTATTACTATTTTTATTACATTTGTTGTTTAGTATACTCTGGTCTAATTGATTTTTTTGTGTGTTTCTGACTAAGTGTTGTTGTTCTTAATTGAAGAGGGTTTTGTTTTTTTCTTCTATATAGCTTTATATTTTGGATTATTTATTTTACTTTGATTATTCTATAAATTTTGTACTGCAGATATGCAGATTTAAGGTGGTATTATTTGTTATCCAGCCTTGAGACCAAACAATATTTGTACAAGTCAGTCGATCAGACGGATGGTTGGACATGCAAAAAGTTCAAAGTGATAACTGCCATGATCAAATACCAAGGGAGATCAAGGAATGAAGTCCAAAGATAACAAACAGTCTTCAAACAAAAGCCTACACACCTCCTACCAATGAGAAGCTAACTTAAAGTTCCATGACATAAGATATGTCATGGATCGGTACCGATCCCTGATCAGGGTTCGATACGAATCCCTAAAAGCTCCTCCCAATCCTTACTCGCCTTATGCCATATAAAGATAGAGAAATTACAAGTTGTTCCATGCTAACATGAAATGGTTCGCAAGCCTATCTCAACTCAAATGACCAATGGATAAATCATGTGTTTTTGCCCAACCTCCGAACCAAGGAAATCACTTAAATTCAAGTCTATGATAATGCAATCAAAATGTCGAAGGCGAAGACATGAGTCAATTGAGCATTCGCAAGAGGTTTGAAGGAGGATTCACAATCCAACTTACGGCACGGTTCGGTACCGATCCCTAAAACTAGCTGAGTTAGCCATGATATTTTTAGTTCAACTTCTCCCGAACGTGGAGAACATGAGAAAGAACATGGAGAAGATAATTTCGTCGACCTACAGGTGTAAATAGAGGAGGAGGGGCATAGTTTGAGAGATCTTTTTGCCTTTTAATTAATTCTTGTATTATTATTGCAATTCCATGAATCATCGCCGATCTATAAGAATAGCTCTATAAAAACAAATCAAAAATTTTGACAAAATTTAAGTGGATACAGGCCTCTGATTAGCCAAACTACTATAATTGTTATGTGATCATATTTTCTGGTTTTCAATTTATTTTCTACATTTTATTCTCTATTATTAGTCTTTGTGTGTTTATGCTAACTTTTGGTGTAAACATTTTGGTCCTTTCACTGAGAACATATTGATCTCGGGCTATCAGGATCCATTTTCTACCTTTGGATTGCTTTAATCCATGAGTTAGATCCGTTAGTGTTGTTCTCATAACATATAACTATTTAGGCTTCTGCAGAATCTATCACATGATCAATTAAAGTTATGGTTCCACGAAAGGAGAGATCCATTGCCTCCAAACTTGCTGTTGATGTTGAAAATGCTAGTTCTCAACATGTTGAAGAAGTCACTCAACCCAATGCTATTGAAAATTAGGGCCCATTAGATATGATAACTAGGGTTGAGATGGACAGGATGATGTACGAGATGAGCGGCAAGGTGCAAGCGACTCAAGAAGAATTAAGGAAGCAAATGAAGGAGAGTTGGTGTGCTTGGAGTCACGTATTAGGGCATGGATCACTTATGTTTCCCTTATGGTACATCTTATCTAGAGATATACAACGCCCGAAAGGATATCTCTGATCCTTGTGTAGTAGGTCAGAGTCGACTTTGATCTGAGGAGATCTATATGGAAACCCTACACAATTTACCGAACGTACCTTAGCAGTTTTAAATGTACTTTAATATGTTGTTGAATGTAATTCAATGTAACCATTCTTGCTACATTATATATTTATTGTCAACCCTATGCATATTATAATATCATGAGATTTTCTTATGAAATGGTTTTGTTATCGTAAGGTAAAACCCATTTTTGTTTATTTGCGGTGTGATCTTACGAGACACCTTTAATTTTGAAGGGTTTTATAAATATAAAAATTCATATGACTGAGTTTCTCACGCTATTTTATCAGATTAATCCTGGTGTTATTCTCTTATAATCCTCAGGTTAGCCTCAAATATTTCTAGATTTAGCTATGGATGCTTTGGAGCTTATGGAGACAGGCTGAATCCATCCACCTTATATCTATTTACCTATTTTCATTTCCGTTCACTATTATGTGTGTATGTGTTTAGCATTGTGAGGACAGGTAGTCACAATAGCAGAACTGTCATTTCACAATGGTTATTGCTGTTACAAATCAAATTCGTAACGGTTATAACCGTTACAAATAGGTACGTGGCAAAATCTGGAACATATTTTCCAACGGTTATAACTATAGGGAATATGGATTTTCCCAACAGTTCTAGCCATTGGGAATTTCCTTGTTCCCAACGTTATAACCTTTTAAAATATGAAATTTCTCAATGATTATAACTATTAGGAAATAATGTATTTACCAACCGTTGGGAAATTTTTACTAAATACATGCTTCGAATGGCAACACTTATAAGTGTTGCAAATTTTGTTTAGTTGAACCATACCATTTAACAACTAACATCAAAATATTTCATTTAACAATACAAATTCAAATTTATAGTAATAACAAACATGTAACCAAATTTCAAAATCAACGTATCACCAAATTTCAAAACAAACATCATATATACTAAATACTTCATACTAATTCTATAAAGTTTATTGTGTGATAACTTCAAATTTTACTAGTGCAAAACGTTAAAAACTTACAAACAACGAATGCAACTTTCTGGAAAAATTACAAAACCTTCATCAACTAACTCGACCAAATTTTATTGGCTTCTAATTTTTTCTTTTCTTCTACAACTCCTATCAAAAGCCTACATACATACATATTTATATATATGTATATATAATGCTCAGTTTATAAAACAGACAAAAGAAAAGCTTCATTGTCCTTGAAAATCAAATTGCACCAAATTTGATAATAAAATCGAGCGCTTTGCTCGGTTAAAAACTGAGCTTTACCACTCGCTATATAAACTGGGCTAAGTTTAGTAATTAACCGAGTTTACTACCCAATTTATAACTAAGCAAAGCGCTCAGTTTGCTGAGCTTCACCGCTCAATTTGTAACTAAGCATCACCACTTAGTTATCAAATGAACAGTAAGCTCAGTAAAAATACCGAGCTTGCTCAGTTTTTATAAACTGATTGATCAGTTTTAAAAAAAACTAAGCTCACAGATTAGTTTATAAAAACCAAGCTCTCTACTCAGTTTGTAAATTGAGCTGCGTGCTTAGCACTATACCATATAAAGTTGGAGCACAATGGCAGTTTTTGTTCTTAGAGTGAACATTTTTTACAGTCATGGTGCTCATTTTATTTGGGAAGAATATATTTTGTATGCCTTCATAATCAACTATTAATAAAGTGAAAATAAATCAATAAAAATATTTTAATAAAGTTTACATTACGGGACAAACAGAATAATTTCAATCCGAAAGAATAACTGAGTGAAAAATTAGTATAACTATAAGAGTATATATGAGACAACGAAAATGATTTTATTCATTAAGGAAAAGTGACATTTATGGGACAGTGAAATATTTTAATAATATTTTTACTTGTAGAGTGGACAAAGGACTAAGTTTGTATTGTTAACAACTATGGTACCATGTCAAAGAAAAGTAACATGAAATTGCTATTATTATTGTCCTAAAGTGAAGTTTGAAACCATTATCAATAATTGCATTGCTATGATTTTGTGATGAATATGTATCCATCGAATGATGCTAAGATGATGAGATCATTTTAAAGTAAATATTTTAGATAGATTAAGATGCAATAATAAAGCCAACATCAGACTTATGGTATAGTAGTTACTTTGGATAAATAATTTGATGTCAATTAAGAGTATAAGGAATAACTAATCAACTCATGTCAGATTACACGTACCTATCACATGTGGACGATGATTTGTTGGAAAATTGGCAGTTTGTGAAAACTGCAGCAAAAGACCTATTGTCGATGTCTAAAATAGATTTTGAGTTGTTAATGCGTAAACTTATCTACTATTTAAATTATTAAGTGAGTAAATATTATGACTACGATTTTGTAGAAATGAATTGGAAACTTCAATTATTATTTTAGTTTTCCTTACCTCCTTTGTATTTAGCTTTGAAGAGCAACATGTTGCTTTGACTCCTTTGTGATGAAGTTGGTCAACTCCTTTCCATGAACACTAATAAATCTAAAAGACGCATGTGCATGATTGGTTGAAATCACCAAATAATTGCATAGGTAAAATTTTCATTTGAATTAATGTAAAAAAGTTTACTACGGTGTATACCTTCCCGTAAATTTGTATCGAATCTAGAATGATGAAATTTAAAGATTTTTTATTACCTCTTTAACTAAAACAACGATATCTAACAAACATGATATTTGACAAACTTGGTTTGGATTTAATAAATGCGCGTTTAATGGAGACAAAAGAAGGAATAATTAAATTGGTTTGTGAATAGTATTATTTTAGTGTATGCAAGGACACGGCAGTACTTAAAATTCAAATACATCAAGCATTGGAATTGCCATAAAGCTCGCAATTAGCATGCCAAGGAAAACGAAATGCTTATGTCATTAGCATGCCAAAAAAATCAACTGCATTAAATTCAGCATATAATTAATGAGGGAAAAAAGTATTTATTTTTTACAATGTATGCTTGGGTCGTTGGTAATACTTTTTAAGTTGTGACAGTGATATACGTCGTAAATAGCGTATAGGCATCGACTTTTATTTATGTTTATAAATTATAGTTTTTGCCACTTATGTCTTTTTTAGTACTTTAACAAAATACAATAAATAATTGTTCTTTAACCATGTTCCTATTTATCCAACTTATTTAACTTTTACATCAAATTTTTAAATTTCAACATAAATTTATTACTAAGTATATACTATTAACATCTATAGAACTTTAACATGTTTATTTAACAATTATCTAAATCAATACTTTAATAGATTTATTATTTTACGTTTGATCTATTTTATCTTTGACTCGTACATTCATTTAATGCTCATCAAATATTTGATTTCAAATTAATTTTTCTCATTGATATTCTTTTTGAACATTATGTTAATATATTTTACATGGTGCAAAAATTAGCAATTGTGTGAAGGATCTTTGATTTTCTCTTATCGTTTTAAATCTATAAATAACCAAGCTATGCTCTTTTTGATCAATCTGTTAGTTACTGATGTGAATTTTTGTTTCGATTATATCAAAAACTATAATATAATTTTCTTTTAAATTGAGTTATCCTACACTAAAACATCAGGGAGAAAATTTTTTAGCTGGCTACTTTCATGAATTTATACACTTTATCAAGAAAAATTCATTTTCCTATTATGTTGACAACCATTAACTATATTATATGTCTGTAGTATTATACATTACAGAAAAAGCATAAAATGTATTTATTTTCTTTACCCAAAATCACACTATAAACTTGTGGTTCAATTTTTATCTGCCTATTTGTTTATAAAGGCATCTACTTATACAAATTTTGTGGCAGACTAATTATGAAGCAATTACTAACACAACATTCAACAAGTCATAGTGTATAACCAAATAATGCTAGATAATTATGAGGTAACCAACCATATATAACAGTAAATTCAACATATGATTAAGCAACTGAATTAGGAAAATAAATATACAATAAGTCAGTATGCAATGATTGTATTAATGTATGCATGTGTGCATGTGTATTATTATGATTATTATTATATATACATACATATATATATATATGTATGTATGTATGTGAATATATGTATGTATGTATATGTATATATGTGTGTGTGTAAATCGATCAAATAAAGAAATCATACATGTAAATGACCTTTCTTCTTCTTCTTCTTCTAATTTTTGACTGTTTATCTACAGGATTGAATTGCTAGTATGCAAACTAAATTTTATATCACTATTACCAGTGGTCATTGATAGCTTGATCTTATAGAATAAAAATATTTACCTTTGGTAATAGGGATCCATTGGAAGCAAAGCAATCATAATCGTGAGAGATGCTTGGTTCTAATGATTTTATTTCTTGGAGTGTAATCTGCATATAAATTGCTCATGTTCTTTATAAAATGAATGAATTAGCAACAGTCCTAAATTTGTAGTCTGCCAGATTGGATGATGCCATCTGGGCGAGAGACATTAGTATATATTATACCAACTATCCAGTAATGTAAAAGAAAGAGTATATTTTGTATTATTCGCAGAATGATCATTTGTACAGAGTAGCAGAAGTATTTATAATACATACATATACATTGGGCCTTGCGGGTTAGCCCATATTATAATATAATACAATATACCCGCTTGTGCTGTATTCCTATACTATGAGACACAGTCTCTACATACTCTATTATGCCCCCTCAAACCTAACACTGAAGTTAGGGTTTGCGATATTTGGAGGCACCGGTGAAAAATAATTTCTCTAGATACTTTGATTCGATTTCCTTTGTTCCAGTTGGAAATTGAGGGTTAGATGCTCCTCAACATCATTCACGAATGCTTGAGGAGTGTAGATCTGACTTCACTTGCAGTCAAGCTGTAAAATGGGGCTTTGACGATCTTTGTCTCCATTCTTGAAGGCATCAGGAATATAGATCTGTGCCTTGGATCTAAGGTTGACGTCTGCTTCATCTACGTTGAGTTCTCGGCTGAATCTGGTGAAGTTCAGTCGAGATAGTGGCTTGGTTAGGATGTCTGCCTTCTGGTAAGCTGAAGGTATGTATCTGACTTCGATGTTTTTCTTCATTACTTGCTCTCTCACAAAGTATAAATCGAGCTCGATGTGCTTTGTGCGAGAGTGAAGTACTAGATTCTCTGAAATTGAAATAGCACTTTGATTGTCGCACCAGATAGTTGGTTTGTTGCATGTTTTGATTTGAAGTTCGCTTAGTAATGATGTTAGCCACATAATTTCAGCTGTAATGCTAGCAATACTCCTGTACTCAGCCTCAGTGCTGGATCTAGATACTGTAGATTGTTTCTTTGCACACCACGACACTGGATTTTTGCCTAGATAGACACAGTATCCAGTTGTAGACTTTCTGTCATCCTGATCAGTAGCCCAGTCTGAATCAGTAAAGCCATTAATGTTTAAAGTGGCACTAGTTTGTAGAATTAATACTTGATTGATTGTGCCCTTTAGATATCTTAAGATCCTTTTGACTGCTTTCCAATGCTCATCAAGGGGTCTTTGCATGAACTGGCTTACTTTGTTTACACTGAATGAGATGTCTAGTCTGGTAATAGTAGCATACTGCAGTGCTCCCACTATGCTCCTGTATTCCTTATCATTTAGTATTGGTTCACCTTTGTTTTTTGATAAATGACAGTTGCTTATCATTGGAGTAGGTAGTGGATTGGCCTTGTCCATTTTGGCCTTAACCAGTATTTCATCGATGTATTTTCTTCGATTTAAGTGAATCTCTGATTCTGATATTCTTTTGACTTCTATGCCAAGGAAGTAGTGTAAGTCCCCCAGATCCTTGATTGAAAATTCTTCTTTCAAGCATTGTGTGATGTTCATGATTTCTGATTTGTTGCTGCCTGTAATGATAAAGTCATCAACATAAATTAGTATATAGACTATTGTATCATTAACAAGTTTGATGAATAATGAGTTATCAGATTTAGTGGGGTTGTAGCCATGTTTTGCTAGAGTTGTTTTCAGCTTGTCAAACCAAACTCGTGGTGCTTGCTTGAGCCCATAGAGTGCTTTGTTGAGTCTGCATACTAGCTGCCTTTTGTTTTCATTTGTGAACCCTTGTGGCTGCTCCATATATACTTCCTCCTGCAATTCACCATTAAGAAAGGCATTATTAACATCTAATTGTTCGATGGGCTAATTCTTATGCAAGGCAATTGTTAATATAACTCTGATGGTGGTGGGTTTCACAACAGGGGAGAAAGTTTCTTTAAAGTCAAATCCACTTTGTTGTGAATACCCCTTAGCCACCAATCTTGCCTTGTATTTAAGAATTGAGCCATCTGGATTTTTCTTTAGTCTAAAAGTCCATTTGCATCCAACTATGTTTTTATTCATTGGTAGGGGTACAAGGTCCCATGTCTTGTTTTTTATTAGTGCATTGTATTCCTCTTCCATGGCCTTTTCCTAGTTGTCATTCAGGATTGCTTGTTGATATGTAGTAGGCTCAGTGATTTCTACCTCAATACTGTATAATTTTGGTTTGAATACTCCACACTTTGCTCTTGTCATCATGTGGTGCATAGTTTGTGCAGGTGTGGTTGGATGTCCAACTTAAGCAGTGCCTCCTGGTTGAGTACTGTATGACTGATTGTCATGCAGTATTTGACAGGGGTCTGTTTGATGACTATCTGATGCTGTACTATCAGAAGTTACTGAAGCACTTCCTTGACCTGGTTCATTTGTGGACTCTGTGTGTTGAGGACTGATGCTACTTCCTTCGTGCTGGCCATTGCTACTTATTGGTATGACAATTTCTGGTGAGGGTAGAACTTGAGGTATTGAAAGCTTGAAATTGCATATTTTTTGAGTTGTTTTGATTGCTGCATCTCTAAAAGGAAACTCATGCTCATTAAATATAACATGTCTAGATATGTATATTTTACCATTCTCATCAAGGCATTTATATCCTTGTTGACTGATAGCATACCCTAAGAAAGTACATGGCTTAGATCTATAATCTAATTTATGTGTGTTGTATGGCCTTAGGTAGGGAAAACATAGGCATCCAAAAGTCTTTAGACTTTGATAATCTAGTTTGACATTGAATAGCACTTCCATTGGACTTTTAAATTTTATAACCTTTGTAGGCAGTCTATTAATTAGATAGATTGCAGTAGAGAAGGCATCTGGCCAGAATTTTAGTGGTAGAGATGCCTGTGCTAACAATGTCAGACCAGTTTCAACTATGTGCCTGTGTTTTCTTTCGATGAGGCCATTTTGCTCAGAAGTGTATGGGCATGTGATTCTCTGTGTTATCCCTTTTGTTTGAAAGTAACTTTTCAGAGGCAGAAATTCTTTGCCACCATCTGTTTGTATGACTTTCAATTGACAGTTTGTCTGTCTTTCTGCATTAGAGATAAACTGTACTACAGCATCTTTAGTTTCAGATTTTGACTTGAGGAAGTAAATCCAAACATATCTAGAATAGGCATCAATGAATGAAATATAATACTTATAACCATAATCAGCATATATAGGGGCTGGACCCCATAAATCTGTAGCAACAAGATCAAGAGGTTTGTTGTAGATAGTCTTTGAATGTGGAAATACAAGCTTATGACTTTTACCCATTTGACAAAACGTACAAGTATAACAATCAGGAATTTTACTAATATGAGTATTGTCACAACAACTCAAGACATGTCTCATTACATTTAGACTGGGATGGCCTAATTTATAATGCCATACATCAAAATTTTCAGTAATTTTAGTTTCAGAAATGTTACACCATTTTTTACTGTTTTCAACATTTCTTGATTTTGGTGCATCAAATTTGTATAGTCCCATATGTTCTTTACCCTGCAAGAGAACTTCATCAGTTAGATTATCTTTAACTAGACAGTATGTAGAATGAAACTCAAAGTATACATTGTTGTCTTTAGCAAATTGTGACACACTCATTAGATTTTTTTTGATCAATGGAACCATTAGCAGATTATTAAGGTATAATTGTCTGGCTCCATTAATGCTTGCATTTCCAATGTGAGAAATTTTAATAGGGTTACCATTATCCATATGTAATGAATGTGTACCTTTGTATTCTTTGTTGCCAAGATTCAAGTTGCTCATGTTGTTTGTTACATGGTTTTTTGCACCAGAGTCTGGGTACCAGCTATCATCATGTATATCTTCAGTTTTTGCTATATTTGCATTTGTGTTTTCTGATGTTGACTCCTGTTGTGCACTGACCGTGTTGGCATTGGGGTTTTGAGATCTTGAGTTATTGTTGCCTTGTTGTGCTGGTGTAAAGTTGACATCAAATCTGAAATAGCATTTGTTGGCAGTGTGTCCATATCTCTCACAGATTTGACATCTTGGTTTGTTGTTGTTATTGGGGTTCCATCTACCACCTCTACCTCTGAATCTGCCTGATTGACCACCTCTAGGGTTATTAGATTGGTTTCTGTTGCCTTGATTCTTTTCTTGATTTCTATTTTTGCTTATTGCTGCATAGTTAGCATTATGTTCCCAATTTACTGGTTTCTTTTGCTCTAGTCTTCTCTCATGTGCAATGAGAATGGATTGAACACTTTGCAGTGAGGGTAGCTTTTCATTAGATGATATTACAGCAACTACTGCTTCATAATCTTCATCCAGACCACTTAAGATGCACAGTATTTGTTCAGTGTCAGTTACCTTATGTCCAGCTGAGGCTAACTGATCATAAACTATCTTGGCCTTGGAGAGATATTCTCTCATGCTGACATTGTCTTTTCTCAAATTTTGCAATTATCTTTTATATTGCATTATTCTGGCAGCAGATTGAGAACTAAATGTCTGCTCAATATTGTGCCATATTTCATGAGTGGTTTTACATCCATCTAATTGTGGTAATAGACTGGCACTAATTGATGATAATAGCCAAGAACTAACTAGACTATCTTGTCTTTCATGAATTGTATATTCAGAGTTGCTTACCAGTTTTCCTTCTTGATCTGTAGTAAATCTTGGAGGAGTAATTAGAGTTCCAAGAACATATTCTTGCAGTCCATATCCTCTGATAGCAGTTTCAATCTAGAATTTCCAGAGCAGGTAGTTGGATTCATCAAGTTGGATGGTGATGATATGACTTTGTGGTTTGATTATGGATTTGATGAGTTCTTGAGTGATACTGGATTGCTGCTGAGTAGTTCTTGAATGCTCCTAAGGTGTGTTGTCACTGCCTCCTTCAGACATGGTGATGAAAGTCTATCAAGAAGATGATCAGTGGTGAAGAAATACAGTAACACAGATGATAACAAGGATGAAGTGCAGCCAGATACTGCTTGAGTGATGATAGCAAATCTGACAAGTGGCTCTAGGCACGGCACTTCAGGTGAGTTGATCGGAATCTTGATAATCTGATGGTTTGGTGGCAGCTAGAGGGGTGATATGTGATGAGATTTTCTCTGATATCTCCCTTTCTTGGCAGGGCTAGCACTCCAAATGATGGTAGACTTCAAGATTGTTGGACAGTTGTTAGACTGTGTAACCAAAATCTCAAGTGATGAGATTTATTCTGATGAGATTCAGGTTTCCCTCTCCCCTTCTTTGAGGATTTAGATCGATTTACTGTTAAGCAATTTTTTTAAAGAGAGCTCTGATACCATGTAAAAGAAAGAGTATATTTTGTATTATTCTCAGAATGATCATTTGTATAGAGTAGCAGAAGTATTTATAATACAGACATATACATTGGGCCTTGCGGGTTAGCCCATATTATAGTATAATACAATATACCCGCTTGTGCTGTATTCCTATACTACGAGACACAGTCTCTACATACTCTATTAAGTAAAAAAGATATTTGTTGCCAATGAAGTGCATATGAAGTCGTGCGACAATGATACTAATATAACACTTCATGGACATAGAACTGTCATAAGCCGTCTATTTTGATGAAGTATGACACTTAAGCCAAAATTATGTACTGATATCCTTTCTTAGAGTTACGTATATGAACAATTATCTCTGTTTGATAAACTAACATAGTATAATGATAAAAACGCTAGTCAGTATGTATGAAACAGTTGCAAGCTGTTTATGATTAGGACAACTAATGTTTATGATGGATTTTTCATTATTAATAGTAGTTCATCAAGCCGAGTCTAAAATAAACTAAGTGTATTTAATCAAAACAATTTAAAGGGTACTACTGATATAATGTCAAATTTGTTGGTCATTGCAATGATCGCCAATGCTTTGATAGAAGTTGTTCCATATGACAAACTTTCTCAACAAGAGTTGGAAAATCTTCTACTAATTCAGTAGTAGTCTGCAAGAATATATGATGATAAATATTAAACAATCATAACAATGCCTATTAAAAAGCTATGCTCCCAACTATACATATGCAATAGCCACTTTTTTCATTACATTTTTTTTCTTTTGTGATGTGAGACCATGTAAATACCAAGAATATTCTGAGTTAGAACCAGCCTTTTTTACTCTTTTTTTGAAAATAAATAGATTAATAAGTAAACAATGATTACTTTCTATGACATGGATCCATCTAAAGCAAAGGACTTACGTTCATGAGAGATGCTAGTTTTTTACGATTTTCTTCTTGGTAGGTAATCTGCATAAAAATAGTATATACTCTTTATTAATTTTCATTATTTCAATATTAATAAATTAGCAACCATAAAGAATACAACTGGTGCTGATGAAGAAGAAGTGTCCTTGATGGTGCACCCAATGTTCTTTCATTTGGATTTGCACTAAAATCGTTATGGAACAAGGCATTGTTATTATTGAAAGTTATTGTTGTAATAAAAAATTCTATTCCAAATATGGCTTTATTGTTTCTTTTCTTTTGGTTACATAATAATAAATTAGCAACTCACTTTTGGTTTCATTATTACCCTTAGAATATACCAATAGCCTAGCATTTGCAACATAATCAAAACATGATGTATTACAAAGTAATAGTAAATATTCTAATAAACCATTGTTAATCATTGGAAATAAGATTCAATGACAAAATGCATTTACCTGCACTAATTCTTGATATGAAAACGTCGACAAGACTTTCTGTTATCATTAACTTGTTGTAATTTTGTGAAATCTTCTTCTGTCAAAAAGTACGAGTCATTAGTAGTCGACACGCTTGACTATTAAGAGCTTTTAGTCTAATTAACTAATGATAGCAAAGAAATTCAAAATATCATTATAAAAGTAGGAAACACAAATTTCACAGAGAAGAATGAAGACTTAATCAAAAAAAAGTTGGATACTATAGCAAAAGAAAAACCAAGAAAGTGAAATAGATTAATGGTAAATAAATTTTATAGTAAAATGCTTAAATAAAATATAATGGTTCATGTCAATTGTGATGTTAGCGTAATGTATTTGTTCTTGAGTGGTCCTAGCCCAAATACATGAATGAACAACCATTAATATATGAATGAACAACCATAAATATGTTGGAGCTTTTCTAGTATGTATTAGAAGCATAAATAAGGTAATATTTCAAACAATAAAATTCTATAGATGTATCAGATCCCTAGTTTAATTTTATGCATCATGTTAATGTGTATTAAGAACAGGCTACGAACCTATTATATAGAAAAAAGATGTTACTTTTTTCAATTAGTTGGAGGAAAAATTAACACCATCCTATTTTAGAAGATGGTATGGTATGCTTAATATTTTAATTTCTTGTAAAGGAAATCAAACAAAACTACTTCATTTATTTTACATCAATTGTATGTGACTCGTGCACAATTATTATCTTTTGATTTTGTGGATTACCTCATATGATTTTGTTGTTTTTTTGCTGTTAATCAACTACGTTTTATGATATATGTGTTTATATGTTTATGTGTGTCCATTTATCGAAGTCAGTGCAGATTATTGAAAAATAATTACGCTCTTAGTTACCATCATTAAACCACAACCTTGATTCTAGCTTCCCAACTGGTAGACGGTTCTTTTTCCTCTAGATCAATGAAGAAGGGAGAAGTCGGTGAATTCTTCCGAAGAACTGGAAGCGAAGCGCTATGCCGAGGCGAGGTGGTGCATACTAGAAAAGAAACCGCTTCGAAGAAAGATATTGGGGTTCCTAATGCTTCTACACATGAACAATAATTATTCTCTATCAAAACTAATATGGTAATTATTAATCTTTTCAAAATGTCATAGAAAAATGAAAATATTCTTCTTTGTTAAAAATATATGCCTATTCCTCGGCTGAATCGTATAAAGTAAAACTCATATAGTCATAAAATTAGAAAATTTTCAACCTTCTCACATCAATTCATACCTCTACTACTTGGAGTCCTTCTTTGCAACACTCTTCTGCCTAGCAATGTTTTCATGTCCATCCCTCGGCTACTTGTAGTCTTCTTAATTACGAGCATCAGCCTTATCCGAGCAACATCTCATGTTTTCCTCATGCAATGGCTCATGAATTCTTGCATGTCTCTGTTGTTGCTTTGAGCCTGCTCCCGCCGGTTCTATGATTCACTCTCATCCCTAATGCTACATTCAAACTTACCTTGGCACATGCTCCTATTATCCAGTTTAGGATACTCTGATCCACTTAGAGACCGACCCTAATACTACTATGATCACTTCAGGCTGCTTCTCTTCATTGCATTAATAGTACAACACTCATGCTTCCACTGACCAATACCACAGTAACTCTTACAGTTCAGACTACATTTCAGACAACCTTAAGCTTCATTTGCAAGACTGCACAAACCAGTACACAACTGCACATTATGGTCCAGTCCACATATATAGCTTTTATTATCCCTTTTGGCAAGGCCGTGACACCAAGGACTTGACTAGAAACTAAAGACAATCCGTCTCGAAGATCAGTTATCTACAGGTCCATGATGGATATAGACAAACTTGGTTCGAGTATGAATCGAGCTACAATTAGCACGGTATGACAAGTTATAAAATGCAACATTCCAAAATTCAGGTAAATCGGAGTTCATATGCTCAAGTTATGGATCGATCAAGGTTCGCGTGAAACATGTTCAATTTGTATCCATCAAGTTCGTATCCATCAGCTTCGTATCCATCTACCTCACATCCATCCATATACTTCGTATCCATCTGGCTTGTATCCATCTAATTCATATCCATCCATTTTGTATCCATCAGGCAATAGCGGCATGCTTCGTATAGATCACCCATTTGATCGATACGAAGGGAAGAACCAGGTATCGATACGAAGGGATGACTTTGGCATCGATACGAAACCGTATGAAAGCATTGATACAAAGAGAACAACCTCAGATGGATACGAAGGAAGCAGTAAAACTAGAGGAAACAGTCTCTAAGCATGAAATATTGATCTCCACAAAATACTCAAGCCACGTCATCGATACGAAATCGATCGACACACATGTATCGATACGAATCCATTAGCCTACTTGCAAATCCAATCTTGGATCTATCATAACTCAAAAACTACAACTCCAAATGCCACGAAATTTTCATAGAAGCTTGCTTATTCATTGAAGAACCACCATGATCAATCGCAGCTCCATTGGGCCATTCCTTGATCGATACGAAGTACACATGGATCGATCATGAATCGATCCCAAACAACCTCTGATCGATCTGGTGGGCCCACCCACATGTAAGAAGAGGTATTCTGAGGTTTGAGGGAGATATTTTCAGATCTACTCCTATAAATAGCACCTCTATGCCTACTTAAAAAGGACTTTTAGCTCTCTTACGTCGTTACTCTGCTGAAACTCCATTGTAACTTAAGTGCTAGTGACTTGTACTATTGTAGTCAGTTGAGAATCATCAATAAACAGCAAACTATTCAAAGTGGACGTAGGATACAACGCCGAACCACTATAAACTCTTGTCTCTTTCTATTTCTGCATAATTTTATGGTGTGATTGTTAGATTAGCCTTATTTTCCATTTAATTTCTTTATTCTAATCTCTTCAATTACATCCGAAGAGTGTTGTGCCCAATTTAGGTACAAACACTTTGGTGCTTTCACTGAGAACACTCTGCTTTTCTCTGATTTAGTGGATCCCCTGCCATTGTTGGATTACTAAAATCTAAGGAGGAGATCCAGATATGTCTTCCAGTAGTTCCTTCCATTCTATTCAGATTACTCTAGATCTAGGAAAGAGCTACATTCATCATGGTGCGCACTACCAGAACCGCTTCAAATGATGCAGATCCAAAAGGAAGGGATAAGCAAAATCCCACGCAACTTACCACAGCAAGCCAAACGTCAGATGGAGCTGCAGATCCACAAGGTCCTATGATTAGAGATGAGTTCCTGACCCTCATGCAAGAGCTTACTCAGTGCCGTCAAGAGCTCACTCAGCAGATCCATGCCAACACGAAGCTTGCAAACCAATTGAACGAAGAAAGGCGAAGGAGATCTAGAAGGGATCATGTCTCTCATTCCTCAACCGAAAGTTCGGCTTCATCTGACTTCAATCACAGATCTACACACCGTCGGCTGGATGGAAACTATGCAGAAGCCTCCGGGCATCAGTATGCTGTGAATCTCAGATAAGTCGGGATTGGTCCTTTTACAGGGCATCGAGCTAGACCCTCCTCCTAAAGAGGGGCACTTCCTTATCACACCATTCATGACCATGCAGCTGCTGTCGCTATAGATCTGGAAGCTGAGGTCCAGAACTAACCCAATCTAGCTCATCGCTAACATGTTCATGCTCAGGATCCTCACTTCCCTGAAGATCGGGAGCCAAGGAGTCGAGGAACGGACCGTAGACAACGACCGGACCGTCCCTGCAACATGGAACCCGACCATACCTTGGTCCTGAACATCCAGATGCTTGACATTCCAACCATGATTAGAGAAAGTCAAGGCCTTACGAACGATGATTGGGGAATCTCCCAAAGTCACACTCCATTCACCAATGACATTCTTTATACAGAGCCACCCCGTCAATTCAAGATGCCGACTCTGCCGGTGTACGAAGGAAATTAGGATCCTAACCAGCATATCTTGAAATATAAATGGCCCATGAACGTCGCTTGAGCTGACGATGCGGTCAAGTACAGGAGCTTCCCTATCTCCTTGGAAGGATTGCAACTATGTGGGTCACTCGTTTACCACCAAGATCCATCTCATGTTTTGATCAATTGGCTACTATGTTTGTCGAGCAGTTCCATATGCATGCTACTAGACCAAAGGATGTCAACACCCTGTCCAGTGTTACTCAAGCTCCAGGAGAGACCCTTAGACATTATCTGGAAAGGTTCCATGCTGCTTGTGCAGAGGTCAGCAACCCCAATGATAATTCTATTCTGATGGCATTGACTAAAGGAATTGATCCCGATTCCGAGTTTCGTGAATGGTTGGCTGGGAAACTCATCGCTTTGTTGGATCGTTTCTATGCTAAGGCGGCCAAGTTTTGAGGAGAGAAGATGCTAGATGATCTAGGAAGCAGGATATAGCGGGGCTTAGTGGTGAAGGCATTCAGAGTAATGTTGCTGTCAAACAGACCGGTAAGAATTTTGGTAAAGTACAATTGAACTTACATTACAAGCAAGGTCAACAGAAGGGCAATGGAGGTCAGGGAAAGAAGAGAGACCCGCATCGCGGACTGAGACCCAAGGCTCCCATGTTTGATCGATGTACTCCCCTAAACACATCATTGGAAAATGTTTACCTTCAGACCTGTAATACAAGCCAGTATAAGAAGCCAGCTCCGAAACCATCATCTGAGAAACAAATTCAGATCGGGAAGTTCTGTAGATTCCATGATTGTTATGGCCATAACACTAATGAGTGATGTCATTTGCAAGATATCATCGAGAGATTGATTAGAGAAAGAAAGTTAGAGCAGTTTGTTCGGGCTCCGCGGGACGGAGGTGCGGGCCCATCTAATCCAAATCAAGGTCAAGGCCAAGCTAAACCCGAAGAACACGCGCGTACTGGCGGGAGGTTGGTAATAAATAATGTGAGTGGTGGTCCTTATCCGACTGATCAGAGTTGGAAGGAAATGGTGTCATATGCTAGTTCGATCAGGCATGTGGAATTTGAATGCTGCAGTAATGTTGATGACGAGGCCCCGGCGAAACAACAAAGGATGATGATAGAAGACATCGTTTTCAGGAATCGTGAAGCTGACAAAGTCGAGGCCCCCACTATTGATCCATTGGTCATCTCAGCCCAAATAGGTCATGCTAGGATGAAGAGGATCTTAGTTGATAGCGGAAGCTCTGTGAACATACTTTTCAAGCGCGCTTATGACCAAATGAGAATGGAAGCAAAAGATCTAAAACCGTATCAATCGCGTATACATGGTTTTAATGGAAGTGCAACCATACCAGCTGGGATGGTAGAGTTACCCGTTGAGTTGGGTATTGGAGATCGCCAGAGAGTCCAGATGTTGTAGTTTGTTGTGTTGGACATACATTCCCCTTATAATGCTTTTTTGGGTCGACCGCCCCTTGCGAAATTCAGGGCAGCGATTGCCCCTTGGTGTTTAACTCTGAAGTTCCCCATTGATAATGGAATCGGAGTGGTACATGGTGATCAGGCGGCTGGACGTGCCTGTTATGTTGCAGAGCTGCGAGATGCACAGTGGAAGGAGTAAGGAAGGGGCGTAGAGGAATCTCTCTACGTCCGTATTTCAGAAAATTAACAGCTAACGCTTGGGCCTCGGCCCGGGCACCACAACCAGTTCTATAAGGACCTTAACTCTAGAGACAATAAAGATAAGGAGCAAGTCGGCGATCACCAGGCTTCCCCAGCAGAGTTGACAATTGATGTTCCGATCCACGATGATGACGATTCCAGAATGGTAAAGGTCGGGTCTCAACTCAGCCCCCAAATGAGGCAGGAATTGGTTGGTTTTCTCCGAGCGAACCTCGATGTATTTGCCTAGACTCATTTAGACATGTGTGGGATCTCGCCTAACATCGCAAGCCATGCATTAATATCGACTCGCGGCACGTCCCGATGAAACAAAAAAGGCGCGGTATGGATCCAGAGAGATCTGCTGCCTTGAAGGAAGAAGTGGATAAACTCAAGACTAATGGGTTTATTTTTGATGCTTTATACCCGAAGTGGGTATCGAATCCAGTGCTTGTCAAAAAGTCGAATGGAAATTGGCAAACATGTGTGGACTACTGTGATTTGAACAAAGCCTGCCTAAAAGATAGTTTTCCTCTTCCCCGAATTGATCAACTGGTGGATTCAACAGCCGGAAATGAGCTCTTATCCTTCATGGACACATACTCCGACTACAATCAAATCCCGATGCACCTTCCGAACCAGGAACATACCAGCTTCGTCACTGATCTGGGACTCTATTGCTGCAAGGTAATGCCGTTTGGACTTAAAAATGCTGGAGCAACTTATCAGAGGCTCGTGAACCTAATATTTGCCAACCAGATCGGAAAGACTATGGAGGTATACGTGGACGATATGCTCGTGAAGTCACAACTATCCATCAACCACGTCGGTGATTTGGAAACAATGTTTAACATACCACGAAAGTATAGAATGAAGCTCAATCCGTTGAAGTGTCATTTCGGAGTAGCGTCAGGAAAATTCCTTGGATTCATCATCAACGCTAGAGGAATTGAAGCCAATCCTAAGAAAATCTAGCCGATTTGGAATATCGGAACTCCCAAACCATAAAGCAGGTGCAAAGCCTCAATGGGAAGGTGGCAGCCTTAAGCAGATTCATTTCTAGATCCATGGACAAGTGCATCCCTTTCTTCGATCTGATCAGAAAAGGAAAATGAAATTTCGAGTAGACAAAGGAGTGCAAAGGTGCATTCCTAGCAATAGTTCAACATCTGGCAACCCCACCTATCTTGTCGAAGCCGGTTGATCACGAGAGATTATATATCTATCTGGCGTTTTCGCCAAACGGGTGTGACCGACCGCCCGTAAATTAACTTATATCCCCGGAGCACGGATATGATTCCAAACATTAACCAGGCATGACTGACTGCCAACATACAAGTTTAATCCCTAGAGTGTGGATGTAAATACCAGCAATTGAGTGAGTGTGATCCGACCACTCAAACTCACTTCACTTTAACTTTGTTCCGACTAAGTTAAATTAAAGTTAGTAAAGGCGGAAGACGACTACCAACCGCTGACCGAGAGAGCGCAGCGTTGGGACTCGACTCAACGTTTGATTGTGACCCAAAGCCATGACTTCGGGACTTAACGGCTGGACTCAAGTTCGACTCAGAAACTAAAGCCTCACAAATACATTAAATGGAACCACGAGTGCTAAAATACTTAGACAAATGAACACGGAGTTATGTTGAAAACAAAAAGAAATTTTATTTCCACTATTCTTTGAGAAAGTAAGTACAAAATCTGTTCAAAGAATTCCTATAAGCGGGGGCCAAACCCGCATCAATATATGGCCTACAAAAGCAAAAGAAAAGCTTATTCTAGCTACCTACAAAAGATAAGAAACAAAAATGCAAGTCTACTCATTCGGTTTTCTATCCTTCTTACTTTCTTCGGCGTGGACCCGCTCGAGCTACCACTCAGAACCCTCTTTGAGCCTTTACCTCCCCAGCCTGCTCCAGTTGGCTTGTCTCCGGCTGGGGGAATTGAAGCAGTCTCTTCCTGAGAACTCACAGGTACCGGAATATCCTCTGTATGCGGAAATGGAGGAATGGTGGCACTCTCGATGTTAGAGGAAGGAGGCACGTTGGTCTCGATGATAGTGCCTCCAGGAGAAACGACAAGTATCAGGACTGGACCGGGACCTGCCATTCCCCCACCAGCTCTACGAGCCTACTCAACTTGCTCAATTTGGCTTTTATTTTTTCCATTATCTACTCCACCCAGTTCGCACGTATGCTCATTAGGATGCTGCTGGTCAGACCCGAGGAGCTTGTGATGACAACATCTTCATCTACATTGAATGGCACTTCGATACTTGGATCACTTAGATGGCTGAAGATTGCTTCCATCAATTGTTCATCAAGCAAGCAGCTGCTTGTTAGTCCTTGAGATGATGGTTTTGATGAAGACAACCTTAGAATAAGATTATAAAATATAAATACTAACATTATAGTTTAGATATATATGTATATGCAGGATTTAACCATGCAGGTACCAAGAATGAAGACTGTACAGTATAAAGATTCAAGATATCAAGATTGAAGACTCATGAGTATCAAGATTATCAAGAGTTCAAGATTTCAAGATAAGTATTGAGTCTAGAATTATGTTAAAACTTCATAATAGCACTGAAATCTTCACTCCATTTTTCTTTTGGGATGGAACCCATTTCTACCTTTTTAGTGGCTTACAAACCCACGACAAGTAGCTTACAAACCTACGACAAGTGGCTTACAAATCCACGAACATCCTGGTTTTGTACAAGTTCTCGAGTCCTGACATGAGGAGATATTCTGCAGGAAGAAGCTTGCAAAACTACTTCAAAATGATTTTCAAAACTACTTCAGAATGATTTTCAAAACTGCTTTTCAAAATGTTTTAGCCTTAAAAATTATCTTTTCAAATGATTTTCAAAAAGATGTTTTAGCCTTAAAATATTCTTTGTTTTTGTTTTTAATAAACTCTTGTTTTTAAAACTTCGTTTGTTTTAAACTATCTTTATACTTAGATTTAAATATAAAATTATAGTAAAATTTTATTTATATTATTCTCTGTATTTATCTATGTATTTTATCTATAGTCAAGTATATTTATAAAGTTTAAAATAGTTTCAATATAAGATAAAGGTTATTTTCAAAGAAAAACAAAACATCAAAATTTCCTTTGGGATGTCGACATGCCCTAGTACCCCATGTCGATATAGTGACAGTTAGTTTCAAAATTTTGAATTTCAAAACAAGTGTCTATTCGCCATAACCTTTCACGAATGGACATGACTGTTGTTCTTCTATAAATAGGGGTTAGTTTCAACGAATTTCATATCAGATTTTCTGGTTTTTCACTTCTCTTCTTCTTCCACATTTTCTTATTCAAAATCCTATATCACTCTGCCGAAATCAACATTGAATCTAACTAGATCATCTCTGGTTTGATTCTCTATCACTATCTCAACAAGATCCAAGTGCCATTCAGAGTTATAGGCTTCTTTGTAATCTATCAAGCGAGAAAAGGTGTGATTGTAGCCTTGGAAATCAATCAAGCAAGAAATGGTGTGATTGTAGCCATGGGAATCAATTGGGTGAACTTGTTGCCCCGGAAATCAAGTATCTCTACCCAGAGGATTGTGATTCTGGAGGGTGTACCTCGTAGCCTTGAAACTGAGGGTTGTAATTGTTGAATTGCTTTTGAAAGGAAATCCATACTTAGTTGTGCGGGACTGGATGTAGAGTAACTCCGAACCAGTATAAAATCCGGTGTGTTCTTTCCTTTACTGCATTTACTTTATTTCTACATCTGTGTTTGATTCTGTGATTGTATCTGTGTCTGAATATTGCATGCATTTGTGTTCAAATTAACATAAACTCAAAAAGATTTAGTAATTTCTTGTAAACACTATTCACCCCCTTCTAGTGTTATTCCTAGCCTTAAGATCCATATTCCGCATTCCTCGCATTTGGTATCAGAGTAAGGTTTTCGAAAGTTTCATAATCTGATTTTTGAAAAGTTTTCAAAATGGCTACCAACACTGGTACTGTTATTAACACTAGTATCCCTGTCACTAGTTCATTTGTAGAAGGTCAGTCTACTGCCAGACCACCACTTTTTAATGGCAGAACTATGCATATTGGGCAGGTAGGATGAAAATATATTTACAATCTGTAGGATTAGATACTTGGAATATCACACAAACTGAATATTCTGAACCCACAACTAATTTTGCACAGTGGACCACTGAGCAAATGACTGTTGCACAAAATAATTCTAAAGCAATGAATATTCTGTTTTGTTCACTTGATAGAAATGAATTTAATAGAGTGTCAGTTTGTAAGTCTGCATATGAAATCTGGAAAACTTTGCAAGTGACTCACGAAGGAACAAGCAAAGTTAAACAGACCAAAATTTCCATGCTCACAAATCAGTTTCAGTTATTTAAAATGAATACTAATGAGTCTATTTCAGATATGTATAGTCGATTTCAAGATATTGTGCATTCTTTAATATCCTTGGGAAAGGAATTTTTCGAAGAAGATCAAGTCAGAAAAATTTTAAATTCTCTCACTCCAGAATGAGATCAAAAGACTCTTGCAATTGAAGAGGAAAATGACATCAGTACCTTAAAGATAGAAGAATTGATTGGAAATCTAATGTCATTTGAAGTCCAAATGATCGGGAGAAGAGAAAGCAAAGCATCTGAAAAGAAATCAATGGCATTAAATGCAGTAACCGACGGATCAGACTCAAACAGTGATAATGATGAAGATATAGCATTTATGACCAGGAATTTTTGGAAATTCCTGAAATACAGGAAGATGAATAATCTCAAGAGAAACAACTATAAGAATTCTGGAAATCAGAATGCAGTGCCAAACAATGTCAAATGTTTCAACTGTGATGAACCAGGCCATATCAAAAGAGACTGTCCGTATCCAGAAAGGCAGAATCCTCATACAAACAATGATTCAGTAAAGAGACAGAAGCGTGCATTTACTGCTACTCTAGATGACTCAGACTCATCCTCAAGCGATGATGATCAGAATATAGATAACTCAAATTTGTGTTTCACGGCAGTTCACGACTTCAACAAATTCAAGGAAACGAATTCAGAAAAAGGTACACATTTACAATACAATTGATTGAAATTGCATGCTTAGAATTAGATAATTGATTGCTTGATTGATTGATTTTGAATTGGTGTGTTGATTGAATTTTAAATTTATTTTTTATTATTTTATTATTATTATAATTTATTTTTTTAATAATATAATAATATTTTCTGGAATATACTATAATAATACTCCAGATATATATATATATAGACATTAAAATAATAAGTATATATATATATATATATTAGAATACTTAGGAAAAATAAATCATAGAATATTTCAGGCACATGTCGACATGGTCCCTACCATGATGTCGACATGGGTACAAATTTTGAAATTCAAAATTTGAATTCAAATGCTTGAATTTCCCTCCACCTTTTCACTTCATTCAATACTCTGAAAAGGCATCTTTTGATCAGAGAACATGTCTTTCAAAAATCTATTTATTCACTATCTTTTATCACAACTTTTCACTTTCATATTCAAATTCAAACTCTCTCTTCAAAACTTCAAGCTCTCTACTCTCTACTTTAATGGCTTCTTCAAGCAACCCCTCCACCATGAGACTTTCCAGAAACTTAAAGAGCAACTCTTCAATAATCCATAGGCAATAAAAGCATACATCAATTATGCTAACTATGGAAAAGTCCATCCCGGAAAGTTTGCTATTTTTCAAGATTTTGCTTCTTATGAAACTGATACTCTTTTCGCAAACAATCAAATTCTTAGTCTTGTTGATTCTTCTCAAATGATTTTGTTTGTTACCCAAATCTTGTTAAAATTTTCTATGCAAATCTCAATCGAGAATTTTATGAAGGAAATGATAATGAAATTTGGAGTAGTGTCAAAGGCACTAAAATTGTTTTGAAATGTGATCTTTTGGGTACCATTCTCAATTGCAAAAGCACGGGAATGGATCTTTCTAGTTTTCAAATCAATGAACATGATCGTGAGACATTTCATCGTATTTTTGAAGGAGAAGAAAACTTTGAATTTAAAAACCGAAACTTTCGTCCTAAAGCAAGAATTGTCAATCTTCTTTTACAACATACTTTGACCCCAAGATCGGGAAATTTTAACAATCCTACTTCAAAAGTGTGCAAAGCACTTTTTGCTATTTTTGGAAATTATGATATTAATTGGGTGCAAGTTATTTTGGATGAACTTCGTCCTAAAAATTTTGAAATGGGAGAAAACACTTTATATCATGGAATTTACCTTACTCGAATTTTCAACTATTTTGGAGTAAACTTCAAAGGAGAAGAATTTATTTCAAGAAAAGTTTTTAATATCTCAAACATTTCTCTCATGAAAATCCCTTATGTTTTTCAACCTTATGAGACTCTTGCCAAAAAGAAAGAGCGTTTGGCTCATGAAGAAATGGAAGAGGAGGAAGAGGAAGAAGAAGAAGAAAGGGATGAAATGGAAATAGAAGAAGAAGAAGAAGGTGAAACATCCTTAGAAAGTATTGAATATCCCTCCAATCTTACCAACAAAACCCTTCTCAAAAACCAAAAGATTATTGTTGAGAATCAACGGGTTCTTAAAAGATCCGTTAGTAAAAAGTTGGACAAAATGTCATCCAAGATGAACAAGTTTTTCTCCAAAGTCAGCAAGAAACTTGGATTATCTTCATCTTCATCATCCTCTAACTAGTTCTATATTTTCATATCATGTCCAATTAGTTTAAGTTTGTTTTAATTTGAGTGTTTATGTAGTTGTTTATGATTAATCATTGTATCACTCTTCTATGCAATGAAATTGAATTTCCTTTCTGTTATCTAGCTTATCTTATCTCTTGAATAAATGTTAGTATATTATATAAATATATATATATACACAATTATTCACAAAATCAAAATTACCATCAAATTTCACTACCTCATGTCGGCATCCCCCCCTTTACCATGTCAACATGTACTGGTTAGAAATGACACTTCATTTTGAATTTGAAATTTGAATAACTAGCTACCATATGTCTATTCATTTCAAACGAATTTCTACACCTATATATACCCATTTCTTCCAGAATTCATTACTGAATATTATTTCTTATCTATTCTATCTCTCATTCTTCTCACAATTTCAAAAATGGCTAATCCAATTCATAACTTATCCGAGAATCTTGAAGAAACTCTTAATTCATTCAAGAATAT
The DNA here is from genome assembly GCA_030737815.1 of Allium fistulosum. Taxonomy (NCBI): domain Eukaryota; kingdom Viridiplantae; phylum Streptophyta; class Magnoliopsida; order Asparagales; family Amaryllidaceae; genus Allium; species Allium fistulosum. Next base: position 1,055,431,968 of record CM060904.1, on the reverse strand, counting down.
TCTCTCGTTCATTCTTCGTAACCAGCGACACTTAGAATTGAGTCAAATACAGATGATCAAGGAGCAAGAAAGGCATTTCGAGGCAATTCGATGGATGAATTCTTCCCTACACAAGGATGATAACGAAGCACATCCTCCTGTCTCTCTCACAAATGACAATGAAAATTGGGATGCCATCAAAGAAGACCCTATTTTCGGAGAAGAAGGATGGGTGGAAGTTCCTCGTAACGTTTAATTTGATTGCTTTATTTAATTACTTTGTTTGAATTAATTGCTTTGATTGAAATTGGTTGTTTTGATTGATTTGATTAACACTTGGTGTGGTTTGATGATTGTATAAATATACATTGATATATTTATAATCGTTGATTGAATATCATGTCTATAAGTATAGTTATTTCTTAATATACTCTATTATATAGTTTATTAATGCAGGTACTTGAGTACAAGAATGAGGGGGAGTTATATAGTTTAGAATTTGTTTTTGTTGATGACAAAGAGGGAGAAATATAAAATAGGGTAGTTAGTCATAGATTAAGTGGGAGTTATTAGATTTAGGGGGAGTCAATAGGATAGAAGTAATATTTTATAAACAAAGGTTGTCATCATCAAAAAGGGGGAGATTGTTAGTCCTTGAGATGATGGTTTTGATGACAACAACCTTAGAATAAGATTATAAAATATAAATACTAACATTATAGTTTAGATATATATGTATATGCAGGATTTAACCATGCAGGTACCAAGAATGAAGACTATACAGTATAAAGATTCAAGATATCAAAATTGAAGACTCATGAGTATCAAGATTATCAAGAGTTCAAGATTTCAAGATAAGTATTGAGTCTAGAATTATGTTAAAACTTCATAATAGCACTGAAATCTTCACTCCATTTTTCTTATGGGATGGAACCCATTTCTACCTTTTTAGTGGCTTACAAACCCATGACAAGTAGCTTACAAACCTACGACAAGTGGCTTACAAACCCAGGAACATCCTGTTTTGTACAAGTTCTCGAGTCCTGACATGATGAGATATTCTGCAGGAAGAAGCTTGCAAAACTACTTCAAAATGATTTTCAAAACTACTTCAGAATGATTTTCAAAACTGCTTTTCAAAATGTTTTAGCCTTAAAAATTATCTTTTCAATTGATTTTCAAAAAGATGTTTTAGCCTTAAAATATTCTTTGTTTTTGTTTTTAATAAACTCTTGTTTTTAAAACTTCGTTTGTTTTAAACTATCTTTATACTTAGATTTAAATATAAAATTATAGTAAAATTTTATATATATTATTCTCTATATTTATCTATGTATTTTATCTATAGTCAAGTATATTTATAAAGTTTAAAATAGTTTTAATATAAGATAAAGGTTATTTTCAAAGAAAAAAAACATCAAAATTTCTTTTTGGATGTCGACATGCCCTAGTACCCCATGTCGACAAAGTGACAGTTAGTTTCAAAAATTTGAATTTCAAAAGAAGTGTCTATTCGCCATAACCTTTCACGAATGGGCACGACTGTTGTTCTTCTATAAATAGGGGTTAGTTTCAACGAATTTCATATCAGATTTTCTGGTTTTTCACTTCTCTTCTTCTTCCACATTTTCTTATTCAAAATCCTATCATCACTCTGCCGATATCAACATTGAATCTAACTAGATCATCTCTGGTTTGATTCTCTATCACTATCTCAACAAGATCCAAGTGCTATTCAGAGTTATAGGCTTCTTTGTAATCTATCAAGCGAGAAAAGGTGTGAGTGTAGCCTTGGAAATCAATCAAGCGAGAAAAGGTGTGATTGTAGCCTTGGAAATCAATTGGGTGAACTTGTTGCCCCGGACATCAAGTATCTCTACCCAAAGGATTATGATTTTGGAGGGTGTACCTCGTAGCCTTGAAATCGAGGGTTGTAATTGTTGAATTGCTTTTGAAAGGAAATCCGTACTTAGTTGTGCGGGACTGGATGTAGGGTAACTCCGAACCAGTATAAAATCCGGTGTGTTCTTTCCTTTACTGTATTTACTTTATTTCTGCATCTGTGTTTAATTCTGTGATTGTATCTGTGTCTGAATATTGCATACATTTGTGTTCAAATTAATATAAACTCAAAAAGATTTAGTAATTTCTTATAAACACTATTCACCCCCCTCCAGTGTTATTCCTAGCCTTAAGATCCATATTCCGCATTCCTCACACTGCTATCGTGCATCTCCGCAGCCGATGTGGTTGCCATTATGGTTGTAGCCTCCATTATTAGCACCTTCTGCTCGTGATGTATTTCTTGAGCTATAGAAGGATCTGTCGGTGCAGAATCTAAGACTGAATGAAGATAAGAGAATATATTAGTAATATCATCTGATAGTGCTCGTGCATTTTGAGGAATAGGAGAAGTGTCCAGAATACCTTCCTCGGGTTGGCTCCCGTGTTGAGCTGATGCGCCTTCCGAGCCGCGTTCGGTTATCGAAGAGAGATGTGGCTTATCAGGGTCATACCCCGGAACAGCTGGAGGATTGATAGAAGAAGTGAGCTCAGCTTGAGATGCTGGAGGCGCTTTAGAACCGACTTCATGATGTTCAATCTCGGATCCTTTCCCAGCTTTTAGATATTTGGCGGCCAGTTTTTCTTTCTCAAGAGCAACGATTGTATCATGGAGGACTTTAGATTCGTCTCCGACCAACACTTGAGTTTCTAGTTTAAAATTGTCGACAATTGTGACATTGTGGATAGCCTTTTTGTCATCGAGCAAGCGATTCCAGGCCTTATATAGTTGGAAAGGATAGTCTTCGCCGAGCCATTTTAAGTTGCGGTTTCTTAAGACATTAGCATTGTAAGTAACCAGGAGATCTTCAAATTCGCTCTCCATCCTGGCCTCAACCGCTTTAACTTCCCTTTCAATCCTGACATCAGTCTCCTCGGCCTTCAGATTCACTGCCTCCCTCTCCTCCTTAAGTCTCACCGCCTGTTCACATGCCTCCTGGGCGGCTTTGTTGGCCTCGTCTTTTTCCGTGATGGCCTCGGCTAGCTTTGCCTTTAGCTCCTCAACCTCTTTCTGTGCAGAGTCCCTTTCCTAAGTAATGACGGTGTTATGGTGACACATCTTTTTCACTAAGTTCATATGAGTCTTCCTCATGTTTTCCATTGACTTCCTGGCCTCCTCGGCTTTTTTTCGGCCTCTACCTCATTTTTTATTTGAAGATTCGAGCTCATTGGTAAGCACCGTTATTATTCTGCTTTTTTAGAAAGGTCACTCTCTAATTTTTCAATCATTTTAGCCCCCTCGAAAGATACTGCCGACACCCTCTCAGTCGACTTAACCCATTCCTTGTACTGGTTGTATGGATCGTGCATGTAATCTTGTACTAGTTTTTCTATGTCGTTGGCGATTCTTTTCAAGTTTGGAGGGAAGTGGAAGTCATCGAAACAAATATTCGGGAAGACTTTCTTTAACTTGGTGATTCGGATGGCTCCCTCCCTTGTGGGCTCTATAATAGTTTGATCGGTGATGATGGGAGCTTCCGTTTCAGTTCTACAGCGTTGATCGCCGGATTTCGAAGTTTGAGGCGGCACTATTTGGTGTGCAGTTTTAGAAGATTGCTTGCCAGAGCTGGATGGTTTTGAGGGTCCTTTAGATGGTGGAGATCGCGACCGAGAGCGGTGCCTACTTTGATGTGACCTTTCCTTCTCCCTATCATTACGTTCGCGCTCTTGGCTAGAGTGATAGCCGTGACCGTAGTCTCTATCACTTTCCCGCCTATGTGCTTCAGAGTATGAGCTGGAAGAATGGCATGAAAAGCGAAGCTTGTTGAGCATAAACCCCTGTTTCACCATCGTGTCTGAAAAATGAATAGAGAAGCATAATTAGTCATCTTCGGAGATTAGAAAACATGTGATTAGAAGTTGTGTGGTGCCGTGAAGTGTGTGTATGCATGTGCAAACCCCCCCAACCGACCGATTGTGGTAGCCTTGTTCGTAGGAGTTGGCTCCCATATATCCAAAGAAGTTAGGCCTGTGCCAGTTCGCGGTAGGGAAGGGAGTCCCTCTAATCCAAGATCCTGGAATGAAGATATGTCATATGGAATAGGAATATCTGACAGTCCTCTCAATGAACCTTCTATTTATAGAGAAAAGGTCTCCGAACCTGTGGAAGTTGCCGCAGGCTGAGTTATTACAACGGTCTTATGCCTCTTGGCTTTGTGGGCGAGAGTTTTGCCCTTTCCTTTTTATTCTGATAATCGAAGGTCCTATGTAGGCAAAACCACGTGCTCATGCATAGCTGCCGCACTCTCATCATCACCCATTTCGATAATTGTAATTCCAGGCGCACTTTGAGCACCCCCGACGGTGGCACGATAGGAGCCCTTCTTCCTCCTTGCCTTACCAGAGCTACCCTGGGAACTCCTGTTAGCCCAATGCTTTAACTTCTCTCTATGAGCCCCACGACAATCAAGTTTTCATCACTAAGGACTTCATCTATTTCCCTAAGCTCAATAGGCACCACCTGAAGTATTCTCAGTATCTCCTTGAACTGTGCTCCTTCGGGTCGTGGAATGGGAGCTGTAAAGGAAATGCAGTAATGAGTTCAACATCGATTTGTATTACCCAATTAATTGATGAAGAAGTTAAAGCGCTTATGTCTGACCAACCATTGCCTGGCGAACCCCGGAGGGAATTACACGAAGAACCACGCAGTCTTGAAGTAGCTCAACTTACTCCAAGCACCTGCCATGACTTGGCAATTCCTGACCGCTTCTAGAAAAGTGAATGAGGGATTATACCCCCGACGCTTGACATTAAATAAGTATCTAATCTCCTCGACGGTCGGGGGTCGGAGGAGATGCTCTATGAATATGATATATAAGCTGTTGATAAATGCATATCCGTTTGGATGCAGTTGAGAAGGCGAAATCCTCAAGAAGAACAGCACATCCCAAATAAATTGGTTGAACGGGGGCAACGTTTCGGCTATGCACATGAATCAATTATAGGCAGTGAACCCTTCCAGGGGATTGTGCGCTATGTTTTCTGCCCCCGGTAGTAGAACGTCTTCCAAAGATAAACCATGCCTGAGACAAATTCCCCCTAGCATATCTTCAGAGATCTTGGAACGGATTTTGTCCTCCAGATTCAAAACCAACGCTACACCCAGCAGTTCATCCGGAGCAGGACTTACTACAGCTGCCGCGATGTCTGACACTTCGATTCTAGGAAGTGAGGACTCTGAACTCCCTGCTACTCGGAGCTTCCGGGACCCATAGCTATTGAACTCGGTAAAAACCATTATTAGATAGCAAGAAACCCATGTTCCTTCAGGTGTAAAGTGAGTGAACGTGTTGTGTAGTGAAATGTTGAATAAAATCTTAAATTTCTACAAGTTTAAAAGATGGTAAAGCGATAAGATTTTGAGATTCGACCGGAGTGACCGTCATCGCTGACCGTCTCAACCGTGCCATCTTGACTTCGAAGAACAATCCATGTTATAGTTTGTTATGTTTGTCAAATTATAGTTCCATCGACGAGCTTTGAAGGGTGGTCGTATATGCAGTTTTTCAATCAAGTCCAAGTATGCAAGGCTAAAGCTCGTCAGAGTTAAGTGTTCGAGTATGCAAAAGGCTATGTTTCGTATCCATCAAGGTTCGACTTGGATCGTTCCTCTAAATGCCTATGTTCATATCAATCCGAGTAGTTAGGTTTCGTATCGATCAATCCATGCATCACTGCACTTCTTATCGATCTAAAGACCTTAGCTTCGTATCGATCACTCTAAGCATCGACGCTTTGCGTATTGATCCAAAGACTCTGGCTTCGGATCGATCACCGCGCCTATTCCATCGATACGAGTTGCTTAATTTTTAATCGATCAACAAACTGCTCCAACTACAAACTACTTCATAGTATTATGATCGATCCACGTCTTGTATTGATACGAGTTCGAGGGAGAGATTTGGAGTAAGTGACTCAACCGATCACTCTCCTTCTTCCCCCAACCTCCAAAATGCCATTAAAGCACTTATTCGACCTCACTCCAGCCATGCTTTGGCACCAACGATGCCAGAGTTGGTCATAGCCCTAGATGGAATAGCATGAAGGCTCGAGTCTCATCACTTTAGGGATGGTTTTAGCCAATCATTTACCTAGATTAAAGGAATTGGATTAAGAGTTGATGGGTTTGTTGATTGAAGACGAAAGCTTCTACAGTTTTTTCGTGTTTCCGATTGATACGAAGTGAAATTAAAAATGAAAGCAAGTGAAAATTTTGTCTAAGTACAAAAACTATTTATATTGGTTCATATCCAAAAGAAAACGCTTTGTATCCCAGTCACTAAACCGACAGAAACAGTCAACATCCATCGATACGATGGTTGGATTTCGTATCTATCAACGCAAGGCAGTCCAAAGCTTAACTTTCATATTCATCAGCGTTTCGTATCCATCAATACCGATCGATCCGAAGCCCACTGTTTCGTAACCATCAATACTAAAGTCACTGCAAGATCATGTCTGGATCATTCAACTCCATCGATATGAAATGTCAATTTCATATCCATCTATTCGAGACCCAAAACTTCGTGTCCATCGATAAGAAGCACTCCTAGAGACCATCTATCTCGTATCGATAGCCATCAATATGAAGCCTACATTCATACATCCTAGATCGATCCAGGAGAGGGTCGATACGGAGGAGTGAATCAAATCGACTATCAATCATTGTTACAACTCGAATTTCACATCGATCCAGGAGAGGATCGATACAAAACTCGATCCAAATAAGAACAAAGGAACTTGACAACGACCCGTGAACGTGCAAACAAGAACGGGAGTCAAGTTAACATATGTGCATGTATGTCATATTATCATTTGATTTTCAAAGTTAGCATGAATTGAATGCTTACCTAGTGACAATCAGAACAATGGACAACAAATTGCTAGCACTCGACCTTCAGTTATAACATAAAACTGCATGATCATTGGCAATCCACGACTCAACATTTATACTACTAGAAATTAATCAAAGGTTACATCTCTTGATGAAAAGATGACAACTGCTCAACAAATCAAATAGAACTTTTTCAGGATAAAGATGGTAGCTTTTCAAAGTATGTCATGTTCGCACAGGACCTACTTTGAGGGGCAAATGTTATCCCACCTTTTGGCAAGGCCATGGCACTAAGGACTTAACTAGAAACTAAAGACAATCCGCCCTGGAGATCAGTTATCTATGGGTCCATGATGGATACAGGCAAACTTGGTTCGAGTCCGGATTGAGCTACAATTAACATGGTATGACAAGAAAAGCTACGAAAGCAACATTCCAAAATTCAGGTCAATCGAAGTTCATATGCTCAAGTTATGGATTGATTAAGGTTCGCGTGAAACATGTTCAATTCGTATCCATCAACTTCGTATCCATCAGCTTCATATCTATCTACCTCACATCCATCCATATACTTCGTATCCATCTGGCTCGTATCCATTTAATTCATATCCATCCACTTCGTATCCATCAGGCAATAGCAGCATGCTTAGTATCGATCACCTATTTGATCGATATGAAGGGAAGAACCAGGTATCGATATGAAGGGATGACTTTGGCATCGATACGTAACCATATGAAAAGCATCGATACGAAGAGAAAAACCTTAGATAGATATGAAGGAAGCAGTTAAACCAGAGGAAACAGTCTCTCAGCATGAAATATGGATTTCCACAAAATACTCAAGCCACGTCGTCGATACGAAATCGATCGACACGCATGTATCGATACAAATCCATTAGCCTACTTGAAAATCCAATCTTGGATCGATCATAACTCAAAAACTACAAGCCCAAATGCCACGAAATTTTCGTAGAAGCTTTCTTATTCACTGAAGAACCACCATGATCGATCGTAGCTCCATTGGGCCATTCCTTGATCGATATGATGTACACATGGATCGATCAGGGATCGATCCCAAACTACCCCTGATCGATCTGGTGGGCCCATCCACGTGTGAGAAGAGGTAGTCCAAGGTTTGAGGGAGATATTTTCAGATCTACTCCTATAAATAGCACCCTTATGCCTACTGAAAAAGGATCTTTGGCTCTCTTACAACGTTACTCTGCTGAAACTCCATTGTAACTTGAGTGCTAGTGACTTGTACTGTTGTAATCAGTTGAGAATCATCAATAAACAACAAACTATTCAAAGTGGACGTAGGCTACAGCGCCGAACCACTATAAACTCTTATCTCTTTCTATTTCTACATACTTTTATTAGTGTGATTGTTAGATTATCCTCTTTTTCCATTTAATTTCTTCATTCTAATCTCTTCAATTACATCCAAAGTGTGTTGTGCCCAATTTTTACAAACAGCTTCAGATCTAACTTGTCTCCCAACCTAGTCTGTTTCCAAGAAAAAGCAAGAAAAAACTACCTGAATCTAAATCCAAACAGAAATCGAAAACTCCATTACAATTTAAGATAATTAAATAATGAAAAATGCTACAATGAGGCAGAGGTAGTGAGAAGACGAGGTGGAGGCGTTGACATAATGAGGCGGAGGTGCTGACAAGACAAAGCCGAGGCGTTGACAAGACGAGACGGTGGCGGAGGTGCTTACAAGACGATGGGGAAGCTCTTACAAGATAAGGTGGAGGCACTGATAAAACAAGGTGGAGGCAGTGCTTGAACGATGTGGAGGCAATAACCCTAAATTAAAAGAGGGAGAAACAATGAAATGGGGATAACGTAGTGGAAGCGTTAGAAGTGGATTTAGAAATAATAAAATAGAATATTGCAATTTTGTCTACTTTAGTTTCTCTATTTATGAAATTACCATATTTACTCACAGTAATAACCATTGCAACTGTTTCTAATAGAAATAGCCATGGGGAAATTGAAACAGAAATAACCGTTAGAAACTAAAACCGAAAAAGTGTTGCAAAATGGCTTATTTGATGTTGTAAGTTATAACTATGCAAGCTGATTGTAGTACATAGTCACTATGTAACTGTAAGATTTTTGTATGTCGGAGTAACTATTTGTACTATATTTTGAGATATTATATATTATCGTTCCGCATGTGAGATTTTGTAACTATGTTCTCTTTTCATGTTCTATTTCATTTTCTTTTATATTACCCTAACTTTCTATCTTTTCCGCACTTGGATGCTGGACATTGTGGATGTATTTAGTGTCGATATTGGGGGTTGATCTGTTCTTGCGCTTGGAAGAGGCAAGTACAACCATTAGAAAGGCCGATGGTGACCAATCGGCTGAACTGATATAGAGTAATGTGGCTGTGAAACAATCCAGCGAAGGTTCCATGAATGTAGCTATGAATATGGGGGAAAAGGCCAATAACCAGAAGAAAAATACTCAAGGTGATGGAGGCAAGAAACCTGATTTCAAGAAACGTCCAAAATACGAATATTATACACTGTTGGATAATTTGGTTGAGAATATATACTTTATGAGGTGAGGTACTAAGTAGTATAAGAAACCAGCTCCCAGGGAGTCTAATGAGAGAGATAAATGATCTGGGAAGTTTTATCCCTTCCACAAGACCGATGGTCATAACATGAATGAATTTAGATACTTCCGAGACGTGACTGAAGATTTGATCCAAAAAAAGAGGGTTCAGCAGTATGTGAAAGTCCCATATGATAGTGGGAAAGGGGATGATCAACCCCAGGGAAACTACTCCAAAGGGGTCAGGCTGGGCCTAGTGATGATGAGCCTAGACAGCTTGGAAAGAATTGGTTATTAATACGATTTCTGGTGGAGCTCATCCTACTGCAAAGAGCTAGAATGAGATGGGGAAGTACGCAAGTTGTTTGAAGCATTTTGTGAGTAAGTGTTGATTTGTTATCGAAGACAGAGCATTAGTGAAACAACTCAAAACAAAGATTGATGATATTATGTTTAGGAATAGGGATGCCAATTGGGTCGAAGCGCCTATGCTAGATCCCTTAGTGATATCAGCCACGATTAGGCCGATGACTATGAGAAGGTGCTACTTGATTGTGGTAGTTCGGTGAACATTCTATTTAAGAAAGCTTATGATCAGATGTTGATGGATGGATATGATCTAAAGCCATGTAAATCACAAATTTAGGGATTTATGGAGAGGCAATAGAGCCTATGGGTTGTGTGGATTTATCGGTGGTTCTAGGAGAAGGTGACAGCCAGAGAGTGAAGGTGTTGACCTTCATGGTGATGGACATTTTTTGTTGCCTATAACGCTTTCTTGGGCTGACCTACCCTAGCTAGCTTTTGGGTGGCTCTTGCCCATGGTGCCTAACAATGAAATTTCCTACGAAGAACTGGGTAGGAATCATTCAAGAAAACCGGAGTGTTGGACATGAATGCTACGTTATAGAGCTAAAGGAAGCAAAGCAACACAAAAAGGGAAAGGATGTAGAAAAGACTCTCTACGTCAAGTTGATGGACACATAGCAACCATCGCCTAAGCCCTGGCTCGGTCAGCATAGCAGGTTTCACAAAGCAATGGACCCAAGGAAAAAGCCAGATGATGCAAGGTTGGGCCCTTCCAAGTTGACGATATGCATCCCGGCTATGCAGTTAAAGCGGTTAGCGGTGGAGTTGCAAAAAGTTATAGCGGGCATATAGCAGGAAATAGAGGAGGTGCAAAAAGCTTCATTAGATATAGAACCAAATATTTAAAGTTAATTTATTCTCATTCACAGATCATTTGTATAGAAAAAGAAATTATTATTTAATCTTATGTAACAAAAACGAAGAATATCATGATTTACGTAGATTAGATTTGGTGACTACAATAGATTTCTAATTTATATTGAGCACCTATGCTTTAAAATTAGGTCTTTACCATAACTTTCAGATTGGGTTTTAAAAACAACAAGCCAAATCAACCTTTGTATATTGATGTTGCTAAAGCGAGTGCTAAAAAGCCTTAATTTAGCGGATGTGGTGAAAAGTAGCAGGGGTTAAAGTGGATCCACTGTTTAATCATGCTAAATTGAAATAACGCAGCGGTCGAAGAGTGCTATGCGCTATAGCGGGGATTCTGCAGGGCTTTAGCGGGGCTTTAACTATACATAATACCTGTTAGTCAAGATGATCCTACATGGGTCCTGAAAATTTGGTCTCGACATGGCATAAAAATGAAGAAGGAATTGGTGGATTTCCTTTAGGAAAAACTGGATGTGTTTGCCTGGACACATTCTAACATGTGTGGAATATCATCGGAGATAGCATGCCATGCATTGAATGGATCCCTAGGTGTCTCCTCATGAAACAGAAACGATGTATTTGGGTCCGAAGTGATCCACTGTACTGAAAGAGGCAGTGGATTAGCTAAAAGATAACATATTTATCCATGACGCGCTATACCTAGAGTGAGTGCCAATTCTAGTCTTAGTTAAGAAGTTGAATGGGAAATGGAGGACGTGCATCTATTATTTAGACCTGAATAAAGCATGCCCAAAAGACAGTTTCCCACTACCAAAGATCGACCAACTAGTAGATCCAACCGTCGACCACGAATTGCAGTCATTTATGGATTCTTACTCTGACTACAATCAAATTCTGATGCATATTCCAGGTCATGAACATAACAACTTCATAACTAATATAGGACTCTATTGTTACCTTGTCAGGCCATGCGGTCAGAGAAACGCCGGAACCACCTACTAGAGACTGGTGAATTCGATATTTAGAGATCAGATTAGACATTCAATGAAGGTCTATGTAGATGATATGTTGGTAAATTCTCGATGATCAACAAACCATTTAGAGGACTTGTCAAAAATGTTTGGCGTTCTTCGGAAATACTAGATGAAGCTCAACCCATTGAAATATTCATTCGGAGTCGCATCAGCGAAGTTCTTCGGTTTTATTGTGAAATCAAGAGGTATTGGGGCCAATCTAGAGAAGGTTGAAGCCTTGAGGAATGTTAAAGCCCCAAAGGAAATAAAGGAAGTACAGAGTCTGAATGGGAAAGTAGCTATGCTGAGCTGATTCATCTCAAGGGGTATAGACAAATGCAAACCGTTCTTCAATGTCTTCAAAGTAGGAAAGAGAAACTTTGCCTGAACATAGGAATGTAAGGATGCTTTCCAAGCCTTGGTCGATCACCTTGAAAGACCTCCCGTCTTATCGAAGCCAGTGGAAGGAGAGGATTTATTCATTTAGCTGGCAGTATCCATTCATGCTTTGAATGCTACCCACGTATGAGAGGAAACAAGAGATAAAAGTCCGGTATACTATATCAACAAGCGATTGGTGGGAGACGAGAGAAATTTTCCAAGGTTAGAAAAGTTAACCTATTGTTTGTTGATCGCAATGAGGAAACTCCGTCCCTACTTCCAAGCTCATCTAACTAAGGTGCTGACTAACCAGCCATTGGGACAGGTTTTGCAACAACCTGTGACTTCTTGGAGATTGTTAAAATGGAACATTGAAATAAGTCAGTACAATATATCGTATCTTCCTAGATGATTGATCCAAGGCCACACATTGGCCGATTTCATTGCCGAGTTCATTTCTCGAGTTGATAAAGAAGAAGAAATTAGAGGGCACGGTGCTTAATGGAAGTTGTACACGGATGAGGCATCCAATGAACATTCCTCAAGGGTAGGAATAGTTTTGGTAACCCCCAAGGAACGATCGGTTTGCAATTTCTTAAAGCTTGAGTTCCCCACAATGAATAATGAAGCTGAATATGAAGCACTGATCCCAAGGCTCGGGATAGTGAAGGAATTGGGAGTCAAGGCCTTGCATATATATAGTGACTCTTTGTTGGTGGTTTGCTAAGTGAGGAAGGAATTCCAGGCAAAGGGAGCTAGGCTAACACCTTATTTGATGAAGGTTCTTAAACTGCTCAACAATTTTGAGTATTACATAATACGCATATCCCAGGGAAGAAAACATGAAGGTCGATTCTCAAGACAAGCTGGCTATTTCCAAGGATGCGTAACTCATGGGACTAGTTCTAGTGGAAGTATTGTCAGCTCCGAGCATTGACCAAATGGATGTCGATTGGATTTTGGAGGCTGAATCTGAGAAAGAATCATGCTGAAGGGAACACTTCCAAATGGACGGAGCGAATAGAGGAAACTTGTAACATCCCTCATTCTGTGGCCCAAAACTAACTACTACGGATGTTGGAGTCATCTATAGTCATTAAATTTCGGTGAAAAAAATGCGGCTATGTCAATCATATCAATAATAAAAAGTACATGAATATGAAAAACTTTCAAACATAGTTTAATAACAACTATTCACATTTCATTTCACAAATGGTATTTCATATTCATTACATTATCCCATTTGCAAACTCACGATCAAAGAAATTATAATTAGTACAAAGTATTCCAAGAGCAACTTATGAAGATACCCCTTGGAAAATCAGAGGCAGGTACTTAGCAAGTATACAACTTTGCCATTACATCCAAATAGAAAAAACCAAACTATACAGCGGAAATAGATAAAGCTCCTAATAGCTAGATTCCCTCCTAAACGTCTCCTGAAGTTTATTCGTCTAACCGGAATCTGAATGCCCTTACTCCTGACCAGCTCAAATGAGTATTCGAGAGTTAGAGGGAAAAACAAAAACTTCGGGTTAGGCAAAAGTTTGGTGTGAATAATAACTTACCATCTCGAACCAAATGGATATCTAGTGAGACCACACCGCTGAGCGGAACGAATTTTTCCCTCACTGGTGTCTTATCAATCGTAACAACCATATGTTGTGCTCCTACAACCACAATGGTTAGAACATAGAAAATAACATTTAGAATTATGCAATACATATTGGATTACCCATCCCAATTAATTAGATTACCCATCTTAATTTCAAATGACTACCCGTCCGTATTTAAACTTCTGTCTTATTTTAATCTGACTACCCATCTTATAATTATGTGGACTACCCATCTCATATTTAAACAAATTCAGAATTATATGGACTATCCATCTCACATTTAAACATATTTAGAATTACGTGGACTATCCATCTCAAATGTATTTATTACTTGGATTACCCCTTCCCTTCCATATTGAGTACCCATTACAAATGGTTTAATCATTTAAAATTTTGTGGACTATCCATCACAGATTTTCCATTTAACTTAAAATGATGTTGACTATCCATCACGCATCCCATGGTTTTCCTAGGATGACTATGAATCCTTCATTATCTCATAGAGACTATCCATCTCCAGCATGATGTAAACTATCCATCTCACATCCCATAGTATTCCTAGGATGAATATGAACCGTTCACTTGGCCTTTTAATTCATGTTACCCACATGTATCTATTTAGCTCATGTTACCCACATGTTTCTCTTTATTCAATGTTACCTACAGTTTAACCCATATATATTGGTGTCCCCAATCAGGTGATTTCTCCTTATAATTTAACTTTTCAAAGTGATATGCATTGGTATCCCCTAATGTTCCATGTCGAAGTTTATACTCATGGTATCCCCAATGATGGTGTCGAAGTTATAATTTAAATTAACATTGGTATCTGCAAGAATTTAAAGTAAAAAATTATATCATATGGCTCTTCGCTATGCATTATTTTAGTATAGAAAAACATCGAGTTCATATTTTAAAATGGCATTAGCATCTCCAATGACGTCGTCACCATAGAAAACATAAGGCTCTCCGCCTTTAATGAAGATAGGCAATATCCAAGCCGCACTATACCTCATCGACCCTCTACCCATGGTAAAACAAAACCTAAATTATTTTAAGTAAAAATTCATGTCAAAGATGACATTGTGGACTTTCATAATCTATAGGTTGTTCACCTAATAATCAAAACTTAAAACCTCTGTAAGTTATACAGCTAACTGCTAAAGATATTGGGTCTTCGACCCTCTTAAAACATTGGCTTCTTCGCCCTTTTCAAAAAAAAATTTGATTTACACCAAAGTGATCCTCTATGGTGCTAAAGAACGAATTACGTCATCATTTCCAAATAATATAAGGTCTTCGACCTTATTGCATAGCATCGACAAGAATCTCGTCACCCTCTAAAATACTTTAGTAAATTCGCTGCGGCTAATATGCCGCTAACTTTACAAGGTTGAAATCAAACATTTTTGAAGACGTTAAAGCATGGTGTCTCCACCTTTTTAAAACAAATGCGGCAAGGATTAAGTGCAATGAGAGTCACTTGCGACGATGATCACAAGCGATGCAGTGACCTCGTTGTCAACGTTATATTGCCCCCTAATTAATGGCTTCGACGTGGCTAGAATCACTCCGCAATTACTTAGGTAGTTTCCATGTGATTCCTTCCTTTTTGATATCGATCATCAAGGCAGAGGAATAGGCGCAGCGATAATATAGGGAAGGTGGCATCATCATGATTAACCCAAAAACTGTATTTTTACTTAATAAAGTATAAACTTTCACCAAATCCCTTTTGTTTGTCAAAATATGATTGGTTACAACCAAGCATTACATTTTCTTTTCAGGTTTCTATCGCATAACGGTTTCAAGTTTTAAAATAAACTCCCACCATAATTAATTAACATCCTTAATTAATCATTAGTTTAAATACTTGCCTTGCATAAATAATTCATAGTAATTTGGAATTACTTGGGAAAAATCCCAATAATTCACAGATCCGAGAATATCCTTCTCTTTATCATATAAAAATTTCGGAATCAAAAACCATATCTAATTATTTTAAATAATTAAAACTAGAAATTAAGTAATTTCTTTCTTTGGAAATTCATAAAATATTCAAATAAATTCAGAAAATTATGAAATTAAAAAATCATCTCCAAAATGTTATTTTATATATCATATCAAAAATTCGTAGCATTTTGAGACTAAAAACTTAGGTTTTACCTTAAAACCCTTCCAAATAATTTCATAAAAATTCCTTAAACTATTATTCTTCCCAAACAATGATTATTCAACCAAAACTTGGAAAACAAATAATATAAGTTTGGGTACCACCATAACCGAACACTAAAATAAGTAAAAGAGATGGATCTTGTATTATTCGATTTTTACTTTAGAGATTGGAGTAGAGATTTGATTTGGCTTAGCTTCCCTAAACATTTGACTAGAATCCTCCCCAGATTTCATGATCTTCTTCCCCTAGAATAGCCGGCCTCAATTCTTTCCTTTGATTATTTTGTGATGAATCATAAAAATGAGAATGAAAATGAGGGGAGAGCGTTTAAGCCAAAAAGGTTTGGTCTATTCCTAAACTGCCTCTCTCATTCCCTTATATGTTTAGTCTTTAAAACAATTTTACTTAGTATATTAAGGCACGACCTTATTAAGTTATCAAATCTCACTCCTCTTAACCAATTACGTTATTCTATTTAATTTATCCAATTAAATATCCCAAATAATGTTTAAATAAAAATTGTGGTGTTACCGTCTCCCTTCCTTAAAAAATTTCGTCCTCGAAATTCGGTAAGGACTACAAAACATGTATGACAAAAATGCAAACAATGCTAGTATATCCTACTAACTATCTAGTCTATATACAACAAATATAGAATATGTCGTCATAACAGCTCAGGATAAGTATCCCTAATCCTATCCTCTATCTTCCATGTACAGTCTTTCTCGTTTTCACTCAACTGGACTTTCATTGATCTTCCCGTCTTATTCCTTAACTTCTTTTCATCTCTTACCACAACACGAACTGGTCATCTTACAAAACTCGGATCTAGTTCTACTATTAAATCTTCCATTGCCGTTGAAGCAATAGTAGTCTTTGGATCATGCACATACTTCCGAAGATGAGAAAAATGAAATACATTATGGACACCAGCCAAACTGCTTGGTAACTCTACTTAATACTTGACCTTTCTGGTCTTCTCTATAATTGGGAACGGTCCAACATATCTCAATGCCAGTTTCCTTGACTTTCCAAATCGTACCACACCCTTCATTGGTAATACCTTATGGAAACACGGTCTCCAACTGAGAACTCGAGATCCTTTTGCCTTTTGTATGCGTAACTTTTCTGCCTAGACTTAGCTTTTCTCATCCTTCCCCAGATTAACTCAATCTTCTTTGTGGCTTCTCTCACCATCTCTGGACCAAGGACCAATCTGTCTTTGGTCTCTAATCAACAAGCTGATGATTTGCATGGCCTTCCATACAAAGCTTCGAAAAGCGCCATTTCTATACTAGCCTGATAGCTGTTATTATAGGCAAACTCAACCATGGTCTTCCCACAACCCACCGAAATCTAGTACACAAGCCCTTAACAAATCCTCAAGTACCTTATTGACCCTTTCTGTCTGCCCATCTATCTGAGGGTGATAAGCGGTACTCATCTTAATCTTGATTCCTAACACTTCCTGAAGACTCTTCCCGAATTCCCTAGTGAATAAGGGATCTCTATCGCTGACTATGCTACTAGGAATCCCATGCAGTCTAACTATGTTCTTCATAAGCAACTTGGCCAATACATGCGCCGTCCTGGTTGACGTAACAGGAATGAAATGGGCCGTCTTCGTTAATCTATCTACCACAACCCATATACTTTCATTTCCCCTATTCGACCTTGGCAACCCATCAATAAAATCCATGGATATCGAATCACATTTCCACACAGGTATATCTAAAGGCTGAAGCAATCCACTGGGCTCCTGATGTTCGCCTTTCACTTGCTGGCAATTTGCATATTACTTCACCCATAAACCTAAATCACTCTTCATACCTTCCCAGAAGAAACTTCTCTTCATATCCTGATACATCTTGGTTCCCCCAGGACTAATCATAAACTTCGATATATGACATTCCCTAAGAACTTCTCTCCTTAGGTTTCCCTTATTCGGAACACAACATCATCCCATCTTCCTCAACCATCCCTTCTGGTCAAGACTAAAATCATTTAGATCATCGATCTCAGTTCCACCTTCCAATCTTCTAATCCTTTCGACTAGCAATGGATCATCTCTCTTCTTTTAAGAAATCCTTTCGATCAACATTGGTTGAACATCCAAGCAAGATAACATGGCTGTATTTTGACTAGAACTAGTAGTCGATCATAATTGCACACTACAAGTAGTCAATGCTCCCAGATCCTTCCATTCTGCCAGCATAGCTAACACCACATTCTGATGTTTCATGCTAAGCGCATCTGCAACTTTATTTTCTTTCTCTGGTGTATACTCAATACTAAAATCATAAGCTGCTAAAAACTCCAGCCAACTCTGTTGTCTCATATTCAAATCTTTCTAAGAGAATAGATATCTCAAAGACTTATGATTCATTTACAACTCAAATTATTCTCCTAAAAGATAGTGTCTCCACACTTCTAATGCCAAAATCACCGCTGCCAACTCCATATAATGAATCGGATACCTAACTTCATGTGGTACGAGCTGCCGATAAGCGTAGGCAATAACTTTACCCCTCTGCATCAACACAACTCCTAATCTAGTTCCATATGCATCTGTATACACCACCAAATCCTGATTTCCATATGGAACTACTAACACAGTTGCGTTGGTCAACAAATGCTTCAACTCAAGGAATGCTTCCTCGGATTTATCGGACCAAATGAAATTCACGTCCTTTCAGGTTAGCTTAGTCAAAGGCACTGCTTTCCATGAGAAATCCTTGATTAATCTCCGGTAATAGCCAACTAATCCAAGAAAACTTCTTATCTCGGTCACTGTCTTGGGTCTTTTCCAACTATTAACAGCTTCGATCTTGGCTGGATCGACTGACAACCCTTTCTCTGAAACTACATGACTAAGAAACTACACTTCTTTTAGGAATGACACTTCGAAAACTTCACTTTCAGTTGATGCTGCCTCAATGTCTCAAGCACTATTCTAAGATGAATCTCACGATCTCTTTCATCCTTAGAATATATCAAAATGTCATCAATGAACACCACCATGAACCTACCCAAGTGCTCTTGAAATACCCGGTTCATCAAGTCCATAAAGAAAGTAGGTGCATTAATCAATCCGAATGGCATTACTAACCACTCATACGAACCATACCTCGTTCGAAATGTCAACAACGGAATACCGTCCTCCCCAACTCTTAATTGATGGAACCCTATCGCCAAATCCAATTGGTGAAATACTTTGGATCCACTTAGCCGATCAAATAAATCATCAATTCTCAACAACGGATATCGATTCTTTATCGTCTTTTCATTCAACTTATGATAATCGATGTACAATCTTAACGAATCTTCCGGTTTCTTCACGAACACCATGACTACTCCCTAAGGCGTACAACTTGGTCTAATAAAAAAATTTCCGTCTAAGTCCACTAGCTTCACCTTTAACTCCTTCATCTCGATAGGTGTCATCCTACTAGGTGGTCTACTTAAAGGTTCGGCTCCTGGAACAAGATCCATTTGAAACTCGATAACTCTTTTCAGTGGTAGTCCTGTAACCAGCTCAAAAACATCTACAAATTCCCTTACGACTAAACCCTATTCAATTCATCTTCCACTTCTATGGCACCTAATAAAGCATAAATTTCTGGACATGAATTCTCAATTGAGTATACTATTCAGTCACTACTATCAGGATGTCTCAACGATATTTTCCTATCCTGGAATAATATCCTAGCATCATATCTACTCAACCAATCCATAACGAAAATAATCCCAAAACCCGTGAAATAAAATACATACAAACCGCAGGCAAAAGCATAACCTAGCAACTCAAACTCTAGATGGTCACATCTCATCCCCAGAGTTGCGTACCCCTTATTGGATTAGCTATCCTTAAGGAAGTAACAAGGTATAATGGTTCTAAACATAACTTATCTACCAAAAACTAAGATATGAATGAATGTGATGCACCGGCATAAAACAGTACCCTAACTGGTATGCTATGAATCAAAATCGTACCTTCCATCACAGACTTTTCCTTCTCAGCTGTTGTTGGTATTTATGTAGATGGCTCTAAAGAAAACACCTTTCCTTTGTTAGCCTTTGCTGTTTCTGCTCTTATAATGCCTCACCTGGTCGCAGTTAAAACACTTCACATTCTACTTCCTTACAACCACCTTGCCATCACCAGATCGACACTCGTTAGCATAGTGCCCCATCTTGTCATAATTGTAACAAACTATATCAGCTTTCCCCTTTTGGCCAGCCCCACCTTTCTGGGCTCCCTTCTTCTTAAAGAATTTTCTCTTCTTATTTTGATAATTCTGGTTCTCCACCGACTTCTCTTTACCAAAGGTCTAAAGCATTTCTTCATTCCTAACAGTCATCTCTACCGCTGCATTCGATGGATCTTTCAGA
This sequence comes from Allium fistulosum, assembly GCA_030737815.1. Classification (NCBI taxonomy): domain Eukaryota; kingdom Viridiplantae; phylum Streptophyta; class Magnoliopsida; order Asparagales; family Amaryllidaceae; genus Allium; species Allium fistulosum. Next base: position 1,055,411,733 of record CM060904.1, on the reverse strand, counting down.
TGTGGCATAGTTTCCATAGCAATCTCTGGCCTCAACCCCCGGATAAACTTCTTGTTCCTCTTGATAACAGTGTCAATGGTGGCGTATCCATACCTTGATAGCTCATCAAATTTAGCATAGTACTCCAACACTGACATTTCCCACTGCTCCAACTCCATAAATTTTTTAAGCAAAGCCGATTTAGCAACTTCTAACAAAAACTTGCTATGAACCTCCTTCAAAAATCTACCCAAGTCAATTTCTTTTCTGGTACCCCTATGGCACCCCGTTCCACCAGAACATAGCTGGTCCTTGCAACTATCTCGAAGCAAATCTCCTTTTCAGCTCATTATTCAGACCAAAATCAGCAAAAATTCTCTCACAATGCAACAGCCAGTTTTCCACTTCTATTGCATCCTCAGTCCCCACAAAAGGCTTTCCACCCAAACTGGTGTAATCTCGACTTAGCTTAGCACAGTTATTACCAACTGGCGCTACGGGATTAACTCCTCCCGCATTAAAAACATTTCCTCCAACTACTCCTACAACTACTCCAACTTACATCAGATTGACGAAGAACTGATACATAGTCCCCATATCTACTGACGGGGTCGTAGCACCTACATTGGCATTTGCATTTTCATTAGCATTTACTTGTCGACCCTGTTTCCTCCTGGTATTGGGCCAAGCATTTCCATTGGTTGGTGCTTCCTCCACCTAGATTTACTCTTCTATTTTCTGGCTACAACTCTTTCTTTCTCGTAAATCTGCATATGGGCCTTAGTAAGATACAGAAGAACGGTCTAAGAGAGAGGGGAAATACATACTTATATATAGAAATTACAAGTACGTTACAATAGCATTATCCTATGCCCCAATCTTATTCTTTGATTGATTAGGATTATGTTTTCAAAAAATCTTTAGGTTTACCAACTTGTAATATCTCCTATTCTGAGGCACAAAACTAACTGCTATGGATGTTGCAGTCAACCATAATTATTAATTTTCGACGATAAAATGTGGTTATATTAATCATATCAATAATCAGAAGCACATGAATAAGAAATAATTTCAAACACAGTTTAATAACAACTTTTCACATTTCATTTCACAAATGGTATTTCATATTCATTACATAATCCCATTCGCAAACCCATGCTCAGAGAAATTATAATTATTACAAAGTATTACAATAGCAACATATGATGATGCCTCCTTGGTTGATCAGAGTCAGATACTTGGCAATTATACAACTTTGTCAGTACATTCAAATAGACAAAACCAAACTACACCGTGAAAATAGATAAAGCTCCTAATAGCTAGATTGCCTCTTGCACATCTCCAAAAGCTTATTCGTCTAACTAGAACCTGATAGCCCCTACCATCTCGAACCAAATAGAAATCTAGTGAGACCACGCCGTTGAGCGGAACGGGTTTTCCCCTCACTAGTACCTTATTAAATCATAACAATCATATACCGTGCTCCTACGACCACAATGGTTAGATAGAAAATAACATTTATAATCAGGCAATACATATTGGATTACGCATCCCAATTCATTAGATTATCCATCTTAATTTCAAATGATTATCCATCCTAATTTAAACTAACTATCCATCTTATTTTAATCTGACTACCCGTCTTATAATATTATGGACTATCCATCTCACATTTAAATATATTCAGAATTATGTGGACTATCCATCTCACATTTAAACATATTCAGAATTTTGTGGACTGTCCATCTCACATGTATTTATTACTAGGATTACCCATACCCTTCCATATTGACTACCCATTAAATATGGTTTAGTCATTTAAAATTTTGTGGAATATCCATCACACATTTTCCATCTAATTTAAAATAATGTAGACTATCCATCACACATTCTATAGTTTTCCTAGGATGACTATAAACCCTTCATTAATCTCATAGAGACTATCCATCTCCAGCATGATGTAGACTATCCATCTCACATCCCATAGTATTCCTAGGATGACTATGAATCGTTCACTTGGCCTTTTAATTCATGTTACCCACATGTATCTATTTAGCTCATATTACCAATATGTTTCTCTTTAATCCATGTTACTCACGTGTTTAACCCATATCTATTGGTATCCCTAATCGATTTATTTCCCCTTATAATTTAACATTTCAAAGTGATATACATTGGTATCCCCATTGTTCCATGTCGAAGTTTATACTCATTTGTATCCCTAATGATGGTGTCGAAGTCATAATTTAAATTAACATTGGTATCCCCAGGGATTTGAAGTCAAAACATATATCATATGGCACTTCGCCATTCATTATTTTTGTATCAAAAAATATCGAATTCATATTTTAAAATGATATTGGAATCCCCAATGATTTCATCACCATAGAAAACATCAGGCTTTCCGCTTTAATGAAGATAGGCGACATCCAAGCCGCACTATACCTCATTGACCCTTTACCTACGGTAAAACCAAAAATAAATTCCTTTAAGTATGAATTCATGTCAAAGATGATGTTGTCGACTTTCTTAATCTGTAGGCTATCTACCTAATAATCAAAACTTAAAACCTTCCTAAGTTATATGGCTAACTGCCAAAGATATATAGTCTTTAACTCTCTTAAAACATTGACTTCTTTACCTTTTTAAAAATAGTTTAGATTTACACCGATGTGATCCTCTTTGGTGCTAAAGAAAGAATTACGACATCATTGCCAAACAATATAAGGTCATCGACCTTATTACATAGTAGTGGCAAGAATCTTGTCGCCCTCTAAAATACTTCAGCAAAATCGTTGTGGCTATTGTGCCGCTAACTTTACAAGGTCGAAGTCAAACATTTTCGAAGACGTTAAAGCATGGCATCTCCGTCTTTTTAAAACAAATGCGGCAAGGATTAAGTGTGATGAGGGTCACTTACGACGAGGATCACATGTGATGTGGTGACCTCATTGTCATAGTTATATTGCCACCTAGTTAATGGCTTCGATGTGGTTGGAATCACTCCATAATTACATAGGTAGTTGCCATGTGATTCCTTCTTTATCGATGTCGATCTTCATGGTAGAGGAATAGGCGCGACGATAATATAAAGAAGGTGGCATCATCGTGATTAACCCGAAAACTGTATTTTTACTTGATAAAGTATAAACTTTTCATCAAATCCCATTTGTTTGTCAAAATACGATAGGTTACAACCAAGCATTACATTTTCTTTTAAGATTTCTACCGCATAATAGTTTCAAGTTTTAAAATAATCTCCAACCATAATTAATTAATATCCTTAATTAATCATTAATTTTAATACTTGCCTTGCATAAATGATTCATAGTTATTCGAAATTACCCGGGAAAATCCCAAAAATTCATAGAAATTCGATAATATTCGTCTCTTTATCGTATAAAAATTTCCAAGTCGAAAACCATATTTAATTATTTTAAGTAATTAAAACCCGAAATTAAGTAATTTCCTCCTTAGGAAATTCATAAAATATTCAAATAAATTCAGAAAATTATGAAATTAAAAACCTATCTCCAAAATGTCATTTTATGCATCATATCAAAAATTCGTATCATTTGAAGACTAAAAACTTAGGTTTTACCCATAAAACCCATATAAATAATTTCATAAAAATTGCTTGAATCGTTATTCTTCCCAATCAATGATTATTCATACAAAACTTGGCTAAAAAAATATTAGTTCAGTTACTATCCATAACCGAACCCTAAAATAAGTAAAAGAGATGGATCTTGTATTATTCACCTTTTACTTTAGTGATTGGGGTTGAGATTTGATTTGGCTTAGCTTCCCTAAACTTTTCACATGAATCCTCCCCAGATTTCGTGAACTTCTTCCCCTAGAATGTCACGCCTTAGTTCCTTCCTATGATTTTTTATGATAAAAATGAGAATGAAAATGAGAGGAGAGGGTTTAAGGCAAAAGGTTTAGTCTATCCCTAAATTGCCCCTCCCATTCATTCCCTTATATGTTTAGTCTTTAAAACAATTTCACTGAGTTTATTATGGCACAATCTTATTAAATCTCACTCTCCTTAACCAATTACATCATTATATTTAATCTATCCAATTAAATATCCTAAATAATGTTTAAATAAATATTGGGGTGTTACGAAACTACTACTCAAAGCTTCACAATATATAGTCTAGGATGGACTATTATATAAAAGAGGTTTCTTTGCTCCACTGATGTGGTATGTCGCCTACGGAGAAGCTAAAAAGATCCTCGTCGATGTTTACAAAGGAGCCCGTAGCAATCACATTGGGAGGCAAACATTAGCGAAGAAGAATCTTTGCTATGGATACTTTTGGTCGACTATCAACAGAGATGCAGTCAACTACACCAGGAGGTGTGATTGATGCTAGAGATTGGCCAATATTCCCAGAGCCTCACCTACTAAGATTACGCAAATGGTCAGCACATGGCCATTTGCATTATAGGGAATCAACATTTGGTGTGCTGCCAATGTCGAAGGGCGGGTGAAGTATGCCATCATTGTGGTTGATTATTTTACGAAATGGGCCGAGGCAGAACCGCTTGCCACAATCACCATGAAGAAAGTGATCAACTACGTTGTCAGGAACATTATCTGTCAATATTGGATCCCACAAACGATTATTTGTAACAGTGGGGCCTAAATCGATAGCATGGAATTCAAGAACTTCTGCAGCAAGTATTGGATTGAGAAAAGATTTTCTGCAAAAGCACATCCATAATTGAATGGATAGGTAGAAGTAGTAAACAATATCATCAAGTCCATTCTAAAAAAGTGATTGACGAAGACCAAAGGCAAGTGGGTAGATGAAATGCCACTGGAACTTTAGGCCTATCGAACAATTGTCAAACTCACGACTAGTCCCACTCCATTTGCCCTGGCCTACGGATTGGATGACATGATTCATATTGAATTAGAAGTGCAATCTCATCAAAAGATCTAATCCCAAAAGGAACGAGGAACTCCTGCTCGAGTCCCATGATATGATTGATGAGAAGTGCGATGAAGCTGATTTGAGAGCCGCTACTCATCGAAAGCGAGTGGCCCGGCATTGCAACACAAAGGTCAAGAGCCGGACCTTCGAGATCAGCGATGTTGTTCTTAAATGAATCTTCCATGGCTGAGTGAACATGGACCCGACTTGGGAAGGGTTATGCTATTGAACATAAACTTGGAAATGGAACATTCAAGCTAGCAACTACCGATGGAATTCCACTTCCAAGGGCATGGAATAGGGAGCATCTACGATGCAATTTTCTTAGTACTATCTTTGTTCATACTTTGTTAATCTCAATGTAAAGAGGCATGTTTTCCATTATTATGAATATGAAATGAATTGGCTTTGGGGATTGATGAATTTGCATCCTCATTAGCTAAATCTTATGCTGTAAACAACATCATAATTGAATAATACATACTCATAGAATACAAAAATGCAGGTGCCTGGAGACATGTACCAATCGATCTTTATGGTTCGTGGTAGAACCGAAGGAATGTAAACATTAATGGCATCCAGAGAAGATGTCGAGTAACTCCTTTAAGCCACAACTTGGACATTGGAGGATAAACACATAGAGGACCGAATGAAATAGTTCACCCCGAGAACCATTGCCCAAAGTTGGCAAATTCAATGATTTACACCCAAACAAAGCTCTCGCTTGGAGTTTAGCAAAGTGCAAACTCCTCCCTAGGAGAATGGTATGGCAAAAGATCCATGCTAGGAGTTAAACAGGATTTTCCCTAAGCATCCAAGAGATGGATGCTTTAACCACTGTTTCAGGTGATCAAACCCGATCCACTCTTGGAGTTAGGTGGTAACGGGTGAAAAAAATCCATGAAATGGATGTTCTAATCACCTTTTTAGGTGATTACCTTAGATAACACCCGAAGTTAGGCGAGATTGAGGGAAAAAATTTGCAAAACGGATTTCAAACTGTAGCTCTAAGCAACCAATTTCGGTTGAGGCCCAGAATTAGGCTTAGCCAAACAAACTTTCTCGAAGGTAGGCATCCAGGCCACTATTCTCCAAGAGTGGAAATAATGTAACTTCAAACATTGCCATTAGTCGGATAGAACTCGATTGAATTATAACAAAGTGAGCTATTGATCTGGTTAAATGATGAAGGATAAATTATTTACATGCATGTGAGCAAAAATAATAACCCATTTCTCAATGCTTAAACATATTGACACAAGGCTTAAAAAGAAAGCAAGTCTAATCTTTATGACCAAACTGCTCAAACCAAAAGCGAGGGCTGCACTCGCACAACTTCAGCCTATGTATACAAGTCTTAAAAAAACAAGGCAGGATGCAACTAAATCTTCTTCCTTCTCATCAACTACTTCTTCTTCTCCCCAGAAGAATGCACTTTAGATTTTCCAGGTTTTCTCCTGCTTCTATCTTTTCCTTTACTGCCCTTCGGAAGGTTACTCTCCGTGGTCTCAGAAGGCACAATTTGAGCACCTCCAGAGGTAGGAATGGTAACGGGGGCAAAGATAGACTAAGTGGGCAATGAGATAGATAAGGAAGAAGGAATATCATCATTCTTTTCTTTTTTGATCTCATTGGTCATCCGGACTCGAGTTTGGAGCATCTCTTCCATGGTAGGCCCTGAGGAAGGTTCAGAAGCCCCAATTATGGTGATATCCTCCTCTTTTGAAGCCTAATGATCATCACCCTGTGTTTCTTCATCCAAAGCATGGATCATTTCAGCAGCGAGAACAGAGACAGTGCTCACATTAGAAGCTGGAATCAGCATGTGGCAGATACGATGATCGACTTGATCAAAGTAGTATGTGTACCCAATGTAAGGTCCTCTTCGAGAAGACGGATGATGGAAGGCTGACTTGAAACTTGAGAAACATAAAAGAAGAGATTAGTGACGTTGACCAGTGTCATACGAGCCATCTCAAATACAAGCGATGTTAATGATATATCTCTGGGGGATATGGATTCTATTATTACAATAATTGCCGGCGAATGAGTTCAGTGTGCTACTTGATCATGATGGTAAGCAAATGCCAAAACAGTAGTATCGATGTCAACGGAAAATGTTATCACCAATGTTGACTTCGAAGACATACAAGATGAAATGCGAACATAATGTTGTTTTTTGTAATGAAGAACCATTCTCTGATCACATCGACTTCCATCCTTATGTTCAAAGACATGAGGTCAACATTTCCCTTATGGCATCAATGATCAATATCGAAGACATGAGGATGGAATAGCATCTAAAGAATAGGAGTTCGCGCTTCATTAATAAGAAGAATGTATATGTCACTGCATGTAACCAGAGAGAAAACAACCTCCAACACAATCAAGCATTGTGAGCCATCAATGAGTGTTGAAGTGACCCATAGCGAACTTCATTAATGCTGGATTCTGTCAACGTCGATGTTCACTTACTAAAACCAAAGAAATCTCATCGACAACCACGAACAGGATCAACATTACATTGAAGCGGCGCCACACTTCACAAGCATTTCGAGAACCAAACGAATACTAAGCCACGCCGTACTTCAACCAACATTGTACTTCGCCTTTTATGCAGCGCGATGCCGCATGTAAAATCAAAGCAGTGTTGATAGTGAACACCAACGATATCAAAACCCCTAATACTACTTTACAGTTATCATTGTCGAAGTCATCACTCGCTCATAGAGGACATCGATCATCATGAGTGATACCGCTAGTGTCATGATTCGCCACTGCCGCATGTCTCCTCTAAAGGAACAAAAATTAGCTTACCGCATGGCATCATCAAGGTCGCCGAAGTCGTTGATGACTCCATTGTCGCAGCCAATAATGAAGTGCGCCGAAGTCGTTGATGAATGTCGAAGACCCTGATGCCGCTCAACCCCTACAAATATGGACTTAGGGGTGCTATTTGAGGGGACGAATTCTCTCATCTCATTTCTTACTTTTTTCAACTTTGTAAACCCTAAATTGATTTGGAGTTTTTTAGAGCCTATTATATCGTTTGAACCTTGTACACATAATCATTTGGAAATCAAAAAATTGCATAGCACGACATATTGATTCTATTCGAACTTGTGACTTATATGGCCATTTGATTTCTAATACTGATTTACGTGGATTTGTGACTTGCATAGTGTTTGCACAAAAAATAGACAAACACTCAATCGTTGTTGTAGAGCTGTAAATATTGTTTGTAGTATATAGCTATTGTTTGATGAAAATTAGTTGTGGATGTTTAATGTAGAAAATCAGTAATTTGCAATAAAGAATATGTAAAGGACTTAAATGTAAAAGGACACAAAATTTATAATGGTTCGGCCTGAAAATGCCTACGTCCACCGTTCCTCTTTTATTATCCCTTTAATTTCTGATTACAAGTACAAGCTTTGAATACGAGTAAACATGCTGTTAGAACTAAGATTTTTCCCTCTCGAAGTTGTCTACCATTGTTGTTAAAAGTTTCTCTCTTCAGCATCCTCCCTTTTTATGATGCCATGTGATTGGTATTTATAGAATGTAGATATGAGGAGAGGCAGCTGAGTATATAGTATTTGGAATTTCATTCAACCTTCCTTCCTCCAAGATTTGGTTCAACCTTACTTACATGATTGTCAAGCCATTTCACTTGTGACGATCACCATACACCTCCAAGAACCCCAGAACGCGTCATGAAGAAATCTCTGAAGTATCGTCGTGCCATGACGAAAATCTCCAACTTTTTTTTAGATCGGTTATAACCGGGTTGAGCCCCAAGAAAACCTTTACCCGACTCCAAGCAGCATTACTCCCAGCCAACTCCAAGTAAACCCTTAAATTTCTCATGCCCGACTCCAAGCAACCACCGGACCAAAGTTTTGGTTCGGTCATCGGGCTGACTCCAAGTAGACTCGAGATTTTCAAGGCCTAACTCCAAGCAAGCGCTGAACTGAAGTTTTGGTTCCGTCATCGGGCCGACTCCAAGTAGACTCGAGATTTTCAAGCCCCGACTCCAAGCAAGCGCCGAACCAAAGTTTTGGTTCGGTCACCCGACCGACTCCAAGCAGACTTCAATTTTCAAGGCCCGACTCCAAGCAAGGGCCGAACCAATGTTTTGGTTCGGTAATCCAACCAACTCCAAGCAGACTCCAGATATTCAGGGCCCGACTCGAATCAAGTGCCGAACCAAAGTTTTGGTTCGGTAATCCAACCGACTCCAAGCAGACTCCAGATCTTCAGGGCCCGACTCCAAGCAAGCGCCGAACCAAAGTTTTGGTTCGGTAATCCAACCGACTCCAAGCGGACTCCAGATTTTCAGAGCCCGACTTCAAGCAAGCGTCGAACCAAAGTTTTGGTTCGATCATCGGCCGGACTCCAAGCAGACTTGATATTTTCAAGTCCCGGCTCCAAGGAAGCGCCAAACCAAAATTTTGATTCGGTCATCGGACCGGGGATCCTGGCTTACTGTTGGACCGTCAACCTGGAATGGCGGTAGAGTGTCTCAGTATCGGCCCCACGAGACGGTGGTGGACAAATCTTATGATGATCATATCTCTCAATCCGTAGCTCGGATTGAGACGCGATTTTGACTTATGTCCATATCTTGATCTTGAGAACACCTCCAAACTAGTTTGAGACTGTTCCAGAACACTGTCGATTTTGCCCCTGACTCCTCATATTCACCATGTAGTGGGCGAAAATGCCCACAACATTTTCCCCCCAAAGCATACTTTCATGAATAAAAAGTGTGTTTTGTTTAATCCAAGATTGTCTTCTTAGTATTGCAATGGTTATATTGTCTGAATATCTATATCTCATCTTCACCTCTGATTTTTCGATGAGCCTCCTTTTGCTAGTTTGATGTGGAACTTTGTTCGTTTGCAAAAATTTTGAAGCCGTCATTGATTAGTCTTCATCCGATAGGATGCTGTTTTTTTGGACTTTTGTTTCCTACGTCGAGGCTTCATACAGTATGCGGACCAACTGATGTATACTTTTCATTATTGACTTTGGATATGTGATGTGGGACTCCGGTTATGTTCATTGTATGGTTGAGTCAAGTTGTCCTGACCATCTCATGTGATCGCCAAGTTTGTGTATTTCTCTTCTAATCCTTTCTCCACTCTTGTGCATGCTTTGACATGATCAATCATTGACGAATTTGATAGAGTAAGAATCTCTGTTGAAGGATCTTTGTATGTAGGAGATGATGCGGAGTGTTATCGAGTGAATGTCGGTTATGACTTCCCTAGCCCATGTTTTGAATCTTCTATTTGGACGTTTGTACAAATATATGTATATTTTATATAAATTTTGGTTGGAATCCTCATACCTAATAAGGTGTAATTGGTTTATGCGGCATACTGTCTGGTAAAGTGATGATCAGTTTTACCAACTTCTTCAATAGCTTGGTTTGGTAATCCTCAGTGTACTTATACAAACTAGATCGCTGGTAAGTTTTGACGGATAAGTGTTGGATTTTAGAGAAGCATGGTGAAGGAGCAAGGATAATTGGACCACGGAATTGGGTTAGTGAAGTTTAGTGGACTGAAACAATTTGGTTCGAGAGTGGAATATGATAGCTGAACCACTTGCTCTGGTACATGAAAAGAGGCCGATCCGAGGTGCAAGAAGGGGTCGTACGAAAGTGTTGGTAGGTTGCATGGTCCAAGGTCAAAACAATGATCTGGTGCACTGCCTTTGCCAACCATAAGCTTATGTTTGGTGTCTAGCAATTGTGACTGAGTCAAAATTCTGATTTGGCACTAACGCAAGACTATAACTAAACCAATCTTTGAGAGAGCAACATTGGCTTTTATGTCTAGGGTCTGCGAGGAATTGTCCACGGTAGGAGTACTTCATTATCTCGTGCGAAGTCATGGTCCCGGCAAAATGTGAGTTATGGATGGCTCGATTGGAAAGCATACTCTGATTATGGGTAAGAGTGATTCATTATTTCTGGTTTGAGTTATGCGAAGTGCTGACTTTGGATGCCCCCAGTATGTGGTGTTTAGCTGGAATAATCTTTAGACATTGGAAACCTTGATTAGTATCGGTTTATTATTTCCCGTTGATAAAGTAGAATCAATCTTTTAATTCAAATGTCCCGTTGGCTTTGGTGGTAGAGGATCGTCCTATTCTGTTGACTTTATCTACAAGTTTAGGATCCTTTCGGGCCTAGTGTGGTCAAGGCCTTTCATCCTTGCCTTAGAATTAGTTACAGACTATTAATACATTTTTATTTGGAATTTTACCATAGATATGTGTTAGAGTCATCCTGCGTGTCCTCGGGATTGATTTATTAGGTAAAGGTATCAAGCTTTTTGTGTTAAAATAGACTTTGATTTGAATTAATTACATTCGGAAGGTTAGAGATCGAATCGCTTCTGTTTAGAGAGGTCCTTATCATGCGAAGTGATTCCCTATTACTAAGATTTAGAGAGTAATTTTGGCGATGTGGCAGTCCTCAAATACTCATCACATCCTCTAGAGTACCCTCTAGCGACGTTGTCAAAAGTCGAACGGGAGCGCTCATTATTTGTCTGGGTTTGCCCCCAGTATAGTGCACTTGGTTGCTTCTCACAACATGTTGCCTTGTATCATGAATAGGTTTTAAACTTGCTAACTTAAGGTTATGATTCCAATGTGCTATTACCAAGGTGAGTGGTAGTGTATGTGTATAATCAAGGGGTGAGGTGGTGCTATGCCCCCAAGTATTTTTTATCGAATTTAGCTTACCTTACAAAAGTTAGTCATACCTTTGCACTGAATTTTTCTTAGGTTCCATAAGTTTGCTCAACTTTGGGAGAATCCTTATGGTTTCTTGAGCGAATTTGGTTGGAAGGGATATTCTAATTCTTGTGGCAATGTTGGATTGATGTTCCGCTATCTCTGACGGAGTTGAGTCGATGCTCCGTTTCCTCTGGTGGAGTGGAAGCGAATGAATATCCTGCCGTGGTTGGCAGAGTGGAATTCATATTTCTACTATCTATATGTAATGCCATAAGACTAAAAGAAATTGTTAAAAGCTTCTAGTTTAAGTACAACGAACTATATTCTCCGTCAAGAGAGTCCTTCTAAACTTAATATTCGTGGCACGTAAGTTACTTTCCCTGATTGTGGATTTTGGTGACATATGGTTTGTCAGCCCAACCTATGTTCCAAGGGAGTGTAACTTTTGCGACTGTCGTACTTAAGATTTACAGCCAGGATTTTCACACAGTAACTACCCGGGCCATTATGGCATGTACGTGAGTATTATTCGATTTAGTGTGGCCCGACTAGAGTGGGTGCCGATTGTCAACTACGAGCTATCCCTGGCTGCAGCCATGCCTTAATCGTGAGATTTATTATCGGTTCGCAGTTGCTGGCGAGTAGAACCCCAATGATAAACTTCCTACGCTATAATCGTGCCTAATCCTTGGCTTATAATCAGTTTATCGTTGCTGGCTAGGGGGCCGATCATCAATAGTGAACTACCCAGGCTATTTTCGTGTCCTTAGTCATGGTTATCTTGCTTTCACTGCTGCCGGCGAGAGCTTGCGGTTGATTGCAATACGAAAAATATTAGACAAACAATCGTGCAAAACATTAATTTTTATAGTGGTTTGGCCAGAATATGCCTACGTCCACTATCTTTCTTTTATTGTTTCAGGTGATACATGCTTTTTACAAGCTGAGAGAAGTAATGGCGGAGATGCTAGAGATTCCTTCCTTTCCCAAACTCCTTTTCTGTCAACTGTCGATGGAATTTAAGATCCATTGTGGAGATCCTTATGAACAACAAATGGTCCTTCCCAAACTGGATCTAATGCGCCTGGATGGGGAAAGACTTGCTTGAGAACAATATCTCTCTCTTGTAACTCTTGGGGCTTCACCTTAGATTTGTATTGTTTTTCCACTTTCCATCTGTCTGCGGCGGTCTTGAGAGCGGATTTATTCCTTCTCTCTTCAATCAGGTCTAAAGACATGCTGAGAAGCACCTTGTTTTCTTCTGGATTATAATGTGTCCTACGATGTGAAGGGACAACTGTTTTAATCGGAAGCATGGCCTCAGCCCCGTATGCTTAGGGCAAATAGAATATGTCCTGTTGCTATTTTAAAGGAGGTTTGGTAGGCCCATAGTGTCGTGGGTAGTTCGTCAACCCACGCTCCTTTGAATTTATCTAGTTTTTCCTTAATTAGTGTTTGCAAGGCTTTGTTGTCAACCTGCCCATTGGCCTGGGGCAACTCCTATCATGAGTCAATCCACATTAGGCTTCAAATGCATTTATTCTTTGAGTTACTCAAGCTAGATTTATGCCCGGATGCCCGACTGGTATGTCATTGCCAGGGAAAGGGGCGGTCGTCAGCAGTGAACTGCCCAAGCTAGCGCCCTTTGTCATGGCTATCTTATTTTCACTGCTGCCAACACATGCTTGTGATCTGGGTTGCTAATCACAAAAGAAATAATGGTTATAACAACATAGGTGTTAAGTGAATATAACTGCATATGTCTTAACTGAATATAACTGCATATGTGTTAAGTGAATGCATTAGTCTCTTGTCTCGGTCAAAGGGAAAGAGTAGTTTAGACCAAACCTGCCGCTTCGAAAGAAGTGCAAAGTACCAAGTTTGTGTAGTATGCCTGGTTTAAGATGTTCTCTTGGATAGGAATTCTCGCTTTTCTACCACGGGCCAAATATGTTGGAATTGCTAGAGCTGGGTCTTTCAAAGCCTTTCTATATAAGCTATTATGTTATCCAAGTTCTCGGTAGATGTCGTTTCCATTGCGTCCTCTTCCTTACCCTTTGAGGTAACACCATACTCAAATGGATGGCTTCTCTCTAATCATTGATCATTTGAGCTCCAGAGGCAGAGAGTTGTATCTCTTCCATTTTGCTATAGCATTTGCACTACAAGCTGTGCTAGCATCCCTGGGTGACCATCTATCTGAACTCCTGATAGTGATGTTTTCTCATCTTTATGTGCCTTGCTGACCCAAAGGAGAGGTCATGCATTGTTGTAGGGGCTAGTTTGATTTTTTGTCTTTACTTCGTGTTGCGTGTAAGCACCCTCGGTTCGATCAGCACATGCAACAGATTTACGAATCCTTCCTTCACCTTTTTCCAAGGATGGAGATCCAAGAGTAGATGGTAGAGCCCTGTAATAGCTTAAAATTGATTAGAATAAAAGAAATGTTCCTTTGTGCCCCCCGTTTATCAGCAAGTGTGGAGACTTGGCAATGGTCTAGGGGGCCGGGTTAGCCCCTTATAAAAATTTATAGTGGGCAATCAAAAGTTTTTGTTTTCCTGGAAGGTGGACTAGTAACTCTTGGTCTTATCTCCTTCTCTTTTCATATTTATTGAACATATCCCTAGGTAAGGAGAGCTATTGACATTATTTGAATCATGTCTGGTACGCGTTGGATTGGTGATGCCTTCGTGCATGATAGGAGTGACGAAGCGTCGTGCTTGTCATATCTAGACTTTGAGTATTCAATCATTATGACTTCGGTCTTCAAGTTGTGATATCTCGATCCATAAGTGAGATCTGAATTGTAGTACTTTGATTTGATGCTGGATGGAAAAAGGGCTGTGCTTGGGGTTCATTTGGTTATGTGGAATGCCCTCTGCGTTCTCTAGACTGGGACTTTCCTTGTATTATGACGTTGAGGTCGAATACTTCTGTCTGCCCTAAGCGTGTCAAGAGTTTATCCACCAAAGCTTTATATTAAGCAGTGAAGTGTTTACTGATTTCAATCACAACCATGTTGAATTTATATCCAATAATTTTTAGCACTGGGAGGTTATTAGACTAGTCTTCCTGCTTTTTCACATCTGGATAACTGTTGCATTCTTTGCAGCGGAGTTCTCTCACTTTAGGCGGCATATCAGGAAGTTTTTCTCCTTCCCTTCCTAGAGAGTTTTTACTTTTTGAGAGAGATAATTCAATTTTCGGAAAGGATTGGGAGGTTTTGTAGCTTCGAAGGGTTATGGTCCAACTCTTAAAATAAAGAGAGAATCTTGAGATAGGAGGTATAGCTTCTCAATCCGAAAAATGGTAATTACAAACTTGAAAAAAAAGAAAGAGAAAAACTCTAATTTCAAAAAGACAACGACTTTAGATAAGGAGAAAGGATTTCAAGTTTGGAGGGAGAAAAGGATTTTCTTAGAACCATAATTTTATATTTTACTAGGGGAATAGATTCCTCTTATAAAAAGGAGGAAGATAGTTTTCTTATGTTAAAGAATCAATGCTTCCGGATGGAAAGAGAATAAGATCTATAATGATTTTAGATTTAAAAAATTACTAAGTGTTTCTTTTGGTCAAAACAGTGTTTTTGGATCTGAAATGAGAAAAAGAAGATAGAACGATTTCAGATCTCAGAAATAAATACATGTTTCTTTTTGGTTGAGAAACAGTGTTTGCAGATCTGAAAGGAGATATAGTGATTTCAGATCTAAGAAGTAAATACATGTTTCTTGTTGGTTAAGGAGTAGCGTTTGTAGATCTAAAATAGGAGAAAAGAAAGAATTATTTTTTTATCTTCAAGGAATAGTGATTGCAGATCTGAAAAGAGAAATAGATTTTGTTAAAGTAACGATTTTAGATCCGGAAGATATAGAGTATTTTAATCCGAAAAACAATGATCTCAAACTGGGAAAGTAAGAAAAAGAGAATATCTCATGCCAAGGAGACAGTGACTTTAGATCTAAAAAGAAAAAGGTATAAATTTTATCGAAAAATGCAATTTCAGATCTCAAGACTAGAAACAGATTTTCTTTTGTGAAAGAAAATAATGCCAGATCTAAACAGAGGGGAAAAGGGGTTTCTTATGCCAAGAAACCATGTTTTTAAAGTCCAAATGAGAAAAGAGAGGTGGCTTGATTTTAGATCCAAAGAGTGGGTGCATGTTTCTTTTTGGTCAAGAGACATGTGTTTGTGGATCCGAAATAGTAAAAGTAATATCCAAGGATTTCAGATATAAGAGATGACATTTTTATGCTAATAAAGAGTGTCTGTGGATAGTAAAAATAAGATCTAAAAAGTGGACAAGAGAACTTCTCTATGTAGTAAAATGGATGTTCGGATCTGAAGAGAAAATGAGGATTTTTTGTTTTATGTAAAACAATCAGGGTAGATTTGAAAAAAACAAATATTTCAGATATTAGAAAAGGGGAGAGAGTTTCCTAAGTGAAGAAACTATAATCTCTAGTCAGAAGATTAGAGATAGTAGGTTTCAAAATAAAAAGAAAAGTAAAAAAGAGAGAATTTCCCTTTAAAAAGGAAAGTTCAGCTCTCAATGAAAGCACCAAAATGTTTGCACAAAAAATGGAAAAACACTCAAATCGTTGTTGTAGAGCTGTAAATATTGTTTGTAGTATATAGCTATTGTTTGATGAAAATTAGTTGCGGTGTTTAAGGTAGAAAATCAGTAATTTGCAATAAAGAATATGGAAATGACATAAATGTAAAAAGATACAGAATTTATAGTGGTTCGGCCTGAATGTGCCTACGTCCACTGTTCCTCTTTTATTATCCCTTTAATTTATGATTACAAGTACAAGCTTTGAATACGAGTAAGCATGCTATTAGAACTAAGATTTTTCCCTCTCGAAGTTGTCTGCCATTGTTGCTGAAAGCTTCGCTCTTCAGCATCCTCCCTTTTTATGATGCCATGTGTTTGGTATTTTTAGAATGAAGATATGAGGAGAGGCTGCTGAGTATATAGTATTTGGAATTTGTTTCAACCTTCCTCCAAGATTTGGTTTAACCTTCCTTACATGATTGTCAAGCTATTCCACTTGTGACGACCATCATACACCTCCAAGAATCCCGGAACACGTCATGAAGAAATCCCTGAAGTATCGTCGTGCCATGACGAAAATCTCCAACATTTTTTTAGATAAGTTATACCCAGTTTGAGCCCCAAGCAAACCTTCACTCGACTCCAAGCAGCATTACTCCCAATTGACTCCAAGTAAACCCTTAAATTTCTGATGCCCAACTCCAAGCAACCACCGAACCAAAGTTTTGGTTCGGTCAACGGGTTGACTCCAAGCAGACTCAAGATTTTCAAGCCCTGACTCTTAGGAAGCACCGAACCAAATTTTTGGTTCGGTAATCCAACCGACTCAAGCAAACTCCAAATTTTCAAGGCCCGACTCCAAGCAAGCGCCGAACCAAAGTTTTGGTTCGGTAATCCAACCGACTCCAAGCAGACTCCAGATTTTCAAGGCCCAACTCCAAGCATGTGCCGAATCAATGTTTTGGTTCAGTCATCGGGCCGACTTCAGATTTTCAGTGCCCGACTCCAAGCAAGCGCCGAACCAAAGTTTTGGTTTGGTAATCCAACCGACTCCAAGCAGACTCCAGAATTTCAGTGCCCAACTCCAAGAAAGCACCGAACCAGAGTTTGGTTCGGTAATCCAACCACTCCAGATTTTCAGGGCCCGACTCCAAGCAAGTGCCGAACCAAAGTTTTGGTTCGGTAATCCAACCGACTCCAGGCAGACCCTAGATTTTCAAGGCTCGACTCCAACCAAGCGCAGAACCAAAGTTTTGGTTCGATCATCGGGCCGACTCCAAGCAGACTCGATATTTTCAAGCCCCGACTCCAAGCAAGCGCCGAACCAAATTTTTGATTCGGTCATCGGACCGAAGTTCCTGGCTTGCTGTTGGATAGTCGACCTTAAATGGCGATAGAGCGTCTCAGTATCGGCCCCATGAGACGGTGGTGGAAAAATATTAAGATGATCATATCTCTCAATCCATTGCCCGGATTGAGACACGATTTTGACCTATGTCCATATCTTGATCTCGACAACACCTCCAAACTAGTTTGAGTTTGTTCCAGAACAATGACGATTTTGTCCCTGACACCTCATATTCACCATGTACTTTGACTTTGAACTAATAACACATAGCATACTTGACTTTGAACTAATACTTGCATAGCATACTTGACTTCGAACTGGTACTTGCATAGCTTACTTAACTTCGAACTTGAACGTTACTTCGACTTCAAACTTACATAAGCTTATATAACTTTGACTTTGATGACTACACTAAGGAATATTATGGGAACTCTCTTCGACTTGATGACTTCGACTGGCCTTAGTAGAGCCTCCCTTTGAATTTACACCGTTCTACTTCACTTTTGGGGTTAACAAAATTATTACATTTTGGTGCTAGAAGAAGGGCTCGAACCTCCCACTTCATTAAAATCCCAAGTGAAACCACCTTGGCCTGCATTAAACTACCCTAACCTGCATATTTTGGGTATAAAGAACTTTCCAAACCAAGCATATCCTATTCCAAGCTAACTAGCTTAAGCCTTAACACCATGTTAAATAACCATCCTAAGATGTCCGAACAAGGGTCATATGAACCTAGAACAACTAGGCACACTTATCAAGTCTTTAAGGATCCCAGACTTCACGAGGAATTGATGCTAAGAATCAAGACACTGCAGATTATGAAAAGTAAGAGAAGACATGTAGTGTTAACAAGAATTCTTGTCGACACCCTAATGTAATTCCAAGAAATATGGATATAATTGTTTGAATGAAGGGCGTGATACCCTCAAGACTTGTCTTTAAATTTAACTTCACTTGTTGTTTACTCTTGGGTCAGACCTTTCAACGTTGTCGAAAGGTTTAGTCCTTGGATTAGATAACCTTTCACCTCAGTTGATCTAATATGGGGTCCCTTGCATAGGTTTTACCTTTTTGGTTAGGTTGAAATTCCCTGAGTTTGTCCTTTTAAGGTTGATTTTAATCTTGTAGAAAGGTTAGGGTGATTTCCCTCTTTGGGTTCAAGTAGGATAACAATTTCCTTGGTGGATATGTAGTAGCTTTCGACCTTTTCGAATGATTTGGTCACTTGTATCAAGTAGGCTTTAACCTTGTCGAAAGGTATGGGAATGGCCTCCTTTGGATTGAACCTTACTAATCCAAATTTTGACCTTATCGAAAGGTTAGATCACTTAGTATGTAGCTTCGGAAGGTACAGGTGTTGATTGAGTATAGAGGACAACCAACCTTGTCGAAAGGTTTAGACCATAGAGCCAATGATTTCAGAAGGTTTTAGTGAATATTGAACGAATTAAGTTGTCGACTTTGTCAAAAGGTATGGATTGTAGACTTATAGGCTTCGAAGGGTTGCAGTAGTTGTTTTTATAGGAGTGTTGTCGACCTTGTCAGCAAGAACCTTTCGATGAGGTTGAACCTGAAAATAGGAGTTAAAGCAGCAAAGATTTAAGTAACAGTAAAGTAATTAACAGAGCTTAGGACATCCCTCTTTTTCCAAGAAAAAGCTTTATTTTATTAGATTCCCCAAATCTACACCCAATTAGGGTTACAATACTTTAATTAAGAAGTTACAAGATTAGAATGAGAGAAATCGGATCCCCAAAACATGACCCCTTGGGTCTTATTTATAGATGCAGGCTGCCCCCCTTTCGACTCCATGCTCTTAATTGGGTCGGAAGGTCTCCCTTTTATATGCAGCAGTGAACCTTTCAACTTTGTCAAAAGATTTGCCTTTCATATGCTATTATGGACCTTTAGACTTTGTCGAAAGATCTGCTTTTCTTTATACCTTCATGAACCTTTCGACTTTGTCGAAGGGTTTGCCTTCTTTATACTTTTATGAACGATTCGACCTTGTCGGAAGGTTGCTCTTCAGTTGATTGTTTTGAACACTTCGGCCTTGTTGGAAGGTGGCTCTTCACTTGATTGTTGTCGAGAGCTATGCTTACCTTCAACGTTGTCGAAAGGTTGTCCTCCATTCTTTGTTGATTTATGAGTGTTGCTTTCTTTATAAAAGCTTTTGACATTGTCGAAAGGTATCCTGGATGTGCTTCGACCGGTTCGAAAGGCTTAATATGCTTTCGAAAAGGTTATTATGGAGTTGCTCACACTTGCTTTGACTTCTTCATCTTCTTCAAAAGGTAAGGACTCCTTGGATACTGAGAGATGGAACCTTTTGACTCCTTCGAAAGGTTTGGGACTGTTAAACTCTGATGATTGCATCCCTTCGACTCCTCTGAAAGGTTTGAGCTGTGCTTCTTTTCTTTTGTTTTTATTGAAAGACCTTTGGACTTTGTTGAAAGGTTGACTTTTGGTGTAACATTTGCCCCCCTCCCATTCGAAGGGATGCTTTTGACTTTCCAAGTCATCTTTGTCGAAAGCTATAAACTTCTCGCCTCTTGGCCTTCTTGCGTTGATCTGGTACGTCCATTTAAATCTGATCCAACGGTTGAAAATTTGGGCGACTTTCCTTATATAGTTCTCTTCTTCTCTTTCTTCCTCTTTTACCTGCAAACAGAATTAACGCGTAAAAGTAAAAGAATTCTCCCAAAACTTCTTGAATCTCGCTCTAAAACAACCAGGTAATTTCTCAAATTCAATTCATGTGCCTTGGATTAATCTTTGCTCTTACTAGTTTTCTTTTTTTTATTTCCAGTTTCCCGAATTCCAGAAATTGAAATTCAATTTTAGTTTGGTTTTCTAAGAAATTTCCCTCCTAAACCGGTTTTTAATCTAACAAAATTCATCTTTGGCTTTGGATTTTAAGGTTGATGGTGTTTGATAAAGAGAATTTCCCTATTGGATTTAGCTTTCGATCCAAAGTTCTTGCTTTTTGTTTTTAACCTGAGCTTTTAATTTATTGAAAACCTTTATTCCTCTTTTGAAATCGAGTTGAAGCGACTTCAATTTAGATCTATTTTGTTAATTGGTTAGATTTGCTTGTTCTTCAAGAAAAATTTGAAACTTGCATTTATAATCGGGTTTGGGTTTGGTTAAACCCGATATGATAACCTTGAACCCTCTCATGTACAAATTAGCAACACAAAATGACCTTTCTACCCCTTTGAAAGAGACTGAGGCGACAATAATGGATTTTCCCTCTTTGTACCTTTCGATGGGATCGAAAGGTATTGTGAAGCCAACTTTACCATTGTTGTCGAAAGGTTAGGTAATTAAATGGTGTAACCTTTCGACAACAAGCTCTCGACAAGGTTGAAGAATTTCAAACCTTTCGACTACCAGCTTTCGATAAGGTTGAAATTATTTGACCTTAATGTTGTCTCTGCCCATCTTTGTCGAAACGTTTAAAGCACACATAAGTTGAACCTAAAACATTTCGACTTGAATGGGTATGACATGTTTTGACAACTTTGACCGGACCTTTCGACAACATCAACATTGTTAATATTTTTAACTTAGGAATTTTAAGGTTTTGATTTCGACCATGTCGAAAGGTCTTGCCATTTAACTTCATGCTACACTTGAAATATATCCAGGCTTCCATAGAGCTTTAGACATTGTCAAAAGGTGATGAATGGTTTAATATTTTATCTCTTCCCTTCGATTTTGTCAATAACTTAATGAATTCATATTATTATTTGTTCACTTTCTAGGTTTTCAATAATGTCGAAGTATGATGGTCAAGGTTGATGTCATTGTCCTTTCGACATTGTCGAAAGCTTGAATTGCTAACCTTTCGACATTGTCGAAAGCTTTTACTATAAACCTTTCGACACTGTCAGAAGCTTTTACTATAAACCTTCCGACTTTGTCGAAAGCTTTTATTATAAACCTTTCGACTTTGTCAGAATCTTTTACTATAAACCTTTTGACTTTGTCGAAAGCTTAAACTATCAAGTTTTTGTATTAAAACTTTTAACACCATTCTTAAAACTTGGTGTATGTTTTCACATTTAAGGTATCTATGTAAACTTATTTGCTTTTGAATTCTTCATTGCTTTCTAAACTCATAACTAGATAAGAAATTTTACTAAAACGTTTTCACCTGGCAGAATCATGAGCTCTCCAAAGTTTGAAGCCATTGCTAAGCACTCCTTCATCGAAAATAAAAGTGAAGTTAATGCTATTCTCAAAGACTTCGGCATCACTGGGATCGAAGCCATCCCTCCTAAACCAACTGATACCATTGACAACCCTATAGAAAGGTATTTTGCTTACATGGTCATCCACATATGGCATAGTGTATTCCTTCCATTCCCTGAGTTCCTACTCTCCTACTTGTCTTATATTGGAGTTGCTCCAATACAACTATCTCTAAATGTTTACACCCATCTTCCGTCTCTCGAAATGCTGGCGTTGGAATCCAAACTTCCTTCGCTTAATGCTACAGCCCTAAACTCGTTGACCAAGTTGGCAAGGTTAAGCAATCTTAACAAGTAGATCTATAGAGTCAATGTATATAAGAAGCTTATATTAGATGGCATCAATAAGTTCAAGGATTGGGAAAATCAAATTTTCTTTTTCAAGTGCTTTGCGGATGTTCACATGACTTTTGCCTTCCCCCGTAAGTCTATTTTAATGTTGTTTTTGATTTACTCTACGTTTTCTATTAACTAATCTCTGACTTTTACAGGTGAATCTTCTAAGAAAGTTAGCGATGCTGACAAGAAGATCATTGATTCTTTAACTGTTGCTTCAGAACAAATTGGGAGCAGGTTAACGCTCCTATCCCCTTCGAATTTACGGAAACATTCTCTGCTGCTGCCTGACCAAAGGATTCTAGGCACTTCGCCAGCCATTATGCACACCTCTCGTGGAAAATGTTTCTTTTCCTTAGGCGATGCTGAGCACTTTACTTCAATGTCCCTCATCTGTGCTGACACTTCAGGTATATTATTAGCTTAGTATTTTCTTCTTTGTCTCTAGAAAAATTTAAATTACTTTGACTGATTTTATATCCGCTTAAATTTGTTTCAGCTTCCTCAAAGGCCATTGTACCTTCAAGTAGTGCTGCCCCTCCTCCATCATCTTCGGAGGTGACATCAGCCTTGGAGGCCTTTGCTAGATCTAAAAGATCTCTCAAAAGAAAATTGATAGTGCCTTCTAAAGATGTTCCTCAGGCGAAAAAGGCAAAAATTACTGATGTGGAGGAGGAAGAGAAGCGCACATCTCCTGAGAAATTTCAAAGAGCCCCACTATTAAAGTCTCTAAAGATACAATGGAGCAAACTCCACCTACTCTGGCACCCTTTCCTCATATTACTATCACTGACTCCCCAACTGAACTTATGCAAATGCAGCTTGCTCTTCTAGAGACCCCTTCTAAGACGCAAATTCCACCGGAGTCGTCATCTTCTGTTCGTTCATCGACCAATTTTGACGGATTGGTTAAGCTTATTCTTCGTTCAGACTCTTTCACTTCTTCTTCTCTATTGTCATTCTGTTCAGACTTGGCATACCAAAAGTTGTTGATGGAGCAACAACTTTTGGTAAGTTCCCACCCAATTAATCCTATCATCACTGGATCTTTCTAATAGCTAACTTGTGTTTCTCTTCTTTTTGTTGCAGATTTCCAGGAACTGGATTTCTTTAAATGAACATGTCTCCAAACTCTCTTCTGGATCCTTCAAGCTACAGGAGGAAAATGATGAACTCAAAAATCAACTATCCTCTTTGACTGCCGCTCAAAATGACACTTCCTCTGAGTTGGAGCGAGTCAATGCTTCCCTTACCAGGGTTGAAGTCGATCTAGAAGCGGAGAGGCAAGCTCATCAACTTACCTTCGATGGAAAATTTGCAATGGAGCTAGCTCTAAAAGACTCAAAAGATGAGAAAGCTCGCTTGGTTTCCAAGAATAATCTGCTGAAAGACAAATTCAAAAGGACCAGAGCTTCACTCAAACTAGCTGTCCAAACCCTCTCCGAAGTCAAAAAGCAAGTCTTTAAGTTTGTCGAATCCACCTTGGGGCCCATGGTGCTGAAACATTATGAAGATGCCCTCTTGCTCGCCTATGCCGACAATTATGAAAATTGTCCTGACTTTGGCTTTCCCTTTCCTGATCCAACTTTAGCCAAAAGAGTTATGGACAAAAACAAGATCGACCAAATAAGGCAGGGTTCCGGGCCCGACGGCGAGGAGGAGGCAGTTAACGTTGCAGAAGCTCTTTCTTTTGATATTCCCTCATTCAACATTGAATATGCTTCTCAAGAGGAGGATGGTAAAGATAATGATCCGAAGGAAAAAGATGATGATGATGGTGAACTTGAATGGGACAATGACTATGATCATGACAACGATGATAACCCCTTAGGAGGTCAAGGCATTGGTGGAGACAAAGGGGGGCCTTCCAGTGCTTCAGGGATGGACAATGGTGATCAAAACGGAGCTCCTGAACAAGAGAAATCTTCTTCAAAAGATATGCCTCCAACATCCCCTGGTCCGTCTGCTCCTCCAAAGGTGGAAACTGCTCCTACTCATACTGAGGATCCACAAGAGAAAGAACGAGCCTCCTGGCTTCCATTCCAGTTTCACAGGTATGAGCTTCTCTGTTTAAATGTTTTGCACTTCGAAGATAATAATTAGTGATAAATCATTTGTCTTAGATAAAGAAGAAGTCAAATTTTCCACATAGAACAAAACTTGAGAGCAAACGGGCGGAAATTAACAAGTTATATAGGGAGTTGGACAAATTAATAAAGGAGCACAATGTTTTATCTGAGAAATATCACAGTCTGGGTAGGATTACCCCCGTTTTAGCATTTTTTAAATATCATAGGGTGGCTCCTTTGTAAAAGAAAGTGTGTCTTCGGTATGATGCTCTTTTAAAGGAAATAGTGAATTAATAACTCTATTTTAGGCGAATTCAGTGGGGTCTCCGTAGAAATTTTCATAAAAGATACTTAGATGAATTCGGATCTGACCCGCATCCTGGAGCCTGCTGGAATTTACCGCGGGTCAGATAAATTCCTCAAGATCTTCCCTTCGAAAAGCTCAAGTGTTATGAGGATAAATTTGTTTCTGAGTTTTTCTCTAAGTCTATTTTATATGAACCAAATGAATAATTGTAAATATGTAACAAGTAATCGATTTATGAATGTATGTTTTTGTTATGTTTTCTATGCTTAGCGTCTTTTTACTATGCTATTTCAGAATGTCAGTTCTTTAGGTCGTGTTGTCCCAAGAGACCACCTAAGTCAATATGTTAACTCGAGGAGATTTTACTCTAAAAATGCACCAATTTTAAAGACTTCAAAGTTAGCAAGATATTGCTTTCTTCGGGATTTACAAAAATTATATTTGGAATACCCTCGTCTCCGCTTTGACTTCCTCGACGAAGAAAAGGAATAATTCTTAAAAGAAATTAGAACATTCCATTCCAAATTAATTTGTGGTCGCGATAGTCCACCAGCCGGAAAATGGGATTATAGTAAATGTCCGCCGGTTATAACTCTTGAAGGAGTCACTATACCTTTTGACTCAACAGTCATGCTTTCAGCTAATACTTTAGACAAAGTTAGGAATGTGGTCTCTCAACTTTAGATGTGATGAAAGTCTTTGTTGTACCTTTTAACTTTGTGGTTATTTGAGTTGTAATCCATTACTGTAATAATAAAGATATCCTTTATCCTTATTTTGATTTTCTCACATTTATTTTTATTTAAATAGGAGCCACAATCATCTATGTTTCATCATTCTCAAAATTTACTTTCTCGTGCCGATGCTATTAGAGATAGATTATTAACAAGGAATGGCGAGATTGTGGTCCATGACGAAGTCCTTCTCGAGCGTTTTGGTGGCAACACCAAAGCCGTGAAGTGGCATAAAAGATATGTTATTCAAAAGACCATCTCTCATGGCTACAAAGAGCATATAGCCTATCTCGATGTCGATATCAAGAAAAAGGATGAGATGATCACTACACTTAAGAGACAAGTGAAGACCAATCCCATGGCTGATTTTGACCAAAGGATGTCTGAACTTATTCAACAAATAAGTGACTTAGAGTTAAAGTTGAAAGATAGCCAGGCGTAGTGTGCCTCTTTAGAATTCATTTTGGGAGACAAGACTCCAAAGATTGAGCTTCCGGTCCCACAAACAACACCTTCAACTGCCAAGCTTACTAGGTCAAAACTTCTTGCAGCTCAAAAATTTCCCACCGTGCTCAATCCTCCCCCAAGCTTAGACGATAATGTAGTGGGGAACCGGTGTTGGAAAGTAAAATTTGAAATCGCCAAATATTTTGATGAGCAGCAAAAGATAAAGTATTCTCAAATTAGCAATGATTATGCTGCTAAAAATCAGAAGCTAGAGCATAATAATTACTTGCTCGACAGGCGGGTTGCAGAGTTAGAAAGGGAAAACAAAACCCCTAGGTCTGCAAACAGGACCTTTAATCGCACCCTGAAAACCAACATTGATGCTATTGATGATGAGAGCAGTATAAAAAGAAAAGAAGCTTAAGGAATTTCTCCGTGCAGCAATCAATCATGTCGTAAATCCTTCGGTGGTGGAGACCTTAATAAAGCAGCTCAATAATTGTAATTTATTTATGTATTTGAGCCATGTAAATCTGTCTTGTACATAATTTTGTCGTTTGTAAACGACTTCATAACTTATGTAAATTATAGAAATTTTGTAAATATCACCTGATTTGTGATCCTTTTCTGTAGTGTAACCTTTGATATGCCTTTGAATTGCTCACTCAGCGACTTTTGTGCTTGTTGGATCTTTTGTTACTCCTTGTCATTCTGATTTTCCTGAGAAACATGCAGCAAACAATATCTTAAATTGTTAGGTTGACATTAACATATTTATCTATGTATATCATTTTCCTAAATTAGCAAATCATCTTGCCGATTGTATGAAAAGTGATTTATTCAAAATGTTAAGATCTCATCTTTAACCATGATGAGAAATGATTAAGGACTTAGCTCTTTCCACTTGTTTGGAATGCACAAAACTTGTAGGTAGTAGATTCTGCCTTATCATTAGGTTGTGAATATTAAAATATAACTTTAATTCAATAAAGAACCTGATTCAGGAGTCTATGTCTAAAATTTTGAAGTAGTAACTCTCTCACCCATTCCTTAACATTAATGGGATTTAGAAAACTGGAAGCCCATAGTTTCCATTTGGAGGCTCTTAATAGCGATCTTTTTGATAATATTCCTTGGCCCAGATTCAGGCATTTGAGATGAATAGAAATCTGAGGATCTTGTACCCATATTAGGGTTTAAATAAACATCAGTCTTGATACTCAGATTTAGGAATAAGAAGTTAGTGATTGATAATGACTCGAAACCCAGATTTGGGTGTTAAATGATGAAATCTTTATATGAAAGACTCGAAACTCTAATTTAGGTATTGATAGCTGATGTTTAGAAATAAAAATCTTGAAACCCAGATTCATGTATTATATAGTGAAGTTCTGAAATGAATATCCCGAAACCCAGATTCAGGTATTACATTTTGTAATTCATATATGAGAATCTGGAAGCCCAGATTCAGGCATTTATAGATGACGTCAAGAAAGTCCTAAAACCCAAATTCGGGTAATAATCAATAGAGATTCGTCACACTCCTTTTCATTTGTCCTTTCCGACATATAAGAACCCTTCAGGTTTTGCATAGAAATAATTTGATTAGCTGCATTTTTAGCTTGGACGTCTTAGTCCATAATTAGATAAGCCGCCTTTATCTGAGCTAGGACATCTTTGTCCTTTGTTGGTTGTGCCTCTTCTTGGGCCTGGACATCTTAGTCCATTATTTATTGAGCCTCTTCTTGGGCTTGGACGTCTTAGTCCATTATTGAATGAGCTGTACTTGGGCTTAGACATCTTAATCTATTGTTTGATGGGCCTTTTCTTCGGCCTTGACATCTTAGTCCATTGTCTGGTGCTCTTGGTTAGCTCATCTTAGAGGATGGAACCAAGGATTTACCCGACCTCCCTCCAGGAGGCGCCCTGCCTTGGCCCTTTTGCGACGGGAACAGAGGCTTGTTTGATGCTCTACCCTGGCCATCTTAGGAGCGGTTAGAGGCTTACTCCGTCCTCCCTCCAGAAGGTGCCTTAACCTGGCTATAGCATGGCGTGGATAAGGGCTTGTTCGGTGCTCTACCCTGGCCATCTTAGGCACAAATAGAGGCTTACTCCATCCTCCCTCCAGGAGGCGCTCTGCCCTGGCCATCTTGACGCAGACTGAGGCTTTTCTACCATCTTAGGTAGACTACCATCTTAGGTAGATCCAAATTTGAGGAGCATTTCACTCCCAACCATGTAGACTTTCTCTTTTTAGAAAGTTGATATTTGTTAATCCTTTCTCAAATTCTTTTTATAAATTCACTGATCTTTCCTTCTTTAAAGAAATTGACGATCATCCCCTCCAAGGCACTGTAGTGGTTGGTTTCATGAACATTCATTATGTGATAATGAAAGAAGGACCCTCCAAGTTCCTTTCATGTTTTGGCCTTTTCTTTTGTAATGGCCAATAATTAAGTTCATCCTTCGTAAGAAAGTAGACGTTTTCCATTAATGTCGTTTAGTTCCATTCTTTTGGAAGTATAGACTTGAAACTTGAATCTTGAGGATGGCATTTTGGCCTTTTATTTTTCGGTCTTATCATTGCATGCTCTTCAATTATTTTTCTTTTCGCTACCCTTTGAATCTCTTGGGTTGGAAGTGCACTTGTTGCACTTGGTTGCCATTTTCGTGCAAAGGCGTTGTAATCATTCATTATCTCTTTCTCAAAGATTATGCCCATGGAATAATGCTGAATTGTTCTTCTCATTTGACTAAAGATATTGTCACTTCTATTTGTTCTCTTTCCAAATGCAAAGATTGGGCTAGGTCCTACATGAAAGGGGTTTAGACTCCATTTCTTAGGATCGTAAGATTCTGTTTTCTTTTTGTTTATAATCCTTAAGGCTTCGAGCCTTAGTCTTTGCTCTTCATCGTGATTGGAGCTTTTGACATCTACTTGGGAGAATCTTGTCAGGTGTGGTTCAGAAGACCCTTGTTCAGATCTTTTAAATCTTCTAGCCATGATTAAACCAAGTGGATAACTTGATGTAGGATTGATCCAAGGGGAGTTAGAAAATTGTAGTGTAAGGAGGTTAACCAAGTCGGAGGTTCAAGCCCTCCTTCTAGCACCAAAAATGTTAACAAGAATTCTTGACGACAACCCAATGTAATTCCAAGAAGAATGGATAGACTTGTTTGAATGAAGGGCATGATACCCTCAAGAGTTGTCTTTAAATTTAACTTCACTTTTTGTTTACTCTTGGGTCAGACCTTTCGCTGTTGTCGAAAGGTTTAGTCCTTAGATTAGATAACCTTTCGTCTCAGTTGATCTAAAATGAGGTCCCTTGCATAGGTTTTACCTTTTTGGTTAGGTTGAAATTCCACGAGTTTGTCCTTCTAAGCTTGATTTTAATCTTATAGAAAGGTTAGGGTGATTGCCCTCTTTGGGTTCAAGTAGGATAACAAATTCCTTAGTGGATATGTAGTAGCTTTCGACCTTGTCGAAAGGTTTGATCACTTATATCAAGTAGGCTTTAACCTTATCGAATGGTATGGGAATGACCTTCATTGGATTGAACCTTACTAATCCAGATTTTGACCTTGTCAAAAGGTTAGATCACTTAGTATGTAGCTTAGAAAGGTACAGGTGTTGATTGAGTATAGAGGATTGCCAACCTTGTTGAAAGGTTTAGACCATAGAGCCAATGACTTCGGAAGGTTTTAGTGAATATTGAACAAATTAAGTTGTCAACCTTGTCGAAAGGTACAGATTGTAGAGTTGTAGGCTTTGAAGGGTTGCAGTAGTTGTTTATGCAGGATTGTTGTCGACCTTGTCAACAAGAACCTTTCGATGAGGTTGTACCTGAAAATAGGAGTTAAACTAGTAAAGATTTAAGTAACAGTAAAGTAATTAACAAAGCTTAGGACTTCCCTCTTTTTCCAAGAAAAAGCATTAATTTATTAAATTCCCCAAATATACACTTAATTAGGGTTACAATGCTTTAATTAAGGAGTTACAAGATTAGAATGAGAGAAATCAGATCCTTAAAACATGACCCCTTGGGTCTTATTTATAGATGCAGGCGGCCCCCTTTTGACTCCATCCCCTCGACTGGGTCGAAAGGTCTCCATTTTATATGCAGTTGTGAACCTTTTGACTTTGTCGAAAGGTTTGCCTTTCATCTGCTATTATGGACCTTTCGACTTTGTCGAAAGGTATGCTTTTCTTTATGCCTTCATGAACCTTTCGACTTTGTTAAAGGGTTTGCCTTCTTTATACTATTGTGAACCCTTCGACTTGTCGGAAGGTTGCTTTTTACTTGATTGTTGTGAACCCTCCGGCCTTGTTGGAAGGTGGCTCTTCACTTGATTATTTTCGAGAGCTATGCTTCCCTTCAATGTTGTCGAAAGGTTGCCCTCCATTCTTTGTTGATTTATGAGTGTTGTTTTCTTCATAAAACCTTTCGACATTATCGAAAGGTATCTTGGATGTGCTTCGACCAGTTTGATAGGCTTGCTATGCTTTCAAAAGGTCATTATGGAGTTGCTCACATTTGCTTTGACTTCTTCATCTTCTTTAAAAGGTAAGCACTCCCTGGATACAGAGAGATGAAACCTTTCGACTCCTTCGAAAGGTTAGGGACTGTTAAAATCTGATGACTGCATCCCTTCGACTCCTTCGAAAGGTTTGGGCTGTGCTTCTTTTCTTTTGTCTTTATTGAAAGACCTTTCGACTTAGTGGAAAGTTTGAATTTTGGTGTAACAGGTAGAATCTTATAACCCCGATAAATGGGGCTTGAATCCATTTCATCTAGGGCCATCTCTAATTTTCGCTCTAGGAAAGCAATGCAAGAGAGATAATGTCTTCTCGAGAATAAGAAGAGAGATTCGACTATTCCCAAGGACAAAATGAAATTCGAGATTCTTTGAAAATTAGGCTTGCTATGGAAGTTGAGCAACCCATCACAAACAAAAGAGTAAAATTCCATCCAAGAAGATCATATCGAATACGTCTCGACTTTCCAAAAACTATTCCATTATGACCTTTTACGAGAACATTTACTTCCTAACCAAAGATGAACTTGACTATTGGTCGTCACAGAATAAACATCCGAAGAATGAAAGCAATCTTAGAGGATTGTACTGTTCTTATCATCAAGTCAACAAACATAGCACAAATCAATGCCAAAGCTTGGGGGGCATGATCAATAATTTCTTAGGTCAAGGAAAGTTGAACAAACTTGTATGAAGATGTTAAGTCAATCATCAATAAAGATAGATTTTCTGAACGAAAGAAGTGAATCTACATGGTCACGGAGTAAGACTCCTCTAAATAACGGAAAAGCCTAAATCACTACCTAACATGGTAGTAAGGGGCTAAAGCTTTTGTCTTCAACTAACATGGCCTAGACAAAGCACCTCCTAGAGGGAGGATGGAGTGAGCCTTTGGTTCCATCTAAAAGGGCCTGACCAAAGCACCGACTAAGCCTTTGGTCCCATCTACATGGCCTGGCCGGAGCGTAAGCCCTTAACCCTATCATCAAAAGCCTGGTTAAGGTGTCTCCTAGAGGGAGGGCAGAGTAATCCTTTGGACCCATCTGGAAATAAGCATGTCCAAAGTTTCTACATGCCTTCAACTGCTGCTTATGCAGCCTTATTGGAGTGCCTCTTAGAGGAAGGACGGGTAAGCCTTTGGCCTATCCAAAACACCGAACAAGCCTTCAGTGTCGTCATCAAAGGCCTCACTGAAGCGCCTCCTAGAGGAAGGTCACGTAAGTCTTTGCTCCTGCTTAATATAGCTAACTAAACACATCGGACAACAGACCTAAATCATTACCAAAGACGGTGGTAGAGGATCCGAGCCAATGTAGTGCTCCCAATCAATCTATCTTTTAGAGGAAGATCTATCAAAATATGAGCCAAATTAATGCTCCCAATTAATCAATCTAAAGGAAGATCTATCAAATCCAAGATAAAGTAGTGCTCCCAATCAACCAATCTTCTAAGAAGAAGATTTATCAGAATCTAAGCTGTTATCCAGGTTTTTAACCCATTAGGATCCAGGAGAATATAGAACGACTTGATGGAGTTAGAACGGCTTAGAACTCAACCAAATGAGGCTAAAGCAACAACTGAGTATGACTAAACCAAGAGACCAGCATCCGTCTAGTCCAATCAATAGCTAAATACAACTAGCTAGTAAATCGTCATCAAAACAAAGCGACATGAAATGAGACTACCCCAACAACGTCGATACAAAGCAACAAAAGCATGCAAGACATCGAAGTCTCGAAAAAGTCTAAGTACATGGATTGCTAGCGATCCATACACTATGGATCGCCAGCAATCCATACTTCATCACTGGGTTGCTAAGGCACACGGGAAGCGAAGAAAGCCAAAATATGCTAAGTGTATGGATCGCCATCGATCCATACACCATGGATAACCAGCGATCCATACACCATGGATCGCTAGCAATCCATACTTGTTCATGGACACTTGTTGAGCTAACTAAGTGAAGAAGGGAAAAGAGGAGCTAAGTGATCGGCTCATGCGCGAGCTAAATCTATGGATCGCTAGCGATCCATAGACCATGGATTGCTAGCGATCCATGGTTTTGGCTCGGGTCGTGAGCCGAGCTTCGTTGCATCTTCCTAAGTCCATCTACAAGTAGTCAACAGTCCTGGCCCAGAAACTCTCCAATCTCTATAAACACCATCTTACCTGCAACATAAACGGGATCTCTTCTCCGAACTGGTTGCTGAAGCTCTGCTGAAAATATTCTTCACTCTTCATCTCCCTCACAATAACCTACAAAGGGATTCATTGTAATTCTTCAGTGGATTCTGACTTTGGGGATACAATCTAGCTAAAGATAATCTAAAGCCTTGTAACCAAAGACTACATGTAACAGCAATCAGTCTATAATAAAAACTATAAAGTGGACGTAAGCTTCGTTAACAGCCGAGCCACTATAAAATCTTCTTGTCTGCATTCTTTTACTACTCTTTCCTATACCTACTATCTGTATTATTGCTCTGTGAGAATAGGGCTGGCGCTTTCACAATCAAACTAGGATGTCGATCCATTTTTTGGATTAACACAAGCCAAGTAGTGCTTTAAATCAATCAAATCTTCTAGATGGAGGCCCATCAAATATGAGCTATTTATGCTCCTCAACAATTGCAATGTTCAATTGGCAGATAAAGGTCTCTAGTCTTCAACTATTACTACCAGATTTGGATTTCTGGTCTTCTTCTTCTATTATTGCCAAATTTGGACTTTTGGTCTTCTTTTATTATTGCCCGATATAAATTTTTGGTCCTCTTCTTCATTATTGCAAGATATGGATTTCTGGTCTTCTTCTTCTATGACTTGCACGTATGGATTTCTGGCCTTATATTATTACCAAATATTGATTTCCGGTCTTCTATTATCATTGCTAGATTTGGGTTTTTGGTCTTCTTCTTCTATTATTGCAAGATATTAATTTCTGGTCTTCTTCTTCTATTACTACTAGATATGGATTTCTGGTCTTCTTCTTCTATTACTGACAGATATGGATTTCTGGTCTTCTGTTATTACTACTAGATATTGATTTCTAGTCTTCTATTATTATTGCCAGATTTTGATTTCTAGTCTTCTTCTTCTATTATTGTCAGATATTGATTTCTGGTCTTCTTATATTGCTTCCAGATATGGATTTCTAGTCTTATATTATTACCAGATATTGATTTTCAGTCTTCTATTATTATTTCCAGATTTGGGTTATTGGTCTTCTTATGTTATTATCAGATATGAATTTTTTGAACTTTTTCTATGAGATAAATTTCTGGCTTTCTGTTGTTAACTGTTGAACGGATTTCTTGGTAAGCAAATTCTAATATGAAAATGTCAATCATCTTAACAGGTAGAATGTTGATCCAGACATCTAAAGCACGGAGTACAAAAGCAAGATAATCAGACAATTTGATTCAGCCACGTACTTTATGCTTGAGGTAATTTTCATTCCAATATAAGTTCATTTATAACTAATTATTACATACAAAATTACATGTACAAAAGTCAGATAGAAAAGAAAATCTATTTAAGGGCAGATCATTGCTAAATCTCAAGGCTTCGTGTTAACTTTTCCAAGTCCTTAGCAAGTAAAGGATCGGTAATATGGGAATGGCCACATCCAATTTTTTTTTGAGTTTCTTTTCCTTCTTCTAAATAGTATATGCATCGTCAATCGAAGCAATCTGATTTCTTAAAGAGCATTGTGGAGACTCGTTGGCACCATGCAAAGTACGAACCATACTTTTTAACTCTTTTAATCTTCTGGCTAAGATCATATTTCTCCTGCTCAACGTTTTGAACTTTTCTTTTATGTTCACTAATACGTTGAGATACTTTCACATCCCATTTCTTGCTAAAGTGTTGGATACATTCAAATTTAACCTTTCTACCCCACCTTGAGATCGTTTCATTACTAAAGCCCGGAGGAGGGTTTGCTAAAATTAGGAAATCCCTGCTTGCCAAAGACCGAGATCTAGTCATCCTACTAGAAGTAGGGGTAGGAAGGCCGAATTCGCCTTCACTCGTAATAAGCTCTAATGATTGAGAATAGCTTTGGCTCTTTATTAGATCTACTTCAAGATCACTTATTCTCTAGTTAGTTTAGCTATCTCAACATTTGCTTCGACTAAAAAACTGGATCCTTGAACCATGTCAATTTTCTTTTTCAATGCATGTAGCTCATTTTCTTTTTTTTAAGCTGCTCCTCAATGTAAGCAGTCATTTCTTTATAAGTCCTAATGTTGATTTCAATATGAAGTAGTTCGTATGCCATTCCCGTGCCTCAGGATCATCTGGGAATCAAAAAGTTGAGTCGTCTTGGGATGATTGTTTCTCTTCTACATAGGCAAACAACCTATCCTTAATCACAATAACTTGTGAAGCATCTTGAGAATCATACGCATGCACTAACTAATCTCCTATTAAGAATAGAGGATACAAGAATTAATATATAAGAAATAAACTTTTCTATTAATAATAAGCAGAATTCACAAGTAAATTAAGGTTACATCGCAATTCAATTTCAAAAACATGTATCAACATTCAAAGTTTCGAGACTACGGTTTTAGACTTTTCAAATGACTTAGCAGACAATGTAAGTATAGAATCGAAGGAAACCTTAATTCCTTTCGAGGTATACACAAGAGGGAAGGTCGATAATCTCATTCCCCAATTGGCGGACTATTACGACCACATATCATTTTGGTGAGATAAGATCGGATTTCACTGTGCAACTTATCCTATTCATCATCTAGAAAGTTAAAGTAGAAACGAGGGTAACGGATGTTGACTTCTTCTAAATCTCTAAGGAAGCAATGTCTTACCAGTTGTGATGTTTTGAAAATTGAAGATTTTTCTATAAATTCTCTCTTTAACTTGACAAACTTACTCAAGAGATCCCTAGGGATCGGACTGCTCGAGAGGTTTTTATTCTATACAACATGTTGAAATGAAATTAAACTATGGATAAGAAAATAAAATGATAAAATTCATAGGTGAACCTAGTCACGTATTACAAACTTACTTAAGAGACCGCCGTCTGGATCGTTCGAAAGGGATATAATCGATTACAAGGCCAAGCTCCCAGGGGAGATGGTAACCACTTTCAACTGACCAGCTTCAAATCCCATCATTGAGCTTTTCTCAAGAATGGTCGACGTCAAAAATCATCAAAAATCGTCAAAATGGTCGTTAGAAACTCACTTCAGGATTGACTCGAAGTCAAACTCAGGTAATCACCCATTTGACTCGAAGTAGATTCTAGAAGTCCTGACTTGAAGTCGAACTCGGGTAATCACCCATTTGATTCGAAGTAAACCTAGGAAATTTTGGCCCGAAAACAGACTTGGGTAAAACCAAGATTTTCGCCGAGCAAACATGCAAATGGCTCCAAGCAATGTTTGTCACCAACCCAACGCTTCAAATTCTGTGACTCCAAGTGAAACATGTGCTGATTCCAAGCAAATGGCAAATTTTCTCGGGTCGGACTCCATAAAATGCCACCAATCCATCAATATCGATCCATCTTCTTTTGCCCATAACTCGAACGTGCAAACTCCGAATACCTTGAAATTTGGAATGCAACCTTGTGGGGCCTTCTTTATCACCCCAGACCGATCTCACCTAGTTTGAAATTTTTGCGATCGTCATTGATCCATGACCCCATCATAAGTGATTTGTCATTCAATTGGCATTCCTCAATCATTTAAGCATAGACAATCATGCATATATCACTCTTAAGCATTATAAACACCCGTAACTTGAAAACGGACCAATCTGACAAAGATTAGAGCATTTTCCCCAATTGAAACCCATTCACTGAAGCCGTTCAACATGCAGAATATCCAAAGAAGTTTATCATGCCAACTATACCTTTTATACAACTGTACAACTGATTCGAAATTACTTCTTTATAGGTATGACTAGTATATAGACGAAGTAAGGGCGACGGATGCAGTCTGCTGCAAGGCCCTCAAGAATCATTAAAGGATGAAACAACCTTCTACCCTGGAAGAATTATATGGGAAGGCAAACCGGTTTTAAAGACTAGAAGTAGTGTAATTAGAAGAGGGCGAACCCGGCATGTTCCAAAGAACATACCAAATGGTAAAGGAGCTATAGGACCTCACGGACCTTCTGCCCAAGCAAGGCTACTAAGACCCAGTAGAAAAGCGCCCCAACTAACTGACAAAATCAAACGAAAAGATGATTATCAAATAACACTCTAGCTAGCTAGCAACTAAGGAATGGGACATCAACCTAAAGCGATGCCTTCTCATCCATCCTTGTCTACTCTCCTTTTCCAAATGAGCCGTACCGGGACATTAGGGGCAGTGCAGACAACACAGCGAAAGAAATGCTTCTATGCCCTCAACGAGTCATATCAATCCCCCTTCTGAGAACCGGCGTTTACACCAACACTTTGTTGAAATGAACTCAATTGAGCGTAAGTAGGGATTAGCTACAAAACTAGCTAGACCAAGCTACTTCATAGTTCTGAACAAAGCTATGAAATAGAATATGCCGAAGTGACCGCAGAAGTATTACTTACATGTATAGAATTACAGTAAACGAGTATGCAGCACATAAGCACAAGAAGTGCGACAGCGAGAAAAAGCAATGCACAGAATCAAGCAATTAAGCCAACAGTCTACGGGGACAGAGGCTAGTGTGCATTGAATTTTGAATAACGCAAAGGAAGGACAATCGCAGTCGGACAACTCATGCACTAGTTTACAAAGGCTGAAACTGTGCCTGGTCGAACTCCAACTACAACTCTACAAGAGCAACTATGCCTTGTAATTTAACTGTAATCAATCATCCAATATGATAGGGACAATAAGCGAAGCCTAAGTTGCGAAGTACCCATGTAACGACCGTGATTTTCGAATTACTGTCGAAATAAATATTTTAAATAGGAATTTTTAAAATAAAATTTGAAAAAATAAATAAATTTACAATGCGAAAATGATTTTTAAAGTCAGTTGCATACTTTTGTGACAGCACAATGGAAGCAAATATACAAGGTTGTGTTACACTCTTCACAATTTGGCCTTCACGTGAGTATTGGATCATTTTATGCATATTGCACAAGTCTAGATATTAAGCAAAGTTTGAACAATTTTTACATCTTGCTGTCAACAATATGTGCAAAGCATATTACGACTTTGGCTGTCACTAAAGTGATAAAGCAAAGTGTGAACAGTTTGGCCATCATTTCCATGTGCTAGCATGTCCTTTTCTCTCCTCTTATACACGTTTGCCTTAAATGCTATTGTACCACGATTATGACCAGCACACATCTTTCTTTTTGGTTCATTTTTCTCCCAGTTGCCTTCATCATTTCTGTTGTGTAAAAATATTCCAGTAGTCAACATTTCATTTTCACTTTTCAAGTTGTAGCTTTGGAAACTTAATTAATAGCCGCTCTAAGACCTTGCTTTCTTCGGATTCCTTCTTGCTAGTTGTTTGAAACAATCTAAGGTGAGTGAAAAAGAAACACTCACATTTCTAATATTAAACGTTACTTCATCATTTCGTTCCTTTTTTTGTTTGGTGCGTGCGTGAAAAAAAAATAACAGAGTCAAATTCTTTTAGTAAGTGTGTACCAAAATGGGAGTTCTAATTAAGGAACTCGAAAATTTGCCAGGTCACACTAATTTGCAAATTTTGTATTGATTTGGCGTTGTGCTGCCTTGTTCATATTTGTATATATCGTGTTTACTTGGTTGATACAGTTTGTTTTCTCTGATGTTGTTTTCCTTGCTCACCACAATATTTATTTTGAACTGTTCGTTCTCGTTCTTGCTGACTTCGGCTTTGACTTGATTTGACGATGTTGATTTTGTTTGACTTTAGCCATTTGAAGCTATTTTGATTTCTGGACTTGGTTACATTTTATACACGTATATAAGTTTTAAAATTACTTTGGTGTGTATAAGTTGCGGTATACAAACATAGGCAAAGCTGGTTTATAATTTGTATATTACATTGTTGCGTGGAAGGTATCACTCCAATTATACAAAAATTTAGTTAAGACAACACTCTGTTTTACTTGCAATTAACCCTTGCGTGCAAGGAATAATATGAGCACTTGTTTATATTACCCAGTTTTTTTTCCATTTTTCGTAAATGGGGGTTTGCATTTCATGCGTACCACTATTGTGCATGTAGGTTCAAGTCATTTCTTACATCTACTTCAAGTCACGTGCACATATAACAATTTCCAGACCATTTTTTTTATTTTGTGCGTGCGTATAGAATGCATTGCCAAGTCATATTTATTTCATATTGCAAGACTTAAGTAAAGCATTTTTACCTTTCACAGGCCGTGCATTGTATTTGAAAGTGTATTCATATTTTTGCATGTAAATAGTTTTGTGCACGAAGAACCTTGCCCAGATGTACATGCATGCGTGAAGAGAAATTGCCCAGGTCATATAATAAAACTAGGCCATCATTTTGTACATAAAGCACGAAAATAGCCATGTCCATGTCATTTGTTTTGGCAATTTTTTTGCAAACATGTAGAAGTGGCTAGGTCTTTCATTAATTTATGTATTGTGTTGCCTTTCATTTCTTTCGTGAGTGTCTAATTGTGTAACATGAAAAGAAAAGAATATAGTCAGGCATCATATCTATAGTGTTGCATGTAGGAGAGAATGTTTTGGCCAGGTCATGTTTTTATCTTTTTCTTATATCATTTTATGCAATGTAAATTGCAAAAAAAGGCCATATCTTTTGTTACACACGTGTAATATGCGCGTGCATGCATTTCGTGTGTTTTAAGTCTTCCATATTATAGTTGCATATATGGATATCGTTGTGCACGTAAATATTGACAGACGGTGAAATATATTGTTGAGTATG
The DNA here is from genome assembly GCA_030737815.1 of Allium fistulosum. NCBI lineage: Eukaryota > Viridiplantae > Streptophyta > Magnoliopsida > Asparagales > Amaryllidaceae > Allium > Allium fistulosum. The sequence goes on along the minus strand of CM060904.1, from coordinate 1,055,372,584 downwards.
CAGTAGCGCAGTTTACTGTATTAATTTATTTTTGAACCGGTGTTACGTTTTAAAACGTAATTTGCGGCGTTATTTTTATAATGGTAATTTTTACACCGGTATCATATATTTTTTAAAGCATATTGTTTTGGTGACATTTTCGACGAATAAAAATTACTGTTGTTTTGACTTCAGTAACCGTCAAATTTAAAGTGGATTTTAAGCGGTTATCCCGCAACGTTGATTTGGTATCCGTTTTTATGGTGTTTTGCGTAGCGCAATTCTTCGTCGAAATTGCTATAGATGTTGCTGTTTTAATCACGTGTTTTAAAAATCGTTTTAAAATAAAATTGTTTTCAAAAATTTTACACTTGGCGCTTTCAAAAGAATGAGGAAGTGATTTAAACGTTTCAGCAAAATTAAGGACTATGAACCCTTACTTTTACTGATTCTCTTAATTCCAGACTTGTCCGTTTGAGAACGTATAATGTTATTTTTATAAAATACACAATTTAGCACTTTCAAGGAAACGATGAAGAGATTTAAACGATTTAACAAAAGTGCGGAGTATGGAACCATACTTTTACTATTTCAGTTAATTCCGGACTCGTTAATTGAAATATTTGCTATTTGATGATTTTGATGATTTTGTTGGGCTTTCGAGCCACTATGCTGGACCTTCGGGTCATATGATGGACCTTCGGGTCAATTGCCTGTACTAGACCTTCGGGTCATTTGTTGGACCTTCGGGTCATATGTTGGACCTTCGGGTCATTTGTTGGGCGCCAAAAATATAGTACTTGGTAGGCTTCGGCTATATGAGATGCACGTGCGGCGTAGCTAAAACTCGCCATCTGCTGGGATCGATCCATCTTTTATATTGATTTTCTAGTTATCTTATTTGATTTCTAGATTTTGAAAATGCTGATTTTCTAGTTATCTTCCTTGATTTCTAGATTTTTGTGTATTGATGTTTCGAATTCAATTGTGAATTTGGGAATTTATTTTGATGGAGTTTAATGAGATTTCTTCATTTAATCAATGTTGATTACTATATGATATAGTCTCATCCGAGACTATAGTTTTGTGTATAGTCTCATTAGAGATTATAATTTTGCGTATTGCTGTTTTGAATTCAATTGTGAATTTGAAAGTTGGTTTTGATGGAGTTTAAATTGAGATTTCTTCCTTTAAACTAGGTTGATTATTTATGTCGAATAGTCTCATTCGAGACTATAATTATTTGTTTAAGTGTAGTTTATCGTACACTTATTTCTGAAGTTTAAATTAGGCTGATCCGTTTATTATTTTCTTTTAAATAATACTCGGGTCAGACCGAGTTATTTCAGGATAATCGCTATCTCTGATCCAGTTGCAGCTTCAGCTTTTGGGATTCTACATCATCTTTTGTCTAGGCTTCGAGGTGTTTCTTTTGGTTTATTGATTCTCGTCTCATGTATGTTGATGACATGTATATGTGTATTTGGTTCATGTGAACTATCGATTGTTGTAGCATGTATTCCAGACTTGTCTTCCGCTATATATCTGATATTTCTGTTCTGATGTGGTTATACTATCAGTGTTGTGGTTATTATGAGTTGTTCTGAATTTTTCTTAAGCCACCGTAGTTTCATTTTAGATTTGGATTGAAAGTATATCGTTGGGAGTAATTACACGACTCCTATCGATGTAATCAATACTCGTCTAAGGAATAACTTACGGATGGTCGCTTCTAACAAGCCTTATTCTTCGCAATAGCAGACGTTATTCCTTATAATAACCTTTGTTATTGTGAGCATAGAGGTGGGGCGTCACAACCCAGCTTCTAGAGGAGTGGGAATACCTTCGCCAGACTAAAGATTAGATGACCGAAAAGTCATTTTCTATGACAAAACTTGGCATTCAACCCTGTCAGGTATGTTTTACTTTAAATAATATCCTCGTATAACCAACGCCCGTAATCTAAGGGAAGTCAACATATGTTGACCAATCGGGTCCTGAGCGTTGACTGGGGCAGATGCAGTGTGTTATCTACATGAGAAGAGTCCAGTATCCTGAATACCATGAACAAAAAATCTAGTGTAGATAGCTTGCTTACATTTGAAAAACAATATATACCGTCCTTTGAAATTATCTCTTCCACACTTACCCGTTATCGATCAATGATCGATAAAGGAGACACTGTCCGAAGCAATGCGGGAAGCTTTTCTTTTCAGGATCACCGGAATACAGAAATAGGAAGAGCGATATGATTGAATCATCCATTATATCCGATTTTGGAATAAATCGTCGCATTGTAATTCAAACACATCGATAGGAACTTAACCAAATTCTCAAAAGGAAGAGGTTAAAGACCAAGAGCAAGACTTCGCTCCATAAAAGTGTATAATCATTCGAGACAAAACACAACTTCACTGTCGGTTGAATTAAAACTATATAGGACAACTCTAAACCTACATCATGTACCCACTTACCGACCTAAACCCTTGCGTAAACTATGGAGAAAAGATTGCATTGTCAATACCAGGAATTGAAATTCAGATTGAAATGAAAAATTGAATGGCTGTCAGAAGTCAGTCAAGTGAGAACAACATCTTGAGGTTGACTCTGACGATTCACATCGAAAATTAAACAGTCAAAGCCAAATTTGCATGGTAACCTCGACACAATCAACTAGATTTCACAAAATGAAGACTCAAAAGAAGTTACTTCCAAATCACGCCTTGTTTTCAACGAAGGCATACTCTGGGGAGAAAATGTTGTCTTGGTTTTTAACCCATCAGGATCCAGGAGAATATGGAACAACTTGAAGGAGTCAGAACGGCTTAGAACTCAACCATAAAGGCTAAAGCAACAACCGAGTATGACTAAACCAAGAGACCAACGTCCGTCTAGTCCAATCAGCAGCAAAATACAACTAGCTAGTAAATCGTTATCAAAACAAAGTGACATGCAATGAGACTACCTGAACAACGTCGATACAAAGCAACAAAAGCATGTCATACATCAAAGTCCAGAAAAAGTTTAAGTGCATGGATCACTAGCAATCCATCCACTATGGATCGCCAGCGATCCATACTTCATCACTGGGTGGCTAAGGCACACGGGAAGCGAAGAAAGCCAAAATATGCTAAGTGTATCGATCGCTAACGATCCATACACCATGGATCGCCAGCGATCCACACTTGTTCATGGACTCTTGGCGAGCTAACTAGGCGAAGAAGGGATAAGAGGAGCTAAGTGATCGGCTCGCAGGCGAGCTAAATCTATGGATTGCTAGCGATACATACACCATGGATCGATAGTGATCCATGGTTTTGGCTCGGATCGTGAGCTGAGCTTCGTTGCATCTTCCCGAGTCTATCTGCAAGCAGTCAGTGAATAGGCCTGGCCCAGAAACTCTCCAATCTCTATAAATACCATCCTACCTGCACCACAAATGAGATCTCTTCTCCGGACTGATTGCTAAAGCTCTGTTGAAAACATTCTTCACTCTTCACTCTCTCAAACCAACCTCCAAAGGGATTCACTGTGATTCTTCAATGGATTCCAACTTAGGGGATTCAATCTAGCTAAAAACAATCTAACGCCTTGTAATCAAACACTACTTGTAACAACAATCAGTCTACAATAAAAACTATAAAGTGGACGTAGGCTTCATTAACAGCCGAACCACTATAAAAATCTTCTTATCTTCTTTCTTTTACTGCTCATTTCTATACCTACTATCTGTATTATTGCTATGTGAGAACAGGGCTGGCGCTTTAACACTTAAACCAGGGTGTTGATCCATTTTTTTGGTTAACACAAGCCAAGTAGTGCTCCAAATCAATCAAATCTACTAGATGGAGGTCCATCAAATATGAGCTATTTATGCACCTCAACAAATGCAACGTTCAATTGGCAGATAAAGGTCTCTAGTCTTCAATTATTACTACCAGATTTGGATTTCTAGTCTTCTTCTATTATTTCCAGATATGGATTTTTGATCTTCTTTTATTATTGCCAGATATGAATTTCTGGTCCTCTTCTTCATTATTGCTAGATATGGATTTCTGGTCTTCTTCTTCTATGACTGCCATATACAGATTTCTGGCCTTCTATTATTACCAGATATTGATTTTTGGGCTTCTATTATTATTGCTAGATTTGGATTTCTGGTCTTCTTCTTCTATTATTGCCAAATATTTATTTCTGATCTTCTTCTTCTATTACAGCCAGATATGGATTTCTAGTCTTCTTCTTCCATTACTGGCAGATATGGATTTCTGATCTTTTGTTATTATCTAGATTTTGATTTCAAGTCTTCTTCTCCTATTATTGTCAGATATGGATTTCTGGTCTTCTTCTATTACATCTAGATATGGATTTCTAGTGTTCCATTATATTTTCAGTCTTCTATTATTATTGCCAGATTTGGGTTATTGGTCTTCTTCTGTTATTATTAGATATGAATTTTTGGAACGTTTTCTATCAGATAGATTTCTGGTTTTCTATTGTTAACTAATGAACAGCTTTCTTGGTCTTTCATGAGAAAGCAAAATTCTAATATGAAAATGTCAATCATCTTAACAGGCAGAATGTTGATCTAGACTTCTAAAGCATGGAGTACAAAAGCAAGATAATCAAACAATTTGATTTAACTACGTACTTTACGCTTGAGGTAACTTTCATTCCAATATAAGTTCATTTATAACTAGTGTATTACATACAAAACTACAAGTACAAAAGTCAGATAGAAAATAAAATCTATTTAAGGGCAGATCATTGCTAAATCTCTAGGCTTCGTGTTAACTTTTCCAAGTCCTTGGCAAGTAAAGGATCGGTAATATGGTGAATGGCCACATCCAAAATATCTTTAAGTTTCTTTTCCTTCTTCTAAATAGTATTTGCATTGTCAATCGAAGCAATCTGAGTTCTTAAAGAGCATTGTGGAGTCTTGTTGGCACTATGCAAAGTACAAACCATACTCTTTAACTCTTCAATCTTCTGGCTAAGATCATATTTCTCACGCTCAAGTTTTTGAAATTTTCTTTTATATTCACTAATGCGTTGAGATACTTTCCCATCCCATTTCTTACTAAAGTGATGGATACATTCAAATTTAACCTTTCTACCCCCACCTTGAGATTGTTTCATTACTAAATCCCAATGGAGGATATGCTAACGTTGGGAAATCACTGCTTGCCAAAGATCGAGATCTGGTCATCCTACTAGAAGTAGGGGTAGGAAGGCTGAATTCGCCTTCACTCGCAATAAGCTCTAATGATTGACAATAGCTTTGGCTCTTTATTAGATCTACTTCAAGATCACTTATTCTTTGGTTAGTTTAGCTATCTCAACATTTGCTTCGACTAAAAAACTAGATCCTTGAACCGTGACAATTCTCTCTTTCAATCCCTGTAGCTCATTTTCTTTTTCTTTAAGCTGCTCCTCTATGCAAGTAGTCATTTCTTTATAAGTCCTAAATGTTGATTTCAATATGAAGTAGTTTATATGCCATTCTTGCGTCTTAGGATCATCTTGGAATCACAATGTTGAGTCGTTTTGGGATGATTGTTTCTCTTCTACATAGGCAAACAATCTATCCTTAATCTCAATAGCTTATGAATCATCTTGAGAATCATACGCATGCACTAACTAATCTCTTATTAAAAATAGGGGATACAAGAATTAATATATAAGAAATAAACTTTTTTATTGATATAAGCAGAGTTCACAAATAAATTAAGGTTACATCGCAATTCAATTTCAAAAACATGTATCAATATTCAAAATTTCAAGACTGCGGTTTTAGCCTTTTCAAATGACTTAGCAGACAATGTAAGTATAGAATCGAAGGAAGCCTTAATTATTTCCGGGGTATAAATAAGAGGGAAATGGCGATAATCCCATTCCCCAATTGGCGGACTATCGCGAACTCATATTATTTTGGTGTGATAAGATCGGATTTCACTGTGCAACTATCCTATTCATCACCTAGAAAGTCAAAGTAGAAACGAGGGTAACGGATGTAGACTTCTTGTAAATCTCTAAGGAAGCAATGTCTTGCCAATTGCTATGTTTTGAAAATCGAAGATTTTTTTGTAAATTCTCTCTGTAACTTGACAAAATTACTTAAGAGATCCCTAGGGATTGGACCGCTCGAGAGGTTTTTATTCTATACAACATGTTGAATGAAATTAAACTATGGATAAGAAACTAAAACGATAAAATTCATAGATGAACCATGTGGTATATTACAAACATTCCGGTTCATACAACACCGATTACTTATACATTTCAGAAATAAACCTCTTCCTATTATACTTGAGTTTTTCGGGGGGAAGAGAGCAAGAAGAAAGTGGGATGGAGACCACTCTGGGAAGGTTCCAACACACTCTGGGATGGGGATAGGACCCATACTCGTCGAAATTTCTAAGATGAAAGCGTTTGAGAAAACCCCCACAGTTGTCGCCTAAGTATGAAAAATCGATAAATTTACCCTTACAATAAGCTTTGTGTAGAAACTCCACTAGGGCGTTTCTGTCATCAATTGTCATAAAAAATTGGGTCATCAGTTAGAATTCCCTTTCATAAGTATTTCCCAATGACGTTGGGGTTTCTTCATCCGAGGAGCGACTTATCTTTCTTTGAAATATCTTAACTTTGACGTGCTCTTAGTAAGCTTCTTGTAACTTCTCAGACAATTCGTTGTATTCTTTCAGTTGTTTGTCCAATTCTCTATTTAGATGATCTATACCATTTATTTCTTTTCAAGCATCACATCATAATAATATTTCAGTTTTCTCTTTAACTAAAACAATTAATATATTAACTAAAAGTTACTTGATGGCTTGATACATTTGGATAAAGAGATCCATACCTAAGAGAGCAGAACCAAAGACGACGAGATCTTTCCTTTGTCTTTGGACTGTTGGCCTTGGAAAATACTGCCCTTATTAAGAGAATCTTTCTTTGAAGGGTCTTGCATGTCAGCAGTTTTTGTATCTTAAACAGCTGAATCTATGTTAGTGTCATCGGATCCATCCCTTTCATCTGGTTGACCAGAAAGACCCATTCCATCGCCTCTTTCATCATCATCATCATTTTATCATCACGATCATCACCCAGGTCATCGCCCCGATCATTGTCATTATCGTTATCATCATCGTCAACATTTGATTCATCGAGTTTTGGCTCTTCATTTATAGGAGCATTATCAAATGTAAGCCACTTTTTGGCGCCAATTTCCTCTTCGGTGGGGAATTCTTCCCCAAGAGCCTTCTTGTCCTTTCTTATCCTAAGACCGAAATTCCTTTTACATTTTTCGTTCAAGTCTGGTAGAGATGGAAAGTCCAAGTCTGGGCATTTTCAAATGTTGTTGGCATATGCCAAATACAATGCATCTTCATAGCACGTCTCAGTGTTTTGGGAATAGCAACATCGAGAAAGGAAGTAACCTTTTTCTTGGCATTAATAATAATGTTATTTGAATAATCCAAGAGGCTAGACTCCCATTGTAATTTGTCTTCAAGCGATTTGTTCTTCTTAACTAGCTCAAAATTTTACTTTGCCACCTTGGTGTTTTCCTTAGTCACACTCTCCAAGTCTTTTTTGAGTTTATTAAAAGACTTGAGATCGACTTCCAAATTTTTCACTTTCTCCTCCAACAGCTGCTTCGATTTCTTTTCCTTATCAAGAGAGGAAGCCAACCTCCCCTTTTCTAGGATAGCATCATCTCTCTCCAGAGCAATATCAATCATACCATTACAAAGTGAAGAAATCTTTTCTTTAAGCCTGGTAACTTCATTGGAAGGCCCTTGAGAAGCATCTCGAAGAAGAAGCATATGATTTCCCACCTAGAATACATAACCTGTTTAAGTCAGAATGAAAAATATGAAGTCAAAGTTAACAAAATAAACAAAAAACATACCAATAAAAGTTGTTTGAGAATCAGGAAAAGGTGATCATCGGAGTAAAATTGGAGGTTGCGTTGATCCAAGAGAAGTAATGGATGGAGATTGAATGACTAACTGAGCGAGTTCCTCAAAATTCATTGCCGAAGTCCGAATCTGAGTCCTTGAAGGAATAGGATTGGAGAAAGGAGCAGACCAAGTTTAGCGCACATGCTACTGATAGATATTGGAGAAGAAAGAAAGGTAATATTAAGAAGGGGGTTGGGAGTTTGAATATCCTTGGATGCATCAGTCTGAGCTTCTTTAGGCTTCTTTGAAGCATTATCCAAATTCACTACTCCATGACTTGGATCAATATTTACATCACCCATCTCATTAACAACAGTAGGAGTGAATTCACCCACAAGTTTAGGCCTTTTGCCTTGGTAAGAAGGAGGACCGTCAATGCCCATTTCTTCTTCATCTAGCTCTTCACTAGCTTTTGCAATAGATTCTCTATAAGAAATAGGATGGATTGACTAAGGCAGAGAAGAAGCTACATCAGTACTCTTTCTCTTCTTAGGAGTGTTATCTTTAACTCTTGTTTCAATGGGAACAATAGTAAGGGTATACGAGCCTAAAGAAAAAGGAAGAGTCAGCAAACCAATAGTATCGGGAATTCTATTTCTAACCACATTAAAACTTACCAATATAATCCAACTGAATTGGAGAGTTAGAGATGAAGACATCTGGTTTGCCCATCACTAACGAGATTTTTCCATGAGAATTATATTTAACCATTGGTGGATCTCCTAGAATCTTTTGATGGTCTAAGATGATAGAATATTGGAGGAAGTTCTATGGAGTTAGCAGTGTGAGTATATTTCTCCTATTCTTAGCTGGAAGGATTAGGGAGTCTACGGTCGTTTGATCTTCTGGTTTTAGACTCTTGGAAGCAGAATCTGAAACTGAACACCCAGAAGTAAAGAATAATAACCAAACAAGGATAACCAAGGATAAGAGACTTACTAGCAGTAGAAAATACCCCTCTAATATCAGGGAAGCATTTGAAGAAGAAAAACCGAGTCTCCCATACCCACACCTTATTAACGCTCTTAGAGATCAAGCATTTTGGTGGGGATGAATTATGTACCTTCGGTTGACTGGTTGTTCACCCACCTTAGCAGCACCAGCTATCCAATAAAAAATGTCAGCATTGAGAGATGGAAGTCAAGCTTCCCGAACTAGGACCTCCAAGTGTGTCAGGTATGTATAAGTGTTAGGCAAAAACTAGATTGGTGCTATATTCTGGTGCTCATAGTATTTTAAGAGGAAACCCGAAAAAGGAAGATAGCCCTTGTGCTAGATATGGATATGAGTGAAAGAGAACTACCCTTCTAGTGGGATATAGATATTGTCCGTAGAACTAGTAGGGATGGTTTCGACCCTAGTAATTCCAAATTGTTGAAGAATAGAGTCCACTTCAGCTTGGGCAGTAATGTACGGTGGATTCGAAATAATATCCCCTTTCTTACTAGCTGAAGGAGAAGGTTTAATCTCTTTACAAGCTTTCTTTTGGGCTTCATGCCAGATTGTTGGACTACCATTTTCTTGCCAGGTGATATTATTCTAAACTTAAGAAATTACCATAATTCATATTACCTCAAAAATTTAATACATGCTAATGCTAAATCTAAAATTGTTGCTGGAGTAATATGTTTACCGCAAGGGTGACAAGGTATATTTTAATCATAAGACAACAATACATAAATAACATATGACAAGTTTGTTGGAAAACATGGATTTCAAATCTCGATAAAGGAACCTCATAAAAGAGCAATAAAATGAAATTTAACACGCAATGTCCATGAGCTCATAGCAAATAAGATAAATCATTGTCAAGAGTCATGTAATCATAAAAAAATGGTGAATGCTATAAGTCTGTTAGTGTTTAAAAAATGAGGCTATTGATGTTAACAAATAAGCAATTAGTAAACTGATAATGTTTTTGCAACGTGTTAAGATAGCAATGCTAGACGTACGCTTCATTTCAGATATTAAGGTCGGAAATAAGCACAAAAAAGTTATTGGTATCTATAAGCTTACGTCGATAATGTCATCCTTAGAGCTTATGCTATATAATACTAACAAGCTCTAGAATCATAACTGACGGTGAGGTGAAAAGGATATCGATGTTGACGAGTAGTAGTGATGTAAATTGGAAACCTATAATTGGTTAAACAATTTATAACGTGTTAAAACCAGTGGTGTTGATAGTCTCAATGTCATATAGAGCTAAGTTTGCATTGTCAAAAATGATCATGGAAAGGTAAAGAAAAACAATAAAGTTATTACTCTTAAACCATGCTCATAGGTAAACATCTAAGATGAACGACGTTGTCCTCAATTGACGATGAGTTTATTCGTTTTGTAATTAATCACAACAGACACCGTTGATGACCTCTATATATAAGTCTATAGGATCTTATTTAATGCAACTTATATACTAATGTGAGAGTATATACTAATAATTATACCGAGTAGGGTAAATTAACAAAGTATGAATAAGATAAATAATAAAAACGAGCACAACAGAGTTTTTATACTGGTTCAGACCTCCCGTAATACGTCCAGTCCCAAAGCTCCCCTTTAGTAATTCCTTTAAATAATAACCCTAACTTCGCCCAGAGGAATAGGCTAATACAAAAGTATTTCTTCAATTATCTTGTGTTCCAAATAACACGGATATTGACCGATAGTACAATTCTTCCTATAATATCCTTTGAGTAGATGAAAGTGAATGCTTTGAATTGTAGGAAGTGATCTAACAAAAATAACATTTTGGTTACGATTAATTGCAAATATGTAAGCAAAGAGTGCATAAATATGAAGATAGAAAGTAGTAGAAATCAAGAGAATCGTTAGTTATTGTAATCTCAATTTTTGATGTATTTATGGAATCAATGAGATGTAAATGAAGAGTTGTTACTGCTAGTTAAAATCTCTTTGATCTAATGGCTGCAACTTTTGAGGAAGAGAGGAGTTCTTTCAATATGAACAGAGACATGCATTCATAATTTTGCAGTTACCCAAATGACAAACGTCTGTTGGAAAACAACAGACGTCTGTGGCTTTTGGAATAAAAATCCTGAGCCATGTGACAGATTTCTATTGATTTTCCACAGACGTCTGTGGCTTCAGAAATAAAAATCCTTAGCCCTGCCATAGACATCTGTTGGTTTTCCATAGACGTATATTGCTGGCAATTCCATAAATGAATTTTTTTGTTGTAATTTTTTGTATATTTGAGTTCGTGTGTGTATGTGCACTCAAGGATATCTTACATTTTTTATCTAAGACAATTAACACATTAGTATGACCTTAGTATGGTCCATAAATCTTTGTTTGTCTTCGAGTCCCGATATCTTTGAGCATAGCAATCTCTTGTAGTGTATACCTGTAAATTGATAAGATATACAATATATGTGATTGTATAGTTGTTGTCATTGAAACCATAGAGTGGAGGTTCTAACATTCTCCTCCTATTTGATGAAGAAAACTATACAATTCTTAGTCATGATGAAAATAACTCCCCCATAATCTTATCTCCCCCTATGTGTATGCATATATTTGTCCCCATTTGTCATTACCAAAACATAATAAAAGAAATTATGCACAACATAAAATAGATAGATAAATAACATATAGACATGTCAAACATAAAAGGAACATAAAATAATTCAACGATAACAGACACGAGCTCAACAACGGACGTAACAAAAATATAAGTAGTACAATAATACATAAAGGTGAAATAGCATTAATTTGTTAACCATGTTGTTTTTATGGTTGTAAAAAGATTGACTAAATTAAATTTAAGTTATATAAAAATAATGTTTATAATGATGGATAATTATGGCGTACATTAATTAATTAATTCTTTAATTGAACATATACCAAGGTCTCACCGTAGCTTTATGAAGGTTGATTCACATAACGGTTTGGTGAAAATATCGGCAATTTGATTTTCAGTTTTAACAAATTCAAGGGTGATAATTCCTTTTTCTACATTATCTCTTAAAAAATGGTGACGAATGTCGATATGTTTTGTACAGGAATAGTTAATTGGATTCTTGGATAAATTTATAGCACTAGTATTATCATAATATATAGGAGAGTTGGTTATAATTTTACCTAAATCATGTTTGTTGCATATAAATTACTTGTGCACAGGCTAAGGCTGCTGATATATACTCGGCTTTGTATGTTGAGAGAAACACAATTTTGCTTTTTACTGAACTAAGAAACCAAAGATTGACCAATGAAATGGCATATACCACTCGTACCTTTTCTATTTCTCATGCAACCACCAAAATCTGCATCATTATATGATACGAGTTTGAAAAGTCTGTAATCTTTGGTGTGGGTTAAGAATCATAGAATTTTTTAACCGCTCGATGATGTGACTCCTTAGGTCATCCTTGAAATCTTGCACATAGATACATGCTCATCGTAAATCAGGTCTATTAGCCTTTAAGTATAACAGAGATCCTATCATACTTCAGTATAATTTTTGACCGAAATCTTTTCCATTTTCAACTTTATCTAAATGTAAACTCGTGCTCATTGGAGTTGGTTTACTTGAAGTATTATCCATTCCAAATCATTTCAATAATTCTCTACAATATTTTTCTTGATTTAGAAAATTTCCATTTTCTAGTTGTTTTATTTGTAGACCTAAAAGGAAATTTAATTCTCCCATACGCGACATTTCAAATTCATTTTTCATTATATTAGAGAAATCGTTACATAGTTTTTCATCAATTGACCCAATTATGATGTCATCAACATATATTTGTACAACTAGTATTTTACTATCTTCTCTTTTTATAAATAATGTAGAATCAATTTTCCCAATCTAAAAATTGGAATTTAGTAAATGTGTTTTTAGTCTCTCATATCAAGCACGAGATGCTTGTTTTAAGCCGTATAATATCTTTATAAGTTTGGAAACATGGTCTGGATATTCCTCATGAATAAATAAGGGTGGTTGTTCGACATAAACATTTTCCTTTACGAAAATGTTTAAAAATGAACTCTTAACATCCATTTGAAATAATTTAATATGATGACATGAAAAAGCAAGCAATGTTTGTATAGCTTCAAGACGTGCTGTAAGAGCGAATGTTTCTTCATAGTAAATTCCTTCTTCTTGGTTGTACCCTTGAGCGACTAATCTTGCTTTATTACGAACAATATTTCCATTTTCATCTGCTTTGTTTTTAAAAACCCATTTTGTTCCTATTATGGATTGATAATTTTGTCTTGGTAGAAGTTCTCATACATCGTTTCTTTCAAATTGATTAAGTTCTTCTTGCATTGCGATAATCCAAAAATCATATTTCAATGCTTCTTACAATTTTTAGGTTCAAAATTAGATATAAATGCAACATGGCTTATTTGATTTAATTGATTTCTTATTGAAACTCTTGTGTTTAAATCACCAATTATATTATTGATTGGATGATCTTTTAAGATTCGAGGTGGTGACCTTAAAAGATTATTATTGTTATTTATGGTATTATTGTTTTCAGTTACAGAAGTATTATTACTGTTATTATTATAGATTTTGTTATCATCGTCATTTTTGGTATCTTGAAAATTTTCATCAAAAGAAACATGAAAACTTTCTTCAATAATCTTAGTCCATTTATTAAAGATTCTATATGCTTTGTTATGATCCGAATATCCAACAGAAATTTCTTCATTAGCTTTTGGATCGAATTTCCAAGATTATCTTTAGTATTCAAAATAATGCATTTAGAACCAAAAATTCGAAAATATGATACATTAGGTTTCTTTTCGAAAAACATTTCGTAACATGTATTCTTAGTCATAGGTCGAACTATTACATAGCATGCGGTAGCAAGAGCTTCAGCCTAGAAATTTTTTGGTAAACTACTACTACTAAGTAGTGTTCATGCACATTCTTTTAGTGTTCGATTTTTCCTTTCTACTATGCCATTTTGTTGTGGTGTTCGAGGAAAAGAAAAATTATGAATAATTATCTTTTTATTGCAAAAATTTTCAAAGATATTATTCGCAAATTCACCAACATGATCGCTTCTTATACTTTTAATTTTTAAGTTCGTTAAATTTTTAATTCTCTTAGCGAAAATTTCAAATATTTCAAAAGTATAACTTTTATGTTCTAAAAATAGTATCCAAGTGTATTGTGACAAATCATCGACGATAACAAATACATATTTGTTATTATTTATTGATCTTACTTGAGTTGGGCCAATTAAATCTAAATGATGGAATTCAAGCGGTTGTTTGGTAGTAATTTCTTTCTTAGATTTAAAAGAGCTTTCCTTTAATTTTCTAACTTGACAAGCATCACACAGATTTTTAATTCTATAATTTATTTTGGGTAATCCTCTTACTAAATCATTATTTGCTAATTTATTTATATATTTAAAATTTACGTGGCAAAAGCATTTGTGCTAGAGCCATGGATCATTTTGATTGGCGGTTAGGCATAAATCACTATTATTTTTAATATTCATATTTAAAACATAAATATTTGCTTTCTAAATCCTTCAAAAATTAAAATTTATTTTGATCAAATATACTGCATTTTTCTTTTTGAAATCAATTTTAAATCCTTTATCACATAATTGGCTTATACTTAGTAAGTTATGTTTAAGATTGTCTACTAACAAAACATTAATAATAAGAGGAGAAGTGAATATACCGATGTTTATAACATCTCCAATGCCGATGACAAATCCTTTTGAGTTATCTCGAAATGTCACAGTGCCGCCATTGATATATTTTATATTTGATAGCTGCATTTCCCGTCATATGCTTAGAGCATCCACTAACGAGTATCCAATTCTTTTTACTTTTAATTTTATTTTTGAGTACCTAGAAAATAGTAAAGATTTAATTGGTACCCACTTCCTTTTGTTTGGGTCCTATGTGTTAGTGGGTGAAGGTAGCCATACCCAAGTGGGTTTGGGACCTTTAAAAACATAATTTTTATTATAAACAATATTTTTTAAGTATTCATCTATATGTTTTTGTCTAATAAATTTGTTATTTGATTTAGGGATCCATATTTTGACACTACTTGTTTCAAAATATTAATCTTAATTTTTGAAATAGGTTCTTGAATTTAGTATATAGTATACTATAGTTTCTATGTTTTTGTTTAGCTTTAAATCCTAATCCATTTCGATTTCCTGACGATCTTGATATTTTGATTAAATTTTCTAAGTTTTGTTTTTCTTTTTTAAATTTTGATACATTATTAGTTATTTTATCCAACTTGTTCTTAAGATGACAAATTTCAATATTGTTAGAATCTATACTTGCCTTAAGTTCTAGTTTTTCTTTTTAAAGTTTGGTGTTTTCAAATATACTATTCTCTAAATCATGTAATAGAGTAGTGTTTTGAGTTCTATTTGAGCTATTTCTAGTTCTTCTTCCAAAATTGTTTTTTCATCTTTTAATAAACTAATTTCTATCTCTGCTCTGTTTATCTTTCCTATATATATTCTTTATTTAGTTTCTTAGATTCTCTATATTTATCATCTAATTCTATGATAATTTCCAAAATTTCATCATATGTTAATTCAGGACGTACCTCATTAGTATTGGTCATAAAACATACATTAGCTTATTCTGTGTCGCTTTCACTATCACTGTCGTAGGAAGAAGAAGAACCGAAGTCATCCTAAGTTACTTGAAAAGCTCTTCACTTCTTTTTGAATTTCTCGAATTTGCTTTTAATGTTGTCATTATTGACTTGTGGACAATCTTTATTCATATGATCGAATTTGTCACATCCATAACATTTGATTGATGTTTAATTTGATTAGTTTGAATTGCCACTATTTTGAAATTTTGTCATCATGTTGAATTTCTTGAATTTGTTTTAGTTCTTAGCAATGAATACAATTTCTTCTTCATCCAAGTTGGAAATGTCATTATTTGCTTGAAAAGCAATATTCTTCTTTTCTTGATTTCTCCTTTCTTACCTGCAAATTTGCTTCGTATGACATTAGGTTTCCTATTAGTTCTTCGACTTTGAGTTGAGAGAGATCGTCAGCTTCTTCAATGGCTAAAACCTTTATTTCCCATTCGACAGCCAAAGAATTTAAGATTCGTAACGAAATCAAAATCAATGAATTTGACCCCTAGTGTCATGAGATCATGTTGTATAGTTTGAAATCTAGAATACACGTCACTAATAGATTCATTTGTTTTCATTTTAAACGATGAAAATTTATTTTGGAAAATGGAGATTTTTGTTTGCTTGACTTTTGTCGTGCCTTCATGAGTAACTTGCAAAGTGAGCCATATATCATATGCAATAGTGCAAAACATAACTCATGAAAATTCATTTTTATCAAATGAAGAAAATAAAATGTTCATGCCTTTGGCATTATTATTGCTATGTTTTTTTGTGCATCGGTCCAAGTGCTTATTTCTGTGGTACGTTCTTCATATCTAGTTTGAGTAGTTTGCCAAATTTCTAAACCATTAGCTTCCATTAAAATTCACATACTTGTTGATCAATAAGCATAATTAGAACCAGTAAATAGTGGAAGATGAGCAATTGACTGACCTTCTTGAAATTTACCTGCCATATTAGAAAGTTTTCAATTACGTGTTACTGTAAATTGAAATAATCTTGCTCTGATACCAAACGAAAGTCTATAGGATCTTATATAATGCAACTTATATACTAATGTGAGAGTATATACTAATAATTATACTGAGTAAGGTAAATTAACATAGTATGAATAAGATAAATAATAAAAACGAGCACACCAGAGTTTTTATATTGACCTCCCATCCCACATCCAATCCCGAATCTCTCTTTCGGTAATTCCGTTAACCAATAACCCTCACTTCGCCGGAGGAATAGGCTAATACAAAAGTATTTCTTCGACAATCTTGTGTTCCGAATAACACGGATATTGACTGATAGTACAATTCTTCCTATAATCTCCTTTGAGTATATGAAATTGAATGCTTTGAATTGTAGGAAGTGATCTACCAAAAATAATAATTTGGTAATGATTAATGAGAATATGTAAGCAAAGAGTGCACAAATATGAAGCTAGAAAGTAGTAGAAATCAAAAGAATCATTAGTTATTGTAATCTCAATTTTTGTAACTATAGAATCAATGAGATGTAAAGGAAGAGTTGTTACTGCTAGATAAAATCTCTTTGATCTAATGGCTGCAATTTTCAAGGAAGAAAGTAGCTCTTTCAATATGAACAGAGACATGCATTTATAATTTTGCAGTTTCCCGGATGACAAAATTCTATTGGAAAACGACAGACGTCTGTGGCCTTTGGAATAATAATCTCAAGCCATATGACTGACGTCTGTTAGTTTTCCACAAACATTTGTGGCTTCATGAATAAAAATCCTAAGTGTTGTCATAGACATCTGTTGGTTTTCCACATACATATGTTGCTATCAATTCCAGAAATGAAATTTGTTTTGATGCAAATCTTTGTATATTTGAATTTGTGTGTGTATGTGTAATCAAGGAGATCTTACATTGTTTATCTAAGACTATTAACACATTAGTATGACCTTAGTATGGTCCATAAATCTTTCTTTGTCTTTGAGTCCCGATATCTTTGAGCATAACAATCTCGTGTAGTGTATACCTGTAAATTGATTAGATATATAATATATATGATTATATAGTTGTTGTCATTGAAACCATAGAGTGGTGGTTCTAACACTATGTTCTCAACTAGGGGTTGCTGCACTTTAACTTAACAGATAAAATGCGAAATGACTTTGACGCTGTGGATGCTAATCGACTGTCACGACACAAAATGAGGTTGTTGTGTTTTAGCGAATTAAAGGTTTATTGTTGACTAAACAATAAAAGCTTTATCGGTGTCAAATGTCATACTAATATCAATTTTTTTTTTTAAAACTAGTAGCATGCCAATTAGTGTTGCATCTAATCAACTTAAATGCCTAAATAACAGTAGTGTGCATGACTTCGAATGAATCACCGCACTTCGCTCCTATTGCTTACAACATGAAAGTCTTTGGCTATTGAAATAATAAGGTAATATATGGACTTAGTAATTTCGTTAATTATAATAACGTCGGTAAGGATTAATGTCGATGTGATGAAATTCGAAGACGGGGTCCTCTTTGTCACAAAACATGTAGATTTTTATATCAATATTAATCAATATTGAAAAAAAATTAGGCGACATGAAGGCCTTACATATCAAAACTAATAATTACGCCACCTAGTTGTGTCGTGAATGTCGATACCAATTTGGGTCGAGAATCATAATGAATTTGAGTTTAAATAAGCAACCCACCTAGTCATTAAGCCTGAATACCTCAAACCTTTGTGGTAGCATCAATTTCTAATTGATTAATTCAAGGATTAATGTAAAAGTATGATGTCCAGCAATCATAAATTCGCAATTTCAACTCTTAACGCGATGATAATCTGACTGAAATCAATAGAACCACAAATGAAACCCTAAATGGCGATTTCAGTATGAATTGTTAATCGAATCAGATAAGCAAGCAAACCAATATGAAATCATACCCAAGTAGTTCGATTGCTTGAAAGATTAAGAGATTTTTGAGAATTTTAATTTTTGCTCGAGCTTTTGATTGCAAGTGAGAAGAATAAGTGAAGAGAGCTCAAATATTTATAGAAGTAAAGAAGATGGATAAGAAACGTTGATTCACTTTAAACGGACGGCCAGATCAGCAAAGAGAAGATCAATAGGCGGGAAAGACGACGTCTACAGTATTGACTTGAAAAGTCAATGACTCCTCTATACTAGGGGTAAATATTACTACTATAATCATCGGCGTAGGAGTTCAGTGTGCTACTTGATCAAGGTGGTAAGCAAGTGCCAAAACAATAGTGTTAATGTCAATGGAAAATGTTATCACCAATGTTGACTTTGAAGACATACAAGATGAACCGCAAACATGATGTTGGTTTTGTAATGAAGAACCATTCTCTAATCATGTCGACTACCATCCTCATCCTCGTAGACATGAGGTTAATATTTCCCTTATGACTTCAATGATGAATGTCGAAGACATGAGGTTGGAATATAATCGAATGAATATGAGTTCATGCTTCATCAATAAGAAGAATGTATACATCGTTGCATGTAGTCAAAGAGACAAGAACCTTGAACCCAATCAAGCATCATAAGCCAATAATGAGCGTCGAAGTGACTAATAGTGCACTTCATTAATGTTGGATTCTATCAGCGTTGATATTCACTTATTGAAACCAAAGCAATCTTGTCGACGAACACGAAGAAGATCAACATAACAATGAAGCGGCGCCACACTTCACAAGAACTTCGAGTACATTGTTCTACGATGATTCCAAAGGAATACTAAGCCATGCCGCTCCTCAACCAATACTACACTTCGCCTTTTATGCAACGTGACGCTGCATGTCAAAGCAAAGCGGTGTTGATAGCGAACACCATCGATATCAAAGCCCCTAATACTACTTTACGGTTATCATTGTCGCGGTCATGACTCGCTCATAAGGGACATCGATCATCATGAGTAATTCCGCTGGTGTCATGATTCGCCACTATTGCATATCTCCACTAAAGGAATAAAGAAGAAGCTTAGCACATGGCATCATCAAGATTGCCGAAGTCGTTGATGACTCCATTACCGCAACTAATGATGAAGTGTGTAGAAGTCATTGATGATGCCATAAACCCTAAGGCCACTCAAGACCTATGAATATGGACCTAGGGGTTCCATTTGGGGGGACGAATTCTCTCATCTCATTTCTTACTTTTTTCAACTTTGTAAACCCTAAATCAATTTAGGGATTTTTAGAGCCTATTGTATCGTTCGAACCTTGTAAACATAAGAATTTGGAAATCAAACAATTGCATAACATAACATATTGATTCTAGTCGAACTAATGACTTGTATGGCCATTTAACTTCGAATATTGATGTACGTGGATTTTTGACTTGCATAACACACTTGACTTTGAACTAATACTTAGCACACTTAAGTTCAAAATGATACTTGCATAGCATACTTGACTTTGAACTTGAAACTTAATAGCATATCTAACTTTGATTTCAGACTTACATAAGCTCATATGACTTCGACTTTGATGACTACACTAAGGAATGTTATAAGAATTCCCTTTGATTGGCCTCAATGGAGCCTCTCTTTGAATTTACACTATTATACTACAGTTTTGGGATTGATGAATTTATTTGTTAACAGATTCATTTTGAGCGGGAGTACCGCTTGAGCCTTCATCTAGAATGGGAGACAAAATGGGCAACTTCGGGGGCGAAGGCTCATCGGGAATAGTGGGTATTAGATAAAGGTGCTGAAGAATTTGAAACTCCAGAACCTGCTCTAGAAGTGGGAACAATAATAGAGCTAGAAAGAGAAGTTGCCGTCTTGGAAATTACTGTCTTCGTAATCAATGGAGCAGTAATGTCTGTTGTTGAATCGTGAAGAGTGAAAACGGAACTCTTACCTCGGTCCTTTTGGACCTCAACAAACAACTTTAGATGTAGGATAAGTATACCGGTGTTGAGGACCTTTATATCTTCTTCATCCAGGAGGTCAAGCTTTAACCCTTCTACATCGACCTCAGCCCCATCAGAGAGCTCCCGTTCCTGATTCATAATCTCCTCCCATGCTAGAGTAAAAGCCTTGGTATACCCTTCTTCAAGCCACTTTAAGTTTCTAAACTTAATCACGTTTGCATTATAATGGGAGAGTATGCCCTCGAACTCATGCTTAACCTACTTTTCTACAGCTTCAACCTGCTTCGCCACACCTATCGCTTGGGTTACTGCGACATCTTTGGCTTGACGAGCATCTAACAACTCCTCACAATAGCCCAGGGCTTGGACAAGGGCATCATCTTTCTCCTTTGTCACGCTTTCCAGTGGCTTTTTCAACTTCTCTACTTCTTTCTTAAGCTGCTCATTCTCCAACGATAGATTGTGGCTCATGTGGTGAGCCACCTCAAGTTATTTTTGCTGATTTTGACGCTCTAACTTGGCAGACTTATTCAGATCCTCCACTTACTACTTGGCCTTAGCCAGCTATGCATTAAGCTTTTCAACATCCTTTTCGAAGGTGGAGATGATGCGTTTGTCTTGCTCTTTTTCTAGTTTAATTCCATCAAGCTCCACTTTTCTTTTGTAAGCGCCTTCACCTATAACCTCGGCTAACCATCCCCATTTGAAATATTGTTCGTACACATCATCGACATAAGTCAAGGTGTCAGTTCTGACATGTTGGGAGATATCCTTCAGATCGAGGATAAATATGACATCATCGCAAAATATTTTTGGGAAAGTACGCTTCAAAGCGTCCATGTAAGGGTTAGAAACAATCTCCTTCTCTATTTGAACCGATCCTTTTTCATGCCTCAAATGAGAAATATCGAAAGTAATCGGACCTTGTAATTGCCTGGAGCAATGCGGCACATGAGAGGATGCAGTTATCCGTATCGATAAAGGAACTGAAACATGAGTGTTTGGTAGATGGAACACGATAAGGTTTCGTCGAGTACAGATCCATACTACAAGGCAAGGGTAACATATCCCTGTGTCATGGAGATGGCTCACGCGACGTGTAGCCTCTATCTCAACTTCTATGGTCTTGGCCTGAGTGCCTTCCTAGATCAAAATCATAAGAAGAGCCATGAGGGCAAACATATGATCCATGTTTCTTGTGCTTGTTCCTACGCCTTTGATATATCGTACATACCCATGTGCTCCATTAAATCTACAAGTGAAACAAAACAAGTTGTCTCTAACATGATATGAACGTGATGCGAACTAAGCAAGGTGCAGCGTTGTGTAAATGTGTGTATGTGTCCTAGTGGCCCCCATGGACCATGGACTTGCAGTTTTCTAATAGGGGTGATTTCCCCTACGCGATTGGTAGGAACTTCATCTGATAAGAGGATAGGGGATCCAATATCCCCAATGCTAATATTGCCCAGATGAAAAGAACCAAATTCATATAGGATTGACTTGAAAGACCCGTAAATGTCCTTGGAGCGTAGAATGGGAGCCTCCTCTATCGTGGTGGCTCGTGGAGGTTGTACGGATGTTCGAGACAAGATGATCTTTATCCTTGGTCGACGAGCTATGAGAAATGCTTGATCATCGTCACCTCCATCACTAGAAGAATCATGGCCAATATCAACATCATTATTGTCCCCACCATCATTCCTCCTTCCTTGGCATGTTCATTCCTTGTTCCTCTGCTGTCTCCAACCTTTTGACTTACTTTAGGATCAACAATAAGGCTTGGAAATGAGGGTACCTCGTGGCCTTCATTAGCATCCGCGATGGTGTTGTGTTCTTGTAAGGAGTCGTCATCTTCATCATCATCCTCCTCCACAAATTTTGGAATGTGGCCGACACTACGACTTTCTTCTAAAAATGGTAAGCAGGAAAATTCTCAACCGTAAAGAGTGTTCTTATTTCCATTTCTTCAAGCGGAACTCAATGGAAGTCCACAAGAGTACTTTCCAAAGTCATACTGCTAGGCCTTCTCAAATTATATACAAAGACAAAGAATGATGTCCAGAATTGCTGAAGTTGTAAGATCCACATCAAAAAAGATGGATAAAAATAAGACTCATGTCCTAATAGCCACTTTTGAGCAAAGCCAGGTTGACAGCGAACAAAGAAAACTTCATCCTTAAAAAAGCTTAGTTTTTTCCAAAAGCCCATCACTATGCGACAACCCTTGGAAGGTTCTAGGTATTTAAGTAAAGGAGATCCCTTTCATTGTTTAAAACTATATAGATACCGAATTCTCGGGTGTTGAGCTCACAGTCCAAATGATAAACAAAGATTATGCATATGCTACTTAAGAAGGCATAACTGTTTGGATGTAATAGGGTCGGAGCAAGCTTCATATACTGCAAAATCGAGCGGATAAAATGATTAAACGGTGGGATGCAGCCAACCATACACGTGTACTGGTTGTAGGAAGTATAACTACTGGTGGAAGGTGACCTCATTGATGGCGTGAAGGAACTAGAACATCTTCAAATGGAATGCCATGCCTCTTGCATAATCTTCGGAGATATGACTCGTCAACTTTCGATGTTGGAGAATCCAAAGGATCATATAAAATAATAGCATCACTCATACCGATATCGAGGGCAACCTTACCGCAGGCCCTTCGGCCTGCACAAAACGAACCGTCTGAATTGGTTGTTCTACTTGATGACTAGTTGATTGAGATCTAGATTGTGTAGGAGTATGTCTTGCCGCAAGTAACGTGGTAGAGCTGGATTCCGTATCTAATTTGGTGTATACCGATGTTGAGGGACCTACGGCCATGGCGGAGAGAAAAGAGGAGTATCTACGATCCATCACTATCAAAACTTCACACATAAGTGATATTAGGCATATTAAAAGCTGTAATCTTCAAGTTGGAAGTAGAGCCCGACATAGTCAATGTACAAAATATGACAAATACAAATGTGTGTCGATCGATCGGGGCTCATACATCAACAGGGGCAACAGTGTGTTGTTAAAAGAATTATGCAATATATGCATCTAAAACCGTGTAGTGCATGTATCAAATGTCGTGCAGTTCGGATTTGTAATTTGGTAAAAGACTGGTAGACAGTTCGTTCAAACGTCGATTTAATATCTGAAGTGATCGTCATTGATGACCGTCCCAATGGATCGTGCATCGTCGACCATGACCCGACCAAATTTTGTTATGAAATTCCATTTGTAACCTTTTAGGGAAATTTTTGAGATTTTTTAACAAAAGATTGAGTACATAGGAAAAAACACGAGTTTGCCCGAAGTATAGCTCGAAGCCAACATGAGCCAATTCCTTAAGGGCTCGAGCTCGAGTCAAGCTTTGGGGAAAAAAGGTCAAGGCTTGAGCAAATATGTGCCATGTGCAAAGCGCTTGCATGCACTCAATTGTCTAGTGAAAAAATTCTTCAAGTGCAAAATCGGCACCAATCCATAATAGAAGAAAATTCTCCTTTTCCTTCTTTCTTTTTGGTCTAGCTGGGTCGAGGGGCGATTAAAGGACTAAATGGCGGTGCGGTTAGTCGAATGGTGGCGCTACCTACCTTAGTTCTTAAGGATAATGGAGATTGATGTTCAACACCCAAACGCTTTTAGATCAAGCGGTGCTCATGAGTGAGGAGGTTCGACGCTGGTGAATTAAGGCTAAGTGTAACAACCTTGCTTTCTATGCAATATTAATAAATAAATTTAATTAAATAGAAATATTTTGTAACGACCCACTATTTTGGACCATTCAAATCGACAATAAAACCACACATGTCGAACTTGAATAATACAAAACAATAGATTGTAGATAAATTTGGAGCAAATAAAACCAATCACGGAATCACAGACACAGAATATCAGAATAACTCATAGTGGAAATAAAAAAATACATAGTGGTTCATGAAGCCACTACAATACATAGTCCCAAAACATATACAAAATACCATAGTCTGAAAAACAGATACAACAGAAGTCCGAATATATAAGTTCACAAAATACATAAGCAAAGCTGAATGAAATAATTGAAATGGAAAGACAACTAGATAGACAGATAAACTCCAGAAATCTCTAGCTCCAGAAGGTGAATCCAAAGTTGTAATACTCAGGCTGACCCGAGCATGAAGCAAAACACAAAACACTCGAGTCGTGACATACATACTTATAAAATGTAAATCAACTCAAGTGAACTGTAATAGAAATGCATCAATAACTTAAAGGATGCTTGGGATCGCCCATCCTTTAAGGATCCGTTAAACTATCTACTATGTAGTAAGATACGCTATTATAATAATGTCTAAAGTAAAGTAAACTATCAAAATAGCGTTAACGCGTTACTCATATCCCACTTAACACATTTTATATATTCCTATAGTCTATACAGTACCGTAATCTCCCCGTAATGGGCTTCGTCAGAGGGCACTCCATAGGTATGGTACAAAACAAACTCGTAGTAAAGCACGCTAGGGTAGGTGACACGGCACAACTAGGCAATGCCAGGGTAGATATACCAATTACACTTCTGGGCCGGTGGTAATGCAGAGCCGCAGCAATCGCCCACCTCGAGCTGTACTCCCGAATCAAGGGGTGCACCCAATCAATCACAAAGTAAGAGAATGGTATACGATGGAATGTGTCTGATAAGAGGTGCTACCTCATTAGCTCATCAATTGCTCCTGTTTTAGCCACCTTATGCTAACTCACGGGAGTTAGGTCCACGTTTATACCTCAAAACAGAATCGTCACCACCATCCTACTTCATTTTGGAATCTCCACCGCGTACACAGTTGTTAAAGTGGTTTTCGATATCAATAGAGAGTATGTCCATATCCGATCCCGGTCTCTTTAACAACCAATCGTTATTATAACCCGTGGTTATAAATTCAAAATGGTTTATATTTCAAATCAAAACATATTCATTTAAACCATTTAAATCCAATGTCAATATCCTTCAAAAAAATAATATTCGGTTCCAAAGTTGTATCATTTCTAAGTCATTCATCCAATTATCCATTTTCAAAAACATTGTATTTTCAGCATTCATAGCACTTTGAAAATGTTACTGTAGATATAGTATTTCAGAAATATTATCTTTTTCAGAAACAGCAGCACTTATAAAATGTTACAGTAGATAGTAGTATTATTTCAGGAAACAGTTCATTTACAGAAACAGCAGCACTTAAAAATTGCTATAGTAGGTAGTAGTAGTATTTCAGAAACGGTTCATTTTACAGAAACAGCAGCACTTATAAACTGCTACCTTAAAACCACAGCATTTCAGAAGTGCTGTCAATACAAATCTGAGATTTTCTATAACATTTTAGAAACATTATAATTTTCAGTTTTCACCATTTTTAACTTATAAAACATATATCACTTTCCAAAATTATTTATTTGGCTATCATTTCACTTATGATTTAAATAAAATAACATTTATAAATAAAATATCCAAATTAAACCATAATTCATTTATTAAGTCAAAATTACATTTAATTTGCTTAACTTTTAATTTAACAAACAACTAGCTATTTTATTTACTTTTAAAAATATCCATTTCATAAATAAAATATTTTATTACCAAGTTAAGCCAAAATTTCCATTTTTAATCAAAATTTCAATTATTAAGTTAGATCACATTTTTATTTACATTTTCAATCATTTATTAACTCATACAAATTCAATTTACAGAAAATCACTATAAAATTTATTTAAAATCGTTTAAATCCAGTTTAACTTAAAACTCGTATAATTTAAATTCCAAATACTTAAATTTTTTTCAGAAAATCTTTATATTTAAAATTAACCACGGGTCTGTATAATATTTTCTAACCAAGGTCAAGTGATACGGATTATATATCATTTCAATCCGTAATGAATTAAAATCCGGGTTTTATCATTTCAAACCCGCAATCCCAAGTCAAATAAAATAAATAAAAATCGCTTAAGCCTATCATTTCAGCTCATAATGATTTTTTCCTATTCTAAAGTCCGTTTGGGTATGTATCATTTAAACCCATAGTGATTCTATACTAACAGGGAACTTGTAGTGTGAGAAACAGAAAATAAATAAACAGTAAAACATATCATATGATGTCAGGTGATGCAATAGGTATATAATCAGGTAATATCATCATAAAATGTCAGATAACAGGCAGATGTGAGCATATAACATAGCATATCAACTACTACAATTCAAGTGACATTGTTTCACATTTATATAAGTACAATTTTGTCGAGAGTGATAAACTCACCTTTTTAAAGCTAGAGATCAAATTCAAACACAAGAACGAACTCCGAAAAAAAAGCATGACAAAGCACGAATCAGATTTGATGAGATGGAGAGCCAAGATCCAATTCTTGTAAATAACAAATACAAAACATACATAAGTATATAATTTAACACAAAAGAATATAAGAATTAAACAATACAAAACAAGACAAGGTGGAACAAAAGTGGCTTAAACACATAAGTGGGCTCGGCCTCAAAGGAAATAGGCTTGACCACATGGCAATATGGTTCAGCCACCATGCTTTACATGCAAGTATGCTCGGCTATGGTTCCAATAGTGCACGGCTATGGACTGAAATGAAGGGTATGTGAAGGGATTGGCAAGTTAAAAGTCAAGTGAAGGCAAAAGGTCAAGGAAATGAAAGGTCATGCACACCTTTTGGTTCGGCCATAGGCTTCCATGGTTCGACCCTAGGTGCTATGGGTTCAGTCTTATGTTCTATGGTCAAGTCACAAATGAATGGCATGGCTATGGGATGGATTTGGTCATGGCCAAAGGAAGGGGAAAGTGGTGAACAAGGGGTGGCCAAGGCAAACAAGGGGAAGGTGATGCTCTATAGGGTTCGGCTATGGTTTCAAGGCAACTTTGTGACGGGGTTTTGGATCTATGGTCACGACATGTGTGTGGAGATGAGATGGTGGTGGAGAGATGGTCGGCAAGGCCTAGGGAAAGAGCATGGCCGAACTATGTTTGCAACATAAAGAAAATGAAAGGAGAAAAAGAAAGAGAAGAGGAAGCCATGAAAACTCACTTTAAAACTTTTTGTTAGAAATGAAAATGAAAAGGAGATGAGAAATAAATGGGATATGTACGGCTTAAAGGAATGGAATACATGGCTAAGAAAAGGAAAAGGAAGAGGCACACATCACATTAAAGAAAAGAAAACCTATGTCTCTTGAATTTCCAAGCCCACTTGTCAAGCCCAAAACCAAACAAGTTCAAAACAACAAATAAATAAACAAAGTCCAAAGCTAAAATAAAATAGAAATAACAATGAAAATATAGACAATAAAATACTGAAAATAATTTATTGTAAAACGATGAATTTATCAAATTTAAAAAGTATAAACATAATTTTATAAAACGAAAAGCAGAACGGATATCAGAAACAAATACTATTTCAAAGAAAAAGATTGGGAATTTAAAATTCAAATTTAAAATTTTCAACTGAAAATCAAAGTTTGACAAAATTGAAAAAAATATAAATTTTCCATAAAATCATTATTTAATTATATTTGGAAAATAAATTATAGCCAAAATCCAAAATACATTGGAAAAGTCCCAAACTTCAATTAAAATGATTTAAAAATCAATGTTTTCAAATAAATTAATTTTAAAATATTTGTTAAAATTTATGGGTTGTTACACTCCCCCCACTCAAAACTTTTCGTCCTCGAAAAGGAACGAAACACAGAAAGACAAAGAAAGATAGGATAGAATAGCTAATGGCCCAAAATCAATTTCAGCCCAAGCCCACACTTTAATTTGTAATCTCAAACCCAAACTCATATTCTTTTATACCCAAACCTATAACGACTTGGATTTTTAGCATATGTTATTGGAATAATTAACCGATTTTAAATATTAAAATATTAATTTTTATAGGTCAAATAATTAAATTTTCTAATATTGGAGATATCTGAATATTTAAATTTTGAAAGCTATACAAAATTTTGAAAGGCTAATTTCTGAATATGGCAATATATATATATATATATATATGTTTGTAAGCTTTACTATTTCAAATTTATGATAAAATATCTATATGTATATATTCAAAGCTTCATGATGCAAATTTCAAACTTATGATGACAAGAATATATATAAGTATATATATATATATACGTATATATGTTTATATAATAATGTATATGTAAATATGTATATAGTAAAAATAGGTATATGTAAATATATATATATATATATGTGTGTGTGTGTGTGTATACATATGAAGCTTCATGATGACAATTTCAAATCAAGCATATACAAAACATAAAGTCAAGCACAAAAATATCAAATCAAGCCCACACATAAATCCAATCATGCACATAATAAATACAATCAGCCAAAGGTTGAAAAGAAATGAAAAAATATATGAAGTGTGAAGCCTGTACATGCAAAATCTCAACCACCCCATTTGAGTACTCCAGCCACCCTATTGCTTACTCTGTACACTTCCATTCTCTTATATATATATATATATATGGCTGAGCTTATTCATTTAAAAAAAATTCTACCATTAAGAAGAATAAAAAAATGATTGTTCAAAAGCATAGGGAGAAGATTAAGAAGCAGTGTTCATCTATTTGATATCTTTGAGTAAAACACTATTTTTTTTGTTTATTGGTTGTTTTATATATAAATGTGGTTTTTGGATGAATCTTTGAGCTATCTTAAGTGTATATGAGCCTGATATGTGTATATATGCATATATTAGAGGGTTTAACATGGACAGTTCCATCTACTCTTATAAACACTATGTTTCTTCTTCAAAAAGGCTTCACTGTAAATGGTTTATAGTTAAAATTAGTTAACTTCTCACTTTGAAAATCAATATCTCAACTTCCAGCTAGTTTTAAACCTTGATTCCAAATCAAAATTGTTTGTTTTAAAGTATAGGATAGTTTAAAATTTATTTCATTTAAAATCATCGAGTGGGGAGAGAGAAAATCATATATAATAGTGAATGGGTTAAACATGGTCGAAGTTCAACTTTCATAATTTAATCCATGAATCATATGGTTGTAATAGTTATTGAAAAATTCAATTTTTAAGACTGGTTTGAGGGTTTTTAGTGACGTGTGGGAAGAGAAAAGTGGAGATGATCGTATTTAGGGGTTTTGGCAAATTCTGGCGATCGAGGCGATTTCAGGTGATGGAGTTGGCCGTTGTGATATCCTGGAATTTTAGGCAAATAATTATGTAATAATCTTCTTTATAAATAAATTAATAATCTAAAAAATTTATCCTTTTTCCTAAGCAAATAAAATAAATATTAATTTGTATATATATAATGACAAGTGTTAATAAATTAAGTCATGTTAGTAATATGTGTAAGGTGATTAACAAGCCAATTGACAAATGTTAGGAAATTTTACAAGTGTCCCTTATTTTATTTTATTTTCTTTAATTTTTAATAAATTCAAATTAAATCTATATATACATCTCTTTTCTCTTCTCCATTCTTTTCCCATTCTCATTTTTCAAAAACAAAGAAAACAAAAACCAGCAATGTTCAAACTGAAATCATCTCCACAAACCAAAATCAGAAAATCTACAAACCGAAATGATCATCCTCAAACCAAAACTGAGATTTCATCTCAAACCAATCAAAACAAATTTACAACCTGGCCATTTATTCTTTAAACCTGAGACCTTCCTCTGATCCAAAAATCAAGCCCTGTAAACACAAATCTGTAAATCAATTATCCACAAACATGAATTCATCTTCAAAAGCCTAAAACTCAAAAGTTCAAATGCCTGAAACCATTTTCTTAAAGCCTGAAATCTTTTCATCTCAAGCCTGTAACCATGTTCTTCAAGTCTGAATCATTTCCAAGTGCATGCAATATAATCTGAGGAAGAAGCAAGTTTTCAAAAGCTTTTTAAAGTTTTAAAGGAAATCAAAACAAGCTCTTCAGTTTTTAAAGAAACCCAAGCAAATTCATTTCAAAGCTTCCAGTTTCAAAACTCTCTGCCTTTTTGAAATAGGTGAGTAAACTACTTTTTTTAAAATCTTAAACCTGTTTGCATGTGATAAATATTTGAAAATATGTTGGGAAAATGATTGTATGGATTTTAAATGTGCTTGCATGTTGTATAGATGAGATATATCTGTGTGCATGTCTGTTTATAGATGAGCTACCCCTGTTTTTTTTTATGTTACGAACTAAACCAAGATTCAAAAATCAAATTCTTTTCCTCCAATCAATTTCTGGTTATGATCATTAAAGAAAAAAAAATGTTTCTATGGATGTAATTTCATTTTTAAAAATAGTCTTCAAGTGTATATATTAAGAAATTACTTCGGAAAGAGGATATTACAGTAATGATCAAGTAAAGTCAGAAAATCAAATATGTAAATTCCACATATTAATTATATAATGTAATTCGTATTTGAAAATGGTGATTTTTAATGATAATATCTTGATTTTTAAGTTTGGGTTGGGAAAGAAATTTTGAGATGAACGGAAATCGATTTTTCTTCGATTTCTGGATCTTGGCGAGGTGATAGCTTTCAGAGTTGTAGCTGGAGGTGGCTGGATGTCTAGAGATCATTGGAAAAATACTCGAGGAATTTATCGACACCGTGATGATCTGGAGATGACAAAAATAGGGTTTATCGTCTGGTTTTGGACGACGATGTTTCAAGAAGTGTTGCGTTGACGTGGGTAAACCAGAGATGACCGGACCTTGGGGGATCGATGCGTGGGATGGTGACGAAGCTTGGGTCGGGATGGCGTGGTCGATGGCGATTGGGATCGTCAGCGTCGAGTCGACTTTTGGTTAGTCAGTGGGTTTTCAGTTTCGTTTCAACATGTGCGAATTTGAGTTGATAGGGTTTTTGGGTTTTTGAGTGATCGTTTGGAATAAGATGATCACCAGAGACTTGCGGGTGGTCGCGGCGTCGGTTGAAGATGATCAGAGCAGTGGTGTAGGTGCATGAGTGTCAGAGCGTGTCAGTAGGATGTAAGTTTGGGTGGGAGTGTTGTACTCGAAGAGGGAACCGGGGAAGATGATGAATGTCTCGAGATTGCTACCGTGTCGTAGGAAATGTAAAATCTTTGTAGAAGTTTTAAAATTTTAAACTGGGGCAAGAGAAAAAAAAAAAAAGAAAGAGCCGGAGATGGACTCGAGACTTTCCAGATCTAGCTTGGGTTTCACTCGAGTTTTCTCGTATACCTGTTTCTCAGAAGAAAAAAAAAGTAATAGAGACAAAGAAATTATCTTTAGCTTAATTTAGTTGTGTTTAATTTAGAATAAATAAATTAGTAAATTAATTAAAAGATTTATCACTTAATAAAAATTTATTGGTGGAATTAATTAATGATGAAATTAAATAAAGATAATTACTTAGGGTAAGTAATTAATGGGAAGTTAACGGGTAGTAAATGATGGGATCATTAAACTAGTGATTAGGAATAATTGATTAATGAAACTAATTTAAAATAATTAGTTAATTTATTAATTAAGGAGAAACGTTGAATTGAATTAAGTATTAATTACTTAATGTAATTAATTAAGCAAGTTACTTAGTGGAAGTAATTAATGTGTAATTACTAAATGTAATTAATTAAAAGAAGATAATTACTTAATGAAAATAATTAATGGTTAATTAATGTAATAATAAGAGTAATTAAAGGTTGATAATGTAAAGGGATAAAGAATAATTAATTTATATAATTAATTAATGTAAGTAAAGTAAAATTAATCAAGGATGATTAATTAAAATGGAAATTTTTAATTGATTAATTGGTTTATAATTAATAAGCAAGGTTTAAAGTAAATGAAGTAATTAACTTAATTCATTGGAGGTTAATTAAATTAATTAGAGATCATTTGGTTGATTAATCTTGCTATGAATGATTAAATGATAATTGTATGTCTTGGATTAGTGAATATCTCTGTTACGTGATATAATATGTTGACTCCCTGTATTTAAAGTTTGAATTGTATTTCATTTGAATAATTTGGGTTAAGATGACATTGGATTCGAAGAGACAGGAGTCGGGTATTAGTTAATACCCGAAACCACTTCGATTTGAAATCATCTAAAATTCTTTATAGATTGATATGTGAAACCAATAGGCTGGTTGGGATAAAATGGACCATTTAAACTAAGTTGGATACTTAGATATTGTTTTGTGGAAATAAGTGTTGACTATATAAGTTGTTTACTTGTAATAATGTATGAGTTACCCAGGTTTTAAATAAGTTCTATGGATTGGAATTTCTTGTTAGATGAGTTTACTCAGGCTGGTTTCCAGCCTGACCCGGGTGTTACTTTGATGTAATGCTCGGGTCAGACCGAGTATTACAGATTTTCAGGTAAGGACGTTCTGGAGCTCAAGAGGCGAGCTGGATGGCAGAAACGTATGGAGTGATATCCGTTATTGTTGATTATCTGAGACATGTTTTCGAATTGTCCTGTATTGTGTAATAGTGTAACTCTGATATATAAATGTATAAGTGTATTGATACAGTTTTTTTTTAAAACTGTTATTTATGTGATATTATATTTTGATCCGCTGCGAATGTGAGAATTTGTGATTCTATGTTTCTGTTTTCTTCTTCTTCTTCTATCTCTTTCTTTTTCTTTTCCTAACTATCTGGGATTTTCGGAGTCGAAAATTCCGGGTCGTTACAGTTGGTATCAGAGCTGAAGGTTAAGCGAGAACCTTTGCTCTGGTGGGATTACTCATTAAGGATAGGGTCAATGGTACCCTAAGATGAGTTGAGTGTATATATATATGAGAGCGTACTTGTTATTTTCTTACATAAAGGTTTTAAAATGGTTTTTAAAATAAATGATTTTTATATAAGTTTATCTTTTGATATATATATATATATATAGAAATAATTTTCTAATTCTTAAATATATTAAAGAAACTGGTTGTTGAATTAATTGGAATTAAATAAAATAATAAGAATTAAGGGGTAATAGTAATACAACCAAATTTAAATGGAATAAAGATGAGTTTGAAATGAATCCAAACTGAAATTTAAATCTTGAATTTGTAGAAGTGTTTTCAGAATAAAGATAAAAATAAATTGGTTTCCACATATGATAATCTTGGTTATTATCATAAATGGTTGTTCTGTTTAATAATGGAATGTTTTAGGGAAGTAAAACATTTAGGCAAGTAAGATTTGTAAATTGTAGTGGGTTTTAAATTGTGAAGTTTTAAATCCAGAAAACTTGAAATTATTTTTGAATTAAAACCAAAGATGGTTTAAAAATTTAAGGTGTGTAAAGAAAATGTATATATATAAGGATATACATAATATTAAAGATGATTTGAAATAACTCTTAGTGTTGAGTTTTAAATTGGAATGTGATATTAAAACCCGAAGTGATAAGTTTTTGAATTTATAAATGGGAAGATTATTATTATAAGGTTTAAAATTTGAATGGGAATTCAAATTAGGTCAAGTTGACTAAATTAAATTGAATTTAACTTAAGGGAAGTTAAATGAGTTTAGAATGAACAACTTGAATTGGAAATTTCAAGATAAAATTGAAATTTAACTTGGTAAGTTAAAATGGTGAATTTGATTTGTTTGAATGAATGAAGAAATGGATTGTGATAATATATCCATTATATAAATGAAAATTAAACCTTAATTTGAAATTAAGGATATGAAATTCCTTTTATAACTTAAGATTTGAATGTTAAGAATTGAATTTGTAACTTAAAATTGTTTAAGAATCAGTTTCAAAGTTGGAAGATAAAATTGGGCAATAAATTGAATTTTTAAGATAAAATTTCTTTGAACTTTTAATTTGAACTTTAAAATAAGTTAAGTAATGATAATTTTAAAATGGAATTTTGGAATTTGGATTCAGAATTAAATGGTTTAAAGATTTAAGTTGTTAAATTAAAAATAAAGGTTAATTTGATTTAAAGGATTAAATCAACATTTAAAATTTAACTCGAATTTATATAATTCGAGATAGTTTAAAAATTGAGATTTAAATTGAATTAGTTCAAACTGAAATTGATTTGAATAAATGGGAATTGTGATTTAAGATGGATAAGTTTAAAATTCAAATGGAAAATTTGAATTGGATTAATTTAAAATAAAATTGAAGATTGAATGAGTTCAAATTCAAATGGGAAATTGGGATTAATGATTTGAAATTGAAGTGGATTCAATTTGAAATTAGTTTGAATAATTTGAAATTGTAATTAAAGTGAATATGTTTAAAATCAAATGAAATTTGATTTGAATTTGGAAAGGAACTAAGATTAATTCAACTTGAATTGGGATTGAATTAAATTCAATGGAAATTGAAGTATTGAGTCAATTTAAATGGAACTAGAAATTTAAATTGAATTGATGGGGAATTGAAAGGTTTGACTCTGGACTATTTTCAAAGTAAATTATTTTAATATAAACCTATTTTCCAAACTATTTACAATATAATCTTTCTTCTTAAACCCCAAACTATCTTATACTTATTTTACAATTATTTTGAAACTATTTAACTATTTTATATCTACTTAACTATTTTACAGCTATTTTACAAACTAATAACTATTTTTCAACTACTTATCTATTTTAAACTTTTTCAAGCTATTTTTAAAAATTTAAATTGGTCAGAGTTCAAACTGTTGGTAATTAAAGTAACAACTCAATTGGAAATGGAAGCAATTGAGAATAAGTGAATGAAATTAAAGGAAATGTGAATAGAAAAGAGAATTGATTTGGCTAATAATCAATAAAGATAAATACGTAGGATGTACGTATATTATTCTGTTCGCATAGTGATTTGATCCAGATTCGAACACAGAATTTCAAGATAATATTATCGATCCGAGTTGGGATTTTCCGCTCGATTTTCGACGGCGAACCTGGATATGGATTTTTGATTGGTTCTGGATATTCTCTATCATAGTTGTGACTATGCAAGGAGAATGACGGTTTCTGATCAAGAAACCAGATCTGAGTCCGCACTAGGAAGTCGGGTGGACAATACTAATTCGGAAGGGAAATTGTATGATCGATTGAGCGATCAGATTTATATAGCGTACGGATGATATGTGTACATCGTACGGGTTTGAATGAAATATATATTTTATGGATAAAAACTGTAAAATGATTTTTAAATGAAAGGGTATATTTTGAAAAATAAATGATAAAATAAAATGGGAGTTGAATATTTCTGTGATTAGAACTCATTTTATAGAAGAAAAAAAAAATATGGTTAATAACTGTATAAAGGATTTATCAAATTTGAATATTTGATTTAAATAAAGTTATATATCTTTGTATATAAGATAAATCTTCCCTTGTTGAATATATAGCCAGAAGAAAAAGGGTTTTGAAAATATTTGAAGTATAAAAGAGGTTTTATACAAGTTTGAAATGATCCAAAGATTTTCAAAGTTATATATATATATATAAAGGATCTTATGAGGATTTGGGAAAAGGTTTTGGGAACCTATATAATTTGGAAAAGGCTTTTGATTTTGGGAAAATCAATATTGGATTTTGGAAAGCCTAGTTTGAGAATTATCGATTTTGGTAATCGATTTTGTGTAAAGGAGATTTTGATAAATCATAAAGGGTATGATTTGAAGATACTATAAGTATATAGTATAAAGTATTTTGAGAATAGCTCTGGGGAAAAAGGCGCTTCCTTGAAATGAACTTCTCAGGAGTACCACTGGGTGGTACTGCCTTGAGCCCCAAGGGGGGTTTCTAAAGTTGATCCTGTGAGGAGTCCGGACAAAACTAGTTCCTGAGGATTATTTGTGTAGCGAAAGTCGAGGGGCTGGTGCCCACAGAGGCATTTGAGTTATGCTGTGACAACAATTTAACTCAATGTCACTGCGATCTACTGCAGACCATAGCGGAAGTCATGTGTGCCGCTGAGAGCCAACTGTCTACGTTTGATTTTATATCGGTAGACTGTGACACTATGGTAACATAGCGAAAGTCGTTTGTGCCGCTGAGAGCCAACTGTCTACGTTTGATTTTATATCGGTAGACTGCGACCTATGTGGGAGAAGTTTCATTTTGACAGCGAAATCGTGTGTGCCGCTGAGAGCCAACAGTTACATGGACTTTTGCTATGATGGCAACGTAACCCTGGATGTAACTGCGATCTGTTGTGGGTTCCATGGTGTAATCAGTTACATGGACTTTTGCTGCGATGGCAACGTAACCCGTGATGTAACTGTGACCATGGATGGGGGTGATGATTTTCAGAGCATTCTCACCAAAAATATTTCCTCTCTTTTCAAAAATGTTTTCTATATTTTAAAGTAAAGTATTTTTCAAGTATTTTCACTGGGTGTTGAAAACGGGTCTGCTAAGTACTTATAGATTTTCAGTCTTACGTCTGATCAACGTATGACCGAATTTTTGTGAGAACAAGGATGGACTTGTAAAGACATCGAGTTATAAAGAGTATTTTTATAAAAACTAATTTAGTAATATTATAAAGATTTTTAAAGTGTTTTAAAAATATGTTCAAAAGAAAAATTTATCTGATAATAAGTAAATAAGTAAATTCTGGCTTCGTTCCTTTTCGAGGACGAAAAGATTCTAAGGGGGGAGGAATGTGATATCCTGGAATTTTAGGCAAATAATTATGTAATAATCTTCTTTATAAATAAATTAATAATCTAAAAAATTTATCCTTTTTCCTAAGCAAATAAAATAAATATTAATTTGTATATATATAATGACAAGTGTTAATAAATTAAGTCATGTTAGTAATATGTGTAAGGTGATTAACAAGCCAATTGACAAATGTTAGGAAATTTTACAAGTGTCCCTTATTTTATTTTATTTTCTTTAATTTTTAATAAATTCAAATTAAATCTATATATACATCTCTTTTCTCTTCTCCATTCTTTTCCCATTCTCATTTTTCAAAAACAAAGAAAACAAAAACCAGCAATGTTCAAACTGAAATCATCTCCACAAACCAAAATCAGAAAATCTACAAACCGAAATGATCATCCTCAAACCAAAACTGAGATTTCATCTCAAACCAATCAAAACAAATTTACAACCTGGCCATTTATTCTTCAAACCTGAGACCTTCCTCTAATCCAAAAATCAAGCCCTGTAAACACAAATCTGTAAATCAATTATCCACAAACATGAATTCATCTTCAAAAGCCTAAAACTCAAAAGTTCAAATGCCTGAAACCATTTTCTTAAAGCCTGAAATCTTTTCATCTCAAGCCTGTAACCATGTTCTTCAAGTCTGAATCATTTCCAAGTGCATGCAATATAATCTGAGGAAGAAGCAAGTTTTCAAAAGCTTTTTAAAGTTTTAAAGGAAATCAAAACAAGCTCTTCAGTTTTTAAAGAAACCCAAGCAAATTCATTTCAAAGCTTCCAGTTTCAAAAAGGCACATGACGGTTTCTGATCAAGAAACCAGATCTGAGTCCGCACTAGGAAGTCGGGTGGACAATACTAATTCGGAAGGGAAATTGTATGATCGATTGAGCGATCAGATTTATATAGCGTACGGATGATATGTGTACATCGTACGGGTTTGAATGAAATATATATTTTATGGATAAAAACTGTAAAATGATTTTTAAATGAAAGGGTATATTTTGAAAAATAAATGATAAAATAAAATGGGAGTTGAATATTTCTGTGATTAGAACTCATTTTATAGAAGAAAAAAAAATATGGTTAATAACTGTATAAAGGATTTATCAAATTTGAATATTTGATTTAAATAAAGTTATATATCTTTGTATATAAGATAAATCTTCCCTTGTTGAATATATAGCCAGAAGAAAAAGGGTTTTGAAAATATTTGAAGTATAAAAGAGGTTTTATACAAGTTTGAAATGATCCAAAGATTTTCAAAGTTATATATATATAAAGGATCTTATGAGGATTTGGGAAAAGGTTTTGGGAACCTATATAATTTGGAAAAGGCTTTTGATTTTGGGAAAATCAATATTGGATTTTGGAAAGCCTAGTTTGAGAATTATCGATTTTGGTAATCGATTTTGTGTAAAGGAGATTTTGATAAATCATAAAGGGTATGATTTGAAGATACTATAAGTATATAGTATAAAGTATTTTGAGAATAGCTCTGGGGAAAAAGGCGCTTCCTTGAAATGAACTTCTCAGGAGTACCACTGGGTGGTACTGCCTTGAGCCCCAAGGGGGGTTTCTAAAGTTGATCCTATGAGGAGTCCGGACAAAACTAGTTCCTGAGGATTATTTGTGTAGCGAAAGTCGAGGGGCTGGTGCCCACAGAGGCATTTGAGTTATGCTGTGACAACAATTTAACTCAATGTCACTGCGATCTACTGCAGACCATAGCGGAAGTCATGTGTGCCGCTGAGAGCCAACTGTCTACGTTTGATTTTATATCGGTAGACTGTGACACTATGGTAACATAGCGAAAGTCGTTTGTGCCGCTGAGAGCCAACTGTCTACGTTTGATTTTATATCGGTAGACTGCGACCTATGTGGGAGAAGTTTCATTTTGACAGCGAAATCGTGTGTGCCGCTGAGAGCCAACAGTTACATGGACTTTTGCTGTGATGGCAACGTAACCCTGGATGTAACTGCGATCTGTTGTGGGTTCCATGGTGTAATCAGTTACATGGACTTTTGCTGCGATGGCAACGTAACCCGTGATGTAACTGTGACCATGGATGGGGGTGATGATTTTCAGAGCATTCTCACCAAAAATATTTCCTCTCTTTTCAAAAATGTTTTCTATATTTTAAAGTAAAGTATTTTTCAAGTATTTTCACTGGGTGTTGAAAACGGGTCTGCTAAGTACTTATAGATTTTCAGTCTTACGTCTGATCAACGTATGACCGAATTTCTGTGAGAACAAGGATGGACTTGTAAAGACATCGAGTTATAAAGAGTATTTTTATAAAAACTAATTTAGTAATATTATAAAGATTTTTAAAGTGTTTTAAAAATATGTTCAAAAGAAAAATTTATCTGATAATAAGTAAATAAGTAAATTCTGGCTTCGTTCCTTTTCGAGGACGAAAAGATTCTAAGGGGGGAGGAATGTGATATCCTGGAATTTTAGGCAAATAATTATGTAATAATCTTCTTTATAAATAAATTAATAATCTAAAAAATTTATCCTTTTTCCTAAGCAAATAAAATAAATATTAATTTGTATATATATAATGACAAGTGTTAATAAATTAAGTCATGTTAGTAATATGTGTAAGGTGATTAACAAGCCAATTGACAAATGTTAGGAAAATTTACAAGTGTCCCTTATTTTATTTTATTTTCTTTAATTTTTAATAAATTCAAATTAAATCTATATATACATCTCTTTTCTCTTCTCCATTCTTTTCCCATTCTCATTTTTCAAAAACAAAGAAAACAAAAACCAGCAATGTTCAAACTGAAATCATCTCCACAAACCAAAATCAGAAAATCTACAAACCGAAATGATCATCCTCAAACCAAAACTAAGATTTCATCTCAAACCAATCAAAACAAATTTACAACCTGGCCATTTATTCTTCAAACCTGAGACCTTCCTCTGATCCAAAAATCAAGCCCTGTAAACACAAATCTGTAAATCAATTATCCACAAACATGAATTCATCTTCAAAAGCCTAAAACTCAAAAGTTCAAATGCCTGAAACCATTTTCTTAAAGCCTGAAATCTTTTCATCTCAAGCCTGTAACCATGTTCTTCAAGTCTGAATCATTTCCAAGTGCATGCAATATAATCTGAGGAAGAAGCAAGTTTTCAAAAGCTTTTTAAAGTTTTAAAGGAAATCAAAACAAGCTCTTCAGTTTTTAAAGAAACCCAAGCAAATTCATTTCAAAGCTTCCAGTTTCAAAACTCTCTGCCTTTTTGAAATAGGTGAGTAAACTACTTTTTTTAAAATCTTAAACCTGTTTGCATGTGATAAATATTTGAAAATATGTTGGGAAAATGATTGTATGGATTTTAAATGTGCTTGCATGTTGTATAGATGAGATATATCTGTGTGCATGTCTGTTTATAGATGAGCTACCCCTGTTTTTTTTATGTTACGAACTAAACCAAGATTCAAAAATCAAATTCTTTTCCTCCAATCAATTTCTGGTTATGATCATTAAAGAAAAAAAAATGTTTCTATGGATGTAATTTCATTTTTAAAAATAGTCTTCAAGTGTATATATTAAGAAATTACTTCGGAAAGAGGATATTACAGTAATGATCAAGTAAAGTCAGAAAATCAAATATGTAAATTCCACATATTAATTATATAATGTAATTCGTATTTGAAAATGGTGATTTTTAATGATAATATCTTGATTTTTAAGTTTGGGTTGGGAAAGAAATTTTGAGATGAACGGAAATCGATTTTTCTTCGATTTCTGGATCTCGGCGAGGTGATAGCTTTCAGAGTTGTAGCTGGAGGTGGCTGGATGTCTAGAGATCATTGGAAAAATACTCGAGGAATTTATCGACACCGTGATGATCTGGAGATGACAAAAATAGGGTTTATCGTCTGGTTTTGGACGACGATGTTTCAAGAAGTGTTGCGTTGACGTGGGTAAACCAGAGATGACCGGACCTGGGGGGATCGATGCGTGGGATGGTGACGAAGCTTGGGTCGGGATGGCGTGGTCGATGGCGATTGGGATCGTCGGCGTCGAGTCGACTTTTGGTTAGTCAGTGGGTTTTCAGTTTCGTTTCAACATGTGCGAATTTGAGTTGATAGGGTTTTTGGGTTTTTGAGTGATCGTTTGGAATAAGATGATCACCAGAGACTTGCGGGTGGTCGCGGCGTCGGTTGAAGATGATCGGAGCAGTGGTGTAGGTGCATGAGTGTCAGAGCGTGTCAGTAGGATGTAAGTTTGGGTGGGAGTGTTGTACTCGAAGAGGGAACCGGGGAAGATGATGAATGTCTCGAGATTGCTACCGTGTCGTAGGAAATGTAAAATCTTTGTAGCAGTTTTAAAATTTTAAACTGGGGCAAGAGAAAAAAAAAAAGAAAGAGCCGGAGATGGACTCGAGACTTTCCAGATCTAGCTTGGGTTTCACTCGAGTTTTCTCGTATACCTGTTTCTCAGAAGAAAAAAAAAATTAATAGAGACAAAGAAATTATCTTTAGCTTAATTTAGTTGTGTTTAATTTAGAATAAATAAATTAGTAAATTAATTAAAAGATTTATCACTTAATAAAAATTTATTGGTGGAATTAATTAATGATGAAATTAAATAAAGATAATTACTTAGGGTAAGTAATTAATGGGAAGTTAACGGGTAGTAAATGATGGGATCATTAAACTAGTGATTAGGAATAATTGATTAATGAAACTAATTTAAAATAATTAGTTAATTTATTAATTAAGGAGAAACGTTGAATTGAATTAAGTATTAATTACTTAATGTAATTAATTAAGCAAGTTACTTAGTGGAAGTAATTAATGTGTAATTACTAAATGTAATTAATTAAAAGAAGATAATTACTTAATGAAAATAATTAATGGTTAATTAATGTAATAATAAGAGTAATTAAAGGTTGATAATGTAAAGGGATAAAGAATAATTAATTTATATAATTAATTAATGTAAGTAAAGTAAAATTAATCAAGGATGATTAATTAAAATGGAAATTTTTAATTGATTAATTGGTTTATAATTAATAAGCAAGGTTTAAAGTAATTGAAGTAATTAACTTAATTCATTGGAGGTTAATTAAATTAATTAGAGATCATTTGGTTGATTATTGCTATGAATGATTAAATGATAATTGTATGTCTTGGATTAGTGAATATCTCTGTTACGTGATATAATATGTTGACTCCATGTATTTAAAGTTTGAATTGTATTTCATTTGAATAATTAGGGTTAAGATGACATTGGATTCGAAGAGACAGGAGTCGGGTATTAGTTAATACCCGAAACCACTTCGATTTGAAATCATCTAAAATTCTTTATAGATTGATATGTTAAACCAATAGGCTGGTTGGGATAAAATGGACCATTTAAACTAAGTTGGATACTTAGATATTGTTTTGTGGAAATAAGTGTTGACTATATAAGTTGTTTACTTGTAATAATGTACGAGTTACCCGGGTTTTAAATAAGTTCTATGGATTGGAATTTCTTGTTAGATGAGTTTACTCACGCTGGTTTCTAGCCTGACCCGGGTGTTACTTTGATGTAATGCTCGGGTCAGACCGAGTATTACAGATTTTCAGGTAAGGACGTTCTGGAGCTCAGGAGGCGAGCTGGATGGCAGAAACGTATGGAGTGATATCCGTTATTGTTG
Source organism: Allium fistulosum (assembly GCA_030737815.1). NCBI lineage: Eukaryota > Viridiplantae > Streptophyta > Magnoliopsida > Asparagales > Amaryllidaceae > Allium > Allium fistulosum. The sequence continues at coordinate 1,055,329,872 of CM060904.1, read as the reverse complement.
ATTATCTTAGACATGTTTTCGAATTGTCCTGTATTGTGTAATAGTGTAACTCTGATATATAAATGTATAAGTGTATTGATACAGTTTTTTTTAAAACTGTTATTTATGTGATATTATATTTTGATCCGCTGCGAATGTGAGAATTTGTGATTCTATGTTTCTGTTTTCTTCTTCTTCTTCTATCTCTTTCTTTTTCTTTTCCTAACTATCTGGGATTTTCGGAGTCGAAAATTCCGGGTCGTTACAGCCGTGGAGGAGGAGTAGGTGGTAGCGCACCTGGGAGAACTGTTGCAATAATTTTTACTTGCGTGTGTGGGCTTGGAGAACTCGAAGTAGGGTTTAGGGTTGTTTTGTTGGCCTCGGGTTCGTGGTCAAACTGCGACAAGGAGAGGGAGAGAGAAGGTTGCGCACGGAGGGGAAATGGTAGAGGTGGTTGTGGCGATGTCGTAGGTGAAGTCTGGTAGTTGATCGTGGACGGTGGTAGCATGATGAGGGAAATTAGGTGACGGGCTTGGTTCCAGGTTTCGGGTTTGAGTTCGAATTTTCGAATGGAGGTGTGGCCGGGGTTTCCAAGTGGAGGGACGAGAGGCGGAGGTCGTGGGCGACTTGCGAGAGGGATCGACGGCGTGATATACCGACTGGAGGTCATGTACACATGCATGGTGTCATGCACGCTTGGGTTAGTACAAATGGAAGAGAGAAGGAAGGAAAAGAAACTGGAGGGAAGAAGATAACTGGAAAGAAGAGGAGGAGGAATGGATCGGTTTGGGTCATATTTGGGTGGGCCGAGTGAAATAAGGGAAAATTTGGTTTGAGCTGGTATGCTTTAAAAGGGATTGGAATTTATTTTATAATCCAAATAAAAAAAACTCTATTCCTACTTCATTTTGAATCCAATCGACATGCAGTTTGTTGCATCGAGATCCTATCGCCAAGTAATTTTATCTGATCTAATATTGTCAAGTTTTCTGCAATGTCAAAATTTAGTGATTCATAAAATTGAAAGTAAACGAATAGATAAGTTCTTATGTAATTAATTATACATTAATTAATTAATTATCAACGATCAATTAATTTTAATTAACTAAAAAAATAAATTATTTTATTAAATTTCTTTGGTTAACAAATAATCTGGATTTAAATATAACTCGATTCAGTTAATTGAAACTAATTCAATTCTGATTGGTAAATGGATTTAATATTGATTAGTAATCATTGGTTGAGTTAATGATTTATGTTTTGACTGATATTGTTCTTAGATATTGATTTCAATTATCTATTGTTTGTGCCATTAAGTAGCCAAACAAATTAAAGTAGATAGAATAAAACGTTGATACATTTTATTGGAAGTAAATCGACTTGTTCTGGTCACTATTCCGAATTTCGGAAAATGTGATGATTACAAGCGAATTAATTTCGATGGACAGATCATGATAAAGTAAACATATGGAATAAATTTCCATATGTGAACATTGACACCCTAATTGTATAATTGTTTATTTTAAACAACCTGGCCTTTAAAAATTTATCATTTTGGATTCGATGAGACCGGGATCGGATACCAGCATTATCCGTAAACCACTTCGATCCAATATCCACTACGAGCCTGTATGGTTTTGATTGTAGAGCCTAGTATGCTGGAATTTAATTAATGTAACAGTTTCGACTATTTTAATAGGTATTTTTACTTAGACACTATTATAACAGCACTGGAATTTCTATGAAAGTGTTTCGGTCATCGTAAGGTAAAAACCCGTCGTGTTTATGTGTGACATGGTCTTACGAGATACCTTTGTTTTCAAAGGATTTTGATAACATTAATATTTCAAATGGAGTGTGTTTTCTCATGCTGGTTTTCCAAACTGACTCGGGTGTAATTTTATCATAATGCTCGGGTCAGGCCGAGTATTACAGATTCAGGTTAAGATGCTATGAAGCTCAGGAGACGAGCTGGATGACAGAGATGTATTCCCGTACTTGTTATTTTCCGCTGTGTGTAGACTGTATAGTCAGCACTGGTGAGGACAAGTTATTATAACTGTCGAGATTGATTTGTTGATTGTTGTACTCTGATGATTGTATGTATATTAACTGATACTTTTGTATAAAAATCCATTATTATATATTATATTTTGTTCCGCTGTGATTGTGAGATTCTGTTTTGTTGATTCTATTTCCTTCTATCGTTTTCTTCTTCACCCCTAGTGATCTAGTATTTCCGGCGCTTGACTATTCGGCATGTTATACAGTGAACGTATGGATGTCGATTTTCGAGGGTCGAAAATCCCAGGCCATTACATTGGTATCAGAGCTTTGGTTTAGCGTATACCTAAACCTGTAGGATAAGCTTAGTGAGTGTATATACATATAAGAGTGAGCATATTTGTTAGTGATATAAAAATATTTTTATATTAATAAATGAAATGATTTTAACTTGGATTTTATATAAAATATAAAAGGATGGATTCTATAAACTGATCGTGACTATTGATGACGATTGGGTGTTATCTCTTTGTTGATTGATTGTTCGATTAATATGGATGTGCATATTATCGCTTATTGATGAAGAGTCGTGCTTGGCCAGTTTATGAGCACCGCCTATTGGCTATTGATTTGAGCATTCGACCATGGTTGGAAAATTTTGGTTTTTGAAAATTATTTAACCAATTGAGAAACTGCATGTTTAACATGGATTTTGAAGTGAATATATATTTGAATTTACCCTGTATCATTTTAAAGAGTAATGGATACCATTTGAAAGTGATATGTGAATATGGTTTATCTAGACATGGTTAATAATAAACAAAAAGTTATTCAAACTAAAAATTTGAGAGTTTGGATTCCGGGATTTTTTTTGAAATTGGTTTTATGATTCGGAAAATATATAATAGCATAATTTGAAATTATTTTCCGAATAGAACTGTTATAAATTATTTCAATGTGATTTCAAAAAGGGATTTTCAAAAGATTTAAAAGAAATGAAGTCCGAAACTCACTTTTGTCGTTGGAAAATAAATTTTGGTGATGTTTGCAGCATCATCGGCATTCATTTTCGAGTTTCAAACTGGGGGAGGCCACTTTAGTAGCTTTGCTACTCGATTGTTTATGAAACCGATTTGATTCAAATCCCTAAAGTATGATTTGACGTTCGAAAGAAATATGTACATATTTGTTTCAAACGATTGGAAAAAAATCCGATGTTCAGTTCTCGAATTTTGGATTGAATTATATTATGAACACATTTATCCTATGCATTAGGATTGATTGATTGATTGATTGTGCATCTTGTTGAGATGATTGATTTTCGATTTCCAATTTTGAATTGGAATTTGATTTTTCTGACTATTCTGAATAGTTGAACACTTCCAAATTGAGAATTAATTTTCAAAGCTAAGAATTTTTGGAAAGTATATAAAGTTTAGTTTTGAAAATTTTAAAATAAAAACTAATGGAAGTTGAACAAGTTTTAAAAAGCTAAATATTTTGATAAGTAAATTATATAAGCTTATTTTGAATTGTACAAGCATGAAATTTAGTTTTGAAATGTTCTTAAATGAAAAGAGTTTTAAGAAATGTTTTGAACGTAGTAACTATTTATAAAATCTTATTTTTTTGCAAATTGATTTTTCTTAAGCAGTTCCAACTTTGCGTAAATATGAAAAATAGTTTTGAAAGGTTTATAATGGAATTTGTTTCAAGAAGCAATTTGAACCTAGTAAATGTTTTTGAAAAAAAAGGAAAAAAAAACAAGAGAAGAAAAATTTTATTTGGAAGTTTTCGAACTTATATAAAATGAATTGTATAAGTATGAAGTTAATTCGAAAACTATTGATTTTGAAAGGTACTCGATCTGAAAAGTGATGATCTTTTATATGACGGAATTATATAAGAATGATATATTCAAAATTAATGATTTGAAAATGAACTATGTGTAGTATGATATACATTTTGAGATTGAAGATATGGGAAGCACCTTCTTTTGACTATCTACTTTGTGGCCACGTTGTGGATACATTCTATTGATTCTTTGATTTGATCCCAGATGGACTTGGGTGGATCCAAAAATGGGTCCTAATCGATATAGATTGTCCGGAGATAATACTCATGAGTTTCCTTTGACTCGGCTGCATAGCGAAATTCGCAGGGCTGTGAAGGCTTACGGTTACGGATGTTACCTGGGGGGACCAGGCGAAACCATTGTGTAACTGCGATCTATGGTTGTTTTTGGCGTAATCCGCCTGGGTAAAGCGATTGCCTTGAGGTACGGATGTTTCCGGGGGGAACCAGGTGAAATCATTGTGTATCTGCGGTCCACATGGCATAATTTGAGGGGGCAGATGATTGTCATGAGTCTATGGGTGATAGCGATGTAACCACCAGTGTTACTATTAAGTAGACTACGATCCATGTGAGTGTTTTGCATAATGTAATTCGTAGAGCAGTGATTACTCATGGGTACGGATGTTACCTAGGGGACCCAGGCGAAACCATTGTGTATCTGCGATCTATGATTGTTTGGACGTCATGGCGTAAGATGTGGGGCAGTGACTGCGTAAAGTCGCCTGAGGCCACGTCACTCTATCCTCTCGACTTAGCGAGAGAGCGACCTTAGGGACTACGTTCCATGACGATCCCGTTCATTTGGTTTCGGTGATTGGATTGAACTTTCCATATCTATTTTAAACTTTTCCATGTATTTTCACTGGGTGTTAAAATGGGTTTGCTAAGTACTTATAGATTTCTGGTCTTGCGCTTGATCAACGTATTACTAGATTCTGTAAGAACGAGGATAAACTTGTTGAAACATCGAGTTATAATAGTATTTTCGAAAGGAAAATTTTCTTCGATATAAAAGTATTTTGTTATAATAGAATCTTTAACAAAGAAAATTTTCAAACATTTAAGTATTTTGTTATAAAAGAAATTTTAACAAAGAAAATTTTCAAACATTTAAGAATTGAAAAAGAGAGAAAAAAATGGTTAAATATTGGAATAAAAATCGAAACTTGAATTACAAAATGAATTTGAACACAAGTCAAACCAACTGAAGTGTTTTTTGAAATAAAAATCATAAGTTGAATTATAAATTGGAAGTGAACTAATTGGATAAATTAATTAGTTAATTGACTACAAAAAAATGGAACTTAACTTGGTTAAGTATATTGGATTGTGGATTAAAATTGAAACTGAATGTGGAACTTGAGTTATAAATGAAATTCGACTTAAATATAAGCGAATTAAATATATGTTGAAATATGGTCGAATAAAATAGAAATGGATTGAAATGGTGATGACTTAAGTTATAATTAAATTCAATTTAAATGTAAATAAATTGAATATGGCTTTGGGATATTATTTAAATGAATTCGATTATGAAATTAAGTTATGAAGTGGAAATGAATATGTGTGTTGTATAAAAGGTTATAATAATCCTTAATATTAATTTTATTAAACGATTCTCAAATAATATAGTGAAAATTGAGATATGCCAAGCAAATGGAAATACGAATCAATCGACGATAAATAAATTGAATAACAATCAATTTAAATGAAATGGAATTTGATTGCAATGGAAATAAACTTAAGTTATATAGTTGAAATAATTGGAGATAAACGAATTAACTTAAGTTAATATTTTTGGATGGAAGCTTAGCCCAAATAAATTTATGAAATGGTTCATAAATAAATTGGCATGGATTGGATTGTTGTTGAACACAAGATTGAGAAAACAAGGTTTTGTGAATAAATTGAATGTGGATTAATAAAATTTGATAAATTGATTTGGAATCCATATAAAATAGCTATAAGCTTAAGTGATTATTTTATTAAATTAATATCACCGAATTTGCATGGAAAATTTTTGTTTGACGTAAACGGAAGTAAATAAAATTTGGTGAATCAAGGGAAAGTGGATAAATTGATTTGAATCAATTTGTGATAGATATGAATATAATGTGTGTAAATATGAATTGAATGTTAATAAATTGTTTGTGAATCATTTGAAATTCATGGAAGGGAATATAAATTGATTGAAAGTGGCTAGGTTAGTATTGGAACCTTACAATTGTTTTTAAATACATGTGTAACATGTTGGTTTATGCAATCTATGTGTTTGCATTAGTAAAATGAAGGTGAGGTCATTTAATTTCATAAGTTATGAAACTTGCGTGTTTATTGAGTAAGTACAGGTATATAGGAGACTATGGATAGTACGAGGGAAGCCTACCCAGAGATGATGTTAGGATAGCTAGTTGTTGGTTTGTATAGTGTAAGCCTTGTTTGCTATGGTAGTTAGTGTATTACTTATGTATGTGCTTTACGATATAAATATATGACTTTTGTTATGGCTTGAATTATCTCTTTACATTCTAATTTCAAGGATGAAATTCTTTAAAGGGGGAGGAATGTAACGACCTGGATTTTTAGCATCTGTTATTGAAATAATTAACTGATTTTAAATATTAAAATATTAATTTTTAAAGATCGAATAATTAATTTTTTTGATATTGGAGATATCTGAATATATAAATTTTGAAAGCTATACAAAATTTTCCAACGCTAATTTCTGAATGCGATAAAAATATATATATGTATGTAAGCTTCACTATTTCAAATTTATGATAAAATATCTATATGTATATATTCAAAGCTTCATGATGCAAATTTCAAACTTATAATGACAAGGATATATATAAGTATATATATATATACGTATATATGTTTATATAATAATTTTTTGAGAAAATTGTGTGATCCTCTGGTAAAAGAGGAGAGCACACATGAAATATATTTATATAATAATGTATATGTAAATATGTATATGGTAAAAATATGTATATGTAAATATAAATATCTATATATATATGTATATATATACATATGAAGCTTTATGATGACAATTTCAAATCAAGTATATACAAAACATAAAGTCCAGCACACAAATATCAAATCAAGCCCACACATAAATCCAATCATGCACATAATAAATCAAATCAGCCAATGGTTGAAAATAAAATAAAAATATATATGATGTGTGAAGCCTGTACATCCAAAATCTCAGCCACCCAATTTGAGTACTCCAACAACCCTATTTGAGTACTCCAGCCACCCTATTGCTTACTCTATACACTTCCACTCTCTCTTTTTTATATATATATATATATATCTGTGTGTGGCTGAGCTTATTCATTTTAAAATAATTCTGCCATTAAGAAGAATAAAAAAAATTGATTGTTCAAAAGCATAGGGAGAAGATTAAGCAGCAGTGTTCATCTATTTGATATATGTGAGTAAAACACTATTTTTTTTGTTTACTAGTTGTTATACATATATATATATAACTGTGGTTTTTGGATGAATCTTTGAGCTATCTTAAGTGTATATGAACCTAATATGTGTATATATGTATATATTGTGGGTTCAACATGGAAAGTTCCACCTACTCTCATAAATACTGTGCTTCTTCTTCAAAAAGGCTTCATTGTAAATGGGTTTTAGTTAAAATTAGTTAACTTCTCACTTTGAAAATCAATATCTCAACTTCCAGCTAATTTTAAACCATGATTCCAAAACAAGAATTGTTTGTTTTAAAGTATAGAATAGTTTAAAATTTATTTCATTTAAATCCATCGAACAGAGAGAGAGAAAATATATAATAGTGAATGGGTTAAACATGGTCGAAGTTCGGCTTTCATAGTTTAATCCATGAATCATATGGTTGTAATAGTTGTTGAAAATTTTGATTTTTAAGACTGGTTTGAGGGTTATTAGTGACGTGTGGGAAGAGAAAGGTGGAGATGATCATATTTGGGGGCTTTGGCAAATTCTGGCAATCGAGGCGATTTCAGGTGATGGAGTTGGCCATGGAGGAGGAGTAGGTGGTGGCGCACCTGGGAGAAATGTCGTAATAATTTTTACTTGCGTGTGTGAGCTTGGCGATCTCGAAGTAGGGTTTAGGGTTGTTTTGTTGGCCTCGGATTCGAGGTCAAACTGCGAAGGTGAGGGAGAGAGAAGGTTGAGCACGGAGGGGAAATGGTAGAGGTTGTGGCGATGTCATAGGTGAAGTCTGGTTGTTGATCGTGGATGGTGGTGGCGTGACGTGGGAAATTAGGTGATAGGCTTGGTTCCAGGTTTCGGGTTTGAGTTCGAAATTTCAAATGGAGGTGTGGCCGGGGTTTCCAGGTGGAGGGACGAGAGGCGGAGGTCGTGGGCAACTTGCGAGGGGGATCGACGGCATGATATGGTGACCGGAGGTCGTGTACACATGCAAGGTGTCGTGCATGCTTGGGCCAGTACAAATGGAAGAGAGAAGGAAGGAAAAGAAACTGGAGGGAAGAAGAGAATTGGAAAGAATAAGGGGAGGAATGGGTTGGTTTGGGTCGTATTGGGTTGGGCCGAGTGAAATAAGGGAAAATTTGGTTTGGGCCGGTATGCTTTAAAAGAGATTGGAATTTATTTTTATAATCCAAATAAAACAAACTTTATTCCTACTTTATTTTGAATCCAATCGACATACAGTTTGTTGCATCGAGATCCTATCGCCAAGTAATTTTATCTAATCTAATATTGTCAAGTTTTTTGCAATGTCAAAATTTAGTGATTTATAAAATTGAAAGTAAACGAATAGATAAGTTCTTATGTAATTAATTATACGTTAATTAATGAATTAATAATGATCTATTAATTAAAATTAACTAAAAAATAAATTATTTTATTAAATTTCTTTGGTTAACAAATAATCTGGATTTAAATATAACTCGACTCAGTTAATTGAAACTAATTCAATTCTGATTGGTAAATGGATTTAATATTGATTAGTAATCGTTAATTGAGTTAATGATATATGCTTTGACTGATATTGTTCTTAGATATTGATTTCAATTATCTATTGTTTGTGCCATTAAGTAGCCAAACAAATTAAAGTAGATAGAATAAAATGTTGACACGTTTTATTGGAATAAATTTCGATGGATGATGATTACAAGTGAATTAATTTCGATGGATAGATCATGATAAAGTAAACATATGAAATAAATTTCCATATGTGAATCTTGACACCCTGATTGTAGAATTGTTTATTTTAAACAACTTGGCCTTTAAAAATTTATCATTTTGGATTCGATGAGACTGGGATCGGATACCAGCATTATCCAAAAACCACTTCGATCCAATATCCACTATGAGCCTGTACGGTTTTGATTGTAGAGCCTAGTATGCTGGAATTTAATTAATGAAACAAATTGGGCTACTTTAATAAGTATTTGTACTTAAACACTATTATAATATCACTGGATTTCTATGAATGTGTTTTGGTTATCGTAAGGTAAAAACACGTCGTGTTTATTTGTGGCGTGGTCTTACGAGATACCTTTGTTTTCAAAGGATTTTGATAACATTAATAATTCAAATTGAGTGTGTTTTCTCAGGTTGGTTCTCCAGACTAACTCGGGTGTGAATTTATTATAATGCTCGGGTTAGACCGAGTATTACAGATTCAGGTTAGGATGCTATGAAGCTCAGGAGATGAGCTAGATGATAGAGACGTATTCCCATACTTGTTATTTTCCGCTCTATGTGTAGATTGTATAGTCAGCACTGGTGAGGACAAGTTATTATAACTGTAAAAATTGATTTGTTGATTGCTGTACTCTGATGACTGATACTTTTGTATAAAAATATGTTATTATATATTATATTTTGTTCCGCTGCGATTGTGAGATTCTGTGTTATTGATTCTATTTCCTTCTATATTTTTCTTCTTCACCCCTAATGATCTGGTATTTCAGGCACTTGACTATTCGGCATGTTATACAGTGAACGTATGGATGTCGATTTTCAAGGGTTGAAAATCCCGGGCCATTACAAAACCCGTGTTCTAAAAGCCCCATCTCCAAAATTCTCCAAAGGATAAACCGCGGTCAAATAAAAAAAGATATCGCGGTATGGAAGCATGGTCTTACTCTTGCAATAGGGGGTAGGCGCACGTTCTCATAGGGTTATGTGGTGGCGAAGAAGGCTGCATCACGATCGGCGAGGTGGGTTTAGAGGAGCATGCATGCATTCGCTACTCTGAAGCATCGTGATGTGAGGGCGACGATGAAGATGTGGTCGACGTTCAGGTATTGAATGTGAGGAACATAAAGATGATATCCACGGAGTGTGCTGGCAATTCGTTAGAAAGCATGATTGCTTACAAATGATGTAGGCGGCATTGAAGCATTGGCTATCATATTCCTTAGCTGCATTGAATAGGGAAACACGTGATATTGAGTGCTGGTGGGAGGTTGAAGCTAATGAGGGCATCGTAAATGAAGATGATGAAAGAGGTAGTAAAGGTCTTCGCTTGGATTTTAGTAAGTATTTATACTCACATATATATCCATATTCCACTACGTATTTTGAATTTGTCTTGTAGATTACTTAAAATTGCTTCGTTGAATTGCTTGATTGAAATGTTCGTTTGGGATATTAGTTTGATTATTGTGATATTTGATGATTTGGTTTTGATAGTGAGATTTTATGTATGTTAGATTGTCCAAAATGCAAAGGAGATGCTGTCCGATTGCATTTTGATTTGTATATTCTACCTTTTTTAGGGCCATTCAGTTGAGACTATTTTCTCTCATTAGAACTTTTGGTACAGATGGATCATGAAGTTTTATTTGTTGTGTGTGATTTTATGGATGATCAGAATTCGATTCGAGTCGAATGATAAATTTATATTAATGATTTGTTGTTGATATTGGAGTATTTACTCCATAATTTATATTTTTGACGATTTATTGATTTTCCCTTTTTAAAATATTTTTGTAAACTTTGAGAAATTGTTTTCGTGTTTTAAAATTTATTTGAAGTATATTTGTAAATAAATAAAAGTGGTTTTAAAATAAAATGAGTTGTTGGAAATTGTTTTGGAAATAAAATTTGTTTTAAAATAATAAAAATAGAGAATCCTTAGTAGTATTGTAATATATGGAATTTTATAAATTAAATGAAGGGTTTTAATAATATTTTTCGAAAAGGAAATTCTTTTGTAAAGTGAATATTTAATAAAATGGATTTAGGAAATATTTTCAAAAGGGGATTTTGAGTTTCCAAGCTTATTTTGGAGATGAGCCCAATTATGAAATATTTTGAAGGATTTAATGAAAATTTAAAAATGGGATTTTTGATTATAAAAAACTATTTTAAGAGTTTTGAATTATATTCCCTATTTTATATATTTATTGATTTGGAATTGATTAATTTGTTGGTTTTGTAATTTAATTATATATAATGAGGATATTGAATAAATGGATTAGTAATATCGTTTGGGATGGGGCATTCAGTATTATTTTTCCGGTTATTCTAATTACTCATATTATAGAATAACTGTTGTTTGATAAGTGTAGTTTGCTAACTTCTAGTAAACATTTGAGTAATACTAAGTGGAATGAGACACTGAAGTAATACTTGTTCGATTAATATTAGTGAGTAGATGTCACTTATATTTTGGAGATGGGTTAGGAATTTGTGATATCATCTAGAGGTGAATCCTTAGATCATAGTAGTCGAGAGTTATATTACTCTCCAAGGGCAGCAAACTGTAGATATTTTGGGATTATAAATATATTCTTTTAGGACTAACTAGCCAAGTTATATTATATTACTCTTAGGGCTAGTAGTCGAGGAATTATGTAACAACCCGCATATTTATCGGTTTTATATTTAAATATTTTATCGTTAATCAGATTTAGGTCCGAAAAGCTACTTTTTGCATACGGTCAAATTAGGACTCGAGACCACCACCATTGAGTTCAAAATGACGTTTGCGATCTTTTTGAGTGTAAACTTCGATATGTTTGGAGATAGTGGAATTTTCGTCACTTTTTGCTTTGGGCTTTTGGTTTGGGCTGAACCACTTCTAAGTCAGTCCCAACCCCTTCTCCTCTTCATTAATTCCTTCTTCATTTTCCTAACACTTAAAGCTTCTTCAAAAATGGTGGAGGGAATGGGAAATTTAAAATTCCAAGCTCAAGACCTTTAGCAAATTCAACATCTAACTCCAAATTCAAGAGGAAGACATTGATTCAAGCTTGGGGCTGTTCTTGCTTTGCTTCAAGCTTCATCTTCATTGATTTTTGGTGCAAAGGTGAGATTTTTATCTCACATTCTTGCCTATAACTGTCATTGGATTGTTGGGAATGATTCCCTATCACTATTTTGTGTGCATTTGCATTTGGTGTGGATTGAATTGGTGGAAAACCCAGAATTTTCGAGTGTTAGCAGTTTCCTGCACTTAGGTCGTTCTGCCTGTGCAATGGGTCGTTCTGGAGGAAGAGTCGCCTCGGAGTTAGGTCGTTAGGTTGAAGGTCGTAGGTCGCTTGGCTTTAGGTCGTTCGACCAGTTTTACGTTAGGTCGCTCGACATTGAGCCGTTGGGTCGCTTCGGTTACTAGGACGCTCGACCTTAGTTACATCGTTAGGTCGTTTTGCTCTAGGTCGCAACCACTAAGTCGCTCGACCTTGTTGCCTTTTTAGGTCGCAACCAATTAGGTCGCGCACACTTTAAGTCGCGCATACCTTAGGTCGCTTGAACCTTAGGTCGCTCGCAGTTAGGTCGTTCGCCAGTTAGGTCGCATGCCTAGCTCGTTTCACTTAGGTCGCGTACCACTTAGGTCGCACCATTAGGTCGTTAGGTCGCATGACCTCAATTCTGTTAGGTCGGTCTGCCTTATTTCCTTTAGGTCGTTAGACTTTATTACCTTTAGGTCACGCCACATGCTTAGGTCGCTTCCCTAGGTCGCTCAGCATGACATACTTAGGTCGTTCGACCTATCCTCGTTAACTCGTTAACCCAGACTTAGTTGCATCATTCGTTTAGCTCGACCGTGTTAGGTCGCTCACCCCATTAGGTCGCGAAATACGATAAGTCGCACCATGCTTTGGTTGTTCCATCACCTTAGGTCGCTCGACCTATTTTCTCCATAGGTCGCGCCATCTTTTAGGTCGCGTGCTACTCCCTGGGCCGTAGCTCCTTAGGTCGCTTGCACTTTAGGTCAGCCACATTAGGTCGAAGACTTTCCTAGGTCGTAGGCCATGGAGTTTAGTCTGCATTTCTACTTTGATGGATTTGGAATTGAATTCCTTGGATTTTTCTCACATCTTCGAATGTGAAATTTTGTGATTCGATTTGTTTCAACAACCGTTTTGTGACTTGTCACTTTAAAAATGTGAAGGCTTCAATACTAGTAGTGAATATCAAAACTCTTTCATCAAAGCTATTTAAACTCTATTTTATTACAAAGCTCTTTTTCCTAAACCGTTTTCCAATCTATTAGTATATACAAGCCTTTACTTCACTTGGATGAGAAATCTATCGGAAAAGAAGCGGATGGTTCATGTAGCAGTGGAAGAGGCAGTCGCCTTTTATGAAGTCTGGGCTTTAAGAAAATGCCAACCTCGGGATAAAAGGAAACCATTCCATTAGTGGAGAAGCCATTCCGGGCCTCATCCAGTCAACTAAAAAGAATTAAACGGCTTAGCAAAACAGGTGGTATGAAACGCTTGCGTTTACTTCGTCGGTTAATTCTTGGACTTGTTCGACTGAACCTTTTGTGACAATTTTCTAGTGAAGATCTATAGTTTGTTCGTAAATATTTAAGTTAAGCAAGTGGTTATGGGACATGAAGCTAAACTCATATATTTACTAGCTTGGTGTGATTGACACTTCTTTATGATCATGACGATCATTTTTTTGTGATTTAGACTAGCGATTGAGCGATATCTCTTTGTCTGCGAGGGAGACTAGACCCCGCTTGTGTGATGTTTCTACTCACATATATGGGGTAGCACCCCATGGTCTTCGGGCCGTTCGTGTGTCAAAGGTCTTCGGGCCATTCGTGTGTTCGAAAAATTATATGGTTAGCTTCCATGAGATAGCTTCTCGTTCGTGTGATAGGCCTTCCCCCTTTTTGTGATTTCTGGATTTCGTGTGTTGATTTCTGGAATTTGTTCTGGATTTCGTGTGTTGATTTCTGGAATTTGTTCTGGATTTCGTGTGTTGATTTCTGGAATTTGTGCTTCACCAATTTTCGTGATTTTCATTGATATGTTTTATCAATTTTTGTGCATTGGTGAATTTGTGTGTCATTGACTTGTTATGAATACAAGTTTAGGGTATGATACCCTATTTTATCTTTGAGAAGATTCTTGTGATATTGATTAATCTCTTGTTGATTTTCAATTACATACTTAGAGTAGTATGCCTCTATGGTTATTACATGTACATGCCGTGTCTTTTATTTTATACCATATCATCTGATAATTATAGCTAGACTGATCCGTTTATTATTTTCTTATAAATAATACTCGGGTCAGACCGAGATGTTACAGGTGCTTCTGCTTGACTTCTCTTCAGGGATTATTCTGACTTTTGGCTAACTACTTAGATTTGTAGTTTTTGGATGTACACATTTGAGATATAGACTCTATGTTGTGTACTTATTCTTTTGTATAGCACGTGTTGCTATTCTTTTGTATTATTGTGGATCTTTCTGACCACTACTATGATGTACACTTTCATGTGTTATATATATATATTCATATCTTTTTCCGCCTTTGTGATATGGATGTTTGTGACTAATTTATGTTATGTTTACTTCTATGCTTGTTTCCGAAGAATCATATATAGCCACCGTGTGATAGCTTTGAGTTTGAATCGGTATGTCGGATTTCCTCCTTAAATGAAATGCATGCTATACTATCTGACATATCAGTGCTCGCACAAAGAAGTTACATGGAAGGTCGCTCCTCAACAGCCTTATTCTCCGTGCTAGTTGACAACATTACACCGTAGTGTTCTTGGCTAGCATGGGTATTGAGGTGTGGCGTCACAGCTTGGTATCAGAGCCAAACTTCGGAACAATGTAGAATAACTTAACAAGGATCATCGTCCTAAGTCCAACTTAGGAGTCGTGCCTTAGGATTTAATTCGAGTCTTTGTACCGATTTATCCTATTCCCTTTTATGAAACCTTGTTTTATCTATCAAGACTTGCTTGATATTTATTTGAAAAATAACTTTCCTTCTTTTCTCTTCTTTAAAGAAGAGAATGTCTAGACCAGGTCGTCCCAGAGCTGGACCATCTATTGTTACTCCCCAGGATGGAGTTTTTATGACTGCTCAACAACTTCTTGATTTAGTTAAGAATGCTCAAGCAGCTGGTCCTAATCAGGAACCTACTCATCCTAAGTCTAGGTTTGCACGTTTGTGCAACGATTATACCAACTTGGGTGGGAAACCGTTCAAAGGTTCCGAAACTATTATTGAAGTCCAGGCTTGGTTAAGAACATGCGATCGAATCTTTTCTCGCATGAATCTTATCGATCTTCACCGTGTTCAGGTGGCTTCCAGTATGCTCCAAGAGAGAGCATTGGATTGGTACGAACTTCTTATTTCTGAAATTAATGAAGTAGATCTCACCTGGGAGCAATTCCGGGAATGCTTCGAATTAAAATTCGTACCAGAAGCATAGAAAGTGACATTGGCTCGACGTTTCATAGACCTTATTCAAAGTGAATCCTCCATGACAGATTATGTCGCATCCTTCGAGTCACTGTCCAAATATGGGGTTGAATACATCAGCACCCCATTGAAGAAGAACCAGAGGTTCGTTTATGGCTTAAACAAGAATCTCAAGAAGCCATTACTTCTAAGATTAGAAGTTTCTTTCGATCAACTCATTGATATCGCTCTTCGTCTTGAAGAGGCTGATAAGGACAGTGATGTTGAAGTGGTGGCTGCCAAACCAAACTTCAACAACAAGAAAAGGCCTAACAAGTTCAAAGGTCCATATCCCAACAAAAAGGGTAAGCAAGCAACTCCTGCCGCAAAGACACTTTCCCCTAGTGATGGGAAATGCTTCAACTGTGGTGCTAGGGGCCATTTTGCGAACAAGTGTTCAAAGCCCCGTTCTTGTCGCTATTGTAAAAGTCCAGATCATCATATGCATCTATGCCCTAAGCTTCAAGGCAAGGAGGGAAAGTTAAACGTGGCTCAAGCCCCTGGTAACACATCTCGCGGTCAAGGTATGTCTCATTTTGTCCTTGATGGCATTATTATATTTCATGATCAACCTATTAGAGTTCTCTTTGATACGGGTACGTCCCATTCTTTTATATCAAAGGAACTTGTAGACACTCTTTCTTTAAGTGTTGTTGTTTTACTGACTTCATTAAGAATTGCGAATCCGGTTGGTGGATCCGCAACTCTTAGTTTGCTTTGTAAAGATGTGGAGATTATTTTGTGTGATTTTCCTTTCCTAGCTGATTTGCATGTCATGCGTTATTTAGGCTTTGGAATGATTTTGGGTATGGATTGGCTTAATAGTTATGAAGCTCATATCCTATGTCCTGAGCGGACTATTTATCTCCGACATCCGCAATCTGTTAATCAGATTTCTATTATTCTTAAAGATTCGGATTCCGCTTTGGTTGCATCTTTATATTTTTTAAATCCTCGTGATGATGACAATGATGATGAGGAGAATGTCATTTCTCTTATTTGCGTCGTTCGTGAATTTTCCGACATATTCAAGCCCGTCTTAGGATTACCACCTAAGCGAGCAATTGAGTTCAAAATTAATCTTATACCTGGAGATCAACCTATTACCCGTCCTCCTTATCGCATGTCCAATAAGGAGAATGAAGAGATGCGCAAACAATTATCCGAGTTAGAGACGAAGCAGCTTATTCGCTCTAGTTCCTCGCCTTGGGGAGCTTCAGCTATTTTCGTAAATAAGTCCGATGGTACACTTAGGCTTTGCGTCGACTACCGCAAGCTTAATGATCTTACTATTAAGAATAAATATCCTTTACCTCGGATTGATGATCTGTTTGATCAACTTAGTGGTGCTAGAGTCTTTTCACAATTGGACTTGGCTACCGGTTTTCATCAGCTTCGCATTGCAGAGGATAGTATTCCTTTGACTTCATTCCGTACTCGTTATGGATCTTATGAATGGCTAGTTATGCCATTCGGTTTAACGAATGCTCCGGCTTATTTCGTTGACCTTATGAATCGATTTTTCAAAGATTTCCTCGATCGGTTTGTCCTCATCTTTATTGATGATATTCTTGTGTATTCTAAAACCGAGGAGGAACATGAAAAGCATCTTCGGATCGTATTGGAAACTCTTAGGAGCAATCAATTAAAAGCAAAGTTTTCTAAATGCCACTTTTGGCAATCTAGTGTGAAGTTTCTCGGTCATATCATTTCCGAATCCGGAATATCAGTGGATCCTTCAAAGATTGAAGCGATTCAAAATTGGAAGAGACCGGAGAGCGTGACTGAAATCCGTAGCTTTCTCGGATTGGCAGGTTATTACCGACGTTTCATTAAGGACTTTTCTAAAATTGTCGTCCCTCTCACTGGCTTAACAAAGAAAGGTGTTAAATACATTTGGTCGGACAAATGTGAAACTTCATTTCAGAAATTAAAAGAACTCCTTTTTGATGCTCTTATTCTTATTATTCCCGAAGGGAATCAAGATTTTGTCGTTTATAATGATGCTAGTCGCGTTGGTTTGGGTGCCGTTCTTATGCAAAAAGAATGTGTTATTGCTTATGCTTCTAGGCAATTGAAGCCGGCTAAGACTAGATATGCCACACATGATTTAGAACTCGCAGCTATCGTTTTCGCCCTTCGAATTTGGCGACACTATCTTTTGGGAGAGAAATTTATGCTTTATACTGATCATAAGTCTTTGACATATTTGTTTTCTCAAAAGGAACTTAATTTGCGTCAACAGCGTTGGCTCGAATTCCTTGCCTCTTATGATCTTGATATTCTTTATACTCCCAGAAAGTGGAATCGAGTTGCCGATGCACTTAGTCGCAAGCAACAAGCGGTTGTTTCCATGATGATATCTGAATGGAAAGATCTCGAGGGTTTATCCACTTGTGAAATTCGAGATCGTGTTTCCCATTTATGTCCATCTCTTGTTTTATGTAGCCTTGAGGCTCGTCCTTCTCTTTTAGACTACATTCTTAAAGCTCAGAGGCTAGATCTCGAATTGGCTCTTCTTAGCCAGAATATTTGGGATAAAACCGATATTGAAGGTTTGAAAGACTTTGATATCGATTCTCGTGGCGGCATTCGAAAATTTGGTAGACTTATCGTACCAAATATTAGTGATCTTCGTAAAGATATACTAGAAGATTCTCATCGTTCCAAGTATTCCATTCATCCCGGTAGTAGTAAAATGTACGCTGATATGAAGCGACTTTATTATTGGGAGGGAATGAAATCTGATATCGCTAACTTTGTTAAGTGTTGCATGACTTGCCAACTTGTTAAGGCCGAACATCAAAGGCCCGGTGGGTTATTACAACCATTGGAAATTCCAATTTGGAAGTGGGATCAAATTTCCATGGATTTTATTGATGGCCTTCCCCGTTCTTGTTTGGGTCATAATAGTTTATGGGTGATTGTTGACAGACTTACTAAATCTGCCCATTTTATTCCTGTTCGGTCGAACCGAACCGTTCCCCTTCTGGCCAAACTCTTTATCAAAGAAATTGTTAAACTGCATGGAGTTCCTTCTTCCATTGTTAGTGATCGTGATCCATTGTTTACTAGTGGATTTTGGAAGAGTCTTCAAAAAGCTTTGGGAACGCAGCTTAATTTTAGCACCGCTTATCACCCCCAGTCCGATGGACAAACTGAGCATGTAAATCAAACTCTTGAAAATCTTCTTCGTTCTTGTGTGCTTGATTTCGGTGGAAGTTGGGAAGATCATATTTCACTTGTTGAATTTTCCTATAATAACAACTTCCAATCTAGTATTGGTATGGCACCTTTTGAGGAACTCTATGGTAGGCCATGCCGATCTCCTTCTTGTTGGCTTGAGGCCGGTGAGAAGCTGGGTTTAGGTCCAGATTTTATTCGAGATTCCACAGAAAAGATTGAACTTATTCGTCATAGGATGAAAGAAGCCCAGAGTAGACAAAAATCCTATGCCGATAACCGAAGAAGAAAATTAGAATTTTCTGTGGGAGATCTTGTATTTATTCGTGTTTCACCTATGAAGGGTGTTGTACGCTTCAGTCGATCAGGAAAGTTAGCGCCTCGATATATTGGGCCATTTCCTATCACTGAACGTATTGGTTCCATGGCTTATCGCCTTTCATTACCGGCTCAGTTTTCTGCCATGCATGACGTGTTTCACGTTTCTCAATTACGGAAGTGCCTTTGGGATTTCGATTCTATTCTTGAGCCCGGTGTTGTGGAAGAGATTGAAGTTTCGCCTAATTTAACTTTTGAGCAGCGTCCTATTCGAATTATTGCTTCGGAGGTCAAACGACTTCGAAATAAAGATGTTCCGCTTGTTAAAGTTCAATGGTCCTCAAATCCTAAGGATTTCTCTTGGGAAACTAGAGAATTCATCGAGCGAACACATCCGGACTTACTTTCTCATGCTCTTTGAGGTAAACTTCTTATTTCAAATCTCTTTCATGTTAATATGCTTGTATGGTTGTTACTTTTTATTTCCATCTTATATATTGCGAGGACGCAATTTCTTTAAGGAGGGGAGTCTGTAACAACCCGCATATTTATCGGTTTTATATTCAAATATTTTATTTAATTATTTTATCGTTAATCAGATTTTGGTCCGAAAAGCTACCTTTTGAATACGGTCAAATTAGGACTCGAGACCACCCCCATTGAGTTCAAAATGACGTTTGCGATCATTTTGAGTGTAAACTTCGATATGTTTGGAGATAGTGGAATTTTCATCACTTTTTGCTTTGGGCTTTTGGTTTGGGCTGAACCACTTCTAAGTCAGTCCCAACCCCTTCTCCTCTTCATTAATTCCTTCTTCATTTTCCTAACACTTAAAGCTTCTTCAAAAATGGTGGAGGGAATGGGAAATTTAAAATTCCAAGCTCAAGATCTTTAGCAAATTCAACATCTAACTCCAAATTCAAGAGGAAGACATTGATTCAAGCTTGGGGCTGTTCTTGCTTTGCTTCAAGCTTCATCTTCATTGATTTTTGGTGCAAAGGTGAGATTTTTATCTCACATTCTTGCCTATAACTGTCATTGGATTGTTGGGAATGATTCCCTATCACTATTTTGTGTGCATTTGCATTTGGTGTGGATTGAATTGGTGGAAAACCCAGAATTTTCGAGTGTTAGCAGTTTCCTGCACTTAGGTCGTTCTGCCTGTGCATTTGGTCGTTCTGGAGGAAGAGTCGCCTCGGAGTTAGGTCGCTAGGTCGAAGGTTGTAGGTCGCTTGGTTTTAGGTCGTTCGACCAGTTTTACGTTAGGTCGCTCGTCATTGAGCCGTTGGGTCGCTTCGGTTACTAGGACACTCAACCTTAGTTACATCGTTAGGTCGTTTTGCTCTAGGTCGCAACCACTAAGTCGCTCGACCTTGTTGCCTTTTTAGGTCGCAACCAATTAGGTCGTGCACACTTTAAGTCGCGCATACCTTAGGTCGCTTGAACCTTAGGTCGCTCGTAGTTAGGTCGTTCGCCAGTTAGGTCACATGCCTAGCTTGTTTCACTTAGATCGCGTACCACTTAGGTCGCACCATTAGGTCGTTAGGTCGCATGACCTCAATTCTGTTAGGTCGGTCTGCCTTATTTCCTTTAGGTCATTAGACCTTATTCCCTTTAGGTCGTGCCACATGCTTAGGTCGCTTCCCCAGGTCGCTCAACATGACATACTTAGGTCGTTCGACCTATCCTCTTTAACTCGTTAACCCAGACTTAGTTGCATCTTTCGTTTAGCTCGACCGTGTTAGGTCGCTCACCCCATTAGGTCGCGAAATATGATAAGTCGCACCATGCTTTGGTTGTTCCATCACCTTAGGTCGCTCGACCTATTTGCTCCATAGGTCGCGTCATCTTTTAGGTCGCGTGGTACTCCCTGGGCCGTAGCTCCTTAGGTCGCTTGCACTTTGGGTCGGCCACATTAGGTCGAAGACTTTCCTAGGTCGTAGGCCGTGGAGTTTAGTCTGCATTTCTACTTTGATGGATTTGGAATTGAATTCCTTGGATTTTTCTCACGTCTTCGAATGTGAAATTTTGTGATTCGATTTGTTTCAACAACCGTTTTGTGACTTGTCACTTTAAAAATGTGAAGGCTTCAATACTAGTAGTGAATATCAAAACTCTTTCATCAAAGCGATTTCAACTCTATTTTATTACAAAGCTCTTTTTCCTAAACTGTTTTCCAATCTATTAGTATATACAAGCCTTTACTTCACTCGGATGAGAAATCTAATTAAACGGCTTAGCAAAACAGGTGGTATGAAACGCTTGCGTTTACTTCGTCGGTTAATTCTTGGACTTGTTCGACTGAACCTTTTGTGACAATTTTCTAGTGAAGAACTACAGTTTGTTCGTAAATATTTAAGTTAAGCAAGTGGTTATGGGACATGAAGCTAAACTCATATATTTACTAGCTTGGTGTGATTGACACTTCTTTATGATCATGACGATCATTTTTTTGTGATTTAGACTAGCGATTGAGCGATGTCTCTTTGTCTGCGAGGGAGACTAGACCCCGCTTGTGTGATGTTTCTACTCACATATATGGGGTAGCACCCCATGGTCTTCGGTCGTTCGTGTGTCAAAGGTCTTCGGGCCATTCGTGTGTTCGAAAAATTATATGGTTAGCTTCCATGAGATAGCTTCTCATTCGTGTGATAGGCCTTCCCCCTTTTTGTGATTTTTGGATTTCGTGTGTTGATTTCTGGAATTTGTCCTGGATTTCGTGTGTTGATTTCTGGAATTTGTGCTTCACCAATTTTTGTGATTTTCATTGATATGTTTTATCAATTTTTGTGCATTGGTGAATTTGTGTGTCATTGACTTGTTATAAATACAAGTTTAGGGTATGATACCCTATTTTATCTTTGAGAAGATTCTTGTGATATTGATTAATCTCTTGTTGATTTTCAATTACATACTTAGAGTAGTATGCCTCTACGGTTATTACATGTACATGCCATGTCTTTTATTTTATACCATATCATCTGATAATTATAGCTAGACTGATCCGTTTATTATTTTCTTATAAATAATACTCGGGTCAGACCGAGATGTTACAGGTGCTTCTGCTTGACTTCTCTTCAGGGATTATTCTGACTTTTGGCTAACTACTTAGATTTGTAGTTTTTGGATGTACACATTTGAGATATAGACTCTATGTTGTGTACTTATTCTTTTGTATAGCACGTGTTGCTATTCTTTTGTATTATCGTGGATCTTTCTGACCACTACTCTGATGTACACTTTCATGTGTTATATATATATTCATATCTTTTTCCGCCTTTGTGATATGGATGTCTGTGACTGATTTATGTTATGTTTACTTCTATGCTTGTTTCCGAAGAATCATATATAGCCACCGGGTGATAGCTTTGAGTTTGAATCGGTATGTCGGATTTCCTCCTTAAATGAAATGCATGCTATACTATCTGACATATCGGTGCTCGCATAAAGAAGTTACATGGAAGGTCGCTCCTCAACAGCCTTATTCTCCGTGCTAGTTGACATCATTACACCGTAGTGTTCTTGGCTAGCGTGGGTATTGAGGTGGGGCGTCACAAATTATTTTGTTGTAGCATTCTTATTTGGATATATGGAGTCGAGATTTCTTATTATTACTCTTATTAGACTCATCTTGTCGAGAGCATATTTTATTGCATCCTCTAAGGACTAACTAGTCGATTATCGTTATCTACTCTTAGGGCTGGTAGTCGAGGATTTGTTATATTGAGATGCTCTCATCAGGACCCGTATATTTGAGAGCAATAACTCTCATCAGGACTTCTAGAATCGAGAGTATTTGACGTAGCTCTCATCAGAAGTCATCGAGCCGAGAGTACTAGTTATCACTCTCAATAGGACTTCTTGAGTCAAGAGCAGTAGTTTTTACTCTCATCAGGACTCCTAGAGTCGAGAGTACTAGTTATTACTCTCATCAGGACTTTTATAGTCGAGAGTATTTGTTAGGAATTTACGTCATAGGGTTCACGCCACTATGGAGAGTGTGTGAATTATACCCACCAGATAGGCTAGTTATCCATCCAGACGATCCTGATTGCAGGGTCGCGTCTCAGATCCGTGATGTCATCTAGTGAGTTTGTAGGCTAAGAGTTATTTCTTTCATTAAAACCATTGCCCCGACATCACTTAAGGACCAACAGTCCGTTACCATTGGCAAGTAGGAATCATGGCCAATGCTCAACATAGTCCGGCAGCGTGTTTATGCGATGGATACGAGTGTCATGATCCTAGGAGTAACTTAGGGACTGTAGGAAACGGGTTGCAGTCATTAGCGTTTCCTAGAGCTGTGTTGTGGTACGTTAGTCTCTCATCTGCGTAACTTAGGTCGATCTATTACATTTGAGATAGTTGATATTATCACCTCATTAAAGATGATGATTGTTTGACATTAGGGACTGGTTACATATCCATCTGTCATTTACGATACCCTAACCCAAGATAGCTACGTGTTGTCTATCAATGACATTAGAGACATGCTATGAGCTTGTTTGTCATTCTCTCATATGAGCCTATGACTAAGAGATCTCCTTTTTATATGATTTGTTGTTTCTATCTCTTTGGACCATTCAGTCGAGGGTTTCGCCTCTCTAAGGACTGTGGGTCGAGATATATGATTTTGCACATTGCGTATTTCATTTACTTTGATATTGATTTAAGTTTGCATTTCTGGATATCTCCAAGGGCCTAATAGTCGAAAGTTATCACTTCCATTAGGCCTGTAGGTCGAGATAATTGTTTGGATATTATTTTTTGATATTTTGTATGAGTTGTGCTTTTGTTGGGAATTTTACTTCTTTCTATCACCTAGGACTAATGGTCTGAAGATTCTACTTCCATCAAAACTGTAATTCGATATAGTATTCTTGGATATTGATTTTCATATTTGGTTTAGATTTCATTCTATTTGGATTCCATATTTCTTGATTTATCTTTTATTGCTTAGTAGTCGGAAGTTATTACTTCCTTTAGGGCTGTCAATCGAGATTTGATGCTTTGATTATTTATTTAGGATTTTGCATCACTTAGTTCATCTTTTAGTGCTTAACAGTCGAAAGTCCTCACTTTTATTAGGACTGTAAGCCAAATTGATGTTTTCGTTGTTGAATTTTATATTTGGTATGATTTGTGAATCATTCCTTTCTTGGTGATTTTTGTGGACATGTTGCGTGCTTGTCGATAGTATTATGTGATTTTAATGAGTTTGACTGTTATCACTCGATTTATAGATTTCTCTTTTGTTCTTGCCTATATGTGTTTCATGGGTGATATTTGAGATATGTGGCATGGTATATTATTGTGATGTTATATTGGATATTACGTCGAGTTATGGACGTGCTATGTTTTTTGTTCACTATGCTTACTGTTGTGTGATCACCTTGGATTTCAATATACTCTGACCTGTTTATTATTTATATAATACTCAGGTCAATCCGAGACTTTTTAGGTACAAGGACACTAGCTGTTTGGATGTTGGGCTTTAGATGAGACATTATATATATTATATCGTGTTTGAGCCATCGGTGTATATTTTATTTGGATGAACCCTTGTAATTGTTGTATTGAGATATACTATCGTAGAGAGACAGACGTTATAGTTGGTATTTCTATGTTACGTATTATATTTTTCAGCTGTGATCTATGATTCTGTGTTAGTTTGTATATGTTGTATATTGTTCTGTACTAGTAAACCCATATGTTTATTGCTTTGTGCCGATACCGGATACATATGGATGTGATAAATGAGAATTTTAATACGTACCGGTCTTAGCCCAAGGGAATATTCACGTGTGGTCGCTCCTAACCAACCTCATTCTCCATATTACCACATAGGATTACCTAGTGATTCCCTTTGATAGTATGGGTATAGTGGTGGGCCTTTACACTAAGGACTAATTATCTTGACGGTGTTGGCAACAAAAGAGGTGCTACTTCGAGGTCGAAGGAAGGCATGACGATGCAAAGTAGAAGTTGCATCGACAACTTAAGGTTTGGAAAATGGCAACTAGCAACAAAAGTATCAAAACAAAAGGCAAATGACAAATGATTAAGTGCGAGATCGATGCTTATAAGCATGTCGACCCATAATCTTAGGCTAGAGAATATCCTATGGCCTATGGGCTATGGATCAGCACCGATCCATGGTCTATGGATCGATATCAAATCCTTAAAAAAATAGAGAGAAGAAGAAAAATTGTGTACATGTGTATCTGATAATGGATATATGTGTGTATACGTGTGTACACATACATAACAATAGAACCAGAGTTTCAACGGATCAAGGTCTTACCCAAGTAATACAAAGGAGATTGTTGAAAGTTTTCCAAAGAAGGGATGGAAAACTTAAAGAATATGTTTTGGTTTTCATAACACATGAAAGTTACAAGTTCAAAACTGCTTGAAGTATGGAAATGATCAATAAAAGACGCTGCATTTCACAAATTAGGTCAAAGGAAAGGCAATGTCTATTCGACATTGAGTTTGAAACAAACAATGTAGAATCCTCAGTTTATTTCGTTCTAAAGCATATCTTGTTAAAACGCGATATACTTTGTGGGGTAAATGTTATCCAGCCTTGAGACTAAACCATATTTGGATAAGTCAATCGATCAGACAGATGATTGACCAAGCAGAAAGTTCGGAGTGATAACTATGAAAACACCAAGGGAGATTAAGGAATGGAGTCCAAAGATAACAAACAGTATTCAAATAAAAGCCTACACACCTCCTACCAATGAGCACCTAAGTCAAAGTTCCATGATACGAGAGAAGTCATGGATCAGTACAGATCCCTAATCAGGGTTCGACACCGATTCCTAAACGATCCTCCCAATCCTTACTCGCCTTATGCCATATGAAGATAGCGCAATTACAAGTTATTCCATGCTAACATGAAATGGTTCGCAAACCCATCTCAACTCAGACAACCAATGGATAAATCAATTGTTTCTGTCCAACCTTCGAATGAAGGAATTCACTCAGATTCAAGCCCCTGACGATGCAATCAAGAGGTCAAAGGTGAAGACACGAGTCAACCGAGTATTCGCAAGAGTTTGAAGGAGGATTTACAATCCAACTTATGGCTCGGTACCACTCCCTGAGGCTCAGTTTGGTACATATCCCTGAAACTAGCTGAGTTAGCCACGATCTTTTTAGTTCATCTTCTCCAGGACGTAAGGAATGTGGGCAGAAATATGGAGGAGATAATTTCGTCTACCTATAGCTATAAATAGAGGAGGAAGGGCATATTTCGAGGGATCTCTTTGCTCGTTTAACGAATTCTTGTATTCCTATTGTAATTCCAGGGATCATCACTGATCCATAAGAATAGCTCTATAAAAACCAATCAGAAACTTCGAAAAAGTTTAAGTGGACTTAGGCCTCTGATTAGCCAAACCACTGTAATTACTATGTGCTCATATTTCATCATTTTCAATTTATTGTCTTGATTTTATTCTCTACTATTAGTCTTTGGGTGTTTGTGCCAACTTTTGGCATAAACATTGGTTTCCTTCATGAAGTATTGGGACGCTTGGGTATTGTTTGATTCTGGATGCTTTTAGAGTTTGCTAGTAGTCGGATTTTATAATTTTTTACAACCCTATATTTTTGGGTTGTAATTGTCAGTTCAATTACTGTTTTATGTGTTTTCTTTAGTCATTGAGACAAATGTAATTTAAATAGTTTGTATGTTTTTAGTCAGGTTGTTTACTTATATAACTGTTGGCGTTTAATAAATAAAAAAAGGATTTGTGTGGTTAGTATATTCATGTTTCTGTTTATATTCGATGTTTAAATATGCTAATGTGAATGAAATTTGTATGATAGTTATATATAGTACTTTAGTTACATCTGTTCTTTGATATTAGCTGATGCAAGTCTGAAGTTGTAAACTACTAAGCTTTTCCCTGATTTTATATTCTTAATATTATGGATATAAGAATGAGCATAGTGGTATTTCATATTGAAAATCATTACAATTTTTAGCATTAAAACCATTTTATGTTTACTAGCTTATGAATTACTAGCATTGAATCACTTTATGATTCTCTAATCATCAGTATATTCTTACTGTTGTTAATGTCTTTATATATCACTCGACATTGAATTATAAACAACTTTGTTGTCGGCAGTGTAGTAACATTGTAGGTTGATATGAACATGTATGCATTGTTGATAAGTAGTAGATGAAATTGTGTTAAACACTAAACAAGATTACATATTGCAAATGTAACAAGTGATATTAGTAAAAATGTTAACGGAAAATATATAAAGTCATAATGTGATAAAAAGTAATCTATTGCAAACACATCATGTTGTCAAAATGTCAAAACATATTAAAACAACAAATTACAAATGTAGCAAGCCTGATATTTAGAAATATGTGATAAGAGAAACATATGGCCAGTGTAGCGAGTTTGATATTGGTTTGAATTCAACAATAAACATACAAAAGTCACAACGTCAAAAGTCAAGTGCTTTTTCCCTACGAATTGTCAGTTTTTTAATCGAGTTTAATACTACTAAAAACATAATATTGTATATACAACATTACATGTTTTATAAAGAGTTAAACTGTAATGAACGGCCTTTACGACCCCCAAATGCCGATAGTAAATCATCCATGGTATTCACGTACCGAATACCAAAGTACTGAAAAGACAGAATGTTAGGGTAAAAAAAGAAGAAAAGAAAACAAACAAGAAAGAGGATAATAAAAACATTAGAATCTTACATGCGGAATGATAGCGTATAATATCAGAAGACAATACATAGAGCTACTCTTATAAACATAGCATTTCAGAGTTACTAACCAAAGCACTAGCATCGGCTTGGACAGTTATAATAGCATGTCCTTACAATTGATTATATATACACAGAAAGTAATACAATGGAAATAAATACTATGGTAGGTAAAACATCCAGCTCCTCTCCAAGAGCCCAATAAATATCAACGAAAACCTGCTTATCTCAGACTGCTCGAAAGAGCACCCATGGAAATAAGGGAAAAATTAAACCACGGGTCAGATATAAGTCTAGTATAAGAAACTCTAGAAATATGTGATATGCATATAATAGTATTTTTGAGATCGTCGTAGTGGTTATCCCCTCAAAAGAACCATTACCATCTAATAAGTACATATTGTGATATAATAGATAATGTCTGGGTTGAAGAATATAAATCAAAAATAGCCGTGCTACTTTCATATTAGGGCACAACAATATTGGATAGGTATACAATCAAACTGCTAAGGCGCGTTCGCATAAGGATTTTCCACGAAGACCTCCCTAGTAAATAAAGACCAATTGTCATGACAAGGGTCAAAAACTACCATCCGATCATTGCATATCTCTAGATAGAATATACCATAAGGTAAACACAACTTGTCCAACACAGGAACACGTGAACTACGTCGAACCAAGTATCATCAACTACACGGGCCCCAACAATCGAAAGCATCTCGAGATTTGGCATTGGTATACCCTAGTGGGTTAGGTAAACCTAAGATTGTGCATCCTACTTTGTCTTTAGTCATTTTTTAATGGTGAAGTCACACTTAGCATTCCAATACACGAGCCATCATCACTAGAATAGATCACGGATCCCCAGATGGATCCCAACATCTCAAACAGATCACAAAACTGCACATGGATTTTAGCATCTCGAACAAATCCACTTCTAAGTGATAGAAGACGTATCTCAACCTTGAAATGGTTTTCGATAAGTAAAACACTTATCGATCCTGGTCTCTTAAAGACTGAATCGATGAATTTTCGGTTAACTTAACTTTGGTTCTTTCAGAAATAAACAGACAACGATAAGGATGGAGATCATCTCCTGTCTGGATAGATTTCCTTATCACTCATCCTGGAAGAGCGACACGAGTTTATAAGTAGGTTATATCATCACCAAGTCAATAACCGTACCGAATAATTCCCATGTTTCCTCTACATACTTCCCAAGTTAATTTGCTTATACTCAACAATAATGAAACGATTGCATATGGAAACCAAGTCTCATATACTTATCACATTTCAGACCTTTTCACCTTTGCTATCCCTCGGTCAATAGTGAAACCAGATAGGTTAGAGCACTATTGCTTCTACACCCTACTCGAATCATCATTCTTATCTCTTACAGATAGAATCAAGTCTACTTTGTCGGCTTTTAGTGCTAAGCACATGATTAAATACTTTCCATAGACAAGTAAACACACAAAGCACGATTATCACAAACAATGCACGATCAAGTCACATAAACGACTTTTAATCCCCTTTTATTTAATTAATCCCTTACTTATTAAAACCTATTTTATTAGTAAAAATTCTTTTTATCTAATAAAACTTCTTCATTAATTAAAACTTCCTTATTTATTTAAACCCTTTTATTAATTAGACTCCTTATTGATTAAACTTCTTATTTAACTAACACTTCGATTATTTAATTAAACTTCTTATTGATTAAAACTTTACTTATTTAATTAAAACTTCACTTATTAAACTTATATATAGATTTAATTTCCCTTCGTAAAAGGTATATGTGTGTATTCTATTATTCACGTATTTTACTATTCGCGTATTTTACTATACATTTATACTCTTTCTATACTTCAAAAGTATTCGTACACTTATCTCAAATGGTATAATTATATTCACAAATCATTAACAAGGTTTACTTACTTTAAATATAATCAAAGAGGTTAAAACACAACAAATATTACTAAAACATTATTACTATAAACCTCTTCACTTTTAAAAATTAAACTTTTACTTTTCCTAACATTTTAAAAAAGATTCCATACTTCTTACTATCTTTACAATATCCATTATTAAAGATCCAAGTATTATCTTAAGGGTTAAAGAGAATTGTTACTTAAATATTTGCCACTACAAATCCAAAACATTCCATACTTTAAACATTATCTTTAAAAATCACTTTTTAAAGATTTAATTATATTTATAAGCGTTAAAAACAAATGTTATTCAAACATTATTTACTATCGAAAGTCTATGCGGATCGAGTAACATAATTATATCTACTAAATAAAAATTTATATAAAACTGGCAGTAGAAAAATTGCAATAAATAAAGTGCACGAGAGATTTTTGTACTGGTACGAACTTCCTTTTCTACGTCCATCCTAGACTTCTTCTGGAATTAACTATACCCTCACTTAACCTAGAGGATTAGGTTTTACAAACCACCCGTGGTGCCGAATAGGAGTTTTATATAAACTCCCTAAGCTACCGAATAGGACTTCATGCTCGAAAAACTCTAACAGGACTTCGACAATGGATGGTAGTAAGTTTTTTTGACTGATTGTGTTCTAGATAACACGGATAAGTCTATTAATTACACCCTTCCTATAATCTCCTTGAGATGATGATTTGAACGTGTAATTGTAGGAAGTAAGTTGTTGAGAATATTTGTAATTCAAAAGTGCATATAAATTAGAAAGATAGAAATAATTGATTCTTAGTTAACTGTAAAAGTGAATTCTCAACTCTATTTATAGGTTTGAAGAGTTCAAATCAATAGTTGTAACTATTAGAAGTGTGGAAACCCTTGGGATGAAGAGTGACTCTTCAAAATGTGATTTTTTATGAAGAGCTGCTTCAGTTCGTTATGTCCAAAAGTCTGAACAAAAGTGCCTAGAAGTCTGAACGAACATAAAATATTCCAGAAAGCTAAGAACAAAAAACAAATGATTCAAACGTCTGAAATTTTCATACTAAATGTCTAAGTATGAATCTAGACGTCTATGATGAATTTTCCAAACATCTGGATTTGAACATAAAAGTATGTTTTAATTTCAATATGACCAGACGTCTATAGTGAAATGCCAAACGCCTGATGTTGAAATAAAATGTTCCTAGGACGTCTATGATGAAAGTTAGACTTATGGTTTTGAACTAAAATGTTCTTCCTCCTTTTAAATGTTATATTTTTTTTATACAATAATATTTTGACTATTTTCTTTTGAATATATATATATATATTATATAGTCATGTTGTAAAAATATTTTTCAAAATATATTTTTGTGTGTTATGATCATCAAATTAGAGATTGTACGTATAATCTAGACTGACAAAAATTATATATAAATTCTATTTGTTTTCTTCAGTTTTAACCCGATTTTGATGTCGATCGTCATATCTCCTTGTATATATTCCTGCACAATATAATGATAGAGTATATATATGGAAATATATAGTTGCCTCATTAAAACCGAAAAGGCATGATCTAACATTTCCCCTTTTTTATGATGACAACCATATATTTCAAAAATAAGTATGCAAAGTAAATATTTCTCCCCCTATCAATATGCCCGAATTTTCTCCACCTTTGTCATTAAAAAAAGGAATATGTCGAGCATATGGAATAAGTCCAAAACACGATGTAAATAATTGATATCATATGGAATAATTCCGTAGCAAGATGTAAACAAATGATAATATTATGATTTTAGAAAATATGAACACTTTCATAACAGAAACAGAATGACATAACATACATCTCAAGTTTAACCTTAATGCTATAAGTTTTAAAACTTTCATAATAGTCATAACAAAACATTCATCGCAATATTAATTTTTCTCTTTCAGCAACATAGCATACGTCTGGACCAAAAATTTTAGATGTCTAATTTAGAACCAGAGAGTTTTGGAACATTTTGAACTATTTCCAAATGGCTAGAAATTTCGACCTAGACATTTGATTTAGGTAAAAAATGAGAATTTTATGAGCTTCAGCATTCAAGACGTCTGATATGTTGTATTTCTCAGACATGTATACTTTAGTGTTCAAAATTAATTTTTACCTTTGTATTAGACTTCCAAGCTTATATTTATGATAAGACAAATAATTTATAAATTGAAGATTATCCTATTTATTTATTACATCAATGAATATACATACATACATATATATATATATAGTTATATAAGATAAACATTGATACAATCTTTTACTTATTTTCCTTAAAAACAAATTTTCACACTCATTTAGCATAATGGAAAATGTTCCAAATATTTCTAGCACTTTTGAAAGAAATGTCTTTTATAAAAATAGCATCTGATTTTTTATTTTCAAAATTTTTACTTTGTGACAGTCTAAAATTAACAATACCAACCCCAAACTATTTATAAAAAGAAAAAAATGAATTGGATATAGCAAATTTGTTGTAGTTCCATTATCCATAAATGCTCATTTTCCATCATATGTACAGAACATTTGCTATTCAAAATCTATCTCATCCTTTTTCCATTCTTTAGTACTTGCAAAAAATAGTAGTTTTGATATCCACTTACTACGTTAGGATCCAGGGGCTAACCATAGGTTGAAAACCTTACAAAAATAGGAGTGGTTGTACCTTCTAAAAAAGAGAAAATAATGAAACAATTTTATCAAACAATAATTACTTTTAAGTACTTTTGATAGCGTTGAAAACAGTAGTATTTTAATCAAAGTGCTATAGAGAATCTTACTTTTTATAGTATTTCACTGCTATGTTTTGGCGTATAAGTGGGGGACTGCCAATAAATAACTACTATTTATAAACTAGGGTATCAGTAAAAAATTAACATTTTGATAGAGTTAAGGGTATGTTATGTAATTTTTACATATATCTAACTCGTTGATCAATCTTGTTTGAAATAAAGGTATTTTATTTTATTATATACTTGATATAATGTGGTTATATTAATTAATCAATTTAATTAAAAGTATATTTAATAGAAATTCCATAAATGGTATGTTTTTTTATAGTAGCTACAAAGTGTTGTAACTGTGTGTAATTTATCACGATGAAACAAATATACCATTTTAAATGTTCCTAGTCAAGATGCATCGAAACTGAATATCGATGTATCCATTGAAGCTAGAGTACGTAACGCTCTCTAAATGTTGGGTGGTGTATTACTCACGACCGTTGGAAGCACCAAGGTGTTACGTACTAATAGTTATTGGATAACTATGGAATGACTCACTAGATAGTTTTCTGTTGGTTAATATAGCTAAGGTCAAGCAGAGAATATCGATGTGACTAATTTACACAGTTCTCTCGACTTGAGAATACTGTTGATCTTCAATGTGGAAGCTCCGCTTTGATTATAGTTAAATTATGGCACAACATCCATCGAACGACTATAGTTGGGTCAAGTGGAAGCATTGGAAGT
This sequence comes from Allium fistulosum, assembly GCA_030737815.1. NCBI lineage: Eukaryota > Viridiplantae > Streptophyta > Magnoliopsida > Asparagales > Amaryllidaceae > Allium > Allium fistulosum. The sequence goes on along the minus strand of CM060904.1, from coordinate 1,055,296,636 downwards.
GAAACTGTAACGATCCACTTTTCCATAAAGTTTAAGCGGACAATAGACCACGCATGTCCAACCCAAATTGAAAGTATAAGTGGATAGTTAGGGAAAAGAAGAAGAAAGAAGGTAGAAGAACTAAACAACACAAAATCTCACAACGGAACGAATAATTTATAATATATAACAATCCTTTACACAAAAACAAATCTGTAATATAAGTATATACAGACATTAATCAGAGTACACTAACCTATTTTAGCCGGACATTTATAACAACTTTTTCTCACAAATTGCTGAATAATATACAACAATGTAAGCAATGGAAATATAATCATCTACGTAAATATGAATTTGGGCCTCTAGCTCCACTCTCGAAGCTCCAAATATCCAAGTAAACCTGGAAACATGCTCAGTCCAATTCGAGCATTTAGGAAAAACCACACCCGGGTCAGTATGGTAAAACTAGCATGAGAACTCAAATCACAAGGAATTTTATTTATTTTAGCTTTCAAAATCCTTAAATAAATCAAAGGCATCTCGTAAGACCACGCCACACGTAAACACGGACGGGTTTTTACCTTACGATAACTAAACCCTTTTATATCAGAAAATCTAGTGATATTATAATAATGTCTAAGGCAGAAATAATAATAATCAAGTAGTTGTGATGCTCGTGAGTGTACATCACAACAATAATAGGTATAAAATTGAAAATCGATAAGGCCCATTCGCTAATTGTGAAGCATTCCCATGGTGGTGCCCTCAGTACTTCGAGAACAGTCATATACTTATCTCATTGGAATAAGTATATTCACAAACCATTCCTTGCAAAAATACTTGAAAACTTTTTTAAATAGATACGGAAAGTACCCTTCGGTATGGACCACGGATCGCAGCTCAATGGTTAAGTCTCTATCCCAAAAAAGTCCAAACTTAACTACAAGCAATCTCTGCCTCTCGAATTACGCCATGAAATCAATTATAGATCGCAGTTTGCACAATGGTTACGTCGTTGTCCCAGCAAAAACATAACAAACTGTAGGCAGTCTCTACCCCTTGAATTACGCTATGAAAATATACCATTACTTCCCAAAATCTTTTATTTTAATAATTATCTCAAAATAATGCCTATAAAGTTTCTATATAAATTTCCAAGTTTAATTTAGGAAAATACTCTTTTATAAATCTTAAACCATTTGTGAAACCTTCCTTTTTAAATCCTTTCGTTTAAAACCAATTCTTTAGAACAAAAACATTTTTTAATTATAGTAAAATAAACTTTTAATATTATAAAAATAACTTTAAATATTTTAAACTAATTAACTTTAAACAATATTAATATAGTATATTATTTTTAAAAATAGTATTAATACTTTACCAAATTATCCTTGAAATAATAAAATTATAATACTAATTAACTCTTAAATAGTAATTAACTTTTAAATCAAACTATTATAAAATAACTTTAATTAATAATTAAAATATAATTTAAAACATTTTAAATGGTTTAATAACTTTGAAACAATAATTAAATATTCTTAAATAACCTTTAAGAATCATATTAATAAAATAGTTAACTTTAAATCATTAATAAAACAATTATTAATTATCCTTTAGAAAAAATAATAATTATCTTTAATAACCTTGTTAATAAATAATAATTATTCTTCAGATAACTTTGATTCAAAAATCAACTTTGGAAAGAGGCTTAGCAACTTCAATGGGACTTAATCGAGTCACCATTAATTCAATTAACTATCCAAGTTATAATCCAGGTTTTTACATAACATCATATATGTAAATCAAATCCATAATTAACAAGCAATTGTTAATACAACACTTATCCAATACTAGTCTATTGGAATGTAATTAAGTGTCCACACTAATGTAATAGTAGAACGGAATTTATTTTTGCTTAATAAATATCAAAATTTAACTTATCCAATCAATAATAGTAGAACGGTGATTTATTTTGCTAAACAGGGTCCAATTAATTTAAGTAACGGAACAGTGATTTATTTTCGCTAAACAATGTCCAATTTACCACATTCAATTCCATTTAACTCAACAGTATTTTATTTGGCCAAATAAATATTTATTTTTAAGGTATATAAAATTAAACGATGCTATTAAATTAAATAACATAATTTAAAACTGTCCGTTTAAATATGTCATAAACCTTCACATGTCTAGAACTGTCAATAACTTATACTAAAATGTTGTACTCATCAACACGAGTCCAACGCAAAATCCTCGTGTCAATTGGATTTTAAACGAGCAAGATATCACCATTTACACTTTAACTAACCAAATTATAAAACTTAAACAAATAAATTAGAATTGTTTCTCACCTTCCTTCCTGTGGGCCGAAGCCCAATGCAACCCAACTCTGCCCTCGCATAAATCTTCCTTCCCCAAAGCTTCATCTCCCCTCCCAGTCTCTTCGTCTTTTTTTCTCTGTTTTTTTATATAATCGAACAAAACGTTCTCACCTTTTCCAAATGGCCGAGCCCACTTCCATAGTACCCGAACCCGCTGCAAAAGCTACAGTGCTTCCTTCTTCCCAAATGCTCCAGTATATATTTTTTATATTCGCTTGCTTGGAATGAACAAATCGTGCACGAATACACGTGCATGTACACGCTCGACTTCCTCCACATCGCCACCACCGAGACTACCACCGCACTCGCCTTCGACTCACCTAGCCATTGCACCACATCGCCACCTCTCCGGCCCTCCCAACAAAACTCAACCATCATCCCAATTTTGAAACCTGGAACCAAAATTGCGCGACACCTAGGCTTCGTTCAATAGCCTCGTGCCACCCCTTCGATCGACTAGAGCCGCTGCTACCCATACCAATGCGACTACCACGTCATACACTACCTCCAAGTAAGATGCGGCCCCACTCAACGCCGTCTACCACCCATGAATGGCGATTAACCGAGCACCACAAATTTAGATCTTAAAACTCAAATATCTGCCATCCATGACAACCAAAGTACAAATTGCAAAATCGACCACGGTCATGACCTCCGTCTCGACCCAACGCTGCTCCTCACCACCTCTGCTCGACCACCAGTTCGCCGGAAGTTAATTTTTAAACAATTTCTGACCATCTCCTTCCCTACGACAAACCAAGCCACTAGAAATCATGTGAATGCTTCTAAAAATCCACAATCGTCGATGCAAACCCATTCGTACTCTCCGTTTGCCAAACTGTGATCGTCGAAAACGGTTGTTTTCTTGACCACTTACTGTTTTTTGGCGATATCTTTTCAACCACTCAACTAAAATTCTCGAAACTACTTTTAGAAAAAACTAGATTCGATCACGAACAACTTTCATGTTGGTCGTTTTGGACAATTTTGCTTAGATTAGGGGATATTGATTTTTGAAGCTTGAGAAAATTTTAAATTTCCTTGGTTTATGAAATTAACAGAGGAGCATCAAAAATGAATACGAAGAAGTAGAAGAAGAAGGCTCTGCTCACCCATATATACTCATGACCACACGATCAGATCAAATCCAAAGATTTGTTCTGTAACGACCTGGCATTTCGAACCGTTTAAATCGACAAACAGACACACATGTCAGCCTTGAATTGCTCAAAACAACATATTGTTAATTTATATTTGGCAAAACTTAGCATATATAGTAAATAAACCAATCACAGAATCATAGACACAGAGTAATACAACAATGAGCATCGGAATAGGTAAATAGTAGTTCATGAAGCTACTATATAAACATCAGAGTTTGCAACATATACAATGGAAATCTCAATCATAATGGAATCTCGAATACATAAGAAAATAACAAGTCTGAATATAAATAACTGGAGATAACTGGAATAACTGAAAGCTGAACAGATGTAGGATGGATCTTCAAGAAAAACTCCAAGCTCCAAAGGTGAGTCTCAAATGCTGTGACACTCAGTCTGACCCGAGCATAAAGCAAAACACAAAACACTCGAGTCAGGATTAACATTCTTATACCAGTAAATTCAACTCAAGTAAAATGTCAACTGAAATACAATATAACTTAAAGGATGTTTGGGATTCCCATCCTCTAAGGATCTGTTGAACTATCTACATACATAGTACAATACAATACATATATAATGTCTATAGTAAAGTAAACTATTAAAATAGCATTAAGGCGTCACCCATATCCCCCTTAACACATTTTATATAATGTCGTAGTCTATACAATACTGTAAACTCCACCAAACCGGTGGGCTATCAGAGAGCACTCCATAGGTACGACACAAACCAAACTCGTAGAAGGCACGATAAGGCATGTGACAAGGCACGCGAGGCAATGCCCAGGGTAGGATACTACCGTTTTGTGGATCCGGGCTGGTGGTAACGCATAGCAGCTACTACCACCCACTTCGAGACACACTCCCAAATCAAAGGTGCACCCAATCAAATCACAAAGTAATAGAATGGTATCGAAGAAATGTACCCGATCGGAGGTGCGACCTCACTTGTCTCGGCGTGGCTCTTGTTTTAGTCATATCAAGCTGACTTGCGGGAGTCAGGGCTGCGCAAATACCTCATATAGAATTGTCACCAAACCATCCTACTTCGTTCTGGAATCTTCACCATGTACACAGTTGATAAAGTGGTTTTCAATATTGGCATAGAGTATGACAATATCTGATCTCGGTCTCTTTAACAACCAAACGCTTATTTCACACCATGGTCATTTTATATTTCAAACAGTTTATACTTCATATCAAAATATCATATTCATTTCAAAAATCATAACACTTCGAAAATCATATCCATGGAATAGTTTTAACCATCATATCAAAATATTCGCATTTAAATCCATTAAATCCAAATCATAACAGTTCCAACTTAAACAGTTTAAATATTGAAAATAATTTTTATATATTGAAATAGTTATAAATTAAAGTAGTTTATATATTAAAAATAGTTTATATATTAAAATAGTTTAAATATTAAAATATATATATCGAAAATAGTTTCAAATTAGGAAGTCTTTTCCCATTTCACAAATCAATTCAAATCAACTTTAGTTCCAAAATTCAATTTAAACCACTCCCGGTTCATCAACTACAGTTTAACTCAAATTCTCAATAAAACCATTTTTAATTTATATTGGTTTCAAATTTAAATCACAACCAATTCAATAGTGTTCAAAGTTTAAGTATTCAAACAATTTACAATAACTTGATTTGATAAATTCATTTATATTTCAAAAATTCAACTTTAATTTTATTTAATTTGGAATTATTCGTTTAAATAAAATCTCAAATTACATATTTAAATCAAAATTAAATATTCAGTTTTATTTAAATTTGAAAATATTCATTTTATCACCTTTTATTAAATCAAATTATAAAATCGTACCTTTGAAAATTTCAAAATGAATAAGTTTCCAATCAATTCCTATTTAAATTTAATTCTTAACAAATTAAATTACTAATCAACTTAATTTATCCTCCCAACCTTTATTTTATTTAAGTTACTACAAAATCTATTTTCAAAATATTAATATAATTTTATATAAATACTAAATATATTACATAAACTAATTAAACTAAATTTTATTAAATTAAAGTATATTATTTTTATTAGATTAAATCTTATTATTAAATTCAATTTAAATCTTATTTATATATTTTAAAAATAATAAAAATATAAGTAAGATCTTAAAATTTACATTTTCACAACTTAACTTATAATTTTAAAATTTTCAAAACATATAATTTAAAATCTAAATCTTCACGTATATTAAAATAAATTTACATATTATAATTTAAAAATCAATATTTATTAAAACTCATATATATTTCTTTTCAAAACCTTGGAAATCATTTAAAAAATAGACAAACGGCGTCCATATATAATTTTCTATCTTATGTTCAAGTGATACAGATATTTATCATTTCAATCCGCAATTTAAATTTTTACAGGTATATATCCCTTCAACTCGCAATCCCAAAATTTCAAAATCAATGAAAATCGCTTGGGTTTATCATTTCAACCCATAACGATTTTTTCCTAATCTATAAAATCGTTCTAGTATGTATCATTTCAACCCATAGGGAATTTCTAAACTAACAGGGAACTTGCAGAGTGAGAACAAATATGATAATAATATAACATATCAACAACAGCCATATATCATCAGTAACAATTTTAAATATAATATATATATAACAGGTTATGGTGTCATATGTCATAGGTAAATAATTGCAGATAATGGCATATCATATTTAACAATTAAATAATTTAACAGTTCAAATTAAACAGCACATTTCAATGGTCATTTCATGTGAAATTAATTTACTAAATATAGGAATATTAATTGTGAGTGATTGCTCACCTTTCGAGGCTAGTGAAAACAATAGGAATGAGAAGCAACGGACACAGATACGCACGAACAAGCCAGAGTTGCGGAAATAATCTCCGAACAGCAACGGGAACAAGCAAAGCAAGGTGGACGAACTTGGATTTGATAAAAATACAATATATATATATATATTATATCCTTTTTCAAAAATCAATATTCAATTTAAACCATACAAAATAAAATCTATATATATATATATATATATTTAACATTACTATTTCTTAAAAATTAGTATTCTTTCTATGCATATATGTATATAAGCTACTCAAAATCATATATGTAGACTATATATACAAGCACAATATATATATATATATCTGTGTGTGTGTGTGAGCTACACAAAATCATATACAGACTATATATATAAACAAACATATGTGAGCTTCTTCAAATAAAACTATGCAGACCACTATATATATATATATGCAAACAAAAAATATATCTGTACAAGCTAATATATGCGGACATGTATATAATATACAACTAAACATATATATGTATAGGCTAATATATGAAGACATGTATATAATATACAACTAAACATATATATGTGAAGGCTAATAAATATGCAGACATGTATGTAATATAACTGAATATACATACGCATGTTACTCTAACACATATGTAGATTATATATGTAACAATTATATGCCGACAAATATACTCGAACATGTATAAAATTGTAGTTAAAATATATAAGGCGAAAGAGATCGAAATGTATACAGCTTATATATTATATATATAATTTTTTTAAATAAAGGAGCTGCATGTGCACAGTAGGGATGCAGGAGGGTGGTCGTGTGCGGTTACGGCAGGGAGGAGTGGAAAAGTGTAACGACCCGGATTTTTAGCCATCTGATATTTGGTAATTAACTAATTTTAAATTTTCTGGGATATTAATTTTTATAAGTCGAATAGATAAATTTTCTAATGTTTAAAATATCTGAATATATAAATTGGTTAAACTATGTTTAATTTTTAAATATAAATTTCTAGATATGATAAATTCTATATATATGTATACATGAATGTATAAAACTCCATAATGGCCAATTTCAAAACTCATGATTATATGTACAAGTGTTTGTGTGTGTGTATTAAATAGTGAAATGTAAATATATGTATACAAAGAGGTAGAATATAAAGTATATATGTAAGTATATACTAAACTTATGATATAAAATAAAAACATAAATAAAAATAAATTAGCTTTGTATATGTGTGTATGCTAAAATATAGTATTATATAAAGAAGAAACAAGTTTAGCATATTAATTATGTTAGTGTATAGGCTAAACATGTCTATATGGTCAAAGAAAATCTATGTATATATTTATATGAAATATGTGTATATCTAAAGGTATGTATATAACTATGTAAAAATGTAAATATGCGTGTGGAAAAAAAAATATGTATGATGTTATGTATATAAATCAATATATACATAAATATAGTATGGATAGGTGCATGTAAGTGTATATATCTAAGTGTGAATAGAGTATATGTAATCTATATATGAATGTATATATATTCATGGGGGAACATCATCATGACAAACATTAAATTTCTAGAATACAAAAACTTCAAATCAAGCACATAAAATAGCAAATCAACTTACAAAATCAAATCAGCCTTCATATGAAATCAAATCAAGAAAAAAAATGCAAAAGCCTATAACATGAGAAGCACATCCACCTTTTTGCCTAAACATCTCTTTACTTCTTCTATAAATTTGTAGAGCTACGGGTTGTTTTTTCTGGTATAACAAAAACAAAACAAAACAAAACAAAATAAAGATCTGCCATTAAACAGCAAAAATATCAAGACTATTCAAAGCCTGAAGCTAGAACAAAAAGAGAACCAGAGTGTTCATCTTGGTTTATAGGTGAGTAAACACTTACTTTGCTTACTGAATACTGTGACTGTGATCTTGTTGGACCTCTGGTTTGTATCAAGTATGTATGTGTGTGTGGTGAACATGTGTGCGTATGCATATCTGACATGGTCAGTAAAACTCAACACATTGTACTTTTTCTTTTCTCCTCCCTGTATATGTTTCTGTTGAAAAATAGTTAAAGACTTTTAACTTTAAAAATCAACATCTCATCACACAAGAAGTTTTAAAACTTGAATCCAAAAAAAGGTGTTTGTTTTTTAAAGAAGATCATTTTAAAATTTGTTCCATTCAATTTCGTCAAACAGGGACCGAGAGATTCTATTTTATAGTGAATATGTCACTCTTGGTCAAAACATTTAACTGTCATAACTTAATTAGTGGATTATATAGTAGTGTTTGCTTTTGAAAAACATGATTTTTATGAGTTGTTTGGTAATTTTTAATGGCGTATGGAGTACAGAATTGGGAGTTGAACTGTTTGGGGTTTTTGGCCAAATTCCGGTGGTGTGCTCAATTTTGTGGCATAGGATTCGTCATGGAGGAGGTTTGGGTGGAGGCGCATCGAAGAAAAATGGAGCGGTATTTTTTTGGTGGGCATGGCGTCAGGTCGAAGTCGAAGTAGGGTTTGTTGGGAGTTTTTGTTTGGAGTCGGGTTTTGGGTAATGGCGATGGGTAGGAGGAGAATTAGACGTGCAGAAGGGGGGAATAGGAAGAGGAGGTCGCGGCGATGCTTTGGGAAAAATTTGGTGGTCGGTGGTGGTCAGGGTTGTCGTGGCGAGAAGTGGTGATGGATTTCGGTGCTTCCAGATCTTTTGGTGGAAGTCGAATATCGAACCTGGGTGGATGCAGTGTTCTAAGGTGGTGGATTGAGTTGTCGTGGTCAGGGGCGATTGGCTGGTGATGTCGGCGGCAAGGGTGGTCAATCGGCGTTCGTGTGCAAGTGCACGGCGACGTGCACACTTGTCTATGTGAATAATGCCTGGATTCTTGCAAATGAAAGTGGGAGGGAGAAAAAGAAACAGGAATAGAAGGAGAGGAAAGGAGGAAGGGTGCTGGGCCGGTCTGATTTGATTGGGCCATGATTCGTAGTTTGAATTGTGTCTTTAAAGATAAAAAGGAAGTGGTTTAAATAAGTGTTATATTCAAAAACCTTTTAAACTTTCAAAATATTGTCCCTCTTTCAAATTAAATCCAATTAACATGGAAATTTTTGCATGTGATCCTATTACCTAGTATCTTATTCTAATTTAATTTTGTTAATTTTATGTAATATAAAAAATTAAGTATTTATAATAAGTTAAGAGAATATATAATTAAAGCCTTAACTGATTTAATCTTATTTTAATTAGTAAAATAGTTATTAAATGGATTGTTTAAAACTAATAATAAATTGTTTTAAAATTTCTTTAATTTATAAGAAATTTTGGATTAAAATATAAATGGATTCAGTTGATTGAAGTTAATCAAATTCTGGTTTGCAAATTGTTAGATATTAATTATTGATCGTTAATTTTAGTAATGATCAATGCTTTAACTTTATTGCCTTTGGATATTATCTCAAATTGTTCTTTGTCTGTGCCATTTGGTAGCCAAACCAGTTAAAATAGTTAGAACAAAACATTGATACGTTTTATTGGAAATAAACATATGTAGCAAATTCCCATATGTGAATATTGTCACCCTGAATGTAATTGTTTATTCTAACAGACTTAGACATTTAAAATTTATTGCTTGGATTCGAAGAAACCGAGATCAGATATCAGTGTTATCCGGAACCACTTCGGTTTAATAATCATTACGAACCTCTACGCTTTTGATCATAGAGTCCTATATGCTGGAGTCGGATTAATTTAACAAATTTGACCATTTTTAATAAGTAATTGTACTTAGACATTACTATAGTATTACCAGATTTCCTGAATAGTGTTTTGGTCATTGTAAGATAAAAACCCGTTGTGTTACATGTGACGTGGTCTTACGAGTTACCTTGGTTTTTCAAAAGATTTTGATAACTCGGTATTTCAAATTGTGTTTACTCACGCTGGTTTCCAGCCTAATTCGGGTGTCACTTTGTTGTAATGCTCGGGTTAGACCGAGTATTACAGTTTCAGGTTAGGATGCTTTTGGAGCTCAGGAGACGAGCTAGATGGCAGAAACATATTGCACGTAGTTGATTATATCCCACTGTGTATTGTAGGCTGTATATTCAGCATCTTGAGGACAAGTTATTATAACCCTCCAGATTTATATGTTGATAATTGTACTCTGATAATCTGTATGTATATTAACAGTTACAGTTCTTTATATAAAATCTGTTATTATATTATATTTTGTTCCGCTGCGTTTGTGAGATTCTATGTTGTTATTTCTGTTTCTTCTTCTATCGTTTTCTTTTAAAACCCTAACAACTTGGTATTTTCAGCACTCGATTGCTCGGCACTCTATACAGTGAACGTATTAGTATCGATTTTCAAAGGTCAAAAATCGCCCGATCGTTACAAAAAGTGGAGAAGGTGATTCGACGAAAAAAGAAAAGTGGGTACGGTGGCGGATCTCGGCTACTGCAGCGTCTGGTGGATGATGGGCGAAGCAAAGTCAAGGGGATGAGTGGCGGCAGGTCAAGGCGGATGGGAGGCGAAGAGGCTATAGGTGCGAGAGGTTGAATTTCTGTGATGTGGAGATGGTCTCGGAGGGAGGTCAGGCGACAATTGTGGTGGGTGGAGGTTTGCTGTCAGGTGGTTGTGGCGCATGGGGTGTTGGAGTGGTGGGCCGAAGGGTTGTGAGAGGCGAAGGGGAGAAGGCTGCTGTATGAGGGGGTTTGCTTGGAGAAAGAGGATAGGTTGCTTTGGAAAATAATGGAGGCACGGCATGGGTTTGGTTCGAGCAACATAGGGGAGGAACGAGAAAAATAATTGTTTGTTTTGGAAAACTTTTAGAAGGGAGCAGGTTTTTCTTCAGTCAAAACGAAGAGGAGCACGAGCCAAAGGAGAAAGAAGAAGAACACAAATGCTTATATATATATATATTCTTTTTTTCAGAGTGAAGAAGATGGACTACTGGAATGACGCACAATTATATAACCAAATTAAGTGGGAAAATGTAAAGCCACATATTGAATTTAGGAGTTATCAAAGCAAATACCTCGGCTGGCAATTGAAAAGACACAAGAAACAAAAAGGTTAAATACGGAACCGTTACGGCAAATCGTTTTGTTGATTTCGCCGTGCATCGGACGCCGAAATGCACAAATGAATATACTGCGGAGATCAGCTTGACGAGGCGAAAAGAATGGCACATAGATATGAGCAATATAATCATCCTATCAAAAGTCTATATTCACTGTCAAAATGCTGCTAAACCATTGAAAATAAGATAAACGGGGCTAGAGCAGTCCAAATTTGACAAAACGAATTATGACGTCTCACTCAGAAAATGATTTACATTCTTATTATGTAAAAATATTTAGATTTCAATAGTATTTTATTTTCACCAATTTAACTGATTTCAAATTGAAATTGAAAATTACACAACAGAATTAACTTTCATATTTTTCGATGAAAATCTGCCATTTTCTATGTTTAAATAGACGCATACCAAATATCAAATTTTTATTGCGAAATTTATTTGTTTATTTTCAAGCAAAAATTCAGTTAATTACGTTATAAAAATCATTATAATTATCGGGTCGTTACATGTTCTTCATGCCAAATCACAGGAACAAGGGTGGCTGGTAGGTTGATAGGATGGCAGTAGGTTGATAGGGTGGTAGTAGGTTGATAGGGTGGCTGTGGGGAAAAAAGGAAACTGATGTGTGCTTGTTTTATGTATATAGATTTTTAATAAACTCTGGTACCCTACAAAACCGCGTCCCGTCCGAATATGAGCCGCGATCAACATAAAATAATTTATGATTGCGTATAACAATGTTACACGATCACAAAATAAAAATAAAACAGATAAGTTATTAATTTCTGTGAAGTCTCAAAATGCCAACGTTTGCCGTAAAATACGTCAAACGAATTTTATTTTATTTTCCCAATTAAAAATTATGGGAAAATTCTAAAAATTTAATTAAAAATACGTCATTGAAAAATCAAGTCTAAATTTGAAACAGATAGTTTATCACAATTTAAATCCAAACCCGAATATTTAAATAGATTAAATATTCAAATTTGAAGTCCCAAAAAATACAGGTCGTTACAGAAACACTATTCAAGAGAGGATTCATCTCCTCAGTTATATGAGGTTAGTATCATAGTCAACTGAAGTCAACTCAAAGTCAAAGTCTCTGGCCAGAGCATTTTGGTTAATAATAATTGTTATTATTGAACCAAAGACTTTATGTTTGGACTATAAAATTGAATGTGGATGATATTGGAATTTTAATCATTACCAAATTCCATAAATCCAAAGTGATATAGTTTTGACGAAGAGAATTGGTGTAAATAATTGTCACTGTTAGGTACCGCTTATAATAAGTAAAATTGGAATTTACCAAAAGATGTGTAAGCGATGAAATCAGCCAAAATATCACACCACCTGCTAAGTGACGTGTGAACGTTAATATTTAAATTCTTCGATATTAATCGCTGATTGAATTTACACCTTTAAGTCACACAACCGTAATGAAGAATTCTCCGAAAAACCACATGATTTAATTTATTTATTTTATTTGATGTCTTGGAGTTATTTGTAATTATTTGAATTCATTAATAAAAGTTATATTTGCGCGCATTGATATATGATACCATTGTAATTAAATAAAAGATAATTACATGCGTTAATTTATGGAATCTTATGTCATTTGATGGCATGTAATTTTCAGCCATATAAAGAAATAGGAGTGAAAAGAGAAAGTTAATTAAGAGAATTAATTAGAGAAGTTTTAATTAAAGAATGGAAAAGATTTCCTTCTTTCAAATAAAATATATTCTCTAATTCATTTTATATGTACAATTGAGTTTCACATTTTTCATTCTTCTTTCTGTAACTTTTCTGGTTCTCTCCTTCTCTAATGGCTGAAAATATGAGATCTTTCATGGCTTCAATTATTCCTAAAATTAAATACAAATAAAATCAATTATGAAAAGTGGTTTATTCCTCTTGATCCTTGCAACATCTGGAGGTTGATTTCTGAATCTAGGAGATTTGATTCATCATTCAAGGTACGATTCATTGGCTACATCTAGAGGAAAAATTCAATGTTTCAAGGTGTACTTCAAGGCTTTGGAATTAAGGTATGATTTTTTTATTTTAATAATTTTGATATAATGTTTTAATGAAAAAAATTGAATATCTTAATTTATATGTGTACAATATTATCTCATTTGATTTGAAAATGGTTTATGTATTTCAAATTGTTTATTATATGAATTGATTGGTTTTTTTATTTAGATAAATCAAAACTGAAACTTGTATATGATTCGACAATATTTTAATTTTAGATCTATATTTGAACATTCAAATCAAAACGTAATTTTTTTGATTTGAATGTTTACACGTTCTTATTATTTGCATTTTTACTGTAATAGAAACTTACATATGATTAAAAGATGTTTTGATAACAAATTGATTACAACTAATTTTTAAATTTGTTACCTCATTTGACATCACAATTATCCTTCTTCAACTATTCAAAGGATTTTAACATATTGCTTAGTTCAGTATGTATCACCTTTCGTTTTATAATTATTTATTCATATAGGTCGAATCTCCTTAGATTTGAAAGTTTATTTGTTCTTATTATCTGCATCTTATTGTAATCGAAACCCACACATGATTAAAGGATGTTTGGATAATCAATTGATTACGATAAATTTATAAATTTGTTACCCTATTTGACATGACTAATATCTTTCTTTTAAGTATTCAAAGGGTTGTTAATATATTGCTCGTTTGGTGTGTTTCACTTTTGTTTAAAAAAATTTATTCAGATAAGTTGAATCTCTTTAGATTTGAAAGTTTATTTGTTCTTATTATCTGCATTTTATTGTAATTGAAACCCACACATGATTAAAGGATGTTTTAATAACAAATTGATTACAATAAACTTATAAATTTGTTACCCTATTTGACATAACTAACACTTTTCAAGTAATCAAGGGATTGTTACTATATTGCTCAATTTAGCATGTTTCACTTATGTAAATAAATTCATATAGGTTAAATCTCTTTATTTAATTGTATACGTATATATTTTGTTAAATTTAAGTTTATATAAGTTCATAAATACATTAGAAAATTTAAATGTTATATGGTTTGTTTTGAATTAACTAAGAAGCTTTAGGTTAATCTTTATATAGAAATAATTATATATATACATATAAAACTTAATGTTTATATTTCAAGTTGTATATATTATATGCTTTATTAATATCAAACAATTTTAGATGCGGCAGTAGTTTATGCATATGAATTATTGTTGGCTATTCCTAATCTTATGTCATAATGATTCATTGATTTCTAATTGAATGCTGCATAAATCAAGTTTGTCAAAAAGGGGAAGATGAATCATTCATCTTTGTCATCTTTTATTTCTTTCCTTTTTGTCCCTTGTGTGATTGCCTTTAAACTTATTCTTATTTATTCACATACATCATGTCATCAATTGGTCATACTTGCCTTATGTTTAACTATTCTATCACATAATTAAGGAATGAATATATTTGATATATTCGAACCTTATTTTTATATCCCATTCTTTATTGTTTTAGAACTAAATTAATAAAAAAATATGGTATTAAATAAAATACTAATTTTATTTAAAAGAAATTTAGATCTAAATACATTTAGACTTCATAGGCCCATTAATGATCCAAAAATGGTAAAAATTTTGAAATTCACCCATTTCTTCCGCTACGGGCTGGCCCAGTTCCTTCAATTGTATCGGAGTCTAACAGTCTATGCGGTCTAAATTAGTCATGTTAAGGCTAACTAATTAAGCTTGTGCACTTAGTACGGTGTCTAGAAAGGCAATGTCTAGGATTGGAATTGGATAATCAAGTACCCTGTCCTGCCTGGTTACCTGCCTGGCCTAAAAGGTGATGTGAGCCCAAAGGTTGCCCCTAATAGAAAAGCCCCAATTTGAATTGGGCCTTGGGCTAATTTTCAAAATAGTTTTGAAAATTAAGACATGATTTTAAATTTAAAAGTTAAATATAAAATAAAAACATGTTTATTATAAAAGGTTATAATATAACATAAATTTTCAAAATGTTTGAAAAAGTAATGAAAATTTCGAAATGTTTGAAACTGTTAATTTCAAAATTTAAAATTTATTAATAAGATTAATAAAATAAATTAATTAAATGAGTTAATTAATTAATACTTATATGCATGTATTATATATTTTGATATATGTTATTTTAAAGTGTTAAGATAACATAAGTATACATGTATGTAAGATAAATATTGAAATTGATATAATTTAATTAAAAAATTTAATTACATAAATTAATTAAAGGTTAATTGATTAAATAAAAGATACGCATATATAAGATATATATGTTATACTATAAAGGTTGTAGTATACACTATAAAGGTTATAATAGATATGTCCAATATAAAATTTGTATTGAAATACTAATTTAAAATTAATTAAAGAGTTAATTAAATAAGATTTAATTAATAAATTATCATACATAAGACTATCATATATATAAGTAATATGAAATATAAAAGTTATATAACAATAAAACTTATATGATATGAATGTGTAAATTAAAGATGGAACATTGAAGAAACCCAAATAGACTTAAGGAATAAATACATACGTAAATGAACGTATACTGTGATTTCTGATGTGTCTGACACTTGAATCACGAGGGTATTTCATAAAAAGTGCATTATTTCCTAAGTCGATATCACACAATACAATATATTGACGGTTATGAATCTTCAATATAATGTTGTCCTCTACCATATATATATTAATAAATTACTTGCATATTCCTTAGTTGTTGAGCAAACTCAAGCTGGAGATGTTATGTGTAGTATTATTAATATATTGAACAGATGAGGTAAGATAACTATATGTATTTGTTGGCAAACTCAAGGTACATATACTATACTTAGGCCATCACGATATGGTAGGTACGAGTGAATAATATATTTTGATTTGTTGAGCAAACTCAAGGTCGAAATGAGATTAGGGCAAGGAAAAATGGGTTAGGAGTTATATGTGATACAACCGATAAGGAGTTATCCATCGTTTGTGGGGCTATGATTTGTTGAGCAAACTCAAGGTCAGAATACCAAGACAAATGAGTCCTAACACCCACTAGTGAATTCAAAAGACTTCTATGTTTCATCTTAGGGTTTGGAAAAACATAAAAGACTATTAGGAGCCTTATTAGGAAAATGAAATGGTAACATTTAACTGTTCTAATATTGTAAGAACATATGCTAAATAATGTTATAATTATCTACAATGATAAATTTGTGCATTTAATATGATTGATAAAATGTTTATCAATTAACATATACAAACGAACTGAATTGAAAGTTGACAAATGGAAATATAATACCCACTATTAAATGCCTATTGCATGTTAATGTTTTATATGACCATGCAAGTGTCTAATTTTTCAACTACTTAATACATTCGTAAATTGGTCACTTAAGTGCTTATTTGGTTGAGACCGTGTATTGCAGTCTATGAGTTTCAAACTCTAAAAGCAATACAAGGCTATGGATATTTGATCCATATACTATCATTTATAAATGTTATATGGTGAACAATCACAGTTCATACTATATGATACTTCAATGAATAAAGTTCATTGGAAATAATCCAATAAATAATATATTGAGATCATGTATTTAACTTGATTGATTACAAAAGGGATCATATTGTGTTAATGTAACATAAGACCAAAAACTATAAGATAGATCTAAGAACTCGATTGCTGCAATGTCATTTTGATCAGTTTACGTAAAGTGCAACATATTTGATATTCTTAAATGTTAAGTATAATCGAATGCGCTTTTGTAAAGAGTTTGTTATGATATTGTAGTAAGGTTTTCTTTTGTATAGTTTGACCATTTGAAAGGAAAACGAATGTATAAGAATAGATGTAATTTAAGGTACAGATGAGATGAGGAGAATGAATAGTCAATTCTGCTTCATAGAGAAACATTGGAAACGAGAATTGTAATAATAATTGATATTTAATATTGGAATAAGAAATATGATTTCTATTCCAAAATGTATTTTCATATAGAAAATTGTTTTCTATGAGATTTATTTCTTTAAGCTCAAGATATTTGATCAATGAACTCTCCACTGTAAATAGTTGTAGTGTATGAAATAAACAAGTTGTATTAAGTGAATGATGGACCTTCGAATTTAATACGCTATTATAGTAATGGTGGAAATAGTGGAAGCATGCCATATAACACTTATTAATTGCATCATAGTATGAAAATTGTTTACGTAAAACTTACCATGCATTATTTATGAAATAATGATTATTTTTCGGTACCGCCTGAAAAAAAAGACATAGCTATATTTCAACATGAATATTATGAATATTCTTTGTTAAATAAAACTATAATGTGGTTATTTTTTTATAACAAAAGTGATGCATTGGATAATACAAAAGTATCTAATATTATTTATAGTTGTTTTGGAATTATAGACTAAGCCATAGTTTTAAAAATAATTTTATTGTATAATTTTGAATCATGCGATACTTGTTAATTATATCTCAAACAATAAAGGGCTATGCACCCATTTAGTGAGAGTATCATAAGAGTTGATGAACTCTTCGGATTGATAAATATAGATGTATGCAATCATAATTCTATAAATACCAAAACCGTTTCATGTACTTCGTCATATTCACCGATGAGTTATCGTCGACATGGACATGTGTATTGGACACACATGTAGTATGTCTATGGTAAACTTATAGAATATAAAATAGAATAAATAAAATAACATGCGATAGAAATGATTTGATTTGATCGAATGAGTGAGTATATTGGAAAATGTTCCAAACGTGTAACGACCCGGATTTTTCGCGCTCGAAAATCAACATCCGTACTTCACATTGTACTAGAATGCCGCAGATTCGACCGTTCAAATCCGATTCGCCGGAGCTTATAACAACATTAAGTAAACAACATAGCGGAAGAAGAATATATCAATTACATAACATTGATATAATGACAGATACAAAATCTGATACAATATGATACAACAGAATGATACAACAGATATCAATATACATCAGAGATATGATACAAGAAATAGCAGCGGAAAAGAAAATGATATCATCAGCAGTGGATAATCTCCAATAGAATGCTCCAAGATAAGCAACGTCAGTCCATGAACTCCAAGAACTGAACTAGCTCCAGATAATCTACCAAACCTGAATATCTGAGAAAACCCAACTCTAGACTGCCCGTGTGGAAAATAGTGGGCACCCAGAGTTTAGGAAGGGAACAATAAACTCCGGATCAGTCATGGGACTGGTGTGAGCAACAAAAACAGTTTATCTTTAAACAAACACGAAAGGCTTTTAAACATTGAAATCCGCAATGCTTTTTGAAAATGAAACTACCATAAGACCTCCCGCCACACACACAATGCAAACGCAGAATTGGAGGAGATTTCTTCTTATGATAGTCAAAAATGCTTACTACGCGAAATCAAAACTCTTTTGATATTATTACTAGTGCATAGTGTAGAAAAACATTTCGAAAATATAATATCAATCTTAGCCAACATACAACCATTGTTGTATGTCTACTATAACTACTACGTTCAGTAGCAGGTTACCGCCACATTCCATAGCAGGTAATACAACTAAAACCGTACAGGGTTCGTATTGTTTCTTTGGATTTCCAACAAATGATCAGGCTAAGGAACTTCCTTACCGAAATAGAAACGCCTCTGGAAAGACGCCCCGGATCCTAACCGGATCTCTGCAAACAAAAGGCCGACGCTACCTCATGCTGTACAGCTGTAACTAGGTAACTAACACACGAGTCATGTCATCTCCCGGTCGTTACCGACCTTTATCCGAGCGCTCGATAACCAACATCACACATAATAAATAAAGTGTATCCACATGAGTAAGTATCTGGGCTCCATACCATGATACCACCCTTTATCCAGAAGGAAATGACATACCCTAGGGGCGCTACCCCTACAAACCTTTGTCGCAACATTCCTGTTTCGACCATTACCGGGTTGTGAGGCTCGACGAAGTCTCGTTCACAAAGCAACGCTTTTTCACAAAGCCACGCTTTTTCATAAAGCCACGCTTCGATCAACAAATGATCAGCAGCACTTCGTATGCCACATTACCAAATTGGGACTGTATCACTAGTAACCATCAACTACATAACCTCTGAGCTCGTACGTCTCAGAGAAGAGTGTTAAGCTAAGAGAATAAATTCTCCGCCACCAACAGAAATGTATTTGATAGAAACCAGCTTTACATCTCAAAGTGTAACGTCAGACACACATCCATACAAGTCTGTTCCGGGTTCGAACAGAACCGAAGGCACCTCCGAAGAAGCCCTTGCAAATCCGGGTATTCACAATCTCGATCGGACTTCCCATCACTTAGGGAATCTCTATACCGGAGCCATGATGCAGAGAAAATCGATAGGTCATCATATCGCTCTCGCAAATACCCGGTCTTCACCACCGGTCTTCAAATGCTATCCATATCGTCGTATCACTATTCGGAATGGGTTATATGACACAAAGGTCCTCTCCCGGCTAAACCGAATAACGAGCGTAATTAAAAATCATATAGATACTGGGGTCTCAGTTAAATCACAGCTTAAAACTTAAAACTTTTCATTCGAATGGTAAAACAAATTACCATTTCCAATCTTTTAAACAAAAAGATTCATTTCAAAAACCTTCACTGGTTTAAACAATTTCCACACTTTTAATCTTTTAAACGAAAAGATTCAATTCACAAAGTTAACCCCATTCACAAAGATTCATTTATGGATTTCAAAACAATTTTCATTTCAACTGGATTAACTCGTTAAATCTTTAAATCAAGATTTAACTTACAGCTTTCAAAACTCGTTTCCAAAGATTCATTCAGTCTTTCAAAACAATTCCAATTCAAGTTAGATTAACTCATCTAGTCTTTGAAATCAAAGACTCATTTCATAAATTTCAAAACATTCCAATTCCATTTCAAAACTTGAAACCTTTCAACACAAATTGGAAGTTCATTACTTATGTGAAAGCTTTTATTATTTGAAAACAAATAGTTTCGTTTCATAAAAATCCAGTTATATTTACACGAGTTAAAACCCTTGAATTAAATTCAAATTCCCAAATCAATACTTTTAAAATGGTTTAACCCATATATAACTTGTACAGCATCTTTAATCCCTAGTTTCAAATCATAGGATTCAATTTCAAACTTGAATTTAAATTTAAATCAGATTATTTAAATTTCCAAAACTCGATTAAGTTATTCAAAATAACTTTTATCTTTGAAATTCCATTTCAAAAGCTTTTCACTTTAAACCCACGTTTCTAATTTCAAAATCAATTGAAATTAAAATTTCAATTTCAAAAACATTAATTTTAAATCATCTGTGATTTAACCGATTTCCACGTGAAATCCATATTTGTGTGTGTATAAGTGTGGTCTAGGGGTTTTACACACAATAGTGCAACATCATCAATCATCACAGATATATCAATATCGATAAGCGGTATAATTCACAACGCTTATCTTCATTCACAGATTCATAGATAAAATAAATTTATCAGTCACAAAGATTCATCATTACAATTCGATGTGGGTTTCGGATAACCAACTGGAATCCGACTCCCTGTCGCATCGAAATTCAAATGTCGTTTACGGGTCAAGGGTTTCATATTCACATAGTAATATATCACAGAAACAGAAATCACGGATATATATATCACAGATAATCAATTACAGATCACATCATAAATCAGGGTATATCACAAAGCATTATATATCAGGCATATCAAATAATTCACCTATTCAATAAAATCCAAACATTTCAAATTCCTAAATAAATCCCAATTTATCTTTAACAAGGTTTAAAACTAATTTTTTCAACCTTTTTGAACTCACATGTTTAAAAAACATATTTTTTAACACTTAAAACTTATTTAAATCAACTTAAATCATAAAATTTATTTTATTTCCAAATCTGGAATTTCAGATTTAAGTCTTGGTTTCAATCTTTAAATTTAATTTTGTTTAAATCTTTCCTTAACAATTTAAATTTCATCTTTTTGAATTCAACTCTTTTTGAATACATTTAAATATTCACACCTTTAGGTTATTAAAATAATTTAAATTATAAAACTTTATTTTTTCCCCAACCCAGTTTCAAAACAACTTGAATTCATTATTAAACCTTGGTTTAGAACTTGGTTTTGACTTTGATTTTAATTTAACAAAAGATTTTAAACTGTTAAAACTGTTACAGGTTTAAAACCTGAACAACATCACCCCGAGCCTCCCCCTTTCTACTTCGAGCATCACGTGAAACTTCCCCGAGAAAATCAACAACCTGCTTCGAGTCAATCCTTCATTTCCTCGTGCTCGAACTCGCGAGTCCTTCTTCCTCTTCGCAACTCAACAGCACATCTCTTAAACCCAAATCGACCACAACTGTGCACGTGCACAGCTCATTGTCAACATCTTGATCATCGTCGCCACTGTCCACAGGTCATCAATGACCAACCCAATTCATCCAACCACCCAAACCATCAAAACGAACCGAGAATCGAAATTTAGCGAT
Organism: Allium fistulosum; assembly: GCA_030737815.1. Taxonomy (NCBI): domain Eukaryota; kingdom Viridiplantae; phylum Streptophyta; class Magnoliopsida; order Asparagales; family Amaryllidaceae; genus Allium; species Allium fistulosum. The sequence continues at coordinate 1,055,274,598 of CM060904.1, read as the reverse complement.
TTGGTCAATGCCTGTAACTCGAACAATCGAAAAAAAAAATCCCCATTCGTCGTCACCTCCAACCACTGACGAACTCGCCGCCGCGCCTACAGCTGTTCCAGACACCCACGAACATATTCCCCCACCACCGATCTTCTCCACATCACCCGTGACCACGCAACAATCACGAGAACCCAACCATTACCATCTTGACCTTAAACCCTACATTGATCCACCGCAATCACCACACCCATCAGAAAAATTCGTGAGTATTTTTCCCATAACCTATGATCACACTAGCATCTCCTTGCCAAAATTCGATCTTCAAGAATTAGCCGATCATCAGAGAATGATCAAAATCCATTTTCCAGAAAATCCCCAAATACTCTCCCATTTCAACACTAAAAATTATAATGTTTGTTTTAAAAATCATAACTTTCAACACGTATTCAACTTGTAATCTTAAAACAGTGAATTAAGATGATCGATTTTTCCATGTTTAAGGTATCTCTACTGTATTTCTGGATTTCCAGAAAATTATTTCAACTGACCTTACAAAAATATAATTTTTTTCTTAATTCTTTGTTTAGACAAACATAAATTGTTTGAAAATTATAATCTAATAGAGATTTCAATAAGAAGATAGGAATTTTGATCAAAGATTTTAGTTCTGTAACCTCAAAACAGAGATGTACAGATATGTATACTACATACACAGATCCATCCATCCACATATACCTATATACATTCCCAGATATTCATAAGCAACAAATTCAGAAACTTATGTTTAAATAAGGTGATGTTACTCACAAGCATCAAGGAATCAAAACAAGGTAAGCTTCTAAAAATAAGAGTTGCTCACAGTGGTTTTGAAGAAATGAACAGAGTTTGCTTCTTTGTGACACAGATTGGAATTTTGCAAGCTGAAGCTTCCTTCCTTGATTCACTTCTCTGGTTTGAGTTGTATTATTGTCTAAATTGAAATTTTTGTTTAAATTTTGAATGCTAACTACTTTAGGTTTCCTCAGCTTCAAGAACGAAACTGGAAATGAGAAAGACTTAGAAAAAAATGAGTTTACAGGGTATTCATTTTCTTTGTATAAAACAGTGTACATTTTGTACAATTTTCAGAGATACTTTCATAGTTTGGAGGCTGAAATCGTATACATTTGTACTAGATAAGATATTTGCTTTACTACATTAAATGCCCAAGTCCTTTATGCATGCTATTTACCTTACCAGCCTATATATCTTTTAGATTTTTGTTGTACTCGAGACTACCTGGTTATCAAATTCGAGCCATTTGTTTTCATGCTTATCCTATACTTGAATATACTTGCTTTGGGTCTTATTACTATAAATAAATTTCTATTTTTATATGTTGTTAAATTTTAACTAATTTATTTCTAGCTTAAATATTTATTTTACTATAATATTTATCGTCTTATATTTAATTTATAAATCCAAATTATTATTAAACAATTTATTTAAGATTTTATTTCAAATCCAATATACATATATATCCACATATATACAATATTTAAATTTAATTGGTTAACACAAATTTATTCGTCTCGGGGAAACTCGCAATCTATCTACCGTTTTGTTTCACAAATTTTATTCAAAAATCAATTTAATTATCAATTTAAATTTATATAAAATTCGGGGTCGTTACAAAACGTACCTAAAATGAATAAAGATTCAATCTCAAAATTACTCCTCCATGTGACACATAATGATGCATCGATATTGAGTAATCGAACTTTGTTGGACAGTGTACGATTAATTATGAGTGAAGTTGAGTTAGTTTCTTTCTATAAGGTAATGTACTTAATGGTATTACACAAGGTTAATATTATTTCAACTGAATAACAGTTTATAAAATTTTACAAGATATGGGTTTATAAGAAACTTCAACATATCCTAGGCCAAGGAACTGGCAGGTTGTGTGAGTCGAAAGGTGGCACATAATAATTGTTCATGAGGGATCTTGTATGAATCTCCCCAAAAGAATTTTTGAAAGACTGTCATTGGATGACATTTATGTTTCGAACATAATTTTTGTAAACTAAAACAAAATTAATTTTATAAATAAAGAAATTCATAAAACATTTATGAATACCTATTCTATTGCATTGAGAAACAATTATTGTATCAAGATATACCAACTTCATTGTGAAGAAATTTCTTTGAGAAATTATTGGTAGTAAAATGGAATTGGATACGATCCATGGATAGAACTGATTATATGAGATGAAATGAAATTAACTAACCTAAACAATCACATTGCATTAGAATGTCTAATAAGTATTCTCGCACATCGAAGAGAAACTATGAGTTTCTTATTAATATCAAAAAAATATAATCCTAGATTGTTTAACTAAACTATTTAGAGCGTTGACTCTATATGGTATGATGCACAAATCAGAAAGAATTCCACGTACGCTATCAAAATATATATTTTGGTGGTCGTAACTAAAGGGATATAATCCTTCGACCTCGACTATGCCTTTATGAGTAAGACTAATGCAGTTGGAATTAAATGAGCAATGTTGATAAGAATAATATCATAAATTTCAATTGTTGGAATTAACGTAATAGATTCGATATTCAACATGTTCAAGTCAATTTGGATTTACTCACAAAATTATCGCTTGATAAGTCCAAGTGTTTTAGTACATATGTATTGAAACAGAAAATTCTATATAACGATTTATAGTAAGCTGTTTACACGTATTAACCAAAAATGTCTCAAAGTCAGTAGGAGCGATATTGAGTTTGTGAGTCTTTGGATATGATCCAAGAAATGATACGAAAGTATCATTTTATAGGCATCAAGATTGAATAAGTATTTTGATAGAAATATCAAACAGTTTGATTTTTAATCAAAATGCAAAGGAAGTGTGTGTTCATAAGAAAGAACGTTAAAAGGTACATTGATATTTCTAAACTATAAGTGTGACGACTCGCCCTTCAGACCCTCGAAAATCGACATAAAAGCACTCATTGTATAACATGTCGAACGATCGAGTGCCGGAAAGACAGATTGTTGAGGGGAAAGAAAGTAGGTAGAAGAAGAAGGAACTAAACAAACAGATTCTCATAGCGGACCGAGTAACATATAATATGAATAGTTCTTTACACAATCAAAACTATAATATACATATCTCACATCAAAGTATGCAAATCAATAATTGCCAGCTTGGACAGTTATAACAACCTGCTCTCACAATTTCTGGTAATTTAAACAAAACACTACAGCGAAAATAAACAACTACGAGAATACGTCTCGGTCTCCAGCTCGTCTCCTGAGCTCTATAGCAACCTAACATAAACCTGTAATACTCGGTCTGACCCGAGCATTATAATAAAATAACACCCGAGTCAGTGTGGAAAATCAACGTGAGAAAAACACACTCAATTTGAATTATTAAAGTATTGAAAATCCTTTGAAAATCAAAGGTATCTCGTAAGACCACGCCACACATAAACACGATGGGTTTTTACCTTACGATAAACAAAACATTTCATATCAAAATCCTCTAGTATTATAATAGTGTCTAAATACAAATACTTATTCAAATAGCTGAAATGCTTACATCTCATGTTTCAGCATAGTTGGGCACAATCAAAACCGTACGGCGCTTATTTGAGAATGAATTCATATGAATGGCTAGGTATTGGGGTATCACCTGTCATAGTACAGGTCTAGAAACAATGTACCGAGGACCACACCTAGATCCCCTGCCACACAAGGCCGGACTATCCCTAACCTGGATAGACCGAATATGCTATCACCCCGGGTGTTCCCACCCTTTATCGAGCTCCTTCCATAAATCGTAGTAATAATAATATCTGAGGGTATCTAGAAAGGTGATAAACATACCCTAATTGGGTGCTACTCACTTAGCCTTGCTGCATCTCCCTTGCTTTTCAGTCATTCTCGGTTGATGAGGCTAGAGGCTACGATTACCTTTTCAAGGAATTTTCACTTAGAATGCTCATTGTCCTCCAATGACAATGTAACGACCCGTATTTTTACGGATCGAAAAGTTTGTCAAAATCTGGAATTTTAGCATTTTTGAGCCATTTCAGATTTTAGGCGAAATTGGTTAAGTCCTAAGTCGTTCACGACTTAGTATAGGTCGTAAGTCGTATACGACTTAGGGAATAAGCGCGACTTAAGGAATCTACGAGTTAGCGAGTTGAGGTGGTAAGTCGTGGACGACCTAGGGTATGATATAGGTCGTATGCGACTTAGTATGTTTGTCTTTTCGGTCCTATTTGTTTAAGTCCTAGGTCGTAAACGACCTAAGAGATAAGTCGTGACCGACTTATTGTAGACGACTTAGGGTGGAGATAGGATGTGAGCGACCTAAGTCTAGAAGTTAAGTTGTAACTCAGTTGAGTCGTGACCGAGTTAAGAAACAGTGAGTTAGCGACTTAAGGAGGGTACGACCTATAGGAGTTAAGTCGCGTATGGGTTAAGGGGATAAGTCGTAAGCGACTTATGTCTGGGTGAAGTTAGGTCGTAGCCTAGTAAGTCGTGGGATAGGACGTAGACGACTTAAGAAAGCCAGCGACTTAGGGGCTTAACAGTTAAGTCGTAAGGTAGTGTACCTGTTAAGTCGTAAGTCTGTTAGGTCGCGAGGTAGTGTACCTGTTAAGTCGTTGGGTTGCTGTAGCATGTGTTTTGGTTTAAGTCGTAAGTCGTATCTTTGTTAGGTCGCGAGCGCTGCTAAGCTATAAGTCGTAAGTCGTAGGCAGGTGATACTGTTAGGTCGAATAAGCGCGCGCACGTGTTAGGTCGAAGGAGAGTTAGGTCGTAAGTCGGAGGGGTCTTAGGTCGTAAGTCGGAGACGACTTAGGAGATAGCCGAGTTACGACTTAGTAAATTTTTCAGCTATAAATAGGAGGGGTTTTTCTCACTTTTTGGGATCCGGATTTTGAAGCGACGAAGTGTTGCCATTTTGAGAGCTCGACTTCTACACTTCTTCACTTCTTTTCTCCACTCTAATCTAGTGCTTCCTTTCATCCAAATCGAAGATCCAAGAGCTAAAGTTGAAGATCTTCATCCATTGAAGTGAGATTTCTTCGTTTGAAGCGGATTCGTGATAGATCAAGCTTGATCCTTCACTGTCCAGATCTGAAGCGTGTTGATTTGAGGTTGTTTTGGTGATTTGGTGAGTGGTGATTATCTCTCACACGGATCCAAAGGAGTAGATCGGATTGTTGGCTTGATTTGGTGTTAAAATAGTGATTTCTATGCATTTTTGTAAACCTAAGTGTAGATCCATGTAGATCCATTGTTCATGATGATTTGACAACCATTTTTGTATATGATTAACCTATGCAAGTTCATTCATCAAGTTGTAGAGATAATTCTCATGTTTTCATGCTTATTAGACTTTCAACTCCTTAATTACGAAATTGCCATTATTGTTATAATTGTCCATTTTGCTTATATTTGAATGCTTGGTTACTTGGATTGATGTTTGACATGATTGATTGCTGTGAATTAGATGATTGTTGATTGGTTTTAGACAAGGTGGTCGAAGATGATTCAAAAGCTAAGGGAAAGGCTCTTGAATTGGGAAAGCTGCTCGTGGCATATGTAGCGGGATGATGAAGCTCTTATGCATAGATTTGATGATGTGATGTTGAGATGAGGCTTTGCGAGGATGTAATGAAGCGAGGCATCATGTGATGAAGACTTGGTCTAATCCAGACAGGATCATTCCAAGCACGTTGGTAACTCGGTGATATGATTCAAGTTAAGGGTAATGGATGCTTGAGAGGCGCTTGAGCTAGTATGGAAATAGTCGTCGAGGAGGATGACTAGGAGGCTTGGATAGCATCGTTGTTGAAGGTTATAGCATGCTCTAAGCAAGAGTACGTTTGGGCAGATTCGATAGTCCCAACGGCCAACTGTTGATGGTCGAGTACTCTGGGCAGATTCGATAGTCCTAGGCACGGGCTGCGACGACGTGCGGGAGTTATGTCTAGAACCGAGGTTTCCATTAGCCCTTGACGGACGGCTGAAAGAATGTGCCGGTCATTCAATTAACGGTGATATCGAAGCAATGATAACAGTGATAGCCAGAGTCATGGATGTTTGGTTGTATCGTCATTCGGACTCAAGAGCGGTATTTTCTGGGTGCTTATCTGATCTAGGCCTTGGTACTTGGAAAACATCGCCCTTGACTCGAATGATTATTACTTTACTTTAAATTGTATGCTCTGCTATGTTGCTTCTGCTTAGTGTGTGTCTGGGGGCTATCACTGTAGAAAGAGGTGGAGTGGGAGGGTTGTATTCCTATTCCTTTTCCTTTATGCTCTTTTGGAATGTTGTTAGTTAATTTACTGCTCACTAAGACTGTTGTCTGACTCAAGGCTTTATGTTTTAATTCTTATTGCCTTGGGCTGTTCGTCCATTTTGGGACGGGCAGACTAGGTAGCAGGTGACAGGTGCTGTTCTCTTCTCACGATGCTAATATCGAGGACGAGCTAGAGGGTTGCATATTATCTTCTTATATGTACTGGATGTTCCGCTGTTTTGTATTCTCTGAGTGTTATGTAGTGAGGCTTGATGTATTGGCTATTTGGATGCTTGTATTCAACTATTATGAAGTTTTATATGATGGCATTTTATTCTGTAAAGCTTCACTATATATATGTTCTATTGTATTTTGTCCATGCGCTGTGAGTAATACGATAGATTCTGTTGTTTTAATCTACCCTGACAATCGTCCATGGTCGCCTGGCACACTTTACAGCGCACTATCTCTAGATTCGGTGCAGGGGTCATGGACGGTCGTCACATTTGGTATCAGAGCATTGGTTAATCGATTTTACCCAATGCTCGCTGACATAACTACGTATGAGAGACGTAATTGTAATTTTGATGGATGACTACTATATATAATATAGTAGCTTAGTAGAGTTTGAGTCCTTTATGCAGTTGTTTCTCTAGAAGTTCTAATCATTCCTTTTTATAGATATTGAGAATGAGTCGAAGAGGGAGACCAGCTGCTAGGGAAGGCCGTGCTACTGAGGGGGCTGCTGATTATGCAGCTATGTTCGAAGCTATGATGACTTCGATCATGAGAAGGATACCAGTTCCAGGGGCAGCAGTAGATGTTGGAGTTCAAGTCCAAACTCCGAATCCAGTGGATTTTGCTAAGTTGTGCAAGGATTATACTGCTCTTGGAGGGAAGGTTTTCTTGGGAACAGAATCTACCATTGAGGTCCAGAGATGGATAGATGCTTGTAGAAGGATCTTTGGTGATTTGGGAATTGAGGATGCAACTAAGAGGAAGTTGGCATCAAGACAGCTTCAAGGGAGAGCTTCTGATTGGTGGAACTCTATTACCATCAATACTCCGGAGGAAGAGATTACTTGGGAGCAATTCCAAGTTAGATTTGAAGCTAAGTTCATTTCTACAGCTCAGAAGTCTGTTCTGTTCAAGAAGTTTGTGGAGCTCAAGCAAGGTGGAAGATCAGTCCTTGAGTATGTTTCTGAGTTTGAAGCTTTGTCCAAGTATGCCCGGTCATATATTGAATCTGCTTATCAGAAGAATGAGAAGTTTGTGACAGGCTTGGACAGTTATCTTGGGAGGTAGTTGGTGGATCATTTGGATGATTCATTTGAAAAGCTTGTGGAGAAAGCTCTCAGGCATGAGAGTCTGTTTCCTAAGGAAGGATCTGTTGTTGCTGTGACCAGGGAAGAGTCTAAACCCCAGTAGGGTGGAAACAAGAAGAGGAAGCAGCAGCAACAGAAGGGTAAGGATGGCCAGAAGAAGCCGAAAGGCGAGGTGACTTGCTACAATTGTCAGCAGAAGGGCCATTTCTCGAAGGATTGTAAGAATCCGAAGGTGCCGATGAAGTGTCACAACTGTGACAAGCCGGGGCATTTCAGGAAGAATTGTCCAGAACCGAGGAGGGACAAGCAGATTGTGCAAGCTTATGCTTTGGGAGCTGTTCCGTCGTCTTCAAAAGCTCCTACCGCTGAAGAGAAAGGAAAGAGTGTGGTGGTTCAAGGTACTCTTTTCCTATGTGGTGTTCCAGTTAGAGTTCTGTTTGATACTGGAGCGTCGCATTCGTTTGTTTGTAGTGAACTCGTAAGCCGGTTAGGTTTGGAACTGGATATTGTTGATAGGCCATTGGTTGTGACTAATCCAGTTGGGGGTTCGTCTTGTTTGTGTATGTTATGCCGTGGTCTGATTGTGTCAAGTCATGGTTGCTCTTTTGTTTGTGATTGTTTTGTTCTGAACTTTGCGGGGTTCGGAATTATTTTGGGTATGGACTGGCCAGGAGGTATGCAGCAAAGGTTGATTGCGAGAGGTTGGAAGTGACAGTCGAGAATGTGGAGGGGAAAAAGGTGGTGATACGATGTAAGCATGAAGAAGGCGTCTTCATGAGCTTCATGTATTCGCTGGTTGTTCCACGGGATGGACTGTCATCAGTGCCAATCGCTAATGGATTCGAGGATGTCTTTGACGAAGTCAAAGGGTTGCCGCCGCATAGAGAGATCGAGTTTCGTATAGATCTAGTTGAAGGAGCCAGACCTGTTGTGATGCCTCTTAGGCGGATGGCACCTAGGGAACAGCATGAGTTGAAGGTGCAAGTTGATGACCTTTTACAGAAAGGATTCATTCGGCGTAGTGTGTCCGAGTGGGGTGCACCAGTTGTGTTCGCAACCAAGGCAGATGGGTCATTGAGATTGTGTGTGGATTATCGTGAGCTGAATAAGGTGACTAAGAAGAACAAGTATCCATTGCCGAGAATAGATGACTTGTTTGATCAGCTTCACGAAGCCAAGGTGTTTTCTCAGATGGATTTGGCAACGGGATTTCACCAGTTGAGAGTGGCTAAGGATAGTGTGCCGAAGACTGCTTTTCGGACACCATCGGGTTTCTTTGAGTGGCTGGTAATGCCGTTTGGGTTGACTAACGTGCCAGCATATTTTGTGGATCTTATGAATAGAGTGTTCAGAGATCAGTTGAACAAGTTCGTACTTGTGTTCGTGGATGATATTCTGATTTATTCCAGAACTGAAGAAGAGCACAAGACACACTTGCGTATTGTTTTGGAAATCTTGCGGAAACATCAGCTGAAGGCTAAGTTTTCAAAGTGTCACTTCTGGAAGAGTGAAGTGAGGTTCTTAGGCCATGTGATTTCTGGAAGTGGAATAGCGGTTGATCCCGCTAAGGTGGCAGCAATCTAGGATTGGGTCAGACCTAAGAATGCATCAGATGTGAGGAGTTTTCTTGGATTAGCAGGATATTATCGACGGTTTATCAAAGACTTCTCCAAGATAGCTGCATCGTTAACAGGATTGACGAAGAAGAACCTAGTGTTCAGATGGGATGATAAGTGTGAGCAAGCTTTCGGAATCCTGAAAGAGAGATTGACAAGTGCTCCTGTTTTGACTATTCCAAGTGGGAATGATGAGATGGTGGTTTACACCGACGCATGTGGTACTGGACTTGGAGCAGTACTGATGCAGAGGGATAAAGTTGTTGCGTATGCCAGCCGACAACTGAAGCCGCATGAAAGGAATTACCCGACTCATGATTTGGAGTTAGCGGCGATTGTATTTTCTTTGAAGATGTGGAGACATTATCTGTTGGGAGTTCGATTCGAGTTGTTTACGGATCATAAGTCGTTGAAGTATCTTTTCTCCCAAAAAGGATTTGAATCTTCGGCAGCAACGTTGGCTAGAGTTTTTGGCATCATATGATTTTGGTATAGCTTATACTCCGGGAAAAGGTAACGCAGTGGCAGATGCGTTAAGTCGAAGACATGTAGGATTGGGAGCCATGTTTTCAGAATGGAAGAGTCTCGAGTATTTAGCTGGATTTGACTTAAGGCCCAGATGCGAATTGGAACCTGAGATGTTGGCAAACTTATCGATAAGACCTTCTCTTGTGGAAAGGATTGGCGAGAGCCAAAAGCGAGACGATAAGCTTGTCAGGATTATCCGTGATTTGGAATCTGGATTGGATCTAGAAAAGGATAAAGGATTCGAGGTCGATCGAGAGGGTTGGCTTCGGAAGCAAGGACGACTAGTTGTTCCCGATATAGATGGATTGAGAGATGAAGTTCTGAAGGAAAGTCATCACTCGAAGTTGACAATTCATCCAGGTGGAAATAAGATGTATCGGGATATGAAGAGAACCTACTACTGGGAAGGCATGAAGAAGGATGTTGGAAATTTTATTTCCAAGTGTATGAACTGCCAGTTGGTAAAAGCCGAGCAGAAGAAGCCAAGTGGATTGCTTCAGCCATTAAAAGTTCCTACATGGAAGTGGGAGCAAGTGTCGATGGATTTTATTGATGGATTGCCTAGAACCAGAACGGGAAATGAAGGGATTTGGGTCATTGTAGATCGTCTGACTAAGAGTGCACGATTTATTCATGTTCTATCGACTAGGACTGCATCAAAGTTGGCTGAGTTTTATGTTAAGTGGATAGTTCGATTCCATGGTATTCCGAAGAGTATAGTGAGCGATCGAGACCCATTGTTCACTAGTGGATTTTGGAAGAGCTTCCAGGAAGTTTTGGGAACTGAGTTGTGTTTGAGTATAGCTTATCGCCCTCAAACAGATGGTCAGACCGAGAGAGTCAACCGAGTTTTGGAAGATCTCCTCAGAGCTTGTGTTTTGGACTTCAGAGGATCATGGGAAGATTACCTTCATTTGGTAGAGTTTTCGTACAACAACAGTTACCAGTCAAGTATTGGTATGGCACCGTATGAGGCATTGTATGGAAGACCGTGTAACTCTCCGACATGTTGGTTAGAGACAGGAGAAAAGCCGTTACTTGGGCCAGAGATGATTCGACAGACTTCAGATTGTATAGAGATCATTCGGCAACGAATGAAGGCAGCCCAAGACCGTCAGAAAAGTTATGCCGATAAGCGTCGAAAGGATTTGGAATTCGACGTTGGTGATATGGTTTTTGTGAAGATTTCTCCACTGAAGAATGTTATTCGATTCGGGAAGAAAGGAAAATTGACTCCGAGATGTGTTGGACCATTCCCGATTATCGAGCGAATTGGAAAGCTCGCCTATAGATTGGAGTTACCAGAGAAGATGTCGGGTGTGCACAATGTTTTTCACGTATCATATCTACGGAAGTATGTGCACGGCTCGAATACAGTGGTTTCTGCTGATAGCTGTGAAGATTTCGAAGTTGATCCGGTCGATAGAAGACCTCGTAAGCCGCTTCGTGTTGTGGAAACCGACACGAAACAACTTAGGAGGAAGGTAGTTAAGTTGCTCAAGATACAATGGAGTGATGATGATAACGACTGTACGTGGGAGGTGGAAGAGAGGATGAAGGCAGCTCATCCTGAACTCTTCAAGGTATGGCCCTAAGGTGTCGTGTCATCTCGCGATATTGTAACTTGTTCTAGTTTTAGAATTCTGTACGCTAAGCTAGAATTGGATGCATGGTTTGTTGATTGCTATGGATGGTAGGCGTACAGAATAGTTTTTGATTGCTATGATTGCTTGGAATTTCGGGGGCGAAATTCCTAAGGGGGAGAGAATGTAACGACCCGTATTTTTACGGATCGAAAAGTTTGTCAAAATCTGGAATTTTAGCATTTTTGAGCCATTTCAGATTTTAGGCGAAATTGGTTAAGTCCTAAGTCGTTCACGACTTAGTATAGGTCGTAAGTCGTATACGACTTAGGGAATAAGCGCGACTTAAGGAATCTGCGAGTTAGCGAGTTGAGGTGGTAAGTCGTGGACGACCTAGGGTATGATATAGGTCGTATGCGACTTAGTATGTTTGTCTTTTTGGTCCTATTTGTTTAAGTCCTAGGTCGTAAACGACCTAAGAGATAAGTTGTGACCGACTTATTGTAGATGACTTAGGGTGGAGATAGAATGTGAGCGACCTAAGTCTAGAAGTTAAGTTGTAACTCAGTTGAGTCGTGACCGAGTTAAGAAACAGTGAGTTAGCGACTTAAGGAGGGTACGACCTATAGGAGTTAAGTCGCGGACGGGTTAAGGGGATAAGTCGTAAGCGACTTATGTCTGGGTGAAGTTAGGTCGTAGCCTAGTAAGTCGTGGGATAGGACGTAGACGACTTAAGAAAGCCAGCGACTTAGGGGCTTAACAGTTAAGTCGTAAGGTAGTGTACCTGTTAAGTCGTAAGTCTGTTAGGTCGCGAGGTAGTGTACCTGTTAAGTATTTGGGTTGCTGTAGCATGTGTTTTGGTTTAAGTCGTAAGTCGTATCTTTGTTAGGTCGCGAGCGCTGCTAAGCTATAAGTCGTAAGTCGTAGGCAGGTGATACTGTTAGGTCGAATAGGCGCGCGCACGTGTTAGGTCGAAGGAGAGTTAGGTCGTAAGTCGGAGGGGTCTTAGGTCGTAAGTCGGAGACGACTTAGGAGATAGCCGAGTTACGACTTAGTAAATTTTTCAGCTATAAATAGGAGGGGTTTTTCTCACTTTTTGGGATCCGGATTTTGAAGCGACGAAGTGTTGCCATTTTGAGAGCTCGACTTCTAAACTTCTTCACTTCTTTTCTCCACTCTAATCTAGTGCTTCCTTTCATCCAAATCGAAGATCAAGATCGAAGATCCAAGAGCTAAAGTTGAAGATCTTCATCCATTGAAGTGAGATTTCTTCGTTTGAAGCGGATTCGTGATAGATCAAGCTTGATCCTTCGCTGTCCAGATCTGAAGCGTGTTGATTTGAGGTTGTTTTGGTGATTTGGTGTGTGGTGATTATCTCTCACACGGATCCAAAGGAGTAGATCGGATTGTTGGCTTGATTTGGTGTTAAAATAGTGATTTCTATGCATTTTTGTAAACCTAAGTGTAGATCCATGTAGATCCATTGTTCATGATGATTTGACAACCATTTTTGTATATGATTAACCTATACAAGTTCATTCATCAAGTTGTAGAGATAATTCTCATGTTTTCATGCTTATTAGACTTTCAACTCCTTAATTATGAAATTGCCATTATTGTTATAATTGTCCATTTTGCTTATATTTGAATGCTTGGTTACTTGGATTGATGTTTGACATGATTGATTGCTGTGAATTAGATGATTGTTGATTGGTTTTAGACAAGGTGGTCGAAGATGATTCAAAAGCTAAGGGAAAGGCTCTTGAATTGGGAAAGCTGCTCGTGGCATATGTAGTGGGATGATGAAGCTCTTATGCATAGATTTGATGATGTGATGTTGAGATGAGGCTTTGCGAGGATGTAATGAAGCGAGGCATCATGTGATGAAGACTTGGTCTAATCCAGACAGGATCATTCCAAGCACGTTGGTAACTCGGTGATATGATTCGAGTTAAGGGTAATGGATGCTTGAGAGGCGCCTGAGCTAGTATGGAAATAGTCGTCGAGGAGGATGACTAGGAGGCTTGGATAGCATCGTTGTTGAAGGTTCTAACATGCTCTAAGCAAGAGTACGTTTGGGCAGATTCGATAGTCCCAACGGCCAACTGTTGATGGTCGAGTACTCTGGGGAGATTCGATAGTCCTAGGCACGGGCTGCGACGACATGCGGGAGTTATGTCTAGAACCGGGGTTTCCATTAGCCCTTGACGGACGGCTGAAAGAATGTGCCGGTCATTCAATTAATGGTGATATCGAAGCAATGATAACAGTGATAGCCAGAGTCATGGATGTTTGGTTGTATCGTCATTCGGACTCAAGAGCGGTATTTTCTGGGTGCTTATCTGATCTAGGCCTAGGTACTTGGAAAACATCACCCTTGACTCGAATGATTATTACTTTACTTTAAATTGTATGCTCTGCTATGTTGCTTCTGCTTAGTGTGTGTTTGAGGGCTATCACTGTAGAAAGAGGTGGAGTGGGAGGGTTGTATTCCTATTCCTTTTCCTTTATGCTCTTTTGGAATGTTGTTAGTTAATTTACTGCTCACTAAGACTGTTGTCTGACTCAAGGCTTTATGTTTAAATTCTTATTGCCTTGGGCTGTTCGTCCATTTTGGGACGGGCAGACTAGGTAGTAGGTGACAGGTGTTGTTCTCTTCTCACGATGCTGATATCGAAGACGAGCTAGAGGGTTGCATATTATCTTCTTATATGTACTGGATGTTCCGCTGTTTTGTATTCTCTGAGTGTTATGTAGTGAGGCTTGATGTATTGGCTATTTGGATGCTTGTATTCAACTATTATGAAGTTTTATATGATGGCATTTTATTCTGTAAAGCTTCACTATATATATGTTCTATTGTATTTTGTCCATGCGCTGTGAGTAATACGATAGATTCTGTTGTTTTAATCTACCCTGACAATCGTCCATGGTCGCCTGGCACACTTTACAACGCACTATCTCTAGATTCGGTGCAGGGGTCATGGACGGTCGTCACAGACAATGTTCTGATAGCATTCATCCATACAAGTACGTTCTGGGTCCGAATGGAACCGAAAGCACTATTCCTACTACATCCATTTTGGGATCACCCTCAGGATTAGTAGCGATTAGCCCTTGCACTTCACTGCTCCATCTTCGACTTCATGCTCTTGTCTTCATTTCGAAAACGTACTCGTTGGATCGAAGTGGTTTTCGGATAATAAATCCGATCCCGGTCTCTTCGAAACAACGTTCGATATTTTTGGTAAACTCAACCCCGGTTCTTTTGGAAATAAACATATGAAATAAGATCGGAGATCACCTCCTAACCGTTAGTGGACGGATTTCCTTATAAACGTCCTAGAAGAACGAAACGAGTTCATACGTACAGTATAGCACCTCGAACGGTAACTATACCACATAATTCCCGTATTCCTTCTAGATATTTCCCAAGTTAAATTTTGGGTTCAGATTTGATAGTCGGTTATTTAACTATCAAATAAGCAATCTTTCAACCAAATATTCCATTTTCCATTTAAAAACACTAAATCTCTCTTTTAATTTAATTTTAGTAAATTACATCTCTTTATCCAAAATATATGTACTTATCTTATCGAATTCAGTTCATTCACAAACTATTCTTTACGAAATATTGAAACCCTTTAAAATAATAAGGAAAGTACCACTGCGGTATCAAACCATGGATTCACAAACAAGCCCAATTTCTCGATTCTAATTTCACTTCGTAGATTTGGAAATCTTACTTGAACTCCAGTATAACCAATTTTATACTTATCCAAATTCTCTTCTGTTCTCCCAATTTATTTAAAATCTCGATTATTAAACCTTTTTATTTAAAACAAGTGCCACTTAAACATTTATTATTAAAAATCCTTTTATATACTTTTATCCTAAAATCTCTATTTCAATACCGAATTCGTTAAGTAAAAATTTCAAAACCATTATTTCATCAGATCAATTAACCCAAATTCCTAGGTAAATATTTTACTTCGAAACCCCTTTTAAAATTCTTTTCCAATTCAACCCATTTATTACTGGTATTTAAAAATACAAAAATCTAGGTCAAAACCTGCCATAGCATCCAATCAATTTCAAATTACACAATGATCTATCACAGATTATTCCAACAAAACATATATTACTATATATGAAATTAAATTCAACATTTTTGAGGAATCCAGTTGGATCACTCCAACCTGTTTCCCTGCATCCACAGATGTTAGCACAACATAAAAATACCAATTCCACTTTGAGGCGGAATATTGCGGTATAAGGGTCATCCGCTATTAAGCGGGGCACATAGGGTCTCATCCGCTATATATATGCTGGAATATCAATCACTCCAATATATATATACTACTATATATAATATCACATTCAACTGATTAAAAATATCAATTCAATCAATCAATCATTACTTAATTTTAACTACTTTAAAATTAATACCAGCAGTCCAAAATTGAGTGAGATTAACTCACGTTGAGTTTTAATTTCACTAAATGCTTTAATTTTAAATTAAATCGAACACGTTCTATTTAACCTAAAATTTTAGCTCATTCCAATCGACTCCATATCTGCTCCAGCACGTAGTATTCGTCGCTGCGATTCCAACGCTGCCTGTTTCATTCGATTTCGACCTCGTATGAGAAAGATATGAAATTTCAAAGTTTTGAACATAATTTATAATAATAAATTCTTTTTTTATTATTATTACCCAAAAAAGATCTGGCCGTTAGTTTGAGATTCAAAATCGTGGCTGCTCGTGCTTTTCTTCTTCCCCCTTCACTCGTTCGAACGAACCCACCATTGCCTTGCTTCTTTGAATTTCCGCTCCTCCTCTGGTTATCAAGACGACGATCCAATGTCTCCACGATGAAGTCCATCGCAAACCCAACCTACGGTCGAAGACTTCAACCCCAATGCCCCACCATCTTCTCGAAAAACATGCTCGAACGCGGCCAAAACGCGACCCAATTTCTCTCCCATCGCTGCGCCATTCCAGATCATAGCCGTCCATCTCGACGTGCTCTTTGACTTTCATGTAGGAACTTTTCGAAATAAACGAGAGGATCGAGAGATAAATGAGGAAGAACCTGGGATGTTTTCGGCTATTAAAAGAATGAAGGCGGGTGGGAGAATGTAAATTAGGTTTTACTTTTCACGAGCTATATATACACGTTCATATATAATATTTTATTATTATTTTTCCAAATTACATGCTTTTTCGAATGAACTCCAAACTAGATGTGCCGCCTGGGGTTTATAATGCTTTACCCCTATTCCAAACACAATGGAATATGTGTTTCAGGGCCTAATTCGATTGTATGTGGAAGATAGCTTTTCGAATCGAATTAAAATATTAAATTTTCGATATTTATTTCAACGCGTTTCTATTCCGTATGACCAAACGGTAACCCCAAATGCTACGAAATTTAAAATCCGATAATAATACACTATTATGGATCCAATGGAACTAGATTCGTCGAATTCCGAGACTGTGCCCCGGAAGGCTATTTTTAACTCGTCGATTATATCGAGCGATTTTCAAAATCGTCGAAATCGTCTAAAATTTCAATTTTTAATACTTACTAACTCCATTATAAATCACATGGAATTTATATTCATATTGGAAATCATTTCGATTCATATAAAATCAAAATTCAATTATTTACAATATTTCTATATATTAAATTCTACCATTAAATAAATATATAAATTTCAAACTTTTAAATTTATCGACTTCAAATTCCATTCAAAGACTATTACCATCACTCTACTTCAAACAGAATTTAGAATTAGCTTATACATCATTTCCATTTCCATTCAACCCCAGATTCCCATATTATCCCAATTTTCAATTATTAAATTACTATTCATCAAATCCAATTAATCGCTATATTTGAAATGTTAAACTACTTCACTGGTTCTTTCATATTCAAAATCAATTTATAATTCAAGTTCAACATTTAAAAATAAATAAAATGTTCAGAATTAAACGACCAAAATCCCGGGTCATTACATTCCTCCCCCCTTATAAGAATTTCGTCCTCGAAATTGCGAAGGTTGGAAAAATGCTCTTAAACCCATTAACTTATCCAACACCCCTTAGTTAAATCCTATATTCATTTCCCTAAACCTTTTGGTTTTATCCAAAACAATTAGCTTCATTTCTAACTCAAACCCTTGATTTCTAATATAATTCAAAAATCAACTTTTCTAGTTAACAAAATTTTCCAAAAATTTTCAAAATTTCCTAACACCCTAAATTCTTGAAATTTTTTGACAGAGTCTCCTTTGTACGGAGAGCCTTTTACAATATCACAAATATGATAAAAATATATACATCGACCCACACGGTCGGAAAACAAAATATATATCAATATATTATCATTTCTTTATTTTATTGCGTAGGCGTACCTTTATTTAGCGTTTTTAAGCGAGCGAATTATTTATATGCATTTACGCAACCCAAAATCTATCCAAACAGCTTCTTGTACTTGTACTTACTCAAAATAAGCACATAAGTTTTCATCAACATGAAATTTTATAACATTTTATTCCTTTAACTAGCTAAACATTTAAACTTCATAACCCGAACATGCCAATCATATATTACAAGCAATTTATAAGGTTCCAACACTAATTTAATTCCTTTCCATGGATCCGTATATCATTTCATTCAATTCAAAATGATTTACAACCAAATTTATTGTATTCACTTCATATTTACAACAAACAAACTCATATTTATTCCAAATTGATTTCTATGTGCTTTACTTGTATAAATTCACTTTTATTCAATTTCAAATTGATTCATAATCAATTTTACTTGTATTCCATTCATTATTGAATTTCATTATATGCAAATCCATTTTATTAACCTTAATTTATTTCTTTTAAATTGACTCGAAATCAATTTTTTCCCTAATTTCCATACCATTTATTTAATTTTTAACTTGATTCACAATCCATTAAATTTCATTCTATTCACATTCACACTTATTATATTCCCGTCCATCTTATTAAGCTTCAATTGATCCATTTAAATTGATTTTAAATCAATTCATATATTTTCCATTGGTTCCCATTTTTGTTATCCACCAAACTTTGTTCGCTGCATGTTGTATTAAACAACATTCCAATCCATGTTAATTTTATTTATGAATCACTCCATAAATAATCACTTAAGTTAAGTTTCCATGGCAGCCAAGTTCCATTTCTTTTTAAATTGATCCCATTCAATTTATTCACTTCCATTTACTTTGTGTATCCAAATTTTTTTATACTATCACTTGGGAATCATTCCAGGTAATCGATTCTTGAACAATTTATATTGCACATGGTTCATGCACTTCCATTTCTATTAATTCCATTCCCAACTTATATTACATCATTTCCATTCACTTACATTAAATTCACCTAGTGTCATTCTGTAACGACCCCGAAATTTAATTTTATTTAAATTGATAACTAAATAAATTTTTGAATTAAATTTGTGAAAATGATCAATGCGGTGATGCGAGTTTCCCCGAATTCAAGTATATTTTGTATAAATCATTTAAATTTAATAATATTGTAAATATTGTACATATATGTGAATATATATGTATACATGATATATGAGTCAATTTGAAATTTTAAAATATATGTATATATATTTGATTTGAATTTAACTCGTAAATAAATGGTTTGAAAATAAAGATACAAATTATATGAGATATAAAGTATAAAGTAAATATCTAGATCTTAATAAATCAATACAAAATAATACAAAGTAGTAGAACAAACAAAACTAATAAAAGAGAAAAAAATATAGAATATATTCGAGTAATAATACAAACAAAGTATATTCATAAGATAATAAAAATAAAAATATAAGTAGACAATAACTATTTGGGTTAGAAATTCATTTGCAATATAACTTATTAAGTAAGTAAGTAAACAAAATAATTAGACAAAGCAAATATGTATTCAAGTATGAAGTGACAACATCTCAAAGACTTAAATAAGCTCATCAACCTGGAAACAAGTATTGCAAAGGAATGAGATAAGTAAATATTTTTAAGTGAAATGAAATAAAAGATAACAACATTGTATATTCAAGCTGAACAAGCCTATATACATAAGTATGAGTCCAGACAACACAAAGAAAGATTTTTATGATAAGTTAGCTTGCATAGGAAGCCACAATCATCTCAACACAAACATGTATTAGCCACCGAAAACAGCATACCAGCCCCCAAACTTCATAAAAATCTCTGACCCAATATGTTGTACCAAATATCACCTATCTGTACCAAGTCTTCCTTTATTCAAATACACATTCATCTTGTGTTAGTTCGTTCATAACAAACATAGTAAAGCCTGAAAGAAAATAAAAAGCAAACATCACTATTTGTTTTACAAATTCAAACTCGGTTTATACAACAAAACACAAAGAGGATTCAAGGCAGATTCAAACTGCATTGTTCAAAGCAAAACAGGATCTTCTCTGTTCCAAACTTTTACCAGGTGAGCAACACACCTATCCTTGCCTATAACCTTGATATGGTGATTGATGTTTGAAGTGTGATATGAAAATGTTGTCTATTATGCCTGCATGTTGTATATATATATACAGATGACTGTATATAAGTATATATATGTGTCTGTTCTTATGCACAGGCTAGAAACAAATATAGAGGAAAAAAATCAAAATCTCAATGATCAATCAATTAAAATCTTAGTGATATGAATAAAAGATGTTTGAACTTACTGGGTAATTGTTTTAAAAATAGCTTACAATAAAATATTGTGTGCATATTCTGGAAAATGCACAACAACAGTCAAAACAGAAATTGGTCAAAATCTTTATCTCGATAATTCAAGTTTTGAATATATGAATAGATTCGAGTTGAAAACAGATGAATTTTGATTTAAAGATTGGAATTTTTTTTAGTTCGAAATTTGTGAGAATTATTGAGTTGAACAAATTTGGGCATTTTGTAAATCACTAGTGATCTCGAGTGAATTGAGGCTTGGAATTTGTTTTCAGGGATGCTGGAACAAGGTTGAATTCGGGAAAAATGCTAAATGATTTTTTAATTCATCGTGAGTGAATATTTGGATCGCATTTGCTATATTACAGCATGATAGGGGGTTCTCGCTTCGCGGTTTGGTGGCGAACGGGAGACTCTTACCCCTACATGTCCCTGAGTGGGATGGGTTGGTTGTGACAGTTGAAAGGCTGGCCGTAAAAGCAACTGCGAGGTGCCAGTGTAAGCAACGGTGGGGCTGGGATGGTTGCAAAGCCTACCGGTCGCTGCTTCCGGAAATGTCTATGTCGTTACATTTGGTATCAGAGCTAAGGTTGAACTTTAGCTCAGGAGTATAACACGTTAAGTAGCTCATTAGAGATAGAGTGAAGTAAACTCTAGAATGAGTATATCCCTAAGATATCAGTCTGAACGTCTCAGTAAATTCTCTTACTATCCACTGATAGTGAGTATGAGTGCAAGAAGAGGACGAGATAGGGGACAGGGGAATACGACTATAAATGGTCAATACCCTACAACAGTGGAAACAACTTTCTTATCAATTTCTTTTGATTCGTTTCCAAAATTCTTTGATTGCTTCGTACCAGCTACAAGAAGGAATTTCGGTGTGATGACGACTCTACGAATCGTTGTGGAAGATCCTTACTTCGTATCTGCATCGGTTTCTTATCAGCTTTTTGATTTAAATCTTAATGAATTTGAAATTGGAAATTTTAATTTGAGGTAAATTGATTAATAGAATATGAAGCTAAAATTTAAATTGTATCAATAAAACGATACCGTTTAAAACCAAATTTGAAATTCTATTGTAATTTCTTGGGTATACCAAAGTCCGAAGAGTGACAAATTGGTATGTATTCTGAGATATTCCGACTTGAGTTTGGAATTCATATCGTAAGTTTGAGGAGTTATAGGAGATCGAATCTATCTATCTTTGTTACTTTCGTGCCTGCGAATTTCTAGGATGAAATTATTTTAAGGGGGGAAGTTTGTAATGACCCCGAAATTTAATTTTATTTAAATTGATAACTAAATAAATTTTTGAATTAAATTTGTGAAAATGATCAATGCGGTGATGCGAGTTTCCCCGAATTCAAGTATATTTTGTATAAATCATTTAAATTTAATAATATTGTAAATATTGTACATATATGTTAATATATATGTATACGTGATATATGAGTCAATTTGAAATTTTAAAATATATGTATATATATTTGATTTGAATTTAACTCGTAAATAAATGGTTTGAAAATAAAGATACAAATTATATGAGATATAAAGTATAAAGTAAATATCTAGATCTTAATAAATCAATAAAAAATAATACAAAGTAGTAGAACAAACAAAAATAATAAAAGAGAAAAAAATATAGAATATATTCGAGTAATAATACAAACAAAGTATATTCATAAGATAAAAAAAATAAAAATATAAGTAGACAATAACTATTCGGGTTAGAAATTCATTTGCAATATAACTTATTAAGTAAGTAAGTAAACAAAATAATTAGACAAAGCAAATATGTATTCAAGTATGAAGTGACAATATCTCAAAGACTTAAATAAACTCATCAACCTGGAAACAAGTATTGCAAAGGAATGAGATAAGTAAATATTTTTAAGTGAAATGAAATAAAAGATAACAACATTGTATATTCAAGCTGAACAAGCCTATATACATAAGTATGAGTCCAGACAACACAAAGAAAGATTTTTATGATAAGTTAGCTTGCATAGGAAGCCACAATCATCTCAACACAAACATGTATTAGCCACCGAAAACAGCATACCAGCCCCCAAACTTCATAAAAATCTCTGACCCAATATGTTGTACCAGATATCACCTATCTATACCAAGTCTTCCTTTATTCAAATACACATTCATCTTGTGTTAGTTCGTTCATAACAAACATAGTAAAGCCTGAAAGAAAATAAAAAGGAAACATCACTATTTGTTTTACAAATTCAAACTCGGTTTATACAACAAAACACAAAGAGGATTCAAGGCAGATTCAAACTGCATTGTTCAAAGCAAAATAGGATCTTCTCTGTTCCAAACTTTTACCAGGTGAGCATTACACCTATCCTTACCTATAACCTTGATATGGTGATTGATGTTTGAAGTGTGATATGAAAATGTTGTCTATTATGCCTGCATGTTGTATATATATATATACAGATGACTGTATATAAGTATATATATGTGTCTGTTCTTATGCACAGGCTAGAAACAAATATAGAGGAAAAAAATCAAAATCTCAATGATCAATCAATTAAAATCTTAGTGATATGAATAAAAGATGTTTGAACTTACTGGGTAATTGTTTTAAAAATAGCTTACAATAAAATATTGTGTGCATATTCTGGAAAATGTTAAACAACAGTCAAAACAGAAATTGGTCAAAATCTTTATCTCGATAATTCAAGGGTTGAATATATGAATAGATTCGAGTTGAAAACAGATGAATTTTGATTTAAAGATTGGAATTTTTTTAGTTCGAAATTTGTGAGAATTATTGAGTTGAACAAATTTGGGCATTTTGTAAATCACTGGTGATCTCGAGTGAATTGAGGCTTGGAATTTGTTTTCAGGGATGCTGGAACAAGGTTGAATTTGGGAAAAATGCTAAATGATTTTTTAATTCATCGTGAGTGAATATTTGGATCGCATTTGCTATATTACAGCATGATAGGGGGTTCTCGCTTCGCGGTTTGGTGGCGAACGGGAGACTCTTACCCCTACATGTCCCTGAGTGGGATGGGTTGGTTGTGACAGTCGAGAGGCTGGCCGTAAAAGCAACTGCGAGGTGCCAGTGTAAGCCACGGTGGGGCTGGGATGGTTGCAAAGCCTACCGGTCGCTGCTGCCGGAAATGTCCATGTCGTTACATTTGGTATCAGAGCTAAGGTTGAACTTTAGCTTAGGAGTATAACACGTTAAGTAGCTCATTAGAGATAGAGTGAAGTAAACTCTTGAATGAGTATATCCCTAATATATCAGTCTGAACGTCTCAGTAAATTCTCTTACTATCCATTGATAGTGAGTATGAGTGCAAGAAGAGGACGAGATAGGGGACAGGGGAATACGACTATAAATGGTCAATACCCTGCAACAGTGGAAATAGCTTTCTTATCAATTTCTTTTGATTCGTTTCCAAAATTCTTTGATTGCTTCGTACCAGCTACAAGAAGGAGTTTCGGTGTGATCACGACTCTACGAATCGTTGTGGAAGATCCTTACTTCGTATCTGCATCGGTATTATCAGCTTTTTAATTTAAATCTTAATGAATTTGAAATTGGAAATTTTAATTTGAGGTAAATTGATTAATAGAATATGAAGCCAAAATTTAAACTGTATCAATAAAACGATACCGTTTAAAACCAAATTTGAAATTCTATTGTAATTTCTTGGGTATACCAAAGTCCGAAGAGGGACAAATTGGTATGTATTCTGAGATATTCTGACTTGAGTTTGGAATTCATATCGTAAGTTTGAGGAGTTATATGAGATCGAATCTATCTATCTTTGTTACTTTCGTGCCTGCGAATTTCGAGGACGAAATTCTTTTAAGGGGGGAAGTTTGTAACGACCCCGAAATTTAATTTTATTTAAATTGATAACTAAATAAATTTTTGAATTAAATTTGTGAAAATGATCAATGCGATGATGCGAGTTTCCCCGAATTCAAGTATATTTTGTATAAATCATTTAAATTTAGTAATATTGTAAATATTGTACATATATGTTAATATATATGTATACGTGATATATGAGTCAATTTGAAATTTTAAAATATATGTAAATATATTTGATTTGAATTTAACTCGTAAATAAATGGTTTGAAAATAAAGATACAAATTATATGAGATATAAAGTATAAAGTAAATATCTAGATCTTAATAAATCAATACAAAATAATACAAAGTAGTAGAACAAACAAAAATAATAAAAGAGAAAAAAATATAGAATATATTCGAGTAATAATACAAACAAAGTATATTCATAAGATAATAAAAATAAAAATATAAGTAGACAATAACTATTAGGGTTAGAAATTCATTTGCAATATAACTTATTAAGTAAGTAAGTAAACAAAATAATTAGACAAAGCAAATATGTATTCAAGTATGAAGTGACAACATCTCAAAGACTTAAATAAACTCATCAACTTGGAAAAAAGTATTGCAAAGGAATGAGATAAGTAAATATTTTTAAGTGAAATGAAATAAAAGATAACAACATTGTATATTCAAGCTGAACAAGCCTATATACATAAGTATGAGTCCAGACAACACAAAGAAAGATTTTTATGATAAGTTAGCTTGCATAGGAAGCCACAATCATCTCAACACAAACATGTACCAGCCACCAAAATGTTTTCATACCAGCCGACATGGAAAAATATATATTGTACTTACAAAAATCAAAATGGGATTGTATGTAAACCAAGAGGGAACACAAGCATTTAATGCTTTCACTTTAGTACACGAACCAGCCACCATAGGAAAGAAAATATCCCTGTATGGTTGTACAAACAAATGCAAATATCACCTACATTGTACAAATAATATAATCACCCTATAAGCTTTCTTTTATATCAGCCTTCTCCCTTCATTTTAGTTCGAGCACCATCATAACTGGAAAAAAAATGAAAGAAGTAATATCATCTCAAACTTAAACAACAAGATATTAATACAAACAAGAAGATTTTAACTGGAAGTTAAAAGCTTGGATCAAAAGAAAAGAACTTCAACTTGAGGCCCTGTTTTCTTTCTTTGGAGAAAAAACAACTGTGAGCAACTCCTATTTTCCGAAGCTTAACTGTTTTGATATCTTGTTGATTGTGAGTAACTTTTCTATTTAAAATTTCTAAACTCGATTCTGTTGCAAGTGTTGTGGTAAATATGTTTGTATATGTATATGCATGTCTGTGTTTGGTTATAGGAGGCTCTGTTCTTGTTTACAGACACAAAATCTAATCAAAATTCAAATTCTCCTTCCCTAATCCCTTATAGGTTATGTTGTATAAAGGAATTAGGTTTGAATTAACTAGATCTTAGTGTTAAAAATACTTTTAAGTTTAAATAAATAGAAATTTTGTTTGGAAGAATAAAAGAGCAGAGAAACATTATTTATGTTAAAAATCAAATATAATGATTTATAAATTAGTATATATAATCTGGATCCTCTAAGCATATTAGGATTTTTGAAATCGAAATCTCGATTTTTAGTTGAGTATTAAGGATGAGTTAATAAATGAACAAAAAATGCATTTTTGCCAATTTCAGTTGATACGATTAATTTTGATTGTTGAAATTTCGTATAAAGCAAGCTTGAAGATGAATTAACACAGGAAAAATGCCTAATAAAAATTCGAATGCATAGATTTTGCGGTGGAGGTAAAAGTAGGGTTTAGTTGATACGTTTTGGATGCTCTGTGAATTTTAGTTTTCGCCACCATGGTTGGACCGAGTGGCTCGCGATTCTGGAAGATGGTTGTGGGGGATATGGTTGAGGTATGGGCGAAGTGGAGGCACCGCTAGTGGTCGGCGTTGGAAGGTGGAGGCGATTTGCTGTCGAGAGTTCAAATTTTAGTTCAAGCATCAGGCTCATTTTCGTATTCGAACTTTTCAGGTTGATTTGGATTTCAATATTAAACGAGAAGGTGATTTAGGACTTGCTGGAACGAGTGGCGATGGTCGGAGAGTCTCCGACCAAGTGTGCACGTGCACGCGAGACGATACATATCTGCTGCGTTCAAATTTGGGGAAGACGAAGTTAGCTGGGGGGAAGCTCGAAGGAAATTGCGAAATACTCGGGGGAGAGGGTGCCTGGCTTCGGGGAGGAACTCGCATATGCAAGTGAACTTCCTGTCATCTTCGTTTGAACATTTAAGTATAAGTTGAAAAAAAAGAAAAAGGAAAAACAACAGGGAGAAGAAGGAGGTTGGGAAAAAAATGTGCAGGGGAATGATGCTGGGAAATTTTTAGGGAAACTCGAGTGCTACTCGAGCTATTATCGAGTTGCTTGGGTGAGTTATATAAATGGGTTAAGCCCAAATTTTTATAAAGTTTAAACAATTAAACTAAACCATGTTGTATAATCTTAAGTAAAAAGTTTGTTTTAAGTTATTTACTAAGTAAGTATATAAATATCAATGTTTATAAAACCTTAAGTATTATATAAATGAAGAAATTGAATTTAAAGATAGGAATTGAAGTAAATTTACATTAAAATTTTCGATATATCAAATAATTGATTTTTAATGTGTAAAGCAGAGTTTCAAATGATAATTAAGGTAAACAATTTTTATTAATAATTTTGAAAGGTAATTAAAGAATGATTTATTTATTTAAATAATCAATTATAAATTGTTTAAATACTTAATGAAAGTAATTAAGGATTAATCACTTATTGTAATCAATTATGGATATTTTGATTTATTCAAGTTAATTAATTTAAGAAAATCATTAGATAAATTGGTAATTAATGATTTGTAATTAATCAATCAGAATTTGATAATAAATCCATTTAACTGGAAAATTAATTCAATTAATTAGGATTAAACGATTAATTTATCCTATTTATAAATGATTATTAAATGCTTGACCCTACTTATGAATATTTGGATTCTGTTGAATGATATGAATTGTTTGATATCCCTGATATATGATGCTTTGTGATTCGTCCTGATTTATGTTGTGATCTGTAACTTCTATTTTTGTGATATATTACTATGTGAATATGAAAACCCTTGGCCCGTAAAACGGCACTTGAATTTCGATGCGACAGGAAGTCGGATTCCAGTTGGTTATCCGAAACCCACATCGAATTGTAATAGTGAATCTTTGTGACCG
The DNA here is from genome assembly GCA_030737815.1 of Allium fistulosum. Taxonomy (NCBI): domain Eukaryota; kingdom Viridiplantae; phylum Streptophyta; class Magnoliopsida; order Asparagales; family Amaryllidaceae; genus Allium; species Allium fistulosum. The sequence continues at coordinate 1,055,247,353 of CM060904.1, read as the reverse complement.
ATAAATTTATTTTATCTATTAATCTATGAATGAAGATAAGCGTTATCGATCATACCGCTTATCGATATATCTGTGATGATTGATGTTGCACTATTGTGTGTGAAACCCCTGGACTACACCATACACACACAAATATGGATTTCACGTGGAAATCAGTTAAGTCACAGATAATTTAAATCTGATGTTTTTGAAATTGAAATTTTAATTTCAATTGATTTTGAAATTTGAAATTTGGGTTTAAAGTGAAAAACATTTGAAATGGAATTTCAAAGGTGAAAGTTATTTTTGAGTAACTTGATTGAATTTGAAATTTAAATTATTTGATTTAAATTATTGAATTCAATATTTAAAATTGAATTCTATAATTTGAAACTAGGGATTAAAGGTGTTATATCCATTATATAAGGGTTAAACTATTTTAAAAGTATTGATTTTGGGAATATGAATATAATTCAAGGGCTTTAACTCGTGCAAATAAAATTGGATTTTTCTGAAAACGGAAACTATTTGTTTTCAAATAATAACAGCTTTCATATGAGAAGTGAACTTTCAATTTGTGTTGAAAGGTTTCAAATTTAAAATGAAATTGAAATGTTTTGAAAGACTATGAATGAATTCTTTTTGAAAGTTATGAATTGAATCTATTTATTTTTCACAGATTTAAAATGATGATTTGTTTAAACCATTCGGAATGACATTGTTTTGAAAGCTATAAGTTGAATCTTTATTTTAAAGATTTAACGAGTTAATCCAATTGAAACGAGAATTGTTTTGAAATCTGTGAATGGATTTTTGTTGAAACTGGGTAAGCTTTGTGAAATAAATCTTTTTGTTTAAAGATTGAAATGGTAATTTGTTTAAACCATTTGAAGAAAAGATTTTGGGTAATAAGTTGTGACTTAATTGAAATCCCAATATCCATATGTTTTTAAAGATTGCGCTCGTTATTCGGGTTAGCCGGGAAAAGACATTTGTGTCATATAACCCATTCCGAATAATGATACGTCGTATATGGATCGCATTTGAAGACCGGTGTTGAAGACCGGATATTTTCAAAAACGGAAGGACAACTCATCGAATGTCTCTGCACCGACTGGTCCCCGGTATAGAGATTTTATCACCCTTTGTGATGGGAAGTCCGGACGTGATTGGAAATTATCCGGATTTGCAAGGGCTTCGTGAGAAGTGCCTTTGGTTCTGTTCGAACCTGGAACAGACTTGTATGGTTACATGTCTGACATTACACTTTGAGATATAAAGCCAATTTCTTTCAAATACATATCTGTTGGTGGCGGAGAATTTATTCTCTTAGCTTAACACCCTTCTCTGAGACGTACGAGCTCAGAGGTTATGTAGTTGAAATTTATCAGCGATATATTCCCAATTTGGTAATGTGGCATGCTGAGTGTTGCTGTGTGATGATCAGTGTTTGATCATTTGTGATATGATCATTTGTTTGATCATTTATCTTTGTGATCATTGGTTGATCATCTGTTGACCCAAAGCGTGACTTTTTGAAAAAGCGTAGCTTTGTGGACGAGACTTCGTCGAACCTCACAAACCTGTAATGGTCGAAACAGGAATTGTGCGGCAAGGTTTTCAGGGGTAGCTCCCCTAGGGTATGACCATTCCTTCTGGAAAAGGGTAGTATCATGGTATGGAGCCCAGATACTTACTCATGTGGACACACTTTATTTATTATGTGTGATGTTGGTTAGAGAGCTCTCGTTTAAAGGTCCCAAAGGACCGGGGGTGGCATATCTGAGGTTTTGTATACTCCCTTGGGAAAAGGAGTAGCCAGCCTTGTTTGGCAGAGAACGGTTTGGTTCTTGGGACATCCAGCCAGAGGCGTTTCCATGTGGCAATGGGAAGTTCCTTGGCCTGACCATTTGTTGGAAAATCCATTCATCCAATACGAGCCCTGTACGGTTTTAGTTGTAGAACCTATCATCTACTTATGGTGGCGCCCCACTGTTTGGATGGTAGCTATAGTAGGCATAGTTAGAAATGTCTATGTTGGCTAAGATTGATATTCTACTTTCGAAATGTTTTCTACACTATGCACTAATAATAATATCAAATGATTTGATTTTGCGTAGTAGGCATCTTTGACTATCATAAGGAGAAATCTCCTCCAATTCTGCGTTTGCATTGTGTGTGTGGCGGGAGGCCTTATGGTAGTTTCATTTTCTAAAAGCATTGCGAATTTACTTTAAAATTCTTCTGCTTTTTGTTTTAAAGATAAACTGTTTTGTTGCTCACACCAGTCCCATGACTGATCCGGAGTTTATTGTTTCTTTCCTAAACTCCGGATGCTCAAACTTTTTCTACACGAGCAGTCTAGAGTTTGGTTTTTTAGATAATCATATTAGTAGTTTTTCTGGAGCTAGTTCAGTCTTTGGATATGGACTGCACTTGCTTATCTTTGAGCATCGTTATTGGGAGTTCGAGCTATTTCTGGATTGGTGCTTTGAAGATGAAGATTATCCGCTGCTGATGTTATCGTTTTCTTTTCCGCTGCTATTTGTTGTATCATATCTCTGATGTATATTGATATTCATTGTATCACTCTGTTGTATCAGATATTGTATATCAATGTATTATTCTTTTTCTTCCGCTGTGTTATTTACTTAACTATTGTTATAAGCTCCGGCGCCTCGGACTTGAACGGTCGAATCTATGGCATTCGAGTACGATGTAAAGTATGGATGTCGATTTTCGAGCGCGAAAATCTAGGACGTTACACATTCACTTCATCTTAAAGTGAACGGCATTTCATTTTAAGCTAATTTATTTATAAACAATTTTCACAAAATTATTTCTAAGGTTTATTATAAACATTCCCTATCATTGCTTAAGTTATATTCAGCTTTAAACTTAAGTTCATACCCCAACTATACTCCAAAATCATATTTCAAAAACATATTCAATTTATTTACACTTAAATTGAATTCATTTCTTGTTATCATTTTCTTAGCCATTTTAACTTGGTTATATTTTTTCTCCTTTCCAGTTTAATAAGTTATACAACCTATTTATTCACAATTTCCTGAATTTGCCACTTAAGTTTACCCACATTCAACATTTATAACATATGGTTATATAATCACTTCACCATTCATATTTATATTCAATTTACTCCACCTTAATTCATGCTCCATTAAAAATTCAAATTTTTTGAATTTCCATTCTTTACCATAATACCAAACCATTTTCATTTTGGTTTACCATTTCAATTTCAATTCATAAGTTCAAAAACTTATTTACTTAAAATATCATTTTACCTACTTGAGTTCATTTACATTTTATAACCATAACTCTGGATTATATACATCACTTAATAGCTTAAGCGTATTCATTCCATTCAATAATTATACTTATAATTATATAATTATTCTACATTTCAACTTAATATCCAATTCAATTCAAATCCAACTTCAATTTTATTTAACTTATCTTAAGTTAAATTTCAATTCATAATATTCATTTCAACTTACTTAGATCAAATTTTAATTCCAGGATTAAATTTTACATTTTCCTTTCTTATCTACACCAACTTCAATTTATAAGTTGAATTAACTAATTTCCCTGACTTTACAAGTCATTTAGATGGAAATCCCAAAATTTAATTACCCGGTTTTATTTCAAATAGTTTTGAAATCATAATATACATATATCACTTTGGTATATCAACCATGCTTTCGGATTTTTCAAAACAACTTGGTTTTGGCCAAAACAATTTCCCTTTGGAATTCCTAAAAGAAAACTTGTTTACCAAACAAGTCCAAAAAAAAATCACAGCCAATCCCTATGGTAGCAATCCATCACATAGAAACTCAAAAATGAATACTGATGATGTGGCCATCATCACCAGGATTATTTTCCAACGACTGGAGTGAGTTTAGTGCTTCCTTACTTCCAAAATTCATTTTAAAACAATTTCTATCCTAAAAAAACATTTTCAATAATAATACTCCATTATTCCTCACAAACCATTTTGGAAAACATTTCCAAGATTTAAAAATTTCCAAACATTTAGTTCAAATTCAATTTAAAACATTTTCCAAATTTTTCGGGATTTAAATTCTAGTTTAAGTCAAATTTTAGTTATACCCCTTTGTATAAATCATTCTTATACAATTTCTATTTGGTTATATATATAACCATCTCAAATTTTATAATCTATTCTGATTATAATATTAGCATCCAAACATTCCAATTATATACACTATAATAATTTTAGAAAATTATTTCTTTTATATCAAAATATAATTTTTGGTAAAATTATTTCATTTACCCACTTTTAAGACAATACTGTGTCGGTTTATCTTGTTTAAGAGTTTAGAAACCCCTATCGATATGGTTGTACTTCCTATACCCACCAGAATTCATAAACACTCGACTGATAAGTCAACACAATGCAAAAACATTTTATATTCACTAACAAATACGCGCTCATATCTATTAATACACTCAACTCATTCTAGAGTACTTCTGATTCTATCTCTAATGAGTAATCCCCCACCAAAGCCTAGGTATATCGCCAACCTAAGCTCTGATACCAACTGTGATGACCCGCCCTTCCGACCATCGAAAATCGACATAAATACGCTCATTGTATAGCATGCCGAACAATCGAGTGCCGGAAAGACAGATTGTTGAGGGGAAAGAAAGTAGGTAGAAGAAGAAGGAACTAAACAAATAGAATCTCACAACGGACTAAGTAACATATAATAAAAATAGTTCTTTACACAACCAAAACTGTAATATACATATCTCACATCAGAGTACGCAAATCAATAATTACCAGCCTGGACAGTTATAACAACCTGCCCTCAAAATTTCTGGTAATTTAAACAAAACACTACAATGGAAATAAACAAGTACGAAAATACGTCTCGGTCTCCAGCTCGTCTCCTAAGCTCCATAGCATCCTAACCTAAACTTGTAATACTCGGTCTGACCTAAGCATTATAATAAAATAACACCCGAGTCAGTCTGAAAAACCAGCGTGAGAAAAACACACTCGATTTGAATTATTAGTTTTTAAAATCCTTTGAAAATCAAAGGTATCTCGTAAGACCACGCCACACATAAACACGACGGGTTTTTACCTTACGATACCAAAACATTTCATATCAAAATCCTCTAGCATTATAATAGTGTCCAAATATAAATACTTATTCAAATAGCTGAAATGCTTGCATCTTACGTTTCAACATAGTATGGCACAATCAAGACCGTACGACGCTTATTGGAGAAAGGATTCCATACGAATGACTAGGTACTGGGGTATCACCTATCACAGTACATGTCTAGAAACAATGTACCGAGGACCACACCGAGATCCCTTGCCACACAAGGCCGAACTATCCCTAACCTGGATAGACCGAATATGCTATCACCCCGGGTGTTCCCACCCTTTATCGAGATCCTTCCATAAATCGTAGTAATAATAATATCCGAGGGTATCTAGAAAGGTGATAAACATACCCTAATTGGGTGCTACCCACTTAGCCTTGCTACATCTCCCCTGCTTTTCAGTCATTCCCGGTTGATGAGGCTAGAGGCTACGATTACCTTTTCAAGGAATTTTCACTTAGAATGCTCATTATCCTCCAATGAAAATGTTCTGATAGCATTCATCCATACAAGTCTGCTCTGGGTCAGAACGGAACCGAAAGCACTATTCCTACTACATCCATTTTGGGATCACCCTCAGGATTAGTAGCGATTAGCCCTTGCACTTCACTGCTCCATCTTCGACTCCATGCTCTTGTCTTCATTTCAATAATGTACTCGTTGGATCAAAGTGGTTTTCGGATAATAAATCTGATCCCGGTCTCTTCGAAACAACGTTCGATATTTCCGGTAAACTCATCCCCGGTTGTAACGACCCGCCTTTTTGGATAGTTTAAACCGACGATCAAACACACACGTCGACTCAAACCATATAAAAGGGCAGATGGTTATTGGGATAAATAAGAAAAGAAGAGAAAAGGAAAAAGAAACAATCATAGAATCTCGCAGCGGAAAGATAAAATATAATAATCAAATAAACAGTTCATGAAGTTGTTTAATATACTTTTGATTATCATTTATACATCATTTATCAGAGTATACAACAGAACAAATAAAATAATGCAGCAGACAACATGATGCAAGGATAATAATAGTAATAGTATACCAAATCTTCGTCTTCGTCCTCCAGAATAGATCTTCAATAAGCTGAAAAACTCAGGACTGACCCGAACGTAATGAAAAGACAAAACACTCGAGTCAGGACTAAACATCCTTATGTAAGTTAATCAATCGTAAATAAATATGAATGCAACGGCGTCAGAGATGTTTACGGGGTTTGACATCTCCTATCCAGTGTCAACAGGAGTGCAATAACTTAAGAGATGTTATGGGATTTTCCATCTCTCAAGGATCCGTTAAACTATCTACTATATAATAGAATACGCTATATACAGTAATGTCTATCATAAAGTAAAATATCAAACTAGCGTTAAACCATGGCCCATTCCACCCTTAACACATTTTTATTCCCAAGAGCATATACAAGACCATAGTTTCCCCAAAACCGGAAGTCACCAGAAGGCAATCCATATACTAAAGGTACAAACCAAAATTGTAGTGGTCGCGAATAGGATAATCAGTATGACAAGGTACATGAGGCGATACCAACTAGGATACTAGTAGTTGTGATCCGGACTGATGTTGAGCATAGCAGCTACTACCTCAACACCGCGAAACAACACTCCCAAATCAAGGGGTGCACCCAAATCGAATCACAAATGTAATAGATATGGTAACGAAGAAGTGTGTCCGCTAGAGGTGGCGAACCTCAATGGCCCGGCGTGGCTCCTGTTTTAGTCATGTCAGGGGTCATCCAATATCGTTCTCTTTCTTCAATCAACGCGTTCATCAAACCATCCACTTCATTCTAGATCAACACTCCGCGTATATTAGTTATTAAAGTGGTTTTCGGTATCGACAGAGAGTATGTCCATATCCGATCCCGGTCTCTTTAATAACTATGTATTATTACACCGATGGCTCTTTTACAATTTCAAAATCAATTCATACTTGATATCAAAATATCATATTCGCTTCAAAATCAAATCCATTTCAAATATCATCATATCTATTCAAGATGTAAGATTCCGTTTCAAAATCATTTTTCGCCTCAATATCTCATTTCGATTTCCAAAATCATTTTTCGCCTCAATATCTCATTTCGATTTCCAAAACCATTTCGAATTTCAATTTAGGTTGCAACTTCATTTAACCCAATTCGTATTTAAATCCAAGATTTAAATATAAACATTTCACCTTATTGACCAGCTTGAAAATTTTAGAAAATAGTTTTAAGTAGTTTAAAAGTAGTTTAAATGTAGTTTAAATAATTAAAATAGTTAAAATACTTAAAATCTTTAAATGGATTTCAAATAGATAAATTAGTTTAAAATAATTTAAATCGGGTTAAGTAGATTAAAATAGATTAAAATAGTTTTAGTATTTAAAGATGGTTTATATAACAGAGAAATTTGGAAACAAAATGAAACAGCTTCAAAACAAAACCATTTCAATTATATCTTTCAAATTCAAATCAATTTCAATTTCCATTCTACCGATTCAATTTCGATTTCAATTCAAATCAATGTCAACTTTGACTTCAAATTAATTCAATTTCTACATTCACCTCCAATTAATTCAATTTCAGTTTATATCGATTTTGAACTTGATTTTCAGAATATCGATTTATAACACTTAACAAATTTTCCTTCAATATTCAAATTTAAATCCAAATTTCAAATATGATTCAATTCCAAGCTCAATTTCAAAATATCATTTTTATATCACTTTTACTTAGTAATATTCAAAGCTCGAAATAATGTTCAATCTTTAAAACAAATCAATTTTCGAAATTCAATCATATCCCGATTTCAAATTCCAAAGTCTCAACTTTAACTATTTAACACTTTCTTTTAACCAAAATTTATTTCAACATTCCAAACTCAAATTTGCGATAAAATTCGATTTCTATAAATTGATTTTATTTATAACTTTTAAATCAAACATTTAAATAAATTTCAAATTAACGATTTTTAAAAATTATTAATTTAACCAATCCGTTGTCCGTATATAATTTTCTATCCTATGGCCAAGTGATTAGTTATTTCAATTAAATGTCAGGGATGAAGATATATCACTTAAACCAATCACAGTGTTATATGTATGTATAATAGGATATATATAATCAAATAAACATCCAAACATTTAAATATCAACCAATAGCATCCATCGAAATAAATCATCCAATAGACAATATAATTCACGGCAATTTCATGGTTATCAATATCCGGTAATTTAATTGCAATTCAATTTTAATTTCAATTTGACTGTCAATTTAATTTTCAACGGTGATTTTAAATGACAATCTATATGACAATTAAATTTTATCAAACAACGACCAATAAAATTCATAACACTTCATAATATCAGATTTAACTACCATAAAGATATTCAGTACATTGTGAGCGTTATAAAACACTCACCTTGAGTTTACGATTTTCAATCAAATCGAACGACGTTCGATTTAACCAAAAATTTTAACAAGCTCCAAACACTCACGGATCTGCACTACAGCGAAACTCTCATCTCTGCGATTCCAATGTCGCCAGTTTCGTTCGATTCTGATAACGTATGAGAGAGATACACATTTTTAAAGATTGAATATATATTAATATAAATTAAAACAAATTTTCTTTTTATTATAAACCGACAGAAAAACATGGCCGTTAGATCTGAACTAGAAGAATCTCGGTCGCAAACCAAAGCTTCTTCCCAGTTCTCTTCGTACGCAACATTAACCAACAGAACCTAACGCACGCGACTTCCCACGATGATCGCAACCACCACGACTCTCCAGAAGTTGATCGAACTCCGGCAAACAGAAGCCCTATTCGATAGCCACCCTCGCCTGGGAGCTCGGCGAGCTCGGTCGTCCCTTGGCTGAGAAAACCCCACTTGAACACGCAATGAACGCGACCCAATCACACCTCCATTCGACGACCATAAACCAATTCCACCGTTGGATCTGACGAGCTCGACAAGCTCGTCGATTTCCTAGTTGAGAGTTTTCGACGATATCGAGCGGATGAGCGACGATCGAGGGGAGAAAATGGAAGAGTTTCGGCCATTAATCAAATAAGCGGCGGCTACGAGACTCTCAGCCTAGGGTTTACTGATACGAACGTGAATATATACGTATACCATATTAATTTAATATTATTTTCAATTTTAACGAGCTTTTTCAAACGAACTCCAAACAAGACGTGCCAACAGGCGTTTGTATTGTTTTACCCGCATTCCGAACACAATGGAACATGTTTCAAGGCCTAATTCGATCGTCTGTGTGAGTTATGGAAATAAACGATCGATTTTAAATTAAACCGATTAAATGAATTTCTAAGCGTTTACAACTGCCATGGTCAAATGGTAACTCTGATTGCTACGAAATTTGAAATCTGATTATAATAAACTATTACGGATCCAATGGAACTAATTTCGTCAAATTTCGAGACTGTGCCTCGGAAGGCTATTTTTACTCGTCGATTAAAATATAAATTTTTCAATTTTCAAATTTTCACTTTTAAATCAAATTTTAAATGTTAGCAAATTTCATTGTTGTTTAAATAAACTTTACATAAATTTCCGGTTTCATTTTCAATCATATTATATTCAGAATTTCATTATTCAAATATTTGCAGTTTTAAATTTAAACAATTTTGATTATTCAAAAATCCACTATCTTTTGAAATAATTGAAAATGAACTTATAACTTAACCACTTAAAACAAATTCAAATTTTTGAACAACCGTTTCCATTAAATAGTTATTCAGTCAAATTTCCAATATTAAATTTAAACTATTTAACTGTTCAATATTCAACAAATTTCAATAATAGATTTTAATTTAATTTTAGTTATCACTCAATTACTTTATTCACATCCAGTGCATCCAACATTTGTTATTCAACTTCAGTTATTGATTATAAACCCAGTTAATATATAAAATTTCATTTCATTTACAATTGGTTTCTAAATTCAATTCGACTGACTAAATGAATAGGTAACTTAAATAATTATCACCATTTACTTTTAATCACACTTAAGTTTATTATTTACTACAAGTGTCACAATTTCCTATACAATACCAATTAGATTCCATTACCACTGACTGTATATTATTTCATTAGTAAATCCAATATTACATTTGTTTTTCTTATATTTCCTTTATAACTAAGTTATAACATTTGAGACATTTCAGTTAATTGGAATTTCATTCAATTCATTAATAATTAACTTAGATAAATATTGTTGCAATTCATTCTAGTTATTATTATCAATAAATAAATTATAAATTTTTAATTCTTCCAATATTAAACAATGAAATCTTATAAATTTAAATAGTTTAATTATCGAAAATCTACGGGTCGTTACACTCTCCCCCACTCAAAACTTTTCGTCCTCGAAAAGGAAAAAGAAGGGAAAAGGAACTAAGTGTAGAATTCAACATTAGATATATTTTATTCAAAGTTACCAACTTATAAACAATGAAATTCCATTTATAAAGTCATAACTACGCTTCCACTAAGTTACTCCGAACGGCTTTCTAAATTTAAAATTTGTTATCAAAACAAGTTATAAATTTTAAAACTTGAAAAATTTTCTAACACCCGGATTTACGAAAAATTTCGGCAGAGTCTCCTTTGAGCGGCTCGATCGGTACAACTACAAAATGCCTCAACAGGCCCCAAACCAACAAAAGAAAATCAAAAGCCAAGTGGCTCATCAAAAATCACCAAATCCAATGACAAAATAAACATGTACCTTTTGTCGGGCAATCCAAATTTCCTTGATTTTAAATATCTGCATCTTATTTACCAATGATAACCAATCATATAATTTTAAAAGAATCATTTTATATTTGGCATCTTAAATTTCCAATATTAACTTTAATTAAGTTCGTAAGACGTACATATATCATCCGTGAGCAATATCAAATCTAATCGCTTATTCGATCACACAATTTCACTTCCAACTAGTATCGTTCACACGACTCTCTAGTGCGGACTAAGATTTGGTTCCTTGATTGGAAATTGTTACTGTGACGACCGCCCATGACCCCTGCACCGAATCTAGAGATAGAGCGCTGTAAAGTGTGCCAGGCGACCATGGACGATTGTCAAGGTAAGATTTAAAACAACCAAATCTATCGTATTACTCACAGCGCATGGACAAAATACAATAGAACATATGTATAGTGAAGCTTTACAGAACAAAATGACATCATATAAAACTCCATAATAGTGAAATACAAGCATCCACATAGTCAATACATCCAGCCTCACTACATATCTCTCAGAGAATACAAAACAGCGGAATATCCAGTACATATAAGAATATAATAAGCAACCCTCTAGCTCGTCTTCGATATCAGCATCGTGAGAAGAGAACAGCACCTGTCACCTGCTACCTAGTCTGCCCGTCCCAAAATGGACGAACAGCCCAAGGCAATAAGAATTAAAACATAAAGCCTTGAGTCAGACAACAGTCTTAGTGAGCAGTAAATTAACTAACAACATACCAAAAGAGCATAAAGGAAAAGGAATAGGAATACAACCCTCCCACTCCAACATCATTCTACAGTGATAGCCCCCAGACACACACTAAGCAGAAGCAAACATAGCAGAGCATACAATTTAAAGTAAAACTACTATCACTCGAGTCAAGGGCGATGTTTTCCAAGTACCAAGGCCTAAATCAGATAAGCACCCAGAAAATACCGCTCTTGAGTCCGAATGACGATACAACCGAACATCCATGACTCTGGCTATCACTGTTATCATTGCTTCGATATCACCGTTAATTGAATGACCGGCACATTCTTTCAGCCGTCCGTCAAGGACTAATGAAAACCCCAGTTCTAGACATAACTCCCGCACGTCGTCGCAGCCCGTGCCTAGGACTATCGAATCTGCCCAGAGTACTCGACCATCAACAGTTGGCCGTTGGGACTATCGAATCTGCCCAAACGTACTCTTGCTTAGAGCATGCTAGAACCTTCAACAACGATGCTATCCAAGCCTCCTAGTCATCCTCCTCGACGACTATTCTCATATCCATTCATTATCCTCAACTCGAATCATATCACCGAGTTATCAACATGCTTGGAATGATCCCGTCTGGATTAGACCAAGTCTTCATCACATGATTGCCTCGCTTCATTACATCCTCGCAAAGCCTCATCTCATCATCACATCATCAAATCTATGCATGAGAGCTTCATCATCCCGCTACATATGCCACAAGCAGCTTTCCCAATTCAAGAGCCTTTCCCTTAGCTTTTGAATCGTCTTCGGTCTAAATCTAATCATCAATCATCTAGTTCATAACAATCAATCAATTCAAACATCAATCCAAACAATCAAGCATTCAAATATGATCTAAGTAGACAATTATAACAATAATGGCATTTTCATAATTAAAGAGTTGAAAGTCCAATAAGCATGAAAACATGGATTATATCTCTACAAACTTGATGAATGAACTTGCATAGGTTAACATATGATAAAATGGATGTAACATCATCATGGACAATGGATCTATATGGATCTACACATAGGATGAAGAAAATGCATGGAAATCTCTATTTTAACACCAAATCGAGCCAACAATCCGATATACTCCTTTGGATCCGTGTGAGAGATAATCACCACTCACCAAATCACCAAAACAAACCCAAATCAACACACTTCAGATCTGGACAGCAAAGGATGAAGCTTGATCTATCACAAATCCGCTTCAAATGAAGAAATCTCTCTTGAAAAGATGAAGATCTTCAATCTAAGCTCTTGAATCTTCAATCTTGATCTTCGATTTGGATGGATGGAAGCACTAGATTAGAGTGGAGAAAAGAAGTGAAGAAGTGTAGAAGTCGAGCTCTCAAAATGGCAGCACTTCGTCGCTTCAAAAATCCGGATCCCAAAAAGTGAGAACAACCCCTCCTATTTATAGCAGAAATTTCCTTAAGTCGCTTAACTTGACTATCTCCCTAGGTCGTTTCCGACCTAAGCCTCTCCGACCTAAGACTCTCCGACCTAACAGATAGATCCACGCGACCTAAATCCTAGCGACCTAACAACTTAGCAACCTACGCGACCTAACAGTGTTACGACCTAACACATAGCCTCTCTTAAGGTCGCCAACTGTTAACTCCTTAGGTCGCTAACAAGCTAACTCCTTAGGTCGCTAACACGGCAACTCCTAGGTCGCTAACAAGCTAACCCCTTAGGTCGCTAACACGGCAACTCCTAGGTCGCTAACAAGCTAACCCCTTAGGTCGCTAACACGGCAACTCCTAGGTCGCTAACAAGCTAACCCCTTAGGTCGCTAACACGGCAACTCCTAGGTCGCTAACAAGCTAATACCTTAGGTCGCTAACACGGAACCACTAGGTCGCTAACTCGGTAACCGTTAGGTCGCTAACTCGCCCTGCCGACCTAACACTTAGCTCACCGAAACTCTTAGGTCGCTCACAACATTTTCTTAGGTCGTTGCCGATCTAACTCTACCCCAGAATACTAAGGTCGCCTGAATCTCTTAAGTCGGTCAAGACTTATCTCCTAGGTCGGTCACTACCTTAAGTCGGTCAACCACAATCCCTTAACTCGGTGAGTTCCTTGAGTCGGCAATTCGACCCAGACTTGCTGCTTAACTCGTCCAAACTCCTAAGTCGGCTACGACTTAGGACTTAAGCAAAATTCTGCCAAAACCAGAAATGACTTAACAACCATACTACCAAAGGTCAATCATTTTAGAATGTTTTGATCCGTAAAAATACGGGTCGTTACATTCTCTCCCCCTTAGGAATTTCGCCCCCGAAATTCCGAACAAACAAGGCAATCAAAGCTATTCTGTACGCCTATCATCCATAACAATCAATAAACCATGCATCCAACTCTAGCTTAGCGTACAGAATTCTAAGACTAAGGACAAGTTACAATTTCGTTAGATGATACGACACCTTAGGGCCATACCTCGAAGAGTTCAGGATGAGCTGCCTTCATCCTCTCTTCCACCTCCCACGTACAGTCGTTATCATCATCACTCCATTGTATCTTGAGCAACTTAACTACCTTCCTCCTAAGCTGTTTCGTGTCGGTTTCCACAACACGAAGTGGCTTACGAGGTCTTCTATCGACTGGATCAACTTCTAAGTCTTCACAGCTATCAGCAGAAACTACCGTACTCGAGTCGTGCACATACTTCCGTAGATATGATACGTGAAAAACATTGTGCACACCCGACATCTTCTACGGTAACTCCAATCTATAAGCGAGTTTTCCAATTCGCTCGATAATCGGGAATGGTCCAACAAATCTCGGGGTTAATTTTCCTTTCTTCCCGAATCGAATAACATTCTTCAGAGGAGAAATCTTCACAAAAACCATATCACCGACACCGAATTCCAAATCCTTTCGACGCTTATCGGCATAACTCTTCTGACGGTCTTGGGCTGCCTTCATTCGTTGCCGAATGATCTCTATACAATCCGAAGTCTGTCGAATCATCTCTGGCCCAAGCATCAGCTTTTCTCCAGTTTCCAACCAACATGTCGGAGAGTTACACGGTCTTCCATACAATGCCTCATACGGTGCCATATCAATGCTTGACTGGTAACTGTTGTTGTACGCAAACTCCACCAAATGAAGGTGATCTTCCCATGATCCTCCGAAATCCAAAACACAAGCTCTGAGGAGATCTTCCAAAACTCGGTTGACTCTCTCGGTCTGACCATCTGTTTGGGGATGATAAGCTGTACTCAAACACAACTCGGTTCCCAAAACTTCCTGGAAGCTCTTCCAAAATCCACTAGTGAACAATGGATCTCGATCGCTCACTATACTCTTTGGAATACCATGGAAACGAACTATCCACTTAACATACAACTCAGCCAACTTTGATGCGGTCCTAGTCGATCGAACAGGAATGAATCGTGCACTCTTAGTCAGACGATCCACAATGACCCAAATCCCTTCATTTCCCGTTCTGGTCCTAGGCAATCCATCAATAAAATCCATCGACACTTGTTCCCACTTCCATGTAGGAACTTCTAATGGCTGAAGCAATCCACTTGGCTTCTTCTGTTCGGCTTTAACCAACTGGCAGTTCATACACTTGGAAATGAAATCTCCAACATCCTTCTTCATGCCTTCCCAGTAGTAGGTTCTCTTCATATCCCGATACATCTTATTTCCACCTGGATGAATTGTCAGCTTCGAGTGATGACTTTCCTTCAGAACTTCACTCCTCAATTCATCTATATCGGGAACCACTAGTCGTCCTTGCTTTCGAAGCCAACCTTCTCTATCGACCTCGAATCCTTTATCCTTTTCTGGCTCCAATCCAGATTCCAATTCACGGATAATCTTGACAAGCTTATCATCTCGCTTTTGACTCTCGCCAATCCTTTCCACAAGAGTCGGTCTTATTGATAAGTTTGCCAACATCTCAGGTTCCAATTCACATCTAGGCCTGAAGTCAAATCCAGCTAAATACTCGAGATTCTTCCATTCAGAAAACATGGCTCCCAATCCTGCATGTCTTCGACTTAACGCATCAGCCACTGCGTTACCTTTTCCCGGAGTATAAGCTATACCAAAATCATATGATGCTAAAAACTCTAGCCAACGTTGCTGCCGAAGATTCAAATCCTTCTGGGAGAAAAGATACTTTAACGACTTATGATCCGTAAACAACTCGAATCGAACTCCCAACAGATAATGCCTCCACATCTTCAGAGCAAATACAATCGCTGCTAACTCCAAATCATGAGTTGGGTAATTCCTTTCATGCGGCTTCAGTTGTCGACTGGCATACGCAACAACTTTATCCTTCTGCATCAGCACCGCTCCAAGTCCAGTACCACATGCGTCGGTGTAAACCACCATCTCATCATTCCCACTTGGAATAGTCAAAACAGGAGCACTTGTCAATCTCTCTTTCAGGGTTCCGAAAGCTTGCTCACACTTAGCATTCCAACAGAACACCTGGTTCTTCTTTGTCAATCCTGTTAACGGTGCAGCTACCTTGGAAAAGTCTTTGATAAACCGTCGATAATATCCTGCTAATCCAAGAAAACTTCTCATCTCAGATGCATTCTTAGGTCTAACCCAATCCTGGATTGCTGCCACCTTAGCGGGATCAACCGCTATTCCACTTCCAGAAATCACATGGCCTAAGAACCTCACTTCACTCTTCCAGAAGTGACACTTCGAAAACTTAGCCTTCAGCTGATGTTTCCGTAAGATCTCCAAAACAATACGCAAGTGCGTCTTGTGCTCTTCTTCAGTTCTGGAATAAATCAGAATATCATCCACGAACACAAGTACGAACTTGTTCAACTGATCTCTGAACACTCTATTCATAAGATCCACAAAATATGCTGGCGCGTTAGTCAATCCAAACGGCATTACCAGCCACTCAAAGAAACCGGATGGTGTCCTAAAAGCAGTCTTCGGCACACTATCCTTAGCCACTCTCAGCTGGTGAAATCCCGTTGCCAAATCCATCTGAGAAAACACCTTAGCTTCGTGAAGCTGATCAAACAAGTCATCTATTCTCGGCAATGGATACTTGTTCTTCTTAGTCACCTTATTCAGCTCACGATAATCGACGCACAACCTCAACGACCCATCTGCCTTGGTTGCAAACACAACTGGTGCACCCCACTCGGACACACTACGCCGAATGAATCCTTTCTGCAAAAGATCATCAACTTGCACCCTCAACTCCTGCTGTTCCCTAGGCGCCATTCGCCTAAGAGGCATCACAACAGGTCTGGCTCCTTCAACTAGATCTATACGAAACTCGATCTCTCTATGCGGCGGCAACCCTTTGACTTCGTCAAAGACATCCTCGAATCTATTTGCGATCGGCACTAAAGACAGTCCATCCCGTGGAACAACTAGCGAATACATGAAGCTCATGAAGACGCCTTCTTCATGCTTACATCGTATCACAATCTTTCGCCCCTCCACATTCTCGACTGTCACCTCCAGCCTCTCACAATCAACCTTAGCCGCATACTTCCTAAGCCAGTCCATACCCAAGATAATTCCGAACCCCGCAAAGTTCAGAACAAAGCAATCACAAACAAAAGAGCAACCATGACTCGATACAACTAGACCACGGCATAACATACACAAACAAGACGAACCCCCAACTGGATTAGTCACAACCAATGGCCCATCAACAATATCCGGTTCCAAACCTAACCGGCCTACTAGTTCATTACAAACAAACGAATGTGACGCTCCAGTATCAAACAAAACTCTAACTGGAACACCACATAGGAAAAGAGTACCTTGAACAACCACACTCTTTCCTTTCTCTTCAGCAGTAGGAGCTTTCGAAGACGACGGAACAGCTCCTAAAGCATAGGCTTGCACAATCTGCCTGTCCTTCCTTGGTTCTGGACAATTCTTCCTGAAATGCCCCGGCTTGTCACAGTTGTGACACTTCATCGGTGCCTTCGGATTCTTACAATCCTTAGAGAAATGGCCCTTCTGCTGACAATTGTAGCAAGTCACCTCGCCTTTCGGCTTCTTCTGGCCATCCTTACCCTTCTGCTGCTGCTGCTTCCTCTTCTGGTTCCCACCCTGCTGTGGTTTAGATTCTCCCTTGGTAACAGCAACAACAGGTCCTTCCTTAGGAAACAGACTCTCATGCCTAAGAGCTTTCTCCACAAGCTTCTCAAATGAATCGTCCAAATGATCCACCAACTGTCTCCCAAGATAACTATCCAAGCCGGTCACAAACTTCTTGTTCTTCTGATAAGCAGATTCAATATATGACCGGGCATATTTGGACAAAGCTTCAAACTCAGAAACATACTCAAGAACAGATCTTCCACCCTGCTTGAGCTCTACAAACTTCTTGAACAGAACAGACTTCTGAGCTGTAGAAATGAACTTAGCTTCAAATCTGACTTGGAATTGCTCCCAAGTAATCTCTTCTTCCGGAGTAGTGATGGTAATAGAGTTCCACCAATCAGAAGCTCTCCCTTGAAGCTGCCTCGATGCCAACTTCCTCTTAGTTGCATCATCAATTCCCAAATCACCAAAGATCCTTCTACAAGCATCTATCCACCTCTGGACCTCAATAGTAGATTCTGTTCCCAAGAAAACCTTCCCTCCAAGAGCAGTATAATCCTTGCACAGCTTAGCAAAATCCACTGGTTTCGGAGTTTGGACTTGAACTCCAACATCAACTGCTGCCCCCGGAACTTGTATCCTTCTCATGATCGAAGTCATCATAGCTTCGAACATGGCTGCATAATCAGCAGTCTCTTCAGTAGC
The DNA here is from genome assembly GCA_030737815.1 of Allium fistulosum. Classification (NCBI taxonomy): domain Eukaryota; kingdom Viridiplantae; phylum Streptophyta; class Magnoliopsida; order Asparagales; family Amaryllidaceae; genus Allium; species Allium fistulosum. The sequence goes on along the minus strand of CM060904.1, from coordinate 1,055,228,921 downwards.
ACGGCTTCCCCTAGCAGCTGGTCTCCCTCTTCGACTCATTCTCAATATCTACAAAAAGGAATGATCAGAACATCTAGAGAAACAACTGCATAAAGGACTCAAACTCTGCTAAGCTACTATATTATATATCGTATTCATCCATCAAAATACAATTACGTCTCTCATACGTAGTTACTTCAGCGAGCGTTGGGTAAAATCGATTAACCAATGCTCTGATACCAAATGTGACGACCGCCCATGACCCCTGCACCGAATCTAGAGATAGAGCGCTGTAAAGTGTGTCAGGCGACCATGGACGATTGTCAAGGTAAGATTTAAAACAACCAAATCTATCGTATTACTCACAGCGCATGGACAAAATACAATAGAACATATGTATAGTGAAGCTTTACAGAACAAAATGACATCATATAAAACTCCATAATAGTGAAATACAAGCATCCACATAGTCAATACATCCAGCCTCACTACATATCTCTCAGAGAATACAAAACAGCGGAATATCCAGTACATATAAGAATATAATAAGCAACCCTCTAGCTCGTCTTCGATATCAGCATCGTGAGAAGAGAACAGCACCTGTCACCTGCTACCTAGTCTGCCCGTCCCAAAATGGACGAACAGCCCAAGGCAATAAGAATTAAAACATAAAGCCTTGAGTCAGACAACAGTCTTAGTGAGCAGTAAATTAACTAACAACATACCAAAAGAGCATAAAGGAAAAGGAATAGGAATACAACCCTCCCACTCCAACCTCATTCTACAGTGATAGCCCCCAGACACACACTAAGCAGAAGCAAACATAGCAGAGCATACAATTTAAAGTAAAACTACTATCACTCGAGTCAAGGGCGATGTTTTCCAAGTACCAAGGCCTAAATCAGATAAGCACCCAGAAAATACCGCTCTTGAGTCCGAATGACGATACAACCGAACATCCATGACTCTGGCTATCACTGTTATCATTGCTTCGATATCACCGTTAATTGAATGACCGGCACATTCTTTCAGCCGTCCGTCAAGGACTAATGAAAACCCCGGTTCTAGACATAACTCCCGCACGTCGTCGCAGCCCGTGCCTAGGACTATCGAATCTGCCCAGAGTACTCGACCATCAACAGTTGGCCGTTGGGACTATCGAATCTGCCCAAACGTACTCTTGCTTAGAGCATGCTAGAACCTTCAACAACGATGCTATCCAAGCCTCCTAGTCATCCTCCTCGACGACTATTCTCATATCCATTCATTATCCTCAACTCGAATCATATCACCGAGTTATCAACATGCTTGGAATGATCCCGTCTGGATTAGACCAAGTCTTCATCACATGATTGCCTCGCTTCATTACATCCTCGCAAAGCCTCATCTCATCATCACATCATCAAATCTATGCATGAGAGCTTCATCATCCCGCTACATATGCCACAAGCAGCTTTCCCAATTCAAGAGCCTTTCCCTTAGCTTTTGAATCGTCTTCGGTCTAAATCTAATCATCAATCATCTAGTTCATAACAATCAATCAATTCAAACATCAATCCAAACAATCAAGCATTCAAATATGATCTAAGTAGACAATTATAACAATAATGGCATTTTCGTAATTAAAGAGTTGAAAGTCCAATAAGCATGAAAACATGGATTATATCTCTACAAACTTGATGAATGAACTTGCATAGGTTAACATATGATAAAATGGATGTAACATCATCATGGACAATGGATCTATATGGATCTACACATAGGATGAAGAAAATGCATGGAAATCTCTATTTTAACACCAAATCGAGCCAACAATCCGATATACTCCTTTGGATCCGTGTGAGAGATAATCACCACTCACCAAATCACCAAAACAAACCCAAATCAACACACTTCAGATCTGGACAGCAAAGGATGAAGCTTGATCTATCACAAATCCGCTTCAAATGAAGAAATCTCTCTTGAAAAGATGAAGATCTTCAATCTAAGCTCTTGAATCTTCAATCTTGATCTTCGATTTGGATGGATGGAAGCACTAGATTAGAGTAAAGAAAAGAAGTGAAGAAGTGTAGAAGTCGAGCTCTCAAAATGGCAGCACTTCGTCGCTTCAAAAATCCGGATCCCAAAAAGTGAGAACAACCCCTCCTATTTATAGCAGAAATTTCCTTAAGTCGCTTAACTTGACTATCTCCCTAGGTCGTTTCCGACCTAAGCCTCTCCGACCTAAGACTCTCCGACCTAACAGATAGATCCACGCGACCTAAATCCTAGCGACCTAACAACTTAGCAACCTACGCGACCTAACAGTGTTACGACCTAACACATAGCCTCTCTTAAGGTCGCCAACTGTTAACTCCTTAGGTCGCTAACAAGCTAACTCCTTAGGTCGCTAACACGGAAACTCCTAGGTCGCTAACAAGCTAACCCCTTAGGTCGCTAACACGGCAACTCCTAGGTCGCTAACAAGCTAACCCCTTAGGTCGCTAACACGGCAACTCCTAGGTCGCTAACAAGCTAACCCCTTAGGTCGCTAACACGGCAACTCCTAGGTCGCTAACAAGCTAATACCTTAGGTCGCTAACACGGAACCACTAGGTCGCTAACTCGGTAACCGTTAGGTCGCTAACTCGCCCTGCCGACCTAACACTTAGCTCACCGAAACTCTTAGGTCGCTCACAACATTTTCTTAGGTCGTTGCCGATTTAACTCTACCCCAGAATACTAAGGTCGCCTGAATCTCTTAAGTCGGTCAAGACTTATCTCCTAGGTCGGTCACTACCTTAAGTCGGTCAACCACAATCCCTTAACTCGGTGAGTTCCTTGAGTCGGCAATTCGACCCAGACTTGCTGCTTAACTCGTCCAAACTCCTAAGTCGGCTACGACTTAGGACTTAAGCAAAATTCTGCCAAAACCAGAAATGACTTAACAACCATACTACCAAAGGTCAATCATTTTAGAATGTTTTGATCCGTAAAAATACGGGTCGTTACAGTTACTCTCCTTGCATAGCCATATACTATGATAGAGAATTCCAGAATCAAATCAAAAATCCATATCCAGGGTTCGCCGTCGAGAATCGAGTGAAAAATCCTAACTTGGATCGATATAAATTATCTCGAAATTTTGTGCTCGAATTTGGATCAAATCGTTATGCGAATAAAATAATATACGTACAATCTCACGTATTACCTTCCAATGGATTTCTATCCAATTTATCTATACTAAATTATTTTATTGACTTTTTTTTAACAATTAATTATTCACAATCCATTATTCAGTTAGTATATTCATTTCTCTACATAGCATATTCTTTAACATTATCTTTTCTTAAACATCATATCATAGAATTTTCTTACTCAAGTTCATTTTAAACATTCTATATAATTTAATTAAATTCAATTTCATTTTCCAATTGATTCTTAGCTATACCAAATTCTTTTGTTTACATTTATTTCAATTTCATAAATTTAGTTACTAACAAATTTATTTATGGAACATTTTTATTAATCGGCACTTTAGTTTATTTATCATCTTATAAAAGTCTAACCTCACATAAATGACTTTTCCTAGTTTACAGTTATCTTAAAGGTTACAAATTCAATTCAATTTTTTTTTATAATCCCTTTGCAATTTATATTTATTTCTATAACCAATTTACAAAGATATAATACGATTCAATTATCTTCTTTCTTAAGTTCACTTACTTGTTCCATTTATCCATTCATCATTTCATGTTATTTTTAAGTATATATATATATATTTTATCACAACCAAATTTTCCATTTATATACATTTTAATTCCTTTTGGGTTTTCCTTACTTGTATACTTCAATTATTTTCAGGTTCTGTTTATTTGTACAATATCTCATTACATATCCAAAACATCATTTCAACTTCTTAATATTTGGTAAGTCATATTATATGTTATTAGAATGCAAATTTTGGTATTATACAAATTCATAGAATTTCATTTTACTTAATTAGAATGTACACAAATTTAATTTGTTTAAATCCTCTTTACCTTTCAACTTTAAAGGTACACTACAACTCTAAAGTTTTCCCAAAACATTAAGCTTAGATATCTTAATCCTATTATTTTATAAGTTCTGGTTATTCACATTTCATTCAAATAATTAGAAAATTATTAATTAACAGAACTTAGAAATTTAATGCCCGGTTCATTTCAAATCGTTTGAAAAAAATATATACACTTATATCTTTAATATATCAAATCATACCTTTGAAGTTTAAACAAACCCATTTACCCAAAATAATTTTGAAGAAAAGCAAAGCTTCTCAGAAGTCTTCCCCACTTTGAGACTCGAAAATGAACGTCGATGATGCTGCGCAGTCATCACCGAAATTATTTTCCAGCGATAGAAGAGAGAGGAGTACTGAATTCATTTCTTCTTAAAATCCTTTCAAAATATTTCCCATAAACATTTTCCAACTAATATCACAATATATTTTCTTCGAAGCTTTGAGAACTGACGCAGCAGATAATTCAAAACGATCTTCAATCGGTGAAAGTAGCAATCGATGGATTGATGGATACTGAAATGCCCGAATTCGTTGATCCGAAGATACCGAATTCTTAGCTATCTCTGACTCGTTGATCCGAAGATACCGGGAAAGAGATCTACGATTCTTAACGTTGATCTTGCGCACAAGATACCGTGTATCGGCTTCAACAAACGATGATTCGAGCACATTCGAATGACGTAAGTGGAGATAGGAGATACACTCGACTACCAATTGAAATTGAAAGCACAAAGCTAACAAAAGAGAATTTTATTCAATATTCAACAACCTTACAAAATGACTCAACTTGCCTATTTATAGGCTACAACAATTTCAGCAGAAAAAAATGACAACTCTTAGGTCGTTTCCGACCTATAACCTTCGACCTAGAAAACAGGCGACCTAAACAAAGCACGGCCTAAAAACATCTCGACTTAAGAAAATGTCACGACCTAAGACAGTCCGACCTAAAACACTACAACATAAGTACAACACAACTCGTTTACAACACATACATCGATCACGACCTAAAATACAACTCACGCGACCTAACTTCAATACACCAGCTTCCATCAGCGACCTATCACTTCTCGCGACTTAAATCAACGGCATAGGATAAAGCGGCATGACAATCTACGGCTACAAGCTTCAGCGACTTAAGAACATACGGCATCCCAGATTAACGACTTAAGGAAATCAATGGCAGGGATTAACTCGCAGAAGAATCAACGGCATCCAGAGCTTTGTGACCTAAAAGATAAGCGGTTCCAGAAACTTCGCGACCTAAGTCTCGCGACCTAAGTCCTCGCGACCTAACTCCCCAGATCACCCCGCGACCTATCATAGGTTGTGACCTTTTCGTGCGACCTAACATAGGTCGTAACCTCTTAGCTCGTAAGCGACCTAAAATAGCGTTAGGTCGTGAGCGACCTAAGACTTCAACCTCCAACGACTCATTCCCAAGTCTTAGCTTGTTACTCTCGAACCCGTTAGGTCGTAGCTCTTTCCCTGGTGACATGTTAGGTCGTTCCCACGACCTATGCCTTAGCTCGTTAGGTCGTACGCGACCTAAGAACATGTTAGGTCGTTCCAGCACCTTGTTAGCTCGCACCTTCCCACTAGGTCATTGCCGATCTTCACTAAGTCGTTGATACGACTTAAAAGCTTTGTTAGGTCGGCTGCGACCTAAAACTTGACCTTTCCACAATTCTTCACGAAATGTTAACTCGTTAACCTCCTCCTTAGGTCGTGAGCGACCTTAGACTTCTTTAGGTCATGAGCGACCTAAGCCTTTAACATTCTGCGCTGCATCATCCTCCCAAGGTTGAGAAAAATTCGACCTCGAATTTGCACCATCCTCCTCTACTATGAGTTCATTTCCGTGGTATGGTATGAGATGTTTAACATTGAATATGTCAGACGTATACACATCATCTGGCAACTTCAATTTATACGCATTTTCATTAATTCGTTTTACGACTTCCACAGGACCAATTTTTCTGGCTTTCAACTTGTTATAAGCGCCCACTGGAAAACGATCCTTTGTTAACACTGCATAAACCATATCTCCTTCATTAAACTCAACATTTCGTCGTTTCAAATCTGCAGATTGTTTATACTTCTCATTCACTTTCTCTAATCGTTCTTGAACGATTTTATGACATTCCGTCAGCCCTTCAACAAAATCAGCAGCTTTCTTAATTGTTCCCTTTGAGTGTGGTATCACCGTTAAATCCAACGGTCCTTTCTGTAACGACCCTAATTTTCGACCCAATTTAAAATTTTAAATTTATCGTTTCAATAAAAATTTTGAAAAATTATAACGATCTCAATTTACGCCCAAACTTTATTTGTGACATACGTCTAGTTAGATATGGACATAGAAAAAGTTTCGTTGAAAAATATTACAGTAAAGTCCGTTCGCGTTTTACTGTATATCAGTCCATATAAAGCTGCGTAAAATTCATCTTCCGAATCCAATTATTTTTACACAGTCATGTTGTAAAAATTATTCTGATCAAGATTTTATAATTCGTTTCGTCTAAAACTGTCATCGCCTGCTCCGTTTATATTATTTTGCAAAACGTACGATTTAAGCGGCGTAAATGCAAATTTTATAAAATCATCGTATCGCAATAATCTGTGTACCGTTGGAAGCGCATCGTCACACCGATCATAACGGTATATTTATTTGCGCGAATCGGAGTCCGACAAAAAAAATCCGGCGCGTTGATTTAACGGTTCCAAGCGGACCGGTTAAATAAAAATCTCAGCCATTTACAAAAGAAATTGGGGAATATAATCTGAACAAGCGTTTAAATGGGTTGGTTGGAAGCTAGTAAGTTGCTTTGGGAATTGATAGAGACGTTTGGGAACTTGGGGGAAACTTGGGAACCAGGCAACGCTTGGGAAACTAAAACTGAAAATTTATTAAGGTGCCGCACAGTTAAAGTTAAAAGAAGACAACTTTATCATTCTCATTTTCTACTGTTCAACATATACAACTTTTAGAAAGCTTCAGGTAGCCTCTTCCCCTCCTTTCTTCTTATTCATTTTTCCCTTTGCCATTCTTTTCTTTCTTTGCAAAGAAAACGTAAAGCCCTACCAACCACCCTCTCTGCTGCCACCGCACCCAGACGCGCACCCGCCACCCTCCAGCCATGTCCCTACCCCACAACGCCTCCAGACCCTACGGACCCACTACCAGACCCACCTGCAACCCAGTCCGCGCCCCAGACCCTCCGTGCTCAGACCCTCCGCGCCCCAGGCCCTCCGTACTCAGACCCTCCGCGCCCCAGGCCCTCCGTACTCAGACCCTCCGCGCCCCAGACCCTCCGAGCCCAGACCCTCCACGCCTCCCGCCCGACTCCGCCTACCAGCCACCCAGACGCACCACCGGACCCCAGCAGCCCACGTCCTTCCACCAGCCTCAACCGCCACGGCCCTGGCTCCGTCTGCTGCCCCTCGTCCAAACCCACCTGCAGCCCTTCGCGCCACCCAACCACCTGCCTTCGCCCCCACGAACCCACCACCAGCCTGATCCAGCCGAGACCCCTCTGCCCCGTTCGCCACCACCAGCCGAACCACCAACAGCCCACTGCCGAACCCACTACCCAGCTGGCCACCCGCGTTGTTCGTCAAACGTTGGTTCTCGCCTTGTCCGGAGATAGTATTTTACGTATAGTGTTGGTTAGATTTTGATAGTTATTAATATTCAACGTTGTCTTGTTATTTCAGCTGCTGATCCGGAATCTCAAGCCTAGGCTTCGTATATTTTGTCGTCATACCCTGCTTCTTTGATTGGTATGAATAATATACGTACAACCTATACATATATCTTGTATTGAACAAATCGTAATTGAATTATTATTCGCTTGCAGTTTGTTGTTCGTTGGTGTTGTGCTTGTTCGTGCCTCTTATCTATCATCTCCGTGCTTCGTCGTCAAACTTCTTACCACGCAAGGTGAATATTTTCTATTCACGACTCAAAGATCTATTATACTATGATAATTAGATGTTGGATGTTATGAATGTTAATTTGGACGTTAAATGAATTGAATGTTAAAAATTGAATTGAAGTAGTATGTTAAATAGTATGACACCAAATCTGCTATGTGATATTGAATTTGTTGTCATGGTAACTGATAATAGATTTGAACTGAATTTGATATAGAATAGATATAAAAAATTCTGAATGACATATGTTAAACTTGACCTCTTATATGATGAATATTGAATAATTAAATTGACCCTTAAATTGCTTGACACGTAGAATTGATAAATGTCACTTTGGACTATTGAACGTATTGAATTAACCGTTGTAATTGAAATTGAACGACCAAGAGAAACTGAAATGTTATAATCTTTAATCTACATGAAATGATAGTGTAGATTCTAGAAATAGTTATATTAATTGGCGTAAATAACAAATGCGAATTAATACGACTATTTCGGGATTATTTGAATTGTTGAATTGTTGCAAATGGATGCTATTGCTTGTTTATTTACTTTGACACCATCCCTGCTATCACACTGCAAGTTCCCTTTGTATGTTTTGAATTTGAATTTGAATGTAATCGGGTTGAAATGATAAATACCAAATTGAATGAATTGGCCTAGGATAGATAATTAAAATAAGAAACCGAACGGTCAACAAAGAACATTTTGAAATTGAGACTTATTCGGAATTATGGAACGAACTTAGAAAACTGTATTGTAATTTGTTTTGAAATAAATAAAATGATTTTATTGAGTTGAATAAATAAATTTGTTTGAAATATAAATAAATTGATTTTATTGAATCGAATAAATTTGTTTGGAAGTAAATAAAATGATTTTATTGAATGAAATAAATGAACTTGTTTGAAATAAATACAATTGGATTTTATCGAATTAAATAAATTAGATTGTTGGAATAAAGAAATAAATTGAAATAAATGAGAACGAATTAATGAAATGAATTGAAACGGATGTGTAAATTTATTTATTTAAACAAAGTGTTTGACAAAGTTAATCGAAATGAGATTTAAGAAGTAAATAGGTTAGCAGATAAAGCGATTTAATTTCGAGTTTTGATAAATAAATAAACGAAGTTTGACAAAGTAAATGTAGTAAATGAAATTGATATAGTAATGAACCTAGGAATGTAAATACGGATTTAAAGAATAAAACTTGATTTAATAAGTTGAACTAAGATAGACTATTTCATGTAATCCATGAATTTGAATTGATATAATAAGTGAAATGTTGATTTAACGTGAATACTTAAAATTTTGGTAACTAAAGGGCTTGAACTAGAATTTCTTTTCGAAATAAGATTTTAGTAATTGAAACGAATCGAATTATGAAATATCAAATTTGGAAGTCAAATTTGCAACTTGACCTTTGGATTTGATTTGTTTTAACTTTAATAAAAAGTTGACTGTTGGGTAATAAATACGTGGTTATTAAAGAGACCGGGATCGGATTATGGACATACTCTCTGTCGATACCGAAAACCACTTTAATAACTGATATACGCGAAGTGTTGATCCAGAATGAAGTGGATGGTTTTGATGAACGCATTGACTGAAGAAAGAGAACGATTTTGGATGACCCCTGACATGACTAAAACAGGAGCCGCGCCGGGCCATTGAGGATCGCCATCTCTAGCGGACACACTTCTTCGATACCTTATCTATTACTTATGTGATTCGATTTGGGTGCACCCCTTGATTTGGAAGTGTTGTTTCGCGGTGTTGGGGTGGTAGCTGCTATGCCCAACATCAGTCCGGATCAGGCAACTACTAGTATCCTAGTTGGTATCGCCTCATGTACCTTGTCATACTAATTATCCTATCGCGACAACTACGATTTTGATTTGTACCTTTAGTATATGGATTGCCCTCTGGTGACTTCCGGGTTTGGGGAAACTACGGTCTTGTATATGCTTTTGGGAATAAACAGGTTAAGAGGTGTATGGGCCCTGCTTAACCCTACTTTGATATCTTACTTTATGGATTAGACATTATCTATTTAGCGTATTCTGTAGGTAGTTTATCGATCCCTTAATGATGTTTATATTCACCTTTGAGTTATGGACTTTATTATATGCATTTGATTATCCTGTATAAGATTTTGAGTCCTGACTCGAGTGTTTCTTTTGCATATGCTCGGGTCAGTCTGAAGATATTCCGTTGCTGGTCAAGGTTGGTCGAAGATGCTGAAGGCTTAGCTTTTATCTATATCATCTTATTTTCAGTATTTGATGTACTTATGTATTGGACATCTTGTATCTCTTTTCAGTCGCTTTATGTTGAGACATTGTTGTATTCTCTGTAGTAGCTTCATGAACTACTATTATGACGATGTATTTTCCGCTGCATTATTCTGTGACTGTTCTGAGTCTGTGATGTTGTATTGATTCTCATTTACATTTATGTACTTATAATCCCATAATGTTCTGTGTTTTGTATTATTTAAGTTGACAAGTGTGGATTATTGTCAATTTAAATGGTCCAAATATACGGGATGTTACAGTTGGTATCAGAGCTCTGGTTTTCCCAAAAACCTTAGTTCGGGATTATAAAGAAACTCATTAGAGATAGAGTAGCAATACTCTAGAATGAGGAGAATCGATTCAATATCCAAATCCTTTCAAAAATTCAAGCTCCTTTGATTCGTTGATTAGTTTTCTTAGCATTCTATTATCTTATCTTTGGTTCTAAATCTCTTTTGGTATTTCAGGATGAGTACCAGAAGAAATGTTAGAGGTGGAAGAGGCAATGGTCCTGCCCAGGCTGCACCTGCCGCTCCAGCTCCTGTCAAATTCACTACTCTTAGCAAGGAGTATTCGCAACTGGGAGGTACTAAGTTTTCTGGATCCGAGAACATCATAGAGGCTCAGCAATGGCTTAAGGGTTTGGAGAAGATATTTTCTGGATTGGAGATTACTGATGCCCAGAAGCGTCAGCTTGCTGCTTGGCAACTCCAAGATGCCGCACAAGATTGGTGGGAATCCGTTACTTCTCGTATCGAGGAGAACACCATCACTTGGGCCCAGTTTAGGTATGAATGGTTTGGATTCTAGTAGTTTAAATTCTTCCTTCTATCTTTGAAATGATTGTTCATCTAGTCTATCTTTTGGATTAGGGATACTTTCTCGGCACAATGGATGCCAGCTGCTGGGAAGGCCCAACTTTATAGAGCTTTCATGGATCTAAAGCAGGGCAATATGACTTTTTCTGAGTATGAGAGAAAGTTCAACGAACTCTCCAAGTTCAGACTCGGCTTGATTGATACACCACTTCTGAAGAACGAGAAATTCATTATGGGAGCCAGAGCAGAGTATTATGACTTACTTACCGGCCACATCCATTGCACCTTCACAGAGCTTGTTGACTATGCCCTTAGATATGAGGCAAAGCCTAAGGGATCCACTGCCAAGGCTGCTCCTACTCAGCCCTCTTCTAGCCAGCCCGGGAAGAGGAAGATGAACTTTGATCAACAAAAGAAAGCTTGGCAGAAGACTACAGGATTGGGATATGCTCAGAAAAGCCCTATCGATCTTGCTAATATCACATGCTTCAAGTGCGATAAAAAGGGCCATTATGCTAATAGCTGTCCATCTACCGGAGCTGCTATTCCACCACCTTCTACGACTAGGAAAGACTTATGCCATGTATGCCTACAGCCAGGTCATTTCAAGAAAGACTGCCCACTATACAAGCGTGGTACACCCTCTGGAGTATTTGCTGTCACCACACCTGCACCATCTGCACCACCCGCTCAGGATGACCAAGGTACTTTGCGTAGTATATTTCATTTACATGCTACACCTGTTAGAGTATTATTCGATACTGGTGCTTCTCATAGCTTTATATCTGTTGACATTTGTAATAAGCTCAAGTTAGAGTCCACTCTTGCCACTACTTCTTTATGTGTCTCAAATCCCATCGGAGGACCTGCTAACCTCCGAAGTATTTGCAAAGATGTTACATTGATGTATGATTTTTCTCGATTTACTTGGGATTTCTATGTGCTTGGATTTCAAGCATTCGACCTTCTTCTTGGAGCTGATTGGTTAAGCAAATTCGATGCTGTCATCTCTTGCAAATCCCGATCAGTTTCTTTAGTAAGCGACCAAGGCTTACCACTCGTCATTAAATGCAAATCACCTCAGAAATATGCCGGAAGCTTCATCTTCTCTCTTGATGCTCCTCCCGATGATCTTGTCACCACACCTATAGTTCAGTCATTTCCCGATGTATTTGGCGAAGTCAGTTCTCTCCCGCCTAAACGGGAAATAGATTTCCATATTGATCTAATTCCTGGAGCTACGCCCGTAGTTCTCCCACACCGAAGGATGGCTCCTAAAGAAAAGGCTGAACTAAAAACTCAAATTGAGGATCTATTTGCTAAGGGCTTGATTAGAAGAAGTTGTTCCGAATGGGGCGCGGCAGTCGTATTTGTCACCAAATCAGATGGATCTCTTCGCATGTGTGTTGACTATAGAGAGCTCAACAAGCGCACTCTCAAGAATCGTTATCCGATGCCTCGCATCAACGATTTATTCGACCAGCTTCATGGTGCTAAAGTTTTCTCACAACTTGATCTAGCCACTGGGTTCCACCAACTCAGAATAGCGGAAGATAGTATCCATAAGACAGCTTTCCGGACCGAAAATGGATTCTATGAATGGTTGGTTATGTCATTCGGTTTGACCAACGCACCTGCTTACTTCGTCGACTTAATGAATCGAGTCTTCCGTGATGTCCTTAACAAGTTTGTCCTTGTATTCATTGATGATATTCTTGTCTTCTCTAAGGACAAGGAAGAACATAAGACACATCTTCGTTATGTTCTTGAAACTCTCAGAAACTATCAGCTTAAAGCCAAGTTTTCTAAATGCCATTTCTGGCGAGATGAAGTGAGATTCCTTGGCCATATTGTCTCTGAGAATGGCATTTCAGTCGATCCAGCTAAGATTGCCATAATCAATGTAAGTTTTATCATATTCGAAATTCTATTCAAACAATCTTATCTCTCGCTAATGTATATTAATTAATCTACAGGATTGGGAGACCCCTAAAACTCCTACAGATATCCGTAGTTTCTTGGGCCTAGCTGGATATTATCGCAGATTTATTGAGCACTTTGCCCGGATTTCTGCTCCTCTTACTGCTTTGACTCGGAAGGACGTTAAGTTCATTTGGAGCGAGAAGTGTGAATCAGCTTTTAATGAGTTGAAGCACAAGTTAACTTCAGCCCCAGTTCTTGCAGTCATCGATGGAAGTGAAGGATTGACTGTTTATACAGATGCTTGCCGAGAAGGTTTAGGCGCTGTTCTTATGCAAAATGGGAAGGTTATTGCTTATGCCGGTCGTCAGTTGAAGACCCATGAATTGAACTATGCCACTCATGATCTTGAGCTTCTTGCTGTTGTATTTGCTTTGAAACTTTGGAGGCATCATCTTTTGGGAACAAAGTTCGAACTATTCACTGATCATAAGTCCTTGAGGTATATCTTTTCTCAAAAGGATTTGAACCAGAGGCAAGTCCGATGGCTTGAATTCTTAGCTGCATACGACCTCAACATCACTTATACACCGGGGAAAGCAAATGTTGTAGCAGATGCTTTGAGCCGCAGCAAAGCATTGTCTTGTTGCAATCTTATCGAAGGCATGTTATTCCAGCTTAGTATCTCTCCATCTCTTATGGATCGCATCAAAGCTAAGCAATATGAAGACACTTTGCTCTATCGTATGTAGGAATTAGTTATGGGTAGAGTAAGTAATGCCGACAACAAAGTGGGTGCACAAGTTGATAGTGATGGAGTTTTGAGGATCGACAATCGTATTTGTGTTCCTAATGTCGATGGCCTTAGACAGGAAGTGCTGCGAGAAAATCATAAGTCTTCGCTTTCATTTCATCCCGGTGCTACCAAAATGTACCAGAATATGAAGAAACTATATTGGTGGAGTGGAATGAAGCGCGATATTTCTATCTATGTTAGCAGGTGCACCACTTGCCAACAAGTTAAAGCAGATCACAGAAAGACAGCAGGATTGCTCCAACCGCTAGAAATTCCAGGTTGGAAATGGGAGCAAATTTCTATGGACTTTATTGATGGGCTGCCAAGGACTAGAAAGGGTAATGAAAGCATATGGGTAATTGTCGATAGACTGACGAAGTCCCTCACTTTATTCCAGTCAAGACCACTCGTACAGCCTCTAGTTTGGCCGAGATATACATGAGGGAAGTTGTTAAACTTCATGGTGTACCATCTAGCATTGTATGCGATCGGGATCCTATTTTCACCAGTAAATTCTGGAAGGCATTTCAAGATACCTTGGGCACAAAACTGAATCTAAGCACAGCATATCATCCTCAGACAGATGGTCAAACTGAGAGGGTGAACCAGATTTTGGAAGATCTCCTCCGGGCTTGCATTATCGACTTTGGTGGATCCTGGGAAGACCATCTTCACTTGGTTGAATTCACTTATAATAATAGTTACCAGGTAAAGAATTTGAATTTCAAATTTGAATAAGTATATTTGAATTTGAATTAATTATCCTTTAAAAACCAGGCAAGCATTGGTATGGCACCGTTCGAAGCCTTATATGGACGGCCATGCAAATCGCCAGCTTGTTGGATTGAGTCGGGAGATCGATTAGTGCTTGGACCAGAAATGATTATGGAAGCTTCTGAAAAGGTCGAAGAAATCAGGAAGAAGATAAAGACGGCACAGGATAGACAGAAAAGCTATGCCGACAAAAGGAGAAGAGATCTCGAATTCGGTGTAGGAGACAAAGTATTTCTGAAGGTGTCGCCTTTGAGGAATATTGTTCGATTTGGAAGGAAAGGGAAATTAGCTCCCAGATTCGTTGGTCCGTTTGAGATTACAGAAAGAGTTGGAACATTGGCATATAGAGTTGCATTACCAGAAAAGTTCGCTGGTGTTCATAACGTATTCCACGTCTCACACCTTCGCAAGGTTGTACACGATCCATCTATGACCATCCCTACTGCTCAGTTGGATGAAATAGTTATTGAGACTGACTTGACTATTGAGCGAAAGCCACTTGGGATAGTTGATCGTGAGACAAAGCAACTCAGAAGGAAATCGGTAAATCTCGTCAAAGTACAGTGGAGTGCAGATGAGCGGGATTGCACGTGGGAAACTGAGGATAGCATTCGAGATTCAAACCCCGAACTATTAATTTCAGGTATTCTTCAAATTTTTTGAAATCTATCGTGACTTTTCTACTCATTTCATTTCTACTTCACTCGTCTCGTTCCTTTTCGGGGACGAAAAGTTTTGAGTGGGGGAGATTGTAACGACCCTAATTTTCGACCCAATTTAAAATTTTAAATTTATCGTTTCAATAAAAATTTTGAAAAATTATAACGATCTCAATTTACGCCCAAACTTTATTTGTGACATACGTCTAGTTAGATATGGACATAGAAAAAGTTTCGTTGAAAAATATTACAGTAAAGTCCGTTCGCGTTTTACTGTATATCAGTCCATATAAAGCTGCGTAAAATTCATCTTCCGAATCCAATTATTTTTACACAGTCATGTTGTAAAAATTATTCTGATCAAGATTTTATAATTCGTTTCGTCTAAAACTGTCATCGCCTGCTCCGTTTATATTATTTTGCAAAACGTACGATTTAAGCGGCGTAAATGCAAATTTTATAAAATCATCGTATCGCAATAATCTGTGTACCGTTGGAAGCGCATCGTCACACCGATCATAACGGTATATTTATTTGCGCGAATCGGAGTCCGACAAAAAAATCCAGCGCGTTGATTTAACGGTTCCAAGCGGACCGGTTAAATAAAAATCTCAGCCATTTACAAAAGAAATTGGGGAATATAATCTGAACTAGCGTTTAAATGGGTTGGTTGGAAGCTAGTAAGTTGCTTTGGGAATTGATAGAGACGTTTGGGAACTTGGGGGAAACTTGGGAACCAGGCAACGCTTGGGAAACTAAAACTGAAAATTTATTAAGGTGCCGCACAGTTAAAGTTAAAAGAAGACAACTTTATCATTCTCATTTTCTACTGTTCAACATATACAACTTTTAGAAAGCTTCAGGTAGCCTCTTCCCCTCCTTTCTTCTTATTCATTTTTCCCTTTGCCATTCTTTTCTTTCTTTGCAAAGAAAATGTAAAGCCCTACCAACCACCCTCTCTGCTGCCACCGCACCCAGACGCGCACCCGCCACCCTCCAGCCATGTCCCTACCCCACAACGCCTCCAGACCCTACGGACCCACTACCAGACCCGCCTGCAACCCAGTCCGCGCCCCAGACCCTCCGTGCTCAGACCCTCCGCGCCCCAGGCCCTCCGTACTCAGACCCTCCGCGCCCCAGGCCCTCCGTACGCAGACCCTCCACGCCCCAGACCCTCCGAGCCCAGACCCTCCACGCCTCCGCCCGACTCCGCCTACCAGCCACCCAGACGCACCACCGACCCCAGCAGCCCACGTCCTTCCACCAGCCTCAACCACCACGGCCCTGGCTCCGCCTGCTGCACCTCGTCCAGACCCACCTGCAGCCCTTCGCGCCACCCAACCACCTGCCTTCGCCCCCACGAACCCACCACCAGCCTGATCCAGCCGAGACCCCTCTGCCCCGTTCGCCACCACCAGCCGAACCACCAACAGCCCACTGCCGAACCCACTACCCAGCTGGCCACCCGCGTTGTTCGTCAAACGTTGGTTCTCGCCTTGTCCGGAGATAGTATTTTACGTATAGTGTTGGTTAGATTTTGATAGTTATTAATATTCAACGTTGTCTTGTTATTTCAGCTGCTGATCCGGAATCTCAAGCCTAGGCTTCGTATATTTTGTCGTCATACCCTGCTTCTTTGATTGGTATGAATAATATACGTACAACCTATACATATATCTTGTATTGAACAAATCGTAATTGAATTATTATTCGCTTGCAGTTTGTTGTTCGTTGGTGTTGTGCTTGTTCGTGCCTCTTATCTATCATCTTCGTGCTTCGTCGTCAAACTTCTTACCACGCAAGGTGAATATTTTCTATTCACGACTCAAAGATCTATTATACTATGATAATTAGATGTTGGATGTTATGAATGTTAATTTGGACGTTAAATGAATTGAATGTTAAAAATTGAATTGAAGTAGTATGTTAAATAGTATGACACCAAATCTGCTATGTGATATTGAATTTGTTGTCATGGTAACTGATAATAGATTTGAACTGAATTTGATATAGAATAGATATAAAAAAATTCTGAATGACATATGTTAAACTTGACCTCTTATATGATGAATATTGAATAATTAAATTGACCCTTAAATTGCTTGACATGTAGAATTGATAAATGTCACTTTGGACTATTGAACGTATTGAATTAACCGTTGTAATTGAAATTGAACGACCAAGAGAAACTGAAATGTTATAATCTTTAATCTACATGAAATGATAGTGTAGATTCTAGAAATAGTTATATTAATTGGCGTAAATAACAAACGCGAATTAATACGACTATTTCGGGATTATTTGAATTGTTGAATTGTTGCAAATGGATGCTATTGCTTGTTTATTTACTTTGACACCATCCCTGCTATCACACTGCAAGTTCCCTTTGTATGTTTTGAATTTGAATTTGAATGTAATCGGGTTGAAATGATAAATACCAAATTGAATGAATTGGCCTAGGATAGATAATTAAAATAAAAAACCGAACGGTCAACAAAGAACATTTTGAAATTGAGACTTATTCGGAATTATGGAACGAACTTAGAAAACTATATTGTAATTTGTTTTGAAATAAATAAAATGATTTTATTGAGTTGAATAAATAAATTTGTTTGAAATATAAATAAATTGATTTTATTGAATCGAATAAATTTGTTTGGAAGTAAATAAAATGATTTTATTGAATGAAATAAATGAACTTGTTTGAAATAAATACAATTGGATTTTATCGAATTAAATAAATTAGATTGTTGGAATAAAGAAATAAATTGAAATAAATGAGAACGAATTAATGAAATGAATTGAAACGGATGTGTAAATTTATTTATTTAAACAAAGTGTTTGACAAAGTTAATCGAAATGAGATTTAAGAAGTAAATAGGTTAGCAGATAAAGTGATTTAATTTCGAGTTTTGATAAATAAATAAACGAAGTTTGACAAAGTAAATGTAGTAAATGAAATTGATATAGTAATGAACCTAGGAATGTAAATACGGATTTAAAGAATAAAACTTGATTTAATAAGTTGAACTAAGATAGACTATTTCATGTAATCCATGAATTTGAATTGATATAATAAGTGAAATGTTGATTTAACGTGAATACTTAAAATTTTGGTAACTAAAGGGCTTGAACTAGAATTTCTTTTTGAAATAAGATTTTAGTAATTGAAACGAATCGAATTATGAAATATCAAATTTGGAAGTCAAATTTGCAACTTGACCTTTGGATTTGATTTGTTTTAACTTTAATAAAAAGTTGACTGTTGGGTAATAAATACGTGGTTATTAAAGAGACCGGGATCGGATTATGGACATACTCTCTGTCGATACCGAAAACCACTTTAATAACTGATATACGCGAAGTGTTGATCCAGAATGAAGTGGATGGTTTTGATGAACGCATTGACTGAAGAAAGAGAACGATTTTGGATGACCCCTGACATGACTAAAACAGGAGCCGCGCCGGGCCATTGAGGATCGCCATCTCTAGCGGACACACTTCTTCGATACCTTATCTATTACTTATGTGATTCGATTTGGGTGCACCCCTTGATTTGGAAGTGTTGTTTCGCGGTGTTGAGGTGGTAGCTGCTATGCCCAACATCAGTCCGGATCAGGCAACTACTAGTATCCTAGTTGGTATCGCCTCATGTACCTTGTCATACTAATTATCCTATCGCGACAACTACGATTTTGATTTGTACCTTTAGTATATGGATTGCCCTCTGGTGACTTCCGGGTTTGGGGAAACTACGGTCTTGTATATGCTTTTGGGAATAAACAGGTTAAGAGGTGTATGGGCCCTGCTTAACCCTACTTTGATATCTTACTTTATGGATTAGACATTATCTATTTAGCGTATTCTGTAGGTAGTTTATCGATCCCTTAATGATGTTTATATTCACCTTTGAGTTATGGACTTTATTATATGCATTTGATTATCCTGTATAAGATTTTGAGTCCTGACTCGAGTGTTTCTTTTGCATATGCTCGGGTCAGTCTGAAGATATTCCGTTGCTGGTCAAGGTTGGTCGAAGATGCTGAAGGCTTAGCTTTTATCTATATCATCTTATTTTCAGTATTTGATGTACTTATGTATTGGACATCTTGTATCTCTTTTCAGTCGCTTTATGTTGAGACATTGTTGTATTCTCTGTAGTAGCTTCATGAACTACTATTATGACGATGTATTTTCCGCTGCATTATTCTGTGACTGTTCTGAGTCTGTGATGTTGTATTGATTCTCATTTACATTTATGTACTTATAATCCCATAATGTTCTGTGTTTTGTATTATTTAAGTTGACAAGTGTGGATTATTGTCAATTTAAATGGTCCAAATATACGGGATGTTACACTTTCGGTAAGCTCGAATAGACAATCTGGAATGGACTGAACCCAGTACTTCGATTCACAGCATGATTATGGGCAAACTCTGCCTGGCATAACTTCACATCCCAACTCTTCAGATTATCTTGTACAAGACACCTCAGCAAGTTTCCCAATGATCTGTTTACCACCTCAGTCTGTCCATCCGTTTGCGGGTGATAAGCACTACTAAACTTCAGCTTCGTTCCTACCATTTTCCACAAACTCAACCAAAAGTGACTCAGAAATCGAGTATCTCTATCCAACACAATAGATTCTGGCAATCCATGAAGTCGATAGATCTCCTTGAAAAACAATTGAGCAACATGAACAGCATCCGCCGTCTTCTTACAAGCAATAAAATGTGCCATTTTCGAAAATCTGTCGACCACCACATAAATGGAATCATTACCACGCTGCGTTCTCGGCAACCCCAACACAAAGTCCATACTGATATCCACCCATGGTTTTACAGGCACGGGTAACGGCATATATAAACCCGCATTAGTCGTAGTTCCTTTCGAAACCTGACAAATATGACATCGTTCCACAAACCTCTCCACCTCTTTCCTCATTGATGGCCAAAAATAGGATTGTGAAATCAATTGTAATGTACGGTCTCTACCCACGTGTCCTTCTTCATGTAGCTCCTTGATAATCTTCATTCTCAGACTACCCTCCGGTATGCACAATCGATTTCCTTTAAAAAGAAAACCATCTACCATTACGAACTCAACCGTCTCTCCATCCTTGACTTTATCAACAAACTTTGCAAAGTAAGGATCATCGGTAAATAATTCTGGCAATATTTCAAACCCCGTCACTTCAACCTTCAATGTAGTTAACAAGTGATTTCTTCTACTCAACGCATCCGCAACACGATTCGTCACTCCCGACTTGTGTTTTACAACAAATGTAAATTGTTGCAGATATGCAATCCACGATGCATGTCTCGCTGAAATCTTATCTTGCCCTTGCAAATGCTTCAATGCTTCATGATCAGTATACAGAACAAACTCTTTCTGAAATAGATAGTGTCTCCAGTGTTTAATAGATTGTACAACAGCATAGAATTCCACATCATACGTATTGTACCTCATCTTCGCTCCTGACAACTTCTCACTGAAATATGCAATTGGACGTCCCTTCTGACTCAACACTCCTCCAATTCCAACCTTGGATGCATCAGTATGTAATTCAAACGCTAACTGAAAATCTGGTAATATTAGAATTGGTGCAGACGTCAAAAGTTCTTTGATTCGCTCAAAAGCAACCCCGGCTTCCTCCGTCCATGCAAACTGTTTACCCTTCATGCAATCAGTAACAGGTGCCATCACACTACTAAAGTGTGGTATAAACCTTCGATAGAATGAAGCCAACCCGTGAAAACTATGAACTTCCGTTATCGTCTTGGGCTGCGGCCAATCTCTAATCGCTTCGACTTTACTTTGGTCAACCTGTATTCCTTCTTCCGATACAACATATCCCAGAAATAAAACACTATGCGTCATGAACACGCATTTCTTCGTTGCAGCATAAAATTGTTCTTGTCGCAGTACCATTAGCACTTCTCTCAGATGATTCAAATGTTCTTCTGGACTTCCACTATATATCAGAATATCATCGAAATACACCACCACAAATTTCCCAATGAACGGTCGAAAAATCTGATTCATCACCCTCATAAAAGTACTCGGTGCATTGGATAAACCAAATGGCATGACCAACCATTCGTATAGACCCTCCCTGGTTTTAAAAGCAGTTTTCCACTCATCGCCTGGTCTGATACGAATTTGATGATATCCGCTCTTCAAATCAATCTTCGAAAAGATAGTAGATCCGCTTATTTGATCTAACAAATCATCCAACCTCGGCATTGGAAATCTATATCTCACAGTAATCTTATTCAATGCTCGACTGTCAGTGCACATCCTCCACGTCCCATCCTTCTTGGGTACCAATAAAGCTAGTACAGCACAAGGACTTAAACTCTCCTGCACACGCCCCTGTTCAAGCAATTCTTCCACTTGCCTCCGCAACTCTTCATGTTCCTTCGGACTCATTCGATAATGTGGCCTGTGTGGCAACACAGCACCTGGAACAAGATCTATCTGATGTTGTATATCCCTCAACGGTGGCAACTCCGTTGGTAACTCCTCTGGAAATACATCGTCAAATTCTATCAAAACTGGTTTAACTTCTTCTGGAATCTCAACCTCTTCACTGCTCTCTCGCCCAATTAACAAAAACACTTCAGGTTCCTCCTCTACTTCCTTCACAAACTCCTTCAAAGATAACAAAGTTTTGAGCTCTTCAATCTCCTCCAACTTGTTTTCCTCCTGTTGTCGCTTCTTTGGAACTAGAGTAATCTTTGTGCCTTCAAACATGAAACTATAACTGTTGGTACGCCCATCATGTTGCACCGCCCTATCATACTGCCACGGTCTCCCCAGCAACAAATGACAAACGTCCATGTCCACAATATCACACCAGATTTCGTCTTTATATTTCTTCCCAATAGAAAACTTCACACGAGCCCTTCGTCCAACCTTCACCTCCCCGCCTTTCCTCAACCAACCTAGCTTGTACGGTTTTGGATGTTTCTCAGTCTTCAATGCCAACTTCCTCACAACTTCTGATGAAATTATATTATCACAGCTTCCAGCATCAATAACAAATTTGCAAACTTTCCCCAGAATAGTACATGTTGACTGAAAAATATTGCTCCTCAACCAACTACAATCCTCCTCTTGCTTTGGTGTTAAACAGGACCTCTTCATCATTAGATTGTAACCTTCGTCTCCCGTCACTTCTTCTTCCTCCTCATCAGATGGTGAATTGGAACATTCAGCTTCTTCATCCTCATCCTCAACTTCTGCAATCATGGTTCTCTTCTTTGGCTTTGGACACTCACTGCTTTTATGACCCAATTCCTGACAATTGTAACATTTGAAACCATTGTTAACTTTCGCCTTCTCAGCCTCCTTCACCACTGGTCTACTGATAGGTTTAAAAATATTAGAACTCCCACTAACACCTTTCATTTGATTATTGGAACTAGTAAACACACCACCTCCTCGTCTACCCTGTTTCTCCCAAGCCAATGCTTTCTGATGTGCTTCCGCTACAGATCTCGGATCGAACATATTAACCATATCCTGATCTGCATTCTCAATCCCCCAATGAACCTTGATGTCAGCTGCTCTTCTGTTTCCATAATATCATTCCTTGCAATAAGTTGATAGAATTCATCAGCATAGTCATTCACAGATTTCGTCCCTTGTCTCAAGTTTTGCAAACGTTGATACATCAAAGATTGATAATTGTAAGGTAAGAACGTTGCTTTCATCAACTTCTTCGTCTTCTCCCAAGATTCAATCTTTGACTTCCCCATTCGTTCACGTGTAAGTTTGGTCTGCTGCCACCATGCCAAAGCTCTACCCCTCAGCCTCGTAGCAACCAACTTCACTCTACGATGTTCTGGAACTTCTTTGAAGTCAAAAATCTCTTCAACATTAGCCACCCAATCTAGAAACTCCTCTGCTTGCATACCACCTTTGAATTTAGGAATTTCAGTCTTCATTCCCGTCTCCCACTTGTGATCATACTCAGAGTAATTTCTTCCTTGTCCTCGTCCTTGTCCTCGAACACTATCACCATCATACTCCTCTTCAAAATCAGATGTATATCGTTGTCTATCTCGTCCACCCACATCTCTACTACCATTACGTCTTCCACCATCATCCCTTCTATCTACATTCCTCCGTTCACGATCATTCACGTTCCTCCCACGCCCTTGATCATTTTCAACACTTCTGTCTCGATTGGAATGTGGCGAGACTCTACTACCCCCATGATTAGATTCAGGTGAAACCCTTCTCCGATTTTGATTCATTTCCGTCATAAGCTTCTCTAACCGGCCAATTCCTTCGTTAAGCTTCTCACTAAAGTTTTCATTGATTCTTTGCTCCATCTCATCAGCTTCTTCTCTTCGATACAAAGCTTCTACGTTTTGGTGGCGATTAGCTCTTCTTGGCGGCATACTTGAAAACTTCACAAACTCTTCAACACTTCAAAATTCAAACACTTTTCGGATTTTGATCCAAAATGAAACGGATCGAAAACTTCCACTTTGTAGCAAATCGCGATGAACACGATGGACAAAGTTTCGGCTTCCAAATAATTTCAATCAATCAATCTTCGAACAAGCCTTCTTACTCTCAGCCAAACAATGCAATTATGCTCGGTCTACACTCTTCGTAGCTCGGCTTCTCTTCAAACTTCAAAATGAATAGGCTCCAAGTCTCGATCTAGCTATGATTGGCTAGAACAAGCTCTGATACCAAATGACGCAGCGGATAATTCAAAACGATCTTCAATCGGTGAAAGTAGCAATCGATGGATTGATGGATACTGAAATGCCCGAATTCGTTGATCCGAAGATACCGAATTCTTAGCTATCTCTGACTCGTTGATCCGAAGATACCGGGAAAGAGATCTACGATTCTTCGACGTTGATCTTGCGCACAAGATACCGTGAATCGGCTTCAACAAACGATGATTCGAGCGCACTCGAATGATGTAAGTGGAGATCGGAGATACACTCGACTACCAATTGAAATTGAAAGCACAAAGCTAACAAAAGAGAATTTTATTCAATATTCAACAACCTTACAAAATGACTCAACTTGCCTATTTATAGGCTACAACAATTTCAGCAGAAAAAAATGACAACTCTTAGGTCGTTTCCGACCTATAACCTTCGACCTAGAAAACAGGCGACCTAAACAAAGCACGGCCTAAAAACATCTCGACTTAAGAAAATGTCACGACCTAAGACAGTCCGACCTAAAACACTACAACATAAGTACAACACAACTCGTTTACAACACATACATCGGTCACGACCTAAAATACAACTCACGCGACCTAACTTCAATACACCAGCTTCCATCAGCGACCTATCACTTCTCGCGACTTAAATCAACGGCATAGGATAAAGTGGCATGACAATCTACGGCTACAAGCTTCAGCGACTTAAGAACATACGGCATCCCAGATTAACGACTTAAGGAAATCAATGGTGGGGATTAACTTGCAGAAGAATCAACGGCATCCAGAGCTTTGCGACCTAAAAGATAAGCGGTTCCAGAAACTTCGCGACCTAAGTCTCGCGACCTAAGTCCTCGCGACCTAACTCCCCAGATCACCCCGCGACCTATCATAGGTTGTGACCTTTTCGTGCGACCTAACATAGGTCGTAACCTCTTAGCTCGTAAGCGACCTAAAATAGCGTTAGGTTGTGAGCGACCTAAGACTTCAACCTCCAACGACTCATTCCCAAGTCTTAGCTTGTTACTCTCGAACCCGTTAGGTCGTAGCTCTTTCCCTGGTGACATGTTAGGTCGTTCCCACGACCTATGCCTTAGCTCGTTAGGTCGTACGTGACCTAAGAACATGTTAGGTCGTTCCAGCACCTTGTTAGCTCGCACCTTCCCACTAGGTCGTTGTCGATCTTCACTAAGTCGTTGATACGACTTAAAAGCTTTGTTAGGTCGGCTGCGACCTAAAACTTGACCTTTCCACAATTCTTCACGAAATGTTAACTCGTTAACCTCCTCCTTAGGTCGTGAGCGACCTAAGACTTCTTTAGGTCGTGAGCGACCTAAGCCTTTAACATTCTACGCTGCATCAAGAACCATTGCCAAAACCTCCGGGTCTTAAATTCAATATTTTCCTATTTAAATCTATTTTAATTTATAAGTCACCTTTATAAAACAATCTTATAGGATTTTCTTTCTTAAAACATTCCACAAGTGTTTTATCATTGTTCATTTTGTAATAAACCTTATTTATTAAAACACAATATACCATTTATGATGACCATCCATATTATCCTTTCTAACAACCAAACAAACTGGATGAATCATAATAATTTCTAAAAATTATTTCTTTATATATAAAATATAATTAGGGCAAAATTATTTCATTTACCCAATTTCAAAACAATACTATGTCGAATTGTTCTGTTCAAGTGTTTAGAGACCCCTATCAATGACGTTAATTACTCGTATTGACCAGAATCCATAAGCCACTCAACAAATCAACCAACACAATATAAAACAATTTTATGTCACTAACAAATACGCTCTCTCAAATATATACACTCAGCGACTCATCATAGGATATTACTACCCTAATTATAAAGAGTCAGACCCCACAAAGCTAAGGTTATCGCTAAACCTGGCTCTGATACCAACTGTAACGACCCGCCTTTTTGGACAGTTTAAACCGACGATCAAACACACACGTCGACTCAAACCATACAAAAGGGCAGATGGTTATTGGGGTAAATAAGA